>OU342568.1:4982500-7482500 GCA_910589295.1 Noctua janthe
CTCGGTAAGACCGCACCTCGAGGCTTCGTTCACACTGCCAATACGAGCAGAACGACTGCGGGGCGCAGGCAACAGATCTAGATTCCGTAGTCACGAACGACCTTCCGTACTCAATAGAGTTGACCATGTTGACGGTCATCCTATTCTCGAATTCACGTTTGTCTCTACATCACTATCTGCCTAGCTTTTTCCCAACTACAATCTGTTGAGGTCGGCTTCCAGTCTAACCGGATGCAGCGGAATACGCGTTCACAAACAAAATAAGGCTGTTGCTAATCGTCCGCTAAGCGGATGAATAAAAATTAATTATTCGTCCGTATGAAAATTTTAGACACTTCGATAAAATAAATCAACCATGTAGGTTGAATACGGCACAGCCAGCCAAAGCTTCTAAAGTATTGCTATTGGCCGATAATATTACTCATCCTTCTAAAAAAAAACAGTCACAGATGTTTGGTTGACAGCAAAGACAACAGCAAGCTGAAAGCCTGTGACACAGAGCATCATATATAATTGGCCTGTGAACTTCTTCTGAAGCCTCGTTCTTCTTATCAGTTCTAAGTAAGCTTAAACTGACTTATCTGATTTTGAGTGTTTACACACTGAGGATTCATCCAGCGCTTCCTACGTGTAAGGGTTGACGCCACAAGACGTGAACCGTAATCCTCAAGGACTCCCAGTGCAGGTTGGTGATCGTTACAAATGTCTTTGAATTATTGCTGCGGCGATTCCGTACTCAGTGCCCCTGATGCATTGTCATTCGTAGTGTCGACCTGCTGGACCTAATTTGTGCCCCAAAGTAGACCGTGAAACAACATTTGTTTGATGCTCATGAGCGCTAAAGGATCGATGCACGGTCTTACCTGTAGTTCCACTCTGACTCTGAATCGAGAAAAGTTGTCAAAGCATTAAATATTCGTCTTGTTGAGATCAACAAGACGAATTATATCTTAACGCTATTGGGCGTTGGGGCAGTATTAACGATCTGTCCAAGCTACTGTTACTGCAAGGATTTGCTCCTAAAAAGCATTTAAGATGTCTAAATTTTTAAAATGACGCTTATAAGCCTATAATATGATGTTTGAAACGTACAGTATCAATTAAAGTTAATAAATTGACGAAATAACAGTATTTAATTTAACTTAATTTCTCATATTTAGAGCTCTGTAGCTCCTCTCTGACTTTGAATCGAGACAAGTCGCCATAATAAGAAATGTTCTTCTTATAGAGTTTATTAATAATAAACTCTATTAGAAGAACATATAAATAGAATTAGATCCATTGGTATATATCTAAACGCTATTTTACGCTAGGGCAATTTTGCGAATCCTCCTTTGGTATTTATCTCACTTTTATTATTTTGAAAAATACAGTTTTTGAAAAAATTGAGTGGTGTGACATTTTTTATGTCACGGAGCGACGCCATTTGACTGCTGATGAAATGCAGAGAGCTGTAGGAATGCTACAAGCGGGAAGAAATCAGTCCCAGGTATCTCGGTATTTTGGTGTCAATAGGAGCGTGATTTGTCGTCTTTGGCAGCGTTACGTTAATACAGGGGATCCTGCTGAGCAGCACCCAGGACGTGGAAGGAGTACAACTGCTCGACAGGACCGATACATACAACTGACGGACGTCAGCCGATGTTAACCGCCCAGGAGATAGGTTTAAAGCTATAATTCTCAAGCGGTGTTGTTACTAGCCACCAAAACGTGAGAAATAGGCTGCATGAATAACGCCTACGAGCACGGCGCCCAATTAGGTGCCCACCTATACGCCATGGGAATCGCACTCGTCGAAACAAATGGTGTAGGGAACACTAGACATGGACCCAGGAGCAATGGGATAAAATTTTATTTTGCTAAGAGTCCCGGTTTGGATTTACGCCTGATACGAGAAGGGTAAGAGTGTATCGTCGTCCCGGAAATACTGAACAGCTGAAATGCGTCCAGGAGCAGCACCCTAACAGGGGCTCCGCAGTGATGGTATTAATAAAAACAGACGAACTCTGAAAATTACATTCAAGATGCCCTCGGGCCTTATGTTCACCCATTTGCACAAAGTCTCGGCTCAGATTTCACGCTGATGAATGACATAATGCGTTCGCATCCAGCTCGTAGGACCAAAGAGTACTTGGCAATGGAAAAATATCCGGGTATTGCCGTGGCCTGCACAATCGCCAGACCTCAATCCCATCGAGCACGCATGGGACATGCTCCAGAGACGTGTTCTAGAGAACCTGGACGGAGAGTCGACAATCCAACAACTAAAAGACTTGTTAAAAATTGGGAGCGATTGCCGCAGGATCAGATAAACAATCTTATAAACTCAATGAAAAACGTTGCCGGTAAGTTCTAAACAACAGAGGCGGTCACACTTGAATTTAATTACCAAATAATTAAAAAAAAAAAATCGGTATTTAATTTTGTAAAACATGAAAAGTTTAATTGCGTTTTAACTTTATGTTATGGTACACTTATTGTTAATTATTGTGATTAAAAGAACAATTGAATGAAGGATTTTGTTGCTGTAGTCACCAATGCATCAAAAAATGCTTAGTTATTATTTATAAAAGAAACATAAATATATTACAATAGTAAAAATCATTCAAAAGTTCAAAACCATACATGTTGCTAAGACTTTTTTGATGTGTGTAATAATAAGATTAGTATAGATTTAATTATTAATCTATTGTAATAAAACTAAGTATTAGTATCAGTAGGAATGGAGAGGAGCATGATGAATGGAAGACAAATGGAAATCTACGAAAATAAGGAACACCACTAAAGAGGCAGACGTTACAGTAAAAAACAGAACACTAAAATGGAAATGTACAGGTCATATGATGAGAGCCAAGACAAAAAAAAAAAAATACCAAAAAAAAAATTACCAAAAAATTTACAGAATACCGGAGAAATGGAAAAATACGTAGAGGAAGACAGGCGAAAACGTAGGAGGATGATCTGCCAAAAGGTTGGCGAAGAACTGCTCTGGACAGGAATAAGTGGAGAGAAATTGAGGATGCCTATGTCGCAAGAGAGCCTGACCTGGTGGCTGATTATTTTAAGTTAATGTTATTATTTGTTTATGTATTAAGAAGGTCTGAGTAAAATAAAGGCTATTTTTATTTTAATAAAAATAACTAATGTCAATTTAAATTGCAGACGCGGTATCATCTGGTATACTATTTTTGGTTTAAATAAGTCATCATGCAGAAAGTAAAGACAACGGAAGTGTTACGCTTCGTGACAGACTGTGTGATAGCCGCTGGAAGTCCTCGCCAGGCAGCAGAGCAACTAGCCGATCTGCTCATAACGGCCGACAGTTGCGGCCATCGCAGTCATGGAATAAACAGGTTAGGTAAGTGTTTTGTTTCTATTTAATTAGATTTATGTACTCGTAAACACTGTTTCACACTTACGTAGTTAGGTACCTAGCTGTCACTGTCAATGTCAACTGTCAGTCACTACAAATAGCGGAAAGTTGGCAGGAGAAGCATAACCTTGACTGGGGCTTAGTGGTGCTGGTAAACCTTAGATATAGTTAGTAAACTGTGTTATCAACCTATTAGCCCGGCTACATACGGATACTACAGTAATCGTACGATCATCAGAAATAACTTCAGTTGAAAACTGTACTAGTTATACATGCTAGCGAAAAAGGTCAATCTTAACACATTGCTCGTAGCTTATCATAGTAATGTTGCTTCTAGACTCAGATATGAAATCATATTCTGGGGAAATACTACCTAAATAAACTGGGATAAAGGTTATATAGATTAAAATCGTTACTTTTCCGTGTTTACAGCGTTTTAGGGCTGAGTGTACATGCTTGACAACGAAAGTTTAATTATCGAGCTTGTATTTTTCATGAGCTCGGCAGTTCACTGACTCAATGTATTCAAATCTGGAATAACAAAAAGCTCAAAACTTCATTTCTCTGCGCCTGTGCACAGCCCTACACTTACCTGTAACTTTCTCTTTTAATTGATCATTTCAATCATCTAGTCCTAACCCATAACAGAACGCTACATCCTCGACATTAAGACCGGGAGGTGCAAACCATTCAACACGCCCAAGATATTGAAGGAGAATGCAGGAACGGCGTGGGTGGCTGGTAACAACGTGCTGGGGGCCACAGCTTCTCATTTCTGCACCGACTTAGCGCTAGAGAAGGCCAAAATCACTGGAATAGCTTGTGTCACAGTAAAAGGTAACATCTTTTAGACCCTGTTTCCACAAAATCATAAATGAGCAGAACGGAGAGAAGACTTCTGGAAATCAAACAATCATATTGGTTGATATTTTCACAGCGTATCTTGTCTCTTTGTCGCACCTTGGTAGTCTCCGATCTGCTGCGATGGTCTCTCCTTTGGTGAAAAATAACGCACTGTGCTCGAATCAGACCAACTCAGCACGCATGATCTGCCGAATCTACATACAAATCTCACCTAACTTAATGAATGTACTGAATTTGAGGCGTTAATTGTTTGCACAATAGCAGAAAACTTGGCGAGGAGTAGGTAACACTTAAGGGTTCCACACCATTGGACGGAAATATTGTTAGGAAAGCCTGCCTATGTTTAGCCCTTCATTTGTGCTGGATATACTTGAAAATATAGCATAGAGCATGAATGGAACGGTGTGCTCAAAGAGGTTCAAGTAAATATGGGTTTGTTGAGGGAAATTAGCATGGATGTAATAAGGAAGGCAGTTCAAAGTATGAACAATGGAAAGGCCATGGGGCTCGACGAAATCGAAGAAGACGTTTTTGTTGTATGAAGGAGCGATTCCACAATAATGATGCAATAGTTCGCTAGTGCCCATTCTCAAGAATAAAGGTGAAGTGCAGGACTGCAACAACTATCGGAGGACAAAGCTCATGTCACATAGTATGAAAGCATGGGAGAAAGTGAGAGAAAAAAATAAGAAACTTTGAGTAATCTCACTGTTGTGTGAGATCACCCAAAACCAGTTGGGTTTATGCCAGGTCCAGGAACAATGGACGCCACTTTTGCATTCCATCAATTGTGCGAGAAGTGCAGACGTGCATACAAGAACTTGCACATAGTGTTCCTTGATCTGGAGAAAGCGTATGATAGGGTACCTCGGGATGTATATGGCAAGTATGTAGAATTAATACGTGCTATGCTGTGCGTCAATTTTGTATCTATGTACGGTCAGCTGCTGGCAATACCGACGAGTTCAGTCTGGCTGTAGGCTTGTATCAAGGCTCGGCTTTAAGTCCTTACCTCTTCTTGTTGATTATGGACGCTCTGACGTCGGACATACAGGAATAGACACCCTGGTGCAAGCTGTTTGCCGACGGCATTATTCTTGTCGTTGAAGATGGACCTGAAATCCAGACCAGTTTGGAGAAATTGCAACAGAAGCTGGAGAATGTTGGCTTGAAAATCAGCAGAAGTAAAACTTTTTACATGTTCTACGATTTCGGCGGTCTCTCCAGTTCTACAGCCATAGCGCTAGATGGCGCGCTCCTTCCAATCTGCTCCGACTTTCGGTATCTCGGTTGACTCGTGCAAAGCGATGGCGAGATTGATCGGAGTGTTAAGCACAAAATTAACGCTGGATGGATGAAATGGCGGCAAGTCACGGGAACAATATGCGAATCCCGCATTTCCTTAAACTCAAGGGGAACATTTATAAAACCATGGTTAGACCCGCTGTCTTGTATGAATCAGAATGTTGGGTCACAAAAGGAACGAATGAAAGGCATTTGCATGTGGCTGAAAAGAGAATGCTAAGTGGGTGTGTCGTGTAACGCGAATAGATAAAATAAGGGACGAGTACATAAGAGGAAGTCTGAAAGTGGCGCCAGTGGCTGAAAAGTATGCTATAAGAGTAGAGGAAGACCAAAGAAACGATGGATGCACTGTGTGAAGGATGATATGGCAAGAAAGGAGGTGATTGCTGAAATGACGAGCAATAGAGAAGCATGGAAGAAGAAGACATGCTGAGCCGACCTCAAATAAGTTGGGATAAGGGGAGGAGAATGATTATCCATGAAAATATACTGTTTACACCACTTCTTTTAGTGATAATCTGGTCTTTCCAGGGTCCAATCACTTCGGCATAGGTGGTTACTGGTCCCAAAAAATGGCAGAAAAAGGGATGATAGGCATGACATTCACTAACGGTTCACCTCTAGTAGCTCCCACCAGGAGTACAAAGGTCAGTTCAATTAGCGACAAAAGCCGATTTCTTACAGGTAAAGCATGAGTGCTAGAGGATTTTATTTATGGAAATTTCAAAGTACCTACAATTAAGTTTTTCCATTATTTTATTACCACTTATCCGCTCGCTCTGAATAGACCTCAAATTTACTTCAAAATCTTTTTAGGGAATATTTTAATTGTAGGGATGCAATTCTATTTTCAAGCTTTTTCCTGCTTGAAAATAGAATTGCATCCCTACTATTTTCAAGCAGGAAAAACCGTAAGATTTTATCTGGTAGGGGACAAACATAAGCCTGAACCCTCCATACTCCACAGGCAACGGATATCCATCAAGATTTGTCTAAATCCAAGACCTAAGCCTCTAAGTCCAGCTTTTTTTTTTTCGGTCAGTTCGTCAGTGCACATTGTGAAATAAACCAATAAAACTTGTTTGCTGTATATAATTGTAGTCGTCCACCTACTTAACTACAGTTCCTGCCGAAGCTGGGCGTTGGCACTTCCTAATATGTAGCGTACAAAACAAACATCCGTGTCCAATGATCTCATGTGTTCGACGCACGAGATCATTGGTCAACAACCAAGAATGGATACTGTTTAAAAAGGTGTAAAAATTGCAGCGCTAGTAAACGTAGGCCTCCTGACATATCACCTCGCCTGTAATTCCCGAGGGATAGACGTGTAGACCTAATAGTACACTCACATTTCGCTAGTTATAATCAACCGGGTGCAAATCCGTGGCTGCTACTGAGAAATTCTTCATAGAAAACCCAACAAAATTTTGCCCGACCTGGGAATGGAACCAAGGACGTTTTTTTTTTGGATGGGAAATCATCAAATGACTGCCCCGCTCTGGGCGGAGCGGAAGGGAGTGTAAGACTTGTACTGACTAAAACCCATCCATGGTCCTTCTTTGCCCTTTGTGTTGCAGGTCAGACGTATGTCTTTCGAACAGTCCCGCAGCCCCGGGAAGCATGGACCCCTTCCTGGTTGCTGACATCTCTTTAAGGCGCGTGTGGAACACGAACGCGCCGTGGACACGGCCTGTCGTCATAAGACGGCCGGACGACGAGTTAACCCATTACTCGCCGTCCACAGGCACGCGCCTACGGTGGCCGGGAGCCAACACGTGACCCCTGACGCCCGGGGTGTCTCCAGCGGTGGCTGGGATGCAAGGCTCTTTCCCTCTCACGTCCCGCCACCTCCTTCACTAGCATGAAGGAGGTGACGGCTTCCCATTCCCTCTCGCTCCGGACCATGGTTTGAACCAGGGCCGGACGCGAGAGATCGTTGCCGCCATTCGCCGCTACGAGGACAAGGCGGTGCTCCGCCCAAGCGGGGCAGAATTCCACGGTGTGCTCCACCGTGTCCTCCGGACGATCCTCACAATGGAAACACCCGGGCCTTTCCTCCCGCCCGGTCCGGTGCAGGAACCTCCTGAAACGAGGACCTGCGTCAGGCGGAAGGTGAGGACGCCGTGGCGCCTCTCTAACCACTCCTCAATGAGGGGACTTATCGCCACTATACTGGCGTGCCCTGCACGGGGTTGAGGCAGTCGCTCTCTCCATGTCGCCATGAGATCGCGCACGAGGCCGCTGAGCGGCCATTTGCCGCGGCAACGAAATTTCCCCCGACGTAGTGCCTCCGCGCGCCGTTCGTGCAGGCGCGCGAGGACTATCGCCTCCAGATCCCATGGCGGCAATCCGGCAAGGAGGCTCGCCGACTCGCCGGAGATCGTGCGGTACCCCCGGACTAGCCTTACGGCTACCACCTTTTGGCGCGTCTACAGGTAGTGGGCGGCTCGCCGCCTCAAAGAACGCGCCCACACCGGGGCCCGTAAAGGGCCATGGGCCGCACGACCCCCGCGTAGAGCCTCCGGCAGGAGGCGTTTGGACCCCTCAGGTTGGGCAAGAGCCGCTTGAAGGCAGCCCCTGTCCGTTCCAGTTTGGGAGCCAAACGTCGGAAATGCTCCACGAAGTTCCACCGGCTGTCGAGGACGAGTCCTAGGTACTTCAACGTCGACCCGACGCAGATGGTAACCCCTCAAGATGTTGCACAAGGCCGGCCCTTTTATAAATGTAGTTTATGTTTATCCCACACAAGAAGATAAAAAGCTCTAAACTTTATTATTTTGTCCCATTGCAGGCTGCATTGGGCACAAATCCCATGGCAGTAGTGGCTCCGGGTTTGCCTTCAACTGGACCATTTTACCTCGACATTTCTATGGCTGCCGCGGCTCTAGGAAAGGTACAATAATCGGCAATAGACCACACTGTACACACTACGCAGTATCACATCTATTTATTTATTTATTTAACACTTCAAGCACAAAAGTACAGAGGCGGACATAATGCCATAGGCATTTTCTACCAGTCAACCTTTGGGTGATGCAGAGACAAGCAGTGGTAGGTGTATATCTGAAAATAAATTTAAATAATACTAAGATTAACTACAAGGATTTATAAAATACTATACATATATATCAAATACTAACAGGTACGCGGCCTACCAACGTGGCACAACGGGCTTTAAAAAAGTTCGCTCGTCTGTCATACTCAGCTCATTGCGCCATATTAACGTCCGCCTACCTACACGACTTGCTCATCCTAGCAGCAACCCCTTCATAATAATATGTATTGTATTGGCCATGTACCGCAAAACATTATTCTCGAAGTGCGTAACATCTCAGTAATTTTTTTTTTTTGCTTTCTTAACAAAATGGGGGTTTTTATCCATACAGATAGGTATGCCAACCCCAACGTACCTTAAAAAAACTATTTAACTATTTACAAATCTCAGTAAGAAGTAAATCAGACATCATCCTTACGGTCTCACTATGAATTTTCAGATAGAAATGTGTAAGCTGACTGGTACCAAGTTGGGAAGAGGCTGGGCCCAGGGACCCGATGGGAAAGAAACACTGGATCCGGATACGGTAGGTACCTACCCAATACCCATATCAGTTTTAGTTATCCACATTGTTGAAGATTGAATGCCGAAAGGTATTGGATGACAATAATAGTCATCATTACCGGCCGGATTATATACAAATGCATATTTTAACTACAATCGGTATATCATGCATTTTTTGGGCATGAATCACTGCATCTAACTGGAAAAATGCAAATAAGCACCAAAGTACAAATAGTGCCTATTGACCTAAGTGGATGTAAAACGATGTTTTAGTAGCCTTTACCGTCCCACTGCTGGGCAAAGGCCACTCCAAATCCTTCCATGAGCTCTTTTTCAATGCGTCCTCTAACCATCCCTCGCGGTACGCGTCCAGATCGTCTCGCCACCTCTTTCTAGGCCGGCCTCGGAAAAAACGGGATTCGGTGAGTCACGTCATCCGCATGCACGATGACCGCTCGGCAAATGTATACACGATGGTTGCCCGAAAACAATGGTTTTTAATTTATAAAAATTAACTAACATAACATCATGCCTGTAATCCCAGAAGGGTTAGGCAGAGATGGACCTAATAGTACAACCATAATTCACCAGTTATGTTTAAGTCACAGTCCCATGTCATAGGGGGCGAGCCTCCGGAAATTCAAACTCCGTGGCTGCTACTGAGAAATTCCTGATGGAAAACCCACTATAACACTTTACCTGACTTGGGAATCGAATCTCATGCTCAGTAATCGTGCTTGCGACCAAAAGACCACCAAGGCCAAATATTTTAATTAATAGACGGCTCAATCGGAGAAACTACTAACTAATTTATATTGTGGAAAAATTGCCGATCTTCTGACTTTGTTATTGTCTATTGGTTGAATTTTTATACCCGGTTTACCCACCCAGGATTATCAATAACAAAGAAGCTTGTACACTTAGGCACAGGATTAGGAGGAACTTTATATTATAGAGATACGAGGGCGGGTCAATAAGTCCGTGACTTTTTGAATTTCTGACCTCTTTACTGAAACAGCAACCCTGCTCCTGTCAACAGGCATCTGTCAGTTGACTCCTGTCAAAATTTAAACTTGCTGCGTCAGTTAGTTTGTGTTTGACAGCTATTTTTATCAGACTACTCACTAATTTGAGGAGAAAATGGAAAAAAGTGAATTTCGTGTGCTTATTAAGCATTATTTCTTGCGAAAAAAAACCATTACCGAGACCAAGGCTAAGCTTGATAAATACTATGGGGACTCTGCACCATCGATTTCAATGGTAAAAAAGTGGTTTACTGAATTTCGTTGTGGCCGTACAAGCACTGAAGATGCCGAACGTCCTGGACGCCCAGTTGAGGTCTCTACACCCGAAACAATCGAAAAAATTCACGATATGGTGTTGACCGACCGAAGATTGAAAGTGCGAGAGATTGTGGAAGCCGTAGAGATCTCGCATGGCTCAGTGGTTTCAATTTTGAATGATCACTTGGGCATGAGAAAGCTTTCCGCAAGATGGGTGCCGCGTTTGCTCACAGTCGACCACAAACGCAATCGTGTAACAACTTCACAGGAAGCTTTGGCGTTGTTTAATCGCAATATGGAGGAGTTTTTGCGCCGTTTTGTAACCGTGGACGAAACATGGATCCATCACAACACACCAGAAACCAAACAACAGTCAAAACAGTGGGTTTCTAAGGGTGAATCGGCGCCAAAGAAGGCCAAGGTGGGTTTGTCAGTCAATAAAGTTATGGCGACTGTTTTTTGGGATGCACGCGGGATAATCCACATTGACTACCTTCAAAAGGGAAGAACAATCAATGGGGAATATTATGCCAACTTATTGGACCGATTCAATGACGATTTGAAAAAAAACCGACCTCATTTGGCCAAGAAAAAAGTTCTTTTCCACCAAGACAATGCAAGGGTGCACACATGTGCAGTTGCCATGGCAAAAATCCATGAATTGGGCTATGAATTGCTCCCTCATCCGCCCTATTCTCCAGATTTGGCTCCGAGCGACTACTTCTTGTTCCCAAACCTGAAGAAATGGCTTGGTGGAAAAAGATTTGACTCCAATGATGAAGTCATCTCGCAAACAAAGGCCTATTTTGAGGACCTCGACAAATCATTTTTTTTGGAAGGGATAAAAAAATTGGAGAAGCGTTGGACAAAGTGTATAGAGCTCAAGGGAGACTACGTTGAAAAATAAAATTATTTTTTTATCAAAAAATCTGTGTTTTATTCCAAAAGTCACGGACTTATTGACCCGCCCTCGTACTATAGATCATCCTTCTACTATTCTTTTCCCAGGCGATGAAAGGGAGCCTGTTGCCTCTAGGCGGTGTCGAAAAAACTGCTGGATACAAAGGCTATGGGTTAGCAGCTGTTGTGGACTTGCTCTCGGGATTGCTGTCAGGTAAACAGCAGTCAATTTGAGTAGGTATACGACAGCACTTTGTTACGTACCTAAGTCTACAACTAATCGCAGCCCCGGATCTTGAATAATTTCGAGGCGGGGCAAAAACTGAAAAATGCCGCTCCCGCCTGACAATATTTTTACCTTTTTCATCATCATCATTTCAGCCATAACACACGCTCACTGATGGACATAGGCCTCCTCCAAAGAACGCCACAACGAACGGTCAAGCGCTGCTCTTTCTCTGTTAAGCCTATATTTTTAAAATACATGGACGTGTTGGACCAGGCGCGATCCCAGCCTAAGTCTTTCGGGAGGGTCACAAGGGGCCATAGCCAGGAATTTGGTTGGGGACCGTTTGGGGGGGGAGGGTATTAAACTGTTATCAACAACTTTTGAAAAACGAAATTATGTCAACCATCTCTGGATTTAAATAAACAAAACAATCAAGGGCGCCTAAGGCTTATTTCGGGAAGGTGCATCTTTAGCTTTCAGAAATTGTGTCAGTTTATAAAGATATACTGAAAAGAATGCTGTCAGAGCAAGCAAAGCGAGCTCGAAAATTTTAGCACTACATCGGGTAGGTTAGATTTTCTTTTGACCATTAATACAGGAGTTATGTAGGTACTCAGACGCAAGAGCGAGCGGAGCGAGCTCGAAAATTTTTGCACCCTTCCTAAGATAAATTAAGTTCTTTTTGTTCATTCATACAGGAATGTGTATAGGAGGAACTCTGTCAAGTTGTGGAGAATTCAATCGTACAGGATTTATTAGCGAATAAAGCGAGCTGCAAATGTTTAGCACCACTTCTTTTGTTAATTTATACAGAAAAGAGAATAGGATCAGTCTGTCAACTTTTGCAGAATTGAAAAAGTAGACATAGTCGAAGTTGTTGTAGTGTGTTGTTGTTGTAGTATCTTTTGTAGTATTGGTGAGCGAAACGAGCGAGAAAATTTTTGCGTTCCGCCTCGGATAGGTCGATTTCTTAATAGTTGTCGGAGATTTCGAGGGGTTGCACCCATCACCCCCCTCCCTGCCTACGGCCTTGCCCCTGAGATAATTAGATTTTTCAGTTTTAAGATGAAGAGAACGCAAGAGCGAGCGAAGCGAGCCGGACCTCTATTTATTTTATTTAAATCAATGAGTTCTGAAACATGATCACGGTCGACCTAGGCCGACGGGGTGGTCATGACGCCCGGCCATGACCCCCCCTACCGGATCCGCTCTTGATACTAATAGAATGCAAGAGCCAGAGAAGAGAGCTCAAAATTGAAGCAGCCCGCCTCCGCTTCGTGTATTAGGTTCTATTTGTTCATTAATGCAGAGATGAGAATAAAACTAACTCGCATAAGCGAGCGAAATGAGCTCGAAAATTTTAGAATTCTGCCTCGAAAAAGGTTAGTTTCTCTTGCTGAACCAGGTAATAATTTATATCCGAAAAAAGCTATTTTAAGAAGATTTAACAATTTGGCGTGTTTGATTTTGGGGTGGGTCATGACCCCTGTGACCCGTCCCCCCTTGGACCGCGCCTGTGTTGGACATATATTTTAAATAGGATAGGACAAGATATGGTCGGAGAATAAAACGTTAGATTTAAACAAGTTTTCAAATATAGCTAAGCATGTCTTTTGCACGCACGCTAATCGCCGCCCGGCGCCGCCGTCAAATGTGACTGCGTTTCACTTGCACACTGCCACGTGTCAAGTGCCACCGTCCACCGCGCGAGAATATTTTATTTTTTATTTTACTATACTGCCCGTTAGTAATCGCAAAGTTGCGATAATACTGAGTAGTGTATTCGTCTACAAAGCTTGAAATTGCCGCCCTCTAAATTTGCCGCCCTCTAAATTTGCCGCCCTCTAAATTTGCCGCCCGGGGCACGGGCCCCGGCTTAATTATTTAAAAAATCTTTAATTCCGTACAGGTGCTCGCTACGCTCACCACGTTCCCAGGTGGTCACCGACTACTGAAGCTGTTGCGGACATCGGCCAAACCTTTATTGCGATTGACCACAAATGTTTTGCTACCGGTTTTGAAGCGCGTATCTCCGAATGTATAGAATATTGGCGAAATTTGAAACCAGTTTGTATCTTAGTTATTGTCATTGTTTTATAGCCGAGTGCAATTACACAAAAAATATTCAAAAGGTGGAACAAAGTTTATAGTGGTCGGATTTTCATGGGACTTTTTTATTGAGTTCCTAGAGGTGTAGAGAAGAAAGTTAAAAAAAGAAAAGTTCGTTGCCCGCAACTTATTTTTTTTTTCATTTTCTTTTATGAATAACTTGAAATTCGACGAATTTATATTGAGGTATAATAGAAACACCTGTGTGAATCCATAAACGCCAATTTGGTCTGTGATTATTTGTTCAATGTTCATATTTCAAGAATTTTTTTATAAATCCTATTTTATTCAATTATTTCTAAGTTACCGAATTAAAGTCTTAAGATTTCTTTTGAAATTAATACGTAACAGATACATTTTTACAGATAACTGGACAAGAAAATGTTCAAGAAAACCATATTCATGAGTTTAGTGACTCAAAATTCATTCGCAAAAATCAGAAAATCGTCTATGTTAATGAAAGCATTTTTTTCGAAAGTTTCCTATGTAACTTAATATGTAAATTATTCTAAAAAACCTCATTTTAGTAGCTATCTAATAAGGTATAATAACTAGAAAAATATTCAAGGATACTTGTTGAAATATGTATTAGTTACTGCTGAGAATGTAAAACATGACAAAAGGGATCTATCGCTAAGAATTGGGGGCGGTATCGGTATCGGTATTGATATTAAATGAGGCGCAGAGACCGAAGCTTGCAACTAATTCTTAATATAAATTATGAGAAACGGTTACGTTACAATTACGATATTTTTTGTGAGTTTACCATCGGCCCCATTCCACCTTCGTCAGCAATAATCAGAGTGCCTCCGAATATTTTTGTTTTATTTTGTGTTCTCTGTGGATAGCTGATAATAAGGATATTATTTTTTTTTAACTTTCTTTTCCACAACTCTAGGAACTCAATAATAAAAACTCCATGAAAAATCGATCACTATAAACTTCGTTCCACCTTATAGTCTAATTGCTCGCGACTATTACTCTAGAATGTTAATTTAGACATAAATTCCGCATTAATAGTTTTATAAACTTCCCAGGCTGATCCAAATCTCCCAGTAATGGCTCCAGGAGACGTAGAGAAAAAGACATTAGCAGCAACGAAGTCAGCTGGCGTAATTGCTTACATCCCGGCGGTGCTCGAGTCCTGCGACAACCTAGCCAAGATGTTAAATGTCAAACCCATAAACAGAGAAATGGAATAGTACATTTTGACATAAGTGGGGAAACATTGTTATTGCATTTGAGGCGAAAGTCACGCCCGAGCCGCCAGGCGAGGGTGTTATGGAGCCGAGAACTGCAGTAACAAGGCCCCACGCGTAGCAAACGTCGTTTTTCAATACATTTTCGAAGAAATAAAATATTAGGACGGAAAGTATAAAGCATAAGCATAATCAGCCTATTAATATTCCCACTGCTGGGACGCAGGCCTCCTCTCTATGAGAGGGAATGGGCTATAATCCACCACGCGGGCCCAGTGCGGATTGGTAGATGTCACATGTCTTCGAATTTTTGGTTCTACGACATGCCGGTTTCCTCACGACGTTTTCCTTCATTATGAAACTATGTTTTAATTTGCTTTTTCCCGCGCTTTGGTTTCGTCAGGTTGATTAAACCCAGGGGAGAACCTTCCGAGCGGACTAGTGCGCAGTAACTGTTGCCTTGCACACTGTCGTGCACGCTGACATGTGTCCCTACAGGTGTGGTATGTATATTGTTGTCGATATCAACAATATTTTTAGTGTGCGAAAAACAATATTTTGATTTGCAGTAGTTAACTTTCGGAGAGGACTAGTTCAGCAACTTCAAAAGCTGACGGGTGGTTCAGTCTTAACAACAAGAAGCCGGGATGACGAGCATCTGACTAGCTGTGTGTTGGGGATGGATAAATGAGCTGAATATCGGAAGACCTCTGGAAAGGGTTGACACCAGGCGCGGTCCTAGCCCCCCCCCCCCCCCCCCTCCGCCAAATTGACAAAACTTAAAAGATTTTTTATCAGATATAAATGATTAATTTCCTGCTTAATCGTTCAACAAGAGAAACCAACCTTTCCGAGGCAGAATGCTAAAAGGGCTCGGAAGATTTTTGTATGTAGCCTGGCCAGCCTAACTTCCGCCGTTTTAATTTTTTTTCAATGTTGCGGTCACGCATAAAACCTATTAATCGATAGCTGGTATCAGTAAAATCAAGTTTTGCATAATACAAAATGTTCTGAAGTGTAAGGTTTGGAGATATGATCTATCAAAGTTAAAGTCCATTCACTGATGGCATCTTTAGAACAACTTTGATTTGACTTAGCCATGCATCAATCGATAGCTGGCATCAATCAATACAAACAGGTTTTGTATGAAACAAAATGTTCTTAAGTGTCACGTTTTCGAGATATAAGATGGCCGCAACGTTAAAAAAATAGTGGAAGTTAGGCCGGCCATTAAATCCCTTCCAACCCCTTTCGAGCTCGCTTCGCTCGCTAATGCATCATGCCCTTTTGAGTTACTTTTAGTCTCTTCCCTGAATGAATAAACAAAAAGAACTTAATACACGGGGCGGAGGCGAGCTGCTTCTTCTGAACTCGTTGATTTAAATCTGCACTAATATTATAAAGCTGAAGAGTTTGTTTGTTTGGTTAAACGCGCTAATCTCAAGAACTACTGGTTCGAATTGAAAAATTCTTTTAGTGTTGGATAGTCCATTTATCGAGGAAGGCTATAGGTTATATAAGAGGAGCATCAATGAAAAGTGTTGCAAAAACGGTGAAAACTTATTCCTTTTGAGAGCTTTCTTTGCGTGCGTGTAAAGTTACGCAACAATTATGTATAACGAAATTGTTCCTCTCAAAAAGTTTTAATAAAAAAGTCCGCGATAGCATAATAATATGTCTATTTTTTAAGGTTGAATCACTATGTCCTATTTTATGGTAATCTTTGTACTAAAAATGTATTATTTGAGAAGGTATTTTTCTATAACATGGTATTAATCCATAACCAAAAAATACCTTATTCATCACAAGTATTTAATTTTGAACAAATTTGCCCTTCCATCATTTGATTTCAATGAACATCTTAGGAGATATGACAGTTTTAAAACAACTCCACAGCAAAATAATGATCATGTACGCGCGCGCATGCTCGCTCTCTCTCTTTTATGTGACGCAGACGAAGTTGCGCGAGTCAGCTAGTAAAATAAATAGAGGCCCGGCTCGCTTCGCTCGCTCTTGCGTTCTATTCGTCTTTCAACCGCCCCGAAATCTCCGACTACTATAAAGAAATCATCCTTTTCGCGTCAGAATGCTAAAATTTTCTCGCTCGCTTCACTCCAATTTAGCATTTTAGGGCCAACATTATTCCTTGTATATGTTAACGGAAAAGTATGTAATCCGTCATTGTATACAATTCCTAAAATAGATAGGAAATCTATGATATATTTTGGAATATGCACTTTTCCTAGGAAATCTATACATTTCCTAAAAAAACGATCGGAAATGTAACATTCTTGATGTTCTTAAGTACTGCGGGGATAGAGGTACGAGGGGCGACTAGACACAGTCGAGAGCGTCTATCGTACTCCTATTTTTTATGTTACCCTAATAACTACACACCCCACCATCATAAACAAGGCATTGTGCAAGGAAAACTTAGGAAACAAGAGCGAGCGAAACGAGCCTGGGCCTTGGGGCACCCCGACTTCGGACAGGTTAGGTTTTTGAGAGCGAACGAAGTGAGCGAACTAAGATTACCATACCCTTCGGGTCAGGTTACTTTAAACCCTGCAAACAGAAAAATAGGCGTCCCGCGTAACGGGGCTACGTCGCCTACGCCTTACGACAACACTAGCTTTTGCCCGTGGTACGCACGGGTTGTATTCTGTAACAATATAATTCAATCATAATTCAAAAGACAACGTGGCGCCATCTATTATCTTAAGAACGTTATTGTTGTTTTCCTCGGGAACAGTACTTTTTTTCGGGATAAATGGTAGGTATTTTTCATCCCGAAAAAAAGTACTGTTGTATATGTCCGTTTCTGTACACCTGACTCCTAAGGGTCAGTTCACACCGAGACGCGACACGACGCGGCGGGCACAGTCAAGCTATTTTATGCTTTATCTCCATTAGGAAATGCATAGTATCGATTGAAAGACGCGCGGCCGCTCACAGCGCCGCGAGACGTAACGCGGCCCGAGTCTTTCAAACGATACTATGCAATATTTTATTGTTCTAACAATTTGTTAAATGTATGTTAAGAACACTTTCTTATTTTAATAATTCGTTTGTAGTATATAATTGCTATTACTTATAAGTTTTGTAGTACTTAATTGGCGTTAATTAATAATAATTGTAAGTTTGTATATTTATGTACATTATGTGTTCTTAACATACATTCAACTAATTGTGAGAACAATATTTTATTGTGCTAACAATTTGTTGTATGTTTACAATACTTTATATTTTAATAAGTCGTTTGTAGTATATAACAGCAAAATTTGATTTGTATTTTGTTAATTAAACTAAGTAATTTTTTTATTTAGTTACCTACCTAATTTAATGTTTGTGTTTATTAATATAGAAATTTCTTTATTTAGTTACCTACCTAATTTAATGTTTGTGTTTATTAATATAGAAATTTCTTTATTTAGTTACCTACCTAATTTAATGTTTGTGTTTATTAATATAGAAATTTCTTTATTTAGTTACCTACCTAATTTAATGTTTGTTTATTAATATTTGCATGTTATTTTCATAGTGGAAATGTGTCATTGCACTATAATATGTTATTTTTACCACCTTTTGTACCACATGTACCGCAAATATATAATTCTGACTTTGTCGTTGACTTTCGACTCGCCAATACATTCTATACTTTTTCAATTCTGCGAAAGTTGGCAATGTAATTTGCTTGGGCTGGAACCGGGCCTGGTTGACGCCAGCTTAGTAGGTAGCTGTCTTTCTGACATCACAATGGTTTCCAAGAGGAAGTCCCTGTACCTACCTGTCGTTTCTGACAAAAGACTTGGTGGCTCTATACCGCTCTCTCAAGTTGCTGGTGTTAGTAGAGTGTTCAGCATAACACTGTTTTAAGCTTTCACGGTTTATAACTAAACTTATACTGTCACCTACCTTATCTTCCGTGATTGTTCATTATTTTGAGCTCCCGATATTTCTGCGCTGTTGCAAACGCCAGGATCGAGGGTTGACTGGAGAACAACACAACAACGGACAATCACGGAAGATATCCGGTAAGTGACAGTATAAGTTTAGTGTTCAGCATGATCAGCAAAACAATCACCTTCCCAGTACCTTCTATCTTTACGTGTACTACTACTCTATGGATTTCGTAATTGAGAACAAAGCCCGACAGATTCGGTATAAATATACCTACATTATGATCTGTGTCAGCAGTATACCTAACTTAGTTTTGAGTTCTTCATACAAATTATTCAAAATAAGCATCAATGACGTAGCGTGAGATTTAGCCGCCCGCCCGGCCGAGTATTCTTCGCCCCATAGTTTTTTTTAATTATGTACCTTTCGTGTTTTTTGTTTTCAAAGCAAAATCTTTTATATAACTTTCAAGGTCGGGGTCAGGTACCTATGTTATTTGACAGTGTTCAAAAGCTTGCCATTGCGGAATTAAACAAAAACAGCGAGCGTAGCGGCCCCAAAAAGTTTTAGCACATCGGATACATTACATTTCATTTTAACTATTCATATGTATAGAGCAGTTTTTTGTCCGACTTATGCATAAAAGCTTCAGGCTTCAGAGTGTTAAGGATGCAATAGAGAGCGTAGCGAGATCGAAAATTTTCACACCCCGCCTCGGATAGGTAACAAATACTCAGAAGAACTTAATTATGAAACTTAGCTTTAACCGATTCATTGCGGCACCCAGATTCGAAAACTTTTTGCTGTGGAGGTGAACAATTATTTCATGACACGACTGGCGTGCCTAACGCCATATAAGATAATGGCACGCCTTTTGTGCCATCAGCTATGTATATAAAAAAACATACTTTATTCTTTTTACTGATTTAGACTAGATTGAGTTCAGTTGACATCAAACCAAAGAAGTGAACTGCAGGATTTTGAGTGGCTAATTTAGGTACGTGTTTTCATTGAAATGGATGGGTAGTGACTTTATAATTAAGATGTTTCAAACCTTTTGTAATATAATATTTATTTATTTAAACTTCATGCATTGGTGGACTGGAAAATGCCACAAGCCATTCTCTACCAGTCAACGTTTCGGTCAAATAGGACAACATTGTTTATTCTTTTTTTATTTTGATAATATTTAAATTATAAAGTGGGTTAAATAAAATCTCGTTAATTAAACAAAATTGCTGTTCGCGTTAAACGTAACGTAACGCAGAAGAACTGTCTGCAGTCACTTTGCAAGCGTTTGGCGCGTAGCATAGTTCCCATCCACCATTTTTTTTTTTTTTAAATCGCGTTACACTATGAAACTACATAGTACAATTCGAATGCACTAGCATTTTTGAATTTTTAGAATTAACAAATTTTTTCACACCTACCTAATTAAGATGTAACTGGATGAGCTATTTAGAATCATCTACATATAATTTCAAGTTAAATTGAAACTTTATTCTAATATATCATCATTAATTTTTAAATACATAATACTTATTTTAAGGTAAGTTATAGTCGTAAAAATATTGCAACTTGAAAAGGTTGTTAACCACATATTTTTTTTAAATCTAAACATTATCCAGAAATTCAAAGCAAGAAAAGACTGAAAGACGTCACTTCTTAAAATTGTCAAAGTAGTCAAACGTCATGTCGAACACAACTGTCATGGCTACCCTAAAACAAAGATTTTCTTATTTAAAAGTTTTCAAATGATAGTTTTTATATGCCTGTACAACAAAAATTCCCCTATTAAGAACAAAGTAATTTGTTAGTATTTTTATGGAATTAATTATTTTTATGAAATGTAGTGTACATAGTGGTGGCCCAAAATCAAACATCCCCTTTGTCGTCCCAATCGATTTAAAAATATTAAAAACGTAAAAAAAAATTATGACACAACTGTCATGCCATCCGCAATGAATCGGTTATTTCCTTTCATGCACAACATAATCTGTAACCCCCGCAGGGTTAGGTGTACCTAATAGTACATCCACATTTTGTTACTCCATGACTACTACTGAGAAATTCCTTATGGAAAAATTCAATAATACTTTGCCCAACCTGGAAATCAAACACAGGGCATCATGCTCAGCATTCGAGCTTTCAACCATTACCACCAAGAATGCTCTTTTTGATATCCTATCTTGACTTCATCAGGCATTGAAGGAGACATTTATTTTATTTTATCAATTTACTTGTGCTTTTGTTTTTACCTCTAGTTGACTGGATATATTGAAAATATAAACTTAACAATATTATCAAAATTGTAATAAAGGTATTCATAGCATATACATAATCTCAAGTATTCAATGTTGATAAATACAAACAATAAAGGATATCACCCTCTTAAACACAACAGCTAAAACACTCTTTTAAATTATGGCAGTTGTTACAATGTTTGTAAACCAGTAACTTTATTTTATAAGCTTTTATTTAACTTGTCTTGTTAATCTTGTTATTAGTAAGTATATCTTGGTCAAATCTTGCAACTGAATTTCAAGCTAGTTCCCTATAACCGATTGTGCTGAAACTTTGCACACACCTTTAGTTCTAGTGAGAATACATTTTTATGACACTCATGCATGACTTGATCCTACAGCAAGGATCGCCTCCTCAAGAGAGAACTCCTCAACGGTTTATAGCACGGGCACGAAACATTGTATGTTCACTGTTCACTGTTGATAGATAATCCTAATTTTCTTCTTTTAACAAAAGCGTGTGTAAATAAAAAGTTTAATTTATTTTAAGACCATCCATTGTACATCAATGGGTCTGCACACTATACCCGCATCAGCAGCCGGCATCATACTCTTAAATTACATAAATATCAAAAATTAAATTTTAAATCACGTTTTTTTATAAATTTTTGCGACCGTAATTACAGGAAACAAGAACTTAGAACGACTGAAAATAAAATGTAAATGAACTCATGACGTTGACAATGACATTGACACAGAGTGACAAAAGAGACACATTGTTGCCCTAACTGAAAAAAGTATTTGTTGTTTTAGCTGGGCTATAACTTAATCAGACGGCCACACCTTGGCGGCCGCTGCTAGAGGCGGTATTGTCTGACCAGATTAAGCTTGTCACCTTTTACTCGCTCTGCGAGTTATAGATAAAATGACCGCTTTGAAGGCGGCTGTCGTCGGGACTATTTAAATTCGACTTGAGTTGAGACAGTTAAGGCTACTGTTAAACTTGCTGCTGCGGCGACTCACTGATTCTGACTCGATTTTATTAACCGACCATACACACGCCCCCAAAAATAAAAAATATTTTAAATCATTATTTAGCGACGCGTCCGTCATGAAAGTCACCATGTGTGTACATAGCATTATAAACTACTGCCACGGGTTGACCCTAAAATGGCTGCAATGAAAGCCAATTATTTCAAATGCAGATTATAGCGAACATACAAATAATCACGTTTTATTTGTGCGAACTGTTTCGGTTTCCCAACGCTAGGGAAAATCCATAATTATCAATAATAATCGATTATTAAGATTTCCTCTGAATTGTCTTGTCATCATTCTAAAGGCAGCAAAGCCGAGCTCCCGCGGTGCACCAGTCTCATCCCGATCGCCGAACCTTTACCAGCACCGTTATTTTATCGTTTTGTCGGCCAGTTCCGAATTAGTTTTAACCGAAAAGTGTACAAGGTCAAACCTCAAAATAAACTATTTCCTTAGTGTAAACAAAAGTGTTTTTTTTTAAACGTTGTTTTCGGGGTCCCGTAACAGAACCATAATGCGAATGTATGCCCAAACATTGATGTAATGGGTTCTACATTCCTAACCGACCGTCTTGTTGCTGGCTATTTTGTACCGCCGACAAAGTTTATAGACTTGTAATGATGTTATGCCGCCAACTAGGCTACCAACAGCAAAGCCGCCAAACTAGCATTTATCGATAACAAAGTCACCAACTAAACTGCCGACAACAAAGTTGCCGACACAAATGCCGGCAGCTTTGTTGCTTTGGGTCGGCTTTGGTCTGTACAGTCCTTAAGATGTACCCTTCAGGCCTGTACTAAAGGGCTAGCCAGTCATACTTCCATACAAACATATTTTGACGATTACTCCACTGTTTGATTGTGTACGTTTAAAATAAAAAACCGGCCAAGTGCGAGTCGTACTCACACTCACACAGGGTTCCGTAGCTAATTACAATATAATAAAAATATTTTGAAGGCTCATTTATAAGTTGTATTGTATTACATTCAACAGCAAAACTAAATTTGTTTTTCATAGTATATTAATGAAAAATAAAGTTACTGCAGTTTCATGAAAAAGTCCCATATCTCAAAAACTATACATCAAATCTTATTCAAACCAATTTTCGTTAAAACTTTTTTTTACGTTCTACAATCCTACATTTTTTTCAGAATTTTCCTCTTTCTTTAGAAATTAGAGGGGGACACACACATTTTACCACTTTCAATACTCAATACTCAAGTTTTTATTGCATTCCATAAGTATTACATAGATGGTGTAACAAGGTAAAAGATCAATATGGACCCTGTCGGGCACAGCAACAATTCAATAATATTATTATAAATTATTAAAAATTATAAATTTAATTGTGTTTATAATTATGAACATATACATAATACATTATTAGGTTTGTTCATATAGGTATAATATATTAGTTATTTTTGTTAATGTATTGCATAAGAATAATGTAGGTATCATGAAATTATTAGAAGTATTTTCATTATTATTAAATTATGTTATTATTTGTGTATTCATATTTTCACATTTATATTTGGTTTATTAGTGTCTATATTTCAAACGGCTGACTTTGGGAAAAAATTATGTTATGAATTATATGCTCATGGCCGGGCGTTAGTGGTGCGTGGACTACCCCGCCTGGGTTGGGCCTAAATTGACCGTGATCATGTTTCTGAACTCATTGATTTAAATAAAATAAAAAGAGGTCCGGCTCGCTTAGCTCGCTCTTGCGTTCACTTCATACTTGAAAATCTTACTATCTCAGGGGCAGGGCCGTAGGCAGGGGGGGCGTTATGGTTCAACCCCCCAAAATCTACGACAACTATTAAGAAATCACCCTATCCTTGGCGGAATGCAAAAATTATTTAGCTCGCTTCGCTCGCCAATACATCCTATACTTTTTCAATAATGCAAAAATTGACAGACTGCTCCTATTCTCATTTCTGTATAAATTAAAAAAAGAAGTGGTGCCATAATTTTCCAGTTCGCTTCACTCGCTAATACATTCTGTACTTTTGAATTTTCCAAGTTGACAGAGTTTCTCCTACACTCATTCCTGTATAAATGAACAAAAAGAACTTAATTTATCCGAGGAAGCGTGGGTAGCGTGAGGTAGCGTGCTGGATATAATATAATGCAGCGTCTAGTTGATGGCCATATCGCCGCTCTTATAACATGGATCTTTTAAAAACGAAAAAAAAAATCTTCCCGGAATAATTCATTTTCATTGAAACTCATTTTACGAGTATTTTAATACCTACCTCCGATACACGACGAGTAACGGGCAACTTGCTGCCAGACTGACTGCGACGGTTCTACACTAGCAAACATTGCACAGACCTATACTAGCGAGGTCCGGCGGGCATGTCTGTAGACTTGCCCGTGAGCATGTCCGAGAAGAGAATTCCCCGCTTTAGGCCGCGCGGCTCAGGCCTGGCTCATGTCCACACTCACGAGGCACGGCCGCGCGGCTCGGCCTCACGGAGCCGCGCGGCTCGATGATTTTTGATTTTGATTTTGATTGACTTTGAGAAGAAATAGGGGTAGTTTTGAAGCAACCAAACTATTAAAATTACAAAAGTTATTGGATATTTTGTTTCATCATGTCGCAGCAGTCCATGAAGGTGATGTCAGGAACTCAGGGCCAAATAAACAGGTGTCAAATTCCGCCAAATCTTTCGTATTTATAAACTATCTACGTACGAAAGAATTATGAAATTGACCTACAAAATAACGTTAGCGCGTCACGTTATCTAAAAGTACCTATTGTCACTTTATTCGTCATGAAACAATCCACATTGTTTTTCCTTACTGCCAGTAGCTGCAGGTCATCTGACGGCTTCGCGCGGCCGTGTATATCTGCTGTCTCCTCGTTCGTTTTCGCTCCCGCACTCTATGCAAAAAAAAAATTGTATACCGATTGCGCTCGCGTGCGTGCGCGTAGTAGGTGCTTGCAGTCGTCTTTTTTAATCGTTTTAGAAATTGTTTATTTTTACGAAAAGCAACAGTGTTCGTGTTGTATTTTTACTTTGTTATTGGTGTCGAAATTAATAAAACTAACTAGGTACTTTCACTTTTCCAACGATTTGTCGTGTATTTCTACAGTTGGATTCTCTGTCAAATGTCAAATCCTATTTTGTTGTTTTCGACCATGAACAGCCGTGATTTTTATTTTTATTTGTAATTTAGTCATTTTTAATAACTCATTAGGTGGATATTGTTCGACAAAACGAAAAAAAACCATGTGATAATTGGTGCAAAATAAAGTAACAGTGTCAGTTAATTCTGCAATTAAAAAATCGAGTGTTTCGACTGTCCTATGTTTCTTTTATTTTAACAAATCGCTTGTGTAGGTGTGGAGATATAAGTGTCTGTGATCGTTAAACTTGTGCTATCAAAGAAACGAGTTCGAGGATTTTATTAAAGCCAATGGTAAGTTTTTAGAAAATATATTTTTACTATCTAATAAGACTATGTTCTAATGAATTAAAACAGGATAGTTATTCTACACAGTATCAATTTGCAAGGGTTATTCATCCTACATAAAAGTATAGCACACACAACACATTAAAGTAGGCACAGCCCAAACTCTCAACAACCTACTTGATGATTGTAATATTCTTAAAGTATTAACTCCACAAATACAATTAATGTATACTAGTTATTGATTAATTAATATTGCTATCCAAGGTTTCTATCTTGAAGATGGTATAGTATGAAGTCATATTATACCGTTTAAAAAACATTTTGTGTGTACCTATTCAGTTTAAATCCCACAAACAATGCAGTTATTGGATACCTTTCTTACTGCCTTTAAACCTTTTTCTAACTGCTACTAAGTAACTGTTAACCACACAGATACTGTCAAAAAAAAACCTTTAATACACAAACAACATTTATTTATCTATTGACCAGTTGAACTTGACACCGCACTTGGAATTTCTCCTGTAATGTGGGTGTGTTTACAAACATTAAAACTCACATACACAAACAGGCAGACCCAGAACAAGTATTTATAGGTCATACACTTTTATTAAATTATTTATGACAAATTAATTACTCCTTTTTAGAAGAATATTACTATGAACTGTGAAGTCTCACACACTCTCCCCTCCTCTCCCCGGCAAAAGAAACAATGCTTAGGTAAAGAAGGACCTACATTATATTTAGTATTTAAATTTTGCTAATTTTAAGTTTTTGTTAATTTTTAAGTCTAGTTTGCAACTAAACGGTCCCTGATTCCTGTGCTTAGTATAAAACAATCTAAAATTTTAATTATTATACCTTTTATTATTACAGACTTCATAACTATTTGAAATTATTCCTGTACTGATAATATTGTATTGGGGCTGCAAGATGTTTCTCATTTGTCCTAAATTTTTCCACAAACTAGGCACAATAACATTGGCTATAATAACGAGGGTGGGCGCTGATACCTATAATTACAAGTTAGTTCAGGTATTGGCTGCAACTCTAACATACAACTTTAATTACCTTATGTCCTATGAGTATTATAAACCATATTTTTTACTTGAAAGTGCAAAGAAACTATATTATTTTATTTATTTTATAATGAATGGATGATGCAAAGCTAGCCAATTTTTATATTTTAATCAGTAGTTTAGAGGAAAACTATGTACACTATCTACTATGTTTAGGGGTATTGTATTACCCAGTACTAACTGGGTTGTGGAGGTCAGACAGGCAGTCGCTCCATGTAAAATACTGGTATTCAGCTGCATCCGGTTACACTGGAAGCCGACCCCAATATAGTTGGGAAAAGGCTAGGCAGATGATGAGAGGAAAACTACTGGTACAAATTTATTTTTTGATTTTTGTGGTTACATTAATTATAGAATTTTTCCTGTTTATTACATGTTATATCCTATTCCTATTACTGCCGGTTCGGGTTCCAATCGGAAGAAGAAACAAACTGAGACAGACACAAAGTTCAAGGTTTCATTTTAAGTTCTGATTCACAGTGTAGGTATAACTAAACACTACAAACAATTTTAAGATAACTATACCTAATGATGTCCAAGCTTACTGGTTTAATTGTCAAAACGGCAAGTCAAAAACTGTAACATTATAACAGTCAAGTGGTATCAGATACTGTGCACTTGTCGCACTAAGTAAAAAATATATTAATTGAAAACTGCAAAAGAGTGAAATCAATCTTATTGCATACTAGCTTTTGCCCGTGGCTTCGCTCATGTTATAGTCGGAAATGATCGCATGTGACACTTTGGAATAATGTAGGTTCCCATTAATGCAAGAACTTTCAGAATCGGATCACTTGTTCCGAAGATATATAAACATACAAACTTTACCTCTTTGTAACATTATTAGTATAGATTAATCAATAATAACCTACTTTAAATGGTGCATGAAATATTATTTTCAGCTAATTCAATAACAAAATAGGTAAATTTTATATGTTATGGAAACAGCCTGTTAAAACAAAGATGTCAATTGTTACCCAATTGACATCTTTGTTTGAAATTCATAATAAAAACATGATCTTTACATGGCAACACCATGTTATTGTAAACCAGTACTGCTTGAAAAAGACAATGGCCCCTGCTTGAAGATCAAGGTCAGAGAGGCATCAGGCTTACAAATTAACACAGACTGTTTTTAAATCCATAAACATTTGTTATTGTTTAAAACTTGATGACATTGATATTGATGATTGATAAACTTGTTAAATTTTTAAAATCAGCAGTTACTTCTACTGTTAACTTGTATCATCCCACAGCAGAACAAATGCATTTCCCTACGACTTCCAGTTCTTTCGATCCATGGGCAATGTGGGTCACTGGATTGGTTGTTGGGTTTGTACAGCTCTACAGTTTTAATCCTTGAGGGGACTGTTTCTTTGAAAAGAAAACCAATAAAATATTGTAATTCTAATTGATAACACCTTTGACAGTACCTACTACAAACAAAAAAAGCTAAAAAAAAAATTCAAGATGCTTTGAAGCAAATATGAAAAGAAAAACCCGATGCAGTGGCATTGATTGTTACTGAAATAACAGTTTATTTTCAATGCAGAAAACTAGAAATAACTAACGGTCAGCAATAAGTAATAAAACAGTCCCCTGAGCATGCTCCGTACAAAATCAGCAGGAAACACTTCCCAGAGCACCATTTTCTTTTTGCTAAAGAAAATGTCAGATCATGAAAATTATTGTAAATATTTTTACATTTAAGAATCATGCTCCTACGAACCATCACGGACTCCTGCTTGAAGGATCTAAAATTAATTAAGTTATCATTCTCTCATCACACCTTACTTACTCAGCTATCAAAATTTCATGCTGAATATGCTTGCTGAAAAACCCTCAGGGCTCTTCTACCATGTAGGATTTCTGTACTGTAACAGTTATTTTCCCTGTAGCCAATAAGTTGTTAGCCTGAGATTTGTGTTAAAAAAAACATGTTGTGGTACTTAGCCAACTTAGTGCACCTAAAATAACTGTGAAACGGCTGTAGCCCTACCTACTTATTATTACCTTCGCATAACCAATTAACATAACTTATTACCTAATAAAAATAATTTTAAAAAAAATAAGGTACAATAATTAAAAAAATACTTTCAACTGTAAACCTAAGCTATGAGCAATAATAACTTTTAATTAAATTGTTAAAACAATAAAATACTTTGATAGCGACCTTGACAACCGGTAACTGCTTCGGGGCGTACGCCAATATTTTATATTATTCTGTGTGTTTACACAACAGAATAGTAGCTAATTACAATTTATTTAAATAATCGTAAAGTAATATTATTTCAGGATAAGTTTTTGTTGAACAAATTATGTTATTGCTGCTAAGGTATCATCTACCTAACCTTTTCCTAAGTATATTGGGGTCGGCTTCTAGTCTACCTGGAAGCAGCTGGGCTGTTACAAGGCTGATCCATGAAGAGCTGTAACTCAAACATTAACTGATTTAAAATGAAACTGTTTTACAGTTGAACTATTTTTACAGTTATTTGTTAATGTGTTTCCGTGGTCCTCGCAGGATGTCTGATATCTCGTGTGTATCAGGCTAGTCGAGCAACGCATAGTGATACGCGCGAAGCGGCCCGCTTCCTGCTTCACACGCAACTCCATTTGTTGAAGTTATACGACGCCGAATTCGATACACACGGATTTCAATTACATTAATGACATAGTACCTAACTAGATTGTTACTCCTTCCATGAGAAAACTAGCAGACTGTTGTGTGATTTGAAACCGATAACTTGAAGCCCTAAGTATAAAGGAGGTGGAAGGGACAACACGAATCTGCTGTTCGATACGTTATGATCGTGTAGGTATTGCACTTTTGTAGGAAACAGCTGATATTTTTTTTAATACCTAATCGATGAAAAGTTTGAGGGTTCAGAATAATGTACTGAATACGTGGTAACCGTTTTCGCGTCGGTGTCCCTTCCACCCCGTAATAACAGTGCAAAAAAAGCAATAGTAAAATAATGACGTGATCTTATCGTCATCGAGAAAAGACTGTGTACCAACTTTATGTAGCGATACTCAATTGGAACTGAAATGAGGAATAACTAGGTCATTGCCATTGCAATTAGCAAAGCTGTTAACCCGTACGCAACTTTGCCCTTCTTACTAATTGTCGACGTGTATTTGTCTACTATAAATGTTGAATAGTTCTTAATATTGAGGAGCTCGTGGCTAAATAATAACAGCCGCTAGGGTCGATCTTTAGGTTAAGCCGTGCTTGCCTAGGTTGGTCTGTGGATGGGTGACCGCCTATTACTTACCGAGTTTCCTCCGTGCCTCGGAAAGCATGTTAAGCTGTTGGTCCCGGGTGTCATTTGTAGATCTTTGACAGTCGTTAGGTAGTCAGTGGCCCGAAAAGTCTGACAACCAGTCTTACCAAGGGGTATCGTATTACCCAGTACTAACTGGGTTGTGGAGGTCAGATAGGCAGTCGCTCCATGCAAAATACTGGTATTCAGCTGCATCCGGTTAGACTGGAAGCCGACCCCAACATAGTTGGGAAAAGGCTAGGCAGATGAGTTCTTAATATTCCACTCTGTTAAAACTTAGGTAGACGAACACTACTAAGCCAGTGTAGGTTACAGCTTGTTACCTATCTAATTGCCAATCAATTTTCAAATTGGAAAAGCAATTTACTGGAAAATCGTAACTTGTGATGCTTTATTACAGAAAATCTGCGGGTGATCTATGAATTTCTTTGAATTTTATTAGTCTGCACTTGGTTATCCGTCTTGTAGATAAGCTGGAATTATTTGAGTCACTGTCTATTATTGATAGTGCTGGCCAGCGACCATTACACCGCGCACTTGACCATTTAAGTGCTAGTGCCATGGACCTTTGCCCCCAGATGTAAGAGTGATCCAAAGTTACGTATTGCAAACGATTTACCTTAAAACATCGCTTGTTTTGCAGCGGTATTGCTGAGAGACAGGACACTAGAAAACAGAAAATTTTATGATTTTTAGTAAAACATGATATTGAGTTGACATCCCAGTATGCGATTAACCTGATGTCCTTTGTTCTAGGCTTACCAGGCAGACCTTCTAGACATTGCTACCCGTCGACTTGATACACATATCCAGATGTTGTGGAAAACTACATTGATTGGTGGCATTGATGATAAAAATAAACCATAACAATTTTTTTCATTGCATCAACCTAAAGTAGATTAACAAAAAAATGTCTGAAGCCATTAAATTAAAGTTCGCCTTTTTTTCTTTTTTTTTTCCGGGTGGGTAATCATCAAATGACCCCCCCCCGCTCTGGGCGGAGCGGAAGGGAGTGTCAGACTTGTACTGACTAAAACCCATCCATGTTCCTTCTTTGCCTTTGTGTTCCAGGGCCACGGTATCTCTTTTGAACAGTCCCGCAGCCTTGGCAGGCATCGGCCCTTGCGGACCCCTACTTATTTGCTGACATCTCGGCCTGTCGTCATAAGACGGCCGGACGGCGAGCTAGCCCATAACTCGCCCATAGTTCGCCTTTATGGATTGTTTTACTAGTGCATAAAGCATATAATAAATAAACATCATGTTATTTAGGCGTAACTTTTTACTGTAGTAGACCTTATTTATAAAACTCACGTCAATCGATATCAATATAGTAAAAAATGTGAACTTTATGTCATTACTACGTTGGTCAACGGTACTAAAAGGTACTTTTAGTTGCGTGGTAAGCTCCAATTCATTAGGTGTGACTCAAGGTTGGTTAATGTGTCTTCCATTGGTCGTCCATCGATCGATAGATGCGCTAGTGCGAAATTTATAGCTGTTCCCGTTATCGTGGGTATGACGGACGTTTAATTTGATAAATAATCTATGTTAGATAGATAACTACTAACTTTGTCGTATCAAGTTAAATCAAGCGCTCTAATATAATTATTATTAATTTCCCAACTTAATACATACCTACCCAGTCAAAATTCATGTCATGGAACCTTCCTTATTTTAAATAAAGTACATACTTAAATGCAAGATTTGCGATCAGAAGTGTACCCTTACACATATCAGGTCGATTCTGATCATTCATTACAGACCAATCATATTTTTTTTTAAATAAAACAACAATACCGATACAGCATATCAGTCTACTCCTTCTCAGTAGCAAAATGAAGAAGAATAATGCTTCTCCAAATTCAAACATAAATCACCAAAAAAAAAAAACAACAGACCAAACACGGTGAACTAGATCGAAACAATTTGATGGCGGCCATGCATAATTATAAAAATGATCTCATCCCAAATCCGCGACCAAACTCATACCTATTTGAAAAGCGACACCATTTTTATCACCACAGCAGCAACATGGGTCATCTGCACACCGATGTCGCAAGTCCTACGGATAATTATCAGCAATTTAATGCACGCACGGTCGTTAATTGGCTATCATTTACGTTGTGATTAACTCCCGTGGCCGTCACACGAGTGACTCTCATGCAGATACTGTGTCGCTTTTATCTAAGAATAGCCTGACGTCACTTGGGCACGCACGAGATTTTGCAAGAGCAGCAGTTCTGCTCGCTGTATCTTTAGTTAATAAATCATCGTTATCTTATTGGCCAGTGTATATTGCTTTGAAAATTAGAGATTAAATACTAGGACATGTATCTCATGTGTAGGAGTGTTGATGCATTTTTTTTATTAACCGTCATTTCGCCAATTCAATGATTATTTCATTGATAACCAACATTTTACCATTTTCGCTCTTCAATATGTCATGTTTAGAATTTTTTGGAGCCATGTTTATACTACCAATAGAGATTTCTGACCGAACTAAATTGAGACTACATGAAATTGAAAGTCTCGCTTAAATGGTTTTTAATTTAAATTGTTCAACCCCTCTTTGCTTATCATATGATTTAGCCCCTCTTGGACTATTATCGCTTTTATTTAAGTAGTTACGTATGACAAAATAAATTAATGACATACATGTATACGAGCTGTAACCACACAATTGTTCAAATATACCCTACTGTAGAGTTTCTGCTTGCATAGCTGTTACTTGTTATACTTCACAAAGAAAACAGTATAATACACGGAGTGATTTAGTTTAGTAGTCTGTCTTCGTAACTAACCTAGTTATTTAGGAGACGCCATTTTTCTATAGAACCTCAATAATAATTTGGACCCTTTTCTTCAATTTGTGGGTTATTCTTTTTGCCCTCAGTTTTTATAACTATTTATGTGAAGTACTAGTTAAGATTAACACTAAAACCTAAAATACTAGCTCCTGCATTTGAATGGTAACCATCCATAGGTAACTTTTTATCAACAAAGCTTTTCTACAGCGCCATCTGTCTTACGAATACTACTTCTAAAGGGCGGTCAGGAGCGGGGTAGCGTGGAAAACCCGCCATACCCCGACACTAGTTTATTTCGATGAGTAAAAGCTTGTGGATTACGTCACTGGATGGCGCTAACTGTTCACTTTAAATCAACTTCCATATTAAATGTTTTAGATACGTATCAAAATTTGTAAAGCGCATCTTTGCATAACTCTAAAAGTTTAACAAACGAAAACAATTTTTTTAATTTTTGGGAACTCCATCTTCTTTGACGGTCTTCTTGACTACTGTGTGTGTTATTAATCCTGAATCGGTACTCCATTTCTTTAAAGTAACCCCGAACTCCTAACAACCCTCCCCTGGAACTCCTTTATATCAAACTATTTATTTTTCCCGCTAAGATTTCAGTACTACCAGGTCCGCAACTTTTTAAGTCTCATCTCTCATCATAATATACTTACCCATCTCAACAGGCCACCCTGTGTATTAATAATAAAATGTGTTCAGTATCGACATATTTTATAATATATGTGATAGCCTAGTGGTATGACTGTCGGACTGACAAGTCTCGAGTTCGAACCCAAGATTCATGTGCGTATTGTACACTTTCTTCGATGACGGAAAACATCGTGAGGGAACCAGCACGCCTGAGAGATATTTCTTGACGGCATGTAAAGCCAAGTCAGAGGCCTATGGACGGCATAAAAAGTCTGATACCAGGTTAGGCACTAACCACACGATAAAGAAAGGAGTATCGACATCGAAAGTATCAGCCCCAACTTGTTAGTGGCGACCAAAATGAACTCACATATTATGTTCTTTTATATAGCGTTATGTTCCATTTTCTAATTTAACTTTAACATCGTTTCCATGTTGTTGTGGCGTTTAATGAGAATTGCGAGCAGTTGCCGTCTAGCGTGCCTAAACTAAAAGTAGTACCGCGATGTGACCGCAAATTATAAAAGTTGTTTTGAGCGCAGTTTCGACAATCCTCTGCGGTTCAGTGTCAATTGGAAAGTAACCATTGTCCACTACACGGCTGCATTGAATTTTAATTAAGGAGGCGCCGCTTGCAGGGAATGAGTTCAAGTTCACGACGGTTATAAGTTTCTCTGGTTACTTGTACAGTCTGACGGATACTTTAATCTTGCTTGATGCTTTGCTTACAAGTTGGTGCAATGGAAATACCTAATATTAATTTATATCTAGGTACTAAAACGGGCTTAACTATCTCAAGCGCTTAACATGATGCTAAACAGAATTCTGCATCAAAATTCGCAATTTCACATTTGCTTAGTAAACAGGTTTAGTGAACACTTCATATAGTAGTTAGATAGAGGCACTAATATTCATTTTCCTTTGCCCGGCCGCAGCTTATATTAAATACGTCGTTCAACACTTACCACGTCATGATTATTCAAAACTTGGCCCACGCCTAAAGCAAAGGCGATTAAATTATTTCCATAATTTAATAAAGTTATTTTTATTGAATTTAGGTAGGTACCAGTGGCGAAGGTTCCATAGAACTTGATTCCCTTTGAAAAATGGCACACTCAGTATTCTATAGACAAATAATAGAATCACTTTCAAAATATGTACTCCGGCTTACCTCTTACAATAATTGACCCTTCGCTAAGAAAGTACTCTGTTTAAATACGTTTTTGTGTATCAGCATGTGCATTGCCTGTTATGTTATGTTTATTAATAAAATCTGTCGCGTAGGAAATTACAAAAATTGATATTATTGTTGATTTCGTCCATAGATTTCCGGAATTTAGTTCTGGGACAGATGTTAACACAACGGGGTAAAGTTTCACCAATTGGTAATTGTAAGCTCCTGAAATGTATAAACAAAGTTTAATATTGTGCGACAATTTCTTTATATTAAAACGCACTGTCGCAGCAAAGCAAGATTCATGGTAACTTTTTGTTGCACTACCCAAGAGCGAGCTAAGTAAATCTTTATTACGAATATTAAATTATAAACCTAAGTCATGTCAGCTATTTAAAATGTTAGAGAAACTTCCAAGAACTAAGTTACGAGTATTATCCTAACTTTGCAGTAAACGAGTTGGCGTTGTTTTTTTGTTTACTGCAGAAAGGAGAGGTAAACCTTCCTACCTTATTAAATATTTTGAACTTTAGTTATGAAAAGATTGTTATAGCAAGTGCATGTCTGAATTTAGTACTCAACGTCAACCTGATAGAAACATGATTTAAAATTAGCTATAAACTGAAGAAAATGTCATAACATGACTGTAAAATGTTGTACACCAGTGGCGAAGGTTCCATACAACTCGATTCCTACCGGATTCCCTTTGAAAAATGGCACAGTCAGTATTCTATAGACAAAGAATATAATCACATTAAAGATATGTTCTCCGGCTTACCTCTTACAAAAATTGATCCTTCGCTACTGTTGTACACACATTTTTTCACTTAGTAATTAACTTTTCATTCCCGTTATAAAAAATGTAGTAGATATTGATGATGTCCTATGTATGAGAGACATAAGAAGATTAATTCCTCGCTTTTATTACCGCTCGTAATATCCGGTTGCTCTCGATGGCAAATACGACTCTTCAAATATAATAAAAATATGCCATCTGCTCAGCGTGACGTGCACGTCACTAAATAATATCTTTAACAGCCTTAGCAATAACCCAAGTGTATTAAAAGCGAGAAATCCGTAGCCATGGCCATAATAATATTACAAAATGAGAAGTACGTATATTTGATGTCATATGACGAATGTCGTTTAGTCGAGTTAAGTAGATCTTGTAACGAAGCTGATAAGATATGGTATGAGTAATTCAAGATGCGCTTTGCACTAATGCTAGCAGCTGTGATGCCAATTTTAAGCTACGCTGTGAAAATCGAACGCTCCAATTGGTTGATATTATGGTCATCTTTTGGTACGTAGCACATCCCAGGTGGAAAGACAGAGAGAGGGATGTCGAAAGTTTTTGCATTATGGACTTAAAATCAGAAGTCGCGAACGTACTCAAATACGTGAAATTCATTGACAACTTCGACGAGTGGTTTCTAAACCTGCAGATCAGGGTGAACCCTGCAGATCAGGGTGAACCCTGATCTGCAGGTTTAGAAACGTCCACTCAAGAACAATACATGTTATTGAAGTAATTTCCTGTTGTTTCCACCGATGTGATACAATGTTGAACACAGATGACAGAGTTCATTGATCGTTATAACCACAACGCAAGTTGAAACGTAAATCTCAAAAGAAATATCAACAGACCGAAACACGACAATGCCTACTTTAGAAACATAATAAATTAACATGAAGATGTGTTATAGTAATTATAAATGCGAACTATCAATGTCAGTTCTCCTTAGTACAGAGAACTTTTTGAAATGTCTTTTTCAAAAAAGATAATTGGAAATTTCTGTTTCTATGGAAAATCTAAAATCGGTCTAATTTAGCTGTAACACTATTTTTCGAAAAGTTCCCTCTCAAATCTTTAGACTTATGTTCCTGCTTATGTGTACAAAGTTTCATTAAAATCGGTTCAGTCATTTCGAAAAAAAATCACTTAAAAGTTTGTATGAAATGCCGTAAGACGTTAACGCTCTTAAACACTACGTAATATTGATGTTCACGACCTAACATGGTTGAGAGACGGCTAGGCAGATGACGATGACATTCAAAGGTGCCTGATTTGAATATGAAAGATCTTTAAAATATCTTTAATTTTGACTTTGGCAGTAGACACTCTTCGGTAGGAAGTCAAAATATGTTATTATTTTTATAAAAATATCAGTGACATTGAGGGAGATAAATGTGATATCTCCCCGCACGGTAGTCTGGTTCGCGCCATATTTCATACAGGGTGACCCTTCCAGTTCGCGGCGTCGGCTAATAAGACCGCATGACTTTTTATGATCTGCTCAAAATTAACGATTTGTTTTTCCCAAGATCTAATTATTTAGGGATTCGTGCAAAAAAATATGTTTCCTCGGGTTCTGAATTAAGAATCTGAAGTTGAGAAAGTGTCAAAGTCTAGTTTGACTACAGTTTGACAGGTTCTCAACTTTGAGAATCCGACAATTCGTAACCCTTGAAAAAAATGTTTGATGCAGATACGATATTTTTGATTCACGACATGACGACTAATAGACAAGAATGGAAGAAGACTGACCCAAATAAATAGGAATAAGGGCCTGGAAATGATGAGGTAGATAGATTTATGATACGAATAAACGTTAGAATCAGAAGTTTTACGTTATCTGCTAAATAATCCTATCGATAATTACCTATCACTTAATCATCATGTAGGCGCTGCTAACATGATTGCTAAGGGAAATTACTACGACGTACATTTATTAGGCAAGCGTCGCGTCGGCAGCAATCAGGCCGGGGAACTGCGAACGACGGTTAAAACTTTTAATGGCTAATTAACTGGATAACTAACCAGCTATCAGCGCTCTACGTACCAAGTGTGACATCCCATTTCCTATTTTTAAAGATACTTACAGCTTAATGATAAACTGCGCAAAGCTTGAGAATTTAAAGCTTGGAAAATTTTGCTTTTCTGGGTGAGGGTCTTTACAAAAACTTGTGTTAGTAAAACATTCAACAAGAATCGACAAATTGACAAACCAACAAAAGAAATCTGTCATTTTGTCGATTCTTCCGTCGACAAAACCCGTTTCTTCGGTGATCATGCTACGCGTGCAGGTTTGTGAAATTAAATAATCTTAAGCTCAAGCAACGTTTGGCTGTAGTTTTCCGGATCTTATCTTACAACCAAAGGCCAGTTTTATTGTTCGTGGGAACGCGTCTTGAGTTGTTTTTTTCTAATGATACGTACGTACTTCATCTTTGGTCGCATATTTGTCATTTGCAATTAGTCTAGCAATTCCGTAAATAGATGCAGCCAGCTTCATACAACTTAACTTCAGTTCACCAAAACGGGACTGATTTGTTTTCCTAAATCATCAGACAATCTTGGTCAGGTATACCAAGTTTCTTAGAAAACAAAACAAGCAGGTAAAACTTGACTCTCATCAGACATTTTAATTCATACAATGAAAACAGCCAATTATCTGATCAAAAACCCTAAATGAAGCGTTCTCAAACGGCGGGAATATTTGCTTAATTTACAATTTACTTCGGTTAGGCTCGCCTGCGACTGCCGCACTTGAATTGAATATATTTCCTCTTTTTTCGAAACTCATGGCAATAGCCCTTCAGCGTTCTGCCGCTTGATTTGCGAATGGGCCGTGAAGAGCCCACGGCCGGATGCCCTGGGCCTCTCTATAGCCTTTTATTCATACAACCTTCCACGTTTATTCGCCATTGGCATTTGCGAGCTGTTTAGATAGAGATTTGTCTAAGCTATGCATTAAATTCATAGAATTATGCATGAAGACCAGCAAGCTTTTTTCCTTCATTTCCAATATTCATATACAAAACAGATACTTCATTTATGCACTCACAGGACTCTCAAGTCATAAGTTCACAACCTCGTTCAATGAATTGCTTATCAGATTAAACTTTCAAGTTGCATCTTCGATCGTATCGAACTCGACGACGGCGACGGGACTGATACTTTTTTAGATTCAGATACTTTTAAAAGAAAGATGGCGTTACCTCGGAAACTTTGTAATATGATGTAGATAAGTATTCAAGACGTGGGAGCTTCAGTGACTTTAAGAACACACTGTAGTAACTTGTCCTGACTTTTCACACACATGAGGAGTACAGACGCCAGCACATCACAATTTTGTTACAAATTTCAAGGGTTTTAATTATTTTGCACGGAACCCTAACACCTAACACTAATTCTAAAAGTAAGTCTAAGTAATTCCTTATAAAATCAGCTGTCTGCCATTAAAATCCAAGACCGGTCCAGCCGTTGCTCAGATTACTCGGAACAACAGACAGACAGACAGACAATTTTTCGTGTAAATGTTGTTTTGTTTTCATTCAGTAAAAAAATGATTAGATACTTAAATTTTTATTTTTTTGTATAGGTCTAATAATCTCACTCATTTAAAATTTTAGGTGCAACATGAACGTGCCTAACGTGCTATGCATAGGCATTAGGCACGTTAATATTGCACCTACAATTTTGCCCTTATTGGCTTAAATAAGCCAGCATGAGGAATAGTAACTTCCCGTAGTTATTCCCTATTAGTGCACATTGTGAGTAAATAAACCAATAAAACTTGTTTGCTGTAGATAATTGTAGTCGTCCACCTACTTAACTACAGTTCCTGCCGAAGCTGGGCGTTGGCACTTCCTAATATGTAGCGTACAAAACAAACATATTAATGATGCGTTCCGTGTACAATGATCTCATGCGTTCGACGCGTGATATCATTGGTCAACAACCAAGAATGGATACTGTTTAAAAAGGTGTAAAAATTGGAGCGCTAATAAACGTAGGCCTCCTGATATATCATCTCGCCTTTAATACCCGAGGGGTAAGGTAAAGGTGTAGACCTAACAGTACACCCACATTTCGCTAGTTGTAATCAACCGGGTGCAAATCTAGACTAAACTTTGCCCGACCTGGGAATGGAACCCAGGGCCTTTTTTCGGATGGGAAATCATCAAATGACTCCCCCGCTCTAGGCGGAGCGGAAGGGAGTGTCAGACTTGTACTGACTAAAACCCATCCATGGTCCTTCGTTGCCCTTTGTGTTCCAGGGCCGCTATCTCTTTCGAACAGTCTAACAACCCCGGCAGGCATCGGCCCTTGCGGACCCCTTCTTGGTTGCTAACGTCTCTTTAACGCGCTCGTCGAACACGAACACGCCGCCGACACGGCGACGGCCGGACGGCGAGCTAGCCCATTACTCACCGTCCACAGGCCCGCGCCCACGGTGGCTGGCAGCCACCACGTGGCTCCAGACGATGCAACCCAGGGCCTAAAGTTCAACATTAGCGCTTGCGACCACTAGATCAACGATACCTCCACTGCCACCTGTCTGATACAATACTTCAAACTGATTCCTCGCGCAATCGTTAACCAATTAGTAGCCATCGTTGTTTTATGGCTTACCGAACAAGCCATAAAGTTAACTGAGAGGCACTCAAAATCATTATCGTAAGATTATGCATGCTGTGTAAACAATGCGCCAATAATTAGAGTTCTCTCGAAGGCGTTTATTTTTTCTGTGTAAACTTGCGCAAGAAACACAGTAACCTTATGACGTACAAAAACATACGATTTATACGTTAAATTGTTCCCAGAATTGTTGTTTGTGTTGTAATTAACATCGGCGTCGTTTTGTCATGCTCTACAGTCTAGCAAAGAACGGTTTTGAGTGGAAAATAATGCTGTTGCCGGGAAATTGTCTGATGATTGCGTTTTTATCTGTTGCAACTCACAAGGTAATGATTAAACGCAATAAAAGATGAAACTTGGATAAGAAGTGGGTTTAATTCAGAATAATCTACTAACACACTTGTTCTTTGAAAGGAACTCCTGGCTAAATAATAACAGCCGCATGGGTCGATCTTCAAGGTTAAGCCGCGCTTTCCAAGGTCGTTCTGTAGATGGGGGAGCATCCGAGTTTCCTTCGTGCCTCGGAAAGCACGTTAAGACGTTCGTCCTGACTGTTATTTGTAGATCTTTGACAGTCGTTAAAGGTAGTCAGTGGCCCGAAAGCCGCTCCATGTAAAATACTTGTATTCAGCTGCATCCGGTAAGACTGGAAGCCTTCCCCAATAAAGCTGGGAAAAGGCAAGGTAGATGATGATGACATGTTCTTCGTATTGTTGTTACTATCCCGAAATATTTTTTTTGGATCTATGACAGTTTGAAATGAGTAGATTCCGAGCAACTCTTGAAAAAGAGCTTAAAGTAGCATTTGTGAAGCAAAGATGGCGTTTTGAACATTATCCTATTAGCTTTATTAAATACTAGCTGTTGCCCGCGACCTTCGTCCGCGTGAAATTTTATAGCCTATAACCATCCTCGACAAATGGGCTATCCAACACTAAAAGAATTTTTAAAATCAAACCACAAGTTCCTGAGATTAGCGCGTTCAACAAACAAACTCTTCAGCTTTATAATATTAGTATAGATACAGTAATATATCGTTGCGCCAGTTATTCTTATCAACGTTTACAGTAACTTAATATTCGGAACGCATCCTAAGCAATGTTTTGCATAGTAGCTCCATTACATAATTATTTTAATGAGGCAGAGGTCATTAAGAGGATACTCTCAGATGGGCAGAGCGTAACAAGGATATAACATTCTGGGATAATTGGTATGTCTGTTCTAAGAATTGTTTTGAAACCATTTTTTATGCATTAGGTTTAATTAATACTAGTATTCACCTGCATCCGGTTATACTGGAAGCCGACCCCAACATAGTTTGGGGAAAAACGCTAGGCTGATTGAATTTTTGTTTAGGTACATGATATTTTTATGCTTGACACAGCCAGAAGGCGTCGCGGCAAACCTCGTAAATGATGGCGAGACAAGCCAGCCAAAACCAACGGCCTAAATTAGCCCTGGAAAGAAAATACTGCTGGATGTTATGGGAGAGGCCTATGCCCAGCAGTGGGATGATGTAGGCTAGCAGTAACGGTATTTTTTACGCAGTTTCATTTGGAATGCTATGAATGAATAGGAATTTCCTAATGAGCCGTGAGAAAGACGGCAGAAGTAAAGCAATAATTCCCAAAACAAATATTTTCAATTGTTTCTCTATTTGGAATTCGAACGCTAAAACGCTTGTTTCAATATCAACACTTTACTTAGCAACTGAATAATTACCGTACTTGTGCTGATGCAGGAGTAGGTACAACCTACGGAAGTTATTGCGTTGAATCGAACTCTTAAGACAAGATTCACATAATTAAATCATTGCGAAGGAATGAGGAAAATTTTGAGTATGAATGTGGATGGGTAAGAGTAGAGAAAGACCAAAAAAACGATTGATGGAATGTGTAAAGGATGAATTGGCAAGAAAGAAGGTGTCTGATGAGATAACGAGTAATAGAGAAGTATGAAAGAAGAAGACATGCTGCGCCGACCCCAAATGAATTGGGATAAAGGCAAAATAATGATGATGACGTATAAAGTGACGATTATTAAAAAAAAAACGATCATGTTTGATTTTGCTGCCTTCATCGCAAAATTCTAAACTGGCCAGAGAAACTGCCAACCAAATAACATAAGCAAATAAACTTGAATAAAATTAAATGCAGTTGAACAAGAAAAACAGCACGTGTACAGCATGAAAGTGGCACTTATGTTCCGAGCGAAAGCAGTCGCGTCTGCCCGTAAATAAGGATGCTTAAAACACACAATGCCATGCCCGAGGGCAGGCCCGGGGCAAACTCCGGGCATTACTCGCAGTCCTGGACGAAGAACCGGTTAGTTTGCTTTTCAGTTTGGGGCAAAATGTTGCACCAACAAACTACCCGTTCTTTATCGATGAAATTTTCATTATATCTTGTGCATTTTACGATAAAAGATTCAGTATCAGTTACTAACCTTCGCGCGCCAGTGAATGTCATCTGACGGAAATAATAGCCTTTATAATAATGGACAATGAGCTCACAATCTCTCTATTGTGTGCTGTTTTCTATGAAATACTCAAGAATTAATAGGACATGAAAAAAACTGTACATTTTTCTAACATTTTTTGATTTCTTATTATTACGAGTACGGTATTCTTGTATAGAATGATCGAGAGCATTCTAAACTTTTAATCATGTATCTATCGATCCGATTCTAGAAAACCTTGATTTGTGCTCTCCATCGTTAGCAGTCATTCGTTCACTGCCGAACTCATAAACTACGCCAGTCGCATTCAAAATTCTCCCGGTATTATTTTCTTTTTTTTATGTGCCCATATACAGGGTGGTAGGGTACACCGACGCGAAAACGGTTACCACGTAATCGAGTACATCATTCTGACCCCCCCCCCAACCTACTTAGAAAATTTTCATCGGTTATTTTTAAAAAATAATTGCTGTTCCATACGTTATGTCAGTGTAGGCATAGCACTTTTGTAGGAAACAGCAGTTTTTTTTTTTAATAACCGATGAAAAATTTGGGGCCCCGGAATCATGTACCGTTTTTGCGTTGGTGTCCCTTCGTTCCCGTATTTAACGGCAACTTTTATTTTTAATTTTTATACACTAATAAGTGAAAATATATACACCGTGACTTTTTAGTCGTCTTACAAAGGTCGTCCACTCAATGTACCCGACATAAAATCGCGCCTAGAGCTATCTAGGCGCGATTTTTTAATATTCCATAATAGGTAAAATTATGAAACGTTCTGTTAATGATGTTTACTCAAGTGTCAAACGGGAGAACATATACCTACCGGTATATGTTCTCCCGTTTGACACTTGAGTCCAGTAGATCATCGCTTGCAACAGGCTGTTTTAACTACGTCATGCGTCATAATACTGAATAATATTTTTATTTTCAAATTATTAAAATCTCAAAAAACCTATTTTTTTTATGAATGTTTAATATTCATTGGTTACATGAAGTGGGTTGCCGTTGTAAGACGACTAAAAAGTCACGGTGTATAAGGACTGAAAAGGATCTTATGGCTGGAAAGGAGATGACTGTTGAGATGGCGTGGATAAGAGTATGGAAGAAGAAGACATGCTGCGCCAATCTCAAAAAAAATACGATAAGGATGATAAATAATTTGACGCATTATTCCAATAAGGGAATACAGAAAGGCACCTCGTATCAGGTCCGTATACTTTTGCTACGTCTAGTTCACATTACTTTTAACTTTCGAAATATCGTAAGTCCGGTTTTGTATGCACTAGTCTGAGTTCAGACGCTTATTGCCAATTTTCTATACCGATGCACCGGAGATCCCGGACAACGGCCATCGGATCGAAAATTGAGAACAGCTTTTATATTGTGTAAACAAAAACTTCGTTGGGCTATTTTTGGAATGATGAATAAATACACATGAAGAAATTCGTTAGTCTAGTGTTCGCCGAGCTTAAGGTCTTGGGTTCGATTTCCAAGTCGGGCAGTGTTACGTTTTTCCATTACGAATTTCTCAGTAGCAGCCAAGGAAGACGTTGGATTTGTGCCCGGTTGATGGCAATAGATTTGCTCCTATTACATGGGGCTTAAAAAACAACTAGCGAAATGTGGGGGTACTAATACACCCCTGCCTAGCCCTGTAATTCCCATAACAGGCGTGATGTCACGTTATGAAGAAAATAATTATCTTCATTTAAAAGAATATTCTGATGTTATTGTCGATTGTGTTATTGATCTTTGGTTAGACTAGGAGCTGATGATCAGTTTGTGATGTCACCTTCATTGTTTTCTAAGGGGTAATGCCTGAAAGATAACCATAATGATCTCAGATATTTGTTTTATTGAATGAAAATATGCCTAAGAGCCTAGAGGTATTGTTTGTGAGATGATTACAATACCTTAGAACAGCTGATTAAAAAAACAAAATAGCTGCCATTCGCGGGGTGTGGGGTTAGGAGTATTTATAAACGTGTTTTTATCGATAGAAATGAGTGTATAATAAGCTCTTAAAGTATCGGTAACCGGTTGCCAAACACATTGTATAAGGGTCACACCCTAAAATACGAAATTTAGACTAAAGCTAAAGATTTTTCGCCCTGGGGCTGCAGTCTCGACATAGATAGCGACAAAAATCGGTCGTTAAGTCATAACGATGTCAAATTTCTTTAATAGATTTTCAACCTTAAGGGCTTTGAAATAAAGTTGAAAATCTATTGAAGAAATTTGACATCGTTATGACTTAACGACCGATTTTTGTCGCTATGTATGTCGAGACTGCAGCCCCTGGAATGTTATTGCGAATCAGTTGTCCCATACATTTGTGACGAAAAGGTGTTGAAGTTTTGTATGGGACAGCTCTCATGATGGAAGTTGTTCGGTTGAATGGTCTGGTCTGTATCCTTTAATTATGTCCACACTTATCCGTTACATATATCGAGTTTTTCTTAGTTTTTCACTCGTAAAGCTAATATATACCACTTTTAACCAGTTTCAATTGTTCCACATTTTGATAAGGTAATCGGTTAACGCTTCATAAACCTGAAATAAAATACAGTAGGTAGTAAAACTTTGTTAATTACTGTTTAATGGTTCGTGTAATAGGTATTTATTAGAGTGTTATCGATCATACAATTATTATGAATTTCTTCAACATAAAATTACGTACATCCACATTTCTCCAGTTAAAAAAATAGAGGGAGAGCCTAGTGGCATCATCAACGACAGCATAACAGCTGTGGACAACGGTCCACTGCTGGACATAGGCCTCTTCAATCGCACGCTACTCGACTCGATTCTCGGCAACTCTCATCCAGTTGCACCAGCCACCCTGCGAAGATTGGCATCAACTGGGCGTAAATGTAAACATCGGGCTACTACTTAAGAAATCCTGATAGAAATACTCAGTACACTGTCCGACCTAGAAATCGCTTGCAAGCACTAAATGGATTTCTTCACCTAAGTACCTACCAGGAAAAAATATGTAAATTCATAACATCACGTCTGTTAATCCTCGTAGGGTTTGGCAGGTGCTTACTTATTGTATTGTATAACGGGCTGGTGCTTGCATTTCCACGTCAAAGCGTATTTTTCGTGCGATGCTTACTTAATAGTACATACAGGGTGTAAACAGACCCTTCACATAGCCGTCAACCAAGCATTCTGTACATCAAACTAAGTAACTGTACGCTAAAATTATTGCTGGGAAACGACTTTTTTTTTGGGGTTAAAAATCACGGTTTACGATAGGACTCGATGGAAAGCACTCAAAACATTGTGCTGGTGGATGGATTAAATAGTACGGGGGTCGTGGAGGTGTGTAAAGTAAAAATCTTACATTAAAATCATGTATTTAAAATAAAACTTGTGAAAAAGTTGGAACTTTGACCCCAATATCTCCGTAACTAGAAGTTTCCCAGGTATGGTCTAGAACAAAAAAATTATCGCAAAGACTGGGAGAACAAGTGCCTTACGGCTATGTTAAGGGTCTTTTTACACCCTTTATTTCACCACTATTTGTTGTTTGCCTAATAACGTTTAAAGAGTGGATGCCCCAACAAGACTTCCCTATACAGATTCAATAACGTGAATCCTGTTAACATTTAATTGAGCTTACGTTTATTTGATAAACTTGCGAATTGCTTATGTCCTCATAGTTTCCGGTCTACGAAATTGCTTTCGGGGAGCTCGTGAAATTGACGAAACCTTGCATGTCTATATGAAATAACTTTCTTATGAATAAACGATCGGGTGAAAATGAACTATCGTGTCATCAAGTTACTAGTATTACATTAGAGGAAAACATTTGGTAGGTATTTTTTTTTATCATATTGCATAAGCATAATCAGCCTATAATGTTCCCACTGCTGGGACACAGGCATCCTCTCTATGAGAGGGAATAGGCTATAGATAATCCACCACGCGGGCCCAGTGCAGGTTGGTAGATGTCATATGTCTTCGAATTTTTGGCTCTAGGATATGCCGGTTTTTTTTTTACACACGTATTTTTTTTTGATGTTTTGTTTGAATTTTGATATTTTTTTTTATTTTTAGCATGCCAAAAAAAAGGGTAAGTATGTGTACCTGTACAGTGAGTGATAGCAATTAGCTGACCTACCTTTGCATAAATGGTTGAGATTTTTTAGAAAACGAATGGTAGAATTATATAATTCTTTTGTATTTTATTTATTTGAGCAAAGTAAATAAGTAAGGTGGGTCAGCTAGTTGCTATCACTCACTGTACTAACATTTTATATTAGTCAAGTCATTGCCATGTGAGGTTTTGTAGTCGGGGAAAACTGAAACATATTTAAGTACTAAAAACATTTAAAATAAATGCATATCCCGCTGTTAAATGGGACAAGATGCGGGTTATGTTTTACATTATGTTTCCTCGTTAACGGATATAGTTAACACACATTCCACGTGTAGAATATTTAGACAATTCTTATCAGTATATAAACAGCAAAACTTGACTGATAGCCAACACAAATACGGCGTGGCGTGCAAATCGCGAACCCCGTTGGTTTTATTCGACTTTCAAAGGCATAAACAATTCTCAGAAACGTGACAACTTATAGCAATAATGTTCTAATCTTATTTCAGTGTGGAAAACAGATGGTTGTAGACGTCTTGTACACCTCCTGTAACCCGCGAGCGATCGGTTGATAGGTTATCGTCTGCGTAGTTTTATTTGACTCATTTGCCTTGAATTATTTAGTTCTTTGGTCCTTGATATTGTTTTTCAACAAACGTTTGTTGAAAAACGTCGTTTGATTTAGTAAAATAATTACCTACAGCTTCGCCTTGAACTTGAGCCAGAATTTCACCTCGAGTGCAATGACAAACTTAGCACACTTGCATCAAAATGTACTATAAAGGCAGATTAACGTTGTGTTCTCATACGCACAATCATTTTATTAATTAACTGTCATGGCGACCTTGCAAAATATTCACACACTGTCTGTATTAATTGGAGCAGACACCATATTATCTTAGGCTGTCCAAATATAGTTCTGTATTAGAAAATCAACCTTCTCAGTCGAAATTTTCTTAGAAAGCTGAGACCATAACTTGTTAACCGGTTTAAACCACCGACCAGCTTGAACTGGTTATTTGCCTTTAAGGCTTTGATGCCAAACGAATTCTTGATGCAACTTCGCCGAGCTTACGGGAGGTGGATGTTTCAGACGCCTTGAGTAGCGCGTGTTTAAGGATATTTTTATTCTGGATAATAGAAATTAATAACAACCTAAGTCAAGTTTTAAGTATTTATGAAGAGTTAAAAATTAAACCTAGTATAAGTAATATAAAAAAATCGAAAATGATTCACTATGCTAGTCTGTCGATCGACCAAACCCGTGTTAGTTTGTTTGAGAAAAAACATCAAATTTCGATGTTTGGCTTTAAAAATACGACAATAAATGAAAAAAACTTGCAATATTTGTGCAGCGAGGCACAAATATTGTAAGTGTTAGTGTCGTCTTTACATATACGTATGTATGGAAATCCCATTTGTACCAAGGCGCTGTTCACGGTTGTTTATTTTCCAATTTTGTCAAGATCCTATATTTAAAAATTACCTGTGACTGTGAGTGAGTGGCCAAAAATAGCTTCTAAAGAATCGTAATTTTCTAATTCTTCGCATTTTTATTCGCCCTCCCAAAGTCTTCTTTTGTGTAGCTCTGTCAAGAATATAAATTGATGCAATATTTTTGTGAAAAAAAAACCTTGGAATATAATGCAATAAAGAATACAATAGAATTACTTGAAAAATGTCTCTGAGACTACGAGTATAACACCGAAATACTCGATTTGCGTTTGATTTTGATTTGACCAGACGATAGCGTCCTTGGTTGACCTATGAGATATTGTACAAAAAAATAACAAATGCGTTTCCCATCCTACGTTACGCGAATATCGCTGGTGTTTTCACAGAAATGTCACACCACAATGTATCATCGTAGCAGAAAACGAAACTAATACCATTGTACAGACGCCAGCACTTCAAACTACTACTCTATCTGTCAAATTTCTTTAATAGATTTTCAAATTTATCGCTAAAGCATTAGGTTCAAGGTTGATTGGGAAAATTTGACAGTTTTGGGTACCTTGATATGCTGGCGTCTGTACATAGTGAAATGTTTAAGGCAATAACCCTTTTGTCCTCCCAACAAACGTTTGAGGCCACATATAACTTCGATATTCGGTTGAAACATGCGACATTTATTATTAAAACTCGCAGGTCTCAAGTTATCTCTCCGACTAAGAATAGCATACAATTTGAATGATGCAGTCCTACTCGTACTTTATGATCGAGAATTGAATAGCAAGATGCAATTTACAAAGAATAATCTTATTGTATCGTTTTTATTTCTTTTCCTTTTAAAATTCTATTAACGTGCAGTAGACGATAGCAGTAAACTTTGTTAGTTTTAAATTGACGATAGATTTGTAATTTATACGGTACCTATTTAATTGTTTGTTTTTTTCATTTCAGGTCGTATCTTTGAGATGAACATCGAAAGGCAATTACTGTTACAAAGTTTAACATAGTAAGTATCTACAATACACCTATTTAATCATAAGTGTTATTTTAAATTTCTCTAGTATTCGTCATATTACGTCTCTTCGTTTCTAGTCATATCATCTTTCGCAGATAAAAATCCCCTTTTAAATAAAAAAAACTTTCGCAAAGACCACCCATCGTTTCTTAGGTCCACACGGACAATTTGCCACAGCTGGGCTTGACAGCCTTACTGCGAAACCTGAAGTAACATGTCGATGTGGGATATGTATTTTTATAACTTTTAAATATGGCTTTAAAGCAATCAGTTAAAAACTTAATCGAGATTTATAATCTAACTAGCGACTCGCCCCGGCTTCGCACGGGTGCAAAATATAGTATATTATATAAACCTTCCTCTTGAATTACTCTATCTATTACTGAAAAACGCATCATAACCCGTAGTTTTAAACATCTAAGCGTACATAGGGACAGACAGCGGGAAGCGACTTTGTTTTATACTATGTAGTGATGTTTAATCTATTTATTACATAATGAACAAACTTAACAGAATAATAAAAATATGTTAGTACATTAAAAAAAGGAGAAAAGGGTAAAAAAATTCGTCCGCATCACTGTCAACGGGAATGGTGCCCAGAAGGCTGGCAGCTTTGCCACGTTGGATGGCAATGCAGTCAGCTTTGTCATCTGGCCAAAATAATATGCGAGGAATAATGCGTCCACACATACATATCAACTTGGGGGCTGTTTGGGTAAATATTCGAAAGGCTGCGACGATAGGGTCGCTCTCTAATAGAACAGAAACTCACCTCTAGTTAAGGTCGCCCTGTCCGGCCCCGTTGAAATTGTCTGGGAGCACCCACTCTTCTGCTGTTTCACCGCGACTCTTCTCGATACTCTTTTATATCATCGAATAAACAGTAATACACAACTAACACACACAAACTTTGAACGTTACTCAATAGTTTGGATGTTACCCGGGATTTTTATAACTGCATCGGATGCAAATTAACACCACCCGTAGTTGCTGGCAGTTGTAAATCTGAAGTCCACTTCAAGCTCAGCTCAACGAAATGCCCCAAACCGCGCTGCTTTCTAAGTAGGTTAATTTACATAAAAAAAACGTGATTTTTTTTTTATCTCAATATTCTTTAATAAGAATAGTATGTGTATTTAAATAACACGTAACTGGACATAATATGATCAGCGCAGTAATGTTTATATTCATAAAGAGACGTAACTATAATTTATACTAATTTAATAAAACACGGCTGCTATTTCTACTGCAAAATAAGCTAGTTGTTTCAGTGAATATAAAACAGTTCGTCTTTTTAAACTGGTCCCAGTCGACTTTTCAACGAAATAATTTAACCTGTAAATTGATAAAATGTATTGCGATAGTCAATATCTTTTACTGCTTATTTGGTCTACTAAACATAACATTTTTGAGCAACTTTAATCTCCTGCATACAAAATTAACTTCATGCATAAAAACAAAGATAGTGAACACGAGGCTTCGTCAAAAATGAAGGCCGTAAGCCGAAAATTTTCCGAAAATCGATCACTAGATGAATATTCATAAAAGTCGTTTGTAACCCATCGTTATCCTTCGCTGTAGCTAATTACAGCAGAAAGTACTCGACACTAGACATGCTCAAAATGCTAACTACTGTTTACGTCCGAGATACTCAAGATTTTTCTTTCTCGACGAGACTCTTTTGTTTTACAACCTTTTATAGACAGGATCAACATTATTCATATATAAAAAATTAAATTTAAAATTTAAAAAACCCCCATCGCTACAAAGAAAAGCGAACAAACATTTGAAAAATCAATAAAATAGCTGAGCCGGTTTTTATAAAACATGTCTAATTGTAATATACAAATCATGCCCTTTCATTTGATACCCCACTTGGGTATATTTGAAAATATTCGATTCTTCATCACCACTTTCATCCCCCATATCTAAGTAAATGGCTGCACCGATTTTGATAAAAATCTAAGAACCATCGCCAAGAAAATAGCTTTCAAATAAAAAAAAACTGCATTCAAATCGATTTACTCGTTTCAGAGCTACGGTGCCAGAGACAGACACAGACATTGCGGTCAAACTTATAACACCCCTCTTTTTGCGTCAGGGATTAAAAAGTGGCTGTTAACATGGTATATTTTATCATGTGCAACAGCTATGCGAAAATAAACTTGGGACACGGATTGAGTAGCGTAATACTCAGTCGATTTTTACGTATGGCAATTATAAAAAAAACGATCATAGAAGTTGTTGCTGAAAAACTGAATGAAGTACTTGGGCAGATTTCTGGTTTCCATGAATCATTAAACTTTATAAATGTACAATTTGAAGATTTTAAAAGCCGCATAGACTTAAACAACTCCATCGTCCAAAAACTGCAAATTGAGAATGCAACACTAACATCTTCAATGAAAGATTTATCAGACAGACTTAATTTACTTGAACAACAACTTCGAGAGAGCAATGTTGAAATAAATGGACAACAACGATCTGAAAACCTTTCTAACTATTTAGTCCAACTTGCCAAAACTGTTAACGCCCCTATCAATTATGAAGATATAATGCAAGTAACACGTGTTGCTAAACTGGATAAAAGCAGCTCCACATCTCGCACAATTGTTGCAAAACTCCACAGCCCTCGTGTAAGAGATACCCTACTAGCAGCTGTGCAGGGCCACAATAGAAATAATCCTGATAACAAGTTGAACACACATCACTTCGGTATGGATGGAACTAAAGCTGTCGTCTACGTTTCTGAACACTTAACTCCGGCAAATAAATCACTTCATGCTGCTACGAGACTCAAGGCTAAAGAATGAAAATACAAATTTGCCTGGGTTAGAAATGGCCGAATCCTTATTCGCAAAGATGAGACTACTCAACCACTGCTAATACGTAGCACTGAAAGCTTAAAACTTACGATGTAAGCATTGTTACTGATATCAATGTTATTGCGTATTAAGAAACAAAATTCACTGTTTACTATCAAAACGTACGAGGTATGAGAACCCCCAATCCACCCCCCCCCCCTCCCCCCTATCTATCTAACTCCTTTCGAATATCTTATTTTGTTCATATAATGCCATTGTGTTTACTGAGACTTGGCTTAACAAATACATATCTAATAATGAGTTCATTGACAATAGATACATTGTAAATCGAAGAGATCGTATAACACGTAACACTGTTAATCAGAATTGTAATAAAAAATTGAAATTAGACTGTGAAGGTGTGTTGATTGCAATCTCAAGGAAATTTGTCTCCTGTCGAGTTACCAATTGGGAATCTGAATCTGAAGATTTGTGGGTTACAGTCAATATAACACAAGATAACAACCCTAAAAAAATTGCAATATGTGCTGTATATGTAACACCCCCTCCAAAACTTGATACGCAACATAAGTTTCTTGATAATGTCAGCTATGTTATGAATCAGATTGACAGTGTGGTGATTCTCGGTGATTCTAACCTAGGAGGAATTCAGTGGATTACTGAGCCTAATTGTAAAAACACAGTACCTAGCAATTATAACAGTAGATTGGAATGCTCTTTAGTTGATTTTCTGGCCATTAATAATTTCTTTCAAGTTAACAATATCTGTAATTGTAACGGCAGAATTTTGGATTTAGTTGTAAGTAACAATAAGGACGGGAAAATAAACCAACCCTCACATATTCTGAGTAAATTAGACTCGCACCATCCTTCACTTTTATATAGTATTGAATCATCGAATACTGTCTGGCTCCGCAATAATGACAGCAGGAATCTTAACTATTTTAAAGCGGACTACACTGCAATGTTAAGGGAACTAAGGAACACTAAAAATTTTCTTCTTGTTATACTCTTGATAACGTGGTGTCTGTATTTTATGAAACGGTTAATGCCACGATAGAGAGCAATGTGCCGAAACGCTCACTTAAACAGCAGAAATATCCACGCTGGTTTTCCTCTTCACTTATTAAATTAATTGCTGAGAAAAACAAAATCAGGAAACGGTACCGCAAGTTTAACAACCCGCGCGACAAGATAGAATTTTCGATATTACGCGAAAGATGTTCTAAACTGTTTGATGTCTGTCATAAAACTTATAAACACAAAATAGAACAGGCTGTGACTAAAAATACCAAAGAGTTCTGGCAATACGTTAAGGAAAAGCGCAACAATAATGATAGATACCTAGTTATACCTAGCTGACCCGGCGAACTTCGTACCGCCTAACAGTCAATGAATGAACTTAATTTATGATTTTATGATATTAACAGAAAAAGTAATAAAAATAACACAAAATGTAATAAAAAAGTACAAAAATTAAGTATATCAATCGCGTGTCAGCAAAACATGATTGAAATAAACTATGTACATATTGAGCAGCATGGGATGCACTCGGTTTAATTCTCTTCATTGAAGCACCTTGTGATATACCACCTTTTTTGTTTTTTTATCAGGCGCAAGAACAAATGAAGTGGATGATTTGCCGACACGTGAACACGTGAACATACAACTGACGATAAGAAAAACATGAATTTTCTAAGTTGAGACCACAAACAGTCAAGGATTGGTCTTGTGATTTGTTAATCGTCATGGCAAAGGCAAGACGAATCGGGAACTGAATTCGTTTAAAATCAAAGGGCATATCCGTTGGAATCATTGGAATCCTTGGAATGAGATCTAACTCATCTTTCAATTTTCCTTTGAAGCAATCGACGAAATCGCAACAAATAGTTGTCAGCATTTTGACGCATCAATCAAACGGTAGGCGTAATAATTCATCGAACTAACCTTCTTGGTAGTTTCTTCACCTGAAATTAATATAGTAAAATTAGTGTTTTAGAAGTAACTCACGTTCATATTCCTTGAAGGGATAGACAGAATTTCACCACTAAATCCCCGGAGTCACTAATAGCATTCTATAGTATTGATACTTACCATTTAAAATGGATTAATAATCTAGATAATAAAGTGAAATCCATCGTCTCCTTACCAAAACATCAGCGGGTATAGTAACGTAAAATATGGACGGTGTGTTTCATATATTGTTTTTAGTTGCCCAGTATTGCGACGTGTAAGCACAATATCGCGTGTTTACAAGTTTTCACCAACACTCAGAATTGCAACTTCATCTATTGTTGGAGCGTTAAATGTGCGTTCGTGTGTTCCAGCTAGTCGTTTATCCGCTCTGATCACGACTTTGTAGTCATCGTTTGGCATGCGCTCTAATGCTGTCTTGAACAGACTGACCAATGCATGATGTTCATGAAGCAGTTGCTGTAGATCTTGAAGAATTGCTCTTTTCATTGCTGTGTTGATCTTTTGTCGCCGATCAAGTTGCTCCTCCATATTGCCCATGAAGTATATTTGTAAGATGAAAATGCAAGTATGTTTTATGTTGCATCTTCAAGAGGTTGTAATGATCCAATTCGATGCTGAATCTGGCTTTGAATCTGAAGTCGAGAGCAAAGTCAGTATTACTGATTTAAAATCTCATGTTTTTAATGATACTATACATAAATTACCTTGAATGTTGGATTAAATCCGTGTTCTTCTGGAATTTCCGCTCCAAATGATGTTATTTGAAAACAGCCGTTTTGTTTTTGAGTGTTTGCTAGAAAATGTCGTGATTCTGATGTTGCTCCACGGAGCAAGGAATGCAAGGGCTCTGGTGGCGGAACCAATAATGGCAATTTCACTTTGCCATTAAGGCAGCACAATCCAGGCGTTTTGTCCAGCAAACTTCAATGCCGCACAATGCTCGCAAACAACGTCGATTAGACCAATGCAAACGAAAGGATGCGAGCTGTAGTCAATTGTGCAATCGTATAGAAACGCTGCACTTCGAAGACTATCTCGTTGCTGATCTGTGCGATTAGCTCTACGATTTCTCGTTTCTATTCTACGGCCCTACTTCGTGCCACACCAACGCGGCGCTCTTCTCGTGCAATTTATTGTTCTTCATCAGTTAATTGGTTCGCAATGTTCCGTAGCCTATTTACATTACGGCTCCGTTGGGAAAGATTAGATCTTCTTGGTCACGGCATTATAATAATACTCACACATCAAAACAAATAATATACTGACTATGACTGGATTGACAGAATAATCTTGAATGATTCAGTGAGACCTATAGATTTGACGTTTTTTTTTTAAATTAAGGCAATTATTGTCCTTTGTTGTGTATTTAAGTAGCTTGATATATTTTCCTTAGTTTACACAAAATAAATATCTGAACGCACGCATAAATATTTTACAACCAATGTATGTGTCATTTCTTTTTCATTACTGACATTATTCTACATTTCTAATATATATATATAATATTGTGGATATATGTTGTCGATTCGAAACCTTTATTTAAATACGTTCTTTAATTTGAGGGGAGAGTTTACCGTATCGACGGGATGAACATTAAATGTTTGACAGTTATGAAACCCATGAACATTTTGTATAGGAAAATGTTTACTCTTTTATTTTATTTTTTCGTCAATTTGCCAATGTTTTTAATAGTTATTCTGCTATTCAGGACGGAGACAAATACGTTCTAGTTCTCGAGTTTGTTTTATAATCGGCAGTTACGTGCTATAATCGGCAGAACATCCGTTTGCCTGCTTATTGTGTATGAGCTACCCGATAATATATTTATAAATAACAATTGAATTGTTATAAAGTAAAATCATTAAATTTTAGTTTTTCCAACTGATATGAAATGAATAACATCATTTTGGCAGCATTTAAAACGGGAATACCGGTTGTACCTATTCTGATAATTGTGGTTGTAATTATTTTATCATAAGGTAGACGTCTATAACATCTACCAGTGGCGAAGGTTACATACAACTCGATTCCTACTGGCTTCCCTTTAAAAAATGGCACAGTCAGTATTCTATAGACAAATAATATAATCAAATTAAAGATACGTACTTCGGCTTACCTCTTACAAAAATTGACCCTTCGCTACTGACGTCTACCTAATGATAAAATAAGTAAAACAAATAGCAGGAGAATGCTAAATTCTCTTCTATACAAATAAATAAAATTAAAGTGTCTGTTTTTAATTTAAAAATAATAGCTTTTTACTGAATGCATATGAAAGTATATACGGTACTTATAACAAAAAAACATAGCACGGTAAAGTATTTTTAATCAGAGCCACGAACGACCGACGCGGTGACGTAAGAAACACAACGTAAATTAGGACGATTTTAGGATCGAAAATACTACTATCTTTTAACAGTCTAACAATTGCGCATGTAATAAATTTATCTTTCTTGGAAGGTGTATTTCCTGAGCAGCTAAAAATATCTATCGTGAAACCACTTTTTAAAACGGGAAATAAGTCAGACCCTAATAATTATCGTCTTATCACCATAGTACTCATTATGTCTAAAATTTTAAGGTTAAACAATTTTCTCTGTACACATAAAATATTATGCAAAGATCAATTTGGGTTCCGTAAAGGTAGTTCAACTGCTCTTGCAATCTTTAACTTAATCAAACTTCTAACAGAAAGCATAAACAATGGCAATCCACCGGTGCCTCTTTTTGGATATGAGCAAGGCCTTTGATTTTGTGAATCATTCGAAGCTCTTATACAAACTGGACTTTTACGGCATAAGGGGAAAAGCACTTGAATGGTTATCTAGCTATCTCAAAAACAGGAAATAGTGTACCGAGATATCCAAAGTTGTAAAGAAAAATGACAAAATTTATACTTCAATTGCAATCATAAATAAGTGTGGTGTGCCTAAGGGTAGCATTCTCGGCCCTTTACTTTTTTGCTCTATATAAATGATCTTCCGGAGGCCACTTTGCAGAAATGTATTCTTATTGTAGATGATACTACAGTTGACGATATAATAAGTTGGATGGAAAGTAATAACTTGAATATAAACATAAGTTAGACGAAATTAATACAATTAACTCATATAATACCAAACAATTACCGTTAGACATCTGCAAAGACGAAAAAGTACATCAAGTGGATGAATTAAAATTTTTAGGACTTAATGTAGATAAACATCTAAATTGGAAATGCCATGTGGAACATATTTGTCATAAACTTGATAGGTCTTTGCGTTAAAAAGGTAAAGGTAAAATGTATCTGTAGAAGCTGCTCTTTCGGCTTATCACGGCTATGTTTCATCTGTTCTAAGCTATGGGCTTATAATGTGGGGCAACTCAACCGATTCTGACAGAGTTTTGAAGCTTCAAAAACGTTGCATCCGGTTTAAAAACAAAGCTTGGTTCTTGGATAGTTGTAAACCTCTCTTCCAAAAATGTAAAATTCTTCCACTACCCTGTATATATATAAGAGATATTTGCATTTTTACCAAGAAATAAAGGGCTAAGTTTCACAACCTATTGTATCACCCACCTAGTCATAAAGATATTATAAAAAAAAATGTGTTTAATATGTGTATACTGATTTACAATAATATTCCAAATGATTTGAAATTGTTGCAGGGTAATTTATTTAAAAAAAAATATTGACAGAGTGGCTACAAAATAGTTGTTTCTATAGCATTAAGGAATTTATGGAATTTAAAAATGAATAATTGATTTTATAATAATTGTAATATGCATCATAATAATAATTGTAATATGCATGCATGATAATAATTACATAATAGATTTAAGTAAATAATTTGCACATTTGCTTACAGGCAGAATACAGTGACTTTTAGGATATAAAATCTTTCCTTGTAATTTTGTATGTATTTTCTTGCAAATAGATATTTTTGACTTGATTTGACAGTTTGGTTTTTTTTACGACATTCACAATTCGTATCACCTATGGATATAAATAAAGTCTTAAGACAAAGTGCCTACCTAAATACGTTGGGTGAAATGTGTATTTCAATTTCAAAATCGTGTGTATTTTTTTTTTGTAACGTTCACTCCGCACGTTCATTTTAGGCCCACAGCCCCCACAGGTAACCCTCGAATGTTTCGCAAGGTTTGGCGATTCTTGAGCACTTTGCGCCAAACCGAGCGAAATGCAGTGTAGCCAACCATCCAATCGAAACCGTGATATAATCGAGAACCTCTTAAATATGTATCGGGTCAGGTGTTGGCAGAGATATGAATTTCAACAATTCTCCAATCTTTTTTGGCGAGGTATTACTCACGTAGGTCAAATTTCATCTAGAAAAGCACATTTAATTATCGTACAAGAGTTCTCGATGGTATCATTGCAGATTCGCAAGCGCTTGGGTCGATCTTCAGGTTAAGCCGTGTTTGCCTATGTTGATCGTGGATGGGTAACCACCCATTACATACCGAAATGCACCTGTGCCTCGGAAAGCACGTTAAGCCGTTGATCCCGGCTGTCATTTGTAGATCTGTGACAGTCGTTGCAAGTAGTCAGTGGCCCGAAATTCTGACAGCCATGTAGCCAGTCTTACCAAGAGGTATAGTATTACCACGTACTAACTGGGTCTTGGGGGTTAGATAGGCAGTCACTCCATGTAAAATACTGATATTCAGTTACATACGGTTAGACTGGAAACCGACCCTAACATATTTGGGAAAAGGGCAGATGATCCTATGGATTAACGCGGTCAGTATCCTCGATGAAATTCGCTCTGAGTATTTTTCCTTAAAAATCAATGAATTCGTTGAATAGAAAATGGTTCGCTATAAGTACAGTTGCTATGTCCAGTACATAAACATATTAGTTAGTTGACGCTTCTAACTTTGGAGTTCTGTTAGTGAGTGCCCCCACTTATTACGACAAACGGCTGATAGTTTCACTTTTAGAACTTTCAGGACGCATGCGCACTAGATGCGAACATGTTTCTTGATTAAGTTATCTAAAACAAATGGACGACGATTAAAACGCCATCCATGCAAATGTCAAAATACTCATCTTTACACAATTCAGTCATAAAACCGCGCTAGTTTCGGACTTGCAAGCCTCGCCATTGAAAGTTGAAAAAAGGATTTTTACAAAAAAAAAAAAATGTTAAATTCTCACCATTAAAAATTACAATTTAGTAGGTACATGAAAATTATAAGGCTATGAGCTGTGGAACTGTGTTTATTGAAACGGGCCTAATTACATTCTTTAGTAACAAAACATAAATACAGTTGTACACATGCAAAAACAATAACCGTAAGCCTGTACATATGTGAACAATGTTACCATTTAGCATGTGCAACAACTATTTACATGAGGTATGTACACGCAGTAAACAATCAAGCAAATGCGGTTAAATGGGACACTATTCACAATGGGACATGCACAATGGGACACAAGTATGTTTATGAAACGTTTTAAATATTTTCATAGCTAATATGAAAATATTTAAAACGTTTCATGAACATTCTCATGTTAAAACTAGCTGTTGCCAGCGACCTCGGCCGTGTGAAATTATTATAAAAATATTACTTCCTATTATAATATGTTGAATCGAATTTTGTTAACAATTTCATGGGTTTTCTTTTTTGAACGGAACCCTAATTGTTTTTCTAAAGTAAGAGTAACCTAAGCTAGTCCTTATAATATCAGCTATCTGCCAGTAAAAGTCTCCTCCAAATCGTTCCAGCCATTTCAGAGATTAAAAAAAAAAGTTTATTTTAATTTTTTGTCTGTCTGTCTCTTTGTTTGTACAAAAAACGAAACTCTTTTTTTTTGTTTTATGTACCGTATATTATACTTTCATATGCATTCAGTAAAAAGCTGTTACTTTGAAATTACAAACAGAAACTTCAATTTTATTTATTTGTATAGATTAAATACCGAAGTCTTTGTTGATAAAGAAAAAACATTTAATTATTACCAAAAGTTGCTGATCTCTGATAAAGTCATAATCTACACAAGCAGGTATGTAGACAGAAATGACACAAACAACGCACTGCCCTAAAGTGGGATAAAAAAAGTAAATTGTATTCTCTTAACAGCAGTGTTGTAAGAGATTTGATTATGAAAAAACTTACAGGCAATGCTTAAAATCTAAAAATAGATAGTGGGCCGCACGCATCGCAATTAACTGCGATCATTTGGCAGTATGTTCAGCGTTAGATAATCAGCGGCAATAATATAATATGATACTGAAATATAATACCAGATAATTACACTAAATGCAGTCGGTATCATCATTGCGATTAAGTTAGTGTATTTTGATATCACTTAGATTATTAACCAAACGACTACATTTACGAGCTAGATTGATAACAGCCTGTAACACAATATGTGGACGGAAGCCGCATATAATAATAGTATTTTATTTAATAATATTACTTAAATATGTATTAAATTATGACGTAATAGTATCCCGGTCCAATATTTCAGTTATGAAGTTCAGTAACCGCAACTGAAAATATAATGGTAACTGGACATATGATGATATTTTAATAGATGTTTTATTATGATTCATGTGAACATGTGGTACACACTAATGGCAGCACCGACGTATTAATCTTTACAAATAAATAAAATTGAAGTGTCTGTTTGTAATATCAAAATAACAACTTTTTACTGAATGCGTTCGAAAATATATATACTTAAACACATGATAACAAAAAACTTTCCCAAAGAAAACATTTTTTTTATACCTACTTGTTCACTTTTAATCCAATAACACAACAGCTGTGTGCATACTCAACAAACATACTCTCATATGCATTCAGCAAAAAATATTATAAATTACATAAAATATAATAAAATTGTAGTGTCTGTCTGACACTACAATTTTATTTATTTGTATAGATAGTAAGTATTTGTAGGTAGCGTTCTGTTTCTTCTGCCTACTGTCATGAGGAAAAGGCGAGGGTTTATTTTTGGATTTCTAAAATGAGTTCGAGAAAAACGTCCTCGGGATAAACCAATCTGAAATCAATTTTCTGGCCTTGTCTTCTCGGCACATCACGTTCTCTTCTTGCTTTCTCTCCTTTCAACAGTCAAGCTTTCTCTTACTCTTTTTTTCACTTCATTCATCCTTTGATCTTCCTCTCCCTCTCCACCAGCATTTATGTTCATCACTCTTTTAGGCACATACGATTCCTCCTTCTTCATCTCATGGCCATACCAAGAAAAATGATTCCTATTCAACTTTTCTCTAACTTGGGACGACTTTCAAACTTCAAACTTCCTCTAACATACTCATTTCTTACCTTATCCATTGTCGTCACTCCACACATCCATCTTACCATTTTCGTCTTCTCGACGGCTTAGCATTCCGACCCATACAGTACGACTAGTTTCAGTTCTGGGCTGACACAATTTAGCATTTTTTTTCTAATCTTATCTAATGGCTAAGAAGAAGAAGTACGACTAGTCTTACGAGTATCACGGACTTGTAAATAAGTATAACTTGAGGGGCATTTGTGGAATGAACGCTAAAATAAGAGTCAAAAATCTAGCAACTAAGTATTTCAAAATCATATAATTATACGCCTAATTGGTCACTGGGTATTGAGGAAAAGATCATAATATATCATAAAAGATTGTGGTAGGGAAAACCGAACGATATCACACTTGCGTAAAATTAATTTCTTACCAATAAATCACACTCTTTTACTGTGTTTCCTCTTATATCAGCTAAATATAACTAAATGCCCAATGCCTTCGTAAACCATGTTGTGTGTATCGAGCCGGTTGTCCCGCCGCCATGATACCGTACCGTTCCGGATCAGCCCTATAGCCGGTGTCCGGTATTGTATAGCTCCTAACAGCGTTGCAAACTCCGATGCAGGCTCCATTCGGATTAGTAACCATGTACTGCCAAATGGGAACACGCCGTCAAATTCCTTTTCTTTCGATTTTTCATGTGTAGTTGCGTTTTGGTATTAGAAATGTCAGTTATTTGACGAATAGTTAAGAACTTACTTAGGTGTACCATCCGATAGAAATGGATTATTATTTTGAACATTACATAAGTTGGTTTGGTTGCTATTTACCGATCCAGCGCAAACGTACCAACTGCAACGTAGAAGAACCTAAAAAACAGATATTTTATTTTTAAATCCTAATTAATATTTTTAAAAGCACATATGTCCCACATAATATAAGCAGCGGTGCAAAGAAAGTTGTCAAGAGGTCGGGTCTTAGAATAATAATAAAAAAAACAATGGCGCGCTCGGGAAGGTCTATAGATGTTAAAGACTTAAAAATATTCTGTGTACCCTTCCAAGTATGGTAATAAACCTTCACGGCACTGACCGAAAGACGGGCAAGTAGGAGCTGCAGATGTTTATAAATAACGTTGATCGCAAGAAAAGTGGTTATTCTTTTGGTAACATACATAGATATAAATGCAGTTTTAAAAGTGCTATATAAGTAAGTTGTCTCATACGCCAAGTGTCGGATGCCTCCCATTGTGAGCGCGTGCTTGACTTGGAGTGGATCGAGAGGGATCGAGGTCTGCCACTCACTGGCATCGACCTACCTTCATAACATTTACATGTATAGGTCGGATAAACTGCTAAGATAGTTAAGTTTTGTTACCTATAGTACTCATTTAATGCCCTCTATCACCCGACCCCATAGTATGGTATTTTTGCAGTAAAAAGACTGTGCTCCTTTCACTAATTGATCAAACTTGACGGCACGGTTGGCGCAGTGGCTGAGCGATTGACTGCTGCGCTTCGTGTCGCGGGTTCGATTCCCGTACGGAACAAATATTTGTATGGCCTACAGGTAGTTGTTCCGGGTCTGGCTGTTTGTGTATGTGAATTTAAATATTTGTAAACGCACCAACGATACAGGAGAAATTCCTAGTCTGGGGCAACGTTTTAAATAAAAAAAAACATTATTTTTTCTTGCATAAATGACAGCTGCTTATCTTAACAGCAAGAATAATTTACTAATTAATTTTAACTGTAACCGATTCTAGACTCTAAGAAACAATTTGTTCGAGCAGTTTTCACTCATTAATAATAGCGTAACCGACAACAGCTGATTTGTATTCGTGGTGCGTTCCCAAAGTGGTCCATTCTACAGGATTGGAACGTGCGTAGCACACTTTCCGACTAGTTTTATTTCTAGCCTTTTAATTCTAGTTTAACAACGTCCTTGGAATGATACAGAATTACAGATTACAGGTTGCTTTCTTATGCATGTTTGTGCTTCAATATGTTACATAAAAAAATGTGCGTGACTTTAGTTGACTCCTAAATAAAACTTAAATCATTAAAACTGCATTGACGTTTGATATATTACATGTATACAGAACTAGATTTTGTCCGCGGCGTCGCTCTCGTTAATTTAGAATTTGACATTCAAGTCGGTTTGTACTCTGCTTGTAATAAAAAATGGATAATGGCTCGAAAGACACGTGGCGGCAACTATTATCATAAGAACGTTATTGTTGTTTTCCTCGGGAACAACACTTTTGTTCGGGATGAAAGGTAAAAAAAAAAAAAAAATTTACTTTACCGAGCATTTATATCTTAGAATCATGTATATTTGTTTTCAAGCATAAGTCTTTTTTACCCAGCGACAAGCTACTATGCCCCTCGATCTCATAATACTAACAAGTTATATAAACACAAGACGAATCTCACACTCACATCGAACAACAGTTATATCATGTGAATAAAATTGTATAATAAAATTCCAAGTACAACGTCACGTGTAACGTCGCTCCCATTTCACGCTAAATTTAAGCGTGTCCTAACAGAAATATTAACTGAAAAATGCTTTTATCATGTAGTCGAGTCCCGAGATTATAAGTTGTAAGTCCTGCATTGCGTGGTATCATGTCAATAAATAATTGCCATTATAAATAATTAATTGATACCAAAAATAATCGATTTAATACAATTAATTTACTAACTGCATGCATGATTCAGATTAATTAATTTTTCTTTTGACATTAAATAATTATGTAAAATTTGCACGCCCCCATTATGACAGAATAAGATTCATATACTTTCTTATGATCCCTCTGTAAAAATAGATTTTTGTTTGTTTGTTTGTTTGAAAATTCTGAAAAAATGTGGGTTTGTATAAAGAGTCTAACTATTCATACACGAAATATTTTCAGGGAATCATCTAACGGCTATAACAAAGCCATTTTAAGGGATTTTTTTTTATCTGAGTACATTTTTTTTATAAAAATAAATAATTTAAAATTACTTGACCCACAAAATAAATACAGGCTCCTTAATTTTAAGCATCCATTACGCTAGTTTACTACGTCGTATATACCTATTGTCATTGTTAGAATACGGGAGTAAAGGTTTTATGCAAAAAGTCTCAAAAAATTTTAGAATTATAATAATTTTGTAAAAAAAAAACACTCAGATAATTTATTTTTTTTGTTGCTATGGCGACTTTACGACTTATAGAAGTTACTCTTGAAATATTTCGTGTATGAAAAGATAGACCTTATATACATATAATATATGTACAAGGTAAAAAAAAAACGAAAATTAGTTAAATAAGATTTGATATTTAGTTTTTATAAATATTTTTCATTTACCTACTATTAAAAAAAAAAAAACAAATTTTGTTTGATGTTAAATGTAAATCGACATAATTATGAATGAGGTTTAATATTGTTTATTTTTAATTATTATATTCTTCTGGTGATACGGAACCCTTTGTGCGCGACTCCGACTCGCATTTGGCCGGTTTTTACTTTATCGAGTTTTATATCCCTCAAAGAAATGTAGTAAGGTATCCACGCAACAATTGCAAACATTAAAAATACATAATTTAATTATTCGATAACGTTCCAATCGCAACTCTCAAGGACATACCATATGTGTTATTGAAATATGTAAGTATGTGTCGATTCGACGAATATAAGCATGATGAATAATCCTAGAATTATGTAACGAAGAATATATCCGACTATTACCGACTCTATTGAACAAATTAATAATGATGGTGTTAAAATTGATCTTGTGTGTTCCGTGGCGGTATCCCATGTCTATAGTTTTTAGTAGGATGGAGATCCCAAGTGTGTGAAACCTATATTGTGTTACCCTAATGCCCACCTAGTATTTCGGGAAATCGCCAAGCGGTTAGTCGACTCTTCACGTGACCAGAGGGCGGGCCTATTTTTTGGCCAAAGAATCAGCATTGCCATCCAACGTGGCAATGCTGCCAGCCTTCTGGGCACTTTTCCTGTTGACAGCGATGTGGACAATTTTTTGACGCACTCTAACCCTTTTGATACTTGTACATGACATATTTTTATTACTATAATAGATTTGTAGTTTGTAAATATACTTTGAAATTAAATTTCTTCCCTAATGCTCATGTAAGTTATTAGATATTCTTCTCCATGAAGACCTAGGAATTCGAATGGACGTAGCTTGGTATTTAGCGTCACCTATAAATATCCTAATTCATAATTAATTCATAATTCATAATTCATTTATTTATTGTTTGCCACAGGTGAAAAGACAGATCTTATAATTAGCGTTATTGTATCACTGTAACATACCCATGAGGTGTACAATATTTGTATATATGTCAATATCATGTAAAAAATAATAATAATACAAATTTTACACATTTTATCCGTTACATTGATTGTTTTCGTCAAACTCATTTTACGTTTATAATTACACAATTATTAGGGACATACAATTTACGTTTTAATTAGTCAAAAAATAATAAAAAAGTAAGTATAACATGTCATTTTTTGTCAACCTCATGAAACATTCATTAAAAGACATAATTAAGTCGGTCATGCGATTTACATTGAATAAGTCAAAAAATAAATAAAAATAACTTTAACATGTCAAGCTTTAGTCAACCTCATACTACATTCACATTATACATAATTCTTACGGTCATATTATTTACATTAAATGAGTGAAATACAAATTTTAGTCAACAATTCGGTCATTTAGAAATTCATTAATTGAATAATATGTTTTACATATGAGAAATTCTTTTAGCTTTAATTTAAAAACATTTAATGATGTGATATTCTTAATGCAGTTTGGAAGTTTGTTATATATTTTAACTCCAATACCGAAAACACTCGATTCAAATTTTACTGTTCTACATTTAATGCCTTTAAGTTCAGTTTTGTGTCTCGCACTTCTCAACGTTTCATACTTATCTATATCGCGTTTTATCATCATTGAAGCTTCAAATATGTATAGTGATGGTAGGGTTAATATTTTCAACCTTTTGAAAACTGGTCTACATGAATCAATCTGTCTAAGTCCGCACATGCTTCTAATGCACTTTTTTTGTGCTTTTAGAGCACACTCTCTGTTCGTTGAATTACCCCAGAATAAGATACCATATTTTAGTGTGGAGCCTACATATGCATGGTAAACACTTAGTAAAGTACTCTCATTTGTGACTTTTCTTAACATGTAGAGGGCATATGAAAACTGATTAAGTTTTTTGCAAACCTTGTCAACCTGTATTTTCCAGTTTAGAGCAGAGTCAACATGTATGCCAAGAAATTTGGTGGTCTTTACTTCTTTTACAGTTTCGCCTTTGTATTTTATGTTAAGGTTTTTTAGTTTTTTATTTGTATTAGCAAAGGGAATATAGCATGTTTTTTCTAAGTTAATTTTAAGATTGTTGACATTTAACCAATTTATGATGCATTCAAGGGAATTATTCACATTAATTTCGTATTTATCTTGATCCTCATCAGTGAAAATAGCTGTACTGTCATCTGCAAATAATATCATGTCATGGTTTATGGCTTTTGGGAGGTCGTTAATATATATTATGAACAAAAGTGGACCAAGAATACTTCCTTGAGGCACCCCGTATTTAACCGTTTTAGGCTTAGACTGAAATGTTTGTTCATACTTTGTTTCATTTGATATTCTTGTTATTTGCGTTATTTGAACCCTATTCTTGAGGTATGATTTTATAAGATTTAAAGCATTCCCTCTAACTCCGTATTGCTCTAGTTTATTAAGGAGGATATTGTGGTCTACGTAATCAAATGCTTTTGACATGTCCATAAATATTGCAGTTATATGTTGTTTGTTGTCCAGTCCTGTCATTACTTTCTGTGGTTTTCTTCATAAAATCCCTTGCCCTACATATATCTCATAATAGGTCCTTTCATACACAGTAAATAACAATTAAACATTCTGACACAAGATTGATAAATTAAGTAAATAATGGCTTATGCTTCGCCCGGTGTTCGGTAAAGTCCCAAGGGACTACCTGGATAAAAAGTATCCTACGTATTAATTTAGGTTATAAACTATCTGTGTGCCAAATTTCATCCAAATCCGGTCAGTAGTTTTTGCGTGAAAGAGTAACAAACATCCATCTATCCTCATAAATTTTCGCGTTTGTAATATTATATTATCAATTCCCAATATGAATACCTATAAAAGTAAACATACAGACTTACATCGACTTTCTAACCAGCTAAAACATCGTTATTTTCCAACCCAAGTTAATACATACAGTATTTACATAAAAGCATTGAAAGGTGAAATAGCGGTTTTAAAATATTCAATTTACAAATTGCTACACGTTTTCATAAAAACAATTTTTTAAAGTTTTTTAACTATGCCCATGTGAAAAGTTACGACATTCCACATGTGGGACGATTAAAATTGTTATCGATACTATTGATTGAAATATACAGGGTGGTAAATAAGTGGTTGTCGTTTTTTATATAGTTTTTAAACCAATCAACTAGCAAAAGGCTTAGCCAGAGATCTACGCTTTGGAATGGGCAACTACAGTACTTTCTCAAGTTATTTTGCCTTGTGGCTGTGACTGTAGTTTCGCCTTCTTTGTTTTTCTGACATTCAAACGCGCCTGTTATGGTTTAATTGAAAAAATTACTTTGAGTTTTGAGTCGCGAGTACTTATCTAGACTTCTCAGCAACAAAAACATATATGTATTACGTTTGTTTCCGTCAGATGCTTAGTAACTGTTTATGTTACTCGTACATGCAAGGCTTTGCGAGGTTTCCTTATTTTCACATGGTAATTGATGTAAACTTGGCGGGTAACCGCAAAATATATTTGCTCAAACTGTATATTGACAACTTGGAACGTTAACAGTAACTCACACATTTAACGCTTTCACACAGTTTCGTGTCAAAACGTCAAAAACTTACCTAAATTTTTTTTTTAAAACAATCTACATACATGGTGTGTACCTAGTTTAGAAACTAAAAAAAAAAAACAATTTTTATTACGTTTGCTCTAGAATCGTGTTAAAAAAAAAAACAGTAAATAATTGAAAAAAAGTGAGTGCGTCTAGTGGCGGGAGTCGTGAACAAATGCTAACCATCGGAGTCCATAAGAGGAGCGCATTAGTAAATTAAACGCGGTTTACTCAATATTGTGCTAGCATCGAAGTGTGCTCGTCTAAACAATCGTATACAAATCGTAGCGCAGTTTCATTATACAACGTGTATGAGAAATATGTGGTTTTATTAAGGGACTAGACTAGCTGTGCCTCGCGAACTTCATCCGCGTGAAATAATAATAAAAAATGATGACTGGGATATTAAAATCGGATTTTGTTAACAATTTCAAGGGTTTTATTTTTTTTGCACGGAACCCTAAAGAAAAACCAAACCGAACCAAATAAAAGTAGCCTAAGGTGCTCCTTACATAGGGTGTAACAGAAAGGGTCTAGTCATATGAAAGGATATGCTGCAGACCATCAAACTGAACAACTTCCTCCATGGGTCCAATATCGTAATCGCGAATAAATTATCAGCTGTACCATACATTTCGAGTTCGGGTCGAGTAGGTATTGAAATTTAGTATGTGCGTACGTGGCTGCTACTAAGAAATTCCTGATGGAAAAACCCAATAACACTTTTCCCGACCTGGAAATCGAACCCAGGACCTCATGCTCAGCAGTTGCGCTTGCGCCCACTAGAACAACGAGGCAGTCACTGAAACTGTTAAATAAATAAAAATTCAATACCTACTCGACACAAAGGGACAGCTGATTCCTTTTTGCAAAGCCGCTTCAGCATTACATTTGCGTATCAGCTGTATAACCGCGTCCGTAATTCCTGATGGAGTAGGCAGTGACTTACACACATACATTTACCTACACTGTTCGGAAATGATAGTGTTTTACAGACTTGTTATGAGTACTGTATAATTTGATACAATGGAAACCAGTGTGACTACGCATGTTCATGCACAGGTACTTTCAATGTCGAAGTCATCATCTGCCTAGCCTTTCACAACTATTATGGGGTGCTTCTAGTTTAACCGGATGCAGCTGAATACCAGTATGTCGACGGAGCGATTGCCTATCTGACCTCCATAACCCAGTTAGTACTCGGTAATACGATACCCCTGTAAGGCTGGTTGGGTCCCGTACCTGGAACGACTGTCAAAGATCTACAAATGACACCCGGGATCAACGGCTTGACGTGCTTTCCGAGGCACGGAGGAAACTCTGTAACTAATAGGTGGTCACCCATCCATTACGGTTCATGGATCTTCAGGTTAAGCCGCACTTGCCTAGGTACGTATGATTATAAAAAAAAATGTTTCTTTGAGAATGTTGTCTTTTATCATGAGTACAATCACGTGTTTAAGTATCGGTCACTAATTACTAGTCACCCTTTATAAAAGGATATGTTTAATAAGGTGTTTTTTAAGTATTCGTTTATTTTTTGTATAAAATTATTTTGTGTATTTTATCTATGGACCTTAGTTGCCTGATAATAAAATGATTATTACTATTATACACGGTACAAGTACATAATATACAAAGTTATTATCTACTCAGTTATATTCTGAAGCATAATCAGCTTAATTGCCCAACCATGCGTGAGCAACCAAATACCGCGGAATAATGCTGTAACTGTCTTAAGTACTCGCTATGCAGATTATATTATTATCTATATTATAATTTTATGTATAGGTATCTCATTAATTACGAGGCTTATCAACCGATGGTGGGTACATACCTTCCTATGTACTCGTATTATCACGAAGGCTATTCGTTCCTTGACACCTTGCCACTTCAAAGACCTTTGCCAAAGTTTCTTAAATTTTATTTTCAGATGTGAATTAGTACAAATTATACCTATGGTTTGTAAAACAATACACAGGGTGATTTTTTAAATGGGCGTGGATGTCTAAATCCGAAACTATGAGGAATAGTGAAAAATACTCAAAGTAGTCTCGAGCCCGATTTTGATGAAATAAACGGCATAAATAGATTTTAGAAAAATCAATATTTCTTGTCAGGAATCGAACCCATTGATTTTGAAAAAAAAAACACATTTATTAAACCTATCGATAGTTCGCTAATAAGGATCAAATTCTGGGAAGTAATGACATCCGGCAAACTTTTTTTCATTTCGTAAACAGTTATGCTACTTAAATAATTTGAAAAAAAAAAAAATAATAATTTCGATGTTAAGTTTTATTTGAGACATGCTGCGCCGACCCCAAATGAATTGGGATAAGGGCAAGAGAATGATGTTAAGTTTTATTTGGTAGTTTAAAAATATTCCTTATAACCACTGGTAATACTAGTTAGTATTGTAGTTTTTATAACCAGTGGTTATAAAAACTTTAAAGCATCTTTTCAATGAGTAAAAAAACCTAAGTAATTAATTTAGCAATGAACATAGAATTGAAAAAAAAAAGTATTTAATGAGAAGAAATACAACTTATTTATTTCTTATATTTTTATTTAATATAGGTAACTAGTGTTTTTCAGAAATAACATGTAAGAACAAATTAATGGACTTAAAAAGACTAGAAACATAAATTGCATTACTAGTACCTACTTAAATTAAGTATTAATAAACCAAATCTATGTATGTGTAATTTAAAAAAAAAACATTGAAAATTAATATGTGACAAGAGTAAGTAAATACAGTATCTTCTTATTACATAGTTACCTCTAATTTATTGGTTGCGTTACTTCAACTACAAAATTCGTGTTCTTACTTTTTAAGTTATTTTTTATTCTTTACATTTACGTGCTGTATAAAATATTCTTAATTTAAGTAAAAATCAATCAAAAATCATCGAAGTGTTTAAAGCATAATTAATTGCGATTAAATTTATGAAAAAGACATTAAATCAAAATCAATCAACACAATTACGTTATTGGTCTATTATGGTCATATTATAATAACAACACCCTATAGATATTTGCACCATGTACAGCCTGCGTCTATTGGTCTATCTATAGGGCCCATACTAACTCAGTGAATTATACAATATAACAAAGTGTAAAAAGCGATATACTTGTTCATACGCACATACAATCTAAAATCATACAAGTAGTAGATTTCTATCTAGTTCTGCTAAATATAAATAAAAAACATTACAGATACCATATAATACTAGGTAAGTAATTATACACTGTGTTTCAGGCATAAACATAATTTTTTTAAGATAATTCTGATTAGTCAAACCGATTATCAATTCCAAAATAAAAAATGAATGAAAAAAGTCTTATGTCTACCATAACAAATATTCCCGACTGAAAGTTTTTGCGCAAATAAAAAAAACACAGTGTATATGCTTAGGGGCTGTCCATTAATCATGTGAGGCTCGAAAGGGGGGGGGAGGGGTCCATAAAAAATCACGAAATATCACAAGGGGGGAGGGGGGGTAAAGTATTATATCACGTGTACTTATTTTTTTCGGCAAGCGCGCGATACTCAACCGAAAAGCGGCGTTACATGTATTTATTTTTAGTCAAACGCGTACAAAATCGAAAATGGCTTGTAGTGTGACCTTGATTCGCTGTTGCCAGGCAACGAACGAAGTGAAGTTTCCGCGAGCCGCGACAATTGTCCGCCGGACTCAGCTTGTCAGTGTCAGTTATTCTGTTGTTTTAACACTGAATACACATGCGTAAATTGTTTAACCTCGCACGTTTTGAATTAAAACAATGTCTAAACTAGGTGATCTGTATAAAGACCTATTTGCCGAGTATAAGAAAGGCAAAAAACCTAGTGTGGTTCAAAAAGAATTTAATGAATTGTGGGCTAATGCGAAACAAAAATATACTACGAAAGAAGAATTTATAAAGTGGGCTAATGATCTTTTACTTTGATGAAACCGATGTTGATCTTCAACAAAGCACTGTGCCAACAACTGACTTGCAAGATGCTTATCCAGTTATTGGTGTTGAAGAAAGTCTTGCTAATCCGTGGTCCGAAAATATTGTACATTAAATAATGTTCATGTACTAGTACTAAAAACTTTTTCGCATTTCTTTCATTATTTTTATGTCAGTCAAAAACAAACTACAACCTTTCTGTCTACCTCTGAACGGTTATTATAGTAGTCTTTAATTTTCTATAATAAAATTAGATGATACTTTTACCAGTATTTTTTTATAAATAAAAAAATAGATTCTTTGCAGGTACGAAAAAATACACGTGATATAGGGGGGAGGGGGGAGGGGTAGTCTTAAACCTCACCACGTATCACCAAGGGGGAGGGGGGGTCAAAAAATGCAAAAAAAAAACATCACGTGATTAATGGATGGCCCCTTATTGACGCTACGTTTTCGATAGTCGACGCAAAGCGGTCAAATTATTCAATTTAAAAGTAAACGATAAGCGTAAAAACGACTATCCAATAATTTTACTATTTTCTAATCTGTATACATATTATGTATTACGCTTATCCTATTCATAAGACCCCGTCTGAACGTGACACATACTGATACAATAAGGCTTATATTTAGACCGTGTTCTTACAGTTGACATTAATCTATGCGCCCATTTTAATTTTAAAAGCGCAAAACATTATCGTGCTGCATGGTTCTTTGGCGCGTTACCTTAATTAGAACTAACACCGCCACGTTGTGTTTTCAATACAAAACTAAAATCGCGGCGCTGTCTGCGTGGCCATTTTAGTTTTGTATTATTTCACAACTGATTACCAATATTGGCAAGAGGGCGCCCTCTTGCCGATGTTATTTAAGCGCCAAAAGAACTATACTGCACTGTAAACTTACATAACTATCGTAAAAGAAAATCAGTTTGTATTCAAAAAACAAAATGGCGGCAAACACATTTTGCACTCTTCTGTCAATGTCATTCAAGCTCAAAAAGAAACACATAGCACTTGACTTAACTATCGTAAAATCTTTAAAAATATTCATAAAACGTCAGCAGAAAATCATTTTTGCTTGTGTGTATATAAAAGAGCATCCATGCAGATCGGCCTTTAACTACGGTATGTGTTAATAATATAAGCAACACATGTTCCTTTTTATATATTTTTCTTGGTAATTGAATTGTGAATTACAATTGCATGGTCTGAGAGAAAAAATAACAAACGTTGAATAGGTTAAATTTATGGTTGTTTGACGAATATAGCAGTAACGCAAATGAAGGAATAATAGGTATTCACAATCTGAGTGAATCGAAATATTAACATCACTAGTTAGTCAACTTTGATCGTTACATTATTTTTTATTTAGTCTTATTGAAGCTTCTATTTACAACTTTTATTTTTTTAAAACAAACTTCTAAATAAAACTAAATGTTAAAATAAAACTTTTAAAATAAATATCATTGACATAAACATGGTCATTTTATCATAATATAAGTCATTTGTCAAATAAAGAAGATTCGTGAAAGCATGCAATAGACTCAATCCTACACTGTTGAATAGCGTTCACTGGCTGACAAAGAAGGATAAGACTGACGCTGAAAAATAGCTTTTTCGTCCTGCATGACAACTGAGAGCGATGCGATGCTAAAATCTACACTAATATTAGGGGTTAAAGTATGAAATTGCCGCTTTGTATAGAGGATTTCGTGAAAAGTAATATTTCCACACTAACATTTTTTTCTTGAGAACGTCTGAACCGATTATGATGCAATTGCAAACTATAGTTAGAGTAAAAAATGCTGCGCTGCACTGCGTATCTTAAATTCTCAAAACACAGTCTATGACAAAAACCTACTTGAATTAGTGAAACCGACGGCACATTGAAACAGGTGTTTTGACACACTACCCTTTGAGGTAATATCCAACTACTAGTACGGTTTTTAAACTCTAAAAGGTACGTAATTTAACAATTAATCCAATAAAAATGGAAAAAATATAACTATACTTCAAAGTTACAAAAAGAACAAAATGTGAAAAAAACGGCAATTTCATAGTTAAAATTATTAAAATTTGTTTTTTAGTTTGTATGAAACTAATGAACCAATTCTATTTTTTTTCACGGATAGCGAGCTACATTATTCGTGAGTGCCACAGCCTATAAATAATTTTTATATCATGCATAATAGCCGAGCTATCACACTTTTTTCGGACGAAGTCATGGGCAAGGTGCTAGTAATAATATAGTCACACAGAGCCAAAAATAATTATTTTTCAAGTAAAAATCCAAGCATCTCATCTGTCTGATAGACTGATCGCAAGATTGAACAAAGAAAAAAAAAATCGATTGACTTACGCTCAATTTGTACAGGAAAAATATTTTTCGTAATTCACTTTTAGTTTATTTTGGAAAAATGTTCAGTTTCATTATTAGAATATCCTATTGAAAAGGCTGTGATAAAATAGACCTTCAACAAATATGTCACGAGGATTAATTTTTTTCAGAAAAGTAGTACCTACATGAGGTAAAATTAATAGGTAAGTTTGGTAGATATTTTGAATTCACAATGTTTCGCTTCGCTTTCGTTGTCCACGTAGGACGATGAGCCGTGGGCCGAAACTGTGAGAGTATTCTTTGAACTAAGAGCATCAGATCTCTTTCATAGCTCTACAAATCCAACTAGTTAGATTATAACGCCATTTTGTGATAATATTGAGTGTAAAATTGCGCGGGGATATACTATTTTTATAAGTTTTAAATAACAGTAATAAAATGTTGATAAACATAAAACGATGCTCTTTAACTTGTTGTCGTGACATTCGATTTCATACCTATTCCTAAAAATAACTCAAGGTCTTTCAAAACTCTCTTTACATTATAGTAATTGATTGTTCAGGACATTAAAAGCTTCACTAGGTAATAACAAATAGAGCTCGATCAAACAGAACATAATCAAATTTTACGATAACTATCAAAAACTAATTTTCAATTCAAAATTAATTAGGTTAATTGCTATGACACGGTTGGATACCAACGGACGCTTCTGGATTAAACGTTTTAATCTTTAATCAATAAGTTTGTACAAAATAAATAACACATGCGTGCAGTGCGATGTTACATGATTTAGTGACTAAAATATCGAGATATTCGATGAGTCTCCTTTAAACGTCATCGAACGCATAGAGCCTGCTATAAGGCTCTGTCTCCACCAAAGCGGAGACGACCGGTGCGGTGCGGAGACGTGCAAGATTCAAACAAACAAAGAAAGGTCGAGATACGGGAACTCTGCGGAGGTGCGGACACCCGCGCCCTTTCCGAACGTAAACGTCATCGGGTGAGCACAGCGCCTTACTGTAAGACACGGACACCCGCGTCGTTTCGATATGCTTGTTATGGGAATGCACCATCCAACCGAAAAACTTATCCTCATAACCGTGAGGGTTTCAAAGAGACATAAAATGGTCTGTTCGAAACGCCCACTGCAACTTTAAAAATATTCTGTAAAGTTAACGCTAGGTCACTCCGATGGCGTTTAGTAGGAGACTCCATAAAAAAAAAAACAATATTTTCGGTGGGATTACAAGCTAACAAAAGACTTGTATACAATATCCTCAAGGCTAAACTTGGTGCTTCATAAAGGCCATATATGTGGGTGCTCCTGGTTCTCGCTCAAACCATTATAACTTGGTGTCTCGCAGCAGGACTGCTGCCTCGTATGAAGGCAGGCCGCCGTTGCTGCGAGGGTCACTCTGGCATCGGGCACACGGCTCCATTACCACCTCCTGGAAATATTACGTTATTAAATTAAAAACAATAAAATAATGGCATGGTTTCTGTCTCAGAACAAGACATGAAGAGATATGAGGGACACCTCGCACTAAAAGTTTTGCGTGTAAAGCTATAAAAATGGAGGAGGGCGACCAATAAAAAGGTTGATGACTATTGTTTGCAGAGAGAAGGGGAGGCATGTGGGCTGTGTTTTAACTGTGAAAACGTTAGAAGCTGATTATGCTATAGTTGTGAGTTTGTGACAGTAACAGAGGTAAATACTACTACTGATATGACAGCTCATTCAGATATATGGAAGAAAGCCATGCTACGCATCGACTTCGACTACAAATAAGTTGGGACAATGCCAGAAGAATAAATAACCAAGAAAGTTCAACTCAGGAACTTACTACTGCGACTACATTCCTATAATCAAGTTTACCTAATAGCTGCAGCCCTTCCCCACAATAGAATCTAGAACTTACAAAAGATACTATAAAAATAAATTACTGTAAAAGACACCCTCTGTAAATGCATGTTATAAAACGCATTGAGTTGTGAACTAGTTGTAAAACAAGTACATAATACGATGTCCTTGCTCTCTAAAGCGAGGAAATACAATCATTATAATAAATACAATTTATCATATGCAATATTATGTATTACGATGTCCATTTATTACTTACCAACAATGTACAGCGAACACTACGCTACTTTATTATTATATCATCATCTAAAACTGTACACAGTTTCAATGAAGTCTAATTAATGGTGCCAACTGCCAAGACATCGACTTCTGAACTCGACTGAGTGAATATAGGTCACAGTAACTCAATCCCTTCGTTAGATCGCTTATAAAAAGCGCAAACAATAATATTTTGAAGGCAAGAACTAAAAGTTGTAGTTTGTAAGTTAACCGGTGAAAGATATCGTGTTTCAAATTTGGGTCACGGTCTGCCATGAATAAAGAACTAAAGAAAATGCCATATAAGCAGGGCTAACTTTTCCGTGACCAGCACAAATCCGTTTTAGAACGACGTTTGACCTCCAATGTCCACTTAAAGTCAGACGTCAGTTTTAACACCCCTTCAGTTATGTGAAACCCCGATTCGGAACGAATGGTAAATAAAAAATAAAACTAAAAATAAAACTTCGATCGGAAACCTACATAGTTGCCATTTTCAGCTCTATTTCAGTGTCTTCATCTATTTCAAGTTTGATGGACTGCCATTAGGTGCCGGTTTTGGCGCGCTTTCTACCATTTGACATGGATTGATCGAATGCATATTCGTTTTTCATTTACACGCGGAAACGGTTTATAATAGTGCTGATGACGTAACTGCATGACTGTTTATAGTTCAATGAGCAGTACAGGCTCGCCCTCTCTTAAACACATCTGGCGAAATGTGGCTGTACTATTAGGTACACCTCTGCGGTCTGCCTTTTTTGGGGATTACAGGCGTGATGTTATGTTACGTATAAGCATTCTGGTATTTAATAAATTAAGCATAATTGGCCCATATCGTTCCATTGCTGGTACACAGGCGTCTCTGAAATGGGAGGGCCATAACCAACAACGCTACCAGTGCTGGTTGGTGGATGTCACATTTCATCGAATTTTTGGTTTTGAAGACGTGACTTATAATAACCTCAAGTAACTAACTTAACTCTAAACTAAAAAATGGCGTCAACAAACTCCTTAACGCTGTCAACTGGTAATGACCCCAAGAGACTGGCGGTGTTGCCACGTTGCACTCGGACCCCACGGTTCTAGAGTTTCAACCCCAAACGGTTCGAAAATATAGTTACCAATAAGGTTACTATATTTACGCCGCTTGAGGTTCGCAGCCGCAGCGGCAGCGCCATCACAGCACGATGAGCTAGGAAGGTGGGATGGCGCAAGAGTATCGACACATATTGCGTCCCACACTAAAGGCCTAAGACATGATGGTTTCTTCACCATGTAGTTCGAAATATTACTCACCTCTAGTGATTGACAGTCCTTAATGTTCGGGGGTTCTTCGACAACTGTCTCGTAGGCTGGTGGTGGTCCTGGCAGCTCAACCTGCTCCTGTACAAAAAAAAACGTTTAAAGAGACACTTCATCAGAGTTTCGTAACGGTACATGGGGATAACAAAAAAAAAGGGTGTAAATAGACCATTAACATATCCGAAAGGCACTTGTTCTCCCCGTCTTTGCGATAATTTTTTTGTTCTAGACCATACTTGGGAACCTTCTAGTTACAGAGATATTGAGGGTCAAAGTTCCAACATTTTTACAAGTTTTTTTTTAAAGATATTTACTTTACACAACTTCATGACACTCTTACTATTCAATGCATCCATCAGCACAATGCTTTGAGTGCTTTCCATCGAGTCCTACCGTAAAACGTGATTTTTCACCCCAAAAACAAAATCGATTCCCAGCAATAATTTTTGCGTAAAGTTACTTAGTTTGATGTACAGAATGCTTGGTTGACGGCTATGTGAAGGGTCTGTTTAGACCCTGTATAGTCAGCTCTATGAAGAGTTGAAGTTGATGTCTAAGTACCAGATAGTCACAACAAGTAATGGATTAATACAACGTAAAATTAACGATAATAATAATAGTCGCAGCAAAACGATGTACTTAAGGATTCCATTGTTTCTGCCATGGCAAAAAAGCGTGAGTTTATGTGTATTAATTATGTAATATATATAAATACTGAAATAAATCAAATAACTGTCATCGCGGACCATTAATAACGCCAACAAGGTAATTTCCATGGTGGACTCCTTTTAGTAGGTAAAAAAATAATTTGTAACTCATTACAAAGACAACAAAATAATGTTAACCTAATTTCCAAATAAGTAAATCACAATTTCTTCGTGAACCCAAAATAAACTCATTCATTTAATATTGATGGCGACAAAGGCTATCAATTAACTTCGGAAATAGTCCCATTTCTTTTCGGTTACTTTACTAAACCACTGGATAACTAAAACAAAGTTATACCTACTAATAGGCACAGTTTGTTTGCAACTGTTGTTTTAGCCAACCAAGTATTCAGCCAACTCCAACATAGTTAGGAAAAAATGCAACCTAATCTGATGAACCTAAATCACAATTTCGCTTATCACAAAGGTCATCCGTTAGATTTGTACGTGTAATTCAGCTAATTAATTGAGAGCAGATAAAATACGAAAGCTGGTAAAAAAGACGTACAAAAAGGCTGCCAGGTTCAGGGATTGGGCGGGTCACGTGAGCCGCATGCATAGCGACCGGTGGGCAAAGGTTTCAACACGATGGATGCCTGAGGAAGGACGGCCGGCCTAGAAAGAGTTGGCGAGATGATCTAGACGCGCATCACGTAGGCTGGTTCGAAGTGGCGCAGGAGAAGAATATGGGGGAGGCCTTTGCCCAGCAGTGGGACATTCAAGGCAATTGAAAAAAAAATGAAAGTAATAAAACAACAACCAGTTTTCAAAATTTTACCAATACAGACTAGACGGTTACTTCAGTACATGGAAATTCGTACGGAAACCACTACCTTCATTGCGGTGAACACCTTCAATCAAAATCCGAAAGAAGGAAATTTGGAGGAAATAACCCATTGCTAGATAATATGTTTGAAAAATTACGCAGCATGACAGCGTTAATAACGCAATTATAATGTTGTTGAATTGTCAAATTGAAAGACATTGTTATTGTAAGCGTGCTACGTAATTTGTCTGCCGGAAACTATTATCGTTTCATAAAATTTACGATAATACGAGCACAAAGTAAGGAAACTATTTAGGATACATCATCTTTACTATGTTGGGATCTTCTTCCAGCCTAAACGGATGCAGCTGAATACCAGTATTTTACATAGAGCAAGCCTATCTGACCTCCTTAACCAAGTAACTGGGTAATACGAAACCCCGTGGTAACTCTTGTTGTCAGACTTTCAGGTAAATTAAAAAATAACAAATATGGGAATTAATTACGTTATCAAAATACAAGACTTGACGCCCTAAAATAGTTGTTAGATTAATTAAACGCCTGTGGGGCAACGCTACTCGTAAGTTCACAGACATTCTATATCACTTTTGTTTTCATACCAATGCCATAGCGTTACTATGGCAACTGGGAAATTATTTACTAACAGCAGATGGTGTACTGTTTATTTTTATCCACCTATACGGAAGCTATGAATACAAAAGTAACACAATAGAAGGAACAGCTGAAACGACACGACCCTTGATCACAGTCAACTTTGTTGCATAATCAGCCTATAATGTTCCCACTGCTGGGTACCACGGCCTCCTCTCTAGAGAGGAAATGGGCTATAATCCACCACGCGGGCCCAGTGCGGGTTGGTAGATGTCACAAGTCTTCGAATTTATGGCTCTAGGACATGCCGGTTTGCTCACGATGTTTTCCGTCACCGTTTTGAGAGCAGTGGCGATGAAATTAATTACACAAAGTAATGCGCCTGCCTGGGTTCGAACCCACGACTTACTGTGCGTAAGTCGGGGCCGCCACCACTGGGTTACTGCTGCTCTCTTTGTTGAACCCTACGGTTTTAAAATAGCGTACGGCTAGACGAATCGATATCTTGCATATTTTTATTTATAGGTAAAAAGGTTTTACAGCAGATCTTAGATAAATAATACACGGTGTAAACAGAACTTTCACGAAGCCATCAACCAAGCATTCTGTACAACAAACTAAGTAACTTTACGCAAAAATTATTGCTGGGAAACGAGTGTTTTTTTTTTTGGGGTGAAAAATCACGTTTTATGGTACGACTCGATGGAACGCACTCAAAGCATTGTGCTGATGGATGGATTGAATAGTACGGGGGTCGTGGAGGTTTTTAAAGTAAAAATCTTACATTAAAAAAATGTTTTTTTTTTAACCTGTGAACATGTTAGAATTCTGATCCCCAATATCTCCGTAACTAGGAGGTTCCCAGGTATGGTCTAGAACAAAAAAATAATCGCAAAGACGGGGACAACAAGTGCCTTTCGGCTTCGTTAAGGGTCTTTTTACACCCTTTATAATGGTTCTTTATCATAGTAGTCCAAAGAACTTCCAAATTAAGTTATTTTCAAAGTAAGCTCAAAAGTATATACTTTTCTTTTTCAGATGCTCAAACAAATGTGAAGACTGTCACCAGGCCTCATTGACGTTGTATGGTTTAAATGTAATGGTAAGTGTACTTTAATAAACAAACGTATTATTGTGGAAATACTTTGTAAACTATGCTGCGCTGTAAAATAATATCCTGAAATAAACAGTCAATATTGCGCATAGCAATAGCTAACATAAATATCCCGCTGCAACGGATTACTACACATCTATTTTGAGGTTAAAACATTAGCATTAATTTAAACATTTTCCCGCACAACATTTAAAAAATACTGGGTGCTTACTGTTTGTATTTAGAGATATGGCAGGTAACAAGCCAAGCACTTTTAAAAAATACACATATTGTTCGCTATGGATTCCTTCTCAAGTAACCGTGAAAACACTAGTGAAAATCCTTCTACACGAAGCAATGACGTCACATCGTTGGATACCTCTAAAAGTTCATGCTAAATATAGAATTTCATACTCTAATAACTTCACGCTAGAGTAGACATATTGTTCACAAATAGACTTCAACGCTTTTAACTACGTATTTCCAATAAAGGGAACAGAAATACGGAATGATCGACGATGACGCACCCCGTAATACAATTGGAATCTGATATAGTGAAGTTATTTGTGTACACATTAATGTTCGGTGAATCGTGAAATATTCCTAATTTTGTAGACCGACGTTTTCGAGTAATGGAGTGTCTGCCTGTGACAGTCATTGATGATATGATTAATATTGTTAATGTGCTTTGTGTGTCGCTAGTCATCTGAAAATTAGCGATGAAGTTTATTAATGAGTTGCTACAAATTAGAATACCATCGCTTTTGTGTGACCAAACGTCTCTAGTCTTTCAGAAAACAGCAGTATCTGTTCAAAAACGTCGTGATATATTAATTTCTGTCGTCAATATCGATGTACATAGTTAATTCTGGCAACTGGAGCTGAAGTCGAGTTGCATGGCACGTCGTAATCGAATGCAGCTCGGTATTTGTTGGAACTGGCTCAAGACTCTCAACAGCATGTATGTAAGCTGTAGGTTCTAATTATTCCCACTACGTTAGTCTGCAGGATTGGAAAACGAGCTGTATTTGCAGTTAATTGAGCACATCTCGATTTCTGTCGAAATCGCGCTTATCACGTCAAAAGTCAATAGATGGTGCATTTGTCTCCATTAGCAAAAGTCTATCAAAATCAAGTTCAAATCATTCCTTTCAGAAGATCTAGTGTATTAGAATGCAAAGTTATATTAGGAAATCAGAAAAGTATAATGGCTAAATTATAAAAAAGGTTGAAGTGATCGAGATCACTTGCAAGACCTCGGAAATATTGGTAAATGTATGATGTATGTAAGTCTTCAAATAACAAGATTAACCAGAAACTATTTTTCCCATTAAAACTACAAAACACACTAAAAAATAACATCTAGCGACTAGAAAATAAGATCCGATCGCTCATTTAGCTAGTCGAGCATGTAAAACCGCCTCAGTTCGGCTCGCCGGCTCGAAACCAATTATCGCAAATGCGATTTTTATTTCTAGCCAGTCGACGGCAGCCATTAAATCCGTTGAGAACGAATCTTTAGTCCCGTGGGGTCGCTCTTGGATGCTCCAAATTCTGATTGGGCAGAACAAAATAAGACATATCGATGTGATGTCATTTCTATCGCTATCAATGTTATATTACATAACAAAACAACATAATGTCCCGTCTATAATCCCCGAAGGCTTAGGCAGAGGTGTATCTAATAGTACAACAACATTTCGCCAGTTATGTAATAGGGAGCGAGCCTATTGCCATCAACCGGGCGCAAATCCAGACTCCGTGGTTGCTGCTGAGAAATTTCTGATGGAAAAACCAAAAACACTTTGCCCGACCTGGGAATCGCACCCAGGACCTCATGCTCAGCAGTCGTGCTTGCGACCTCTAGACCGAGGAAGCAGTCAATGTTATATTATTTATTCAATTACCAACGAGAGACCTCCGGGCATGCCACGCTAGTTTATGCGGAGCTGTGTCACAAATCCTAAAATCTTCTTGGTTTAATCCGGTAAAATATTTCAGGTACAATTTAGTTGTGACGTCCTCCTGGATAGTACAATGCCCAATTGCATCAAGGGATAAAGGATACACACTCTGATTGGTGTTGGCGGGGACCGAGATCATGAATAGTGCACGTATACCCAGTTTAGGACTCATGCATGATACTGGGTCAAAAAAATCAGTGTTTTATCGTATTTTTCTACACGAAGTGTACACGCTGACTTCACTTATTTTCTATTAAAAACTTGTGCGAAAACAAATTTACAAGTGCATGCCGCACAGCTTTTTACCGGAAAAGTTCGGATAACTTTGTAACTTTCCGTCGAGTTGCGGAAAAGGGTTGTTTTTATTTTTCATTAAAGCCGACTGTAAATGCAGTCGGTCCTTTTATGTTATTGTATAATACACATGACTGGTTTATATCAAATAAAAAACATGAACACACTTGCAATTATCTGATTATAATCAGATGTATGTAGAATTGTAGATCCTATCTTATTTCCTCGAATGTAAAATAATTGTAACAAACACGCAGTACTTATAAAAATTACATTACCACAATGTAAACGGAACATCCTTTATGTAGGTACATTTCTACTTCTGAAAACTGACGTAAGTCTTCAAACTGTAAATTTTAAGTTAAGATGGAAATATCAGGGTAGCCCGCGAAATTCAAATGTTCTTACATTTTTTTGCAATTTGCAGGTTGTATTTTGATGAAAATATGATTTGCGCAAATAACACGTATGTAGTATTTAACCACATTCAATAACTATTTCATGAAAAAGTCATTCAATGGGGTAAAATGCACCTATAAGGTTGTACTGATGATTTATAATTCTGTAACTACACACGTGTTACTTGCGTGAATTATATTTTCACACTGACCTGCAAATTGCAAAAAACGTAAAAAAAAATTGAATTTAGCGGGCAAACCTGGCGCTTTCTCCCTAAACGAGTCAAATAGCAAATAGCAGCAAGATAAAAGGCTTTCGGTGTGACCATCCGATTGGACCACTGTTTTTTGTACACGCTTAAATGGATGACAGTTTAGCTGCCACCCTTACTGTCTCTGAGGATTCAGCTTAGTCATTTTACGTAATGGCTGGCCCTAGCGCATGTAATACGTAGACAATACTCCAAAGTGACGAATACATATTTTATTGCCTGTGTTTTAATACATTAGGTACCTTCGCTTTAGTAAGAAGCCACTTTTGTTAGAATTTTGATTAAATTTTTCTTTCATTTGGGACGAAAATAATATTTGAATTGTATTATTTTAATTTTTACAGGGTGTAAACTGACCCTTCACAAAGCCGTTAACCAAGCATTCTGTACATCAAACTAAGTAACTTTTTGCAAAAATTATTGCTGGGAAACATTTTTTTTTACGGTTTTACGGTTGGACTCAATGTAACGCACTCAAAACATTGTGCTGATGGATTGATTAAAAATCTAACATTAAAAACATGTATTAAAAAAAAAAACTTGTTAAAAAGTTGGAGCTTTGACCCTCAATATCTCCGTAACTAGAAGGTTCCCAGGTATGGTCAAGAACAAAAAAAAATATCGCAATGACGGAGAAAACAAGTGCCTTTCGGCTTCGTTAAGGGTCTTGTTACACCCTTTATACACCATACATGAAGTGGGCTGCCGTTGTAAGACGACTAAAAAGTTACGGTGTATATATACATATATTTTTGTAAAATTAAACAAGCTTAACCATTCCAGTAGAATCCCACTGTACGTAGGTAATAAGAAGTCATATAAACTTGTAGGTTATTACTTCCAAGGAAATAGATAACAAGATATGCCATTCTATCATCATTAATTATTACTAGCAATGATACATACCCGTGTAAGTAATGTAGGTAGTACCTACCACACGAAGTGAATGTTATTTTATCATATTTCCTCGAATAAAGGCTTCTGAAGTAGATTAGTATATTAAATATTGAAGTTCATATTGTATAATATTATACTACGATCTAATATAACAAGGAATTTCCAAAGAAAATAACAAAGAACTGGTAATCCGTCTTTTTAGGGTTCCGTAGCCGAAAAACCCAAAAAACGGAACCCTTATAGATTCGTCATTTCCATCTGTCGGTCTGTCCGTATGTCACAGCCACTTTTTCCGAAACTATTAGGACTACACAGTTAAAACTCGGTAGGTAGGTGTATTCTGTGAACCGCTTATACATGGGACTGACACTAAACAAAAATTGTTTCATCAAACCTAACGGTGCGGCAGCGGGGTGTCTATATGTAGATAGGTCTTTAAAAATGACATTGAGGTTCCTAAAACTAATTTTTCTCTAATTTCTAAAGTGAGAAAAGGAAAATTCTGAAAAAATGTAGGATTTAGAACTTAAAAAAAAACTTTTAACGAAAATTGGTTTGAATAAGATTTTATGTTTAGTTATTTAGATATGGGACTTTTTCATCCAACTGCAGCAGTAGCGTAAAAGTTGTTTTACATTAAAATACTATGAAAAAAAAATTTAGTTTTGCTGTTGAATGTAATACAATACAACATATGAAGGAGCTTTCAAACTATTTTTATTATATTGTTTGGTGCTACGGAACTCTGTGTGCGTGCGAGTACGACTCGCACTTGGCCGGTTTTTTCAGTTGATCTCAACTTTTTCCACAATTTTCAAGAAATACCAATAAGCACGAACGATTTTTTTCAAGGTAGGTATCCCAGATCATAACGAAAGAAACTTATTTAATGTTCACACCAAATATAAACGAAAAATCTACGAAATGGTTACACGGCACCTACTGCCATATTCATTACAATATTATACGCATTACGCGATGTATCCCGACTCTGCGCTGAATATCAAATCCGGATCGCTGCGTAACAAAAGATTTGATAACTTCACCTTAGAGAAGGCCGCTCTTCAGCATATTCGATCTAAAGCTCATCATACAGAAATGTATCTGCCGAATAATTACAGTACACCAGTGGCGAAGGTTCCATACAACTCGATTCCTACCGGTTTACCTTTTAAAACAGGCACAGTCAGTATTTTATAGACAAATAATAAAATCACATTAAAGGTATGTACTCCCTGCGGGACTGTTCGAAAGAGACACCGTGGCCCTGGAACACAAAGGGCAAAGAAGGAACATGGATGGTTTTTAGTCAGTACAAGTCTGACACTCCCTTCCGAACCCCCCAGAGTGGGGGTCATTTGATGATTTCCCATCCAAAAAATAAAAAAAAAAAGGTATGTACTCCGGCTTACCTCTTACAAAAAATGGCCCTTCGCTACTGAAGTACAGTGTGCTTTTTCAGACTATTTTAAAGAAACTTAAAATAGTCTGAAAAACCACTCTGTACTGATCTTTTGAGTCTGAAAACAAGGGTGATAATCGAATATAATAGAATATTTATTTATTGTTGTTGTGGGTAGGTAAAAAATAAAAGAGTATAATAATTGTGGTGCTGTACAATAAATTGCATGAACGTTGAAAATCAATTGGTCTCAACATGACTTAAATAAACAGAAACAGTTCGGAGCATAATTGAAATCTCACAATTAATAAGAACTGACATCTATGTAAAGTAAAAAAAAAAAATTACAAAGAGACTAAATTGATGACACTAACATATAAATATAACACATGCATACATAAGATATTAAATAAAAATATACACTCTAAAATTACATTTACAAAAAAAGGCCAAACACAAAAACGTAGCACTAGACGAAAAAAACAACATTTGCTTAAGACCACCACGAACTAATTACGGTAGGAAAAATATACTAAACGAAGGAGCGGAGTTGTATAATAAATTACCTAATGACATTAAAGATATACAGTCCTTTACTTTATACAAAAAAACTATAAAACACTACATCTTAAAAGATTTCTCTAGGTTTTAAATTTAACCCACCACAACAATTTAATTTAAATCTACATTAGTTACTAATTTGCTAAGTATAAACCTCACCAGAAAACCTACTCTGTATTTTCGAAACAGTACAGTACATATAAATAGTTCAATTTGTAATTCCTATTGACTTGCCTTCAAGAATCGATACGTAATTGTACACTCACTTTTTCCTTTTACCCACAACACTAAAAATTGTGTGTCTACTACTAAACTTATTTACGAGTACCTACCTTCTTTAAAAGTAATTCTTGTATTTAGTTTTAAGATTACCTTGTATTTCTCATATTAAGTGAATTGTATTCTTTTTGAGAAATAAATGTCTTAAACCGTAAATCTCAATGTTCTTCGATTAGCATGAATCAGGCTGTATGCTTCCGCACGTGCGAACAGATGGACAAGTTGTTAATGACTAATTATCACATCTGGCTTTTGACGTAATACTTGTGGCTTTAAAAGGTAGTACTACCTTTACTAGCCAATTAATGACTACATACTGCAATGATCGGAAACTATACAGAGGATATGACAAACAATTTAGTCGAAATTAAATGTGACCAGCCGAGTGGTAGACACTATGTTACTATGCAAAATAAAAGTATCATTAATCGTGCGTAAATTTCTTTGTCTGGCTGTCAGACACAAAAGAGAATACATGTCATAAGTAGCGCTAAAAATCTGATTCATATTTTCTAAAGATTATTAAGATCAATAGAGATTCACAGCTCAATGAAACCACAGAAAAACGCACTATAATAAAGAGTGTAAACCTTTAACGAAACCGAAAGATACTTGTTTTCCCCGTAATTACGATCATTTTTTTGTTCTAGACCATACCTGGGAACCTTCTAGTTACGGAGATATTGGGGGTCAATGTTCCAACTATTACACAACTTTTATTTTTAAATACGTGTTTTTAAATTTAAGATTTTTAGTTTAAACAATTCAACGACCCCCGTACTATTTAATCCATCCATCATCACAATGTTTTGAGTGCGTTACATTGAGTCCTACCGTAAAACGTGATTTATCACCCAAAAAAAAGTCGTTTCCTAGCAGTATATTTTTTACTAAAATTACTTAGTTTGATGTACAGAATGCTTGGGTGACGGCTTCGTTAAGGGTCGTGTTACAGCCTGTATAAAAATACGAACAAGTAAAACACCTCTAAACCAAGGCATCACATTGAATAGAACCAGTGCAGTCAAACTTATGACAGGTACCAAGTTGCAATCCAATGGTCTAGCCGACGTAAATACATAAACAGATTAATACTGCCAGAATTGTGAGCGTTTTGACTGAGTTATAGGCTTCGTGGGCGCAACTTGAAGTCCCAGGGATAACATGCCACTTCAAGCTGAGAGTAATACAATACCTAAGTTCGGAATCGAGGTAAATGGACTATTGGTGAAATTGTTAGTGATATTATTTTACCTCGACTGCCTCGTTAGTCCAGCGGTCGCAATCGCTACTGCTGAGCCTGAGGTCCTGGGTTCGATTCCCGGGTCGGGCAAATTGTTATTGGGTTTTTCCATCAGGAATTTCTCGGTAGCAGCCACGGAGTCTGGATTTGTGCCTGGTTGATGGCAATAGGCTCGCCCTCTATTACATGGGACTTAAACATAACTGGCAAAAAATGGGTGTATTAGATACCCCTGCCTAACCCATTAGGGATTACAGGCGTGATATTATGTTATATTATTTTATTGGGTTTCTAGCGAAGTAGTGACCATCCTCTGCATCCCACGGGTGCAATGACGAGATTTCTAAGCTATATCTAAACTGAATATTAATGTTTTATTTCTAAATGATGAAAACCGCTTTAAAATCCGTTGTGATGTAAAGAAGATCTAAGCAGTTACACAGACAGACAACAGCAAACACTAAGCAAAGTCATTTTAGGTTTTCGTTAAAATTAAAATAGGGTTCATTTTTACCCGAACAAACTGAATAAAAGTTCGTTGATTCATAAAAACAAACAAAGTACAAACAAAACACAAACATCACTTTCACAATCACAAAATCTTAAACATTTTGTTCGTGTTTCGTGAGAGACGGTCAAGTATTCCAAGCTTTTCCGTAATACTGTTAATAGGAAAATTGTTAAGTTTCATTCCCGAACGGCTAGCGTCCACCACGACAGCTGACGTCCCGAGAGAGATGTCAGAGGGTAGAGGGGGGGGGGGTGAGGGAGGGGGGTTATTTACATAATTGCACTCATGGGCATTCCGGGGTGGCAAGTACCCGCGAACAAAACTGGAACCCACTATATCGGACTACGACCGAAGACGTTTTAAAATTCAGTCGTTATGCATAATTTTACTGACGTCATTTTTTTGTGTTTTTATGTAAATAAAGGGATTTATGAGTATACTTAAGAAGAAAGTCTTTGTTTACGAGCAAATTACATTTTGATGAGTTCCAAAATCGACTTGATGATACCATTATTTTTAAGTGTCTACCGCATTGAGTTATTATAGAATGTACCAGCAAAGGTCATAACGTCAAATATATTTTCAATACTACGAATGCATGGTCCAGACAAGACTACACAAAGTGTAGGCATTGGGCTACGGGCTACGCCTACGCCGCTACGAGATTGCTACGCGCTACGAGTACCCACAAATATTCGAAAGTACAGAATGACCAAGACTATTCAACTCTCAATAAACATCATATTGAACAATTCTGGTTTTATAGGGTGCAACAATTTAGGGTAATTTATTAGTAATAATGTAGATCTTTCGTTCATATGACGGGTTGTTATTACACAGGGCACGTAGACAGAAAATATATCGTTCAAGAGATTTAGCCATGGCCTTATTGCGTTCGAAAAACGAATGGATTCTATTTACATAGACTTCTTTATATCTAGTACCTACTAGTTGTTACAATATGTTGAAAAATTATAAGAGACTTGCTATTGCGAAATAAATCTCGGGCACTAAACTGTATGTTGGCTGCCAACTTTTCAAAGTTTCATCGCAACCGAATTAATGGTTTATGAATGCAAACAAGACAAACAAACAAACATTCATTTTAATTATATGTATACCTTCCAGTAGCGAAGGGTCAATTTTTGAAAGGGGCAAGCCGGAGTACGTATCTTTAATGTGATTATATTATTTGTCTATAGAATACTGACTGTGCCTTTTTCAAAGGGAAGCCGCCAGGAATCGAGTTCTATGAAACCTTCGCCACTGATACCTTCATCATTAACTTGCATGACGTTATAGAAATAGTGTCCAATGCCGAAAAACAAAACAATAGAGGAAGGACATTGAAGGGGCCTTTTGACCTTGTCCGACACATTCGTATCGAGTAAAGGCCAAGGTTACGAGTTCTGTGAACGTACTAAAAGTGCACAAAATAGTATGGTTTATAAGTTTTCTTTTTCCTTCTAAATTCTACGGCATTTTGTCGAACTTGACCAGGATCTAATCTACGAAACAATAAACATGTTTCTACGAGGTTCAGAATTTGTTATTATTCAAGGTCTCAGAACACAAATAACAATGTTATTTTAATTTAATTTTCCATTAAGGAAACGAATAATTCCTGAAAAGACATTTTCATTACATTAAAATTTTATTTTGTAAGTACGAATACTTACATAAATGCTTGCATGATTCAATGTCTTTCTTGGATCAGCATAACGGTCTTAAAATCAGTTGAAATTGTTTTCTGTTTATCTTTCACATCTATAGAAACATCTATAGAAACATTTGTACAGTGTAAATAGAATCTTCAGTTCAATATTTATGTAAATTGTCGAAGCGAATTATTGTAACGATGTACTTCAATTACAAAGTTTCTTCGCGATTGTAACAGTCCATTGTTCCGTCTCTAGACAATTTGTCACAGTTTAAATCAAATAACAGCTTTTATAAACTTCTTGATTTTTAATTACGTCTTCACTTTGTCCTATTTTTGGAAGCAGAATATTTCCGGACGTAAAACTGGGTGTTTTTATACTAGCTTTAGAATAGAAACACTCAATTTAATGTCCTAAAGAATTCTTGCTCAGCAAGCGAGATTATAACACATCGCTGAAACAATAAGTAACATCACTCATTGCTATTCTGTAGCGGCTCTCCTGTTCCAATAACTATCGTGTAAGATTTCCCCATCTAGACGATAACTCGCGCTGGCAGTCCCGCGAGATGTGATCATCTGCACAGAATCGCTGATAAAAATCGCATTAGCCTAAATTGGCCCGGCTGCGATTAGCCCGACGCTCGCGTGTAGTTTGGCCAGTCTACGCACTTTACGACCACTCTTTATTGTATCGCAAACACAATAAAAGTACGAACATGAAAATAATCTACTTTTATGCCGAGAAAGATCAACAGATGAGAAATTAAATGACACTCGTAAAGTGGGCTCGATATAAAAATGCCAATTTGGTTCATTGCGGAATTGGCCGAAATTAAATTACTGTATTTACCTTTCCTTTTTTATGTACATTATCAGTAATCATGTTCACGCTTGATTATAAAGCAGGCCCAAACGCCTTTTAACTGGACATTAGCATTTAACCTTTTAAACGCCAATGTCACATATGTATACGTGACAAGCAACCGAGTGCCTAGTACGCCAACGACACAAATATGTGACAAAAAATGCGGTCCACTATAACACGAAATAAAAAATTAAATAGTTTTCCCTATTCTTTTTGAAGGTATTTGCGGTGAAATTGTGGCTTGGCCTGGAGGGCACGCGCGTGCGTTTATACTCTGAAGTTCAAAAGGATAAAAGTATTTAGCTTGTGTCCCGATAATTTCAGAAATTCTGAAACAGGCTGATACATATTGTCATTAATTCAAAAATCAAGCAGTTCAGCGTCCATCACAGGCTCGCAGGTAGTGGAGCAAATGATGGCGTGACGGTAGTGCCTTCACGCAGTTGTCGTCACTGTGAATGACTGCCTCATAACATGCGAATAGCGTGAAGTTACGGAAGTCTTTATTGATCTTATTAAAGTATTTTGACAAACATAAGTCTGGAGGGCCGAGACAGAGTTACATTTTATCAGCGAGTGATTTAAAAAAATAAAAAATGTGTAGAACGGACAAGGCTACCAAAAACTGTTGAAAGCCACTGTACAAATACTGATTTGGTAGCGATTTCCAACTGTATAGGCCAAAAATTTGATCACAACAGCCTTCAGGAGAGACTGCATAATCAGCCTATAATGTTCCCACTGCTGGGACACAGGCTTCCTCTCTATGAGAGGAAATGGGCTATAATCCACCACGCGAGCCCAGTGCGGGTTGGTAGATGTCACATGTCTTCGAATTTTTTGTTCTAAGACATGCCGGTTTCCTCACGATGCTTTCTTTTACCGTTTAGAGGTCAGTTGTGATGACATAAATAACACAAAGTATTGCGCCTGCCTGAGATCGAACCCACGACTTGCAGCTCGTAAGTCGGGGACGCCACCACTGGGCCACCGCTGCTCTCCCGAAGAGACTGACATGGCTATAAATCATATTTATTTTTTGTAAGTTGGTTTTAATGAACTCCTTTACATGTCACATTAGGTTGTTTAAAAACGATATGAGGCCGTTGTTTCGTACCTGACTACTCTAAGAAGAAACCAGAGGTCTCTTTAAAGTTTAGAACTGCATAATCTTGGTTGTGGACCATGCAGATCACTGATGTGATTAGAGTATGAGTAATGATGATGATTGTTTTTATACAGGGTGTAAACGGACCCTTCACGAAGCAATCAACCAAGCATTCTGTACTCAAACTAAGTAACTTTCCGCAAACATTATTGCTGGGCAACGACTTTTTTTTTGGGTGAAAAAATCACGTTTTACGGTTGGACTTAATTTAACGCATTAAAAACATTGTGCTGATGGATGGATTGAATAGTACGGAGGTCGTGGAGGTGTTTATAGTAAAAATCTTAAATTAATACATATTAATACATAACATGTATTTAAAAAAAAAGAACTTGTTGTGAAAAGTTGGAACTTTGACCCCCCATATATCCGTAACTAGAAGGTTCCCAGGTATGGTCTAGAACAAAAAAATGATCGCAATGACGGGGAGAACAAGTGCCTTTCGGTTTCGTTAAGGGTCTTTTCACACCCTTTATACCCAAATCTCTGCTCATACACTCATTGATTTGCAGTACACGAAACATACTCTAAGTAATCACAATCGTCGAACTACTGCAATCGGGCCTCATCGTATAAATCGTCAACTCGAATATATTGTTATTGTCGCTTACGAGTTACGGCTCGTATTCGTAGATACGTCTTCATTGCTAGTTAACTACTGCTCCATGTTGAGTACTTAACTTAATTCTGGTATCGATTAGTACAAACTAGTAGCTTGTACAAACTTCTCGAAACTTCAAAGGTGTGATGTCTGATAAGGTTAGTGGAAAGCTCTGGTATTCTAATCACTAAAGTGACTGAGGGTCAATATTACGGCAGCTAGGGAAAGCAGACTGTCCAGTAACCTTTTTTTTTTCGGATGGGAAATCATTAAATAACACCCTCCACTCTAGGCGGAGCGGAAGGGAGTGTACAGACTTGTACTGACTAAAACCTATCCATGTTCCTTCTTTGCTCTTTGTGTTCCAGGGCCACGGTATCTCTTTCGAACAGTCCCGCAGCCGTCACTTTCAAATTATGAAGGTAGTCTTTTTAAGGGCAGTTCTTTACCTTAACATCAAAACCCTTATTAGTTTTAAAATCTTTTAAGCCCTTTTGTTATGATTAGGTCTACCGAAAATTGGACCAATTTCATGAAATAAGGTCAAAACTGGCAAAACAAAATCTAGCTAGCAGTTACAACTTTCTATTATGTATATTGTTATGTCGCATACACTATAAAAGCAAAACAACACTATTTATATAAACATTGTGACTCTTAAATACAGAACTAAAACGGTTACCACGTTTTCGGTACATCGTTCAGAAGACAGCACATAGAAATTAAACTTATACTGTCACCGACCATTGTGCTTGCAACAGCACCGAAATATCTGGAGCACAAAATAATGAACCAATCAAATCACGGAAGATATCCCGTAAGTGACAGAATAAGTTTAATTGTAAACCGTGAAAATTTAAAACACAGAAATTTTACGTCGGTCATTAAAAAAAAACATCTGTTTCCTACAAAATGTATGGGACAGCAGTTTTTTTTATAAGCACCGATGATAGGTTCAGAATAATGTACTGAATACGAGGTAACCGTTTTATCGTCGGTGTTCCTTCCACGTAGTTCTGAACCTAATCAATACAAGTAGAGAGCCCTTTAGGAGCGGCCACTGACGGGTGGCGGTGTGGCACGCTTCCGTGCTACGATAGCCGTAAGGTTAATAATAGATGAGCCCTCAAAGTAACTAGTAAGAAGGTTCGTCTTTATTGACACTTCTGTGTATAAATAAAAAGGCGAACATAATTGCCGGCCAAAACAGGCTGCTACAAGTGAGGACTCATTTATGGTTGCTAAGGACCCCCCAATCAAATCAAGTAGGCAACTCGTTAGTTATCTATGTTAAAGATTAAGAGAGAGTGCGAATTTTGTGTGTTTGTATGTACACGGAACGTAATCTCCGGAACCACGGAACGTATTTGAAAAATCATTTCACCATTTCAATGGGACATCAATCCGGATGTATACTTAGAGGCTTCTTTTTATCCGGTTACCACGCGGGTGAAATCGCGCGCAGAATCGTTTAAAAAAAAAGAATCATCGATGGGGAAATAAATCATCATCATCAGACGCCGAGACAAAATTGAAACTATTTCAATACATAATATCATAACATGCAATGTTCTCGATAACATCAGTCTGTATTGTATGCGGTTGAAAGTTTCACAAAGTGTTCATACACACTGCAATTATTTTGTAGATAACACGTTGTGGGTTGCGGTCACGTCACCAATAATTTGACGTTTTAGAACATGTTTTCAGAGCCACATACGTTTGTGCAAAGCGATACTCTTAATTAACAGTATGTTAGCGACCCGAGTTAATAAAACGGGTGTCAACTAATTAAAACCGATGCTAAACGCCTATAAAAATCTCTTTATTGCGTCCGAATGCGTCAACAGTACCTATGTCTATTTGTAGATTAGTTGCATGGAAGTGGGCCGAGTTAGTAGTCCTATAAAAGATTGTCGTGATAAGAAACTATTGGTCTGCATTGATTTTTTAACAGGCCAAATTTTGATATGACTTAAAACATGATTTGTTGGTTGGATGCATGACAGAGCATCACTTGGGGACGGCTCGACTGACGCGGCAGTTTTTTTTTTTGTAGTTTTCGTAAATGTCAACACGAGATTTATATGAAAGATTTTTTTTTGCTGCTAAGCGTTCTCATTTTCTTCATCAGTAAATTGGACCCGTGCGAAGCCACTAGTAAATATTAAAGATAACTTTTCGTATTTCTACAACGGCTTTCAAACTATGGATTTGATAGATAGATAGAATAAATAAAAGTTACAGATATTACAATGTAGAACTTATTAATAAGATGACACAATGTTCGGTTTTATCGATAGAAGCGATCTTTTCTAGACAACGTTTGCTTGCTTACCTGTAATTTGATTTTCGGTGGGTTATGTAGTCGCCAGCACATCTAGTTACCACAAACTGTCAAATTTTCTCATTCGATTTTGAACTTAACCATCAACATTTTAAGGTTTAAAATCATTCAGAGAAATTTGACACTTTGTGGTAACATAATGTGCTGACGACTATAAAACATATTTTTGACATTTCCATCATCTTTATCGCAAATAGAATGTCTCTATGCGTGGGGGGCTAGGCCATTAATTTTTCATGTGAGAATCAAATCAAATACGACCTTGACTTCAAAGAAATCGAACAAAACACTTTAACAAATCAAGACGCTTAACTCGAAATGCGATAAAAAAAAAACGTTTATTGGAGGGCCTATATTGACAGTGCGGCGGGGAACGGAATCGGAACCGGAACAACAATCCCGTGCCGGAACCGTCGCCGGCTGCCGGCTAAACGCATTACGTGCCGCATCGCGTCTTGTACAGTCACAAACACTAACATGTAAACACTTAGCAAAATTTTCTTGTGTTATATCGATTGAAACTTTGAGATAAGAACTATTTTATAATAGTTTGGGTTCCAAAATACAATGCTCGTAACAACATAAAGTTATAACCAATACATTGGTAGAAATTCAAAATTTAAAAGTAGCTGCGTGTATACATATTACTCTCCGCGACTGTACACTTGTCTATGTCCCCTATTCACGACACAACACTTGTGTGACACGTGTTACTTCCCGAAGCGTTAGAGTGACATGACAATATAGTCTTTTTATAGTTACGCTTGAGTTTTGCGCTGTTGCGTTTAATTTCGCTCGAGAAAAAAATAAAAAGTAGACAACACATAGTTCGTGAGTTCAATCCCCTTCTCGTTGCACTTATTGGCTGTAACCCACTAATCATCAACATTCTCCTGACCATGTCCCAATTTATTTGGGATCGGCGCAGCATGTCTTCTTTTTCCATATTTCTCAATTACTCGTCATCTCAGCGGTCACCTCCTTTCTAACCATGTCATATTTCACGCAGATTCATCGTTTCTTTAGTCTTCCTCTACTCTTGTACCCACACATTTATACTCAAAAACTTTCCCAACACAGTCAACATCATCAATATCATAGCTGAAACACGTCCACAGCCGAAAAGACCCTTCGAAAAGCGTTCTTATAACACTCATGAACACCACATACACGGCCCTTCTCGAAGCCAAGTACATGAAATTAACTTTTCTCAAGAATTTCTCGACTTTTCACGAAGCCGTCAACTAAGCATTATGCACATCAAACTAAGCACTGACTTTACGCAAAAATATATTGCTGGGAAACGACTTTTTTTTTGGGTGAAAAATCACGTTTTACGGTAGCACTCAATTTAACGCACTCAAAACATTGTGCTGATGGATGGATTGAATAGTACGGGGACGGTGGAAGTGTTTAAAGTAAAATCTTCATTAAAAATACGTATTTAAAAAAAAAACCTTGTGAAAAAGTTAGAACTTTGACCCCCAATCTCTCCGTAACCAGAAGGTTCCCAAGTATTGTCTAGAACAAAAAAATAATCACAAAGACCTTTGAGAACAAGTGCGTATCGGCTTCACACAAAGTCACATATTTGAATAGGTACTAGTAAAGTGCATGCACAATTGCAATCATGTAACCGTTAAACCAATGCGTTATCGGTGTAGCCGTGGACAACACAATTAAGGTTATCTTAAGTACCTACCTAGTTATACGAATATTGAGTTTGAAATTATGCATGCATGGTTCAGTAATTAGGAATGCTTTTAAATGCGAATTGCATCTTCGAAAGCCACCAAAAGTTTTAAAAAAAAAACACGGATTTTTTAAAAAAAACTTTATCATGCTGCTTCGAATATGCGAACTCTATACGTATAATATCTACACTTTTATGTATTCATAATAAATCAGAGGACAAAACTATGACACAATAAGTATGGACTGAAGTATTTAAACAAGACTGAGAAGAGCTTGTGGCTAAATAATAACAGCTGCTCGGGTAGATCTTTACGTTAAGCCGTGGTTGCCTAGGTTGGTCTGTGGATGGGTGACCACCCGTTACAAAAGGAGTTTCCTCCGTGCCTCGGAAAGCACGTTAAGCCGTTGGTCCCGGCTGTCATTTGTACATCTTTGACAGTCGTTAGGTATTCAGTGGCCCAAAAGTCTGACAACCAGACTTACCAAGGGGTATCAGATAGGCAGTCGCTCCATGTAAACTACTGGTATTTAGCTGCATCCGGTTAGACTGGAAGCCGTTGGGATAAGGCTATAGATGATCATGTATTTAAACAAGACTCAATAAGAAGACAACATGAGATAGCGGAAAAATACTCAAAAGAAGACAAAATGGGATAACCTGTTTTGTAACGATACCCAGTTTATTTCCCACTTAAAATAACGTTAAAACTCCAATAAATATGCAATGAAACATGAGTGTTAACTTGGCAATATACTTTTCTCGGCAGTATTCTGATGTGTCACATTCTCTTGACGGCAATATTACTTTAGCCTGCAAGTATTTTATTTATTGCTAGACGGCAAAATACTCGTGTAACTTCTCTTTAAAAGACTGGAACAACAGGAGAACACACGACGGTAACATAAGTATTATTGTTATCAAGACTTTTACCGCGCAAGTGTGCAGTGTTCTGAAGACTTTCTCACTCAAGTATTGAAACGACATGATGATCTAATTAATTTTTCTGTTGCATTCTTTTGCTGGACATAGACAACACTTGAAAGCCCTCATCGCGTTGGAAAAGCAATTATAAATCGCGTATTTTTTTGCGAGGGAGGTAGCTACCATCTCCTTTCCTCATGAGCTTCTAAAATGCTTCTACTTTTAGCCAATTTTGCTAATAAACTCTTCACAGTTTAGCTCTTCAGACAATTACCATCAGCTACACAGATGTTTGTTACCAAACGATGGCTATCCAACTGTTCGTATACATTGAGTTGTCAGAACGCATTGTTGTGTTGATCTCGCATACACTCACGGCGTCCGACTGCGAATGTATTGGCTTCAAGGCGCACCTCAATCTATGCCGATCACAAAGGAATTGCGGCAGGGAACCGCAATAATAGGGGAAGACATCTATGTACCAAGACTGAAGTTTGGTGGATATTAAAATGTATTTTAAATGAATTTGAATAAGTTGATGTATTGTTGTTTGTTATTTCACTAGATCAAGAAGAAAGCACATAATATATTGCTTGAAATACACAGTTATGGAAGTAGAGAGATACCAACTTTAAAATGACCTTTATGAAATTTTAATAAAAATGTGTTTTTTTAATGTTTTTGCGGTATCGCATTTAAATAATTCAGTTCTATTGTTTCCCAGAATTTTCTACCATTAAACAATATAAATTTTTTTCTTAAAGTGCAAAAAAGCTAATAAAATTTTCTTAGAAACAGAACAACTCCGCGAAAGCTATTAAAATATTCAAGCTGTACAATTTGTACAATTTCCTTTGCCGCCATCAGTTAGATAATTAAAATACTTAATACCTTTTACTTTTTTCTCAAGATATTTACTTTACGTCACGATATAAATAAAATAAGTAAAGAATTTGTTAACTAGTGGAATTAACTAAGCTTGGCACGTTAAGGTGTTAGGACTTCATTTTAAGGGAGTTAATAAAAGAAGTTTGGTCTACAGTCTTAAAGCGGTTTAAAACTTACAGGGCGTAAAGCCATTGTTTGCCTCCTACCAACGTTAACCCCTAAAACACAGTCAAGGTAAACGTATCGTTATCATCAAATTCAGTAGCACAAAAGCTTTAATTTCTTATGTGTTGTCGCTATTATAAATTATAAGTTCTATTGAACTTATAATTTATAATATATCCTACGAAAGGTCGCTGTTCGGTGGTTGTTCGTATTGCCATCGTAAACAAATATCTCAGTAAATCTACCTATATACCTGCCCCGCTGGTCTAGTGTTCGCATTAGCGACACCTGAACATGAGATCCTGGGTTGGATTCCCGGGTCGGGCAAATTGTTATTGAGTTTAGCCATCAGAAATTTTGTTTAGCCTCCTGTTACATGGGACTTCAACATAACTGGCGAAATATTGTGTACTATTAGATACACCTCTGTCTAACCCTTCGGGGATACACAGGCGTGTTGTCATGTTACCTCCTATATGAATTTTCGCCATATCTACCAGAAGTCTGTCAATCTTATCTATGACGACGAGCATCATCAGTATACTCCACATAATTCCATCACAGTCACTGACCTGATGAAGCCTGGAGTCTGCGCTGACGGTATATACCCCACGGCACTCGGCGCTGTCCTCAGGTTTGTCAGTGGCCGGTGAGCGTCGCCAGCAAGCCGCACACACCGCCACCAGAACGCCGCATAGCGTTATACTGTAGAAGAAACGTCGATTAGGACCAGGATGCAATGCTCCTTAGTACAAATTTCACCAATGAAACTGATCGCGATCAGCGCATCATTTGAACACGATCAGGACATCTAAAATGCGTTCAAAAGATCGCGTTGTCATAACTCATATTGGGGATGGTAACTACTAACTGGAAAACTAATGGCGCTAGTTCGCTAGTTGGTTGAAAATCTGTTAATCTCATTATTTCAAAGTAGCTTGACCTCATTGGCCAAATTGGGATTTAGCTATAGTCATGCGCCATCTACAATGAGCTTTGACCAGCTTTCCGTATTGCTATGGATTAATGACACTGACAACTCTTGAACGACCTGTATCTACAAACAAGTCAAAGTGATTACTTGTGTAAAAGTAATACGATTTTTATTCTATAGTTTAGTAATTGCTGGAAGTTAGAACTGTCAAAAGTTAGAATTCTTAGCTTTGCTTTCTTTGACGGTACTGCGTTCTTCGGTTTTTCGTTCTTCCTTCAAATTGATGTCGATTGCATAAAAATTATTGCATAAGTAATTACTTTTAACGTGACTATGAAGGGTGTAAATAGACCGTTAACATAAACGAAAGGCACTTGTTCTCCTCGTCTTTGCGATATTTTTTTTTGTTCTAGACCATACTTGGGAACCTTCTAGTTACGGAGATATTGGGGGTCAAAGTTCCAACTTTTACACAAGTTTTTTTTAAATACATATTTTAAATGTAAGATTTTTACTTTACACACCTCCACGACCCCCGTACTATTCAATCCATCCATCAAAACAAAGCTTTGAGTGCTTTCCGTCGAGTCCTACCGTAAAACGTGATTTTTCACCTATTTTTGCGTAAAGTAGTAGTTTGATGTACAGAATGCTTGGTTGACGGCTATGTGAAGGGTCTGTTTACACCCTGTAGATACAGGTGTAAGAGAAAAGTTAATTTGAAACTTAATACATAATAGAGAAGTCGTGCTCAGTGCACTTGATAGCAAGACTAAACTACGAAAGAAAACCTTATTTCCTCGTTGTTTTAAAACATTTCATTTACTCGGAATGTATTCTCCGAAAAGGTTTTAGAATATTCCGGATGCCTTCCATCTAAAGTATCGCTCCGATAGACTCGATACAAAAGGCCCGTAAGAATAAAATATGTCTTGGCTTCCAGCGAAACTTATCGTGACTTCAACTCGGAATTCCATCCGCGAACTTAAAGGTATTGTCTAAAGTGGGTCACAGATTAAATATTTTGTAAGGTATCACACCTCCCGCTACCCCCTCACCCCTGCTTTACGATCTTCGTCTCTGCTCATTACTTTTGAGCGCGATAAGCACTGATAACTCAATACATGGTGAGTGTTAATACGTGCTTAAATTTTAGATCACCATGTACACATTACGGGGTTAAAGGGTGTTGTAATTTTTTATGGGAGCATTATGCCTTCTTAGTGTTTGGTTGCAATAGGTATTTTCATTCGGGTTTAGCCCATAATTTAATATAAAATTTCAAAACAAAAAATATCAATTGCTTGTGGTAAATACACTGCTCTTTATAGAATTACTTTAAGTTCTTCTTAATTCATTTTTCACACCGACATTTTAGCATTGTATTTAGTCGACATTACATAACAGTACGTAATTATGTATACATCAGTAGGTATGTACTGTGTTCTTGATTAACAAATAATCCCCCTTCAAAACTCTCCAGGCTTCGGTTATAAAAGCGATAATCTCTTTAATTACAAGTTCCAACATTTTAATATCCGACAAAACGAATTTTATACGCCTGTTGTCCTATAATATTGTTGTTTATAAACAGTTTATTAATTCGTTTGCTCAGAAAATTTTATACGAAAACTAATTAAAAAAGAACATTATTAAAATTCGACAAATCGTTATAATGGCCCTCGGCAAGCGGCTCCCTGTTGACCAAGCGACAAGAAATATATAGTAAAAAACAAACAGTTCATTCCGAATAAGTTTAAATACATATTTATTATAATACGCCGTAATGTGCGTGATAGTACACATCTGCTAACTTTTCGAGAAAAGCAGTCGTTACCGTCGGACTGTCAAGTCATAGGTCAAGTTCGAATCCAAGGCACGCACCTCTGATTTTTCGGATTCTTGTGCGTATTGTATCACTTGCTACGGTAAAGGAAAACATCGTGAGGAAACCAGCATGCCTGAGAGATATTTCTAGAGAGGCCCATGGGCGGCATAAAAACTCTGACACCAGGTTAGGTACTAACCACACGATAAAGTTATGTTATGATTATACTTCAGTAAGCAAAGCCAGGATCTACCTCAACTACAAAATAAACGACTGTCGCATAATTAGAGACGTGAAAACGAAATTTTTCACAATATCTCCGCTGGTGAATTAATTCCGATACGGCGTAGATTACAGGGGGAGATAAATCGGGCCCGATCAGCTCGCGATAGCTTAATTAACATGACTATCTATCTAACTAAACTATATGTAGGGTGTGTGGTATCTGTGGGTACCGGATAATCGTTATACATTTATGTTACCAGCTGATTATCGCTCCCTTTTATGTGGAATTTAAATAAAACTTGCGAAATATGGCTGTACTATATATATATATACAACATGTAACGTAATTAACGCACACCCTCAGACACCACAATTAGTATATTATGTTATAATCATAATACATACACTGAATTTTTAGTTAAACGTATATGAGCATTGATTATTGATTGAATTAGTTATACTAATTCCGGAAGAATGTTGTGGTCACAGTACAAATCCATGAACGCAGACAGTCGCACACGTAGGTATGAGGGTCTTGTTAGCCTAGTAGGTATTCGCTCGCGTTCGAAACGAATTAACGAGTTTTTACTGTAATTTACGTAGTTTTAATTATTTTTGGGAAAAAAAAATTATACCCACCTATAATAAACATAGAAATCGATTCAGTAAACGATTCTGAACAAACTAATTTCAGGATCTGCGTTAATTATGTTACATGTTGTATATATATATATATATATATATATATATATATATATTGCGAAAAAAAAATCAGCCGTTCTATACATTTTGACGAGTTATGCGAACATAAATGTAGGGAACAGCTGATATTTTTCGCGACTACAGGTTTGGTCCCATAGTGAAAGTTGTTCATTATGATGAGTACAATGACCCCTTAAAAGGATGCCCATGAATTCAATTTCACCCTGTAGATACACCTGCCTAACTTTTTGGGGAGTACACGTGTGATTTTATGTTTCGATAATGTTGGCAAAAATTTCTTAGTGTGCTACGGAAAGCAATACATTAACATGATTATTTACAGGGTGTAACAAGACCCTTAACAAAGTCGTCAACCAAGCATTCTGTACATCAAAATATTTTACGCAAAAATTATTGCTGCGAAACGACATTTTTATTTGGCGTGAAAAATCACGTTTTACGGTAGGACTCAATGTAACGCACTCAAAACATTGTGCTGATGGATGGATTGTATGGGGGTCGTGGAGGTGTTTAAACTAAAAATCCTCATTAAAAACATGTATTTAAAAAAAAAAAACTCGGGAAAAAGTTGGAACTTTGACCCCGAATATCTCCGTAACTAGAAGGTTCCCAGATATGGTCTAGAACAAAAAAAAAATATAGCAATGACGGGGAAAACAAGAGTCTTACAGCTTCGTTAAGGGTCTTGTAACACCATTTATTTACAGTGTTAGTTTTCAATCACCACCCAAATTTTAAAATCAATATCTATGTACCGTAATTGAGTGTTTTTAATCCGATACAAATAAAAAACTAATTAATTTTCTTCTCCGTAGAGATGTACGCTTTGGAATGGGCAACTACAGTACTTTCACAAGTTATTATGCCTTGTGTCTGTGACTGTAGCTTCGCTTTTTTTGACATTCTGAACTGCCTGTAATGGTCTAATTGAAATAAATGCTTTGAGTTTGAACACTATACAGACTGTTTCGGTGTAACCTATGTACGCTAAAAAAATGAAGCTAACTTTAAATAGGCGTGTGGTATTTATGGGTACCGATATGTGACGTAACTACCAACTCATTGTAATGCATCGATTTGCGCAGTATTTTGATTTATTAATGGACTTTTTAACGTCTAAATATATGGCTAATAATCCCAATAAAGCTATCTTCTAAGTGACTTATTCATTGCTACGATATAATAGTGATTTCAACATTGGTACCTAATTACTGAATAAAGTTATAACGATACATAATAATAAAGATATTTCTATTAAATTAAGATTGCGCATTGCACACTCGGCCTAGACCTACATAGCACTTACATTGTCTATGCATTTAATTGTATATGCAGTTATTCACCCTTGAAAAATACGACCATTGCATAGATTTTTGTTATACAAGTATTCCACGGATTTACTGTTGCCTAACTGTGAAACTTTTTCGGGGTATTCCTCAAAGCGCAACTAAATTCAAATTTAAAATATTATATGTTTATTCCTCAAAGCGCAATCGTTTTAATTTTAATTTGTGAGCGCAACTAATGGTTGCGCTTCGAGGAATAATTTAGTTGCACTTAAAAATAGTTGCGCTTTGAGGAATACCCCACTATTTAATCATCATCATCCCCAGCCCAACTTCCCTACTCCTGGGTATAGACCTCTGTTTGTGCCAATCTCCACGCCTCTGTGCCAATTTCCACAGCTTCCAGATTTTACCCGCCGTGATGGCAACAATGTCGTCTGGCTATCTGACCGCCGGACGACCAAAATTTTTTTCCTTGCAAAAACGTTTTAACTATAGCTTATTTGGTTACTAGAAAGTTATAACAATACCTATGTTCTTTTAATTAAATTAATTCATATACGTATATCAGTCACCAAGAAAAAAAAGTCAGGAAAATTGCAAACACCGTAAGATCAATAATCTTACGATAAAAAATAAATATCGCGTGAAATTGTAAACTATTTTTCATGGATATATTGGAAACTATTGAATTTGTACGGGATTTCTTGTATATAAAACGAATTTTTCATAATGATAGGTCTTTACCTATGTAATTGGAGATTTTATAACCAGCATTTTCAGATTTAATTATCTGTGGATTGGCGCACAATTCGAAATTCAAATAAATTTTATTCGAAAGCCGTGTTCTTTTTATTTCAAATTCAGTCATTTGTTTTTAGATAGTGTTTTGTTTTTGTGAAATTGTGGTAGTTTTTGGTGTCATGGATAAACTGAAAATTCGTACAATTTTCAAATATGAATTCCTACGTGGAAATACCGCTGCGCAAACAATGCGAAACATTAACGACGTGTACGGGCCTAACACTGCTTGCATAAACACGTTTCATTATTGGCTCAATCGTTATAAATCTGGAAATTTTGAGTAGAAGAACGAGGCCGCGGTCGGCCGGTAACCATTGTCGACAACGAATTGAAGGCGGTAGTGGAAGCGGATTCAACTCAATCTACGTCTGAGCTTGCTGCGGGACTTGGGAGTTAGTGTCAAAACAACATTGAAGCACTTTCGTCAAATCGGAAAGATAAAAAAGCTAAATAAGTGGGTGCCACACGAACTAAGCGACCAACAGCGAGATTTACGCGTCGAAGCATGCATAGCACTACTGAAGCGGCATAGAAACGAGGAAATTCTAAATCGAATTGTAACCTGCGATGAAAAGTGGATCCTGTACGACAACCGTAAGCGTTCGTCTCAGTGGGTGGACCCGGGTAAAGCAACTAATCAGTGCGCTAAAAAAATATACTCATAGGATGGTGACTGTCTGGTGGACCAGACTTGTACATCACTGCTTCTTACCAAATGGCACAACAGTGACGGCAGAAGTCTATTGCCAAGAAACAATGATGGAGAAGTTCGCAATTCAACAACCAAGACTGGTCAATCGCTCTTGCTCATTGCTTCTCCACGATAACGCGCGAGCTCACACTTCACGACAGACCACCGCAAAGCTACTAGAGTTACAGCTGGAAACTCTCCATCACCCACCGTACTCACTGGACCTTGCCCCAAAAGATTTCTACTTTTTTTTTCAAAATTTAAACAATTTTTAAGTGGGTAATAATTCAACAGCCAAGAGGCAGTACAAAACGCTTTCGCTGACTTCATCGCCTCCCGTCCGGCAGACTTCTACAGTAAAGGAATAAACAAACTGCCATCAAAATGGCAAAATTGTATAGATAATTTGGGCCAGTACTTTGATTAGCTAAAATAAAAAATCTACCAAAATTTTTGTTTTTTAAAATTTTCATATAAATCTCCAATTTCATAGGTAAAGACCATATCGAGAAATTACATTCTAATAAAGATTAATACAGTCTGAAGGACTATTCAAACCTAAGCGGTATTTGCTACCGCTGTGGGTAGAAGTGCATACAGACGCCTAGACGGTAGCGAAATCCGCTTTGGTGTGAACAGTAATATTACCGCATACCCACTCGGTTTTCCTGTACCGTAGACGGTAGCGAATACCGCTTAGGTTTGAATAGGCTTTTACGGAGTCTGCATTTTTCGGTGACATATCCACTTTATTCATTACTTCGTTTACAGATATCAATCATACTGTTTTAATAAGGCACTTGAGAGTTATAAAAATAATGTGTCTAAATAAAGGACGTTAAATTCATAGCCCATAGATATAAGGTGCACCGCAATTAACTAAATGCAGTAGTAATCTAGTAACCTGATTCTGACATCTTCAAATATTTCGCAGAAATATGATGTTTTGGAACTATAATCATTATTTATTTATCTATTTATTTATTTATTAGACTTCTCAACAATGAGTACACTATTACATTATAATTTGTACATTGCAATCTTAAGTCTAAGCACCTCATCACTTACAGAAAAGCACAGCATGCACTACATTATGCGCGGATAATTACACAATTAAATAATTAAAAAAACTAAAACAAGAATAAAAAATAAAACTATTAAAACTTAATTGATTACATTGAATAAATAAATATTTAAACTGTAATTCAATATGTAATTCGACGAAAAGAACGATAGGTATCAAAATAAACAATAAGTTTTTAAATCTGAAGCAAACTATTGTTAATATTTAAGAGTTAATCCATCAGAGCCATATAATTAAAGAGTCGAAAAAATTAATATTTAAAAATCATATTAATGACATTCATGAGAATATAACTAAACACTTGAAAAAAGTTATATTTTTCAAGCCGAGAAATTTTAATTAAATTCTGACGTGTTCAGCCGAAACCATCGTAAAAGAGATTAACATTTTATCGCAACCACTAAAAGCATATAATCTATTACTACTCGAATCTATTACAAATTCTATGTAAAACACGCTGAATAGTTTTACGAAATTATTAGTTATAACCTAAACTGAAACAATGTACGAACTAGAAAGTTTATAATTTTGAAAGCCTTCAACTTCCTTGTGTCCCGAAATAGCTTTTGGTTTGGCACACTTTGTTGCGACCTTGCCCTACGAATGGGTTCATAATTTCATATCTAGGGGGTTACTATGAGGAGTAATTCCAGTGTGGGAAAGAGACAGAGCTATACAGGTCGTCTAGCGCCATCTCTTTCCCACACTGGAATTACTCCTGCTTTAAGACGTTATGGTAGACCCCCTGTTACCCACTGGAAACTACGGAGAAAGAAGATGGAAGTTATAGAAACAGGACCCTTTGCTTTGTTTTGCACAAACCTATTTACAAAGTTAATAATATTATGTTCTCCACTGACCTGTTATTTCTATCAGGCGTGTCTACGTACGTACCAGAAAACAGCTTATTATAATCTCAACACAATTAATTCACCTACATAATGTAACTAATGCAGTAGCACAGTTGTTTCCTTACATTAAATTACTCGTATACAAATTAATTGTAAGAATTATCCCCTTAACGTGTCTAATAAATTCCTGCGTCTCGCTTCCCAAGCCGGGGAACTGCAAATGGATCCTTTTAGCACACACCGTATGTAGATCTTTATCTCTTTTATGGCCGTTTACTCAAAAATAAAAAAGTACACGTTATATTTTTCGACGTTTAGCTTATATTGTAATATGTATCCGGGGAATACATGTCAAATATACGGAACCCGCGATATATTCTTGAACGTATTTAATACTTATTCCTCATAGATTTACAACATCTGATGTAGTTGTTAGTATTTCTACATAACCTGTTTATGGCACTAAATTTTTGATACATACTAAAATAGCTTTAAAGCGGTCACATTTTGACGTCTGTTTGCCAAACGAAGGTCAGAATTAGGTCAAGTGATAAAAATGATCTCTATTAATACTTTAATTTGTGTGCTTCGACTTACGAGCCTTAACGAACCGATCGTTTTCGTAAATTAAGAAACCAATTAAAATCCGATTATCGCGTCTCGTTCCAAATTCACCCATTATAATGAAGAGCAGCGTGAAATTAAATTACATGGTTACCTGTAATTGGAAAGAAATTATTATCGGTTACTTTGATGAAGCATAATCAGCCTTTAATATCCTCACTGCTGGGACGCAGTTCTCAAGAGAGGGAGTGGGCAATAAGCCTTTGAATTTTGAAATTACATAAAGTAATTACTCATAAATTAGGGCTGCCACCACTGCTCTTTGATGAAGACATGAAGGTAATAAGGTTTACCATCGTCTGATATCAAATCAAGTCGCTATCTATTGGCTAAAGTGTCCGCCGTGTTAGTATCACGCGTCAAATTAGAAGGCACCGCCGGGCGTCGAACTGAAACTAAGTTTGAGAGGTAATCCCTTTGGCGACACATCGTAAGCGATACGAGGGACTACTGCTGCTCATATAGACTGTAAATTATATTATGTAAAGTTACTCTTCTCTAAACGATGAGTCCTTGAATTTACATGAATTATTTCTTACAAGATCTTGGTGAAACGAGGTTTGAATGCTTAAGGAAGGGTTAGTAGATTAAAGTGCTCTAAAAGAGACATCAAGATGATATTTAAGTTTGGTCAAGCCTAGCTCGTAAAGTAATTTTACTTAAATTCGTAAAGTACCTACTTACCACGTATTACAAATGAAACACCACTTTCAACAATAAATAATCAAGTAAGTGCTCAACATCCCTGATATGAATCATGAAAAGTCCACTTAATCCAAAAAAAACACGTGTACCTTAAATGTATCAACTTATTAAAAGTATAATTGTGTCGCAGGTCCCACCTGGTAGGTAACATCAGAATGATACAGAATTATCCCCACTTACCCTTTCGCTTAAGCTTTTGATAAATCCTGAATTTTAGTTCAAAAAGTTCACTCAACTTGTAGTAATGACTTTCTGTAAACAACTTAAATCTGCCAACGTAAGCTACCCGAAACTGTCAAATTTTCCCAATCAACCTTGAACCTAATGCTTTAGCGATAAAGTTGTAACTCTATTAAAGAAATTTAACAGATTGTAGTGGCTTGATGTGTGCTGGTGGCGTCTGTACGTTTCGATGGGTCGAACCATAACCTTTAGTGCATCCATGAAAGTTTTAAAGGTGACCAGTCGTTAGCGGAGATTGAAATATGGTGGTGAAGTCTCGTTATCACCATAAACTAGTTACGACGGACTTTTAACCCCGGCTTTACTACTCATAATATACACGTTATAGTTTAAATTGCGGTTCAATCACGATGAGTGTAGAAGCTCGCTTTTATGAGCTTAGAATTTATAACAGAATGTTATTCCGACCTCTTCTCATATAGGAATTGATATTAGAGTGGTTTATTAGAATGTCATGTTTCTACTTGACGTTAATTTATTATTACTGAATATTCTCTGAGATTATGTTACTCTCGTGTACTCCATTACCGTCTGGAATGATCTTAGCAGATAACATTCCAATGTGGTCTGACAAACCTACCTGACAAAGAATATATTGATATTGTATGAGGAGGCTTCCGTGTGCTGTACTTCGGGCTGCGTGTGATTGTAGTAACGTCTCGCGTGGGCGACGGCCGCCACCGCGGCGAGTCGCTGCGAGCTGCCCATGGCCCAGCCGAGCGGGCTGCGCTGAGCGGTCGCCGCGCCCGCACCCGCCACCAGCCACAAGCGGCGCCAGCAAGCCACAACCGCACCACGCGGCGCCGCCTACGCGACTGCCGCCACGAATTTTGTGTGTTCTTAATTCAAACTTTCTTTCAATTCTTATTTCTTTTATCCTGGCTTTATTAGGCGACTTTCACCATAATATTCTTTTCAGCCAGTGTTCATTAATTTTACAAGTATTTTATGATACGAGTGGCCGTGGCACATCTGAAACAAGTGTAGATACTTTGTAGTTCCGTTTAATTTGTTTACGAACCCTAAGAAAAACAGGTAAGTTATTTTAATTAATATAACATTTTCTTAGAAGAACGTTGAAACTTATTTTTGTGGCGAATTGTGATTTCTTGAAGTGTCGAAAAGTTTTACTGAATTTCAACGTCTCCACGTTTCAGAGAACGCTAACGACTCTTAAAATAGTAAAACATATTGTAGCAAAATACAATATTTAATTATCTTGTTTTATCATTATCTTGTTTTAATCTATAGACTGTTGCCAACTTCTAAATTAATTGAATAAACAATCACTGATTTTATTTTTACCATCATCAGGTGAATAGTTCATTGCGAAGTCATATCCGTGTGGCTAATCGTAGACTGTCTACGAGCTACACGTCGTAGTCTGGCGTAGCGCCGTAGCACTTTGGCGTAGCAGAAATAGATGCGAATAATTAATTTGCTTCGCGTAATCTCGGAAATTACTGTATCTTTAGATTAGTGACAGTTGACAGTAGAATGGTAAAAATGTATGGCATGTTTTATGCCAATGGTTTTATTTATCAGTACCTATAAAAGTTGTTATTACGTATTTTAAATTAACAACACAGTGAACAGTCTTTGTTATTTTGTTTAAAACTTTTAGTTTTATTTTGCAAGAGATTGGTACTCAGCATACTTAGAGGTTAAACTATACCCACGGGAATAATCTCTTATTTCTTGTGTCCATATTACGTTAACTTTAAAAAACTTAAGCAACTATTTCTAGGTAAATTGTATTGAAAATAAACACTATCTAATTACAATTAACCACACAAACCTAAACCTAACTTTTAAAACTTTCAAATGTATGCTTTATCTAAACTTATCACTCCCTCAACAAATCACGTCTCAACATACCTTACAAACTTCCACTAACCATGAACGTTGTCCACTATTATTAATTATTAAATTCACTGCAGTTTAGTTCACAGTAATAATTCAATTAAGACACACTATACGATCGCGAGATAAGTTTGTCCTGGGCGAGCGGACACGACGCGAGCCCCCGACGTCAGCTCAGCGAGTGAAGGGAGGCTCTATTCCCCACCCTAGCCCCAACATTGGCCACACACAGCCAGCCAGCCAGCCAGCTTGGCCCTGAATTTCCCCAACTATTATTATCGGTTTTCCAAATACATCTATGTGCGGTTTGATTCCAACTGAAAAAGCGATTTTGGTGTCGTGGTACGTTAATTTCGTGTGATGGTACTATATACTAATTGAAGAATTTAATAGTATGTTACTTAGTTGAGATATTTTTTTTTCCAATTAAATTAAAAAATGATTTTTGTGGTGAAGATTCAAAAACGATTAGATGTGTAGTTTTTAATTTCTTCTGTGAAATACCAGGAGGACATGAAATAAGTGGTAAAGGCAGTAAATACGAAAAATAACAAAAAATCCTTTTCCTCCTAATCGTAATTAAAATTATTTCTACCAGGAAAAACGTTTTCACATAGTTTTATTAATTTATTACTTAAATAACGCTAAACACGTACGATAACGATAATATAATTGATGTAAACTACATATATTATGTATGTATATTAAAATATACTCAGGTACCAACTAACTTTAATTAAACGCGACGAAAACATGTTAAAACATAAACTTTCCAAATGCCAATCGAGCCCAACTCTGGGCCCAACATTAATGACATTAGCGGGCCAATATTGGGTCTTTCCCGTCACTCCCTCGGCCGTGTTCGTCCCGTCATCGCGTCACGCCGCCAACAGGTTCGTACTAACTTCCTACATTTCATTTATTATTATTTGTCACACGAATTTGCACCTTATGCTAAAGGTAATGCCACTCGTTGATATTTCATTTTTGTTTATAATTTATCTGTATTTTTGCGTGGGAAGCGAAATGTCATGATCGTATATATTTAACTATGATCGATCTATTGCATCAAGACGATTTCTGAATTTAGAATGATGGATTGTTTGAGTACTTGTTAATCAAAATGTATTTTGAATGTATGATAACTATGTCAAAACCAATAAATGTTTATGTTTTAGTTAAATTCAGCATAGTTGTGAAACTGTTAGAGCAGCTTTTGTTAACTTCAAACTTCCTTTATTCAGTTTAAAGAGTTTATATTGAAACGTACGTAATTAAGCCGACAAATTATTAAAGATAAAACCGAACAGTTAGCACCGGCTTGTCAATGGTGTTTATTGATTTTTATGGAAATGATGTCGGTCATAAGACAGGTAACGGGTATCTGTGTTTGCTCAACAGTGTGAATATTTTGTTTTCCATGGAGTTTTATTATTGGAAATTATGTCGGACATAAGACGGGTAACGGGTATCTGTGTCTGTCTGTACAACAAATGCGTTTGAATATTTTGTTTTCCATGGAGTTTTCTTCTTCTATCTTCGTTTTTTACTTTTATTAAGGAATATTTTTTAGTTTCTTGTACTTAATTTGCGTTCTGGGTTGCAAATATTATGTCAGTTCACTTGAATGCAAGGTTACGAAGCCCAACAGGCGGCGTTACCAGAAACATGTTTCCAGCAACACAAAGACATGTTGCTCAACAGTGCGTTTAAGCGTTTACTTTACTGCCAACTATCGAGGTTTGTAAATGGCTTGTAGTTGATTGCTTCACTATAAATAGTATTGTTAGCTGTGAGCCACCCAAACAAAATAAATTACATGAATAGGTACGCTTAAACAAAAATATACAATTAGTTTTTTTATTTGTGATAATCAGACTGACAACGTTGTACGAGAAATTCGCAAACCTTTAGCTCTCTAGTTCATGAATGATGTAACCAAGATTTTGTTAAAATATTTTGATTTAACAGAGTGTCCATGGAGTTTCTTGCCCATTCTTCTCATTAGAGATGTACGCTTTGGAATGTGCAGCTACAGTACTTTCTCATGTTATTATGTCTTGTGACTCTGTGACTGTAGTTTCGCTTCTTTTTGTTTTTTTGACATTTAAAAGTGTCTGTGATTGTCTAATTGAAATAAATGCTTTTGACTTTGACTTTGAGTTCAATTTTATCTCAAATAATTCTTGTAATCAAAAATTCTGAGTCGTTCATTCCTTCTATTTCACACGTAGCTTCGTAGGTTTATTCTTAAAATATAATTTATTTACATATCTGGGATTGACGGATGCGGCTAAAATTTTCCACGTAACTCATTTTGCGAGCGGCACCATCTCGCGTTTACTAGGGCAGCATGAGTCCCAGGGGATGTAACCAAACCTTAGACCACGCAAGCGAAATCATATCAAGTCCTACATATTATAGTATGTATCTTTGCTTACGTATCTCTATAAGAAATGTGTCAAAAATTCGAACGGTGAAAGTAAAATATCTTAACACCTACACTGTTTTAATCTTTCACGGTTTACAACAAAACTTATACTGTCACTTTCTTTCTTTAATATCGGGAGCTCAAAATAATGAACAATCACGGAAGATATCCCGTAAGTGACAGTAAAGGTACCTAAGTTACCTTAATACCGAGTTATTAAATAAAGGGAAATTATTAATCGGGCGAATAAAAATTTAATTGGCGACCAATATACTAAATGGGCGACTATTGTACCAAAGTAAGTAACTATTTATGGGAAATTATTAATCGGGCGAATAAAAATTTAATTGGCGACCAATATACTAAATGGGCGACTATGTAACAAAGTAAGTAACTATTTATCTGGTCATTGCGGCAAGGAGAATTAAGAAAGCAAGAGCGAGCGAATGCTGAGAGAGACTTGTGGCACCCCGACCCGGACAGGTTAGGTTCGAAGGGGATGGCGGGGTCTAGTGAGCGAGCGAAGTGAGCGAACTAAGACCCCGCCATCCCCTTTGTGTTAGGTTACTTTAAACTCTGTAAACAGAAATAGGAGCCCCGCTCAGCGGGGGTTCGTCGACTACGCCTTATCTACAATCTAGTGATTAATAACCTTGTTTTAAGTTTTTTTACAGGAGTCCTTGAATTATCACATAATCGTACTGAACAACTAGTAACTCAAATTTCTATTTTCAAGTCGCTGTTTTAAACATTAGTATTAGCCCACTGTTTGTCGCTCACTTAGTATTTCAGTAGCCCATTTTCAATATTTTTGACACCTTTAATTTGTATTTATGTTCGCTCGTTTAAATACTACCCTTAAATAAACTCATGAATGTTTAGTCCCTATAATTAGGTGACACCAGTTTAACCATTAAATTAAAACATCGACAATCTTTTCGTTTTTCGGCCAAAACCACAAATGAATCCGAATTTCGTTTTCAGTCAGTCTCTAAACATTTGCTCTTCTAATGAACCGTCCTAAATATACCAAGGCAACATAAAGGCACCTATTCTGACACCGCTGTTGGCTCCGTACAACTGGTCAGTCTTATGTTAATTGAAACGTGAAACCGCAACACATTCATTAAAGTACAAAAGATAACTACGGACAGACGTAAGTATTTCCCTTCGTTATGACGAGTCGGACCTTGGGTTTGATAATATCGTACTTAAGAGGGCCCTTCCCGGTGCGTCTATCGTTACCGCGAGCATGGTCGAAAAGCTTGTTGTTTCATCCAGAGCCACAGCGGCGATTTTTTTTCAACTCCCCCGTCTCAGGGGGCCCCGAGACCCCGTACGAATCGTCTCCCGCGCACCTCATACCGCCTAACGCGAAAACATTGAACGAAAAATAGTGTTCGAAAATTACTTAACCTTGTTCCAGGAATACGTGTTTTTTAATAAGGCTAATAATATATTTATTTTAATATTTGTCATTTAGAATCTCCATTACATGTTCAAGGTTTCTATCACGATGTTTTCTTTACTTTTACAATTTATGAGTACATTATGAACGGCCAAAGTTTAGGTAAAATATGTGCAAAACAACAATTTTTGGAGGCTTATACTGAATTTGTTTCTCCAAATTTTTATTGTTTGCTTTGATAGAAACCTATATATAGTGCACAAGATACCTATCAATTAAAAAAAATCAAAGATAGATGTGTTACAACGGCATAATCACGTATGAGCGTTTGTATGAAAACTACGACGGGTTGGCCGCTCTAAATGTTAGATTGGGGGGATTGTGGCTAAATCTTTACAGCCGCACGGTTCGATGGAAGGTTGAGCTACGTTTGCCGAGGTCGGTCCCTGGATGGGTGACCATTTATCACATATCGAGACTCGGTGCATCGGAAAGCACCTTAAGCAGTTGGTCCCTGCTGTCATTCATAGATCACTAGCTTATGTCCGGGGCTTCGCCCGCGTGGATTTCGTTTTTGTCCCACGGGATCATACTAGCGACATAAAAAGTCTATCCTATGTTAATCCAGGGTATAAATTATCTTTGTGTTAAATTTCATCCAAATCCGTTCAGTAGATTTTGCGTGAAAGAGTTACAAACATCCATCCTCACAAACTTTCGCATTTATAAATATTAGTAGGAAGTAAGATTGAGTCGTTCCGGGTAGTCAGTGGCCTGAAAATTGAAAACCAGTCTTACGAAGGAGTATCGTGTTACCCAGAATCTAGATTGTGAAAGGTCAGATAGGTAGTCGCCCCTTGTATTGTACTGGTTTTCAACTGCATCCGGTTAAGGTTATACATATGAATATATTATAAATATATGCAAACTGATGTTTAACATTAAATTGTACGTGAAATATTACTCAGTTGATGTTCTGTTTTAATCTCGCGTATGCATACAATTTGCTCCAGCTTCGAGTATACGTAATGTATTGTAATAAAGTGCGTCAGACTGAAATCAGAATAATGCAATCATTGAACTATTTCAACACCACAAATTATATCGATAATGGCAATAGGCACGCCCCCTATAACATGGAACTTAAACATAACTGTTGAAATGTGGGTGTGCTTGTTAGGTACACCTCTGCGGCTCTGCCTTACCCTTTGGGGGTTACAAGGCCCGATGTTATGTTAAGTTAAAATACTAGTACTCAGCTGCATCCAGTTTGACTGGAAGCCCACTCCAACATGGTTGGAAAACGGCTAGGCAGATAATGATGACCTCAAGCTAATCCCGCAACATTCTAAATGTAGTATTTTGCTATTCTGTAAAATCAGCCCCATTAACATCCAAAACGCATGCTTAGATCATATTTAAAATTAATCAGCGTTAACTATCCAAAATCAGTACAATTACTAAGGAAAATGAGAGAAAAAATGTAGATTGGTACAGACGCCAGCACATCAAGCTACCGGAAACTGTCCCAACCAATCTTAAATCTAATGCTTTAGCGATAAAGTTGAAAATCTATCAAAGTAATTTAACAGATTGTAGCAGCTTGAAGTGTTGGCGTCTGTACATTTCTACAAAACTACGTTAAGCTCATCAAAGAAAAAGAAAACCAATGAGAGATATAAATGATGAAATATGCCGTAACTTTCTCCTTGATTCTTTCATAGAAGTTCTTGTGACACTTGTGAACAATGACGGGTAAATTTATCAACATCGGCTCTTCGTAGCAATGTAGCCAAAATTCCAACTAAACTCATCTATATGACGGCATCTGTCATGTCCTAAGTTCACGCCCTTATTGCACTCGATAAGAAAGTGGAGAAGGCTCATCGTGACCTACAGAGTGGAAGGGACACCGACGTGAAAACGGTAAACGGTATTCAGTAAATTATTCTGACATCATTCCTCCCAACGTTTATAATTTCATTTTTTTTTAAATCTGCTGTTCCACACCATGTAAGTATCTCTATGCACTTTTGTAGGAAACAGCTGTTTTTTTTTAATCTATACTAATATTATAAAGCTGAAGAGTTTGTTTGTTTGGTTGAACGCGGTAATCTCAGGAACTACTGGTTCGATTTGAAAAATTCTTTTAGTGTTGGATAGCCCATTTATCGAGGAATGTTATAGGCTATAAAATTTCACGCGGACGAAGGTCGCGGACAACAGCTAGTTACCGATAAAACATTTCCATGTGGGGGGTTCAAAATGGTGTACTATACGTGGTAACCGTTTTCGGGTCGGTGTCGCTTCCACCCTGTATAATTTATTCGAAGGGTTTATTAGCCCATGAAGAAAATTCAATTGAAACAGGTTTTATAAAGCAATATTAAACAGTTTTCTTTCCTCCATCATTTTCAGTACTTTAATATCTAATCTACTCTATGGGACTGCAATTTTCTTTTCGCGATTATTATTTTGGTCTCTTGCAGAGAGTTGCTCAGTTTGATGGTCTATGTCACATCCTTAAATATGCCCTCTCTTTTCTAAAACACTGCTGTTTAGGCCGGTACGGTGTGGTAAAAGGAATCACTCTGAAAAACAAGACTTACGGTCTAACAATTATATTTCTTGATTATTTTTGCTTAAAGTAGACCTTCTATAACCTATTCATCTAGTGTGGTAGGGTTGGGCGCACCCTTATAATGTTTTATGGAACGACACACTGAACACAAAGGCTTGGCAGTGAAGTGAGTACATAAATCTCGGATTACCCGCAATCGACAGCGAGATAATGTAATGACAGGTTTAAACCCGGTGGTGTTCAGGATGTTAGGTGACATTTTGTCTAGGTACTAGGTATGAACTACAACGTTTGAACTATCAGCAATATCTTCCTCCAGCCATTATTCTTGCGGCGTCAAAAACGATTTAGAATTTAGGCAGGTTTACTTACCTAGTTTTTTATTTTGAACAAACTTACTCTTCTAAACAACTGGTTAGACTGGAAGCCGACCCCAATATACTTGGGAAAAGGCTAGGCAGATGATGATGATGATACTATTCTAAACAACGTAACGTTACACAAAAAAAAATCGGCCAAGTGCGAGTCATACTCACACGCACACAGGGTTCTGAAAAATATTTTGATTCATATGTTGTATTACATTCAACAGCAAAACTAAATATGTTTTTCATAGTATGTTAATGAAAAACAAAGTTACTGGTGCAGTTTGATGACGAAATTAAAGTCCCATATCTCAAAAACTAAACACCAAATCATATTCAAACCAATTTTCGATGAAAGTTTTTTTACGTTCTATAATCCTACATTTTTTCAGAATTTACCACCTCTTACTTTAGAAATTAGAGGGGGGGGACACATTTTACCACTTTGGAAGTGTCTATCTTTCAAACGATTGACTTTGAGAAAAAAATGGTATTAAGAATCTCTATGACATTTTTAAATACCTGTGTAGTAAGCCCAAATTTCATCTGAATTATTTTGTTGTGTCTAGTAAAGATTCTTTGACTTATTCAGTGTTAACAGACATACGACGAGAATCAACCCAATTAAGCTGGCGTACCTTTTGATCGCGTAAAGGTCCATTAGTAGACGCCAGACATAATGTTTGCGGAATGGTATTTACGTACACAACGTTTAAAAATAACCGCGGCTCATGACGCCATTCTCTTGTTACTCCTTTTGTTTGCCGTTAATTCCAACATTTGACACAGTTCTGACTCGATACGTATGCTAATAAGTGAACAAATGTACATAATACAGGTTTGGCGGACAAAAATCACAATAATAAATATATAAGTATATGTATATGGTTAGTATAATGCATGTCAACGACACAGGGCGACGACACCGAGCGTCACGCGAGCCAATTTGCTAAGGTTCATGCAGGGCTGTCAGGCCACTCGTATGAACTCACATTACAGTCATAATATAACATGTGCGAAGGTCTTTGTAATACTAAAAAGGAAATTGCAAATAGCAGCCTGCATAAGGAAATCTCGGCCAAGTAACGGAAAATGTGGCGTTAAAGGTGGTAAATTATCTCGTATATATATGTGGGATCTGGTTATTGATACGGACATATAATAAATCGCAAGCGGGCCAGTGGTGACATCAAGCAACCTACTTACTAGTCTACCCACACCAAAGCGTGCTTCTACAGAGTAGTGATGTTTACACGTCGCGGCGAAGACGACATTCAATGTCTGATTGCAGCGGAGTTGAGACGTCCCGGAACTGTACCCGATTCATTGTGCCCCGTATTATTGTGTTAGATTGTAATTTCAAGGAATAAATCCTGAAAATCTAAATAAAGAGGGGAAATAATGCACCAATGAAAGTTAACTACTATTTTCACTTCGTAGTACCGCAGTATCCAATCAACTATGATTATTCCATTAGTGTCTTGAAATAGACAATGAGTAATAGAGATTGACTCGTAACAGCCCTATGGTGGCGGATTCATTACACATTCACGAGTTTATCACAGATCTAACACGACTTGTCGTTCACAATGTTACTGTAGGAACGCCTTTAACCTCAAATGGGTATAAAGTTCTACTCTATTCCCACTTACGATTGATATCCCGAGTATTTGAAGACGTAATTTGAAACTTGTTAATCCACTTTGTAAATTGATTACCATTAATCAATGGAAATAGATTACCATGTAAAATTGTAGATTGTAGGTACAAATAAACGTGACATTGAATGTGTATCTCTAGCTACCATCAAGTCGCCTGAAGACAAGAGACTCAGGCAACGTCCACTACACACCTGTCACATTTTCAACTTTCAGCGCTCTTGTGAAAACGTGCATACATCATATTATGCCTAGCCTTTTCCCAACTATGTTAGAATCGGCTTCCACTCTACCCGGATGCAGCTGAATGCCAGTATTTTACATGGAGCGACTGCCTATCTGACCTGCACAACCTATTTAGTACTGGGTAATACGATACCCCTTGGTAGGACCAGTTTTCAGATTTTCGGACCACTATCTTCCTGTAACGACTTCAAAGATCGACAAATGACAACCGAGACCTTTTTTTTTATTTTTTATTTTTTTTGCCGGGACCTTCAGTGTCATGATTGCTACGGTACATTGACACTGACAGTCTTTGATCGCCGTTTAACTGTGTTTCATTGGTTTAATCTGCTCTCGGCCATTCAACTATCAAGAACATAAACCAAGAAGCTTATTTTGCAAGCAACATATAATATGATCTAAGTAAAAATAATGATGACGGCATCCAAACCTTCCTTGTCCCTTAGATACAGAGATTTTGTTGAACTTCAAAGGTTTCTATATGGCCTAAAATAACTCAGCACTGCCGGAAGCCCCCTAATAGGGCCCTTAACGAGACGAGACGATAAAAAGGGGTGGAAGTACGAGTACATACATCATACAAACATTTCTTTGACATCACATTACCCCCATAACAGGAGTAGCAAGACAGAATACTGATTTTTTTGCGAGTACCATTGAATTAGTAGTATTAAAGTATCAGATTCTGTATATTAATTAATCTTTTGACCACCAGAGCATAAACGCACGCGCGTGCCTCAATTTCACATACAATTTTGTCATTATTTGTGTCGTATGGCGTACAGGGCACGCGCTTGCTTGTCATATATGACAATGGCGGTCAAAATGTTAATTGACGGTTGCAGCTCTACATTTTGACAGGTTCTAAACTTCAAATTCTCTATTCAAAAATCAGTTCTTAGAAATCTGGCTCTAGTAGTTAAGCATTAAATTTAGATTTTGTAACGAATCCCTTTTAGTATCCCCGAATACTATGTAGGTACTAACGTATAGTTTGGCAGGTTCTCGAGTTCAAAATTCGATATAACTTGTGTATAACCATCAAAATCTCTCTCTGATCTTACGAAGCGCAGTTACATAGCTCTCAATGTATCTGTATTAGTTTTTGCACGTGTCTCCATTAAGGTCGTAACTTGTGTGTTTTACGTGTAATCCCGAGACTAGACAAGCCACAACTTAGCTGTTTTACCGTCAAACAACTGAACAGTCTACTGCACCCTATATTGCGTGCAGCTGAGGTTAAAATTAATTCAGAGTTTCTTGCCAATCTTCTTTTAAATTACTTAAAATAATCAAATTGTTTATAAATGAAAGAAGTTTAAAACGGAAAATATTTTATTTTAATTTATCCTCTATAAAGGGTGTAACAAGAGCCTTAACGAAGCCGAAAGGTTCTCCCCGTCAATGTGATTATTTTTTTGTTGTAGACCATACTTGGGAACCTTCTAGTTACGGAGATATTGGGGAACAAAGTTCCAATTTTTCAAGATTTTTACTTTAAACACCTCCACGACTCCCGTACTATTCAATCCATCCACCAGCACAATGTTTTGAGTACGTTACATTGAATTCATTGCCCTACCGTAAAATGTGATTTTTCACCCCAAAACAAAAATAAAGTCGTTTCCCAGCAATAATTTTTGCGTAAAGTTACTTAGTTTGATGTACATAATGCTCGGTTGACGGCTTCGTGAAGGGTCCGTTTAACCCTGTATACATATTCAGTTACCTTTTAAATGACGTACGCTTTGTTTTAAAAAAGCCTGTAAAAACTAGTTGTACTTTTTCTGGGCTTTTCTCGAATTTGGTCGCAGTTTACTTGGCTATTGAGTATTTTAGAACACCAAAATGGGAAGTATTTGCAGCCCACAAAAAGAGGCACAGTTATTTTAATAGAGTTGATACTCGATTATAAAATATAATGGAACTTATTCGGGATTAAAAACATGCCGTTTAAACAACTAAACAAAACAGCGAATGTGTATGACGAAGCAGTAGTAATAAAGTCTTGGCACTTGATCGATTTCTTTGAATTATAAAAGAGCTTGCTATGAAGCCCGTTGGGCCACGTTCCTCTGACGTCGACAGCCCGTCGTAACACGCGATTGGCGGAAACAAACTGCTTTCATGCATGTTAGCAAAAACACGTTTATTCTAAAAATAGACTAATACTTACTTTGAAAGTAAGTAGATAATGGGCCTCTTTAAATTACGACTACTCTAGAAGTTAAAAGTTTATCCGTAATTCCGTATGACCAACAAAAAAACTGACATTGGTGGGCCGATAGGAAAGAAGAAATGGCCTTTATGACACATACTCAAATAAAGTATTGTTTCATGTGCTTTCTCCGCCTGGCTGAAAATCTGTAGCAGACACCACAGGATTACGCTATAGTAATAATGATCTGTCACCGAACCGTATATTCTCTTGAAACTTATGTTTAATGAAGTTTTACTTAATGATAGTTTAAGCTTATTGTCAAACTTGTATTCCCTGTGAGGGGCTGAAGCAACCGTTTGAATATATTGAGTGGCAACACAGGTGGTGGTTCCCTAGAGAAGTGGCAGGCTGGTCTCCCTGCGTCATCGCTAGACACGTATAAATAAAATAGTAACGACAAGTTGACTACGCTGCGGCGGTGAAGCTTCCATGGGTTTCTATTGTCCTAGTACTTTTCTCTGAATATCTATAACTTTTTAATCGAAGTTATTTTAAATACGAGTCTTCATCAATAGTTTAGATTGCCGGAAGTCCAACTAAAGACGGATATATGCTTTCATTGATACTTATGTCCATAATAAGGTTTATAGTTTCCAATTATTAATATTGTTTTTTCAGATTAATTAAAATATGAAACCTGCCAAAATAAAACACTGGCATACATTTTATAAGCGTCCTACGTCACTTCTACATTCTGGAGAAACTCACCTTCTTGCTACCGTTGCATACTTAATGTACCTACGCCTGGTAACTTTCTCACGAAAACCTATGAATACCCCATTATAATAGGGAATGAAAAGGGGTTGATGTATTCATGGAAAGTTTAACTTAAAAAAGGCTTCAGTCCCCCAGTTCCCAAAAAATACCAAGTAACCTACGTTCAAAGGAATACTTTAAACATTTAGAAGGTGAATTGCTTTTCAGACTTGAAACATCAAGTATGCATCTAATTTTACAACTGACTAATTATGATTTAATAAAGAATGCCCTGCCCTATGATAATAACGAAAATAGCAGAGTTCACGAACAAACTTAATAATGTCCATTCTGTGTATAATTTCGTACAGATTATTTCCCTATTACAGGAAATTAAATTAAGTGCTGCAAACGTATGTCAGAGGCTGAATACAGTGATCTTTAAAGCGTTGAAATAGGGTTGCTGTTCCGTTGCTCAGTTGGTACTTGTAAGTTAGCAGAGCGAAGTCGGACCCGTGCGGGCCGGGGTCAGTGAATTCGGATATCAAATATGCAACTACGTAGACTCTTCCAAACCACTTATACCAATTGCAAATGTTGAAAATGTTGCAACGTTACCGAAACTTGTAATAGTTTGAGCAATGTATTCTGAAGATACGTTAATATAACATGCAATCAAGATTTGGCGACAGTGAACTGTATGAAAAGTTTAATGGAATGGAATGATTGTGAACTTGGTATGACTGACGCTGTTGGTAACCTTGTAATCATAAATTGATGCATGCTATTCTTTCTCATACGTTCACAGTTTGATGTTTAAATTGACGAGTTCATAGAAAGGTTTCCCATAAATTTTCTTTGTCAAAACTCTAATAATTTGGGTTGATTCTGCAGCTTTTTACTTTAATGTAATCAGTAATATACGCTTACGTACACACATTTTATTCTGGAGGAGGAGTTTTTGATGCCTTTTTTAGATTTTTGTTAGTTTATTTACTTTAGTTTATTTGTTAATACATAATTAGTATACAGGGTGTAAACGGACCCTTCACGAAGCCGTCAACCAAGCATTCTGTACATCAAACTAAGAAAGTCTACGCAAAAATTATTGCTGGGAAACGATTTTTTTTTTGGGGTGTAAATCACGTTTTACGGTAGGACTCAACATAACGCACTCTAAGCATTGTGCTGATGGATGCATTGAATTTAAAATAGTGTCATAAAAATAATAACGGGTATTTAAAAAAAAAAAACTTGAAAAAGTTGGAACTTTGACCCCCAATTTCTCCGAGAAGGTTCCCAGGTATGGTCTAGAACAAAAAAAATGACCACAATGAAGGGGAGAACAAGTGTCTCTCGGCTTCGTTAAGGGTCTATTTACACCCTATATAGTTAGAAATTACATACACATAACATCTCACCTGTAATCCCCGAAGGGTTAGGCAGAGGTGTAATTAATAGTACACTCTCATTTCGCCAGTTTTATTTATAAGTCCCATGTAATAAAGGACGAGCCTGTTGCCATCAACCAGATACAGATGCAGACTCCGTGGCTGCTGCTGAGAAATTCCTGTTGGGAAAACCCAATATAACCCTGAGCCCGACCCGGGAACCGAACCCAGCACCTTACGCTCGGCAGTCGCGCTTGCAACTACTCGACCAGCGAGGCAGTTAGAAATGATTGAAATAAATATCATCTCTCTGTACTATAGTTTGTAGTAAAGTAGCAAGCTAACAACAACCGTCGCGTTCGTGTTCCACGCGCGCCTCAAAGAGATGTCGGCAACTATGTAGGGGTCCGCATGGGCCAGGGCTGCGGGACTGTTCGAAAGAGATACCGTGGCCCTGGAACACAAAGGGCAAAGAAGGAACATGGATGGGTTTTAGTCAGTACAAGTCTGACACTCCCTTCCGCTCCAATCATCGGCTCATTTGATGATTTCCCACCAAAAAAAAGCTAACAACAACTCTTTAAAACTTTCTCAGGTCCATAATAGCCCACATACAGTCACCAACGCGAATGAAAAGCATTTAACATGGATTCTTGAACCACACAGAGTGAAATTAACCACAGCAAAGTGTTGCATAATGACGCACGGTGAGCCGGAGAAACTACGTAAAACACATAATACATATGTTTCTAACTTAGCTTGGAGTTAAATGACCGTGTGGGAGAATTGACATGGAATAGAAAAGTACAATGTATCAGTTTATAGTATAAAGGGGTAAGCAGGACGGTCAGCAATACTTGCACTGGTTAGAAGGAAGTAAAAGATATTATAGATTTTGATGGGACTTTGATGTAGGGCCTTATGATTAACTGTACTTTCGTTAATCATCATCTGCCTAGCCGTTTCCCAACTATATTGGGGTCGGCTTCCAGTCTAACTGGATGCAGCTGAGTACATGGAGTAGTATTTTACATGGAGCGACTGCCTATCTGACCTTCACAACCCAGTTATACGATACCCCTTGGTAAGACTGTAGACCAAAGAATGAATTACGTAAAAGATGATTATGACAAGATTCAAGATTGGCTAGGAAGAAATCATTTGTTTTGGTTGTCTGATTTTTTGGGCCACTGACTACGTAACGGCAGTCAAAGATCTACAAATGACACCCGAGACCAACGGCTTAATGTGCTTTCCGAGGCACGGAAGGAAACTCGGTATGTAATGGGTGGTCACCCATGCACAGACCAACCTAGTCAAGCACGGCTTAACCTAAAGATTGACCCGAGCGGCTGTTATTATTTAGCCACGAGCTCCTGTACTTTCGTTATGTTGTTACCAGTTGGTCACTGTGAACTTTATTTCTGTTTTAGTTACTGTTACCAGATTATGATGCGGGTCATTTTGAGAAATTATTTCGTAAGGTTCTATGTGATAATAGATTGTTATTTGTTGGTCTAGTTGTCGCAAGCGCGGCTGCTGAGCATGAGGTCCTGGGTTCGATTCCCGGCTCGGGCAAAGTGTTATTGGGTCTTCCTAACAGTTACAGTTTCTTGCGGGATAAAAAATTACGTGATATTTGCCAAGACCCCCTCTCTTCATCGTGAGATTGGGTGAGATTCGGCTCGATGCCCCCCCCCCCCCCTACAAATGCCTCACGTAATTAATGGATGCCCCCTTAGGCGACTCCGCTGTTCTACTTAACATTAAACAATGGTTGTATATGCAATTGAAAAAATACTATAAATAATAGTGTTATTGGGTTATTCCATCAGGAGTTTCTCAGTAGCAGCCATGGAGTCTGAATTTGTGCCCGGTTGATGGTAATAGGCTCGCCCCTTATTACATAAGACTCAAATATAACTGGCGAAATAAGGATGTACTATTAAATACGCCTGTGCCTAACCCTTCGGGGATTACAGGCGTGATGTTATGTTATGATTAGTTAACTTGCATAGAATAAAGAAATCACTATGTTTTATGAAGTTGCAAACGCCGTGCTAAGCAGAATTTGGTTCCTAGTTGTCTTATTAATAGTTAATAAACATCAAATCAATTTCAATAATATAACGGTTATACTATTGGTTATACCATAACCAATACATACATACGTGCACTACACGAGCATGCAACATGGTATAACGAATTAGCGTTTCAATCTCCGCAACACTGAGGAATCTATCTATACAGAGCGGAAACGGATATGCAACCAACTACAAATGTGCTCTAGTATAAAATCTAGCAGAGGCCCGTTTTTTATTCGGCCTCCATTCGCAATCTATTCACTACGAAACTACTATACAAGCTGATTTTGAGTTTGGTAAGATTCACTGAAAATAAATATACATTCAGCTGGTTTAAAACATTGACATTAAAAATCACGATTGCAGAAATCATGAACATTATTTACCAACTACAAATATTTCTAAAATAATAATAAAATAAATGTACAAGTATCAAAAAGGGGTAATGAATTACAGAGCATCAAAAAATTTGTGCACATCATTGTCAAAAGGAAAAGTGCCCAGAAGGCTGACAGCATTGCCACGTTGGATGGCAATGCTGATTCTTTGATCAAAAAATAGGCCAGCCCTCTGGTCACGTGAAGAGTCGACCAAACGTTTGGCAAATCCCGAAACTTCTACTAGGTGGGCACTCGGAACCCCATGGCCCTAGTGTTTCAACCCCAAACAGCTCTTGCATGTAACTCCCTATTAAGTTATTGTATTTGCGCCGTTTGAGGTTTTCAGCACCTGCAGCAGCCGCACCAGCGTAGCCCACCGTGCTAGTAAGATGGGATGGCGCAAAGGTGTCAACGCAAGTTGCATCCCATACCAAAGGCCTACCCAACTTCCATGGCATTATGGTCATACCATCTGGTATCTTCCCATCGACGCGTGCCAAGCCATTGGACTCTAAAACAGCTGGCACTCCGGCGGTGGCTAGAGCACGACGGATGAGATCCTTAATGCAATCATGAACTAGGTTTTATTCTGTACTAAATTTGGAAGACCGGTTTTCTGTCCAATTGTGACCTGAAACCAACCAACCAAATAAGCGGTGAATACCAATGACAAATAACATTATTATGACGAATTATAATAATTTGGGTTTCATATTATTACTTTTAGAATTGGTGTAACCATTTTTATTATGATTGTGACTCTAATTGAATGTGTATTGTGGTATCGAATAAGATTTCGTCATTTGTATGATCACACATCGTTGTTGACAAATGTTTTCTCTATAACAGACCGTTGTGAATAATAGAATAGAATTACTCTTTATTCGAGTATCCATGACTCAAAAACTGTTAGTAAAACTTACGACTATGTTAGTAAGCACTTATAAAAACAAAACAACACAACAAATAACGGTTGATCACTGATGCGACAACCGATGAGTGATAGCACAACAGCGACCCCACATACACACAGTCCAGGCGACTGGCCATTGACATTGACATTTAAGATACTGTTGCTGCCCCACACCCTGCGCACCAGGTAAGCGCACGTTTTACACAATCCACGTACGCATCTGCGAACATCCCCGACACACTACAGAAGCGGGGCAGCCCCACCAGCAACCTAAACGCGTTATATTAATAAATCATTTAATTGAAATGAAAAAACAGTTTACAAAACTCTATGTATAAAACGTCCCAACTCCAAAAATTCGAGAAAAGGCAAAAATTAAAATTAAACCTTTAAAATAAGTGAGTGTATGAAACCATTTCTCAGTGATCCTTCGACATTTTAAAATCAGTGGATATATATTGAGCTGTTATTTACTCGATTATACAAAGTGGAGCTAAGAAAGTGATATTGCCGCCGTACAACTTGAACTCTGGCAAATTTCACTTGGCAGACTCTGTCAGATCTATGTTTTTGGGTAACGACAACAGAATTGAATGGAAGGTCTGAAGGTCTGAAGGTCTGTGTTTACGCAGAACTACAGCAAGAAGAAATACGTGTCTGACTGTTGGTAAATCGCAGAGTGTACAGTTCAGTGGTTGGCAATTGAACAGGTTTATGAGTCATGACTTTTAGCACTGTTCTCTGTGCCCTTTCCAGACGGAGCATTAAGCACTTCCCAGACCCACCCCAAGCTGCAATACAATATTTTAGGACAGAATGTGCCAGAGCGAAGTATACTGTTCGTAGTGTGGCAAAATCAGCAGATGTTCGCAGCTTTTTAAAGACAAACATTAATTTTCTGAGTCTTAAAACGAAAACCTCAATTTGCTACTTCCATGTCAGCGTACTATCCTATTATAACACCCAAGTATTTAATTCTATGAGCACAACCACTGCAATCACTCGATTTTAACCCACATTTACACGCCGTCAGGGTTTAGAGAGAAGGAGGTTGAGAGGCTTTACTTGGAGCAAATGTAATGATTTTTTGGTTTTTTTTCTACAATAACTGTAATGATTTTTTGAGGGTTAGTAGGTTTTTATTTAGTCATTTCATTGCAACAAGCAGAGTGGACTCTGCATATGAGCGGGTTTCCAACCAATCCTTACCACGAATGGGCATGGCGGTATCGTCCGAGTAAGTTATAATTTTAGAGTTAGCTAGAACCAGATTAAATACCTTATTTATGTATATGTATAAGAAACGGTAGGTCTAAGAACACTTCCCTGCGCGACTCCGTAGGTTAAAAAATGTTGTTTCCTTACGTAATTTCGTATATTTACGGCTTACGACGTATTTACGTTACGTTTAAACAGCCAGCTCGTGCTAGGGCCTCATATTTACCAACATTATAACCATTCTAAGTAAGTTTACTTACACCATTAGTTTATAATTTTACTTACTTGAGAGTAAGATGTGCCGCCAGATTAGACAAGTTAAAAACGAATCACTAGCTGCCAATTCAGCAATATTTCAGGGCAGTTATTGTAACTTGATTTCTTTTGGCACTACGCATTCTAAATCTTGTTTAGTTGATACTACCAAGCCTATTAATGTCCCTAACATTAGAGTAAGGAAGTTCTGAAACAACAATGAAACTAAAATATGTATTTGATATAATGATGATACAAAAACTCCTAAACGGAGAATTGGGATGTTAGCATGCAACAGCCGAAATCTGCAACGTCGGTGGCAACTTTGACCTTGCGGTGGCCTAACGTAGCACGGAGTTTCAATAGAATACTAGGCCAATTTTTGGTTTGGTTAACACTGACGTGGGGCCTAGTGTACTACAAGTAAATACAAAGACGACTTCGGCTTATACTGGTTTTATTATCACCGATCATCCACAACTAATCTACGTAGAACATCGTATAACTACTTATGAAGTTTGTAAGTTTGGTTGTAGGGGGTTATATTTTTAACTACCAATCAAATGACGCTACATTATCCCAGAGTGTCCAATGCTAGCTATAAATAAAACGTGCCGTGGGAAAATTTCCGATCATAAAGTGAGCGAAGCCGCAGGCAAAAGCATGTTAGTAAATACAACATCAGAAGCAAGGCCCTGTTTACGCCCCCAGAGTGAGAAGTGACCTAAAAGCTGAACGTCTCGCGCCTTTTAACTCGTCTCGCTTTCGAAATAGACACCGCGCTGTCTCGTAAAACGAATGCCGATGTCCGTAGAGTATTGTTTTAACTGCATCAACTAGCTTTACGACTGCTATTGTTATGCTTCCTTATGGATTATAGAGAGAAGATGCATGCAGCGTTTTATCCGGAGGAATATAAGATGGATAATCATACTTTTATGAGGTTTCGGCATAGATGGGATTTTCATATTTTTTTGTTTTTTGCGGATGAAAATTACAGTAGTGTAAATCTAATGGCGCACCCTCACCGGGAGCATTTGCCTCTTATGTAACTATTCAGATTCACTTGTTTGAGATGAGTTTGATCTATACTAACTTCCAATGGCGATGTTACATCTATTCTACCTATAGTGACCAGCTAGAATAATCCTTTATGGAAGTAGCATAGAAGCTCTAAGTAAACTAGCGCTATAAGTGAAATAGGAAGAGACCAGGCGGCATGACGTTAGTACCTTGGGAGGTGGGTAGGTTTTTGGTGTGACACCCTTGCGCCATCTCACGTTGCAAGCACAGCAGGCTGTGCGGGCACTGTTGCAGCTGCCGAGATCCTCAAGCGGCGCAAATACTGTAACCTTATTGGTAACTACAGTTTTCAGCCATTTGGGGTCGAAAGGTTCAGGTCATGGGGCCTGAGTGTGCGTATCCTTTTGAAGGATATCTCTGGCCAACTGGTCGACACTTCGCGTGACCAGAGGGATGGGCCTGCCTTTGGCCAAATAATTAACATTGCTATTCAACGTGGCAATGCTGCCAGTCTTCTGGGAACGTTTCCGGATGACAGCGATGCGCAGGAGTACTTTGACGCCTAAGTGTCCTATTGTCGTCTTTGTATACATATATGAAGGTACTTACATTTACTGTTGTTTTTATCATTATTTTAGTTCTATTTGTATTCTGTTAATAATTTACATAATAACCTTACTTAAATAAACAATCTCAAAATTAAAATAAGGTTTTATAGACTAGACTCAATTATAACCTGTGGTCGTACATGTCGTGAAGGTACTTTCGCAGAAAAATTTCAACTTTTATAAAATGACGTAGGTCTGGCAGTCACGGGATCTTAGTCCATAATGACTTTATACTCACTACTGTACTGTACACTCCACTCAAAATATCAAAATTAAAATATTTTATTTCACATAGGCCTAGACGGGCACTTATAAAACGTTGACAAAAAAGGTGCACAGTTCCGGTTGGTCGTTTCTTATGGAGAAGAACCGGCAAGAAACTCCATGGTTACTCTTTTCACCTTACGGAATATCATTTCATAAAACCAGGATGTACAAAACTTATCAGTTACAGACAAATAAAAACAGAAGGGATCCCGGTAAAGCCTTGCCGTTTTTAACAACGATTAAAAAAGGTTTTCTAATCTAAGATCGGAACAAAAATGGAATACTGAATGTTACACCGAAAACGGTTCGGGAGGTGTAAACAAAATGTTATTGTCGAAAGTTACGGTCTAGATCGCAAGGTGCTGGCGGTGCCTGGTTTGACGGCTTTACAGTTACGTTGAATGACCTCATCATGTGTTACCGAAACAACTTAACTTGTGATATTGTTGTAATAACCTGACTGCACGGGAGACGCATAAAATTGCTCAAGACTCTAGAGCAATCTAAAGAAACACAAAGTCATAGCATTTATTTCAAGTAGCCCAGTTACAGGCACTTTTGAATTGTCGAAAACAATCTCTAGAGTCTAGAGCAGGGGTCAACAAATGGCGGACCGCGGCAAATGAAATTAATTGGTGACCCCTGGTCTAGAGTATGTGTTTTTGGGATTGGCCCTTGACTCCTATATTTTATTATAGAATCTAAACGGACACAGTCGGCGGTCAAAGAGCGGTTGAAGGCTTACTGCCTAAGGACTTTGGAATAAGTACTCCATCAATAAACTGATATGTGAAACGGTTCTAACAACTACCCAAGGAATCTAGCATCTTCGTGATCCTTCATTTTACGCTCGACGAAACGGAGGTGTTTGCGTTAGGGTGCTTACAGAAACAAACAGGTTTCCGATACGGGCACCCTCGGTACCGATCGGTGCAGGTATTAATTTCTATGTTAGCTTATGCGCTCACTTATAAAGAAACAGGTTCCTATATGCAAGTTAACCCGGCTCCGATCGTTACCGCCCCGTACGGATTTGTCTGTACCGGAAACCTGCTTCTTTATGTAAGCACCCTTAGAGTGAGAGGTTGGTTTGCCGTCTATCTCCAAAACGGTTTGATTGATTTTAATATTGGAAAACGCTCGAGATCGACCACTATCGCACATGATGTCTGCACGCTTACCTAAAGCTCCGTTTTTTAAGAGAAATTATGTTGATAAACAGTTAGTAACAATTACGTAGTATTATATTATCTGTGGTAACAATAAACATGTTGCCAGCAACACTGCAACGGGTTTCACGCAACGCAAACAAACATGTATGTTGCCGAAACAATGTGCGAATTTATACGGGGCTATTAGTAACTTAGGTATTCACTCGAGTTTTGAGAACATTTATAAAGTTCAAATAATGTTTGTTTCAGGTGCGTAGCTAGACATTGCGATGAAATGGTGGGGCGAGGGCGTGGGGCGCGGCGCGTCGGCGCAGCTGTCGCGTGTGGCGCGCATGCGCCGGGCGCTGCTGCTACTGGCGGCGGCGGCGTGCACGGCAGCCGCGCTGCTGTACTGGCGCCAGCAGAGCGACGAGCGGACGCACCGCCCGCTGCACTCGCTCTACGCGTGAGTACACACACACACACACACACGCATGCAAGGCTGCGGCGCTGGCGTACTGGCGCGAGCGCCAGCAGAGCGACGAGCGAACGCACCGCCCGCTGCACTCGCTCTATGTGTGAGTACACACACACATTCACGGCCGCGGCGCTGTTGTACTGGGCCATCTTTTCCATTGGTCACTCTGTGCAAGTGCACGATCCAAGGGGGAGCCAAGTTCCTGTAAGTGTCTTAGCTAGTGGCAGTCAAAAGAATCTTAACTTATCCAAATTTTCGAGCTCACTTCGCTCATTTTTGCATTCTACATTCTTATGATTCTCTAGCTTTTCAGCATAAGTAAGAAAGGGTGTTTTCTTAAAAGACGCAGAATTTTCGCATTATTGTCGAAATACAGCCTGATTTACTGCGAAAAGTGTGTGCAAACCAATTTGCACCAATTTGCATTATTTTTGGCATGTGATCACCGCGTTTGGCCAACCAAACGCGGTGATCACATGCCAAAAATCATATTCAAACATTAATGACATAAAATTACCAGTGAAATAAAGTCAATTTCATGGATACCAAAATCATTTTTCTCGTGTTCAATTTAAAGTTCTCCGACTCAAAAAAAAAACACCCATTAATTTTGTATGAAATGAAGCCTAACGTATCCGAGGCCGATTGTCGTTACGGCCAATGGCCTGATGGCCAAGAGCATCGTTGAACATCAGTTCAGACTCTCGCAGTCTCGCTAGGCGGTTGTATCAAATACCTGATTCAGAAGGCACTACTTCTCGATACGGCCCGCATTGTGAGGAGATTCCTGTCTCTAGAGGCCTAAATACCGGTAGCTTGGACTCTGCTCCCTTAAAACCAGCTCCTTTAAATATTAAAAATAAACAATAAGGAATGTGCAGAAAGTATGAATAGAGGAAAATAATGTATACAAGATAAATCTGTAAATAAGCAGTTCTACATCAATACAACAGCTTTTACTAACCATTCCATATAATTTTTACAGAGGTGTCGAGCCGCAATGGACCTGGGTGTGCCGCAACCTGCGCTGCGAGCGCCTGCTGGCCTCCGAGACTTCGACGCTGCAGTCGCTGCCGACGTGCAACATGCTGTGCGACTCCACGCAACTTTGGCCGCAGCCCACCGGACCCGTGAGCCTCGCCACGGCCGTGCAGCCCGTGCGCGCCGACCGCTTTACAATGCAGGTCATCGCGTCGCCCTCGCGCGACGTCTCCGATCACCTCGTTGAGGCCTTCGAGCTCATGAAGGAGGACATGCGTATGCTGGAGCGTACCATCGAACCTGATCGCCGCACCACCGACTACGGCTTGCCCCGCGACGTCGTCGTGCGCGTCTTTATCAACGGCAGCGGCGACCCGCGCATGCGCCTCGACACCGACGAGAGCTACAAGCTCTCACTGAGGCCCTCCAAGAAGTCTCTCTCGGCCGACATCACCGCTCATTCCTTCTGCGGCGCCCGGCACGGCTTCGAAACTCTGTCGCAGATCATTTGGATGGACCCCTACGCCGCGACCTTGCTCATATTAGAGGCGGCCACCGTGGTGGATGCGCCGCGTTTCCCCTACCGCGGCCTGCTCCTCGACACCGCGCGCAACTTCTTCCCTACGCAAGAAATCTTACGAACGATAGACGGGATGGCCGCGTGCAAGTTGAACACGTTCCACTGGCACGTGAGCGACTCGCAGTCGTTCCCGCTGCGCCTGGACAGCGCGCCGCAGCTGGCGCAGCACGGCGCCTACGGGCCCGGCGCCGTGTACACGCCGGACGATGTGCGCACCGTCGTGCGGCACGGCAAGCTGCGCGGCGTGCGCGTGCTGCTGGAGGTGGACGCGCCGGCGCACGTGGGCCGCGCCTGGGGCTGGGGGCCCGCGGCCGGTCTGGGCCAGCTGGCGCACTGCGTGGAGCTGGAGCCTTGGTCCGCCTACTGCGGCGAACCACCCTGCGGACAGCTCAACCCGCGCAACCCGCACGTCTACGAGCTGCTGCAGCGCGTGTACGCCGAGATCCTCCAGCTCACGGAGGTGGACGACCTGTTCCACCTGGGCGGCGATGAGGTGTCGGAGCGCTGCTGGGCGCAGCACTTCAACGACACGGACCCCATGGACCTATGGCTGGAGTTCACGCAGCGCGCGCTACAGGCGCTGCAGCGCGCCAACCACGGCCGCTCGCCCGAGCTCGTGCTGCTGTGGTCCTCGCGCCTGACGCGCTCGCCCTACCTGGAGCGCCTGGACGCGCGCCACGTGGGTGTGCAGGTGTGGGGCTCGTCGCGCTGGCCCGAGTCGCGCGCCGTGCTGGACGCCGGCTTCCGCTCCGTCATCTCGCACGTGGACGCCTGGTACCTGGACTGCGGCTTCGGCTCGTGGCGCGACAGCTCGGACGGCCACTGCGGCCCCTACCGCTCGTGGCAGCAGATGTACGAGCACCGGCCGTGGACGGAGGAGGCGCCGGTGGGCGGGCCGGCGTGGCGCGTGGAGGGCGGCGCGGCGTGCCAGTGGAGCGAGCAGCTGGCGCCGGGCGGGCTGGACGCGCGCGTGTGGCCGCGCGCGGCGGCGCTGGCCGAGCGGCTGTGGGCCGACCGCGCGGAGGGCGCGGGCGCGGACGTGTACCTGCGCCTGGACACGCAGCGCGCGCGGCTGGTGTCGCGCGGGATCCGCGCGGCGCCGCTGTGGCCGCGCTGGTGCTCGCACAACCCGCACTCCTGCCTCTAGCCGCCCACCCTCTGTTGTACGTAGTGCCGAGTCATCCTTAGTGTACACGAGTAGCTAGTAATTGTACAGCGCTTCTGTTATCGTTTTGATTAGTTAGCGAGCGTGGCCGAGCGTGCCCGAGCGTGCCCGAGCCCAGATACGTATCGATACGATTGTTGTGTTCCCCGCGACGAGAGTCACTGCCGTCGAGTCTCAAGTATTCGAGTATCGACCACTAATGTTCGTAATTTATATAAGTAGATACATAATAAAACGTGTTACATAGCTAGGCTGATGATGTATGTGATAAGAGACTATAACTTATTAAAAATGTATTAATTAAGACGGAAATAGTAAGGAGTGTTCGCGAGATGAAAGACCTGTGGCCTACAGTGGATTGTGATATAGAATCACTCATAAAAATTAGGTGAATCGCATTTTATAACGTGTTGTTGAGCTTTCTCTTTTAATAATAACGAATCTATTAAAGTTGCTTTGTTTCTGTAATCAATTGTTGTGTTAATAAAATATAGAAATTTGTATTTGATTGACTATTAAATTTACTGATAAGTTTTAAATGATTGTTTGATCAAGGTTGTAACAGTTACCTATAACCAGCAGGTTAGTATTCGAGTTCTGTGTCGGAGCTCTGTGATTAAAAAACCTGGGAAATTTGTAAAAATTTTTTTTTTCGCCTTTTTTTCAATATACTTCCTCGAAAACTGGCTCTTATCGCATTACGATTAGGTTCAACATTCAATGTACTTCACACTCGGTGATGTTTTTACATTTATCTCCACTGATGTTTTATTTTCACAGATAACAATAATCAATTGTTCGATTCCTATAGTTGGCGGTTGTTTTTTTTTTTAATCTCAGCAAAAAGGCGCTTAATATTTAATGAAAATTTAAATTATGTTTAGGAACAGAATATCATGAATTAACATTTATGATCTATAAAATATTTTGCTTTGATCAACAAATATTTTTTTTTAATTCAAAAAATATTTGCGTTTTTTTATGTTTAATATTAGGCTGTTTTGCGTCTTCATACCTTTGCTTTTCCTGCCAGCCTGCTAAGGCAAAGTGCGGGGGTAAAAACAAATTAAGTCATAGTTTCATAATGATTAATGACAAAAATACTTTTCGTTCTGTTATTTTATTTTATTTATCCAAAAACATCGTTTAATGGCATTGAAAATGACATTTGTCGCTGCAGTTCTCGCAGTAAATTCCGCATCGGCTGCAATGACGAAGTTTCCCCACTTGTATCAAAATGTACTATATTTTTTCCTGTTAAACACATTTGTGAAGTTTCTGACCTGAAACATAGTTTATTACCTGTTCCTAAGAGAAAATGATTAAATTTACATTATTTTGCTTACTTTTGTGGTAATAATTATTATGTGGACTATATAACTTTTGTTTAATAACGTAATTATATATTGCGCACATGTTATGGCAACGTAATGTATAGCGTGGGCTGTGTGGAGCCAGCTTTAGTTTACTAGAATATCTTGAATTCTTTACATTAGTTGTTTTAATGCACTATGACAAAACGTTACAAAAAGTTGGCAGATCAGAGACTCTTGATACACTCGTCTCATCATCTGTCTAGGCTTCCAGTCTAACCGGATGCAGCTCGATATTAATATTTTACATGGACTGTTTATCTTACCTCCACAACCTAGCTAGTACTGGGTAACACCCGTGCCCCCTGGGGTACCCGGGGTGGGTACCCCAGGGGGTACGGGTGTTAGTAAAACTGGTTGTCAGACTTTCGCTTCACGATACACACGCACGTCTCTGGTCTGCAAAGCTTCCAGCAGTTATGTTGATGTGTTAATTATACGACTTAAACGCACAGGATGTATGTTAACAATCTATTGAGTACTAAGTTGTTTAATTATTGAAGTAAGTTATTAGATGCATAGAAAATTAATACTTTGGATGTTTGCATTATTTGTGTGCGTTTATATAATAACTTGAAAATAACTGTTATAGTAAGTAAGAAATGTTATTTTGATGTCCAAGACGCACGACCAATATGAACTGAGGCCCTACCACGAGCGTGCGTTGTAAACGTAAAGTAAATACGTCGATTTTAAAATTCAAAATACCCGTTTCACATATAAGAATGTATTCATATCTATGGATGTTACTGATTGTGCTTGTTGCCAACAATTTAACTTAATCTTTTGAACGCCATTGTCACATATACGTGACAAACAAGTGCGTGCCCTATACGCCAAACGACACAAATACGTGACAAAATGGTAGGTGAAATTATGGCTTGGCGTGGAGGGCACGCGCGTGCTTTTATGCTCTGGAGTTCAAAGGGTTAATTGGTATAGGATAATTGTAATTTCGATTAAAAAACGACGTATTTACGTTACGTTAACACCGTGCGCTCGTGCTAGGACGCGTGTCGCTTGCGAGTAGATAGAGTAGGCGGCAGCGGCTATATCAATAGTATAAATTTGACCCAGACACAATATGTAAAAGCAATATGCTGAAAATACAGGGCGGAAAAGACACCGGCGCACAAACGGTAAATAGAAATTTTTATCGGTAATTTTTTTTTTATCTGCTGTTTCCTACAAAAGTGCAATACCTACACGGTCACAATTAATGGAGTTTATGTGTGTGGGAGTCAGAATGACGTACTGATTACGTGTTTACCGTTTGTGCGTCAGTTTGTCTTCCACCGTGTTTAAATGACTGGACTTGAATTAAATCGTACTTATATTTTACATAAACTCAACTGAAGTTATTTGACGGAAAACGACGAGCACATTATCGCCGTCAAGCTATGATGATGACGTCTCTTATAGGTGCGGAGACGTGCTGCTTAAATAAAATAATTGATTAATTGAGCATTGCTTAAGATGGACAATTATTGTTATAAACCTCAATTAATATTTACATACTAAAATATATCATCACTAAAGTCAAGAAGAGAAGATATTCTCTTGTTGACTTTAGTGATGATATATTTTTGTCGTGGTCGTTCCACTACCAGTCATGCAAAGTAATGTTCAACCTAATCATCAACAATATCTTTACATTTACACATTTAATCATTATTTTTCTAATTTCATTTTCAAACGTCATACATAGTTTTAATTTACTAATGAGATTTTTTTGTAAATAAATCGATTATTTTGTATATTACGATCATATTTATGGTTTTATTTATTTTTTAGTTTTAGTTTAGTTCATTGTCTTTAGCAGTTGATATCCAATTATGAATCTGTGTTCCGACTGGCTTGTTTTCATTGCGTGTGACTGTACACTCCTTTTAGTTATTTTACCTCCACACTTTAAAATCACAGTGAACTTTAAGCTCCTAGCAATAAGGTTGTTATTAGGTTACAATCACTGACAAGTCTGTCGAAATTATAGTGTTCTTATTTTTTGCGGGAATAAGGTATTTTTTGGAATGCGAGAGGTGAAATAATTGACAAAGGAATGTAGCTCGCAGTGTGCGACAGCGGCGCGTGTGACGTCAGTCGATGTCGAACAGAGTGGTAAAGTTCAACTCAGTTATAAGCAATGCACACGATGAGCATCACCTAAACTAGAACCGTTTAGGATTCATATAACACACATAAGCAGCTATTAACCATACTTGTACATGGATCTTTTGGCGTGTGGCCATATTCGAATGTTTTTATAAAACCGTTTTCACTGTCAGTTTCATGTTTACCAACAGCTGCTTGAGTTCCTGACAGTATGATTCTAGTGCCAAAATATTCATGTAGCACTATAGTAAAAGAAATGGCGTGAGGAGATGACGATCTGATGCAGAGCTTATAAGTGGCTATGAGCTTAAACGACCTTGCTGTAGTGACCTGTCAGAGCCTGATTGCGGGAACTTTGCTCTTATTTGGACATTACTCTACGACGAACGCGCCGCGGTTGCAGTACGCGGCCTTATCTTAATAATATTTACTTTCACTGAATGTCATTTCAAAATAACTATCGAAATAAGTAAGTGTGCAAATTTTTTCCTAATATTGGAAAAAGTCTTTTAATACGAGATAGATATATATGACGCATTGTGTTAATGAGCTAGATTTCATTCCCCCGATAAATGTGATGAGTAAACTGGCACAATTTTGTACATTTTGTATGTAATGTTTGGTGCTATAGTGATTTTCGTGGTGTACTTCTATGAATTAAAGAAAATATGAAATTAATTAATCGTTTATTTGACTTACTTTTCCCCCACAGTGTCTATTCAAATAAAACACTTACTTAAAAAAAGCAATAAATTATTTATTTACTAACAATTTCGTTGACATAATCAAATTTAATAAAAAATAAGACTACTTATTTTTTTCTAAAAATGTTACTCAGCCTTCTGCTTCGTGGGGTTTCCTGGAAAGAGCAGAAATTAATGTTTAATGAAAACCTGATAGCCCACCACAAGTCAAAAATTTAAACAAACATACAGCCACATCCATTACTCCAAATCGAGTGCGGACATAAATATAGTCGTTTGTGCCTTATTCTGCAAGCGGATCTTAAGCTTATCTAATTATATATAAGTTTAAAGATGTTGACTCACTTCGCCGGTATCGTTTTTGTTGGACCGGAACAGCGACCGGATCCGGGACGGAGTGCTAGTCTTGCGGGACGGCTGCGGCTCGGTTTCCACGCGCAGCGACTCGCGCAGCTCGGAGTCCTATGACCAATGGTTACATCATAAGCACCTTTCTACTCTTCCTTCCATATTTTTGTTTTTATTGACAGATATCTGTCACTCATGTGGCAATCTCCTAGAACTCTATGGGTAATATGTGCTGGTTCAGCACATCAAGAAGTTGTAAAAAAAAAGAACTTAAATGGCTACGACCGACAACCATAAAAAGCGACTGTAACAGACTATAAACCGACCGCTTTACTGAGTCCTCGCGTAGTTATTAATTTAAATGGAATATTCTGAAGGTTGATCACGTATTGGTTCAATTAGTATCGTAATACATACGTAGCCTATTCATTTGGGGTCGGTGCAGCATGTCTTCTTCTTCCATACTTCTATTTACGTATATTACTCGTCATCTCACGTGGATCGTGGTCATTTTAAAGCAAAAACCCTGTGGGATATTGATAGGACTTTGTGGACGCTTAATGTGCCTTTGATGGGGCAAGGCGGAGGACTCATTAAAGCGGTCGGTCTATAGATGTAGAAAGTAGACAACTTTGTGTTTAACCGCAGTTTAATAGATTTCTATGTCTAGCAGAGGACAAAACTTCCCCTAAACCCCTGCCTGCCAAGTTCCCTGGTCGGAATACAGGCGTGAAGTTATGTTACTTAAGTAATAATCATCTGCAAAACTATATCGCAACAAATAACCCCGCACATAGACAAAGCACCGCACATAGTCTGCCCGGGCCTGTTGGCGGAGATAATTGATTGAATGTTGCAACTCACGGTAGCGGATAGTCTGCCGGCCTGCTTGCTGGGTGTGGGCGGGCCAGGCTTCTTGTAGGCCGTGATGCCGACCTCCTTGCGCTGCGGCTTGGCGCCGGCCGGGCCCGCCGCGCCTACGCACTGCGAACATTCGCGACAAATATTAACACAAGTTGAGAAATACTGATGGCTTATTATAAATAGGAGGAAAATATTCGTAAGATAAGGTTAGACCGGAAGTCGACCCCAAACATAGTTGGGAAAAGGCTAGGCAGATGATAATATCAGTAGGATAAATAAGGCACATTGCCTCGTCACTCTGCAGACCAACAACACCAGCACCCTAGTTGTTTATCTGGTGACCATACACTTTGTAATGCCGCACTACAGTCCTTTTACAGTTATTATGCTTTGTGACTGGACTGAAGTTTCATGTTGTGTTTTGACAAGTACATACTTCGACAATTCAAAAAGTGCGGTAGCTGGTCTATTTGAAATAAATGCTTTGAGTTTGACTTTACAATCCTCATTCCCTACTACTGACCAAGTTACGCGCTCATAAAAAGCCATTTAAAACCTACCTTGATATCTTCTTCATCGACGGCTTGTGTGAATTGTGTTTCAGCGGGATAGGAGCTTTTGAGGTGCGGGGGACACAGAGAGTTCCGCCAGCGCAGCTCGGATAAGCGCAGGCCGGGCGGGCCCGACTCGCGGGGCCCGGGGACCCCGGACGCGTGGGGCCCGGGGACCCCGGACGCGCGGGGCCCGGGGAACCCGGACTCGCGCCGTGGCGTCGCCGACAGCTCCTTCAGCCAGCGGTTGTCGAACACCTCGCCTTCCTCATCAGACATATGCATGGCGCGACCCTCTGACGACAAACAACCGAAATATTCGTAAAAAGGTTCCTCGATTGTATGGTACTCCACGTATGAAAACCGAAACCACGCTGCGCACTTTATAAGAACAAAGTACATACACGAAAAGCGACTTTATTGTTTGATTTGATGACGTATAGGAAAAAACCAAAAATCAGATTTAACAGAATTTAAAACATTAAGGTGTGTATTTTTATTATACGAATGCATAATTGTATCACCCTTGTTGTGCGACTCTGCAGCATTTCGTGACTTGTCTTACCTCGTCTGGTGCCGTTGTTGTTGTGCACAGGGAGGGAGCGAAGCGAGTCGGACGGCCGGGCCGGCTCCTCTTGGAACGGAACGAGTCCGGACTGCAAACGAAAAACTACGTTATTATAATGGCCGACAACATAGTATGCAGTGGCTTGTATGTTAGTTTCTCTAAGAATTGTAGCTGAATATTATGAAATGAGGACCATTTGAAGTTAGTGTATGAATAGTAGTGTGCGCAATGATGATACATATGGAAATTGAGGCCACAATGCTAAAAATAGGGTCTCAATTTTATTTTCTTTGTTTTATTGTTACATACTGAGAAATGAAAGAAAAAGATATTACTTTTGTAGCGAGAGTAAGTGACGTTGACGTTTGGGTAACGGTCATACAGAAAAAGTGTGTTACTTGTGTAAGATGTTTTTAAACTTATGTGATGATAAGTGTGACTAGTACGTACGGAGTGCACGTGCTGCAGCGACATGAGACTGCCGGAGCGCTGCTTGCGCCGCAGCCACTCGGCCTCGTCCTGCTTCACGAGGAACTTCTCGCTGACGCTCCACAGCTCGGCCGTGAGCCCGCGGATGTGCGCCTCGTACGCGCGCGACGACTCCGCCAGCTTGTCGCGCGCATGCACCAGCTCGCGCTCCAGCGCCTGCATCTCGCCGCGCTGCTTCTCCTTGAACACTGCGATCTGCTCAGTGTACAGTTGTTTCTGAAAACGTTCACAGGAGTCAACACGAGTGCGGGCACTGGAATACAAGCATTCACTTCAACGCGTGCAGCAGGCCATGCATACATAAATATATACAAATATATTACCTTGCGAATCGGCAAACAATCAAAACAATGTTTTAATGAACACTCTAGCCAAAACATACAAAAAATAAAACAAAAGCATCCATTAAAACAATTTATTGAAAACAACATAAGTAACTAAATAATCGACTTCACAAGCCACACTCAGTGATCCATGAGAAGGTAGCACCACCACACCAGCTGGTATAGCAATATCAACAACAGTACGGGGAGGATACTGACCATTTTGCTCTTCATGCGGTCGAGTTTGTCCTCGTACTCGGCGCGCACCTCGGCCACCGCGTCGCGCGGCTCGTCCGAGCGGCAGCGGGCCACCTGCTCCAGCAGGCGCGCGAAGCTCTGCTGCAGCTCCGCCAGCTGCACGTCCAGCGCCGCGTCGGCGCAGGCGGGGTCCCGCTCGGCGCGCGCCCGGCGCTGGCCGCGCTCGTGCCAGCGCTCCAGCGCCAGCGCGGCCTCGCACAGGTCCTGCAGCGCGGCGGCGTGCGCGCGCTCCAGCCGCGCCAGGCTGGCTGCACCTGCGGCGCTCTCCAGGCGCAGGATCTCGCGCCGCGCCGTGCGCTGCAGTGACGTCACGGCGCTCAGCTTCTGCACGTAGGCCTCGCGCGCTGTACTCAGCGCTTTAAAGCTGGCCGCCTGCTCGTTCAACAACTGCTTCATGTTCAGGATCTCCGTCTCGTGGATCCTATTCACTTCTGTGAGTCTGTCCCGCTCTTTTTGTAGAGCTAATTGCTTCTCTGAGCACTTTCTCAGATGTCTGTCTGTGGTCTCCAGGAAGTTCTCCAAGTCCTCCATGGTGACGGTCCCAGCGCTGAGGCTGCGCTTCACCTCGGTGTCGTAGTTGTTCGAGTTACCGAAGTTGGTGAGCTCTTTGAGGACCGTATTGGTCTTTATTTCGGCGATCCTCTTGAGTATGATCGCCTGGTACTTGGCGGACACTTTAATTATCTGCGAGGCTCTGTTCTCGTTGACGCTCAGTTTGCTCACTTGTCTGTTGAGGTCCGCGATGTCTTCGTTTTTCTGGTGCACAATTTTCTTGAGCTGAGTGGACAGCTGGTGGCAGTTCTCCTTGCTGAGCTCGAGCTCTTTGGTGACGTCGAGGAGTTTGGTCTCGGACTCGGCCAGCAACGTCTTGAGGTAGGTGACGTCGCTGTGCAGCGTCGTGATCGTGCGGTTCTTGTCGAGGATGATCTTTTCTAAGTCTGAGATGGTCTTAAGGCTCTCCGTGGAAGTGTGTGACATGTCTGAGGATGTGTTATCTACCTGTTGCTGGAGGTCGCGCAGCTCCTTCTCCGTGTGACCCGACTGCTTGTGGCTCGATACCCGCTCTTGACTTTGTGTGGCTGCAACTACAAGAGATACACTTCATTAGTCAAATATATTTTTTACCCCAAAATACCAAATGAACTGCTAACTAAAAACCTAGCTATATGTATAAATGAATATTGTTCCACGTACATATGTCTCTCTGTCCAACAGTCATGATGAGCTCTTCGTTTTCCTTTCTCCAAATCTTCAAAGCTTGCCTCTCGTTGTCAATATCTACTAAATTCTGTTTCAATTCCTGAATAGTCGTCAACTTTTCTTGTATTTCCTTTTCGTGCTTTTCCTTGGCGTCCTGTAGCTCCTTGGTAATAGAAGTAATGACAATATCTTTCTCTTTACTCATTTTCGAAACGATCGCGTCTTTGGCTCTAGACTCTTCTTCACAGAACTCCACTTTACACTTCAAGGTACTAAGTTCTTTTTGTGTAGATATAATTTCTTTTCGTCTCTCCTCGAGTTCTATCTCAGCCTTATCGTGATATTGTTGTAGGATGGCACATTTGTTGACAAGATTTAGTTTGTCATTGTTAACTTCAGACAGTTTTCTAGTCTGCTCCTGCGCCTCTTTGAGAAGTTGTTCCAGGTTGGATATCACTGAAAAGTAAAATTATGAAATTAGTCTTCCCTGGGAAGTCTGGTTGGTTTCAAACCAAATAGCAAATAATTCAATTTCGCACACTACTACAACTACCTTTTCTGTTATCTTCAATAGTTTTTACAAGGCGTTGTTTTTCAATTTTTAAATTGGCAATTTCTTCACCGTATGAAGTAATATTTGATTCCAAAAAGCAAATGTTAGATTCAGTTCCTTCATTATCCATTATTAGAGCATTTTTCTGTTCTTCTAAAATTATTTTATCTTGTTGAAGCATTTTTATGAGATTGTGAAGTATCATTGCTTTTTCTTCCATTTCTTTAATATTTTCGATATTTTCGTTAATTGTACATTTTAAGACTTTGTTTGTTTCTGTTAGTTCTTGGAATGATTTTTTTAATTCATCAATTTCGGCTTTTAGTTGTATTCCTGCGGCGGCAAGCTCTTTATTTCGGTTTTCTATTGAATCCACATCTAAAATAAAATACAGAAATTAACTTCTTTCCGTAAAATATTACTCCAATAGTTAACATTTACAGAATTATAAATTAAATAAATTGTTTTATTTCAGGCAGAATACCTATATACAACAGAAAATAATAAATTGACATGGAATAAAAACAGTAAAGTAGGTAATCATACGAAAATATAATTAAAAAGTCATTATAATTATGTAGTCGTGTTTAAAAGATCATGTAACAGCCGCAAAAAGTCGCCATCTGCTTTTGCCGCCGCGCGCTGTGACTCTGAACACTTACCATTTTTATATTTTTCAACAGTAGTCGATAGATTTGTATTCTCCTCTTGCAATTTCTTAGATTCAACCATTTTAGTTTGCAAGTCAGACTTCAGTTTTTTAATGTCTGAACCTTTGTCATATATTTCTTCAAATGCTGATTCTAATGCAGATTCTTTCTCTTGTATTTTTGCTTGTAAATTCTGTTTTTCTATTTCGAATGCTTCTTTCTGGGCGTTTATTTCTTTTTTAACTCTTACTTTTTCAAATCTTAATTCTGCCATTTTTTTAAATAGTGACTCCAAGGAAGTTTCTTTTTCCTGTAGTTTTGCTTCGAAACCTTTCTTTACATTCTCCAACTGTTCCGAGAGAGCTGTCTTCTCTTTTTGTACCATTTCATTGGTTCGTTCATGTTCTGATATAATCTTATTTAGAGTTACTCTCTGGTCTTCCATAATAGATTCTGTTACCGTCACCATGTTTTTAAGTATCTGCCTTTCCGACTCAAAATCTTTCATAATTTTTTGTTGGTTTTGTGTTTCAGTTTTTAACTCCTCTTCTAACGCCTTGATCGCTGTAAATTAACATTTCATAAAAATAATTATGTCGTATAGGTACATTTTTCGTAAATGTATAATGATTGACTTGAAAATATAGTTTTATAATACAATTCATACACACACATGTACAATTCTTACATAATAAAGCCACATAGCAATTTTCAACCAAAATATGGCATTTAACCAGTTTTAAGTAATGCTGGGTCTTGAGTGAGGTTCTTTACTAGCGGCCTTAGTATTGAACCCTGAGGAACCCCCATCTAGGAAGCCATAATTTATACTCCAATAAGCAGAAAACTTTTGTGTTTAGGCTCTAAATACTATTCTCATGGTATTGAAAATTTGTTTAATAACTAGCTATATGTATACTGTAGAATTATTTATTGTTGCTTACACAATCAAATGCTTATGAAAAGATAAAATCAGCAAAATATTTACATCTGTAAAGTAATAAAACAGATCATAACAAGAAAAGCACAATGATTACCTTGACCATTGTCTTCATTGGTTTGCATAAACCGTTCGTTCTCCTTTCTGGCCGCGTCTAACTCCGCAGTTTTATCTTTCAAATAATTGCTCAGCTTAGTGATCATAACATTCAAGTTATCTATCTGACATTCATAAGTGCTCTTCAGTTGGTCTGTCAAGTTCTCGTTGTCAATAAGTTTCTCCTTTAGAGAATGGACTTTGAGCTCCAACTGTAGTTTGACATCGTTGAGATTGTTCGTAAGAGATTGGTTCTCTACTTGTAGCACATGCATTTCTCGTACTTTGTTATCTAACATAGAGTTGTAATTCTCAGTTCGTTTTGATAGTTCTACAAATATAATTATATCATTATGAAGAAGATTAACGCTACAACTTTAAGCTATTAATATTATTATAAAAACTATTTGTTTTTATTTTATAAAGCTGACCCCAATTACAGGTAGGAAAAGGCTAGGTAGAGATAGATAGAGGCTGAAATGTATGTTATTTGATAGTTCGAAGGATGTTTAGTATCCAGTTGAAAGGTTCCCGCTATCGGAGTCGGAATAGTTAGTTACACGAGTACATATAAATGTTTGAGAACATTGCAGTTCTCACGACTCTCCCCTGCAAGTATAAGCGCTGCAAAGTTCACACAGAATTACTATAATGTTGACCAAAGCTTTGATTGGTAATCTTCATGCATATTTTTAAAGATTTATCAGGTATACCAGAGAGAAAAAAGTCAACAGTCAAGTTAAAAATGTTGATTAAAGTGAGGATCAACACTGAAACATGTTTGTAAACAGGGAATTTCGGGATAGATTTAAGTGCATTACTCACCAATCTTATTCTCATTGACGACTTGTTGAAGCTGTTTGATCTCAGATTGTAGCTCAAACAATTCTGCCTCTTTCTGCTTCAAAACCATTTTCACGTCTTCCAATGAACTTTTACTGTCTTCAAGCGCTTTCTCTAGATCCCGTCGCATTTCCATTTCAGTGAATATCGAGTTAGCAATGATTATTAGCATTTCACACTTGTCGCTGGCCTTAGTATCTGCATGGTCAAAATTCAATATTTTTTGTAATAATTCTGTGGTAGTTCCTTTATTTTTCAATTCTTGCACAAAGTTTTCTAGTCCCACATTTAAAGTTGTAGTTATTTGTCTGTACAAATCTTCTTGATCTGAAATAATACAATTGTTATTCAACAACAATAGTTTTTGTGTGTTATAGACTCATTTTAAATTAAGCAGGATTAGTAACATAATAAATGTGATATGATATGTGGTTGGATAATGGATGGGCTGTGTGAAAGATGATATGGCAAGAAAGGAGGTGTCTGATGAGAAGACATGCTGCGCCGACCTCAAATAAATTAGGATAAAGGTAGGAGAATGATGATGAAATGTGCTGTGATAACTTACTTTCCATATCCCTTTGTAGACTCTTCATATTCTGAGTTACTTTTTCAAGCTCTGCTTGTACACAGTTAGCTTTAGAAGAATAAGTTTCATTCAACTCGCACAACTTCGTGATCATTTGATCTTTCTCCGTTTCCTTTACATCATGAGCCGATTTTTCAACATCCAAAGTCTTCACTAAACCTTCTTTTTCAGCAAGTAATGATTCTTTGTCAGTTAAAAGACTTTCTTGAACAGTTCTTTCGTTCCGCAGCTCAGCTTGCAGAGATTCAATTTCAATATTTAAATATGCAATTTGAATCTCATTCTCCTTAAGAAGCACCTCATTAGATTTCTGCTGTGCCGTCATGTCTTGTAGTAATTGTATTTTGTCTCCTTCAACTTCTCTTAGCTTTTCAACAAGATGGTCCATTTCTATACTCGCTTCTTCTTTATTATTTTCCACTTCTGCTATCTTCTGCTCTATAAGCTGTTTCTCGAATATAAGATTCTCCTTTTCTTGCTCAGCTAGGTCTCTCGCAGCTTTCTCTTCAATAAGTTGTTGCGTGAGACATTCTTTATCGTCCAGTAGAGTTTCCGTCTCTGTCACTTGTTTCAGTAGTTTTTTCTCGAGTGTTGTCTTGTCAGCTACAAGTGAATTTCTTTCTTCTTCAAAAATCTTTTTAATCGTTTTTTCTTCTGCGAGCCGCTGTGTCAATTCAATTTTTTCATTAAGAAGCTTGTTTTTATCGTCAAAAAGAAGTTTCATATCTTCACTTTGCTGTTTCTTTTCTGTTTGAAGACTGTCTTTAGCGGCCTTTTCCTCCATTAGTTGGTTTTGTAAAATCTCTTTTTCTTTCAAAGTAAAAGCACTATTATTTTCTTCCTGAGCTATTCTCTCTACAAGTTTATCTACTTCTTCTTCGTTCTTTGTCTCGGCATTTTTCATTTCCGCAGTCATTACTTCAATTTTTTTAATCAATTCATCTCTTTCGTTTTCGACTTCAGAAAGATTTTGCTGTAATGTTACCACCTTCTGAGATAATTGTTTAATTTGCTCTTCTTTAGCTTCTATATTTTGTTTAGTCTCGACTTTGTATGACTCCCAAGTCAATGTAATATTTTCGTAATCTTTCCGGATGGATTCTAGCTGTTCAGTGTTCACTTTCAGTTGCCCCTCTAATCTGTCAATGACACAGTCCTTTTCTTTGAGTATCACTTCATGGCTACTATTATCCTCTTCCATGGCAAAGTGTAACTGTTCATTTTCTTTTTGCCATGCTGCTATTGCTCGTTTCTTACATTCGAATTCATTTTTTACTTCATTTTTCAATTCAGCATTTAATGATTCCAACTGACTAAGATGTTTTTGTAAATCTTTGGTCTCAACAGTGTTCTGGTGAGCCAAATCTCTGATTAGTTGATCCTCCTTGGATAATCTCTCTCCTAAAGTTCGTATTTCTGAAAGAAAACAATGGAATAGTTAGCTCTGTTTAAATATTAGGTTCCCAACATCTTATCTTACGAGGGCGGGTCAATAAGTCCGTGACTTTTGGAATAAAACACAGATTTTTTGATAAAAAAATAATTTTATTTTTCAACGTAGTCTCCCTTGAGCTCTATACACTTTGTCCAACGCTTCTCCAATTTTTTTATCCCTTCCAAAAAAAAATGATTTGTCGAGGTCCTCAATATAGGCCTTTGTTTGCGAGATGACTTCATCATTGGAGTCAAATCTTTTTCCACCAAGCCATTTCTTCAGGTTTGGGAACAAGAAGTAGTCGCTCGGAGCCAAATCTGGAGAATAGGGCGGATGAGGGAGCAATTCATAGCCCAATTCATGGATTTTTGCCATGGCAACTGCACATGTCACCCTTGCATTGTCTTGGTGGAAAAGAACTTTTTTCTTGGCCAAATGAGGTCGGTTTTTTTTCAAATCGTCATTGAATCGGTCCAATAAGTTGGCATTATATTCCCCATTGATTGTTCTTCCCTTTTGAAGGTAGTCAATGTGGATTATCCCGCGTGCATCCCAAAAAACAGTCGCCATAACTTTATTGGCTGACAAACCCACCTTGGCCTTCTTTGGCGCCGATTCACCCTTAGAAACCCACTGTTTTGACTGTTGTTTGGTTTCTGGTGTGTTGTGATGGATCCATGTTTCGTCCACGGTTACAAAACGGCGCAAAAACTCCTCCATATTGCGATTAAACAACGCCAAAGCTTCCTGTAAAGTTGTTACATGATTGCGTTTGTGGTCGACTGTGAGCAAACGCGGCACCCATCTTGCGGAAAGCTTTCTCATGCCCAAGTGATCATTCAAAATTGAAACCACTGAGCCATGCGAGATCCCTACGGCTTCCACAATCTCTCGCACTTTCAATCTTCGGTCGGTCAACACCATATCGTGATTTTTTTCGATTGTTTCGGGTGTAGAGACCTCAACTGGGCGTCCAGGACGTTCGGCATCTTCAGTGCTTGTACGGCCACAACGAAATTCAGTAAACCACTTTTTTACCATTGAAATCGATGGTGCAGAGTCCCCATAGTATTTATCAAGCTTAGCCTTGGTCTCGGTAATGGTTTTTTTTCGCAAGAAATAATGCTTAATAAGCACACGAAATTCACTTTTTTCCATTTTCTCCTCAAATTAGTGAGTAGTCTGATAAAAATAGCTGTCAAACACAAACTAACTGACGCAGCAAGTTTAAATTTTGACAGGAGTCAACTGACAGATGCCTGTTGACAGGAGCAGTGTTGCTGTTTCAGTAAAGAGGTCAGAAATTCAAAAAGTCACGGACTTATTGACCCGCCCTCGTACTTACTATTATAAATGCGAAAGTGCGTGAGAATGGATGGGTGTATGTAAGGACGTCTGTTACTCTTTCACGCTATAACTTCTGAACGGATTTGGATGAAATTTAGCACAGAGATAGTTTATAACCTGGAATGACATAGGATACTGTTTATCCCGGTAGAACAATCTCGTGAGACTATTGCCAAATTCAATGTGAGCGAAGCCGCAGGCATAAACTAGTGCTTAATAAACTTAAAAGACGATACTAACCTTTACATTTGCCTTCAATGGTTTTCATGGCAAATTCAAGTTCCTTTTTTAATATTACTATTTCTTTATTTTTAGTAGATATTTCCTCATTCAGTTGCGATGCGATGTTTTCTAGCTGCTTGCACTGATTCTGATATTCTTTTTCAATTTTGTTCTTAAATGAAATTTCTTCATTCAACCTTTGTGTCAATTCCTCTTTCTCCTTGTGTACTAGGCTCATATTTTCATTTTCCCACTTGAGGTTTTCAACTTCCTTATTAAGTGTATGTATTTGATGGTCTTTGTTTTTAATAGTTTTCCTCGAAGTACAGCTTAGTTCTTTTATGGTCTTTTCAGTATCGTTTAATTTCGCCATTAGCTTAGCCATTTCTGAGTCATAGGTTTTCTCAAGGGCTGCATATTTATGTTTTTCTTTAGTCATATTCTGATCTAAACTTCGGATTGCTGAGACAAAAACGAATAACATTTTAACTAACTGGGTTAAGCGAGACAATTACATCATCACCCTCATCTGCCTAGCCTTTTCCCAAAAATGTTGGTATCGGCTTCCAATCTAAACGGATGTACCTGACTACCAGTATTTTACATGGAGCGATGATGACCTCCTTAATCTAGTTAGTTCTGGATAATACAAAACCCCTAGATTAGTCTGGTTGTCAGACTTTCGGGCCACGGTCTTCCTGTAACGACTGTCAAAAATCTTCGAATGACAGCCAGGACCAACAGTTTAACGTGCTATCCGAGGCACGTAGGAAACTCGGTATGTTATGGATGGTCACCCATCAACAGACCGACCTTGGCAAGCACTGCTTAACCATGTAGATCGACCCGTCCGGCTGTTATTATTTAGCCACGGGCGAAACCATCACATCTAAAGTTCATTACAAGTACTAATGCAATGAGCATTTATGGCAATAAGCACCCAAAGACTCCATGAGACGAGTTCGACCTAGAGTGGAGTTAACTAGATATTAATGTAGACTATAAGGAAATATAAAGCTGTAATGTAATTATTACGTACCTTTCTTGTTCTCTTCATTGGATTTTGTCATTTTTTCACAATCAGCCTGCAACTGTGATATTTTTTTAGATTTTTCGACTAGATCATGGTTCAGATTTGCCTTTTCTGTTAGCATTAAATCTACTTTGTTCTGCAAGGCTTGTTTCTTAGCAGTCAAGTCAGCTAACTTACAATTAATTAAATCGATAGTTTCAATTTTATCAGAAAGCTCATCCCCCAAAGACTTTTGAGCGATTTTCAGTGAACTGCTGAGTAATTCAAAGTTTTTAATTTTGAGATCATTTTCATCAGTCAGTTGTGCCACGTCTACAATAAGTTGATCATTCTCTGCTTGCAACTTTTCAATTGCATCTTTGGCCTCTTTCAAGCACAATTCCAGTGAGTCAATCATCCTCTCTTTGCCGGTCATCTCAATTTTTTGTTTAGAGCCTTCGACGGTCAGTCTATTTAATTCTTCCGACATATGCAGCTTGTTCGCCTGTAATTTCTGTAGTTCCTCTTGATATCCGATCTTATGATGTATCTCGTCTTGTAAATGTTCCTGCAATGTATTTATAATAGCGTTTTTCTCGTCTATGTCAATTTTAAGTTTTTCTAACTCTTCACTGAAAGAATTTTTCAAATTTTCGGCATCTTTAATTAGTTCATCAAATCTAGTAGTTTGGCCATTTATCTCAGCCTCCAATTGTACTTTACTTTGCTCCAAATCCCTGCAATGATCTTGCAAGTTACTTACTAAAAGCTTAAAATGTTCAATTTCTTTCAATACGCTTGCAATATTTTGTTCCAAACTTAGTTGCATGGCAGTCATTTCTACCTTTTTATCTTGTAATTTATTCTCAACCTCGCGTTTCTGTTCATGCAGTTGACGCGCATTCAAGTGATACTTGTTTGACATCTCTTTCACATTTCTCAAATCCATTTGAAGAGTTTCAATCATCTCACTCTTCTCGAAAATGTTATTTTGTAGCTCAACCAGTTCATTGTTTCTATTCAACACCTTTTCATTTAACTTCATCATTTGATTTTCATAGCCGTCTCTCATGTTGACCCTTGCATGCTTCTCTGTTGCTAATTCAGCTTTCAGTCCTGTTATAACGTGTTCCATTTTGGTAGTCTCATCTGTAAGACTTTGCAGAAGAGAAAACTTCTCTTCCTGTAATGTTTTAATTTCTTCATTCTTCTTTTCAATTATTACTCGAGAGTAGTCTTTGTTTTCTTTAATCTTTTGTTCAAATTCATTAACTTCATTGTTCAATTTGGTAATTTCATCATCGTAATAAGATTTCAAATTATTCTTCTCTTCAATTTCCTCATTGATGCGGTGTTTGAGATTAAAAATGTCATTTTCTCGCTCTGCCAGCACTCTTTCTAAGTTTAGTTTATCATTTTCAGTTTTTTGATCCAGTTTATTCATGTCATCCTATAATGCAGTTATGATGGTTAGTAACTTAGTACTAATAAGTCCAGTTGACTGCTCGGGGTGCACCCAGTAGCTACAAATAATTGGTTACTTACCTGTAATCTTTGCAGCTGCTGTGTGAGAGCCTCGACCTTGGCTCTTTCCTCAGACAGTTGAACCTCGACGACATTAACGCAAGCCTCGCTACAAACAGCTGCAACACGAAATATACCATTGTTAGTAGTTGTATAATAAACTGGTGACCCACCCCTGTTTTGCCTGGGTGCAATGTGCTGATAAGCGACATGCCAAAACATATTAAGTTGTTATTTTAATCTACTTTTTTTAATATTTTGGTTCAATATTGACATAATTTGTTCCAATTTAATTTATTATTTATTTGCATTAAATAATCTATCAATTTAATTTATTCTTGGTCAAGTTATTTTAATTTTAAATCCGTATTCCAGATGGAACTACCTACATAAATGCTACTAACTTAGTCTTAAAATAATTAATTTATTACTAACAAAATTGGACATTACCTAGTCTGAAATAAACAAAAAAAATTTTTATTATACATTTAATCTGGACTCAATGAATTGCCCTTCTTCCATATTTTTTCTGTTAGTCATCATCTCATGAGTCATCCCCTTTCTAGGCGTGTCATCTTTCACCCATTGCACCTATCGTTTCTTTGCTCAAAGATGATAATGTAACATACATAAGTTGTGTTGCAAGGAGTGCATGCTGGCGTCAGGGTCATCGCACTCGAGCAGGCTGGAGTCGAGGCCGTTGCGGTGGTTGTGCTGCCGGAGCTCGGTCACCAGCTCCTTGAGCGCGTGCATGTGCCGTCGCTCCAAGTCTAACTCCTCAGCCAGCTGGGCGGCTCGATCGCTCTCTTGCTGGCTCAGGGACAGCCATTTGTCACGGTCTTGTTTGAGCTCCTCCACCTGAGAGCATAGTTACAGGATCTCATAGAATGTAATCATTTATTGATGAATGTGTCTGTTGAAATACCATTGCACGTGAATAACTGAATACATGAACGTGGAATAAGGAGAATGGAACATGGTTGCATTCGCAAAAGGTTTTTGTTTTGAAAAAGAGGGTACAGGGCGTCGCCAGCTTTTGAACTAGGGGGGGTGGGGGAAAAAGTGACGAAAAAAACAGATTTTTAAGGGTTAGATTTTCTATAAATACATATATGTATAAATAGAAGTTACTAATTTTGACGAGTTATTTGAAAAGTCTAGGAACTAAAAGAAAATGTAAACTCCACTCCAGAAAAGTTAGCTATTCATAAGTCCTTTTATTCAGAAATAGAATTTACTTAATTGACTTAGGAGACAATTTTAAGAATAAAAGACCTAAAACTCCAAGAGCGAGTGAAGCGAGCTCGAAAGTTTTAACACCGTAGCCTGGACAGGGTAGAATATTTTTGACCCTACATATGGGAAAATATTTTTACACACTGCCTTGTACAGGTTAGAATTGTTTCGATCCTCCATACAGGAAATCCTTGGTGGACCTTTAGACAAAATCAAGATTCAAGAGAAAGTAGCCTGCAAGAGCGAGCGAAGCGAGCACAAAAAATTTTACATCATGCCTTGAATTAATACAGATATGTAATTTGAGATCAAACTATCTACATGGTGCATTTTTTGCAATTTTATGTATGACATAATTACCTATTGAGGCTTCGGGTCACGGGCCGTGATTAATTTCAGCCTCTGTCTATAATGGTAGATCACGTCAAAATCCAACAGGAGTGCCAATCCAGAGGCAAAAAAAAAGGAGCCTCTGTGATAAAAGTTTTTTCGCAGGGTGCAAAATGTGTAAGTTTGTAGAGGCAGTTAGATTAATCAGAAGCTCATTTTAGCCTTAAAAATATAAAAGTGAGAGTGCGGTTCTACTCGTACGCTACAGTTTATTACGTACTTTATAATTCTATGGTATCAGGGGGGAAAAGTTATAACTTAAAAAAATCCTGAGCCTCTAGGGGGAGGCAGCTGACTCCCCCGCCCCCTTGGCGACGCCCATGACAACCTTCTAAAACAACCACACACATTTTGTTCACACACAAATTAAGTAATTAGCATGAATTTAAAGTTTCCCGAAATTAAATAATAAGGCTTAGGTTAGCTAACATTATTTTTTTTTCTATTCTCGTGGAGACACAAGAGAATAGAAAAATCCCTATTTTTCACCCAGGCAGCTTCATACCTTAGCCTTGTAAGTATCTCTCTCATAGACCGCGTCATCGAACATCTCCTGCGTGTGCTCCAAACGCTCCTCCATGTCTTGCAGCTGCCGCAGCAGCTTGCCCTGCGACTCCGCCTCGGCCTCCGCCCCGCGCGACTCGTACTCCTGCCCGCAACACATCGAAATCTTCGCCTTCAGATTTACAATTTCCAGCTTGTATTGTTCCTTGTCTTTGGCTGCGAACAAAACATTATTATTATAGAAGAAAGCCCCACAAAGTGCCCCATTGCTGTCGTGGTCGCATGCGCATCTGCCGATGGTGTGGTTCTGGGTTATATTCCCATGTAGGGCAAAGCGTTATTGGGTTTTCTCAGCCCTGAGTTCGGAACTTAGCGGTCATACCCCCGCGACTCTCGACTGTGCAATGTAAGGATAATTTCTTTGTATAATAAGAAAAAAAATCTGGACATCATTACATACACATCGCATTATTTTTTTTGTTGATTTACTTTTGCGTAAGGATCATTATTCATTGTATGTATGAGAAGAGAAAGATCTGGACGACAGAACAGGGACAAAATTAATAAAATACTTATTCATAAAATTTATAAGCAATCTGAGTTCCTTTATAAAACTATGATTATAAACCTACGAAATACGTTGAAGTCATAAAGAACTATCGTTAAACAGAACCAATTAAGAATGCCCTCCACTTTTAAGGGTTTATTCCCATCTGCTCCCACCGGTCTGTCCCCACTGGTGGTAGTTGCAACTATTTGTCGCATCTCCCACCACTGGTGGTGCTTGCGTCTTTTCAGTTGCATTTGCTCCTACCTCTGCCCCGACTGGGGGCAGAGGTAGGAGCAATGATGTTTGTACACCTTAGAAACGAACTTAGGTTCGATAATTGTTCCGCCATCATGAAAATGTCGGCAACATCAGTTGCGGCGGCCAGTGGGGACAGACCGGTGGGGGCAGACGGGAATACACTGTTATTGACAAGACAACTCTCGTGAAGATTCGTGATTTTTAGAATCATAACATCTCGTAAGGAATATTACTATTATCAAGTTTAATATTTCAGTGCTAGCCGGACAAAGGGTAAGTAGTAAACCACTCACATTTCATGGTCACCGCATTTATATCTGATTTAGATGCAGAAACAATTATTTCTGATTTTTTATTACTTGGTTCCAATTTATACTGAGACGTAATATGTCGTGAAGCAAAATGTTCTTATGGCATTTTATTTTGTTAATTATTGTTTTTAATACGGTGAGTAATTTAAAACTAATTATCGACAAATAAAATATACAAATAATTACTGTATTTAAAATATATAATATTATATTAATGATTAAAATAACATTTATTCCGCAGGTATGTGTACAATCGCAAAAATCTACAGGTAACATTAAATTCATGAATTTTAATCTTTCAGTCATACATTTGAGTACCTAACTTAAATAAAATTAACTTGTAAAGTGGTCTTACATTTAAATTCCTATTTTAGATGGCGTAATTAAGAAAGATGTCAGACTAGGCGTTACATCCGCTGGATACGGTGATGATGAATCTATGGTTGATGTTACTTTTGATGACGCCGATGATTCCCAAAATGAAAATAATGATGGTGATTCACAAACTGGTAACGATGATGATCCCGAAAATGACGATGATGAACCCGAAAATGACGATGATGATCCCGAAAATGACGATGATGATCCCGAAAATGACGATGATGATCCCGAAAATGACGATGATGATCCCGAAAATGACGATGATGATCCCGAAAATGACGATGATGATCCCGAAAATGACGATGATGATCCCGAAAATGACGATGATGATCCCCAAAATGACAATGTTGGTGGTTCCCAAGGTAAGCAACAAAACAGCCCCGAAAAAGGTAAGAAAACGAGTGGACAAAATGCCCTACAAGAAGTGATCTTGAAGAAAAGAGTAAGAAATTTCCTAAAAAAATCTGTACATTTATAGATGATGAAAACGACCAAAACGACGGTGATGAAAATGATGACGACAAAAACAAAGGAGATGGTAAGACAAGTAGTCCACGTAGTTTCTTGCCCATTCATTTCCATGAGAGCTACGCTTTGGAATGGGTAACTAGAGTCCTTTCACAGTTATTATGCCTTGTGGCTGGACTGAAGCTTCATCTTTTTTGTTTTTGACCATTTAACACTGGTTATTTGAAATAAATGCTGTGAAATTGAGTTTGAGTAAAACGGTCCATCGTGTGTCGGTCTTACCTACATTATACACCGTGACTTTTTAGTCGTCTTACAAAGGTCCACTCAAAGTACCCGTACATAAAATAGCTCTAGGCGCGATTTGTTTTTTTTTCCTACCATAATAGGTACAAAGAAAAATAAATAATATATTAGAATAAAATTATGAAACATCCTGTTAATGTCAAACGGGAGAACATACCTACCCAGCGCTCGAGTCCAGTATACCATCGCCAGGGTGTTTCAACTACGTCATGCGTCAGAATACTGAATAATATTTTTATTTTTAAATTATTAAAATCTCATAAATACCATTTTTTTTAAATTAATGTTTAGTATTCATTGGATACATGAAGTGGGCTGCCGTTGTAAGACGACTAAAAAGTCACGGTGTATACGATTTAATACAAAATGTTCATAATTTATTGGTAATTAAATCTATCAATGCATGACATTATATTATCATCATCTTCCTGCGCTTGTTCCATTCTACTTGGTGTCGGCGCAACACGTTTTCTTCTTCCATTCTCCCCTGTCAGACGTCACGGCATCATTTACTCCTTTATCTTTCATTTCATTCCCCACACAATCCATCCATATTTCCTTTGGCCTCCATCCATGACATTATATTATAACATTTTCATTAATTATGATGATCTAAGTTTCATTTATTTTCAGCGAAAAGGGCACTGCAGGCAGGTAAAAACGTAATAAATAAACAATGCGTGATTTATAATATGAATAAAGAAATACAAACAGAAATAAAAAAATCGTCATGTTATTTCTCAAACAGGTGATACTTTTACTCCAGTGGAGATGCTACCGATCGGTAAAAAGTTGTTGGGAAAAGGTTTGTGAATAACAATAAATGTGTTTTACTTATAAATTACTACATAGTATAAAACAAAATCGCTTCCCGCTGTCTGTCCCTATGTATGCTTAGATCTTTAAAACTCCGTAACGGATTTTGATGCGATTTTCAGTAATAGTAATATGAGTGGTTTAAGACAATCCAGTTTCAAAAATTCTGACTGATGGTAAGCACCATTATCGAGTGCCATAGAATATATTCCGGGTAGAAGTTAGTCTGCAATAATGTTATGAAGTTTAAAAAAAATCTAAAATATGATTTAGAGTGACGTCATTTCATTTCTCGTATTCTTCTCAGCAAACCTATCATCTGTTACCCATAATGAATAAAAATGAACTAGCCCGCCATCTTTGGGAGTCCGCCATGTTGGATTTACAATGACGTCACTTAGTTAACCATAGATTGTCATCCACACTAAAACATGTACTTAATATGCAAAATTTCAGCTCAATTGGAAACCGGGATGTGGGTCAAATTTAAAGATGTTTTACATGTAGTTATTTAAACGTAACATGCATAAAGTCAGACCTTTTCCCCATGTGGGAAGCAAAACCGACTCCACTTCACTTACTACGACCATTACATAGTTCTTTTGCTTTGTCCACGCACATCCATCTAATCCGATAGAGCTTCCAGAAGATTCTACCGTACTTATTTTGTTTATTTATTTCTTTATCAGTCACAAAAGCAGGTAAGAATTTAAATCAAGTGAGAAGTTCTTTAAGGTGGAAGTGCCAGAGTAGCCTGCGAAATTCGAATTTTCTTACGTTTTTTTTTTCAATTTGCAAGTCAGTGTCAGGTTGTAAGTTGATGAAAAATGAGTCGCGCAAGTAACACGTATGTCGTTACAGAATTATAATCGTTAATACAACCCTCTTGGTTTATTTAGCCCCATTCAATAACTATATCATGAAAAACCCTGACCCTTCCTCCTTAATACTATTAATCTTTATTTTTTTTTTTTGTAACATTATATATTTTAACTTGTCACATTTAAAAGGCACAGGAATTGTAAGTGGAGCAAAAAGTGCTGAAGATTTGGCGGATAAACTGTTTGCAGCTTACTGTATGTATATATAGATCTTATTGTAGTAGGTAGTGATGTTTTGTTTGTGTAATGCTCTCTTGAACAAGAAAACTTTTTATAAACTTACACTGTCACTTACGGGATATCTTCCGTGATTATCAATTATTCTGAGCTCTCGATATTTCGACGCTGTTGCAAGCGCCATCATCGGGATGTCGAAACATCGGGAGCTCAGAATAATTGATAATCACGGAAGATATCCCGATTGGCAGTGTAAATTTAGTTATTAACCGTGAATGCTTAAATCAGTGTTTAATAATGCTTTTTATTTTATTGATTTGTTCAGCATTTAACTGTATATGATAAAAACGCTATTCATGTATATGTGATTTTAATAACAAGGTTTCTTTTTCAGTCTTAACCTCAAGAAGGATCGTAATTTTGTCAGGTAAAAAACCGAATTTCTAGATAACACAGACCTACAGTCTGTTTACTTAGATATTTTACAATTTTCTGATGATATCTTTATTTAATTTATTTCAGACAAAGACCTCTATGGCTTAGACGCACTTCAAGCCTTGGCTTTCTCTGGAGAAGGTTGTATTGTATAGGACTGAAGTTATATTTACTATTTTAATACTTATCTGTAGGTATTTATATACCAGTCATGACAATTTCTTCAGTCATTCTGTATGTGAGTTGCAGAATAACGCACAATTAATTATAATTCACAAACAGCATGTTGTGTGTTGGCTTCTGACATATTTGATTCCAATTGTTGTTATTTATGTTTAAATGAAAATAAACTTAACGCCCATGTATTTAAGTTTATTTCAGAATGACTAGTATGCTAATTTATATTAAATATATAGTCATGGGTATGGGCATGGGTATGGGCATGTATGGGTGACTGGTAGTGACCGATACTTAAACACGTTCCCAAAGAAACATTTTTTTTAAACGGCTAACTGCTGATAGGTCACAAGTGCGAATTTTATACGGCTGTTGTGTTATTGTGATAAAAATCTGGGTATAAAAAAAAATGTTTCGGTGGGAAAGTTGTTTGTTATCATTACAATCACGTGTTTAAGTATCGGTCACTAATTACCAGTCACTCAATATTTGGCTCAAAATTCAGCTATGCGAACTTCGCTCGCTAATGCAGTCATAAGATCGTTAAGCGCTCAGGAAAAAAAGTTATAAAAACGTTTGAAGCTACAGTGCAAACTGAAGTTAATATATGGGTATTACAGAGGTTTTCCAAACACATATTTGTTAAATTTTTGGGACAAAACGAAAATAGTAAAGTCATATTTGACAAGAGATAAAAATAACTTTTTAATGTTTGAAAAAAAAATTACAGCTGTCGTAATGAGGTCTAAAGGGCATTCAATAACAGAAACCCCGTTACAAACTTTCAACATAAATGGTAAAAAAATATCTGATTCTTAAGTATTTGGTTTTTGGGGAGCAATATAATACCTATTTACCTACGTTATATTTTATGCTAGGGCAAATGGTTGCATTGAACGACCAGCCTGAGAAATGCCACTATTGTAAGTAAAATGTTAAATCTACCTACAATAGAGGTAATAAAAGGAAAGCCTAGATCGGGTAGGTCGCTACCTAACATTCTAGTTCCTAACTAACATTACTTGCACCTGTGATAAAATATTTATTTTATTTTTTTATGTACCTAGTCACCATAGGCCGACGTCCTCCGCCTTGCCCCATCAAAGGCACATTAAGCGTCCACAAAGTCCTAACAATATCTCACAGGTTATTTGCTTTAAAATAATCATAATCCACGTCGGTATTACGATACTAATTGAACCAATACGTGTTCAACCTTCAGAATATTTAATTTAAATTGATACCTTCGCGAGGACTCGCTAAAGCGATCGGTAAACGGTATAGTAAACTTTGTATTGGCAATATAAAAAAAATCATTTATCTTTTCAACATAAGTATTTTACAACAGAATTAGTGATACTACTGTGGCGTTTACACTTTTTCTGATTTTTTTTAAATTAAATAAAGAAAAAATATTCGCATCTTAATTGTGACTTTCATCATCATCTGCCTAGCCTTTTCCCAACTATGTTGGGGTCGGCTTCCAGTCTAACCGGATGCAGCTGAATACCAGTATTTTACATGGAGCGACTGCCTATCTGACCTCCACAACCCAGTTCGTACTGGGTAATACGATACCCCTTGGTAAGACTGGTTGTCAGACTTTTTGGGCCACTGACTACCTATAACGACTGTCAAAGATCTACAAATGACACCCGGGACCAACGGCTTAACGTGCTTTCCGAGGCACGGAGGAAACTCGGTATGTAATGGGTGGTCACCCATCCACAGACCAACCTAGGCAAGCGCGGCTTAACCTAAATATCGATCCGAGCGGCTGTTATTACTTAGCCACGAGCTCCTCAATCATCTCATCATCATCTCATCTTAATTGTGACTTTGGTGTTGTTTTTTTATTGATGATCTAAACTTTTTTTTAAGTGATATATAAAAAAGCCACTACAGGAGACCCCGCCTTAAGAAAATGGCGAAAAGGTACGTACGTGAATGGCAAATTTTATTTTTAGATTACTCAGTGATACAATATTACAATATATCGCCATTTGTGGAAAACATTAGCAACCAAAAAACTCAACAAAGGGCTAAGGGGTCGTCCATTAATCACGTGATGTTTTTTAGCAAAATTTTTAACCCCCACCTCCCCCATGGTGATTCGTGGTGAAGTTTTAGACTACCCCTCCCTCCTCCCACCCAAAATCACGTGTATTTTTTTGGTACAAAGTATCTTAAAAAAAATCAGAATATTATCTTTAAATACAGGTTAACAGGTATAATCTAATTTAATTCTGGAAAAATAAGCACCGTGATAAAAATGTCAAGGTCACGCACCGCTTTTCGGTTTAGAAATCGCGCGTTCAAAGAAAAAATAAATACACGTGATATCTCACTACACCTGCCCCTCCCCCCTAGTGATATTTCGTGATTTTTTCCGAACCCCCCCTCCCCCCTTTCCAGCCTCACGTGATTAATGGACGACCCCTAACCCATTGTATCACAAAAACAATTTTGTCTTAACCACCCTGTCCGTCAGTCTATTGATCTATCATAGAGCGGTATACAGTCCGTTTATTATGACTCCGCCTATATTGACCAACCTCTTAATATGAAGTAATTACACAGCTAGGTTTGGTTTTCAGATAAAAATCTTTATAAAAAGTCGGATATAATGACTTCGCTTATAGTGACATGTCGCTTATTATGACCCATTTTTAATAAATTATGTCCGGATAAATTATGTCCGGATAAATTATGTCCGGATAAATTATGTCTGGATAAATTATGTCCGGTTTTAGTGAACGACATGATTCCTTTAAAATATTCGGCAGAGTTGGGGAGAGTCACGTGACGCCCGACGACGTTCGGCGCGTGCGTGGCACGCAGTTACATTAGTATTAGAGATTGTTATTACAATGTAAGGAAAACAAAACAAAAGCAGACATAGATTATTGATTTCTTATGTAAAATATATACATACATATAATGTACTTATTACGTACAATTTTATATACATAATTTGATTTAATATGCTGTTTCTCTTTATTAAAATAAATACATACAATGCATATACCTAACAAAAACAGCAGGTTGTTTATTTTCTACAAAATGTTTTTAATGACGTCCGCTTATTATGACGTTTTTATCCTTTGCCTTCGATGTCATTATAAACTGATTCCACTGTATTATTAAATCATTAATTGGTTCTTGATTTCTAGAAACTACCATACCATTTGAAAAAACATTAAAAATAGAAAAATACATGGGCCCAAATAGACATTTGATTGTAAACCGAGGTCCTGAAAAGCAAAAACAAAATCATAAAGAAAATAATGCAAATAAAGGAGAGGTGGAAATATTGAAAAACGATAATGAAAAGAAAAAACGAATCAAAAATATTCCTCGAAAAGTAATGAAGAATGAAAAACAGAAAGGTAAAACAATATCTGTGTAAGGCGATTCTCCCATTGCACAGCGCTCCGTCGCGCGGGGCCGTAGATTTTAACCACAGAGTACTTTTATATATAGGTATAGAGGCTTTACTCAACGGGTTCAGAAGGAAAGTGATTGGTGGCGCCATCTGTAACCACAAACATACAACTTTACTGATATATGTATATAATTGTGTAGATGTATACGTCTACCATCATTCTTGCTTCCAGGCAGGTTTTTACTTTAAAATTAGGTAATTTATGTTTATTAACCCCGTAATTTACTCATAGACTAACGTATATGAATAAATTAAGGAATTACTTGGCTGCAGAAAATTAAACCCATATTATTATAATCATAGTCATTTATTTTGGCCTAAGCATTGGTGCAACAGTCGTCGTAGTAGGTCATACATAATAGAATCAAATCTTTTCTTTTATTGTTAGTAATGTTAGCTTTTAGCGACATTTCGTCAAACAATAATAATAATATGCCGAGTTTGTCGTTAACACATTTGTTGTTGTTGAATAACACATTGAATGCCTTCAAGAACAGACTGGATGATATCTCCAAATCTTAAGGGTAACAAATATTGTCTTCCATTCAAAATTCCAATTCCAATTTCTTGAAAAATAACAAAAACGACCGGCAGATTGATTGTTTGACAGCTTGCTTCATTGATGCAAGTAAAAAGTACAAAATAACTACTACGACACCAATTTAGCAGGTTTTATTTAGAGTACCACTTACATTAAAATGTATGCCAGTAGTAATGTTTTATTTTTTTTAAACATATTTTATGATTTTATTTGATATATTACGCGTATTTCAAATTGACTTAAAAAGTTTGGTAGTTTATTTAGTTCAATTATAATAAAATAAACTACTAAACAGAATATTTATTTTATTAATGGTAACATTTGGCGTTCATTTGATGGAGTATAATGAAACAAGAATAAAATAGTCACTTCGTCAGTGGAGCTGTAGTATATTGCAATCTATTTTCAATTTAGTCGGTTAGCGTCAGCAAACGCCATCTATATTCACAAACCAGCGATACATGATTTTAAAATACGACAAAATTAAAAATGCATTAGGAGAAGGACCTGTTACTAGATTACGGTAGTCTTTCAATTTGGTAACATTATTTTCTCCTAGTTGCATGGTAAAATGTTCTAAGATTGTACAGCCAGCGTGTTTACTATACAAATTCAAATACTTTCTTACAATGTTAAAATCTGCGGGGCGCGGTGCTTTGGGAGAATCGCCTTACTAGACAATAAAATTAATAAAAATAGAAAATGGTTAAAGAACAAAATCACTAATAATTCGTTTCTATTTTTCTTGTGTTTTAACTTAACTTGTGGTTAACCATGTGCCTCGCAGTCACTCACACTCACATCATCATAAAATTGGGCGCCATTTTCAACCCGCTACTGAGACTATGATCCTGTCAGTTATTTTACATCTGGCAGCAGCAAGCCAACAGCAACTTTGTTGCAACATAAATAAAGATCATTGTGATTTTGGCAGTCCGAGGTCAAATAACTGTGGAAGGACCTTAGCGCTTTCATTGTTCTTTGGTCTCAGGTTTAAACCTTTCCTACTAGTATCATAAATGCAAAAGTTTGTGAGGATGGATGGATGTTTGTTAATCTTTCACGCAAAATCTACTGACCGGATTTGGATGAAATTAGGCACACAGATAGTTTATAACCTGGATTAACACATAGGATACTTTTTATCGCGGTAGTACGGTCCTTTGGGACATTACCCAACTCCACGCGGGCGAAGCCGCTGGCTAGTAAATTATATTCTTCTGATAATGCACGAAAAGCAGCAATAGTTAAAATTAATTTGATTAACTGATTACTTAGTGAGGAAACTACAATCGAGACAGAAACTCAAACCTCAACGAAACAAAACCGGGCCCCGTACGTACAAGCACAAAATTATTTTATATTTCATCCAGTTTATTAATTAAAAAACTTAATTATTAACAAGGCTCTCTGGCTAGATGGCTACACATTTTCACTTTTTGGCAAATTGGATATTGACAGTTATCACTTTTTATTCAGTGGCTAGACACAGAAAAATAAAACGCCACCATAAACCACAAAAGAAGAATAACAGTGAGTATCTGAGGGAACATAATTACAGGCGATTACAAACGTATCCAAAGAAAAATACTTGTTTTTATTTTTCCTACTCAGGGTCCAAACATCTCAGGAATAAATATAAACGTAAGTTGTTTATTAATTTGTTAACATTTATATTTTAATAAAAAAAAACACCAAAAAAAATCATAAATTATTTATTTATATTCTTTACATAATATTTTTTATATTTTTTTAAATGAACCATACAATAACATTTAAAATAAAAAAATAATATAAAAAAATAATAACCCATGCATCAGAAACAATGTCCAGGCTGCCGGTGGTCAGGGCTCCCGAGAGGGGAAACTCCTCACTATACACCGTGACTCGTCAATCGTCTTACAAAGGTCGTCCACTCAATGTACCCGACATTAAATAGCTCTAAGCGCGATTTTTTTTTATCTTCCATAATAGGTACTAAGAAAAATAATAATAAAAAATAATAATAAAATTATGAAACACCTGTTAATGATGTTTACGTGTCAAACGGGAAAACATATACCTACCCAACACTCGAGTCCAGTAGATCATCGCCCGCAACAGGGTGTTTCAACTACGTCATGCGTCATAATACTGAATAATATTTTTATTTTTAAATTATTGAAATCTCAAAAATACCTATTTTTTTTAATGAATGTTTAGTATTCATTGGATACATGAAGTGGGCTGCTGTTGTAAGACGACTAAAAAGTTACGGTGTATGTGTCGTATCCAGGAGTACTGCTTTCTGAAACAAGCACTTGACCCAGCCGCGCATCATCATCTTCCTGCCCTTGTCCCATTCTATTTGGGGTCGACGCAATTCGTTTTTTTCTTCCATTCTCCTCTGTCAAACGTCACCGCATCATTTACTCCTTTCTCTTTCATATCAGACCCAGCCGATGAGAGGCCAATGAGAGGCTCCCTAAGATGTTGGTCGAGGCTCTATTGTATTAACCGTAACGGCTATCGGTACAGTGATTACAGAGTCCACGTCCCATATGTCGACAACCTCGTGTTAGATACTTGATTTTTTATCATACTCAGCTTTCACGAGATTCTCGTCATGAGACAGTGATGCCAACAATGCTAGCATGGCCGTTCCCGAAAACTGGGTCGCACATATGTACGTGTAGTATGGTAATTCGGAACCCACAAGGTTGCATTACAAGGTAAGTTGCTGATGTACTAGCTACTAGATTGCGTCTGTGTGTTAAGTACTCGCCGTTAGCAAGACGTGAATAAATGGAAACAATATGTCGATTTTCCCAAAGAGGTCACCGAAACGTAGCCAGGCTACGGACGCCAAGAGGTCTACATCAGGCCCGATAAGCGCCCGGAAAAAGGTTTTATGTAATAGCGTTAATCTTCATGTACTTTTGATTAATCCCGATCCAGACAAGCCATTATCCACTACAAAGAGGCCGAAGTGCAAGTGGCGCTATATCTGTAAGGACCCAGACCAACTGGATACGTGTAAGGTAGTCGCTTCATGTGTCGGTGACAGCAGTAACAAGGCCATAGAAAACCGTGAGTTCAGGAATGCACCCAATTCTCCCCGTATATATGTACCAAAGTAACTATACAAATAAATAAAATTGAAGTGTCCGTTTGTAATTTAAACATCTACGAGAGAATATTCTATATTCTATTATTTATTGGAATATTCTAAACAAATATGTTATAAAGTTGAAGTGTCTGTTTGTAATATCAAAATAACAGCCTTATACTGATTGCATATGAAAAAATATACGGCACTTATGACAAAAACACGTTTTTTTTCAATTTTCGTCTGACTGTCTGTCTGTTTGTTCCTGCTAATCTCTGTAACGGCTGGACCGATTTTTACTGGACTTTTACTGGCTAGCTGGTTATAAGGTCTAACATAGGCTACTTTTGTTTTAGAAAAATAAGTAGGGTTTTCTGTAAAAAAATTAAAATCCTTGAAATTGATAACAAAATCCGATTCCAACAGCTAATCTCCGAAACGGCTGGACCAATTTTGGCGAAGGAGTAACTCAGGGTACTTTTATGTTAGAGTAAGAATTAGGGTTCCGTGCAAAAAAATTTAAACCCTTGAAATTGGTAACAAAATAAGATTCAAACAGGAAAGTAATATTTTTTAACAATAATTTCACACGAACGAAGGTCGCGGGTAACAGCTAGTTATAAATACACATTATGGCTAATTTTAAAAGCTAAGCTTAAAGATTTAATAATTAGATTTTTATTTAACTATGATCCAGAACAAAGTTGATTGCTATCGCGGTTAAAATCTGAATGAGGCTGGCAACGTGGAGATGGCACATTTTTTTTTTTTAACAACCTTTAATTGACACGAAAAAAAATTAAAATTTGAATTAGGTTTATCTGTCAACATTGAACGCATATACAAAGTTTCGTGTCCGAGCTATTAACCGTTGAAGAGTTCTCTCGTGAGATCCAGGCCGCAGGATCAAGCCATGTCTGTCATAAAAATGTATAATCACCAGACCCAAAGGTGTGTGCAAAATTTCAGCTCAATCGCTTGGGGGGAAGCCGGTTCGAAATTCAGCTGCAAGATTTAATAATTATCGTATTAAAATCTCGAAATTTCATAATAACTATGACTGAAATACCGACGTCCAAATGCCCGAAAGGATGAAACCCCGAATGGACGAAATCCCGAATGGACGAAATACCGATGGATGAAATCCCAGAGCGGCGACGTAGTTCTCGCGATTACTCATAGATGGCACTACAACACAGTTTCAGTTTACTCCGACCAAATAGGTTAGGTTAGGTTAGAACTGTGACCAACTGCGCGCGAGCCGAGCGACCGTAGCGAGCGGTGCCGCGGTAGCGGCCGGCGAACGCTACGAAAACTGCGACCAATTTCGACGTAGCGCTCGCCGGCGTATTTGGTTACAGTTCTAACCTAACCTATTTGGTCGGAGTAAACTGAACGGGTACGTACTGCATGTCATTGTCTTAGAAATTTTAGGCTTTGAGATGTAATTTCGGGATTTAGAACTTCGGGATATGGATCTTCGGGATTTTAAGCTTTCGGGCAAATGACCTTTCGGGATTTAAAACTTTTGACCAAACAATCATTCGGTGTTTAATTTTTCGGGGTTTCGTCCATAGGTATTTTAAAATACGGTCTTTTAAATTTCAGTATTGTAATACCCTTTGATAATGATTGATTGACATATTATATTTTGTACAGACATAATTGACGCCAACGAAGAGCAAAAAAAGAAAGCGAACGAGCTAGAAATGAACTTCCGAAAAGCGAGTAAGTTTTTGTTAGAAACTTGTTTGTAAGTACCTATTATTTATTTATTACAGGCCTTTACTTGTCTTTTTTAGGGTTCCGTACCTCAAAAGGAACCCTAAAAGATCACTTTGTTGTCCGTCTGTCTGTCTGTCAACACTAGGGTAGCCAACTATACTATAATACATGGTATTGTTCTATATTTCGGGTCTGCGTACTATAAAGGGAGTAAAAAGACCCTTAACGAAGCTGAAAGGCACTTGTTCATCGTGGCCGTCATTGCGAGCATTGTTTATTCTGGACCATACCTGAAAACCTTCTAGTTACGAAGATATTTGAGGTCGAAGTCAAATATTGCAGTGATTTTACTGACACAACTACAGGCCAAAAATGGCAACATAATATATAAAAAAAAAACCCTGAAAATAACTTACCAAATTAATTTAAAGCAATTTAATTCTGTTCTCAATTCCCGCCACTTCGGCATTCACAGAAATTACATTTTCGGTAATGAATTCGAAATGGCGAGAAGAAAGAAACAGAAATATGAGCTCATTACTAAAAAATGAGCTTTTGATTTACATAATTTTTAAAAATTGATGAGATAAAGCATTTATCATTATAATCTCTTCATTTCAGAATAAAAATTCCATAATTATATGTTAGTGCATGATCTCTTAAAAACTGTTAGGGGACAAATACAAAGATGTTAGTAACATAAAAACTTAACAACTATGTTAGTAGACATTAACGATATTTACAGGAGCATGTAGCTGACTTAAATAGTTGGAGAAAGGACAATCCAGTTTATTGGCAATGACATTCAGGTGACCGTAGGAACTGGCAACAAGGACGCTGCTCGCTTGCGTCTGATTGCTGCGAAGCTGTCAGTCTGGTCGTCCGCGAACATCCCATTGCCAATTTTTTTTTTCGCATTTATGACACTTTTATTTTAGACAAAAGATGCAAAAAATATAGTTTTTATAAAAATAAATGTAACAAATCTAGATTCGTCTATTTTAAATTTTTCTATAAAATATTATGGTTTTTTGAAGTCTACTATATTTTTATAGCTTATTTTGAAAAATACTATATTTCGCTGAAGAGATGTTGGCAACCCTAGTCAATACCCTTCTTCTCAGGAACGCGTGGAGGTATCAATCATCAAACTTGTAAAAGAAATGACCGCACTTGGTCGGTTATTTTTAGTTCTAACGTTTTGCGATCACTTCATGTCACTAATAATATTTTTTCAACAGTCGGTATTACTCGCTTGGATGAAGAAGTCGAAAAAATAAGTACGTTATTCTTTGGTTGGAACATTATCATAGATTTTATATTATTTTTGTATTTAATTGCGGTATATTATTTTTCCGCAGTTGAAAGACATGTTGTATTAATAAGACCGAAAAACATAGGTAAGCCTCACAAACGATTTTTTTATTATTAACATTTCCCTATATTTATTTTCATACAAATCTTATACATTTTTAAAAATTATTATTAGACTACGTACCAATAAATACTCAGAAGGTGTATACATTAAACGCCAATTTGATTTTTTATTTGGTCATTATTGTCGGTGAAATGTATATTACAAAATTCCTTTTACCCGACTGCGGCGAAGCCCAAAAGGTGGGTTATGTGTTTGACTTGTAAGTATGTATGTCCGTTTCTATGTTCACTCGTAACTCCTAAACGGATAAACGGATTTGGATAAATTATACGTCGTTAGATTCGTCTTGGTACATTGAAATAAAAAAAAAAAACAAAGAAAAATGGCGGATTTCGGGTATCATGGAGTTCAAATTTTTTTTTTCTTCCTATACCATCGAGTGGGGTATCAAAATGAAGGGGTTTTGGGGCTGATTACACAAACATATACAACTGTTTAAAAGTAATTCGAAGTGACAAATCGTATAAAAAGGGAGCAAATCGTATACAGGGCGTCCCACGTCAATGCCACACGGATGGACCTTAAATATTGTAAATAGGAAGTTTTACTGACTTCATTTTGATTTTATTTCGCTCTCTGTTGATTTACTTTTTATCTTTGCATGGTGAATGTTTTAAATAATAGGTACGTCTTAGTTCAGTTTGTCTATAATTCATTTTCCTGAACAAAATTTTAAATGAAATGAAAACTTTCATGGTTTTCCTTTTATTTCAGATTCTATGTTATTGAGGAAAAATTAAATTTAAAATTTAAAAAACCCCCATCGCAACAAAGAAAAGCGAACAAACATTTGAAAAGTCAATAAAATGGCTGAACTTTCCATAATTCAAATGGGCCCCGCCTGCTTAAAATATTGTGCTTGTTTTATGCTTTTCAGTTTTTTCAGTCGGGTTTTTTAGTTTTATCAACTACTTTTTTTCTCTCCAATTATTTCTAAGATTTAAGACTACGATTTGTTTATTTTTTGGTAGTAACTGATGTTTTTTCACAAATAACTGGACAAGAAAATATTCAAGAAAACCACATTCATAAGTGTAGAGACTTAAAATTCATTCGCAAAATACCGCATTTTTGAATTATTGTTGTTTACATATAAGTGAGACTTATGTAGATTACCCTGTTTTGTACACAGGGTGTTTTTATTAGTATGTATCTGGCCTGTGTGGTTTTGGTAAAATTAATTGATTAGGTACTTAGTAGCTCTACGTAGCCTAAGGTAGCTTTACATTGTTTACACAATTATGGAATAATGGTTGTAGACACTAAAATGGTTCCTTGTCCGTGTTTACATCATTTTGGGGCTGACTGTACATAAATATTATGAACCATTCCAGATCCAGATAAAAGGATAGAAACCCTCGAAGAATATTTCAATAACATTATCATGGCTCAACACCTGTGTGAGTTTTATTTATGACATAATATAAAATCACGCCTGCAATCCCGAAGGGTTACGCAGAGATGTACCTAATAGTACACCCCCATTTCGCCAGTTTCGTTTCAGTCACATTATAACGGGGGCGAGTATATTGCCATCAACTAGGCCCAAATCCAGACTCCGCGGCTGCTAATGATTTTCCTGATGGAAAAACCCAATAACACTTTGTCCGACTCTGGAATCGAATGCAGGACCTCATGCTCAAAAGTCGCTCTTGCGACAACTAGACCAACGAGTGAGGTCATTTAATTGATATTAATTACAGTTTATAAACCCCACTTCCCATTTAAAGCTTTTTCTTTTAAATGAAATGCGTAGAGGAACTAAACTTTTCATAAACTTATACGTCTTATGACTTCCAAATTCTTCGACCCAGGGCCCATGTGGACTACTGGTCGCTAGTTTTGTCCAGCTCGTCCCGCCATCTCTTGGAGAGGCCCTTGCCCAGCAGTGAGATGGCACAGGCTAACAATATCAGTATATGTATTATACTTATTTATTTACAGCAACAACGCCATCAGATTCGGAAGAGGTAAAATAACACATAATATTAATTAAACAGGAAGAAAATGTCGGTGGACTATTTTGTCAAACTATGAATTATGATTTCAACAGCTATAAATGTATTACTAACGAATTCAGAAAGGCAAATTTCACAAAAACATTAAGGACATGATATTAATTAAAGAAGTAAAGTTAGAACCAGTATTACCTTCAGATTATCTTAACATTTTTCGAGAATTAAGGTTGCCATAACTGCACTTTGCGTTTATTACTAGCACGCAGTGCCTGCTACTCAAATTATTATGAATTTAAAAAAGAATCTTTTAGAATAGACATCGATTTTTTTGCGTGATGTCAGTTTTGTTTAAGAAATAAAAAAGTGAACTCAGAGAAATACAGGGAAGGGACACCGAGGCTAAAACGGTTACGTCGTATTCAGTTCATCATTCTGAACCCCGCACTTAGAAATTTTACGTAGGTTATTAAAAAAAAAAACCGGTGTTTCCTACAAAACTGCAATACATACCGTGTAGTTTCTACACGGTGAAAATGTTTGTAACAGCTGATTTTAAATGCCAGATCATAAACGCACTCGCGTTTCCCCCACGCCAAGCCACAATTTAACCTACCATTTTGTCAAATTTTTGTGTTGTTTGGCGTACAGAGCACGCGCTTGCTTGTCACGTTAAAGTCAAAATCTCCGCAAGACTTTTATTTAAATGAAGGTAGCGTACCAGAGGGTATTCTGGTACCTTACAGTTCAGACCATCAAACTGACCGGCTATTCCACAATCCTTAAATATGTACCTTTTTCGACAATATGTTGTATTTACATAATATGTATAATTATTTTGTGACTAGTAAAATTACCTCCCATGAAATAAAATAATATTATTTTTTATTTGCCCGTAAATACGAAGACACATCCGGTGGGTGGATCAGAAAATTCATCGGACACTGAAGAGGACGTGCCTAAAGAGTTGGAGGAGGAGCCGCCCAAGGTAATATTCAAGTGGCGAAATTGTTCGTAACTTGGTTTTATTCAATCTAAATTATAATTAACCATTATGTTACTTTAAGCCTTTAGTGCGAAAAAAATTGAATTGTCATGAGAAGGTCACTAAGGTAACTACACCATTTATTTATTTTTTAGTTTAGCCCGTATTGTCTCACTCCTGAGCAAAGGCCTCCCCCAATTCCTTCCACTTCTCACGATGGTGTGCTTCTTCTCGCCAATTCGCTAGGAAGCCATCCAAGACGGACATAAATAATTATAGACCAATCAGTCTAATCTCCCATGTCTATAAAATCTTTTTAAAAGTCGTAGAAAATCGCATAGCTGGTGATTTAGATTAACAACAACCTCCTGAACAAGCAGACTTCCGTCCCTGACTTTCTACCACCGACCGCTTGCATGCCATCATCAATAGAAAAATCTCTAGAATTTAATATCCCACTTTACCTTGCATTTGTGGACTACTCGAAAGCATTCGATAGTATAACACACTCTGCCATCTTTAACGCTCTTAGCAATCAAAATGTAGAATCTACCTATATACGTTTTTTACAAAATATCTATACCAGCAGTAAAGCCGCTATAAAATTAGAATGGATAGGTCCGCAATTCAGGATCCTAAAGGGAGTCAAACAGGGCGACCCGCTATCTCGAAAGCTATTTACTAGTACCCTAGAAGAAGTTTTTAGAACGTTGGCGACCGCCTGGGAAGAGAGAGGTATCTCTCTCGGTGAGGCGAGGTTGACAAATCTACGCTTTGCTGATGATATTGTACTTTTCTCTTCATCAGCTGCGGAACTGGAAAATAAGCTTCAAGAACTCAGCAAAGCAAGCCTTGAGGTTGGACTGAAGATGAACATGTCAAAGACTAAGCTCAAGACCAACAGTTCACCTATCAACGTGCACTTAAACGGGGAGAAAATACACCATGTCCAAAAATACATCTACCTGGGCCAAGTAGTCTTCTTCCAGGCGAGACAAGATAAAGAAGCGGCAAGACGCACGGAAAACGGCTGGAAGAGCTACTGGTCCATGAAAGAACTATTCAAGGGCTGTTTACCTATCCCCTTAAAACGCAGGCTAATGGACATGTGTATTCTCCCCATCTTGACATATGGTGCACAGACTAACGTCCAGAAGTCCAAACTCAAAGTTTGCCAACGAGCGATGGAGCGCAGCATACTGAATGTAAAAATAACTGACCGGACTATTATATAAACCGATATTTTTTTAATTGTGGGCGAACGAAAATAGGCAACGTCGCAAATAGCTGTCAAATATTTCGCTGTTTTGATTAATTCGGCAATATTACTGTGTGGATATAAGAAATATGGTTAACATAAGATATGTTAAATAGTGTCCGATCGATGCGATGGCCGATTAAAAGGATTTGGCTTCGGCCAGAAATCAACTTTTAAACTTTCTTTAATGTTAACATGAACCCCTCCGAATTGTTTAGTGTACAAAATTTCATCATCCACATTCCGAACTCACCCGCTGCTGGGTATAGGCCTCTCTTTCTTGTGCATTTTATAAATACATAAGTTAACGGTATCATTGATTTTATAAATTTATGGTTTTATAATAACTTTTTGTTTATTATTATTAGCCACTGAAAGACTCAGGAAAGAAAGCAGTAAGTTACATTGTTAATCGTTTTGACATTAGGTGATTTTGCAAAAGTACCTTATTGGTAAATAAACACATATTTTCCTATGTATTAAATCACTTAAATGCTAGATCCTCCCTAGAAAATAGTATAAAATGAACATTTTTAATCAGTCAATTATTATATTTCAGAGCACAAGGCAATTAATTCTAAGAAGACAACACAATGTCCATGCAATTCCAGGAAGTAATATCATCAACGGTCCCCACCAGTCACCACCATCAATATCTATGCCGTAAAGATATAATAAAAAATATGTGATGTTCAACTGTTTTTTCTTTTCTGATTTTTTCAAGTTATGTGAAAACATACCATATTGATCCCACTAACAATGAAAATACAAGACAAAGTCCAGGCGTTTACAGGTTTTCGTGGAATTTAGAAACTCACATACATACAAGAACCTTGAATACATGACACTCGTTTTTTTGAGCAGTCATGTAAAAAAACAGGAATGCATCAATCGAGTTATCAAATGTAACGTCGCGCATCGAGGACAAAATGAAGGCGCGACATGAATTTAAAAGTTATCACACAGATTTGATTGACCAACCAATGACTTCTTTTAGCCATAGAGTACTTACTATTCTAGGTATGTTACAAAAAATATTAAAATTCATGTCTGGTATAAAAATCATAAGGTTTTCCTACTGACCCTACTGTATAGGACCTTGATAAAAGTATACTCGTCTATATACAGAGTAGACTATAGGCGCAAGTAAAATAAACTTTTATAATCAAATCTTTTTAGTGTGAATCAATTGGTAAAATCATCCTAGTTTTCAAGGAAAAAACAGAACCCGTATATTTTTGTCACAAATATTTCTTTTTATCAGTGGCCCAAAAAGTCTGACAACCAGTCTAACCAAAGGGTATTGTATTACCCAGTACTAACTGGGTTGTGGAGGTCAGATAGGCAGTAGCTCTATGTAAAATACTGGTATTCAGCTGCATCTGGTCAGACTGGAAGCCGACCCCAATATAGTTGGGAAAAGGCTAGGCAGATGATGATGATGATTTCTTCAAGTCTCATCATCATCTTCTTGCCCTTGTCCCATGTTACTTGGGATCGGCGCCACACGTTTTTTTCTTCCATTCTCCCCTGTCAACCGTCACGCATCAAAAAATCATCCTCTCACAATCTATCGAAGACCAAGGAAATGATGGATGGATTATGTGAAGAATGATTTGAAAGAAAAAGGTGTAGGATTTTTTCAAATCTATGTAGGTTAGGAAAACGCGAACAAAATTATTGTTTGCCAGTCAAAGTTATAAATAAAAATAAATAAAAAATACATACATAATTTATCCATCCTCAAGTTAGTCCGAGCCAGTTCTTCCTGCAGATAGTTCCTGTCAAATCTCTCGGCATCTAGAGCAGCCTGCAGTCTCCGCACTTCTCCATGCAATGAACGTAGTGCTGGTGGCGTCTCCGCAACTTTCACATGTCCAGCTGCCATGTCTATACCACAAGCCTCTGTAAAAAAAAAAAACAAATTGACAAGGGTACATTTAAAACTAGGTTTTGCCTGCAGTTTGACTTGAAATGAGGGCAGAAATGATCCTACGAGAAGATCCTATTGAGATACAAGGTATCATAAAAGGGAGGTATCTTCCTACTGGTTATCTTGATGGGGCGGGGTGTCTTAGCACAGGGGCATTTTTGTGTATAGAATTAGATATATACGATGAATGTTGTCCTTTGTAATTGTATTTAAGTACTAACAATAGTTTCTAAGATTTTGTATTTGTGTACCTTTAAATTTAGTTGTCCCAAAATAAATCATTTTGAATTTGAATAAATGTAAAGACCACATCATGATCTATTCCTATGCCAAATTTCATCGAAATCCATTCAGCCATTAAATTGTGACAAACAAGCAAACACACATGTGCATTAATACATTATTTACTTTTTAAGATAACAGGTAAATTAATAACAGAAATACATAAGTCCCTCAATAAATTATGGACTGGCTAAACTTAATAGTGAACTTTCTATGTCGTCTTTGTAATAGGGCATGTGGCCCATCCCTTCATAGTAGTAACAGCTGCTACTTTCAAACAGACAGCTGTTTGCACATTAACATAAAAAATTGCTAACAATTTTTTTAAGCACCCCAACAGTTTAATAATTACTAGTGACCCGCCCCGGCTTTGCACGGGTGCATGATATACATATAAACCTTCCTCTTGCATCACTCTATCTATAGAAAAAAACTGCATCAAAATCCATTGCATAGTTTTAAAGATCTAAGCATACATAGGGACAGACAGACAGCGGGAAGCAACTTTGTTTTATAGTATGTAGTGATATTGAACTGTAAGTTGGGTGACCCTGGGAAGATGCGTTACCATACTAGGTAAGCCTTGTAAATTCAATAATAATTCAAGGTTACCTGTAATAGCTGCTTGAACATCCCTGCGAGAGACAGGAGAGCACTCCAACAGGCTTTTACTGAACTTCAGAATGGTCTCCTGGTCATCGCCACTCAGCTTGCTGCACATCGCATTCTTAAAGTTCACATCCTTAGAGTTCACGCACACAAAGAACAGTAGCAATGATGCCACAAGGTATATCTCCTCCTCATTGGACACCTCAACTGTCTCATTTTCAAATTTAAATTCTGGATACTTCTCCAAAACGAACTCTTCGACTGTGCGAGCTTCTAGTTTAGACGACTTGGATTCGTCCAAGTTCAGGTTCTCATGTAAATGAGTTATTATGTTTAGTAGCGATTCTATGTTAACGGAACGTTCATCTTGGTTGCTTTCATTGAAATAACAGTTTATCTAGAATAAAACAACCGGTATTTAATGTAAAGTAACGATACACAAATTATCATCAACGACATTAAAAAAAACATCTGCTACTTTTACCCAGTTTCTAATAATAAGTTTCCAATTTTTTAACATGGTATAATGACAACACAAACTATTTTATTTTAACACTTTTTTAAGTTTTTTGGGCCCAGTTCTAAATCAAATGTGATGGCTGGCAACGAAAACACTAATAAACAAACAATTTCGAAACTGTCGTTTCTTTCAATGAAATAATTGTTATTATTTAGCCGTTGGCCCGTTGCAGTTTAAAAAGTTTGAATGAATTCTTTTCACAGACGTCGTTGGTTTTGGAAATGTCAAAGACACGTAGGTATTTTCTTCAGTTTAGTGGCTTGATACAATGAAAAAAATACTAATAAAATACTAATAAGTAAAATGTAACACAAAAACCTGTGTTAACAATCACAATTTTGTAGTTTGTAATATAGTCAAACTGAAATGAAAATTAGGAGACAAAAGTAGTAAAACGGTCTATTCTGGACAGATAATCGTTTAATTTACTGTTTCCTGTTCTTATGTCACTGTCAGTGTCAGATGGCAATGTCATAACAAAAAGATATGAAGGAAAGGCACTGCAGTTCCAATTTAATTAAGTGAAATACCTGTATATATTAAATAATCTACATAGTTAAAGACCAGTGTACCTTACTGAGAATATAGGACTTTACACAGTTACTGTTTGGTCTAATAATGTCTGCTAAGCGGGCTGCAGGGCTAGTTATCTTTAGGAACATGAATCAAGTAGTCCAGTATTTGATGTTACAAACTTCTTACGGAGAACATCACTGGACTCCACCAAAGGGTAGATATAAATAGTGAAATATATAACTTTTATAAACTAATAACTCCTCTCTCACAGGACAACACATCTAACATACCATGTTGGTTTGTCACACTGCTCAGTTTTTCTGTGTATCTTACCATTTTCTATTTTTACTCAGGCCATGTTGATCCTGGTGAGTCGGACTGGGTTACAGCTTTAAGAGAGACAAAGGAAGAGGCTGGATTATCTGAAGAAGACTTAGAAGTAAGCCAAAAAGCATTATATTATAATTCTCTTATACTGTCTTAACCAAAAATATTTGTTTTAGATATACAAAGATGTTTCTAAAGTATTGAACTATAAAGTGAAAGGTAAACCAAAAGTGGTTGTGTACTGGCTGGCAAAACTGAAGAATCCAGAGACAAAGGTTCTGTTGTCTGATGAACATCAAGATCTGAAGTGGCTCCCATTGAAAGAAGCACAAGAAATATCAGGATTTGATGATATGAAACAACTTTTGTTAGAGTTCAACGAAAAAGCAACATTTTTATCTTGAGAACTATTTGTTTAGCAAAATCATGAATTATTGGATGATTGTAAATAAATAATTAGCCCACCTAAGCTTGTTGTTATTTGTGTATTTGTCATATTTTAATGTAAATTCCTTCAGCGCTTATACAATGTATGAATAAAAATGTGGAAAAAGTGAAAGTCTAATTCTGTAGTTTGTTTGCGCACCTGTCTGCAGGAATTCTGCACTACACTACTAAGTTAAGCTGATGTGTCTGTGCAGATAGATTATGTCATAGTGGGTCATTAGATCATATATTACTATAAGTGAAGAACCAATATACGATAAAGGTCTTCAGTCGCCCTGCTATTTATCATACTGATCTTTCTGAATATGTTGGGGGGGGGGGTTGGCTTCAAGTTGTATACTGGTATTCAACTGAATACAGCTGAGAATACCAGTATTTATTATGGACCAACTACCATTTGACCCTTACCTCCACCACCCAGCACCACCCAGGTACTGGGTAACATATTACGGTATCTCCTAAAAAACTGAATTTTGATCATGCTCTGGTGCAAGTAGGTTTAAAATACTCGGGTAAACTTTTCCAGTGGACTGTTGTGGGTACGGCCATAATTACGCCTCGTGCGGATGAATTAGATGAGGTTACCCTCACCAAGACGCTAACACTAAATAGCTATTTCTAATGTACTTAGCATGATTTATTTATTGAGTACTTAGTGACGTTATTTGAAAAACAAGAACCTACACTATTCTACAATCAATAAATAAACAAGGATCTTTAGGCTTTTGGCGCTTGATTGGCATTGTCGGAGGGAGTTGTTGTAAAATTAGGGTTACCAGTAACTAAATTTTCCTCACTTTTAGGGAAAACATCAATGCAATCAAATCGTCTTAATTTTGACGAAATTAGTAGGTAATGGCGTTCATGCCATGGCCATTTGACATATATTTTTTCAATTCGAGTAACTATACTATGATACATAGTGTTATAATTAAACTTAATATCGGGATATACATATAATGTGATGTTACGTCTATACACAGTGAAAGGGGCACCGATGCACGAACGGTTATCACGTATTGTACATCATTCTGCACCCCGATACATGGCCCGTTTGTGCGTCGGTGTTCGACCCACCCTGTGTTAGGCTTTAACCAAGAAAACACAAGAATGAGATTTAAGTTAGTTTTATTATATTCTACATAAACTATATCGCGGTCGTATTTTCGACTCATTTTCTTATAGCTATCTACTACTTACAGGAAAATATAATATATTCTTAAGTACTTGAATAATGAAAGGGCCATTTAAATATCTAAAATTGTATCTGATATTCTACTTCACACATAATATTGCGCTACTAAGGTAATACAATATTGCGCTAATAAGGTCTATCCTCACAAATCAGGTACGTGGCCGAACCGTGTCAAGTCAGAGGCTCGATAAAATATCGGTGTGTACATTTTGCATGAACTCGTTTACACACGTCCGGGCCGACGACGGAGCTTCAGTCCGGCCGACGCCGGTTGCACGTAGGCGATTAAAAAAAATAAAGATGTTAATACGCGTAAATAGCATTTTCTACGACATGTCTCACCTGAAACATATGTTCCAAGTACCAAAATAATGGATGGAATAAAATCGGTCGAATATTAAACTGTGAACCCATCCACGGTCAGGGCACGGTCTTCCCTGACGTATGAGGACACAAATGCACGGCCCCGTCACCTTACCTATCCTACCTTTAATTGGTAGAGATAACCTTGAGTACGTATAAAGATGGACGCGCAACTAGTCGCGCCGCTACCATCGCATTTTATAAATCTTTATATAAAATACGGATACGGAAAATTCGGATATCAGTAAAATACGGATTCAAGGCGCGCGCGCGGATATCGTCATTAAATTCGGCGCATGCGAGTCTCGAACAGAAATACTAGTAAAATAACGGATGCGATTCGGCGCGTATGATGCGAAGAGGTGGGCGTGGCCATCCGAAAATACGTTGACTGTGTCCCGTACGGCTCCTGCAGCGCGTCTAGGTGCGCATCCATATTAAACAGTTGACAAGATTTATGTAAATCTATTTGATGTAATGGTTTGCTTAAAAATTAGAAATGCATGTATGCGGTATATCGCTATCTTGCTATTAATTCTCATTCGAACTAGTTTACATACGCGTTATAATGCTTTTACACTTTCTTTGATGTGCTCTGTCTAGTGATCAAATTATTATAGAGAACTTTTTAGAAATATAGTAATAACACCTTATTTTCCTATTCAGAACTTTCTTTTTACAAGTACAATACCACATGGCTCTTGGGCCCGGTTCCACCATGCAAGCCTTTCAAAATAGCTTCAAAGGCACTGGCTCAGGTATATTTTTCTTCATAATCTCTAGTAATTGTTGTTTATTACAGTCTGGAGAAAATTCTACATTCTGACTCGTTAGCCACTCCATTATCTCACTTTTTTGGGAGTTACTATTGGGTGCTTTGCCAGTGGTATTTTGATTTGGAGCGTACCCAATCTTTTTTATATGCTGTCTAACAATTTCTCGGCTACCTGTAAATCCAATTTCTTCTTTCAGTTCCTGACATAATTTCTTCACAGTTGGAACCTCGTTTCTGACCGAATAATATTCGTGAATTTTCCGTTGTAAAACGCCCAGATCCAACTTAACTTTATCTTTTCTTATTTTGCGGATCTTGACTTGTGAACCTAGTTTAGTGGATGTTGCATCAGCTAATCTCTTCTCGCTTACGATTCTTGTAACAGTACGCAAAGAAACACCTGAAGATCGAAACAATAATATATTATGTCATAAAATAATCACTATACTTAGTTTAAAGTAAAACTTGTAAACACAATTGCACTAAACTGACTTAGGCAGGAAAAAGTTGGGGACCACCTAAACTGTTATACTTAGTAACCAAATTTTTAATTACAATGGGGGAACATATAAGTCGGGACTTTAGGACCAAGTATGGTAACACTTGCCTGTAGCAGCGGCGACTCGTTCGTTTACTTTTTCGAGCGGAATTATCGGGCCGCGAAACTCCCTCTCCTGTGTAAAGAACTCCTTTATTTGTAATACTGCTTCTCTAACACCACTTTTGATTACTTTCGGCATATTCTTTGAATTTATCAAGCTAAATCCTGGCAAAAACAACTGTATACAGAGCTGCCAAAATGTGACACTTTATTTACAAGATGGCGGCTATAGTTCCGATTTTGGCTGCGCGCCAAATGATTCTTGTAGCGTAGGGTTGGCCTAAATGCTGACATTTCGATCGGGACATCGGAATAGAATACAGAAATAGTGTACGAGCAAAATACATTTAGCGAGGGTATCTATAAGGCATATTCAATGTCAATGGAGCATTATGACTTGTTTGTTTTATATTTATAAACTTAGATTGTAGGTACGTATGTTTTGAATACATAATAGATAAGTTATATGTTTACAATTTATTTTTAACATTACTACGTAAAAAATTTACACCCAATTCGACCGCGTCAATGGCCGTACCGGGGGCAGTCATCACTCCATAACCGCCGTGCCCATAGCAATGTACAACTTTTACCCCATCAAACAGCTCCGCTTCAACACGAACCGGCATTCTGTGAGGGCGCAAGCCAACCTTATGTGCAATGACCTCCGCATTTTTCAAGTTCGGGAGAAATTTACAACAACGCTCCAATATAGACGCTGCGTCATACTTGCAATAATTCAAATTATAACTGTCATATCCTCTACAACCACCCAATGTAACCACCCCATTAAGCCCCGGAATGATATACGTATCATAATCCCCATAAAACGCTGATTTCACCCATGGTGCCTTCACTTTTATCACTTGTCCTCTGATGGGCACCATATCGTAATCATTACATAAATATTTTGCACCCAAACCAGCACAATTAAACACTAGGTCATAATCTGATAAGGACGCAAAACTTTCCACCTTTTTGTTAATCAACTCTCCGCCTTTTTCAACTATTATCTTCCCCATCCATGGCAAATAGCGTTCACATTCAACTTTTAGTGTTGAAAAGTAGGATCCGAATTTTGTACCTTTTGGACCTAGTTTTAATTCCTCATCGGTGACGGGTCGATAGATTGGCACTAAATCTTCAATGAGATGATTTCTAGTGACATGGTAGTTCTCTTGTGAAAATATGTAGGCTCCTAAAGTCATAACCCCAATTCGTTCAGCGTCAGGTGTCTTGAGTATATTTTGCCAGAACTGCCAAGACTCGTTCAGCCATTTCTTAGTTATTTCTTTTGTTGGTCCTTTAAAACTAGTTCCCGGCCTGAAGATACCAGCGGCAATGTGGCTGGTGGTATCTTCTGTGTATTTTTCAGCGAGAACTGTTACCTTGGCTTTCTTCAGTCGATCTTGGAACAGTTTAGCCACTGTAATGCCGACCACTCCTCCTCCGATTACGGCTATATTTAGCTGTTCATGCATCTTGAATGTTGTATTGTTGCTCCCTGTTATAAAAAAAGTTTAATGAACATGAAAGCCTAAAAAAACTACAAGTACCTAATAAGAATATTGTATGAATGCTTACCAAACAATTATAAAAGTACCACTAACAGCTCCCAGTTAATAATAAATAAAAATAGAAAAAAAACTTTTGCATTGATTTGCGAAATGTTAATAATATACCGCTGCCGAGCCGAATAAATTGTAAATACCAACTAGGTTTTAATTGCTCGGCTTATTAACACACACACAAACATGCATGCTCGTTGCTCGCAACAAAGTTTGTTTTATCATAATAAATATTGTACAAGCTAGGCTAGGCGGCACCGCGGCGACAGCCACAAGCCGTAAAAACAGATTAATCGTCTTTATTTGGTGGCAAATTACTTCATAAAAGTAAGGCTAAGGCTCTCTTGCATCTATATAGGTCATTTACTGATCAATAATATTTAACTGTTGAGAACAGATGCTAGAGTTGGCCATTGAGTTAAAATTTTATCGCATTTGGTAATCATAATTTATGTGATAGTGACATAATTTCCGATTTTATGTAACTGCGTAGCGGCCACTGTACGTATGACCCTGACCTTAAGTTGTCATCTGCTATCATTAGTCCATTGACGCAAAGATGAAACCTGTTTACGAGAAATACTAACTTGTCATCGGTACCAATATTTGTAATTAATATGTATTGTTTTATTAGTACCTTACCTTGGATGCTATAACTGAAGACTGGTTGATGAAAAAGGGTAAAATATAAAAAAAAAACTAAAACCACTCCTCATTGTCTATGGCTAAGATTTTAACATCAAAAATATCATTCTGAGGCCTCAGGGCAGGCGCGGTCCTAGGGTGTGGGTCACAGGGGTCATGACCTCCCCAATATCATACACGCCAAATTACTAAACCTTCTTAAAGTAGCTTATTCGGATATAAATTATTACCTAATTTCCTGCTTAATCGTTCAACAAGAGAAACTAACCTTTTTCGAGGTAGAGTTAAAAAAAATTCGAGATCACTTCGCTCGCTAATGCATCTGAGTTACTTTCATTCTCATCTCTGTTTGAATGAACAAATAGAAGCTAATCCACGGCTGGCTGCTTCAATTTTGAGCTCTCTTCTCTCGCTCTTGCATTCTATTAGTATCCAGAGCGTATCCGGGAGGGGGGGTCATGGCCACCCCGCCTGTGCTAGGCCTAGGTCGACCGTGATCATGTTTCTGAACTCATTGATTTAAATAAAATAAATAGAGGTCCGGCTCGCTCGTGCGTTCTCTTCATCTTATAACTTGAAAATTTAAGTAACAGTTTCCGACAACAATTAAGAAATCAACCTTTCCGAGGCGGAATGCTAAAATATTCTCGCTCGCTTCGCTCGCCAATACATCCTATACTTTTGAATTCTCCATAAGTTGACAGAGTTCCTCCTATACTGATTCCTGTATGAATGAACAAAAAGAACTCAATTTATCCGAGGAAGGGTGCAAAAAATTTCGAGCTCGCTTCGCACGCTCTTGCGTCTTAGTACCTACACAACTCCAGTATGAATGGTTAAAAGCAAATCTAACCTACCCGGCGTAGTGCTTAATTTTCGAGCTCGCTTTGACATTCTGCTTACTTTTCAGTACATCTTTTTAAACTGATACAATTTCTGAAAGCTAAAGTTGCACCCCCGGAAATAAACCTTAGACGCCCTTGATTGTTTTGTTTATTTAAATATAGAGATAGTTGATATAATTTCGTTTTCCAAAAGTTGTTGATGATAGTTTAACACCCCCCCCTCCCTCCGCCCAATCGGTTTCCAACCAAATTCCTAGGTATGGCCCCTTGTGACCCCCCCCCCCAAAAAACTACGGCTGGAACCGTGCCTGCCTCAGGGAGTGACGAAAGTTAATATTTCCTGGCCTGCTCTGTCCCACTCCTGGTTAAAGGCCTCCTTCCTCTCCACTCCTTCGATTTCTTGCGAACCCGCACGTCCTCTTCCAGTTCTGAAGGAACCTGTCCAGTTCGTCCCGCCATCTCCTTCGTGGCCTACCGCGACCCAGCCTCATTGTGTCAGGGCACCAGCTTCCTGCTGTTTTGGCCCACAGTTTGTCCGCATGCGGCAGACATATCCTGCCCAGTCCCATTTGAGTTGGCCATAATATCCGTCAGCTCTATTTTTTTGGCAACATTGCAGAAACTTTGATTCATTCATTATCTGTTATTAAAAATGAAATTTATTTGATTTGACTTGACATCAGTCAGTTGCTTGCTGTTTGTTTCTTTGCAGAATTCTTTCATAATTTTAAATCCTGTTGCGGCTGCTGCAGGATTTATAAGTTTTCCGTTAACATGAATAAAGATGATGAGGATGGTGAACCTGCGACGATTGAAAGTGTTACTTCTAGCAAGGATAGTAATTCTGTGAAGAATAAAGGAAAGAGTCGCGGGAAGAAACGAAAACGGTATTGTTTTATTCATAATAACAACAACGCTGTAATTTTATTGTGCGGCTTACACCGATCCTTTATTATTTTCCCCTAATTTCACAAATGCTGACGCTATTGTGAGAATGAACAGTAGGCCACTTTTTGCTGTGAACATAATATTTTGTTCGACTTAAATGGTGACTTTTTGCCTACTAGTGTCGCAACCGACAACGCATCTTGTGGTATCTCAGGGACTAGGAGCAGCAAGACAACATTTTATTTATTTTATCTTTCGCTTATTAAGTCATGTCTGTACTTTTCAGTCCCAACAGTGAGAGTAGCAGCGAAAATGAAGATGTACTTGCGGAGAATTCTGTTGAGGTGGACAGGTGTCTGCATGCATCTGCTATTAAAAATAATTTAGATGAGACCAGTGTCAGGAAAATTATTAAGGTATGCTATGACACATTTTGTTGATCTATAGCTAAATGGAACAGGGCTGGCCACATCTGTCGCACGCCAGAGGAGCTATGGGCTAAAGTAATCACACAATGGGTCCCAAACAGCAGCAAACAGCAACACGGCAGGCCCAGAAGGAGATGGCGGGACGAACTAGTCTCTTTTCAAAAAGATTGGCAAACAACAACACTGGATAGGGATAAGTGGAAAGAGGGAATTAGGCCTTTGCCCTGCTGTGGGACACAAATAGCTGATAATAATAATAATAGCTAATTGAGACAAAAAACCTAAAAGCTACAACTTTACTTTTTCGTAAACCTCATTAATTTCTTTAGTTACAGGCTAGCTTTAATAGGTTGAATAGAGGAACAATGGTAGGTAAACCAATAAATGAAATACTTGGAAGTGGAGACGCTGGGTGTTTTGGGGGGACTGCTTTAAGTAATTTTGTTATGACATGATAATTATGGTAGCTGGTATAATCAAATCATTTAAACTTGTTTATACAGGTAATTTAACCTGTATTGATAAGTTAAAACGATTTGACTTTTGATATTATATCAGGCTACTTAAAGGAACTGTGTAAATTTCTAACTTCTTTTAACCACTGCTCTATAATGGCATGAGATGATTCCACTTGTTGTCTGATAGTCATACTTAACATCTTCGTCTTAAGATATCATTTCAGCTTGGAAGCACCCACTGCTGGCCATATGGCTTCCCTTGGTTTTCCGTATTTTTTTTTTTTTTAATCGTTCCCCACACTAGGAATTTCTCCTGTACCGTGGGTGTGTTTACAAACATTTAAATTCACATACACAAACAGCCAGATCCGGAACAACTACGTGTAGGCCATACAAATATTTGTTCCGTGCGGGAATCGAACCCGCGACACTAAGTGCAGCAGTCAATCGCTCAGCCACTGCGCCAACCGTGCCGTCAAAATAAGCATGACTCATGATGGTAGTTACTTGCTGCCTCCATAATACTTATACCATTGCGTGAATCATCAATTTCTTATTTATAAAAATAGATAATTAAACAGACAAAACACGAGAAACTATTTTCGTGTTTTGTCTGTGTGATCACATTGTTCTTTTAAACTACACAACATATTTTGATGCCTTCCACACCATCATTTTGTCAATTTATTCCGGAAGGTTTACGTGTGATATTTTTTAATTTTAATATTTAAGTTATACTTTATGAGTGGGCTGAACTAATTATTAAGAACTACCTGTTCTTAATAATTAGTTCAAACCAAAACAAGAGAAGAAGATAAAGATATTCTTCTTCTCTTGTTTTGGTTTCTATCTCAAGCAAAACTTAAAGGTCTTATTTGTAATGTCTTTGTTAACATGTAATTTCTTTATTCTAGAAAGTGGTGACAAATAACCGTGTGTTGGCACTTGTGAAGATGCGGGAAGAAGAAGACTCCGGCCCTGATGAGAACAGTCTACGACCAAAACTTACGAGAGCTAAAGTCAAGTATGTAAACAATGACAATAACTTTTCAATGAATCAACGTGCGCGGTACGTTACAATTTTGAACTTATCTGCATTAAGTTCACTAAGTAACTCCTCTATTGAAGAGTCGAAACAATTCTGTTCTGCCCAAGGCTGGGTGTTACATTTTTCGAGCTTGCTTCGTTCGCTCTGGCAGCCTGATTATATTTCGTTTTTCATCTTTTCAGAAAGTTAACCAAGTAATTTCTGAATTAAGAGTCAAAGAGAAAATCTAACCTATCCGAGGTGCTAACTTTCTGAGCTCGCTTCGCTTACTCTCGCACAAATCGGATTCTATTTCTCATCAGCCCCCTCCTGACTCTAATGCCGGTAACGCCCATGGTACTACTATACTATTAGGTACACCTCTGCCTAACCCTACGGAAATTACAGCCGTGATGTTATGTTATGTTGGCATTAGAAAATAACTTTTGTTTTTTTTTAAAGAAAACGTTGCCCCACACTAGGAATTTTTCCTGTGTCGTGGGTGCGGTTACAAACATTTAAATTCATATACACAAACAGCCAGACCCGGAACAACCACCTGTAGGCCATACAAATATTTGTTCCGTGCAGGAATCGAAACCGCGACACGAAGCGCAGCAGTCAATCGCTCAGCCACTGCGCCAACTGTGCCGTCAACTCAATCATACATTCATCTCACAAACCCAATGTTTCAGGGAGCTAAGAAAAGGGTCTCCCAAAACCCATTCAGCAACAGCTTGGAACTTGGAGAACTTGGAGCTGACTCCTATCAAGCACATCCCGGTGAAGACCAGGCCTGAAGTGAAGGCTCTCATTGCCCAGGAGTTGCCTGAAGACGAGGATGATGAAGAGTATGACCCTACTCCTGATGATGTGCCGGTTAGTGTTATAAATCTACTATTTGGAATACATAGCCTTCTCTAAGAATAGTAGGGCTTAGGTGAAGAACCAACCTTATATTATAACAGTAATAACATTTGTTTATTTTCTGGCAACTTTGATATATAGATAGATACATTATAGATATATACCTTACAAACCACATACACAAATTACAAAGATTAAATGCAAATTGTGGTTTATTAAGTTATAACTTGTTCCAAAAGATTTTGTAGAAAGTGTATACTGACTACTAAATTACATCTACCTGTGTTACCGCTGGGTTAAGTTAAAGTTACCCAATGTTAATCCTGAATGAATCATAAGAATAACCCTATCACCCTCAGAGTGACGATGACCAAGGCCTGGAGTCATGCAGTGACCTGGAGTCACAACCAAGGACTCCGGCTACTCCTCGCAGCCAGCACTCTACCAGTCCGAAGGTTATTAAAGATGGGCCCTTCAAAGTACCACAGGTAAGGACATCAGTGTAACCTTATTACGGGTATGAATTTGTTTCACATTGGTGTGCATTCGTAAGACAGCTAAGACGGACATATAAAAGTGCAAGGTGTTGATGATTCAAGATATGTCGTCATTTACATCATACATAGTATGTCCAAATACACCCAAATGTGACCTAAAAACCACACAATAAGAAGTAAAATCAAAAATCGAAGCATTTATTTCAAGTAGGCCAGTTACAGGCACTTGAACTGTGGAAACAAAGGTAACAATGAAAGGTAGCTACAGTTACAAGGCATAAAAACTGCAAGTACTGTAGTTGCCCATTCCAAAGCGTAGATCTCTATGGAGAAGAACGGGCGAGAAACTTCATGGACACTGACAGTTGTTCAGGCACATTCGATTCGGCAGTATTTATAATACAACAAAAACAAGCCGAAATAATTACTACACATATTCGGCTTTCATTCGGCTCGTGCCGATCGGCAAATTCCGTTCGGCGTCCTCCCTCCCTGAATCATGCACGGGTCGGCACGGCAGAAATCGAATCAAGCCGAGTGGCTTTTTTCAGAACATCATCATTATCATTTCAGCCGAAAGACGTCCACTGCTGGACATAGGCCTCAAGTGACGCCACATCCACCGGTCCCGTCCTGAACATACATTTACATAATTATATAAGCATCGTGCCCACCAGTTTAGCACCCCTTAGCTTTATTTTTCCAACAAACAATACTAAGCTTGTTAATAAATAACTTTGCCTGACAGGACATATCAACACCTGCACGAAAGAAACTGGATCTAGAAGAGGAAGCGACAATCGCACTACGCACTCGATCCAAGCTCAGTCTGTCCTCCACATCCATAGAACACATCGAGAGTACGTTCGTCCCACCCGACGACCTCCCGATGCCGGCGGTCGATGACCTATGGAACCAGTTCCTGAACGAGTGCCTGAACCCAGCCTCTACGGCGAGGAATGAGGATGATGATGAGACTGATCCGGAGTATAATGTGGCTGCTGATCAGGATGCGCGTGAGTTGATTGATACTGTTTTATAGCTATTATACAGGGGGGCCATTTTTTAACCTTCATCAGACAAGGGGTGATTCTTCGTTGTCAGCGACAGCTCATATCTCCAATAGTGAAAAAAATAATCGAATTCCTATACAAATAATAGTAGACAGATTATTTCGATGCATGTATGAAAAGTATTTTTATTTACGAATTTTATATGAGTTTAATAGCAAAAGTTGTTTTGTATGACGGGTGGAATCACACTGACAGATGCAGGTGACTAAATCTACCCCCTAAAGAGAGATAGACGGAAGGCCAGCTCCATACAACGAGCGACAAAATGCGGACGCACATACAGGGTGTAAACAGACCCTTTACGAAGCCGTCTACCAAGCATTCTGTACATCAAAATGAGTAACTCTACGCAAAAATTATTGCTGAAAATAATTTTTGCATAGAGTTACAAATCAATACAAATAGGTACTATATAATAGTCCGTTATGAATATTGTAAGTATTACTTGATTAATTTAATAAAAATAAAACTTTAGGAAGTGTTTCATTTGGTAGAGGAAGCCCGCGCGGTGGTCCCATATAAATGTTATTATTTATTTTTATTTTTATTAATCATTTATTTCAGACATTAGCCATATAAAAATTAAAATCACATTAAAAAAAAACACGAACATTAAAATAATCAATAAAAAATAAAATTACACTTACATTTACATAACCAACTTAAATTAATTAAATTTAGATTTTACTCATAAATCATAATATTATACAATCAAATTTAAAACTTATTCATTAATAACAAAAAAATAACAAAACAAAATAAACACAATAATTACAATTTTCTCACCGGCACTGGAACAGCAACATGCCTGCCACAACAATGCCGGATATAAGGGCTGTCCAGCCTGTTGGCTATCATTGGCAGGATAGCGTTGCGGCTGGCCCGCAGCCGGCGCACCAGGGCCGCGCACCGCATACAAGCGCACAAACAATCGGTGCGTGCCATCGCGAACATCCCAGATGCGCTACAGAAACGGGGCAGCCCCAGCACCGCCCGGAACGCGCGCGCGCGCGGTTATTATCTTTGATTGAGTAGTTTACGAGTTAGATCCTTTTTTCTTATTGGCCGATGTTGATGACATGATGGTCCCTTAATAACTTCTAGTTCAAATGTAAAATTTATTCATGTCAAGAATTTTGGCAAAAAAACGTCTTTCTTTTTTTTGGAAGCCGGTGGCGATAAAGTCAATGAAACGAACACACACTGACTTCGGAAGTCGGTTTTTGTAACCTTCCAAGTTCGATTAATAAAATAAATAAATCATTCAAAAAGGTTAAACTGTCCGTGGCATGTGTGCCTGCACGTTATAGCAGGCACTGTCTCACGCAGGTATAATGCTCGTAAGACATACTGTTTCTTTTTCCTTACGCCAATAAATAAACGAAAGCACTGTTATAACTCCGTGCTCCTCACACCCGTTAATAAGTTACCAGCCAGAGAGAGAGTACCCAAGTTAACACGATATACAGTTAGTTCACGTCGTTTGTCTTAGTATGAACATGTAATGAGGAGCGAGGAAAAGCATGTGAGTGATGGACATGAATGTTGATGGATGGAGAGGGAGAGGAAGGCCAAAGAAATGATTAATGGATTTTGTGAGGAATGATATCAAAGACAAAGGAGTAAATGATGCCGTGACGTCTGACAGGGGAGAATGGAAGAAGAAAACGTGTTGCGCCGACACCAAGTAGAATGGAACAAGCGCAGGAAGATGATGATGATGATGACAGCTAGTTCACATCTAGCAGCATCAACCCAACAACCTTATTGTAATGAGAATAAAGATCACTGTGGTTTGACATACTTGTCAGTGGCAGCAAGTGAAAGCAACCTTGTTGTGAGGGCAATATAGGTCAATATCTTTTTGACGGTGTTGCCCAACTGTGAATGAATAGTAGTGTGTACACGACCCGGAATCCACGAGACACGAGACGTGACATGTTAGTTTACCTTTATGTAAAAAATATAAAAATTATTACATACTTTGTATTTAAAATGCTTGTAGTACCTATTGCCACTATCTAACATAGATGGCCCCGTTCAAAAATTCACCCTGTATAATAAAATTATATTTTATTGCAGATGATGAAGATGAAGAATCACTAGGCAACAGTATTATAAAGATATCTAAGAAGGAGCTCAACGATTTGGTGACGGAGCTGTTCAACATCATTCCTGAGTCGACTACTGAGGAGGATCTGATGGCTGATAACCTGGCCAACAGCGTGCTTACTGAACATAGTCAGGCAGAGGTGTGTATGATCGATCAGCTTATACCGCTTGTCCACAACATGTTGCCATGATTCGACACAGTCGTCCGGCAAAATTGAAAATATGGGGATATAATTCGGGAAAATGCAGCTCAGCCTTGCTTAAAATGTACCGAGCTGACACGGAAATTTTTAAGCGACGATAGATAAGATAGATTTTTTAAGTGCCTATATAAATTTTCGATAGCAAGAAGTTATTTTTATATATTTATTTTGTACCCTATCACAATGTTTTCTTATTTAACCCAAAGGTTGACTGGTAGAGAATGCCTTGTGGCATTAAGTCCGCCTATGTATCACTATTGTACATGAAGTTTAAATAAATAAATAAATAAATAATAGATGCCGAATATTGCCGAATCGATCCGAACGTGTGTAGCACTCCTCACTGATCGGACACCGGTCTGGTGTGTGTTGCATGTACAACCGAAGACACTGACGATCGACCTCTGAGTTTGTTTCGGATGTTTCTTGTCAGAGTAGTCAGGTACGAAACACCAGCCCCATCTGAGGTTTAAGATTATTTATTCTCATAAGAATTACACTATTCACTTACATGAGATGAGAATATTAAAACTAAACACTTAAAAATAACAAAAGTTGGGGGTATTACAAAAAATTAGACATCGATTATATAAATGTTTTGAGGGTACATTACAAATCATTGCAAACAAAGTGTTCGTTCGATACATGTAAGCAAGTCTCCGTGTAACAAAGAATAAACGGTAACTGGATGTGGCTCGACATTATTGTAGGGAATGTGAATTTTCCACTATAAATTTTTTAAGTAGCTTTTTGAAAATGGTTTTGGATTTAGATTCTTTGAGGTCCCTCGGTAACTTATTAAATATTTTAGATCCTTCGTACACGATAGTTTTTCTTCCGTAGTTAGTGCGGGTTGGATGTAGTTGTAAAAAGTCTTGTTCTCGTCTCAGTTTCATTTTGTGTTTTTTTATAATTTTTGTGAAGGTTATGTTTGTGTGTATATTTTTATTTAGTATTTTTATAATTAGTATGCATGTGTTATATATGTATGTTTGTGTTATATTCATTACTTTAATTTTTTTGTAAAGAGTTTCTGTTGGGGTTAGCTAGTCATAGTTGAATAACGTTTTTAATAGTTTATTTTGAGCAGTTTGTAGTAGGTTTGTATGTGATTTAGCAGCGGTACCCCATATTTCCACTAGGTAGTCAATATGCGGCTTAACAAGGGAGAAGTAGATTAAATAGCGAACTTGGCGTGGTAAGCAACGAACGATACCTCGTAGGGTACCCACGAGTGATTGTATTTTTGATTTTATTTTTTGAATATGTGGAAATCATCTAGTTTTAAAACAACATGTTGACATGTAAAAGAGTTTTTTTAAACCAATTTACAGAAATAAATATGATTTATGATTTGACCACTTTTCACCCTTATACCCCGACTAATAAGGTTGAAAAGTGCTTGACTCAGTAAGCGCGATAGTACGCACGACGGCTAATCAAGCTTTACCATGGTATAATAATATACTTCGCCTGGTATTCTCTTCCCGTGACAGCTGGGTCACGTGATTGGCCCAAGAATACGTCATCAGTTGCGATGCTGTCAATGTGTTGCCACGGTGTGTGATTGAATTACCCGAGCAAAATGCAATTTTTAACTTAACAAAGCAATTATGAACTAATAATTCAATATTTAAACTAATTTAAAACTAAATAGATGAATCACACGAGTTACTAAATAGTTAAGCTAGTTAGTAATTTATTTTATTTTCATTTCCTAAATGAGAGTTCCTAAATTTACTGAAAAGGAAAATCAATGGTAACACTTATCGTGACGTAGTCTTGGGCCATCCTGGGAAGAGAATACCAGGCGAAGTATATTATTATACCATGAGCTTTACAAAACCTGTTTATGGAGATCTCTCATTGTATAGGAAATCAAAGCGAGGCCAAGTTATACTGGAAAGTTACAGCTTCATGTGCCGCTGTGTGTACATACAACAAAGTTTCATTAAAGTTTCACTGAAACATTAATACTACAAAAGTTCGGCGAAAAAACGGTTCGTTATCCAGTGAATAAAACAGAAGCGTACAAGCGAGCTTTTTGTTCTTTATCGGAACCCAGCACTCGGCTCAACGTAAAGCATTGAAACGTGACTTCTATTTCGAGTCACGTACGGTAATATTTTCCGTATTGTTGTCAATCCGACCTATCTTCTATACTTCTCAATTTTACTTGGCGTAATGTCTTCGAGATTTATGAAAAGTTTTTTTTTTTAACGCTTCTGCCTAATACAAAGAATGTGGCGACACTTGGGGGAGGCCTATGTCCAGCAGTGGACGTCTTTCGGCTGAAATGATGATGATGATGATGAATACGAAGAAGGCTCACATTTCCATCATTTACTTAGGGTCGACTTTAGATATTTTTATTCATTTGTAGAAAGCACTTTCTTGAGTATTTTTTAATAACCTGAAGTAAAAATATATCTCATTTCAGGTGTCGACTCGCTGGGAAGGCAAACAAGAGCCGATTTCAGACGATGAAAATGGACAAAAGCAGAATGTTTCAACGTTTTCTGACAGAATCACGTTTGAGAAGAAGAATTACACGAGACTTTCTCAAGGAAAGAGTGAGCCACAAGACAGAGAGGTAACAAGAGTGAGCGAGATAGCAATACGTCCCAAACGGTCCCAGGACGGTGGTAAAGACAAGAGAAAGCCAGAAGAAAGAAGAATATCGCCAAGGTTAGTAAGAATATGTATAAAGGGTGTAAAAATCCCCTAACGAAGGGACTTGTTTTCCCCTCACTGCGAAATCTTTTTTGTTCTATGAGTCTAGACCATTCCTGGGAACCTTTCTAGTTACGGAGATATTGGGGGTCAAAGTTCAAACTATTTCAAAAGTTTTTTTTTAATGTAAGTCTTTAACTTTACACACCTCTACGACCCCCGTACTATTCATTCCATCCATCAGCTCAATGTTTTGAGTGCGTTACATCGAGTCCTACCGTAAAACGTGATTTATCACCCCGAAAAAAAAGTCAGTTTCCCAGCAATATTTTTTGCGTAAAGTTACATAGTTTGATGTACATAATGCTTGATTGACGGCTTCGTGAAAAAATACAGGGCGTAAACGGACCCTCCGTTTACACTCTGTATTATTAACTGCCAAAAGTGAAGAGTTTTGAAACCTAGACACCATTAGACGTATACTCAGTATTGGGTGACCAAAGGTTGAAGAAAAAGAAGAAAGTGTATATTATTCTCGTTGGTACCTTTATCGTAAACTCAACTACTTAGCGTATACTACACTATTAATCTCAACAAGCCGCCATCATTTCAGTCCATATTTTAGCCATATCGATAATGATTACTTTCAAACAATTACAAATTCATATGTTTTTCACAAGGCCTCGAAATCTCGAATAATAATAATATAATAATAACTTCTTTATTTCTCCTCACAATGACAAGCTTATTCTAGGTTTCACATATTATTTGTCTTTTTAGCAATGTGAGGAGCTGGTGTTTCAGTTAGGCGTATAATGCCTGTGTTACAAATCTACTAATACTGGGTTCGGCTGGTTTCGGCAAATCTACAGGGCGTTTCTTTTTTAGGTAGGACCCTGGTGCCTACATTTTTATTCGATTAATGGCAATAGGAGAAGAGTGGTGGCCCAGTGAGGGCTGGATTTGATCCTAGGTAGACAGTAGTTTATTTCATCATCACTAAATCGAAGACTTATGACATTCACCAACCCGCAGTTAACCCACGTGATGGATCACGGAACAATCCATCTCACGGTTGAGATCTGTGTCCCAGCTATGGGAACGCTATAAGCTGATTGTATACGTGCCGACAGTTTTGACGACGTATATATACCTTACCTTTCGCTCGCACCTACAGGTGCCCTTCGACTAGGTTTGGCAGTGGGAAGGCACCATCAAAGCTGGCGGCTTGAGAAACTGCTTCAAATAGTTGCCCAAGTAAAATATATAAAATTCTGATTTAATAAAATGAAGTCAGTTCACTTACAATTTAACATTCTTTAAAGGTGTCTGGCGGGATCCGTTGCACAAAGTGTCTGGCAGTGGAGGAGGTCAATTATCATACTAGACCTTATGTAGTATCAAAAAATCACGCTTTATAGTAAGAGGTAACCTTGCAGCTATTTAGCACAACTTGGTTACCTGATATCTGACAAAGCCAATACGACCGACTTTTCATAATATCCAATTGTTCTTACCTATAGTAAGGCACTTCGGCAGTAAAAGTTTCAGCTTTTAAAAAATGACGGAGGGCTGTCGGTCACGGAATCTTCCTCTTTAGTATAGCGAATTCGTCACTTATAGAAATGCACAGTGCTCGCAGAGTATTTACTTAATGATAAAAGGACATGTAAGAGTTATAACTTAAACAGAGGATTAAAAACTAATGAATACATATAACTCTGTATAATACTTTTTTTGCAGCCACAATCAATCAGTCGTCAACAAACTGATACTGACCCGCAAAATACACAAAACATAAGAAAATTAAACAATGTGATTGGTCGATCCCCGCATGTCTTCTCAGCTCTTTGCTAGTCTCCCAAATAGGGTCTTATGGATGGACCAACGTTGGGCTGTACGAGATACATCATACATACATAAACTCACGCCTTTTTCTCACAGAAACTACAGAACGCCACCTGCTACGATCCTTACAAACTCCCCTCGCGTCGTCTACGTTCATAAATTAAGTCATACACGCACGCCTGTTGCGAGTACTACGCACCTTACCTTTTTGAAAAACCTTACATATATAGGACATTAATTTCATGTTTACCATGTATTTGCTACCAGAAAGCCGGCCACCATGGTGAAGGTGACCGTCCAGCAAGAGGAAGACTCGAGCTTAATAGAAAGCGCGCCGCCATTACTGCAAGAGAACTTGAAGTCCGCCCCTTGCACTACCGAGTTCGTGCACATACAAGTCAACCAAGCCACTGTAAGTACACATAACTATAGTAATGTACAGTCACGAGCACTAATCAAATAAACAGGCCAAACCGGTTTACTGGTTTATCGTGTCAGGATATACTAACCACAAACAAAGCAATTTACACTGCGACCAACATGGATGTAGCGCTCGCTCGGCTCGCGCGTGTTTGCTCACAGTTCTAACCTTTAGCTATTTAGCTAACCCATTCAGTTGGGTGCCCTATGATCGTCTTTAAACCAATTTGGCCTAAAGTCGGGTTTGACCGGTAACATACAGGGTGTAAACAGACCCTTCACATAGCCGTCAACCAAGCATTCTGTACATCAAACTAAGTAACTTTAGGCCAAAATTATTGCTGGGAATCGACTTTCTTTTTTGGGTGAAAAATCACGTTTTACGGTAGAACTCGATGGAAAGCACTCAAAAACAATTAAAATATGTATTTAAAAAAAAACTTGTGAAAAAGTTGGAATTTTGACTCCCAATATCTCCGTAACTAGAAGGTTCCCAGGTATTTTTTGTGCTCACACCATAATTTTTTTTTATTCAAAGTCTGTACGTGAGGATTTGTAATTGGCTTTCTGGTGACGATGGTTTCCTTGTTCGTTTGTTTTTATAAGCTATAAGTCCTCCATGTACTAAAATAAATAAATAAATAAGTATGGTCTAGAACAAAAAAAAATATCGCAAAGACGGGGAGAGCAAGTGCCTTTCGGCTATGTTAAGGGTCTATTTACACCCTTTATACACTAGGCAAACTTCAAAGCCGAATTCTCGTGGAATAACGATGCAAGACTTGAGACCTATTAGATGACCTATGAGATTATAAGACCTATTTCAGAATATGTAGTATGGGTTCCAAATTTTTTTTTTTACCTTGAAAAAGAGGTTTCAGGAGTTGGGCTATTTTAATGAGGTTCACGCACGTTAAATAGTAAAAATTATATAATCAGGGGTAAAAACAAAGAATATGGAAAACAAATAAACAGTAAAACTAGGGAATTTAAACGAGCGTATCGCGAACGGGTATTAAACAGCGCGCGAAATCGTCGTCCACTGGCGGTTAGCTTAGCGAGTCGCGGAGTCGTGGGCGGTATAGCCAGCTCACAAAAAAATTAATAATTATTTTATTTATTTATTTACATCAGACACAACGATCCATAATTTAGTTAGTAAGTACACTTAAGGCGAGGTTATCCAGATAAACGTCGTTTTGTATTGTGTTTTATTCTTATATAGCACGGATTTAAATTCTGAAAAAAATATATTACATATTTCACACTTCGATCTAGATATTTCGGCATAGCGATACACGATTACTTGCACTTTGTTGCATCTAATTAAATCGCAAAGAAAAGTCTAAATGATAGTTTTTAATATTACTTCATTTGAGTTATATTAGGTTTTTAACAATAAAACTTATAAACAACACCCTAAAAACAACGAAAATGACACCCATGACTAACAAACCCGAAAATTTTCGTCGGCGCCATGTTGGATTTTAATTTAGACCTCATTTTTGTTATCAGCGACCCCGTAAAGCATGAAAATGACACCCATGACGACCAAGCTGAAAATTTTCATTGGCGCCATCTGGAATTTTAATTTTGACCTTAGTTTTGTTATCAGCGACCCCGAAACCCATGAAAATGACACCCATGACGAAAAAACAGAATATTTCGTCGGCAGCATCATGGATTTTCATTTTGTACTCATTTTCGTTATCAGCGACCTCGAAAAGCACGAAAATGACACCCATGACGACAAAGCTAAAATGTTCATTGGCGCCAGCTTGGATTTTCATTTTGACCTCAGTTTCGTTATCAGCGACCCCAAAAACCACGAAAATGACACTCATGAAGAAAAAATCGAAAATTTTCGTCGCCGCCATCTTGGATTTTCATTTTAACCTAATTTTAGTTATCAGCGACCCCTAAAACCACGAAAACGAAACCCATGACAACAAAACCGAAAAAAAAGTAAAGCATATTTTTTTTTAAAACCGAATGGCGCGTGGCGTGTAGTTTTGAATCATACCCGTATTCATGATCTTAGTGTCAGTCAGATTTTGAATTCACCTTATTCACAAAAATAAATAAGTATACCTTCTTATTTTTAATTATATCTACTTATTTTAATTGTTAGTAATTAGGTTCACGTTCATAGAATACGTAGGTTCCTAATCTATCTATAACCAATACTTTCTAGAAAAATAAAACAAAGTGAACTTATACATATCAATTCAAGTTGTTTTACTGCATCGCTAGAGCGATGCAGGGTAGACCCTGAAACGCAACTTAGTACCTATGCGAGTTCGTGAACTCATGACCAGTGCGCTAAGCGCGCGCGTTTTCGCGCCGCGTAATTTGTTACGTATCGCCTCTCCGTGCGGGGGCTGGGGTAAGCGATTGATGCATACGGCGCTCGGGGTAACCTCGCCTTAAAAATAATGTTAGTTTTTTCACTTAAAAATTATGTTCGTAACAACATAAAATTACTATTTGTATATAAGTTGAGAGATTGATATAGAAAGCTCCCTCGCTCCACTCGGGAACCCTAGAAACCCTCACTGCGTTCGGGATTCAAAATAGCGCGCGTGACGTAACACGCTGCTTTATCCCCTTGGCGCATAATTTTTCTTTTTCATACATGCATCGAAATAACCTGTCTGCTGTAATAAGAACTTGATAATTTCTTGGTTATGAGCTTCATAGCGAAATTTATTATGACAGGTCTCACCTCCTTGACGGATGCAGGTTAGTATGGAAGTATGATACATTGATGGTGAAATATTTATGCAGATACTCCCAGAACAAGTGCAGATCCTGCAGCAGCAGCTGAGGCAGCACGTGCAGCTGGCGATGTCGAACTACCTACAGCTGTACGTGCACCCCATACACTGGAGCTATGGCTCCAAGTACAAGGAGTACTTGGTAAGTACAATCATCATCATCATTTCAGCCGGAAGACCCCTCTATCCCTCCCAGTATACCTCGAGGAACCTGTCCGAAGCCACTAGTAACGTTGTAAAGGTGGCACAGTTCTGGTCGAAACTCATTTAATTAAATAATTATGGCAACCACCACACGAAGAAGACGAAGCTAAAAAAACATCCACAACTGGACTTTGGTCTCCCCAAGCCTTGACCGGTCCTGTGCGTCTTGCTTTCAGCGGAATCCCAGAGACTTCACCAGGTCGTCGGTCTACCTTGTGTGCTGCCATCTCAACAGTATATTTTGACCCCATCGGCCATCCGTTCCGCGACCAATGTGCGTTCCCCCCTAACGCTTAATTAAGCAATTCTTCAGTTGACTACTGAAGCCGAACGGCTTCAGTAGTCAACTGAAGAATTGCCGAACTTAAGCGTAAGCACTTGAAATAAAGTTGAAAATAAATAAACTTTCATTGCTCTGAGAGAAAATGAACTTGGACAGAGGCAAGTGGTTAAGGTTTGATTAAAGTTTTTGACCCACTTCACGTTTAGTTTGGATGACAATGATTAGCCAATTGACGTCATTCTAAATCCAATATGGCGAATTCTCAAAGTTGGCGAAAGGGTTTACTGACAAGAATACGAAAAATTAAATGACGTCTCCAAAGTGTTTTTTTTATCTATAATATTATAAACATTGATGTCCCATATTATATTTGTATGGATTTTTTGTTTATGTGTCTTCGTATTTACGCCATTGACTGCATAATGATTTAATACTTAACGTTCGTGTTCATACAGGAAGCTTTTTCCAAGATGGCGGCTTCGAACCCGAAGTCGGTAGTGAATGTATGCAACCTGGCGCCGGCCATGGAGCTAGTCACCACGTGGGAGAAAACTGTGTCAGAGAACACGCCAGAGAATCGAGAGATGATACAGTGAGTCTTACATATTTTCTGAAACCCTAGTACAATTTCTACCTTATTGTAGTTTTTACATCAGGAATTTCTCAGTAGCAGCCACGGAGACTGGATTGGGTCCGGCTGATGGCAATAGGGTATCGGGTATTACATGGGTCTTAAACTTTACTAGCGAAATGTGGGTTGCATTGTAGATACAATTCTAGCGTGATGATAATTATTATGTAGTACCAGTCAGTGACATGAAAAATTATCCATCTCACCAAGTCCTACACGATCAGCATATTATATGCTTTTTTATTTTTTGCCTACTCTGTGTGCCACTGCTTGGCAAAGGCCTCCCTCCCTATGGCTTTCCAGTTTTGTTATAATTTGCCTCCTCCGACCAATCCGTTAAGAATGAGTCCAAATCATCACGCCAGCTCTTCTTAGGCCTGCCTCGGGACGGCCGTGTTGAGGCACCCACTGTGTGTCACCTTTTAGGGAAGTTTGTTGATTTGTTCCTGACACTGATAATACCTTTGTTTTATTTTTACAGATTCATCCAAAGTGAAGCGGAACGATGGTAAGTCAAAAGCACAAAATAAAATTTTACCGTACCGACAACAGTATGATTAGAACTTGAAATATAGAATATCGGAATCATAAAGTATCGCTTGCATGACCAAAATCGAAACAAACACTGTCATCTTATTACAAACAAACAGACAGAAAGACAAAAAATTATAAAAATGAAAAAAAATGTTTTTTTTTGTTATAAGTACCGTATTACTTTCATATTACGGTACTTAAGACACAGACACTTCAATTTTATTTATTTGTATAGATATATAGATAGTCAGTTATTTTCAACATTATGTCGAGTTATGTGAAAATAAAGAAGCAGATTTATTTCCCTATTTTCGACATGGTCCCATAGTAAACCCCCCTTGAAGTCGCTCGTTTAACTAATCATAGTGTATAGAAATCTCTTTGATCTTGCCAGCCAGCGTCGTGGCTTCCACAAGAACCTGTACGTGGGTGAGTTCCACGAGACCTTCCAGAAGGTGGTGGCCAACAGCCCGGTGTTCCTGTACCCGTACCTTCTGCCGTCCATGCCCTACCGCGGCGACCATCCGCGACGGTTCAACTACCTGTATTCTGAAGATGAGTGAGTAACTAATGTAACGTTGTTAGTCGAAAACAAGCTCCCATTTTTTTTTTTTTCCGTATGGGAAATCATCAAATGACCCCCCCACTCTGGGCGGAGCGGAAGGGAGTGTCAGACTTGTACTGACTAAAACCCATCCATGTTCCTTCTTTGCCCTTTGTGTTCCAGGGCCACGGTATCTCTTTCGAACAGTCCCGCAGCCCTGGCAGGCATCGGCCCATGCGGACCCCTACTTATTTGCTGACATCTCTTTGAGGCGCACGTGGAGCATGAACGCGCCGTCGACACGGCCTGTCATCATAAGACGGCCGGACGGCGAGCTGGCCCATAACTCGCCGTCCACAGGCCCGCGCCTACGGTGGCCGGGAGCCACCACGTGACCCCCGACGCCCAGGGCGTCTCCCGCGGCGGCTGGGACGTGAGGTTCTTTCCCTCTCACGTCCCGCCACCTCCTTCACTAGCATGACTGCTTCGCAGAAGGAGGTGACGGCTTCCCATTCCCTCTCGCTCCGGACCATGGCTTGAACCAAGGCCGGACGCGAGAGATCGCCGCCGCCAATCGCCGCTACGAGGACATGGCGGTGCTCCACCCAAGTGGGGCAGACCTCCACGGTGTGCTCCACCGTGTCCTCCGGACGATCCTCGCAATGGAAACACCCAGGCGTTTCCTCCCGCCCGATTCGGTGCAGGAACCTCCCGAAACAACCGTGTCCGGTGAGGACCTGCGTCAGGCGGTAGGTGAGGGCGCCGTGGCGCCTCTCTAGCCACTCCTTAAAGAGGAGACTTATCGCCACTATGGTGGCGTGCCCTGCACGGGGTTGCGACAGTCGCTCTCTCCATGTCGCCATGAGATCACGCCGGAGGTCTGTCCGCTGAGCGGCAATTTGCCGCGGCAGCGGAGTTTCCTCCCGACGTAGTGCCTCCGCGCGCCATTCGCGCAGGTCGCATTGCACGGCACGCCAGCATTAACGACATTATTCGTCGAGCCCTTGCCAGCGCCGGCGTACCAGCGGTTTTAGAACCAAACGGCTTGGTACGTGACGATGGCAAGAGACCAGACGGCATGACGTTAGTGCCTTGGAAGGTGGGTAGGCCTTTGGTGTGGGACGCAACCTGTGTCGACACCCTTGCGCCATCTCACCTTTCAAGCACGGCGGGCTGTGCAGGCGCTGCTGCTGCGGCTGCTGAGATCCTCAAGCGGCGCAAATACTGTAACCTTATTGGTAACTACAGTTTTGAGCCGTTTGGGGTCGAAACGCTCGGGTCATGGGGCCCGAGTGCGCGTCTCCTTTTTAAGGAAATCTCTCGCCGACTGGTCGACACTTCGCGTGACCAGAGGGCTGGCTCTTTCTTTGGCCAAAGAATTAGCATTGCCATTCAGCGTGGCAATGCTGCCAGTCTTCTGGGCACGTTTCCAGATGACAGCGATGCGGAGGAGTACTTTGACGCCTAAATGTCCTATTGTCGTCGTTGTTTAGATGTTTATATTTTATTACTTTTAGTCTTATTTTTATCAATAGTTTAGTTCTATTTGTAGTCTGTATAATAATGTAAATATGTTTATAAATAAATTTAATACTATGATTAAAAAAAAAAAAAAATCTATTTGATAGGTCTTTACCTATGTAATTGGAGATTTAAAAACCAGCATTTTCAGATTTAATTATCTGTGGATTGGCGCGCAATTCGGAATTCAAATAAATTTTATTCGAAAGCCGTGTTCTTTTAATTTCAAATTCAGTCATTTGTTTTTAGATAGTTTTTTGTTTTTGTGAGATTGTGGTAGTTTTTGGCGCCATGGATAAACTGAAAATTCGTACAATTTTCGAATATGAGTTCCTACGTGGACATACCGCTGCGCAAAAGACACGAAACATTTACGACGTGTACGGGCCTAACACTGCTTGCATAAACACGGTCAATTATTCGTTCAATCGTTTTAAGTCTGGAAATTTTGAGTAAAAAAAAAATTCAAAAATTTTAGTTTTTAAAATTTCCATACAAATCTCCAATTTTATAAGACCTAATAGATTTTTAGATTTGGGGTACCCAATTTTGGGCAAAGGCCTCCTCCATGCATTTCCATAATTTCCTGTCTTTGGCGATCCTGGTCCAAGTGGATCCCGCGACACGCGCGATGTCGTCGCTCCAGCCTCGCCGCGCGGCCACCAGTGCAGTACACGCTCGCTCCAACGTCTGTCGTCCGCGCGCGCCGCGTGACCCGCCCATCGCCATTTTAGTCTACATGCTGAGTCTGCTACGTCTGTCAGTTTAGTGTTCATTCGGATTTGAGAGTTTCGAATTCTGTCTCGCAGTTTCAATCCCAACATAGTTCGTTCGACGGCCCGCTGGAAGACTAGTAGTTTAGTAATAATTTCTTTTGTTAGTGCCCAGGTCTGGCATCCGTAGAGTAGTGTGGGAGACACGACAGTTTCGGATGACTTTTTCTTTAATTTGATTGGTAGTTTAGATTTGAAAATATGCTTCAATGACCAATATCTTTTCCAAGTTAGTTTTATTCTACGCTCTACTTCACCTGCGGTTTGCTCTTTGAACGTGATTCTCTGTCCTAAATATATATACTCTTCCACGTACTCTATTTCCTTTGATAATATTTTTACTGGTTTGTTTTCTCCGTTGGTCATTATGCGAGTTTTGTCCAGATTCATAGTTAATCCTCATTTTCGACTCTCTTCATCTAAAGATTGCAGCATGTATTCTAGATGTGTGTGGTTGTCACAGATTAGTACGATGTCATCTGCGAAGCGTAAATGGTTTAATGTTACTCCATTAATGTTGATCCCCACAGAGTCCCATTCCAAGTTACGGAAAATGGTGTCGAGGAGAGCAGTAAAAAGGTTCGGTGATATCGGGTCGCCTTGTCGGACACCACGTTGTACTTCGAAAGGTCTTCCTTGTCTCTCTAATTTAACTTTGGCTTTACCTCTTTTGTAAATTTCCTTTAATAAATTTATGTACTTTAGTGGCACTCCTTGTTGGTCTAGGGCTTTCCATAGAGCTAAGTGTCCTATTGAATCAAATGCTTTCGAATAATCAACGAAAGCAATGTAGAGCCTTTTCCCGTATTCTTCATACTTTTCGATGATTTGTGTCACAGTAAATATATGGTCGACTGTAGAGAACCTTGGGCAGAAACCAGCTTGTTCTTTAGGTTGATTGAATTCTAGAGTCGGCATAATTCTTTTAAGCAATACCTGTGTGGATACTTTGTACGTAGCCTGTAATAAGCTTACAGGCCTATAATTTCCTATGTCTTCAGGATTTCCTTTCTTGTAGAGTAAAGTTATGACTGATGTCTCCCATTCTACTGGTATGTTTTCATATGCTAAGATATTATTGAACAATTTCGTGATAATAGGGGATAGTGGTTCAATTAAAGCTTTAAGTACGTCATTAGTTACCCCATCTTCTCCAGAGCTCTTTAAGGATTTAAGAGAGGAAATAGCGTTACTTATTTCACGTTCCATAAATATTGGCACTTCTATGTTTACGTCATCGTGTCTCATTGTTGTATTATCGTTATTGTTATTATCGTCCCTACGTTGGTATAAATCTTCGTAGAACTCTGTAGCCGTCTCCACCAGCTTTTTCTATTAGAAGTAGTTCGCCCGTCTTTGGATTTTAAAGAGGGAATCCATTTTCGTACATCGTTTAGACGTTGTTGTCCCCTCTTGATTGAACTATTAAAAGTTAGCTCTTCTTCAATTATTTTTAGTCTATCGGTGTGTTTCTTTCTCTTTATCTTTCTCTTAATTTTTTTGTATAGCTTGGTGAGTTCGTGCTTTTCGGTTTTCGTTTTATTTTTCTTTCCTTTTAAGAATGTTCTATGTTCTATAAGTTTAGCAATATCATGTGAAATATCTGCTTTGGGTATTGGTTTCATAGAGTTCTTGTTTGATGATGAAGTCACACTCTTTATAGTTTTTATGATTGAAGAGTAAGATTCCTGTACGTTAATAGTATCAGTCAAAGATGCAGACGCCTCAATAAATTTGGTTTTAAGTGTTTCTTTTTCTAATGGTGTCAGGGTGCAGACTGTTCCTTTGAAAGATTTTCTTGATTTCACTTGTGCCCCGATCGAATATTTTGCTCGTACCAATCTATGGTCGGTAGGGTGTGTTGTGTTTATAATATTGATAAACACAACACACCCACTCACTCACTCACTCTCTCATTCTCTCACTCTGTTTTTATTATTGGTTATGAAATAGTCAATTTCGTTGTAGGTTTTACCATCAGGGGAACACCAAGTCCATTTTTATTTGTTTCTTTTTAAAATAAGTATTCATAATATGGAGGCGATGTTCTATGCAGAACTCTGTAAGTAATTTTCCTCTTTTGCTTCTTTTACTATTGTAGCCCCAAGGGCCCATAAAGTCTCTGTCCTCAGGTTTAGCGGCACCGATTTTGGCATTGAAATCTCCCATTATTATTGTATTTGGGCCTGTATTGTACAGAGCTAAAATTAATTCCTCGTAGAACAGTTGCATGTCTTCCTCTTTTGACTTTTCATTTATATTCAAGTCGAGGCGGGCTATTCTATCTGAGATGGGTTTTAGATCCACTACGTGAACTTTCATGTAGCCTTTCAACAAAAAGCCAACGCGCTGTAGCCGTTCTTGCTTCCTGAGTACATAAAAATGAGATGTCTTTTTCTAGGATTTCAAAGTGTTTTTGTCTGGTTTCTGAAAGACCCAAAATATCCCAATTGATGTTCTTCAGAGCATGTAGCAGTTCAGTTTGTCACGTGTCGGTCACTAGGGATCGAACGTTAAGTGTGCATATATTTAGGTATGATGTGGTGTTATTTTCACTTTCATTGTATTGCAAGGAGGTTTTTAGTCGATCACTCCCGCGGGGACCAGCCGTACTGGGAGAGCTTGTTAGTGTTTCTTCCATTTTATGCTTTGTTTTTAGGTTGGGCCTGTGAATTTCATGCGTTATTAGAATAGTTTTTAGCATGATCTGCTGTTTTATCGCACTATTTCAAGTAGCTAGTAATTTGGTTATTTGCTTTCAGTTTCTTTTTGTTATTGGACCTCCTAAAGGATATACTATTCGTACTGTAGGCAGTTAGAGGAGGAGAACCTGACGGTGCTCTTTTATTGTTCGGCTTCTCATTGGCTTGCTTAACTATGAGTTTATCATAGTTTATGAAGGCTTCGTTTCCCTTTTCTTTTTCAAGTGTCAGTTGTTGTTTTAGCTGTTCTCTAATTTTTAGTATCTTTGTTGGAAATTCGTGTTTGATATACATATTGGACCCTGCGAGTTCTTTTTTATTTTTTTAAACTTTTATCTTCATTCCCAGTGTTGAGAATGCGATCACTACTGGTCCAGTGTTATCGTTTCTTTTTCCAAGCCTCCTTACTGATTCTACCTCAAATTCATACTAATGTTTAATTTTTCCTGTATTATTTTTAGGATTTTTTCTACTAACTGAAAGTAAGATATTTCACCTTCTTCTACTCCAAAAAATACAACATTTCTTTGTCTTATATTCTTTTCTATTTCATCAAGTCTTTTCTCTTGCTCTTCTATTTGTGAATTAAAATCATTCAAGTTGCTATCTAGTTTATTGAACTTCTCATTAACATTATTATTTATATTAGTAGTAATTTTTTCTTCCAGATTTATAAGTGAATTTTCCACAGTGTCAAATTTTTGTTGCAGCTCAGATTTCATGTCTAAAATAAGTTTCTTTAGATCTTCCATATTGATGTTAGCTGTAGACTGTTATCGTAACAGTGACGCCCTCTATCGGTAATTAGTGAAACTACGACACCTTTCTGTTGAATTGGAATGTTGTCATCAATAACCGGTACCTTATTACGCCGTTGTTGCTGATGAAACAGTTCAGAGCTTTGACACTACATGGTGTTGAATAGTTCGGGTCTTATATAGCTAGATGTCGCAGTAAGCGCCAATAGATCCTGATTTGCAAAAATTTATGGTCTTTGCTCTTAGGTTATTTTTCCTAAGAGTCAATTTTCTCACACTCTTAACTTGAAATCTTCTTTCACTTGTGAATGTTCCTTTCCACCTTTAACTGTCCACACTAATGTTTCACTTGATAATGTTTTTCAAAACGTTTACGTTAAGTTCAAATGGTCAGTTATTGCACAAAATTGTTATCACTAGAATTTATCGTCTGTAGTATATTAGCACTAAAGTCCACTTTTTATATAGTCTGTCACTTATAATTCTTGCTGGTTATGGCACTCGAATACTCAAAAGCACTGTTAAAACTTTTATTTGAATTAATTATTGCAGAGCTGATGTAAACACGAGCACAATGCTGCCCTCTCTCTTGCTATTTACAAGCAATAATTGCTCCAACAGACTCATAGCCCTGGGCATGGAGCAGTTCTGGAAGTACGTGCTGGCTAACAACGACTTGTTCAAGCAGCCGTGGCGGCGCGGGCCGTGGGGCCTGACGGCGGTGCTGCAGCTGGTGGCCAAGCACACGCTGCCCTTCCTGCCCTTCCGAGTGCTGCACGCGCACGTGCAGAACGTCAGGAAGCAAGGGGATAAGGATAATCCCATTAATGTTCGTATTCCTATTTGTCTGTTAAAACTTCAATCTGGGTAAATAGAGGTCAGCTGTACTTAGATTGCGGTCAAACAATGATTTGGAACTTTTCAAACGATATTTGTGATATATAGGTGTCCAGTCGTTTTTCAAGAAATGAGAATTCTCGGGATGTCTGGCCTTAATCAAGGCGAGAAATAAACACCCAAGTTTTGAGCTCCAAATGAAGACGCTCGTTTATCTGTACCTATATTTTAAATTTTAATAAATACGAGGTGTAAACGGACCCGACCCTTTACAAAGCCGTGAACCGATCATTCTGTACATCAAACTAAGTAACTACACACAAAAATTATTGTTTTGGTAAACAACTTTTTTTTGGGTGAAAAACCACGGTTTACAGTGGGACCCAATGTAACGCACATACATAGAACTTTGTTCTAATGCATTTAGAGTCTACATTTGTGTGAGCTGTGACAAATGAATACATTACCTATGTTGCCTTTCCCAATTATTTCCAGATATACATGCGGAATCGCGCGGTGACGCCTGTGAAACACAAGTTGTTACCGTACAACCCCAAGTTGTCGCTGTACGAGCAACCGGAACACGAAGTACCGCGCATATGGGTGCGCTACCTCGCCAAGACTAGCAAGCGGTTCAGGGTAAACAGACATATTCGTATTTAGTTTTCCTTTTCAATATCATCATCGCTTTTTGCTTGTGTTACTTTCTACGTTCCTGTACCAGCCTCATCCAGGTTTTGTCACCCACGATGGAATGTCGTCTGCTCGTCTCGCTATCTTTTTGTTTTAACTTAGCGAAAATATAGAGTGAAAGATGTAGTTTTCTTTTTAAATATCTTGAGGCGTTCAGTGTAATTACAGGAGTTATGTTATGTTATCTTGAAATTATAGAAGTTTTATAATACCGTAGTCGACACCATCAATCAATTGACATACTTTTCATAAACTGTCAAATCGCGATTCCGCCATAGATTTAGTATGGCAATACCTGTAACGAGACAATCTGCCAACTTTCTCAACTATTTATCGATTTCAGAGCAACTAAAAATCTAATTTTACAGTAAATAGACAACGCGTACAGGCCTTCATTTAACTGAGTATTTAGAGGAATTACAAAGCATCGCAAATACTAATGAGACGTTAATACCATTAATACAAACAAAAGAAAGAATGGGACACAGCGTCGTAGATGGGAGGATGACGTCATAAGAATAACCGTATACAATCGAAAACTCTAGGGGAGGCCTATGCTGGAAAGCAATACATCTTGAGTTACCGTTGTCAAATAAATAAATATAAACTTACAGTAAGAGTAGTGTAAGATTGTTAAATTAAGGCTATAAATGAAATAAAAAATACCATTAACTTTCAGAATTACTTACACAAGAGGACGAACAGGACTGGCGTGCCGGCTTACGGCGTCGACGTAGAGATGGGGCAAGCAGTGATCGAGCCCATCAAGGCCGCTCTACCCATAGATTTCACAAAACCGATCGTAGCCCAGCCACATCTAGCGACGAACACACTCGCTGACAAATTCGACATACAAATAACGGATAACTCGCAAAAGCAAGCAACTAACTTGTATAGGTTCGTGGAGACGAGTACTGGAGCATACCTACTGCCTCTAAATGTCACGATGACAGTGAACGCTAACTCCGGACCTATTACGACCTCAACAGTTGTCAACTCGACTGTCGTTGCTAACAACTTGCCGAAAACAACCGAAGCAACTCAAAAAAAAGACGAAAAAAATTTAGAACACTGCACTTGTTGCATTCAATTAAGAAAGATATGCAAGCAAAGACAGACGGCAATTACTGAATTCTTTGGTAAAAGAATGGTAAAGATATGTTGTTGTAAAGATAAAAAGTATCCAAAGATATCGAATAGATTAAGGCTGTTAGTCAATAATCATAAGTATAATTATAATATAGCGTTGCAAGAACTTCAGAACAAGATTAATTGTTTGAAAAAAGCCAAAGAAGATAAAACAAGACTGAATGAATGTGATACTAGGGATAATGTTGGTGATTTAGATGATATGAGTAAGTGCCAACTAAGTTTAACAACTGTATAAAATTTAACAATAGTGAGAGCAGCGGTGGCCCAGTGGTGGCGGTCCCGACTTACGAGCAGTAAGTCGTGGGTTCGAACCCAGGCAGGCGCATTACTTTGTGTAATTTATTTCATCAGCACTGCTCTCAAAAGGGTGAAGGAAAACATCGTGAGGAAACCGACATGTCCTAGAACCAAAAATTCAAAGACATGTGACATGTACCAACCCGCACTGGGCCCGCGTGGTGGTTTATAGCCCATTCCTTCTCATAGAGAGGAGGCCTGTGTCCCAGCAGTGGGAACGTTATTTTCTGATTATGCTATGCTTATGCTAAGTAAGTGCCATTAAATATTATATATTATACTAGCTGACCCGCGCAACTTCGTCTGCGCCACATAAGAGAGAGGGTTAGAGAGAGTGTGAGTCAACCTTAAAAGATAGACATATGCAATCGCGGACTCATGATTGTTGCGTAACTTTAACCGTTTACACAGCGCACGCAACGGAAGGTCTCAAAAGGAATACATTTTCCCTGTTTTTGCAATATTTTTCATTGATGCTCCGCTCCTATTAGTTGTAGCGTGATGTTATACAATCTATAGACTTCCTCGATAAATAGGCTATCCAACACTAAAATAATTTTTCAATTCGAACCAGTATTTCCTGAAATTAGCTCGTTCAACAAATCAAACAAACAAACTCTTCATCTTTATAATATTGGTAAAGATTCAATATTTTCATTAATCGCTAAAGTATTCTACTTATGTTTTTTCCAAAAAGGGCTTCCTTCGACAGCCCTAAGTCTTCATCCTTAGACACTCGATGACGGTCATACTCCAGCTAGGTCGAAAGTTCTCATCAAGGTGCATGAAATGAGCCGAGACGCGATTAACCTTCTGTAAACTGTTGCGGACCTCTTGCAACTGCCTGCCGTCTCCATCGTCAGTCCTTCGATGTCAGTCATATTCCAGGCAGGTTTAAAATTCTCACCAAGGTGCATGAAATGAGCCCAATAACAATATAGCTAATCTGTTCAACTGCCTTCCGTTTCCATCGGTAGACCGTCGATAACAGTCATACTCCAGCTAGATCTAAAGTTCTCATCAAGGTGCTCCTTGATGAGAACTTTAGATTGCTCTGTAATGAGCCGCTGTAAACTGTTGAGGACCTCTTGCAACTGCCTTCCGTATGCAAAACGCATGGAAAGCGATCGAACACACACTCTACAGGGTATAGGCTATGTAGATTTTCAAAGCAGTGTCATGTAGACTAATCTAAATTACGCTATCATAACTTTTTAACAAAGCCGGTCAGTCAATTTTAAAGTTATCTTGTGAGCACATTTTTATTCATTAGTAAAATTTTGGTTCAATAGATGTCGTTGCATGTATCTTACATATTGATGATAAGTTCTTCTTGAACACTCAGTATATTACTGCTACATAAATACCCTTGATAATAAAACTATTTGAATAAGAATTAATACTACGATACGAATGTAACCAACTTTTGTTTCTACCGGGGTGATCTAATTAAATTTTAGAACACAAAAGCTGCTATTGTGACTTAACTGTGATAGTTAGATATATGCTCTCGCGGACTTTTTTGTAGGTAAGAATGTGTACTTTAATTATGTACTACATCATTTTTAAGTATCATCAATAGTTTCCCAGCGAACGCCAAATAATGAATTTTATAGGCAAAATTTTGCTACTTTGGGTTACATTATTGCAATTTTCTTAAGGATCTCTAATTTTTTTTAAAATAAATTATAGCCTATGTTACTTCCTGATAATTTAGCTTTCTATTGGTGAAAAAATGGTTCAAATCGGTCCAGTGGTTTCGGAGCCTATTCGGTACAAACAAACAAACAAAAAAATCTTTCCTCTCTATAATATTAGTATAGACTAGCGACTCGGCCCGGCTTCACACGGGTGCAATATACATATCTCTTGAATCACTCTATCTATTGCTGAAAACTGCATTCAAATCCTTTGCGTAGTTTAAAACATCTAAGCGTACAATCATCGGGAGCGACTTTGTTTTATACTTTGAAAAGATATGTATGCATAGCAGTGGCGAAGGTTCCATAGAACTCGATTCCTACCGGATTCCCTTTGAAAAATGGCACAGTCAGTATTCTATAGACAAATAATATAATCACATTAAAGATATGTACTCTAGCTTACCCCTTAAAAAATTGTCCCTTCGCTACTGATGCATAGTAGCAGTTAGCAGTTAGTGTAGTCTACACTACACTAACTGCTCTGTTGGTCTCGCGGATTAATTTAAAATATGAAAAAACCTAAAAAATTAACGTTCCTAAGTTTGCCATATGTCATTCCCTCCCAGAATTTGATCTTTAATAGAAACGCTATTAAAAGGTGTAATAATACAGTGCGTCTTTATTTCAAAACCAACGGGTTCGATCCCTTGCTAGGAATACTGATTTTTCAAAAATCCAATGTTGCTCTTTTAATTTTCATCAAAATCGAGCCTGAGACTCTTTTGAGTATTTTTCGATATTCCTCATAGTTTCGTATATAGCCAGCCACTCCGACTTGAAAAATTCACCCCGTATATTCAATGGAGATGATCGCCACGCTCCACTCTACATTCTCACTAAATTATTCCTTTTTCCTTTCAGTATACATAACAAATTTCCACCTGAAGCTCCTTTCGAAGACGGCGGACGCTAATAGACAATTAAAAAAAATCGTATACAACCTCCTTGCTAAGTTTAATCCATATGAGCATGATCCCTTAGTACTAGCGGCTCAAATGGAGAAAGCTTGTGGCGCCAAGTTCCTGGATCTATACAAAGAGTTCTTATGTTTCCTCACGCCCGAGCAAGCTGATAAAATTGACGCCTTCAGGGATTATTTTAGAAGAACCTGTGTCACGGATTTGATTAAGAAAATTGATGTGAGTATTTCATTTTTGGGAATCCAGTGATCTTGTAACATTTTTTTTTCTTATTTAATATTGACACTAAGTATTTGCGTTATTTGAAATTAGTGCGGTAGTAAAATATGAACAATAGACCGGTTATTTCATCCTACAATATCAGTACAAAAAATACAGTCACAGTGTATGCAATCTAATAAACCAATGGCCAGTAAAAATGTTGGAATGGGCAGTTAGATAAATAGTTCGGCGATAATAGCGCGAGCGAAGCGAGCTCGGGACTTGGGGCATCCCGACTCGGACAGGTTATGTTCTAAGACTCCGCCATCTCCTTCGTGTGAGGTTACTTTAAACCCTGCAGGCAGAAATAGGAGCCGTCGCTACGTCGATAACCGACTAATTCCGATTTGTTAACTGCCGACACGTAACTGCCCGTTTTGTTATTTTCCTGCTCAATATTTATTCAATATTTTGTTGGCGCAGTGGCTGAGCGATTGCTGTGCTTCGTGTCGCGGGTTCGATTCCCGCACGGAACAAATATTTGTATAGCCTACTGGTCTTACTGTTTGTGTATGTGAATTTAAATGTTTGTAAACCCACTCACGATACAGGAGAAATTCCTAGTGTGGAGCAACGTTTATTTTTTAATAAAAAACGTTTACTTTTAATAAAAAAAAAATAAAAAAATCCATTTCATTAATTTTTATGTCTAATTTTTTTTAACGGCTTTACTTGTATATACATATTGAATTTTTTACCTTACCAAAACCACAATATACAAGTGCCACTTTAAATCAGTTCCTTTTTCCATATTGGTTATTGTAAAGTTAATTTTATACTCACGAAAATACTTGATACCTCAATGCTTGCCTACAAGTAAAGGAGTTGTAGTTGTGGTTTAGTAAATGTCACATCACATGTCTTCGAATTATTAAGCAAAGAAAAAAAAAGAGGATGTTCTCAAGTCGATTTTTAGTTTTGGGCCATGCCGGCTTCTTCTCAATATTTTCCTTTACTGTTTTGTGAGTAGTACCAATAAAATTCACGTTATTTTTCAGGAGCAAGTGACAGACTTAGAGAAACGGCACACAATCCTGAAGGAGCTGAACAAGGTGTTTTCCAAGAACTTGTCGACGGCGTGTGAGATGTGCACGGACATACTGCGCACCTTGGACGGGTACCCCTCTCTAGCGCAGTATGTGCACGCGCTGTTTCCACATAAGGAGGAGAGAAGGTACGTTCTTGTGATGATATCTAACGGGTGTTACACTTGTTCCAATCGGCATACTGCGTTGGGCGTCTACTAGTCCTCATAAGTCGAGCTAGGCAGACCGAATTTCTCCACCTAACTCATCTACACGATTTTCAATTCTGTTGCCCGACGCCGATACAACAACATTAACCCCTTTGGTTGTTGTGTAATATCGTATGTTGACAGCCCCTAGTAAAAGTTTGTGTCACGTCACGATGAACACCGTGTTTACTTCACTTATACTGAAATTTCAGTATAATGCAAAAAATAGACCCGTGACAGGCATTTTTACATAGTCAAAAATAAGCTACCTAAAGTCCAGCCACAGGCATAATAACGGTAAATGGGCTGTAGTAGCCCATTCCAAAATCGTAGATCTCATGGAGAAGAATGGGCAAGAAACTCCGTGGACACTTTTTTCTCTTACTCATTTCCCGTAATACTTCATACACGCACCAACGTACTCTTCTCTCTTTCAGTTTTTATAATGGCAAGTACACTTTTATCTATGTTACAGTCCAGAACAGGCAGAACTACCTTCGCCAACCCCAGTACCCTCGCAATCAACAGAGAAACCTACCGAAGAGACTATCTGTAACAACACTACTGCGATAGAGGCACCTACAGCAGACTATGAAGCCGACACGTCTATGAGGTACGGTCAACTAAACTGAGTTTAAGAGCGGTCAATGTTACATGGCAATGAGGACACTGACAGCTATTGAACGCAGTTTAAGTGTGCTGATACAGTTTCATTGATGAAACTTGCCCTTGGTTTCCAAATGTATACAAATATGTGTTTTTGGAAATACCACTTTAAGATTAACATGTAACATTTTTGTTATTTTTAATAGTTCTATCTGACTTTCCGAATGAGGTTACTGGGTAACACTAAATCCATTAGCATGACTTGTTGACAGACTTTAGAGCAAATTCGTGGGGCCTTTGTTATTTAATCAAGAGCCCTACTTCGGCAATGAATATAAATGAGCATTAATTCCATACATAGTGCATAATTTGTGTCTATATGTGTTTGTTTATCATTGCAGTGAAGAAGATGACAACCGAGGAAACAAGAGTCATTCTGATTCAGAGAATAATCAGGAGAGCTCCCGACCTATTAAAGAAGTACGTATTATTATTATCAGCTACTTGTGTCCCACTTCAGGGCAAAGGCCTCCCTTCCCTCTATCCACTTATCCCTATCCAGTGCTGTTGTTTGCCAATCTTTTTGAAAAGATTCGAATTCGTCCCGCCATCTCTTTCTGGGCCTGCCGCGTAGCCGTTTGCTGCTGTTTGGGACCCATTGTGTGGTTACTTTAGCCCATAGCTCCTCCGGCATGTGTAGTAATTAGTACGGATTAATTCTCTAAAATTGTATTTTTGTTGAGGTTTATGTAAAAATATGTTCTATAAGCCATCAAAGTTACAGTCTACGCCATCAGTACAACTTTGATTTTAGTAGTCACTCATAAAACCTGTATGAATTAATAGCTGGCAATAATACAAACAAGTATTGTATGAGACGGGTCTTCTAAAGCGTCACATTTCCGAAATATAAGCTGCATCAAAGTTGTGCTGATGGCGAAGATTGTAAGTTTGATGGCTTATATCTCGGAAACATGACGCTTTAGAAGATCAGTTATTGATTAATACAGGTTTTATGCACGGCCGCTGTAAAAAATGGCGGAAGTAAGGCAGGCAACGCTTCACAAAAAAAATGATCCAACCCCTTTGGCATATGGATAGTCCATTTCCTGGGTTCAGACATAATATGCTACTGTAGCGGCACAACAAAGAGTAATACAGCAACATAGAACAAAAAGTACTACAGCGCCATCTATGACACGATGATGAACTACACATCGAAACACATCTAAATCTTACATCGCGCAAGTAAAGTTATCCGCGACTTACGACTATATGAGGCGTATATAGTTTCAATCTCCGCTAAGTCCAGTCGCCTTAAAATTACAAGAAATGTCTTTTGTTGATATCTCTTTAGAAAAATATTTTACCGATTTCGTTTTTAGGTTATGATAAGCGATAGTTACTTTCAATTCAATTAAATTACAGTTTACGGCTAACTAATGCCCTCCATAAACTTAAATGAGGAAATAGTGTTGGACTTCGCAGAAATTGAAACTGAAGCTTGGACATTGCGGATTTTGAATTTGTCATTCATGGACATTGCTGTTTTCGACTACAACGAACTGAAAACATTAGATCCGCCATACTAATTTCTATGTCACGTGACCAAAATACCGGCACGTCATTGGCTAAACTGGACTTTGCTGTTTCTGAATCTAACGACTGGGGACTTTGTGGATTTTGCTCCCAACAGTCTACTTTAGAACGGATTTACTCATTCTTTGCAAGTTTTGAAATATTTGGGTAAATTTAAGATAAAGAAAAAACCTTGCCATTGGAATAAAAATGTTACTAGATGAAAAAAATGGACGTTACGGAGTTTGAAACTATACGCCTCATATAGATAGAAAAACCCGACAACAACTATCGGGCAGTAGCCCAACAGATACAACACTCGTCTGGTCGGAGGATCGTCCCTTTTCTATGGGGGATGAAGAACAACACCCTGTTCTCCATACCCCCACAACTTTTACTCCGATATGACATTCCCATGGTTTAATTACCAACTTTCACGATAGAAAAACTAGATCTCTATAACTTTTCATTTTTGACTGTTTTATTCAAAACCATTCATTCATCATTGGTTCGGTTTTATTTTACAAATTCCTCATAAATATTTCCTTAATTACAGGAAAACACATCAATGGATTATCCAACATCGAAATCCGAAAGTATTTCACTAGTTGTTACAGTAAGCAAAACGGAAGTACAAGACGACAGCGACTGTTCCAACTCATCCATGCAGATCATGTTAGAAGACGAAATCGTCAAAACTGAGAACCCTGACTGGAGGAGAGATGAAGATAGACTCCTGCTAGAAATATTAAAGGAACAGCTGACACCGGAAGAACGGCAAGACAAGACCATCCTAGAAATTGTAGACGACAAACAAATTATCGGGATGATCGCAGACAGCTTGACGGATAAATCGAAAGAGGAAATCAGAAGTCGTATTTTGTATTTATTAAGATTATGTTGACTTATTGCTGCCACACACGAGTGACGTATTATTGTGAATGCTATGTACTCAGGCAAGGTCCTGAGGGGGGGGGGGGGGTTACGGGGATAGTGCCAAAATTTTCGAGCTCGCTTTGCTTGCTCTGAAATTCTTTCAGTTTTTCTTTAAAAACTGACACAATTTCTGAAAACCTATCAAATTCGAACAAGTTGCTAAAATTTACGAGCTTGCTGCGCACGCTCTTGAATCCTGTGTTTTCCCAATTGATACGCTTACCAACCTCCCTGTGTAAGCCCAAAGTCTTAGGTTGAACCGCGCCTGAATGTACTGTCAAATGTTCTGTGTAGTTTTGGTATGTAATGTGTCATAAAAAAAACCATTGACACGTACTATACCTACTATTCTTCTTGTATACAAGGTTAAGGCTAAGGGTATGAATATTATGTGATTTAGTTCAATAAAACATTAGCTTCCTGGCGCAGTCAGATATAAAGTAAATTATTACAATAGCTTACGACTTAGTACTCTATTGTGAACGCGGCTGTGGTAAAAATTGTCATTATAATGTTTTATTTTAATAATAAGTATTTCATTAATCTTAAATTGTTTCATTTAGCTTACTGTTGAAGTTGTTGTACCCACAATCCCATATAGATTGTAATTGAATGCCATGAATGTTTCCTACTATTTCCTAAATCGCCAGATTCAGGAGCATTGGTAAACGTTTCAATGTCAAAATGGGCAGAATGGAGCTGGTTGCTTCACAACTGTCTCTTGATAAATCCCCCTTCACCGGGACAATCGCGAACACTTGCTACCAGAGCTGGCGCAAGCACTGGCGCGAGCACTTACTTACAGTACTGGCGCGAGCACTTACAGTACTGGCGCGAGCACTTACTTACAGTACTGGCGCGAGCACTTACAGTACTGGCGCGAGCACTTACTTATAGTACTGGCGCGAGTACTTGCTTCCAGCCCTGACACGAACACAGAGCTGCGACCTGCTTCCAGCATTGACTCGGCCGCAGCGTGTAATTCATTTCGGGGAAGTTTTACTATGAATAAAAAAAGCAGATCGGGGGGCAGGTTAACTGATTGGTTAAACAAGGAAGGTAATTAGAAATTACTTACAAGATGATGCTCTGTGCTTATTACCAAGGTTATTACATATGTAGGAAACGCTATTATAAAATTGTACTCCACCACGAATATTAAGGTTTTGTCGATTCATACAAGGACCAACTTTATCGAATTATACAGAAAAGCCCAGCATCCAGCATTTGAGAAAAGACAGGTTTCGAGTGCTAGTGTAGTGACCTCGAAACATTTCGATCCACCTCGAGCTTCATAGGTATTCTTTTGTCTATTAATACAAAAATTGTGTCAATCTATAAACAAAAGAACTTGAGAAATGCAGAATGTTAGAGCGAGTTAGAAAAAGCACTACCTCTGAGAAATGAAATTTTTGCACACCTTTCAGACTTATAGTCATTTTATACAGAATTGGCAAGGTACAGAATGTATTAGAGTTGCGCCTCGTCTAGCAGCACAACATCGCATTTTTTCCATGCTCCTATCTAAATGCGATTCCGTGCTGATTGATGTGGCGCAACCCGAAGCAAGCTAGAAAATTAAGCATTCCGCCTCGCATAGGTTGGTTTCTCTATAGTGGTCGGATTTGGAGCCCAACTCCCTCCTAAGAAAAATCCCCATGCCTACGGCCCTTCACTGGCATGAGAACGACTTTTAACCGACCGACCAAATGCTAACAGGATTTAGGAAAAACGAAATCAGCCTAGGTTGAATTAGGAAGTCACATGCGGGCCGGTCTGACCAGTTGCTTATCAAGATAGCGGGTGATTATGCTACAAGTCATGGCCACGTAGTGCGAGAGATCCCTTAATGAAGGACAATTATTTTACCATTCCTCTAAAATATAAGTATAAAAAAGATCGTAGTTTTTGCTAGCAGATTACTAGACGAAAGATCGTAAAACTTGATTTCTAAACTGATCAAGAGACGTCAAATTTTAAGGTTGCGTTCCAGATTATTCAAAAGTTGGAAGAGCATGTTTTATTCTTTCTGTTTCTTACTCCCACGGTAATCAAATTCGTGGTGAAAAGGTCATGCTAGAAATATAAGTATTTGTGTCATGGATTATTTCTTTAGGCGGGTCAAGTATTTTTCTGAGTGAGGCTCTCGTTTATTTATTTTTATCTAATTATTAAAATACGTAAGTGAAAAAACATTGAAAATGGCTCGTAACAGTAACGAGAATGATGAGGACAACATTGACCCTGCGTCTGTAACATCAAATGTGAAGAATACTCTGAAACAAGTAGGTATTATACATTAATTAGCTATAATAAATATTGTCGTACTAATTGATCGCTAAGGCGTATGAAACAAGTACCTACATAGCTCTTTAGATGAATAGTAATTAATGGTTTCACTAACAAGAACGTAATAACCGATACGTTGAGAATTCAGACTAGTAATTTCCAAATACTTAGTCAAAATACGCAACAAAAAAAATGTAAATAAACAAACTTGCCGTTGAATATTTCTAGGAAGTTATCAAAGAGCTTCTGAACGGTTCATTCCAAGACAATAAGACAAAACTTGGTAACGACGCGTTGTCGCTGGTGGTGGAGGTGGCCAAGTGTCTGGTGACGGAGACCTGCCTGCGCGCGTCCAGCCACGCGCTGCGGGAGAGCTGCGACCGCGTCGATATCGAACACATTGAAAAGTGCCTGCCACAGCTGGTAACTATATTTGTCTATAGAAGCGGATAAGACAAGTAGATTTGTGAGCAATTGCATCAGTACATCTGTCGGTTTACATCAGTCCAGAGTTTCAGAAAACTAGAGTAATGAAAATTTAATATTAAACACCGATTGGCCCTGACTGATTAAATAATAAGCAAAATTCAAAAATAAGTAAATAAATAAGTTTTTTAGTTGCTACCTAAATAAATAATATTATTTTCTCTGCTGGACAGAAAATAAATTCTATTCAATGTTTGCCTTGCCATATTGTTTTTTCATTCATTGGTTGTTGGAAGTTGTCCATTGTCTGCTCTGCTGTTAAAAAATCTAGGGTTTGTGTCACTCAGGAATTCATTCTACCAGTATGATGGTGCCACAGTCTCTCAATATTTTATACATATAGGTTCCTGGAAACAGAAATTGACCTATTTTTTTTTTTTTTACAGATGCTGGACTTTCCTTAAGCCAACAACATATTTAAAGTCCCATTATTATTTATGAAGATCATGTACTCGGAAACTCATTATTATAGTACAAGTTCTAATTTGAACCCTTGCTTGCTACGCCCAAAGCAGCTTTGCCCATTCCTACCTCCCTAAGTATTAGCTTTGTGCATTTCATATAAAAGACTATATTTTTTATATTTCTTCCAAATTGTTCACTAGATGTATAAATTATAATGTATTAGGAACAAAGTTATCTAATGCTGTTGTTCAAAAAATTTGGTTGTTGAATTGATGAAAGCAATAAAATGTATTTTAACCTAAGAATGTGGTTTGTTTATACCCTAATCCACTGGTTCTTAATAGTCATGAGGGACCAATGGTCCCTCATGACTATTTTGTCAAATGGTCCCGGACCAAATTTCTGTCTTGCAATGGACCACCCATTTGGTTTTATAAGTTTGGAGGTAATATACAGTACCTAAATGAAAATGAAGGGATTTTCTATCTATAAAGCCACAGCTTGTGGTGTTGTTCACTGGTTCGTTTTCTTACCAGTGTGTGTAGATACCCGAAAGGGAGTGGCACGATGGGTTCAGGTCCCGCTGCTGCCATGCTCGATCCCCTTCTAGCGAGTTCGTCCGCTGCATCATTGCCTCCGGAATCACTGTGTCCTTTGATCCATTGGATGGTTATATTGTTGAGATTACCAACCTGGTTCAGGCGTTGATGACACTCGTATATTAACCCGGAGTTTACTGCGTGGTTGTTTAGTGCTAGCAGTACAGCCATGCTGTCTGAGAGTATGCGAATTGAGTGGCCCTCAACCTTCCTGACTAAGATGGCTGATGCCGCCAGAGAAATGCCCATGCATTCTGCCTGAAATACTGTGTTGTGGGCCCCCAGTGGTGTGGCTATGTGGATGTTGAGATCTTCCGAGAAGACTCCAGCTCCAGTACCAGTACCTGTTTTTGATCCATCCGTGAAGATCCGTACTTCTGCGGGGCTTAATCCCTCGCAGCGGTGGTCCTCGTGGAGTTGGATTTTGTATTTTTTGTCGAATACGAACTGCTTAGGTATCCGATCGTTTATGGCTTTCGCTAGGGGGAACTCGTTATAGAATCCCTCCAGTATTGCGGTGTGCTGTGTGTACTTTTTACCCCAGAGTTGAAGTGTTTTAAGGCGTACTGCCGCCATCGTTGCTTCCTGTTGTATGAACAGATGGAGCGGTGGGAGCCTCAACATGGCTTCCAGAGCCGCGGTCGGAGTAGTCCGCATACAGCCTGTAGTCGCCATGCAGGCGAGTCTCTGCATACGTTGCAGTTTGCTGGAGGCTGTAGCTAGTTTGGTGCGGGGCCACCAGACCACTGACCCGTAAGTGATCATGGGTCGGATCACCGCGCAGTATAACCAAAGTATAATTTTAGGGGATAGGCCCCACTTCTTACCTATCATCCTCCTGCATTGCCAGAAGGTTATGCAGGCTCTGTCTAGTTTGTTGTCTAAGTGTCTGCTCCAGTTTAACTTACTGTCAAGGATGACTCCCAGGTATTTGACTTCTTCAGCTAACTGGAGTTCTGTATCGAATAGTTTGGGTAGGCGATAAGGGCCTAATACTCTTTTTTGGGTAAACATGACTAGTTCAGTCTTCGTGGGGTTCACCGAAAGGTCGTATTCTATACACCACCGTTCAACGATGCGTAACGCTTGTTGAGTGAGATTACAGATTGTCCCCGTCACTTTCCCCGAGATGAGGATGGCGAGGTCGTCCGCGTACCCAATTGTGTAGAAGTGGTTTGCGTTGAGCTTCATGATGAGATCATTAATCACCAGATTCCAGAGGAGGGGGGATAGTACGCCTCCTTGGGGGCAGCCTCTAGCTATCATGGCCATCTGCTGTTCTTCCGCAAGGCGAACCACTCGTTTGCTTAACATGTTAGTAATCCAGTCTATCAATACCTGTTCTACTCCGTGCCGGGAGAGGGCGGTGCTGATGCTGGAGAAGTTTGTCTTATCGAAGGCTCCTTCGATGTCTATGAAGGTGCCCAGGCAGGTACCCTTCTGATGTATCGCTTCTTCTATCCGGCCGACCACAAGATGAAGTGCTGATTCAGTAGACTTACCCGAGCTGTATGCATGCTGGTTTACATGTAGTGGGATCGTTTTCAAGGCCCCATCCCTCAGCTCTCTCTCGCAAATTCTCTCCATGGTTTTAAGGAGAAAGGAGGTCAGGCTGATCGGCCGGTGGGATTTGGCGTTTGTATAGTCGCTCTTACCTGGCTTAGGTATGAATATAACTTTCACTTCCCTCCATCCTTTTGGAACGTATCGGAAGGCCAGGCACGCTCTCATTATGGGCACTAGTCTGCTGGCGACAGAGGACCCACCCCACTGCAGTAAGGCGGGAAATATTCCGTCCGGACCGGCCGCCTTAAAAGGATGGAAGCACCGGATCGCCCACTGGATTTTCTCCAGCGTTATCACTTTGTGTGCGTAGCGCCAGTCGTTTTCTGATGGTGTTAGAATTACCTCTGTCCAGTCAATAGTCTGTGCGAAAGCGCAACCTGGGAAGTGAGTTTCGATAAGGACGCGCATCGCCTCTTCTGGTGATGTGGTAAGTGTGTTGTCGGGTTTGCGGAGAACATCGGGCCCATTTAAGTTCTGTTGTGCCAGAATTTTCCTTACCCTGTTTGCTTGTTGGCAGGATTCTATGCTGCCACAGTATTTTCGCCATCCGGTAGAGCTCCTGAATCTGATGCATTTTTTGTAGCTGGATTTGGCCGCGTAGTACGCGTCCCAATCCTCGTCAGCACAGGTGTTCATGGCTCTGTTTAGAGCTGCCCTTACCTTCCTGCGCTTTTGTTCCAAATCCGCTCCCCACCAAGGTTGCTTCCCTGGTGTTATGTGCGGAGTGGTTTCCGGGCAGGATGATCGGTAGCTGTCTAGCATTGATTTCGTGAGATGACTTACTCGTCCGTCGATCTGCGACGTGTTCTCGAAGGTCATCCAGTAGTTTGTTGGCGCAAGCTTGGTCTCGAGGATGCGCGTGTATGCCGCACGGTCTGTGTTGCGTGGGTTCCGCCGTGGCAGCGTTGGTGTAATACAGACCTGGATGTCGAAGCGGATCCATCTGTGGTCGGAGCAGGAGGCCTCTTTGGAGACCTGCCAGCCGGTGGTGATGGCCGCTGCACCCTCCGATGCCAGAGTGAGGTCTATGATTGTTTGGCTTCGTCTGTTTACGAAGGTTGGTTCGGAACCTGTATTCAGTAGGGTTAAGTTTGTAGTGAACAAGAAATCAACTAAAGTCTTACCCCTTGCGTTTTGCGTGTCCATGCCCCACAGAGGATGATGGGCGTTTGCGTCAGCGCCTATGATGACTTCCACCCCTGTGTTCTCGCAATGTCTTACGAGGCGGGCTAGTTCATGCGGGGGCGGCTCCTCTGCATCAGGCATATATGCCGACGCGAAGACTACTGCCACCTCCGTGTCCCCACGCTGTATGAGCAGCCTAGCTGCAGAGAGATCCCTGCAACAGAAATCTGTTAGTGGCTGTGTTTTAATATTTCGTGTCGTATAGATACACGATCTTGGTTGATCGTGATCTGTGCAAACTAAGAGCTTACCACCAAGATTGGAGAGTCCTTGTATGTGGCCAGCCCTGATCCACGGCTCCTGGATCAAGGCAATGGCCGTTTGTTGAACCTCCAGCCACTTCCGCAGCTGAGCCGTCGCGGTCTGACTGTGGTGGAGGTTAGCCTGCAGAACTTTACAGGTCGACGAAGGGGACGCCATCGCTGGTCGATCCTTCCTCGTCGCCTGCTAGCCGCAGCCCGGCAAACAGGTCGCCCGCGTCGAAAAACTCCCCCTCCACGTCCGATGCCGACGACAACAACAACAGGATGTCGCCGTCAAGCTCATCGCCCGAGGAGAGGACGGTACCCACGCTGACGGCAGTAGGTGCGGCCGGCGCTGCTGCTGCAGGAGCATCCGCGGGTGTAGCCGCGGTGTTTGTAGGGGGAGCTGCCACCTCCTCCTGTGTCACGATAATGGTTTCCGATGTCGGATCCCAACCCTGAGGGACGTCGGCATATTTACCGTTCGGACCCTGAAACCGCATGTACACCGTCCCTACACCAAAAGAGAGACGGCGTCCAGCCTTCATCAGGGTCGGAATTTGGTCCTCAGGGACCCCGACCACCACAAACCATGCATCGGCCTGTTTGTTGATGTGCAGCAACACCCATCCCTTGATGTCCACCCAAGGATTTTGGTAGCACAGAGCGCGCCCAATATTGGTCGGCTCTGCGAAAATACCCTGCTCATCCGGGATGAGTATGCCGCATCTTACTCGTTTAAGTATCTCCGCCTGCCTCCTGACCACTAGCGAGGTGCTGGTGGGGGGAGGCAACTCGGAGATAAGCTTCCTTAGCCAAGCTAAGGTGTGGTCGTCACCGCACCACAGTTTGAGGACCCCACTAGTGAACACCGGCCTTGCTTTGAAGGTCGGTGCGGGTGAGTCCTGTTTGGGGGAGCAGGCCTCGGCGACTATCTTCCTCTGGATAGCCGCGAGAACCAGCTCCGACACTTCCCTGCTGATCAGCCCCGTGCGGCCGCAGGTGACTGCGACATCTAGGTCGGAGCTGACAGCTTGGGCGTAGCTGCGATTGGCGGCCCGCTTGGATTTATCAAGCCGCGGCCGCTTGCGCTCCCCTCGAGGTGAGGAGGTCTCATTGAGAGCTCGCTTGGCCACGGCCTGATCCTCCCGAACAGGTCGCTGTGCTGTTTTCTTGGCTGGTCCCTCCTCGGCGCTGGTTGACGGTCGGCTAGGTTCTGGTCGGCTAGTTGACGTTGCCACTGGTCGGTTTAACCGGACCCGTGGCATTAGCCAGTGTTTTTTGTGGAGTCTTACCTTTCCACCGTAATTGACGCCGCTCCTTCTTGGACGGTCTGTCCCTCCTTTTGGCAATATCTGCCGAAGGAGCTGTGGCAGCCTGTCCTGAGGGTTCTGCGCGGCGTTGTATATCCCAAGTGTTTCTATCCTTATCCCGGCGCCTTTTCTTCTGCACCTGCCAGGTGAGCGCGAACGCGTCGCCGGAGGTGCTGGTCTCCTCCGGTTGGCCAGTTACGGCCAGCAGGGGAGGGGCGGCTTGAGGAGCCGTAGGCGGGGGCGGACCCCGGCCACCGGGAGGGCCCCGGCCACCGGGGTTAACCGTCGTGGGGGGCTGTGTGCCTGCAAAAGAGGAAGGATCGGTACTGGTCCCAATCAGCGCCGGTGTCCTTTGTTTATTACGGGACTTGGATTTGGTCTGAGCAGCGGTTCTCACCACTGCCGGACCGACACCCGCGCTGGTGCTCGCCGCGTTGGCAGCAGAGCGCCCAGGGGCGAGAGAGGTGCTGCAAGCACCTCTCTTAGGAGTCTCGTTGGCTTTCGCCTCCACTCCAGTGTGTAGCTGTGTAGTGTGCGTATGTGTGTGAGTGGGTGTTGTGTGCGTGGTTGGTGTATGTGTGATTGGTGTGTGTGTGTGTGGTGGTATTTATTGAGGTATCCATAGTTTGGTGTTTGGAATTCATCTCTCCGGCTTCCCACCCTCCTTGGAGCCCGCACCTGGGAACGTCTCGCTACAAACTAGCTCAACCGTTAGGACTACCATCGAGATATAGGGGCGTGAGGCTGGCTTACAGTGCGACATCGGGTGCTCGATCGGGTTTAACCCTCACTTACACCGTCAGCATGACCTTAACCCACCGCTTTGGCCATCCAAGGACGACCTCCGCGGACCTCCCGCCCCTCGCCGTGACCCTCTGACGGGACACTGTGGCCATTTCCCTACCCCTGGCTATTGGGTAGGGCCACCGTTTCGCTTGAAATCCGGACCAAAGAGGGCGTGTTGCCTCACGGACGCATTACCGCCAGCGCCGCTCGGCTCAACCCTCCAGGACTCCTTCATCCCCGCTTACGGCGCTCAACTGCGCAGGTCCTAGCGCAGGTGACTAAATTTACCTACCCGTCGTCAGCTGAGTTTAGTGACGGACGAGCCCACGCCCACTCAGTCACAGAAGGACGTAGTTAGGTTGAAAAGCGCCTGGTGGTTTCTGTTGCGTCTATTTCTTAAGGAATTAGACCAATAACAGGGCGGCAACCTCGTGAAGGTGAACCCACCAGACTTGCCTTGAGGATCTACACGACTGTAGCGCTCCCCCCCAAGACCTCGCCACCTTACCACCTCTGAGGGACGTAGTAAGGTAGACCTGCATCTATACTACCAAGCAAAGCGAAAGCAAAGCATGTCGTTGTGCAACCGCAAAAGCATAAATACAAGCCCGCCCTACAAATTCACATTACAGTTACAGATTTTAATGAGATTTTTTTTTGATTGCAAATTCGCGCCGCGCAAGTTTCACATTGTGTTGACTCGTGATTTATTAGGATGGCACCGCGGACCACTTGGGAATTGGGATGCTTTTAGGGACTACCAGTGGTCCGCGGACAACAGCTCTGCCCTAATCACTACACGGCCAAGACCGTCGTGGTCGTTTTGGCCGCAAAAGCACAATAAATAGTAGTAGCAGAAGCTTCGACCTGGAAGAAAGTTTGGTCGCACGATCGGGCATCCGACCAGTTTTGTTCGAGATAGCGGCCGGTCATACGACAAGTCGTGGTCGCCGCCGCCGTATAATGCGCGAGGTCCCTTAATGTGTCCCCAGTGTCCTGGTGACACATTCATATACAAACATGTTGGCTAATGAGATAAGAAGATTTCATCCACAGGAAGGGAGAGAAATAGAGATTGGCCCACCGAGGTTAGTTACTAGTATTTCCTAACATTGTACACAGTGAATTTGGCAAGGCCACACATCTCGGCGACGTTCATCGGTTTGTCCACAGAAAAAAACCGTCGAACACGCGCTGACGCGCCCGTACATGCAAGGCTTTATGCTATGATAATGCAGATGTTATAATAAAACAAAGTATGTTTTTTATAAATTTTATTATACAAATTATTTCTGAGAGTCCGTCCTATCAATAACATTCAGATAACTGTACATTTTTCAACATCACAACACTTCAAAGCATCTTCATTGTAAAAAAGACAGTCAAGAGTTTCAAGTACCCCAATCGCACACACCTTTACAATTAATATTTTGGCGATACATACATATTAATTGATATTTAACACAACAATCTATAATTTACACAGGTTGTATCACACAGTTTGACCAACAAGAATAACATGACATCACACCTGTAATCCCCGAAGGGTTAGGCAGAGGTGTACCTAATAGTACATCTACATTTCGCCAGTTCTGTGTAAGTCCCATGTAACAGGGGGCGAGCCTATTGCCAACATCCGGGGAAAAGTCCAGACTCTAGGCTAACCACAGATTCAGCCCAACTTTTTAGTACGGGAGGCACCGTTAATCTGACAGTCTTTTTATACCGTCTGAAAATCATATCAAATAATAGTTTAACCATAGCACAGGTCTGCGCGTCAGTTGCTCCGGAAACGGGGTAATCCAAAGTTATAGAAAGTCAACGGTAAAAAAATACATAAAAAAAGCAATTTCATATCGTGTTATAATTTTATAGGATTATTATCGGGGTCCCCTTCAAGCTCAAAAAAAATAATCAGATGCATAATGTAACTGGAGGGAATATACGTCAGCTGCATAAGTGAACTTGGAATTTTCAATGGCACATTTGGCTAAACTCGAAACTACAGGTATTAGGACAAATTGATGACGGAAACCATGATTTCGATTTTGAAGAGACATAGAACTACTTCTTTTATTTTTGTAAAAAAATTTGGCTGAACCTGGGAATCGAACCCGTTTCTGAACCAAAACACCACCCTGTTGCATTGTACTAACCGATAGTGTGGCTGTAGATGATCTAGATCAAATACTGGGAACAAATATTATGTGATAAAACTTTAATTTGGATGATAAGTGCATATTAAACAACTACTAGAAATGAATTTCATCTATATATATAAAAATGAATCCCTATTTCCCTTGGTCACGCCATCACGCGTGAAAAGCTGGACCGATTTCACAAAAAAATTTTTGTTGTGTTTTTTTTTGTCAGGAGAAGGTTCTTAGGTGGGTAGTAGGTAGGTGGTAGGTAGTGGGTAGGAAAAGGTGCATTGCAACGCATGCCGGGAACAGCTAGTTGGGTATAAAATTGCGCGCTGCCTCCCGTAATATTAATCACTTTACATAAAACTTGTGGTTGGCCTGTAACATACACAAGAACCTATAGTACTTGGATTTTAGGCAAAGGAAGCATATTCAAGAAGTACAGCAATACTAGACAGTACCTGAATCAGTAACAAAGTATTGCCACACTTTTGAAATTAAGTGCCCTAAACAAAATGTAAACTATTTATTGTCTACATCTACAGCTATTATACAGTCCGGTTATTAAACCAGAGACAATCAGTTTAGTAACAAAAATAATTTTATAGGCGGATATGAACACCATAATGCCCAGCTTTTATATTTATTTATTTATTTATACATCGCTTTATATTATCGAATTGTTCACATGCTTCTCTAAGTTTCAAATCTGCTAAATATAGTTTTTATGCATAATAATAACCAATTCCTACTCAGTTTTCGAGATCAAAGAAAAATCAACTATAATAAATATTGTATGTAGGATAATCAAGATGACAGCCTTATACCTATTTAGGCGCTATTCACACAAATGCATGCATATTATCACATAATAATGGGTGTAGCCTCAAAAACTCAACCTCATTAGCAATTTGAGTGGAATATAGTTTTAAGTTTGAAATGCCCTATGAAATAACGACAATCGTTCAACTAACAAGACTCATTTACTGGCTAGAACTAAAATTGATTTTATATTACTTTTTTAACACATTATTTTTACACTTAGTCCCGCTTTGTTGAGTCTACAAAACTATTACAAGTTACATTTTAATGTCATTACTAATAGGTACTTCTTTTGTAATAAATTAATTTAAAAATATAGTTTGTCAATTGACTTGTTAAATGGGGTTACAATTTGTGAATTTTACATCACCCACTCTGAATATTGAAAACAAGAAGAGAATAAATTTGAATTAATCACCGAGGGATAGTCTATTTGATTATGATAAATTGATAAGGTATCTATAATTATCCACACTTTAAAATCTAAGTACAATAACTTTAAACAGTAAACACGCTTGAAGTGCATCATGAAAATCAATACCTCAGTGACTTAACGGACAAAATACCCCATTTTCTTCCTAGAAGCTAGTAATTGAGGACTTTTTATTTTGTTATGGAGTTTTACACTGATACTACGCTGATTCTCTTAAATACCTTAAAGCATTACTTGCGAACACCTTGTAACAACTCAGTACCGAGGAACTTTACCCTTCAACTTCCTGTTTTCTTCGCACCATTCGACTTAACAAACTCTTGAGCTCTCAGAGTAAAGTATGTAGTACTCGCTACTAGTATGTACACTAATAACTTTAAAAATTGGCAGTTTTACGTACTTACAGCTAATACAAAAGTTTGTAGTTAACAGCTGCCATCAAGCACGCTCGGCTGACTCAAAGGTCTCACTTTCAGTACCGTTTAGGCTGAAAACACATTGGTAGCTCGAATGTGCATGGTCAGTAAGTAAAGGACATGTTGCGGTGCAATTGAAATCTTTACAATACAGTACAATATTTTTATTTACTTTCTTCACAAAGACCCACTCACAGATATAGATAGACCTAGATAACGCAAGAGCATCTACTTTGCGTGCCCGACTTAAACGAAAGGAACTTAACGTGGCCACTGTCACTGCTCAGTTTGCATTGGTGCGCCACGCTAGTCGGACCTCTCAAAAAATTAAAGCTGCAGATTCGTAATGCATTGCGGCTTTTACTTGGAGAGGTTGATACGACGTTCTGTTTTAACAAGTGATGAATATCGAAACAAGTGATACTATCGTATATCGCTTCGGTTTCGTAGTACAGGTGCTTTTGTCATTTTTCTGTAAATTTTATCGATTAGTGCTGTTCATCGTACGCAACACAAAGCGATTCTCGACAATCGATTTCGGACCCGGATTTCAGAGACAATTTTAATAAATAATCTTAATGTTTCGTGATTTTTTAGTTTTCCACATGATGGTAATTTAAAAGAAAAATGAATTGATGCGACGGGAAATAAAGATTGGTTTCCAACGAAGTACAGCACTAATTGTTCGATACATTTTGAGGAAGCAAGCTTTGTTGAAGGAAAAAAGGAAAGCAAACAAAAAAAATTCTGAGGGAACTGAATCGTCGCAAACTCCAAAAAATACACGACATGATGTCGTTAATAGAGAGCTTAAAAAATCGTTTATTAATGATGATCAAGCTAATGTGCTTAAAACAACCAACGTTACAACTCGAGAACTTTATTTTTATTTTCCTGTCTCATTACTATGTCACAAAATCGATTTAAACGATTGTGAATAATTCTTTACTGTACACAATTACTTAATAAATAGTATTCGTACAGTTGAGAAATGGTATGTACAAAGACGAACTTTAGTGATAGAGAGAGATAAAAATAGGGTAGAATTCCATTTCTTTTTGTAAACACTAGAACTTAAATTGGTGGTATAAAGTGTTTCAATCGAATATTTACGTGTAGAGAGGTGCCGCACTCGCCGGAACCGGTCTTTGAATCGATTTGGTTTTCCCATCACTAAATAGTGCTTATGACAGTTGTGACGTCATAGTAGGTAGTCATAAAATGACACGCTTGGTTTTCATACAGATCGTGATATTTGCATTATCTAAGTCTATCTACATCTGTGGGACCACTATATCTACTCATTTCGCCAGCGGATTGAAATGATATACAACATTATTTTAAGTATATGCGAAACCTGAATATAGTTTGTTCAGAATAAGTAACTGAATCGATTCCAATAATTTTTAAACCATGTTATATGTTGTCCCAAAAATATTTTAAAAAGGTTACAAGTTGGACACTGAGCGAAACTAAGTACCTATCGCAATCATTTAGGCCAAATTATTATTATCAATGAGCTCAAGACGACGCTGGAGGCGCGGCCGCGCGGTGACCACGTTTTAGTGCGGACAACCAGGTTCGTTTTAGGTTTTTTGTGATTTTTCATGATACAGTTTTGAAATTTTGTACATAGATTCTTAACATAAAAATACCAGACACGTGTTTCAGGTTTCGCATATACTAAAACGAATGTTGTATATTTTAGTAAGTTATTACAAACACTTTTACACGTCATTATACCATTGAGGTACCAATGAGACCTCGGCAATTTAAACAAACAATATTTTCCCAACTGCCGCCTCAGTAATCCTTGACATCTTAAGTGTAAAACTAAATCAATTAGTTTTTTAAATACAGATATACTCCGATGTCGATATAGATATTACAATTTGTGATTACATACTCCCTGTGTTAGGTATATTACAATTGCTATATGTAGGATCCACCAAAAAACATTAAAAGTCGTTCTTGCAGTACAACTGCATTTACTCTTATTACGTTACATAACCTATTCACTCGCCCTAGGAATAAAACAAGGATGTTCAGACGGGGCAAGGAGATGAGCACCAGAGGTTCATCTAGACACAAAACCAGGTCACACCGGACCTGCCTAAGTAACCGCTTATTCGAGTACAGTACTTTGGATTGACCGGCGACTTTAACCTACATTGGCAGTTCGCTGAAAGTGACGTATATTACGACTTCGCGTCTAGAACAAGTCCATATCATCGTTGCACATCACCTCGAGGTAGTCGTCGTCGTAGTCGTTCAGGTGTCGCGCGTCCTGCGGGTCGCTCGGGTCGGTCGGCTCGGTCCGGTCGGGCAGCGGGGCGGGCGGGGCGGGCGGGGAGGGGGAGGGGGGCGCGTCGTGCGCGTCCGTGTCGCTGGAGCAGTCGCGCGCGTCCGTGGCGGGCGACGGCGGCGGGTTGCTGCCGTGCTCCGACTGCGCGGTCGCCTCCCCACGGGATAGCAGAGAGGGTAGTTCTGAATCTGGAAGGTGAATTTTATGTTTAGTGATATGCTTGTATCCTTCTCTTAGAAAAGCTATGGAGAGAATAAAAATAAAATTTTGACGGCACGGTTGGCGCAGTGGCTGAGCGATTGACTGCTGCGCTTCGTGTCGCGGGTTCGATTCCCGCTCGGAATAAATATTTGTATGGCCTACAGGTAGTTGTTCCAGGTCAGGCTGTTTGTGTATGTGAGCTTAAATGTTTGCATCCACGATACAGGAGAAATTCCTAGTGTGGGGCAACGACTATTAAAAAAATAAAAAAAGGTCTGAGCTCTTGAAAAGAAGTGACGTGGTAGGTTGCAGAGTCAGAGATAGCAATCTAAAGTGACAGTGGATCGGCTGTCTGTCGAGACACCGTCACTCAAAAGCGCTCCCTCACCGGAAGCATTTGATTGTAATGTAATGAAATTTGAACAGAAGAGTGCGCAACCTATAATTATAAACTTTGTAACATACACAACATATTTTATTGTAATGCTCAAAATGAAATCTAGGATTATTACATTACAGGCGATTGCTTCGGTGAGGTAGCGCCTCTAGACGCACACTTACTAGCGTACTGAGTGACGCCACATCGCGGATGTGGAATCCACGGCTTGGAACACTCCACAAGTTTTTGTTCCGAGCCGGAATGAGTCTGTGTTTATTTCGTACGAATTCTGAGTGATGGCCATTACGACATATTCTTTAGCACGCTTTATTCAGAAATACTACACACTTCACAACCACTTCACTATCGCAGATAATATAACACTTAGTTCACTAGTAGTTGTTCAAAATATTATATTAATGTCATTGACAGATGTTGACAAACCTGTGAGGCTCTGTTTGAGCTGTTCCATGACGGTCTGGCGACTCTTGGCGCGTGCTCGCTTGACCTTACGCTGCGTTTCTTTTCGGTCTTCCGTGAAGATCTGGTTGATCATCTCCAGCGATACGTCTCCGTCACGCTTCAGCAGAAAGAAGTATATGCCGCCAGGAGTGCGACGACGCGTTCCATTCTTGAAATAAAGTTTGCAATTAAACATACAAATAACATAGTAACTTATACTAAACGTTTACAACATAACAAATTAAAAAAATAACATAATTTATACAATCTTGATCAAATGGTCGCAAACACGACTGCTAAGCATGAGGTCCTAGGTTCGATTCCCTTAGTCAAGCAAAGTGCTATTTGCTTTTGCCACCAGGAGTTTCGCAGTAGTAGCTACGGACTCTAAATTTGTGCCCAATTGATGGCAATAGGCTAGCCCCATATTACTTGGGACTTAAACATAACTGACGAAATGTGGGTGACTATTAGGTACACCTCTGACTATCCGCTCAGGTATTACCGGCGTTACGTTATGTAGTAGGTAGTAAGTAGTAATAGTTTCTTTGTCATTCTTACTACTTTTGAAAGTTGCTATGCTGCGGTTCTTATCAAATGGGTCACAAAGTCATAAATAACGTTTATCAAACATTTTACTAGCATTTATGGGTTTTATGAAGGATTACAAGCAAAGTTAAACATAGCTTGATTGTTAGAGAATTTAGAATCGGCAGTATGGCACATTATGGTCACTTATTTTAACTATAAATTCATAAATTTCTATCATGTATTTCTATCTGCAATTTGGCAAATGTAGAGGTCAAATTATGTTATATACTATCTTTACATAGTATAAAACAAAGTCGCTACCGCTGTTTGTACGCTTAGATCTTTTAAACTACGCAATGGATTTGATTGCAGTTTTCAGCAACAGATAGAGTGATTCAAGAGGAAGGTTTATATGTATATTGCGCCCGTGCGAAGCTAGGGCGGGTCGCTAATATAATATATAATATTTACATCTGTGTGCCCATCGTAAAGCGGGTGGTCAGCTGTTAAGGTGTGAACGGAAACAGACAGACAGACAGAGTTACTTTCTGATTTATACTATTAGTGTATGAATACCTAACATTCTTTGGGGTTCTACTTACCATGACGAGCATGCCTCCTTCTCCCTCCAACCTTTGTGTTTCTTTGTATATTTCTATAGCTTTACTAGCTCCAACCACTTCTACAATCCGACCTGAAAACAAAACATTTTATGAAACACTTCACCCTCTTTTTGGGGTCCAAGGCAGTTAGGTAAAAATCAGAAGAGCCTATGATTCTATTAATAATACTACTATTTGTATTTTTGGAACAATTTTTTTAACAGTATGGGCTAAATTCGAGTAAGGCTGAGACCTATTAAGGGTCATCATCATTATCCACAGCCCGCCTTCACCCACTGCTGGGAATAAGCCTCTCTTTGGTTGTGTCAGACTCTTACAGGATATTCCCGCGATGGCAACAATGTTGTATGCCCATCTGCCATCTGCCGGTTAGTCATCTATTAAGCTTAGTTATGCTAAGCGTAATTTCTTTCACTGTCAAACTACAAATATAAGACAGGGATGGGCAAAAAACATTTGTAGATCTTTGCAATGCAGTCCACATACATATTATAACAAAAGTATTAACTAACAGTAAGTTACTAAACAGCTATCAGTTGTCTCAACTGCCTGCCTGATAATACTAAATAGCAGAGGAGTTTGACATACCCAGTAATTCCTTCTTGTCTTCAGATAGACTGTCCCCAATATCATTTGCTACATTTTCAACAGTATCCTCAGCACACACTGCCAGATCAGGTAGCAGCCGAGGCTTCAACTTGTCATTATAATGTTCATTATTGACTCTTTTTCCCAATCTTAACTTCACATTAGATCGATCCACATGCCGCCGTTTATTAGACAATCGTTCACTGTCATCATAATCTTCATTAGAGGCAAATATTTTCTTCTTATCTACATATTCATCATCTAATCTATACTTAATGGTATAATCATAAGACTCAACGCCATATCTGCTTTTCTTTGAAACATCACAACTGACCATGTCCTCTGTTAACAAGTCTTCCTGTAACAAGAGTAAGCAAAATAATTGTTTAGGGCTAACTCCATAACAAGAAGGAGAACTTCATAGCGAAAAATTACTGTAAGTACTGAACATACATTGAACAAGAATTGCTTGAGCATGAGTCTGCTATACAGAAATACATTAATTATTTTATAATAAATTAGAAACCTGTAAGGCTTTGCACCAGATGTTGTACTTGTTCTTTTTGTCAGGCTGCGGTGCGGGTCGGTGTGGCCGCAGCTTAGTACGCTTAGCGCGGCGCCGCGGCTCTTCGTCCGACTCCGAGCCTGACGACTCCTGCGCTGACCCTTCGTCACTCTGCTCATCTTGTATCTGCATGTGTACTAACGAAGGAGGGTTAAAAGCCTCTGGCCGTGCCAGAGGAATATACGTACCCTCTTCCACATCCGAATCCTCCAACTGCAACACAATAAAATCTCTGGATAACGAGTACGCCCAAGACGTCATAAGTTACTTAATTTTTATAGTAAATGTTTGTTAGGTACTTTTTATTAGAGTTAAAGCCACTAGACGCTAATAAAACGCTAGTAGTTTGTTAATAAAGGCAAGGCGTCATTGAAAAACTGCTCTGTAATTAGAAAGAAAATGTTCCAAGTAAAAGTTCATTCTAACCTCCCCGTCTTCCCTTTCTAGGGGAACTTCAATGTCCAGCTCGCCTTCAGTCGTTGACATCATACTCAAGACAAGATTAAAGTTATAAAATAAAAATCATGAAAGGATTGTAACGAAATACAGCAATTCCACCTTTTAACAATCTCCAGTAGCTGCTGTCATTTTTAATAATAGACAAGCAAGGTAGAGTTTCGGTACCATCTGTCAACAACCTATTTATTTACGAAGAACGTTTGTAACACGAAACATTTTTAAACCTTGTTAAATAAACGTTGACTTAAATATTTCAAGAAAGTCAACTTTGTCGTTCTTAAATCAGTTAGATACAGAGCTGATGAAACCACGGCCACATTGCGGCTAGAAATATACTTCCAAAGCTATCTTTTGTTCCATTTGGTAAAATGCATAGTGCAAGGCGAAAGGCGGCAAATTTTGAACGAGATGTGTATGTTTTAAATAGAAAATGGTTGTCGTTGGTCGTTGCCACCTTTTGGTTTAAAAGGTAGCCATACGCGCTAGGGTGTACCTGACAGGTTTACCAGTATTATTTAGGTCGCTGCAAGAATGTCTATCTGCCAAAATTATTAGTTATTCTAATTAATACCCAACTTATAATTCTCATTCATCATAATATTGTTAGGGTATTGAACGGTGTTCGTTATTTTTACAACAGACAGTTTGAGATGTCAGTAAAACCTTATTTTCTTATATACCTACTTAAATACCTACTTACTTTTTATTATCAGGTAGTCAAGGTTGTTGTTCTCCTTGTTGAAAAGTTGTTGAATTGTTTCTCCTTATCCCGAATTACCTACAGTTGTCCGCCCCGTTCGTCCTGCTAAATACGGTTGCGCGAATTCAGGGTTGTAGATCCGTGTCCAACCCGCGCAGGCCTCAGTCGTTGTCAGTGTATTTTGCAGACTCGTCGGGAAGTTGGACCGGCGCCGGCGGCAGTGCACGAACAAGCGGTACTTTTTTTTGTAGTTTATAAACTGGCAGAGTAATGAGCCGGCCTTTATCTATATCTTCCTTATTTGATACTGGAAGGCTTCATGAAATATTTTTCGATAATCAGTTACATGTCAATGTCCAGTGATTACATTTTTTGATTACTTACTAGATTTAATTTTTTCAGGGGAGCAACACAGTAACACACATTCCGGTTGACATGATTCCGCACAAGCGGGTGGCAAAATTGAATATAATGCAAATATAGAAGGTGTAAACGGAGCTTTCACGAAGCCGTTAACCAAGCATTCTGTACATCAAACTAAGTAACACTACACAAAAATGATTGTTGGGAAGCGACTTTTTTTTTTTTGGGGTAAAGAATTACGTTTTACTGCTGATAGATGCATTGTACTAGGGTCGTGGAGGCTGAGGCATTTAAAGTAAAGTGATAACATTTTAAATTTATATAAAAAGAAACTTTTAAAAAACTTTGACCCCCAATATCTCCGTATCTAGAAGGTTCCCAAGTATAGTCTAGAACATAAAAAGGATCGCAATGACGTGGAAGTGCGTTACGGCTTCGTTAAGGGTACTTTTGCATTAGGCACCCATGTTCAGGAAAAAACCGTTTGGACTTGGAATATGTCAACTTATGGCAAGCTAACCATAACGTAATTCAGCTATGGTAGATGCTGAACAGAGTTTGCCGATTGGCACGAGCCACATGAAAGCATAGTAGAGACGCCAAGCACATCAAGCTACTGCAATCTGTCAAATTTCTTTAAAAGATTTTCAACTTTATCGCTAAAGCATTAAGTTTAAGGTTGATTGGGAAAATTTGCCGGTTTTGGGTATCTTGATGTGCTGGCGTCTGTACATGTAGTAATTGCTTCTGCTTAGCTTTGTTGCTTCTAAATAAGTAGATACAACCGAATAGAATGTGCGATCCGGTTAAGTGTGTACCGCTCCTTTCTTTTGAGAGCACAAGGGTAGTTTTTAAATAAATTCTAATATGAATAATGTTCTTTTGAACCGACTGTCTGTCCCTGCCGGGAGACGCTGCACTAGTTGTTCATTGCCGCTGTTTTTGTTAATAAGGGCGTTAGTTTGAAATTTGGTAAGAACTCCTACGAATCACACGTGACAAATGAATGAAGAGAGTTGGCATCTTCAGCAGCACCATCCATGTCGTGGACTCTCGTGACCGTCATGTCGCGAAACTTTAGGTGGTTAGTTTCGCGACATGACGGTTAAACCTAGATAGTAGATAGCTTTTTTTTTTCTTTGGCAATCATTGCAATTTAAGCCGTATGTCACAGAAGGGTTATCTGTGCCGTATGTCCATGACATGCATGGCATAAAAGTCACATGGCATGCGCTCATAATTGATATTAACCAATGTAAGGCGCGATTTGTACGGAAACGGCGTAAGGAAAAGGCGCGGCGTAGGCGCAGCGCAGGCGTGATGTTGCTTCAAAAAGTTTTATACAAAATGTACGTAAGCGACGTGTCGTGAATTACACTAAGCTGTTCTTTCATTTCTTTATAAATTCCACACCTGCGCTGCGCCTGCACCGCACCTTCACCTTACGCCGTTTCTGTATAATTCGCGCCTAAGGGGGTTAGAAGATTTTTATTTGAAGCCTGCCCTATTTTCAAAATAGCGGCCACGCACAAAACTTGTCAATCAATAACTGGTATCATTGCAAACAAGTTTTGTATGAGACCAAATCCTCTAAACTTCTAAAGCGTTACGTTTCCAACATTTAAGCTATCAAATATAGAATCTATTCTCTGATGTAATGACACAATCAGTACAACTTACAAGTATGTATGTATTATGTACTTAGAAGTATGTAAGTATGTATGTATGCGAGAATATCTTGACTTGACGAAGATTTTCTCTCAGTTCTATTCTCTATCTTCTCGCCATTGATAAAAGGGGGGGGGGGGGGAGGGTTAATATATAGGTTCTATGAGTGGTTAATTAAATCAAAGTTGTACTGATAGCAAAGATTGTAACTTTGATGACTTATACAGGATAAATTTTGCAAGTGGCCGTGGATGGCCAAATCCGAAACTAGGAGGAATAGGGAAAAATGCTCAAAGGAGTCTCGAGCCCGATTTTGATGAAAACTAAAACAGCATCATTAAATTTTTGAAAAATAAATATTCCTAGCCAGGAATCGAACCCGACTGATTGATTTTACAAAAAAAAAAACACTGTATTATGACACCATTGGATAGTGTCGCTATTTCGCTAATAAGGATCAAATTCTGGGAAGTAATGATATACGGCAAACTTAAAAAAAAAGGGAAAAATTTTATGTTTAATTTCCTTGATTGAAGACACCCGCAGCGCAGTCGATCTTCACAACATTCTGTTCTTATTTCGATTTTGTTGACTCTTCGCAAAAAAGGAAAAAAAATCGTAAACAATTGAAATTAGAACTTACATGTAAGTGAGTTTGCGCCAATGGTGATTTTTTCGACGTTTCTTTGGTGTGTAATGTGTATCAATGTGGGTATCTTATTCATATACGGATTTTGTCGAGGGCTTCTCCGAACAACAAAGGATTTTTGTTAATGTTTTTTTTTTTTAATGTATTAGTATTGTGGTCTATTATTTAGCTCGTGGCTAAATTATAACAGCCGCTCGGATCGATCTTTAGGTTAAGCCGTGCTTGCCTAGGTTGGTCTGTGGATGGGTGACCTCCCATTACATACCGAGTTTCCTCCGTGCCTCGGAAAGCACGTTAAGCCGTTGGTCCCGGCTGTCATTTGTAGATCTTTGACAGTCGTTAAAGGTAGTCAGTGGCTCAAAAAGTCTGACAACCAGTCTTACCAAGGGGTATCGTATTACCTAGTACTAACTGGGTTGTAGAGGTCAGATAGGCAGTAGCTCCATATAAAATACGGGTATTCAGCTGAATCTAGGTAGACTGGAATCCGACCCCAACATAGTTGGGAAAAGGCTAGGCAGATGATGATAGTATTGTGGTCTGGTTTCGAAATAAAACATAAAAATTTCTTATTATAATATTTCGTAGTGTGTATTCATCCTCTAAAGAGAAATCTATACATGCAAATAAATACATTATACGTGTCTATTTGTAATTTCAAAATATCAGCTTTTTACATTATACAGTGTGCAAACGGACCCTTCACGAAGCCGTCAACCAAGCACAATGTACGTACATCATCATCAACTATGTAACCCTACGCAAAAATTATTGCTGGGTAACAACTTTTTTTTTGGGTGAAAAATCACATTTTTTGTCTGGCTGTCTGTTTGTTCCGGCTAATCTCCGAAACTTTTATCTAAATATATAAAATGGTAAACTGACTGACTGGGTGATATATCAACACACAGCCCAAACCGTTGGTCCTAGAGACATGAAACTTGGAGGGTGTCTTCTTTGTGAAGAGTAAGTTTCCACTAAGAAAGGATTTTTGGGAATTCCACCCCTAAAGGGGTAAAATAGGGGATGGAAGTTTGTATGAAAGTCCGTCAGTTTTGAAGTTAGGATCTTCAAATTTTGTTGTGTTTAAGCTGACGATTGAAAATTAATTTATACGTGTCTCAGCGTTTTTGATAATTCTACCCCTGAAGGGTTAAAAGGGGGATGAAGGTAAGGAATCGGATATTTTTCGACATCCACGCGGGCGAAGCCGCGGGCAAAAGCTAGTTTTAGATAACGGACTAGAAAACCATGCAAAAAAAATGAAAACTCTTGAAATTGTTATAATCAAGGGAAGTAATTAGATATTCTATGATAATTTCACGCGGACGAAGGTAAGCAACAGACAGTGGTTAATAAAAACAAAGACTTCCTTTATTCTCCTTAACAATACAGAATACATATATTTTGTTGCAGTTTTCAGCATTAGTACTAATCAAGTAATCGTATTATTTATTAGTAGTGTTTCTCAAGAAACTCTGTCATATGTTAACTTTTAACAACCTCGCTGGCGAATGATTGTTTTTTTTTTTCATGACGATTTCGGTCTTTCACATTTTTATCTTATCTATCGTACACCTCGACAATTTGATGAATCTTTAGTGTCTTCATTATGAGCGAAGTTATAATGACTGCTATTCTTGATTTAGACCGCTTCATCTAAAGCTGATCAGAATGTTGGGCCACAAAAGGGATGAATGAAAGGCATTTGCATGTGGCTGAGATGAGAATGCTCATGTAATATTATGCGAATGGATAAAATAAGAAATGGAGTACCTATGAGGACGTCTGAAAGAGGCACCGCGCGCCGGTGACTGAAAAGTTCTGTGGTAATCGGTTGTCGCGGTATGGGCATGTGATGCGGAGGAATGAGGAAAATGTCGTGAGGAAAGTTTTGAGTATGAATGTGGATGGGTATAAGAGTATAGGAAGACCAAATAAATGATGGATGGGCTTTGTAATCAATAATTTGGATGATATCACAAGAAAGGAGGTGTCTAATGAGATTACGAGTAATAGAGAAGTATGGAAGAAGACATCCTGCGGCGACTCCAAAAGAATTGGGATATGGGCAAAAGAATGACGAGACTACTACATCCAAGTTGATCGCAGTTAGGAAACTAACTTTTTGATATTTTTTGTGTTACCATTCACGTATAGACGCCAGCACATCAAGCTACCTGAAACTGTCAAATTTTCCAAATCAACCTTGAATCTAATACTGTAGTGATAAAGTTGAAAATCTATTAAAGAAATTTGTCAGATTGGAGTAGCTTGATATGCTGGCTCATCGCTGATGATTGCTGATCACCAAGACAATACTGCGAATCTTAGATTCAGCAATTATCTAAGTACAGAACTTAGAAAATTGCTGAATCTAAGATTCGAAGGATTGTCTTGGTGTAAGTTACGTTCACTGGCTTTTACGGATACCATCAAATTAATAATTGGTGATTGTCGACATATAAGGCGTATATTACCTTGTACTTATTTCGAAATACATGATATTACATATTTTTGTTCCCCCGAAGGGTTAGATTACATGCAGAGGTAAACCTGCACGCGTAACATGACCACCGTAGACACGGATTTTGCCGACGGAAAAATCGACAAAATGACAGATCAACAAAAGAAATCTGTCATTTTATCGATTCTTCTGTCGACAAAACCAGTTTCTACGGTGGTCATGCTACGCGTGCTGCAGTAAAAACTAACTACTTACAACTAAGTACATGTTAGATACCTATTACTGGTTTTATGAACCAAAATAGGTCTGATTTTGCAAGTGTTCTTCTCGTGCTTCCATGACTACATCAAATATTTTCCTTTCGACTCTTATTTGCATATATTCTGGTAAACTGCTGGTCATATCACACATGCTGGCGAAGAAACTCTCCAAGGCTGGTCTTGTTGTCACAGTAACATCTACTACTTGTCTCTCTTCATACGCTTGATTCCTGCCACTATCGCTGTCTTCTCTGTTAAATTCATGAACAAATATATTTTCCGTCTTATGAGGCTTTGGCGTCGTACTGCCACTTACGTCATCTTGTAATTCGATTTCAATATCATCTTTTAATAAATCCGAGTCTGCAGTAGAATTTAAACCTTCATTACGTTTTAAGTAAGGCAATATGAACTCCATGTGGTCTTGGTGTTTCCATTTCCTTGTTCCACTTTTTCGTTGTCTAGATACTGATTGTCGATGTATGTCTCTTAGTTTCTTCCAATAGTATTTCGCTTCTTTCACTAAAATGTAAATATTTGTTAAAGTTATGTAATATAATGTCAAGTAAATTGCTTTACCATTAGGTTAGTGTAAAGTGTGTTAAAATCAAGGCAAGCTGTTGTAGTATTTAATTCTAAGTTTAATTTTCTCTGCATCATTGTCAGTGGAAGTCCGCGAGTATAGTTACTATTAATTCGAAAATTACGTGTTTCGAAACGATGAATTTACCTATAAACTTAGAATTATGACTTCTTTTCAGGATGTCTCCTACCTATTTGGTAAGCACCTAAGTTCTATTGCACAAGGAGACTCCGAGATTAGCAAAGAGACAGTTTCAATGAAAACTTTCGCAGAGTGCGTCATGGTTAATTTGGCACTTGAATATCATTACCTGGAGGGCGCTATTGGTTAACATTTTTTAAATTGTCTGTGGAAAGTGTATTGAAAAAACAATATGGCGGCATTAGTTCTGTCTATGCGACAAAAGACCCATGACGCACTCTAGATATAAAACCTTGATTTACAGCGCGTCGACTATATTATCGTAGTAATTACATAGGGACTAATGGGTTGGGGTCTTAGATGACCGAGCGGCGGGAGGGCGGAGCTCAACAAATATAAACTATATAATTATTACCTAAACATTTTCATTTATCAAACTATGTATAATGTCCCCACAGCTGGGATACAGGCTTTCTCTTTTCGAGGGGGAGTGGGCGAAATCCACTACGTTGGCCGAGAGCGGTTTGATGGACGTCAAAATTTTGTTTCTAGCTTCCTCACGATGTTTTCGTTCAGTGTTTTGAGAGGAGTGGTGACTTGGGTGGAAATAATTAACACCAACTAAAGTGCGTGCTAATAGCGGCCACTGGTGTACTCTATATAACATCACGCCTGAAATCTTCGAAGGGTTAGACAGAGGTGTACCTGACAGTACACCAACATTTCGCCAGTTATGTTTAAGTCCCATGTCAGTAACAGGAGGCGAGCCTATTGCCATCAACCGAGCACTAATCCAGACTCCGTGGCTGCTACTGAGAAATTCCAGATGAATAAAACCAAAAACTGTACTCAATTTTTTTTTATATTACAGTAGTTTACCTAATATTGATTAAATTTAAAAGGTTGCCAAACCCCGATCTAAACTAACGTGCTGAATTAAAATCAGAACAAAACGGTAATATTCAAAACAACCTATTTCCCTCAATTGGCTAAAGATTTGCCAACTGAATTCATTTTGGAGCGTATAATAAATGCGACACGCTCTATTCATGGACGCAAATCCAAAAACCATCTATTTCACAGGCTGCAACTTCCTTCCGAATCGACGCCGCCCTCCCAGTTCATTTAATTTTAGATCAATCTAATTAAGGCATTAATAGAAGGCAAAAACTTCCTATCATTAATTCATCGTTACGATATTTAGTGCTGCCGAGTTATTTTGGCCTGTGGCCATAGTCGGACCTATCTTTTATTTTCAATACAATTTCCACAGGCAATTTAACATTTGTTTCTTAGCAACAGCGCCCTCCGTCTCGTGGCAATATCATTCAAGGGCCAAATCAAACGTGCAACGCTCTGAAACCATTTTTAAAATATATTTGGCACACACTGTACTATGCTCTCAAACTTTGACAATCTTACGAGGCCAAAATGGAAAAAAGAACTTCATTCACTTCACTGTTCATTCATTCAATCTCATTTCGCCTTCGGTTCTATTTATTTGTTATTTTTAACTTACCAGTTTTAATACCGTGCTCTGATATTGCGCTCTCTTTTATTACTTTTTTCCAAGCTTCGTCCTTCCGTTCACTCATCTTATAATCTTCCATGTCGGTTTTCCACAAACACGGTTGGTTTTTCACACATTCGATAAATATACGCTCCATGTTATTGTAAACAATCACAGAACACTCCTAAAGAAATACAAGATGGCCGACGTCCAGAGTAATATTCGGACTGGTGGGAGCTATCGATAATCGCACTTATCTATCTACATTGAAGCATGAGGCCAAATATACCAATAGTTTTTATGAAATTACTAACGAATTGACTGCGTAAAGTGTAATTAACTAGGATTCCCTCGACACTCGAAAGAAAGAGGGGACTGTAGTGAAAACAATCTAAATAATTTCACACTGCAAACCTACCAAAATGAAGAGGTTTTTGTTTGAGTCGGAATAGTCGTAGAGAAGGGTCTTTTTAAATTAGCCGAGCAACAGTGCTTTACGCCTACACCGCTATCCTTTCTAAACCGATAGATGTCGCTTTTAGCATTGGCGACCTCATAAAAACCTGAAGTAGGACTAAATTAATTGAAACATTCTATGTAAAAACGAAATGCCTAATTAATTTGGGACTTGCAGTCTTGCATTGAACTTATTACTATGCCGACCAATTATAATAAAGCTATATAATTATGCTAGACTCGACTTGTTATCTCTATTTCCTGTTTTACATGAACATTGGTAAACGTCCCATCCTGTAGGTACTTCTTGCATTAAATTAATAAATAATCGTATTTCTTTCGTGAAGAATAAAGGTCCAAAAAGATTTTTTCAGGCCTCTCACCTAGATTTATTAATATTTATCAATGATTTGATTATTATTGATCAGCAATTCTGCCGTGAGTGCACTAAGCTCAATTTTTGACCGACAACATTCGTTCCAGATTTTAGGCCCCTTAAAATTAAATAAAGACACTAAGGTAAGACTTCCTAGTAGTTTTAAAAACTGTATTGACTGGACATGGACTGGCATATCCTTGGTTAAAAACTTTTTACTGGTAATCTCATCCATATTCATAAATCTTTCAGTCACAAACGCATGATGTATTATATATAGTAGTCTATGTGCATGATTATTGTAGTCAAACTGACAGTTTGGTAGGAGTCAAAACAAGCCAAAAGCTATATGTGGGAATTATAAGTTATTAGAAAATTAGAAATGTTTTAGAAGTGAAGATCTAACTGTTATATGGATTATTGGGTATAAAAAATTAAGAAGTAATGTGGCTCCTTGTCCGACTTTTACCTGACAATGTTCTACTCTTGTGTCTATTAGCTTTTGAAACAATCGTTTGCCGGACAAACTTTACTGAGTAAGCAGCTTCTTTTAAATATTGTTACCTTAACATTCTTATAAACATTTATTAATTATTCAATTCTGGTCCGACTATTGGTATGAACATTATACAGGTAAGTATGTAATATATTTGTTTCAGAACATCTTTGCCACTGTGGAATTGGGAATGTATAAATGAGAAATGTTTGCCGTTGAAAACACCGCACGTGACAAAGTTGCAGTCCCTGGAAACATGCAATATGCTGTGCTCGTCAATGCAAATTTGGCCACAACCAACGGGGACGGTTAGTCTGTCTACCACCGCAGTGCCGGTGCGCGCCGATATGGTTCACTTGCATATGGTCCAGGCTCCATCCAGGATAGTTCATGAACTTCTTCTCGATGCATTTTTATTGCTTCGCAGCGACTTGCGGATACTAGAACATGAAGCGCGGGGTTCCGAAAATTCACGAACTGTCTCTGTGCGCATATTCGTCAACAGCAGCGGAGATCCACGCATGCGTGTAGATACTGATGAGAGTTACAGTCTGTCCTTACGACCAGTAGAGGGCATCGTCAATTCACTAATGGCAGATATTGCTGCACCGTCATTCTGTGGTGCTAGGCATGCTATGGAAACGCTTTTGCAACTAGTATGGCTGGACCCCTATATGGGAACTCTTTTGATATTAGAAGCAGCACGGATAGACGACGCACCGAGGTTTCGATACAGAGGGTTACTGGTAGATACAGCGCACAATTATTTTCCTATTGCTGAGCTGGTGATGAATATAGACGCTATGGCAGCTTCTAAATTAAATACATTTCATTGGCACATTAGTGACTCGCAAGCATTTCCGCTGCATACGGACAGTGTTCCGGAATTAGCTAACTATGGTGCGCACACCCCCGGGGACGTGTATACTCCTGACGACGTGCTCACAATAGTGCAGCGTGCAAGGCTGCGGGGGATCCGAGTGTTGCTGGAGTTAGATGCGCCCGCGCACGTCGGTCACGCCTGGAGCTGGGGACCCGCCGCTGGCCTCGGTGAACTAGCTTTCTGCCTTAACGTCGACCATTGGACTAAATATTGCAGTGAGCCTCCATGTGGACAGTTAAACCCAATTAATACACATGTATACGACTTGTTTGAACGCCTTTTTATTGAAATCCAGCGTTTAACCGGGGTCGATGATATTTTTCATCTCGGAGGCAGTGAAATTTCCGTTCAATGTTGGGAAGAAAAATTTAATAACACTAAAAATGACACCAGTGACCTCTGGCTGCATTTTACGCGCACTTTACTATCACATCTAGAAAACCGTAGAGAATTACCCAAACTACAGCCCAAACTAATAATTTTTTGGATGTCTCACCTGCGTGAACGGTTTAAAGCTGATTTAAGAGAATATGTCAATCATATAGTTATTCAGGTTCGTGACGTTGCATGGGCTCAATCATATATCAGCGGTATCCGAACAATTATGTCGCATGAGAATGCGTGGGACTTGAATACGGGGTTTGGAGCGTGGTATGAAGGAACCGGTGGTGCGGCGTACAATTCATGGCAACGTGTGTACGAACACCGTCCTTGGGTCAAACATTCTAATGGAGTCGTAGAAGGCGGAGAGGCAACGATTTGGTCGCCATTACTAAGTGAAGGCGGGTTGATAGCGCGCGCGTGGCCGCGGGCAGCGGCGTTGGCGGAGCGCCTGTGGACGGACCGGCCTGAGGGCGCCACGCGGCCGGTGCACGCGCGGCTCGACGTCCACCGCTCCCGGCTCGTCGCACGCGGTATGCAGCCTTCTCCAATATGGTCCATGTGGTGCACACATAATACACTTACCTGTGGCTAGAACCTAATTATTAACCACCCTATGAAGTATCCGAGTTGGAAATTTTTGGGTTACAGGCTTTGAAAGATTTTGGGTAACAGAATATTTCGTTGTGTAGGCAATTCCTCGATAAGTTTATTTACCTACCTATTTATTTATGAAAATTTGGAATGTAGCTGTCAAATTTTGTACATAACATACCAAATATACAGTGATACATAAATTTAAGTTATTTCCAAATATAATAGATACCTATGAAGTATATTATCGCATCATCCTTCTGCCCTTACAACACGTTTTCACTGCTATGTTCCTTTACGTAGAGATGAGCGAAGCCCAGACATGACCAGAGGACTGTGGATGTTTTCACCGAAGTAGAGACTAGTGAATCTGTAGCTAATCTCCGCTATACTTGCTGCAACTGTCCCATTGAAATGGAGCAATGATTAGAAGTTAATTTCAACAATTTATTGTGTTTGTTCGAATTCTCCTTTCCGCCCCGCTCGTCTCCACCTAAAAAAGAAACGCTCTCTTCCTTATTTATTTTGTACGCAGCACGTCTTCTGTTGGCACGCTCTAAACTGCAAGGATGACACAATGTTTAAATTTTATTTGCTTACGCAAATTCTATCATCAAATCTAATCATGGAAACAAAAGAAAGCAAAATGCAGGTTAGTATAGTTTAAGGACGCTCATTAAAATAATTTGAAATACCTTTGTGGTAAACATAAATAACAATACTAAAGTATCTTCTGCCGCACCTGCCGAGACAAAACAATAAGTATCCAAGTGAGGCAAATTGGAGCCCATGAGGTTCCCTCACATCGATTTAAGCGAATAGAGGATCGATAAAAGTTTCATATCGATAAAATTAAAGTGTGGTACATCTAAAAGAATTAGGAAACGGAAACATTATCAGAAACAAATATGTTTCCGTTTCCAAGAAGCTTCCACTTAACGTGCGTTCTGAAACTAAAAAAGTTGCTGATTCCTGATTTAATATTAAGAAATTATTGCAAAATATTGGCAGTTTGTAATCGTTCTCAATAATTTATTATGTAACAAAGTATTAATAAACAAATATTGAATGCATTGATAATATTTATGGCAACAACTGGTAACAAATTCATAATGTTAGATCAAAGTGTATAGAGTATCGGGACAGTTTCCGTTCGGATACATTTTATTTACAGCAGGAGCAGTTTTTTGATTTTATATTGTCATAAGTAAATAATTATCGTCATAATTAGGTGTTTTTTAAGGGCCTTAAACATAAGTTTTGGTAAAATGCGCGGTGCGGTGTACTATAGGGTACAGCACTGCCTTACACTTCGGAGATTGTAGGCGTGATGTTTATGTTAGTCATTGTGGCTCCTAACCTCTTTTTGAGTAAAGACGGCGCACATCAAACTAATACAGTCTGTCAAATTTCTTAAATAGATTTTCAACTTTATCGCTAAAGCATTAGGTTCAAGGTTGAATGAAATTTGAAAGTTTCGGGTAGCTTGATGTGCTTGCGTCTGTACAAACTATCATCAAAAATAAAAATAAACTTTTTTTACCTATGTCCATTTTAGAAGTGGCAGTAACTAACAGTAGATTTTTTAATTACAAGTCGGTAGCACCACAAACCAGTTCTGGGTACCTACGTTATGTGCTGCTAATGCATACTCTTTTATTACCAACATAGATCCATGATATACCAGTTGAGTACTATATTCTACATAGATTCATACATACTAACTGTCATTAATTTGTAGCATCATTGTAAATAAATATTGTTGAAACTATAAAGAAAAATGGTTGTGATGTAATGAAGGATCTCTACCAGGATGCATACAGTTGAAATTTCTATTTAAGCATTTACATGGTACACATACGTTTATATTTAGCTCGGCACAGTCTACTTCTGGTTTATAATTGAACTGCTCACCGTTCAGAGAATATCCAAACAAAATGTTGCACAGCACACAAAACTAGGAAACGGAAATTGCGTCTCACGTGTAATGGTTTCGCTGGTGTGTACTCAGCTTTACAATTACTCATATTTATTTGTCGTAGCCCATCTGTTCTTTATGAACATATTTTTGATATTTTTATGAACTTATCAAGAGTTTAATATAAATTGAATATGAATATCATGATAATTAACTGAACTAAATTTAATATCTCATGAATTTCAATAAATAAAACGTAAAAAATATAATAAGGCCTATACACATGTCAGAAAAAGGTAAATTTAGTCTATGGTCAACGTGGCGGCCGTGTAGTTGTGAGCGTCAAGTTATGGCGTTTTGTGAAAAACACGTAAATAATTTAAATTGTAATTAAATGTCAGTGTAACTTTTATAAATTAGAATTAACATGAGTAGATATTACGATTACGGTAACGCGATATCATGGTGAGTAAACTTTGATTTGTAGTGGTGACAACCATATTGTTTGAGATTTTGTGTACGTTTTTCTTTTGGAATTTATTAGTGTCGTTATTTATTAATGTAGCCAAATAACTCGAAACTTATTTGAACCAATGGGTAATTAATACTTTTGGCTTTAACTTACTGTTCTGATAATAACCAGATTTTTTAAATTTTATACTGAGTTTCCAACCTACGTTTTTAACGTGGTTTTTGCCGTAAATATGTAGTTGAACTTGCCAAATCAAATGTTCTTTTTATCTATTTGGAAGGATTGTCATTGCCCTTACAATTAAGACGAAATAAAGCAAATATTATCCCCCCATTAATGAAGGTAATGCGTAGGCAATTATCGATTTTTTTATGGGTAGGTACTAATGTACTAAAGCTCCCGGAACTCTATCCGGGCTCGATTTCTATAAGTTCTTCAGTTTATGTATGACTTTGTTTTTGCAACTTGATAAATTCAGGCAACTAGTTTGTGTTTTGGTTTGTTGTTAAACACAGGCATTTCATCTATAAACATCCAAAAAAGTTGTAATGCCCTTCAAATAAAGGTATGTTATTGAATCAATGTATGTGCCATACTTTCATTTATTGTGTAAGTATTAATATTTAAAATGCTAGTATAAACAAATCAAATTTAAATAAAAATGAATAAAACTAAATTAACATTATTTATAAAGATGTAAATATTTTATTACAAGTTAGTCTATGAAGCTCTAATTTATTTTACTGAGGCAGTTAAAATTATGCATTATTTCTTAAATAAGTATGATGGAGTGGTCCTGTTTTCTATATTATTAAATAATATTTGTTGGCAATATTCTGGAAAATTTCATAAACGGGACACCCCTTATTTCTCTTACCAAACCAGTCATGTGTTCTCTACACCAGTGTATTTCTCATTTTGACAAATTGTTGATGTTTTTTCTCTCCTTAGCGATGCTCGTTCACAGCTGCAGTGGAATAATTTCTCAAATTATTTAAAACTAAAGGATCTCCAACTATTTATTGTTTGAAAACAATTTCTTAGTTTAAGTACTTTTATGGTTTATCTAGTTTTTAAATTAAAGCTGTAAGACATGTTTTAACCATTGATGACTAAAATGGATAATTATTCAATTGCAGATGTTTAGTAGTTGTTGCCCCTTTCCCCGTCATCTTCCAGTCTGTTACGTAAGAGAAATAAGGTAAAGTCCGCGTGGTGCCATTTCATTCACGACATGAAGAAATTTTCCAGAAATCTCTTCAATTTTATATAGATAATTGATGTTAGTTTGTCCATTTTTGGACTCGTGAATTTCAGTTGACATGAGATGGTCGTTCGTCAACAATGGTTAAAACACGATCTTCAGCGAGGGTAGGAAGCGCGGCCCCCAGTGCGCCCGCCGAAAATGGAACTTCTTCCGAACTTAGATCGCGGCTCAAAACCACTGAGAACGGTCACCGCTCGCAAAGGCCCTACAATCAAATTAGGCAAGTTTCAGTTCTTGTCGCGTTTGCCTCAAGCATAGCTGCTAGCATGATAACCCACTTCTGTCCAACAGTCACCATTGTCGTTTCTGTTTGCTACTGCAGTCACTACTCGTGGAGGACCGAAGGCAGTTGAAGCATGAGTCTCGGGGCTTTCGGTGATGGTTCTTACTATGAACGGAAAATTGTTAGCAATTGAACTTTATGTTAGTGATCACTGTGCAGTGTATTGTTGCATGATGTTGGATCCCTGAATAAATGTCCACCATGTAATTGTTTGATGAGCGTGTGTGTGAATAGGACGAGAAGTGTAAGTTTTGATGGTTTTGTAGGAACAATCAGTCGCTGTCGTCAGGCGGCGTGGGTCCGGGCGGCGGCTCTCAGGGCAAAGACCCGCTGGCGCCCGCGTTACCCGGCTCGCGCGCGCTCTACCAGCACCCCGCCGTCAGCGGCTACAACAATCAAGAATCACGCGGACAAAATATGCCTGTAACGGTAATTTTATATCTTAACGACAAAGGTTAAGCATACGAAAATATGCAGTACCTATAATAGTACACTATATGTAGTATAGCAAATATCCATTATCGCGATATTTCGATTAATTTTCCAGTGTAGGGAAATTAGTTACTGAGCTTTAACCGATGAAAATTACTCAGAGCACTGCGCCCTATCTAGCCTGTCCATTTGACCATGCCAGCTAGCTAACCTAGCATTCAATAGCTGGTAAACAATAAAACGTTAACATTTATACCCTTTTAACGATGGAAATCTTAAACTTACTACAACTTAGACAGCATACAACATATATCTTGATATATGTTGCATCGCTAGGTCTGCGAGCGCAACAGTTACACGCCTGTGTAATTTATACGCGTTGCGAATTTGCATCGTGATGATGAGGGTACGGTATGGAGACGTGTAAGATTCGACCAATCACAGGAGAGACAAGAGACGATATGGATTTCAATCAATGCGATCCTTAGTCTCCTCTCCGGTCCCATCGTTTCCGCTTTGTTGGAAACCAGGTCTTGGTTGATCTTTATTGAAGCTAGCAGCAAAGGCCAGTATGAGCAGTTGAGGTACTTTCAGGCACGGCAGAACCCGATCTACCCGAGCAGCATGTACCACGGCTACGGCGGCGGCGGCGGCGCCCTAGCGCCCATGCCTTCACCCTCGCCGACAGCGCCCCTAGCCCCCTTCCCGGTACACCCCGACGTTAAGTTTAGGAAGTGAGTACTCTTATGATCTTTATTGTCACTAGCCTGCGATATAGGATAAAATAAAACAACGAGTTTTATTTTATCCTATAAAAACAAGGATCGACTAGCTTGAAAATGCATTAAAAAAGATAAATTGGGATATAGTAGGGCTGGCTGAAGTAAGAAGAGACAATAGAAAGAGAAAACAGCTTATCTTATTCCTATGGACCGGCCGGAGGACCCTACGGAGTGGGTTTTTTAGTGGATCAATCTAGAGTTAAGAAACAGTTTGATCTATTAAATGTAGAAAATGAAAAAAGTAATGTAGAAAATGAAAATGAAAATGAAAAAAGAAAAAAGTGTGGATTGCATCCACACTTTTTTCTTTTTTCGTATAAAGAAATTTTAAAAAGCCTACGACTGAGACTACTAAAGCCAGTAAAGAAGTAAAACAAAATAAACATAGAACTAAGAAAGACGTGCTTTTTCACCCCAAAAAAAAAAGAGTCGTTTCCCAGCAATAATTTCGCCGTAAAGTTACTTAGTGCATAATGCTTATTTGCCGGCTTCGTGAAGGGTCCGTTTACACCCTGTATTATATTGTATCACAAACTTTCAATACAAAATAATCTAACACTACAGTACTGTCTAATTATTGATTAATTAAAAAAAGTTATAATGGGATCGTCTCCGCCTCTCCATCTGCCCACTGCATTGCTCAATGACACCTAGTACCAATATTCGACTAAGCTGTTTTAAATGTGTATTCAGCCTGTATTATTCCCATTGAACACCACCACGCGGCCGAGCCGGTGGAGTTGGTGGGTGTCACATCTTTCTCATTTTCGTTTTTAGGACATAAAATCAGTGTTCTCATGATGTTTTCCTTCACCGTTTTAAGAGTAGAGGACATGAATTTTATACATAATAAAATGCATATCTGGATTCCAAGAGGTGGTGGCTGGTGGGGTGGCCTAGTGGAAATGGCAGCGATTTGCGGGTTCTAGCCTTAGATGCCTGCCCTAAATATGAGACAGTGATGTATCATGTCATCCAAAGTCACCCACTGGGCATTGGCTTCTCTTAGACTGCATCAGGTACTGTGTCTCATCCAGATTCGACCGACCATGACGTATAGCTCTAAAATGGTTCTCTCCCTCAGACTGCCGTTCTACGACGTGCTAGCGGAACTAATGAAGCCATCCACAATGATGCCGATGCAGGCGGGCCGCATGCAGGAGGGCACATACGTGTTCCACCTCACGCCACAGCAAGCCACCGAGATCGCATCGGGGAAGGATCTCGTCGGTACCAGCAACAAACTTGATTATGTCATACAGGTGTGTGTAGTCATCGCCTACCTAGCCTTTTTCCCAACTAAGTTAGCGTCGGCTTCCAGTCGAACCGGATGCAGCTGAGTACTAGTATTTTACATCGAGCGACTACCTATCTGACCTCGAAAACCCAGTTTGTATTAGGTAATACAATACCCCTTGGTAAGACTGGACTTTCGAGCCACTGATTGCCTGCAACACGGCAAACGGCTTGGCGTGCTTTCCGAGATAAGGACGAAACTTGCCACGTGATGGTCACCCATCCACAGACCAACCCTGGCAAGCGCTGCTTAACCTTGAAGATCGATCTGTGCAGCTGGTATTATTTAGCAATGTATAATACAATGCAAAAATCTTTGTTCTCAGGCACAACTCCGGTTTTGTCTCCTAGAAACTTCTTGTGAACAAGAGGACCACTTTCCGCCTAGTGTTAATGTCAAAGTTAACAACAAAATGTGTCCACTGCCAGTGAGTATGTTTAGTAACTCATCGTCAACTTCCTGCTCTTGTGCCATGTAACTTGGGTCGGCGTAACACGTACTTTTCTTCCACTCTCCCCAGTCAACAGTCATGGTATCTTTATTCCTTTTTCTGCCAAATCATTCCTCCCACAATTATCTGTCTTTTCTTTGGTATGTTTACTAAATAATAAACCAATAAAAGATCAAGTTCAAATCTTACCTGCTTGACCTTTAATTTATAATGAAAAATTTGTCTTATTTTTAAGAATCTATGAATTGACATTAAAGTGCAGGCGATGGAGTTCAGCCATATTTTAACAGATGAAATAGAGGTCAAGAGTGGACCTATTCAATTATATTTAAAAGAAACTACAAGGAAACTAAAGACTTTGTGGATTACGGTGAATTCTCTCTCACGGCCTCTGTCCCTACTGTGGAAACACTGATCATACTACCTATTTCCAGAACCCAATACCAACGAATAAGCCAACACCAGAGCCGAAGCGGCCACCGCGACCGGTGAACATATCATCACTAGTCAAGCTGTCCCCGACGGTCGCGAACACGATACAGGTGACGTGGGCGGCGGACTTTGCGCGCGCCTACGTGCTCAGTGTGTTCATGGTGCGCAAGCTCACGTCTGCCGAGCTGCTGCAGAGACTGAAGAATAAGGGCACAAAGAATCCTGACTATACGCGGTCACTCAGTGAGTAACTTGTCCTTGTATAGATGCATACTTTTACCTTTTACACCAGTGTAATGCCCACATCTTCCGAATATACGCCGTAAGGTCCTATCTTAGTTGTCAGTAAAATCAATGCCCAACTGCATTTTAGTGTGTACTGAGTACAAATACTGTTTAAAAGTAGAGAGGGCAAGAAAAGGGGCGAAGTCAGAAAGCAGCTCTGAAGCATTTTACCAGTTGTGTTGTGTTTCAGTGTAGTTGATAGTCTATGCGCGAATGTAACACAATTGTTTAGTCTATATTCAGCATATTTTATACGTGTAATTTTTGGTTAATGTGCATTAATTACACTTGAACAAATGGCTGAGTTTTAGTCTCAAGTTGTAATGAGTAAAATTAGAACCATAATTTTAATTGCTATCACAATTGCCCAACAGTAAAAGAAAAGCTATCAGAGGACTACGACAGCGAGATCGCAACGACATCCCTCCGCGTGTCACTGATGTGTCCACTGGGCAAGATGCGCATGTCGTGTCCGTGCCGGCCGGCCAACTGCCCGCACCTGCAGTGCTTCGACGCGTCACTGTTCCTGCAGATGAACGAGAGGAAGCCCACCTGGCTGTGTCCCGTGTGCGACCGCCCAGCGCCTTATGACTCCCTGGTAGTTGATGGGTAAGAGAGATGGGATTTTGTAAAATTATCTAGCAACTGATCATGGTAAAAGAAAAGATTGTGTTGTTGAAAAGAGACCAATAAATATTCAAAAAATTTGATATCAAACTGTAATTATATCACTGCTGTTAAACAAGTTCAGGTCTACCTAGCTTTATGTTTCATGATGTGAATCAAGACATGGATTGTCAGATACTTTCGTCTGGGCGAAGCAATAATCTTCGCAAGGTAGCAGCTGGATATAAAAAATTAGGCCACGGGCGCCTTTGTCTTATTATTGCGGTTGATGTCCAGGTACTTCCAAGAGGTGCTGACGTCGAGTCGGCTGTCGACCGACTGCAACGAGATCCAGTTGCACGCGGACGGCAACTGGTCCGCGCACACGCCGCCCGCGCGGGCGCCGCAGCAGGCGCAGCCCACGGCCGAGCCCGTCACGCTCATCTCAGATGATCTCGGTCAGTTTATTCTGTAATTAACGTCAGGCAGCCGTTAGAAGTGGTGCACTGATAGACATAGGCGTTGAGGTCCCAAGCATCAGCCGAACGACAGAGTTCTGTGTGCTACTAGTAACAGCGGATACCTGCAACCGCCAACAGCTCAATGCACAATCGCACTTGGTGTTTCTAGTCTTAGCAAAATGATTTTCTAGTCTTACAAACACCGTGAACAATATACCAAAAGAAACAAGATATTCTGAACATCTGCCTAATGCGAACGAGTTACGAAGAATTAGACATTTAATAAATGTTAAGTATCTTTATAGATTTCCATGAAGAGCTACGCTCTATTATTTTTTCTGCTAGGCGCTTATCAAGGTATCTATCATTGCAGCCGATAAATCGAAACTTGATAATGGTAGTTATGTGACATAATGAGCAAATTTCCTTGTGGAACAGAAGTGATCCCGGTGGACAGCGGCGTGGGCCCGGGCAAGCGCGCGGCCGTGGGCGAGGCGCGCACTCCTCGCTCGGCCGACGTGATGGTGGACCTCACGTCGGACTCCGACGACGACGCGCCGCTCAAGCGCAAGGTGCCACAGCCTAAACCTACGCCACCGGCTTCAGAGTCCAGCGTCAAGAGCGATGATAACTACTCCTCGTCTAGTGGTAAGCTGAACCTTTTTTATTTATTGAAGATAACATCGCTGGGGTCAACCTAGGAAGTTGTTAAATGCTTAACTGGGCTTTCCTATGGCTTATTTCTAAAGTCTTCCAAGCTAAGGCAAAAGGTGACTAAAAGCTAAAGGCACCTCGTGTGGGCTACGAACTACGAAATGTTGGACTAGCTGTTGCCCGCGACGTTCGTCCACGTGAAATTATTATAAAAATATTACTTCTCTATTTGAATCTGACTTCGTTAACAATTTCAAGGGTTTTAATTTTTTGCACGGAACCCTTATCATTTTAAAATAAAAGTAGCCTAAGGTACTCCTTAGAATAACAGCTATATGCCAGTAAAATTCCCGACAAAATCGGTCGAGCCGTTTCGGAGATTAGCCGGAACAAGCAAATAAAAGAAAATTAAAAAAATAATGTTTATTGGTAAAAGTACCGTATATACTTTCATATGCATTCATTAAAAATACTTCAATTTTATTTATTTGTATAGATGGCACAAACTGACAGACCAATAAGGTTACTGACGCTTATGGCGTCTACTTTCCCAGATGCATTGTGTCTAGGTGTACATAACCAATAATAATAATAATACAATTAAAAATATAGCCTTCTATCTGACGTTTCTTATCGAACATACACGGAAAATTCCAAATTGTAATTATTTTTGAGAAATTTTACAATGAGGTAATGTCCTTATCTTAAATGCTCTGCTTCGTATTCTACTGCGTGTAAGCTACATACTCGTACGTTGATAAGATTAACGAGACAGCTAATATGTATAATACGAGGGCGGGTCAATAAGTCCGTGACTTTTGGAATAAAACACAGATTTTTTGATAAAAAAATAATTTTATTTTTCAACGTAGTCTCCCTTGAGCTCTATACACTTTGTCCAACGCTTCTCCAATTTTTTTATCCCTTCCAAAAAAAAATGATTTGTCGAGGTCCTCAATATAGGCCTTTGTTTGCGAGATGACTTCATCATTGGAGTCAAATCTTTTTCCACCAAGCCATTTCTTCAGGTTTGGGAACAAGAAGTAGTCGCTCGGAGCCAAATCTGGAGAATAGGGCGGATGAGGGAGCAATTCATAGCCCAATTCATGGATTTTTGCCATGGCAACTGCACATGTGTGCACCCTTGCATTGTCTTGGTGGAAAAGAACTTTTTTCTTGGCCAAATGAGGTCGGTTTTTTTTCAAATCGTCATTGAATCGGTCCAATAAGTTGGCATTATATTCCCCATTGATTGTTCTTCCCTTTTGAAGGTAGTCAATGTGGATTATCCCGCGTGCATCCCAAAAAACAGTCGCCATAACTTTATTGGCTGACAAACCCACCTTGGCCTTCTTTGGCGCCGATTCACCCTTAGAAACCCACTGTTTTGACTGTTGTTTGGTTTCTGGTGTGTTGTGATGGATCCATGTTTCGTCCACGGTTACAAAACGGCGCAAAAACTCCTCCATATTGCGATTAAACAACGCCAAAGCTTCCTGTGAAGTTGTTACACGATTGCGTTTGTGGTCGACTGTGAGCAAACGCGGCACCCATCTTGCGGAAAGCTTTCTCATGCCCAAGTGATCATTCAAAATTGAAACCACTGAGCCATGCGAGATCCCTACGGCTTCCACAATCTCTCGCACTTTCAATCTTCGGTCGGTCAACACCATATCGTGAATTTTTTCGATTGTTTCGGGTGTAGAGACCTCAACTGGGCGTCCAGGACGTTCGGCATCTTCAGTGCTTGTACGGCCACAACGAAATTCAGTAAACCACTTTTTTACCATTGAAATCGATGGTGCAGAGTCCCCATAGTATTTATCAAGCTTAGCCTTGGTCTCGGTAATGGTTTTTTTTCGCAAGAAATAATGCTTAATAAGCACACGAAATTCACTTTTTTCCATTTTCTCCTCAAATTAGTGGGTAGTCTGATAAAAATAGCTGTCAAACACAAACTAACTGACGCAGCAAGTTTAAATTTTGACAGGAGTCAACTGACAGATGCCTGTTGACAGGAGCAGTGTTGCTGTTTCAGTAAAGAGGTCAGAAATTCAAAAAGTCACGGACTTATTGACCCGCCCTCGTAATAGTGAAAGAATGATGAGGAAAGTCGTCCTCAAACCACACATTTAAAACTCCTCCGCTAACATGGACTGCATGCATTGGACTTGGATTACGATTTACTCACCTTGACAGAAAGCAGGCCTGTATCTCAGTAGAGGGAATTTTATGGGTTGAAATTGGAGGACTTTTTAATATAAGCATATTTATTACTCTGCAAAATGCGCAAGTAGGGGTTTTATTTATCTGTGTCTTAATTGTAGGTCAAGGCCTATTGTGAATGCCAACGGCTTCGTATCAAATTCCTGCTTATTTACTGACGAAAATGTTTGATCGCTCTAGCGGCGGAGGCAGTCTCATCGAGCGGCTACCGCTCCCCGGGCGTGCCGGGCGCGGCGTGCGGCGTGATCTCGCTGGACAGCCCGTCGCCGCCCGCGCCCGCGTCGCCGCCGGCGCCCGAGGCGGAGCGCCCGGAGCGCCCGCACCTGTCCATCACGCCCATAGCGGCGCCCGCACACCATATAGGTACACACTTGCTGAAAACAGTTCCTGCACTCTCATATGACACATGGTTTTGAAGAATGTCAAATGTGCATGTCTGAATAAACCTCATAGCACAATCGTAAGCACTGCACCGGATCGGCATCACCTCATCTCATTTATACTAGCTGATGCAATCCGAAGCGATGTCGTTACGGGGCTTTTAAGTGTGTTGCAGTTTGGAGTTTCATTGAAATCATCACGAACTACCGGTCCCGTGCAGAGTTTACTATTGTGCGTTGATTTAAGGTGCAACCTAACCAACGAAAATCTTAGCTTAAATATATCATCAACATATCATAATGTCTCAAATCTGCCACGATATCGTGAATCTACCGTGGTCTGGTTACACCTTTACTGACAAGACGGGACTTCTAACCCGAACTTTTTCGTAAATTCCATGTGTCATATCGACTGAATACCATACTTCAATAGTCAAACTGCCGCCGGATGTGCTGTCATACAAAAAACAGGTATAACCCTTAGGTACCCGTTCCATGATGACCACATAGTCAGCCGTCAGCCCCAAATACAGGTAAACTTTCAGTCAAACCGTTCAACTATCAACGTCATAAAATATGAATACACAATGCCCGTCGCCGCCCGCCACCTTTCAGATCTGCTGACGAAGATGCCGCACTTAACCGTGTCGCTGATAGCGCCACCTACGCTCTCGTCGCAGGATTTAGGTAAACTAAACTCATCCCTCTATCTAACCTGGTGTTGATGCTTGGCTAATACTTACACTGTAACTTACCTTGCTATGTTCTGCTCCTTACCGCTTCCCGCCTGGCCGCTGCAGCTCAACACGACGCCCTGGCGGATGGACCCCACCTCTCTATCACACCTGTTACGACCACTACTGCGTCGGCTCATCAAATTGGTAAATATGATCATCATCATCATAACCATCCATCAACATATTTACAAACAAAAGTTCATATTAACACTGTAATTAAAGATGTGCTCTTAAAGTCCTCAGTAGTTAACACGAGAAATTATCTTTTACAAGCTTTTCAACACATACATGAACCCTGGTGATCAATTCTTCTAAAGAAGTCTATACCCCCTCATTGAGCAGCCTAAATTGTTAACTTAGCAAGAGTACAAATATCTTGTAACGGGCTGGTGTCCGCAACTTCACGTCGAAGCGCGTATTTTGCGTGCGGGTACAAATATCTTGCTCTATTATAGTCCAGTCAAATAAGCCAAAAAAAAAGGGGTCAACCTTGGAATGAGAGATAATAATAAGCTGGAAACTCGTATACACCTTCATTTTGGTGTTCTAAAAGTTGTCTTAAAAGTTTCATAAAATCTCGTGTCTGCGTCGTAAGGTCAAATGTCACAAAAATCAGTTTTTCGCGATTATCTCGGTTTTTATAGCTCCTATGATGTTAACAAGTATGATCAAAATTGTAGAGCATAAAATTTGCGACAAATTGTGTATTGAAAGATTTTTCATAAGCCCAACCGTTTTTGAGATAGAGGGCACAGAGCCCGCAACGCTCAGCCATAGTCACTGTAGTGCAAGGTCAACCGTGAATCTCAGTGAATCAATCTCTTGTGAAGGACGGTACGGTTGAGATATATCGGGCATGCCCGATATATCTCAGGCGAATCAATCCGTCACATTATCTCCGTTTGTTCTCGTCTGGCTAACGGAGAGTACTTGCATAGACACAACCTTGTAGCTAGGATTATCCATCAGCAACTTGCTCGAAAATACAACCTTGTGGAATCGGAAGTGCCGTACTATAAGTACGTGCCCGACCCAGTTCTCGAAAATTTCAGATCGATTCATCATCACTGACAGGACTATTGTAGCCAATAAGCCTGATATAATGGTAGTGGATCGATCAGAGCGGCGCGCAATGATTGTTGACATAACGGTCCCGCATGATGAGAACCTCGTGAAAGCCGAGAAAGATAAGCAAATCAAGTATCTTGACTTGGCTCGTGAGGTCTTTGACATGTGGGATGTGGACTCAGCGATCATTGTGCCGATAGTTGTATCAGCCCATGTCTTAATTGCCAAGAGCCTCGACCAATAACTGAGGAGGCATCTGGATCAAGGGTTTGATTCAGAAAGCTGTACTCCTGGATACGGCTCGTATTGTTAAGAGGTTACACTCTCTGGAGCCCTGACCGCCGGTAGCTTGGACCTTGTTCCCGCTACCGGTGGGCTACAAATTTTTATATTTTTAAATGTTTTTTATATTGTTTTTTTCTAAGAAATATTAAAAAATGTAAATGATTTGTAAAAATATAAATAAAGGAAATATATTTTGTATTAGTTAATAAAATTTTTTTTATTAAAAACTTACTAACCTTACTAATTTTATATTAATTTATTTGAAGAAAGAGTATTTTATTAGATTTTAACGAAACCAGTAAATACAAAAGTAAAAAAAAGTGGTTCAAAAAGTCTGACAACCAGTCTTGCCAAGGGGTATCGTATTACCTAGTACTAACTGGGTTGTGGAGGTCCATATAAAACACGGGAATTCAGCCGCATCCGGTAAGACGGGAAGCCGACCCACTCTTACATAGTTGGGAAAAGGCTAGGCAGATGATGATGATGACTGAATACATTATAATTTTAACTTTATTCAGTAGCTACATATTTCATAATAAGTTTTTTATGAGTTTTTAATTACACAAAGTATGTAAGTATTATTAAATGAATTTATTAGATATATGCCAAATGTTATTAAATATAATGTATTAACTAATAAATAATACAAATTATTTATTCACTGCGATTCACGGTTGACCTTTTTTTTTTTTTTCTGGATGGGAAATCATCTGCATTACAGTGAATATGGGTGAGCATTGCGTGCTGACTGATTTTTGTGACATTTGACCTTGAATAACTTACGACGCAGACACGAGATTTCTTGAGACTTTTGAGACAACTTTTAGAACACCACAATGAAGGTGTATACCAGTTTCCAGCTTATTATCTCTCATTCAGAGATGAAACCCTAATTTGACTGGACTATTATTAGATACAGGCTATTCTGGGCTCAGTTAATATTGAAGTAGGAATCTAGTCCGATATAACTACCTTACCCTCACCAAGGCTCACTCTGCCTTTTCAAGACGTGACGTGATTTTTTATCAATGCGAAGATGGTGGGATGAATTGACTCCTCCCTAAGGGAAAGGATGTCCTTTGCTCTGCAGTGGGACAATGCAGGCTACAGCTCTATAAGTTTATAGTAATAACTTTCTCGCATGCCAGGTCTCACTATACTGTTCTTTTGTACATCATATTTGAGTATGTAAACCTAACCAAGTTGTGTGCCGGTTCAGGTTCGAGCACGGGCGACCGTGACGACGGCGAGGCGACGCCGGCGCACTGGGCGCCTTACGCTGACTCTGACAGGGATGATAACTTTAGGAAGTGAGTATTGATAGATGAGACTCTGCTACTAAAATGGGTACAATGGCGGCCTTATATCTACTTTTTAGTGAACCCTATTCAAAGCTGTAATTATGAAAACATAGACACAATTCCATTGTGTCGCGTAGATCTACGTTCTGGAAAGTAACAGATTTTGATGACGATATTAGACGAACTCTTAATAACCAACTTCATTAATCTGGTTACATGGTTGAAACTATTCACAATTGTTATAGATTCACCGCAATAATAGTGAACATAATTACTTTCAAAGTTTTCAAAGAATCTTTATTTAAAACTTAACAAAATGTAATGCTTCTGTTCAGATACTGACTGAGGGAGAAGAGTGGTCGCACTTCATATACCAGTGACCATTCTTCAGAAGAAGACCCGGAAGCGTCGTACCCGGAGGTGCCGCTGCTGCCGCCGCCCTAAGGCGCCACGAGGCATACGCGACGCCGCAAGACGTAGCACCGGGGAGGCGGAAGTTCGCACGTCGGCGACGGCCTTCTCGCTCCCCTGCCAAAGCAGATCTTCCAGTGGACCACAAGCAGGCTATACACAAACTGTACATAAAGTCTGACGCTGGATCATTACCGCGGGAGTCACATTCCACTTGACTTTCTGCTCAAACCCCACAACGTGAATCCTCCGTGTTCCACGTTAACATAGAACTCGACTACATTTACCATGTGACTAACGTGCATTTTGTTCACCAAATATGTGTAAATCTGTGAAAAAAATCCTTGAGTATTTCAGAATAAGCTAGCGAGATCAAATATTTTAGTCTGTAAGGGCCTTTTTTTGACTAGATTCACTTTAGTGTAGACCTGTGTCATGATAAATATCAAAATTGTTTAAATTTCCGACGAGCATTGTGTATTATAGAATCATTTTTACAAAGTATAGTTTTAAAGTATTTGTACTACATGATCTGTGTGTGTCTCAATGAGTCATACAAGTATGAATTTAATGTGTGAATGAGATCAGTTGTAAAATAGTTATACAATTTAAATAGAAGGCCTTAAGATTCAAACTTGAATGCGCAAGTATTCCATAATTTTGTATTTTTTTAGGTAGTGTAAAGTCGTGTAACGACGTATTCATTTTCTTAATTAAAATAACGAATTATCCGTTGCTTTGCACACTATCATTTTAAATGCCAATTAATTACTTAACTCTAATTTCAGCTAGTATTTATTTGAGCAATTCACACAAAATATAATTCTAATATTGTTTTGGGGCTTGACGTATGGATTGTCAAGCAAGATACAGTATGTAAAACCATTTTATTGTTAGACAGAATGCATGTTTCACTGATAAAGAATTATGCTTTTAAACTAACATGTTGTATGTTGTTAAATCGAAATCATCTCATGGCGACAAGTGTACCTGCGATACCTGTGTTGTGGACAGTGTGACTGACAGGCAGAGTTGCGAACCCGATAGTGACCCCATCTCAGATCGGTTCCATCTGTACATAGCATCATTGATTAGCCTACATGTTGATGGATATTGGTGTCATTTAGACAAACGTGAGATTAATATCAACTATTAATTTGATTCGATTTGCACTCGCTTACCAGGTCTAAAATGGCCGCTTTATGTTACAACTCGTGAAATGGTCACAAAGTGACAATTCATATTATTAACTGCATCTGTGACCATTTTACAAATTGTAACATGATTCTGCTAAAGCAGCCTTTTTAGACCCCTAGTTTATATGAATTCATCATCGTAACTGGAAAGATTAAATATTTACCAAGTTATCTAAATTCTACAACTCAACTGCTCACAACAGTTAAAATGTAAATAGTACTTATGATAAACCAAAATTTTAATTTAATGATCTTTTTAGTGTTGTATTGTTGACTAAGTCGTCGAAGTATGAAAACACTAAGAAACTATTCTGAAATTTTTTCATTGATGCAACTCATTGATATTATAGACATAATTGCATGCACGCATGTAAAAAAAATCAACAAGTCTGCTAGAACTTCATGTTAGACTCAAATGCTCTTCAACTCTTTATCAATAACTTAAAACCCACAGCAATCTTGTCTGAATATTGCTTCATGTTTACTGTTTATGTTATTTGCTTGGAAACGGTTATGTTTCTTCATACAAACTGTTATTGGTCTTTAGAACATCTTATTAATGTTTAGATGCAATAATATTAATCTCGATCTAATTATTTATGTGTTCAATCTTATGATTTTTTATTAAGTCTCTAAACCACGTTGCTGAGACCACACTACTACCGAATAATATTAATTTGTCTAACGTCGCTCGGAGAATGTTCTAATTATTTATTTATAACTAAGACGTAGTTTAATACTGTGTACTTGTATTATAATATTGAGGTGGTTGTCGGCATTGTTGTCCACAATGCGATACAAATTTGTTAGGATAAGATATTGTCATTCAATAATAAATGTAAATATTGTCCTACTGCATTTTAATATTATTTACACCTGCTCTTCTCCACTATTTATATGTAATAGCATAATACCCACAATAATGTGGCTGCGACGACCGGTCTGTGACGGAATAATTATTCCCTCAACACCTGAATAAACCTTTAAATCAAAGCTCTAATCATAAAATTAACTCTTGAATACAGGAAGTTATAAAACAATAGAAAAAGTGGTACGAACTACGAAGCTATTCGAGCAGAGTACATTACTGCGGCGGCAGTTAACTGAGGCACAGTAACAGAACTAAACGGCAACGACCTCCGTCGCAATGTTTAATTGTCGGATAATTATTGTAATGAATGGGCGGCTGTGCTGATGCCGCCTCAAACGCTACAACAATCATTAGCTATTCACTCGGCGGATCAATCCAAGATAGCAGTAGTCTGTGGCGACGCCGATCGTACTCTGTTCTGTATGTACGCGCCCTTCTCACATTTTTATGCCGCCCGCTTCATAACCGCGTACTCCCTTTCGCACTCGCACGCGGCCGCGCTATGCGTCCCGCTCGCTCGCACACCTCACTCACAGGGGGGACACGTAGCTTTGCTCGCTCAAACCCAGTTCCGCGGTCGTCCGCCGACTCTTAGCGGCGCTGACGTGCGTTACGCTCTTACGACAATTTTGTTTCTACTGTGAAATCACCAGTGTTATTTGTTTATATTTTATAACATAGCCCATGGATTGAACCACATCGCTCACTGGATCTGACGTTAGCAGTGTAGTGTACTGTACGTGTTTGTGTGAGAGCCGAAGCGAATACTATTGTGAAACGGGTCGGCCGTGTTCGTTTATGTGCTGAATGGTGATTAAAAGTAATTTACTTTGCTTTTACGGTGTTGAGGGTCGGTGCGTATCGATCGTATATTGAAAGACAAAGCGGTGGATTGTTATTGTGGCGTGGAGGAGCCCGGTGCAGCGATAGGTGAGTGATGCTAAGTGTTTTCGTTCCGTTGTGGCAATGGTTCTGGCCATGTAAAGAAGTTAACGTAGACGGCCGGCGCAAGGATGCGGCGGCACCGCCAGCAGCGAGCCACAGACTTGCTTTAACCAGTGAACCAACGACCGGATTATACACGAGTAAATAACCCTTGGGCAGCTAACTTTCATAAAACAAGAACTGTGAGTTATACATATTATAATATAAAACACTGTCAACTCGTTATTTAATCATGTAGATAAGTATTATTCGAAACGTTAATAAGATTCCCCTTCGATACAGAGCACGTGCTTTAGAAGCTTTGTGTGAGAGCGTTTTAGGTTGAAATCAAATTCAAAGATTTTATTCGAGATAAAGTTATTTACACTACTCGTTATTGTCAATCGTACTTACTTACTTAGATACCTTTATTTATGTAAAGAAGTAACCGTATAGTAGTACGTACAGTTAACTGTACGTCAGTGGCAACACCGAGACATAACTATGATTTAGATGTGCTGTCGATGTCATTTGTACCGTGCGGACTGTATTAAAGCTTAATACAGTCCGCACGGTACAATTTTTTTTATTAGTTACCAACTCAACAGAATACACAATTTAAGTAGGTACAGTCAACCGCAAACCCATGTAACAAATTGGCTTGCGAGACAGTACCACTTAAAATATTCTGTCATCTAATCTGCATAAATACTTACCAACCTACTGCTAGTTAGTTTCAATCAATCCTCTACTAGGGCTCAGTCCAATTCCGTTCGCATAAAAAACATTGAAAGATTCATGACATAGGTAGGCGAGCTTTACCATTAACTAAGTCATTTATGTAATACCTACTTAGACTTACTCAATTGATAATAATGATTCCCGTTTTCACTACGCGGCATCTAAATAAAATCGCGCTGTAGGATTTTCAACTTTCGGCGGTGAGCTTAGCGTTCACAATTCAATCCAGCAGCTCTCCGTTATTTAGGCTAGTTAGATGACACTTCAATTCCTGTGAACCGATTTCACATACACACGTGAAAACAGTTCACATGAACTGTTTCTACGTATACATACACCTATTTGTCTAATCCTGCACTATTATAAGTCAACATAGGCTTTCGTTATCAATGCCGTCGAAGCAACCAACTGCAACTGATCCGATGTCTTGTAGGTAGGCTCGCCGATGTGAACAGAACCTAACTACTGGGCAACGAGCTACGCGGTCAACCAACACGATTGTTGCAACAGCGACTTCGGAGAAGACAATTGAAAGAAAATATAGATTTGAGCTTACCACGAGTCACAACGACTGACTAAAGTGACAAATAGTCGCATCGACTAAAATCGTGAAAGGGACGTAATAGCTTCGAATTCGTGAGTGAGTAATGCCCTTTCCTAATGGGATAATGGCAGGCCACCGCTCGCTGCGTTCGAAATATTTATAAAGCGGCCGAATCGCGCCGTGTCAACAACCAACCGTCTGTTTGCCTTCCATTTAGACGTACTGGTCGGCTGGGCGACGATAAGGCCGGCTTTGATAATCACAAATGGCTTAGACTTGTAAGGCGACAAGGGACATGCGGGACCATTCATAATATGCTTTTAGTTATGTCATGTTCATAGCCGTTTACTACGCAAACATACCAACATCACGTAGGTACCTATATCTAACTTACACATATTACGAGCAATTCTAGTCCAAGTCACAAATTCACAACAAAACTAATACATTTTCCTATACAAAGTAAAAGCAACAAGGCACCACACAAAATCTCTATAAAACATTAAACCGACGATTCACAAAGGGCATTGAAGTGCGTGGAGGGCCCTAAACTACGTTGTCGAGCTCAATAGCACTTAGAATGATAAGTAAACACCCACCTACCTACCTTCTTGAAAGATGTAACAAAACAGATTTATGTAAACAAAGACATTTACGTGTTTTCACCCCACTTGATGGGGTTAGGAATCACGAGGGTGTGCCAGTGACGAAACTTGACCAAGTACCGGACATGCGACATGCTGCTATAAGTACGCGGCTCGCATATTTAATGACAGTTTTCTCATTTCCTTTTACATTAAACAGGCTTCACTGCACTTTGGCATCAATAACTCGATCTTTATATCCAACTTTAAAAAAAAAAAATTACACATTTAAACAGCAGAAAAGCAGAACTAATAAAATCAAACTATACAATTAGTTATTTCAATGTAATTTTCGTTTGAAGCCGATAAAGCCGGCTCAACATTTCAGTATCGCTTACGATCAAACAAAACTAATGACAAATTGCTTCTCAAAAGCGTGTTTTACGAAGTCGCGCGCGTGCTTGCTAATGCTAATAGAAAACCGGATTTATTATGACCATAATACCACTATCTGTGTTTGCCGACTCTAGTAAGGGCAATGCATAGCGTTGAGTAACGAGGTATGTTCTCAACACGCCCTAACAATTTCTCTTTGCAACTTTAACAAGAATATCAAAAAGTTTCGCGAGAAAATTTACTGTTCGTAAGCTACACTGTACTAATTTAAATGTTTAGTTTGTACATAATATAGAAGAACATGAAATGGAAGTCAATACTTGCCAACACATACAACGTTAACTAGGTAAGGTAGGTAGGTAAGTTATGCGAAAAATATCATAAAATCGATTTTTCACACACCAAATGTAAAGTTAATAGAATAGGTGTAACTGTACAGTCTCATTTCCACGGTTGTAACAAATGATTTGGAACAATGAGCTATTCAAGACGAGGCAAGTGGTAAGTTGAGCAAATGTTTTAAACATTGTCGCTTGTTAGTGGTGTTCGTGGCATGGTCTTCACGTTCAATTTGTAAGTTTTTTGGACGCTTGCAGCGCCGCGGGAGTCGCTGCGGGCGGTCCGCGAAACACTGTTCGCTTTGTGCACGAACTACGTTGTTCCCATTCATGGCATTGGTTATTGTACACCGTACTTATTGCCCTGCTCTTTGTGGCACGAATGTTGTTCAGGAATAGAATTGCGATAGCCCGCAAGCTATTCCAACATGCCTTTATTATGGTTCACTTGTTAAACACTCCTATCTACCAAAATTATAGCTAACTGCGCAATCTTTAATTCTTAGGCTCCACACTTAAAACCAATATTATCATCGGCGTTTATCAGTTGTAACGGTCTTCGACGAGATTGGATAATGATATCGGCTACGGACTGTGTAGGTATTAATTTAATAAATTGTTAACTAAACCGTTATCTATTCTGTAGTCAATCGTGGCAGAGCGCGGGCTGCTGGCTGCTCGATCAGAGCAGCACTCTATTAAAATCACACTTGATTAGATCTCAGCGCGGTTTAATTGAACACTCCAGCCGTGGTATGCACGCCTGGTACACGCTGCACAACACAAACCCCGGCCGCCGAACGAGAACGCTCCGACGACGACGTCTTTATTTCTTTTTTGTACTTTCATCTCTCGTCCGATTCGTTTTCGTATTTTTTCCTTTGTCCCTTTTGTTGGATTTTTCATATCCTTCTGTTTTCCGGGTGGATTAATTTTAATTTGAATTCAAAGACTTCTTCCAATATTTGCGCTTTTTGTTTCCTTTGAATATTTTATGTTGGAAAGTTATCAACTCATCAAGCATGTTCTAAAGTGGTTGGGTATTATTTTTTCGTGGTGGAACGTACACGATCTTACACGATAGATAGAATATTTATCGCTGGGGTCGCGGGATCACGGCGCGCCGCCGCCCACTGGCAATTTGCCGTCCGCCCGCGGCGCGCCGGCCGGTCGCACAGCCGCGCTCACAGGCTCGCACCGAGCTGTAAGACATGTTCTCAAACTAAACGCTATGCTAATGTAATGGGGCTCCATTTGATCACAGCCCACGGCTAATTTCAAATTTTCAATGAGACGTCTGTGGCAGCAACTTTATTAGGTGATTAGTTTTATTATTAAGGCGATATGATCACAGGAAGGCTTAACGTTAAAACTGATCATTTTATTGTTGCGGCATATTAATCGCTTCTCTTACTTGACGCTGCTTCAAGACGTTAATCAACTTATGATAAAGGTTTCCATATTTGTATCGTGACACCTTTTAGTAATATCCATGACTCGTGATTTAGCAATGTGAGTCCTAAAGCCACATACGGTGGCTTTGATTTCGGGTGAACCTACCTGCAGAAACAATAATGGATCTTCCCGGAAGTACCGCTCCTTCTAGTCATACATGCCATTGACAAAGTCATTGTGTGTGACGTAGTTTTGTATGAGTAGCGTTTCTATCGCAGCTATTTCAACAAGTAACGTTGAACTTCCGATTCTTGGCTTATTGCATATTCTTTCTCTTTGCTTATTGCATATTAAGTTAAGGCAAATTGATTTCAAAAGGTTTAAAAGGTTTTTGGTATTCGCGTTAAGAAACAGATAATAATCGTCAAGCACTCAGCGTTTATTATAATCACGATAGCGCGCCATTTCGTATGACAGCCGATCAACCGACAATCTTGTTTATATATAACCATTTATGCAACGTCTCAACTGGCATGTTTAACACTCAATCCACGTCTGTTTCTCAACCAGGTTATGTCTTTTCGCTCGGTAAAACCGGTATAATGTAAGTCGGAGTGAGGTTCGCATGTGTGGAGTAGGTAGCCGGATCGTAAATCACTGAACGCGGCGGTAATGCGTAGATAAGAGCTCTCTCATTTGTTTTCCCATTTCCCCAGAGAAATTTCTTAGCGACATTACCGTGCGGCGTATGACGTAACGAGCAATTACCCCGGCTTCACGCGAATTCCTAGTATTCTTACATTTTCATAAAGTTCCGCAAGCAAGGCGCTTTATTCTTTATACAAAACACATCAAGTATTCAGAGATTTGTCATCTCCGTCGACGGTTAACTTTCGCGGAAACAACGTCGGCGCGGCGCTGTGATTTATTAATGTCCGTTTGTGGTTTTCTAAAAACCTTTGAGTAATGTAATGAATTGTAGCCTCCATAATATAAAACTATACGACAAGCTGTCCACATGTTATTAGCTATTGGACATCAATTACGATAACATAATACATATCATTACCGATACAATTGGTCTTGAATAGCACAACAGGGCTGTGGTGCACGCCATCTCGCTTGATTAAGCCCAATTATAGTCTTCACGCGATTATACTGTCGCGATTTACGGATAACCCCGCCATTTTGAGAGACGCCTCTTTCATTAGCATGCCATGAATTGCCATGCCATTTCCATGTTCGAAAGCTTAATGACCACGGCCGTGGATGAATCTAATCGTCGACTCGCATTATGAGTACCGGCTTCGGTAAATTACAAATGCACAATTAGGTACGGCAAAAATATTGCGCCTCCTTCATCTCAGAAGCTGTTCAAAACCTGTGTACTAATAATAAATGAGCTGTAAACTAATTCAGTAGATAAAGAAATGTCTAATTGATTACCAGGAGCGCTGACTCGCTGACTACATTGTCGTTTAAGTAACACAAGCAAGTACCGTAATACTAACAAGGGTTTGTCCAGAGATTGCCGCGATAACACGCTTACTTATCGTGAATACAAATTGATTGTCATTTCAGTTCGATTTAACTCTCGACGGACCGTTTTACGCTTGGAAAATAAACTCATCGTTGCGAGTTTTGCGACGAAACTTAACTATATTCGAGGAGTATAAATAAACATAAACACACTTCTTACCTATTATATTTCTAAAAATAATTAATTAATTAATAGAAATTGACCTAAAATAAACGTTGCCATAAAATAAATCCAATTAAAACTCATAACAACATTCTATAAAATATTCTAGTGTCGATCAACCACTCAAACAACTTGATGAAATTTAGAAAAAAACGTACGTCATTCAATATTCAATCAATTTTTCTAAATTATCGGTAGGTATTAAACCTTTAATACCTAGCGATAAGTTTCCGATCGAATTGTAATAAAATCGAATCAAAATCAATCAAGCACAGCGATCGGCGGTACCAAGGCAGCATAGGCGCGCAGAGCGAGACGACACGAAGGTCGACGTTGAAACCAGTTTAGCTGGACGCGGCCGCAAGGTGCCGCGGGCCAGGTTAAGTGCACTGTATTAGCATCATCGCCCGCCCTTTCATGTCTGCTTATCTCCTGGTCTAGGCGATCTAAATAGGCCTATTGAATTGTATCGTGAGTTTATAAATAAATGGATCACCTTATTTATTACAGCTCATTAAATTGGAAAAGAAAAACAAAAGCGAATTTATTTTTATTTGATGCCGTATAGATTCTGCGTTATCCATTCCTATTATTGAAAAATAATCTAATCTTCGTTCAATAATCTTGGTGTTTTATTGCCTAGATATGCGTACGTAAATAGTTATAAGTTTGTATATGCCAGTTACCCATAAACCACAAATCCATGCTTTTATTAATAAAGCTACCATTTCATTCAATATTCCTTGAGTGCTTTTTTATGAAGTTAAAACTACAATAATAATAGCTGGCTATTTAGTGAGTACGTGTTTCATATTGTTTTATAAGATAATGTCCTTCCACAACAAAATACTTGTAGTTAGTTTCTACTTCACAATACAACTACGCTACAATGCTCTACTTTGTACGACCGCGGTTAACTTCCCTTGTGTATTTGGCGTTGATCTTTTAAAATTATCGTATTCGTTTATCGTTTAAACGATCTGTAAACCAATTAGCAGCATTGTTACTACCTATCGTTCAAAATTGGAACAGATGTGAGGGTGGGAATCATGACGTCAGACGGCAACCGTTCGCGTGTTACTGACGTATACAGAGTGCTTCTTTTAACAATTTCGGACCAGTATATTTTAATTTAAATATTGATAATTTAAGATAACTTGCGCGGGAGGCCAAAAAACACTCTCCGCACCTCGCTTATTGCTGGCCGCACACTGGTCTATAGAAATTATACCGGTATGGTCCACTGTTACCGAGTCGGACTCGCACACAAAGGGTTCCGTAGCACCAAACAATACAATAAAAATATTTTTGTAGGTCAATTTACACTCAACAGCAAAACTAAAAAGTTCTTTATCAATCCCACATTTTTTCAGAATTTAAAAATTAGAAGGGGTTCTAATATTTAAATTCTGAAAACACCATTTTTAAGGCTTTAGAAGCAAATTTTTCATCAAATATTTAAGAAATTAGGACAAAAAGTATTTGAGGAACCTCGATGTCACTTTTCAAGAGCTCTCGATAGACACCCCAAACAGTTAGACAGGCAGACAGACGGACAAGACGAATCTAAAAGGGTTCCGTTCTTGCCTTTTTGTCATTTGGCAACGGAACCTTAAAAATTGCTAATCCTAATCATTTTATGGACAACTCACCCTTGACCATTTATTTTTTTATAATAAATGAGCTGAACTTTCCTAAGAATGTTTCTCGTAACTCTTATGGAATGGGATTTCCCCGTATTGGTGGGACAATACGGGGAAATCATTAGAAGTTAAATTAAAAGGATCACTCTGCTTTATAATAACACTAGCTTACGCCCGCGGCTTCACCCGCGTGGAATTCGGTAAGGGATCGTACTACCGGGATAAAAAGTATCCTATGGTTATAAACTATCTATGTGCCAATTTTCATCCAAAACCGTTCTGTAGTTTTTTCCGTGAAAGAGTAACAAACATTCATCTATCTATTCATCCATCCGTCCATCCTGACTAACTTTCGCATTTATAATATAAGTAGGATTAGTAGGAAGTAATTATCCATTATACGATCATGACACTGCTCGTATCAATGGTAGGTACTCGATCCTTTTGTGTGACAGAAAACTTTAACCTATTTCATTTTTGTAATTGTAGTTATCGTAAATTCTTCGCCTGAGAGCGACATGGTTCGCGTTACGTAAGCAATTCTAAACGCTTATTCTTTTACATTTCGCAGAAAAAAACGCTTTATTTCACAGAGTACTGCTCTATCATGTTTACAAAGTAAGCGTACACATGTCACTGGTGCTTATTTATTTGTACTGATATAACAAAGGCGCGTTACGATCACTTCTCATATAACTTGCATATTGACGTGTAACATAAACATCAAGTTAGTTTACACACTAGTACTTATTAAGACTTGCTCAGACATTAAAATTGAATACTTTACGCAACCATTACCATCTTTACTACAACGCCATAGAAATCTGTAATAAAGTATGTAGCTCTAACTACTAATATCCTCATATATATTCCAAAGCAGAGATAAGACATACAAAAAACAGGCTTGGTATTTAATTTAATAAAAGTTCTTAAAATAAATCTGATCCATTAAAATGCGGAGAGTACCTGAAAATAATATAGGTGATCTCCTTTGTTTAATTTACCGGTACAACCGACGAAATCTGGAGGCGCGAGGGTAGCTACGGTTTCCATAACAACACGCGCCTGGTGGTTGTCCCCCCGCCCGCCTGCCCCCTGTCCCCCTTCCCGCGCGGTATCGATCCCGGCGCCCCGCACCGCCCCGCTCCACTCCAAATCAAATTACAGGAGCACGAGCAGGCGAGCGCTGAGCGAAGCGGAGCGGTTGCGTTAGCGGAGCGGTCCGAGCGAGTGCCGTCCGCGCGCCGCACGCTCGCCTCCGCTGAATCAACTTTGTATTGCCGTAATAGTATTTTAATTCTATTGGCGCGCTTTTGACTGCGGCCCCCTATAATAGCTTGTTTGCAAATTGGTACCTACACGTTACGACGACGGTGGCAGGCGATTTAGCACGATTTGATCGAACGATATAGGTATTTGAAAATAACACTCTTTATGACCTTTTAATTAATTAAGTTTACCACTTTGCTACTTAAATTAGTATAGTTATCTTGTCTCACATATATAAATAAGCACTTTCGAAATGGGATAATCTAATCAACGCTGTAATTTGGGCAGATACAATCTCTGCAAATCGTGTTTCTATCTATTATCGTGATGATCGTGCCTGACAAAAGGTGTCAATTGCCAATAATTGCCTAATCTTTATTCTTGGAAGTGTTCACATAAAAGGAAAATGTAATGGGATAACGATTGTAGTATGTAATAACCTCAGTATTAAGTATAAGTTCAGGAAAAAAAGGATCAACAACCTTCTGAACATAAACAAAATTCTATTTGAATCGAATGGCTGCAATACGGTCGACGTCGATTGGTTCCGCTTTACACAACAATCGGACATTGATTCCACAAGTTCTCGCTCGTATTGCCAGCAAATTAGAGCTGTTATTCACTTTGCCGTCCGTAATGAATAACTCGCTATTTAAATAGTACAGTGATTGATTCGCGACGAAGAATGTGTGACAGAACTAAAACAAACGTTGAGAGATTTTATAGCGATCGGCAATAAAATCGATTATCGTATCGGATTGCTGGCGGCCGAGGGGACCGCAGTCGCTCGGGGACGTTTTAATGAGGGAATGCCGTGATGCCGACTCGAATAAACCGAACGGGACATTTGTCTCTCCCCGAATAATGGAAAAGCGCTGAAAGGATATTTATCAAAACCGACGCAAACGGAGCTCTCCGGCGCGGACGGTTTATTTTATTTGCGATATTTCGTCAATCGTTAAATTTGTCAGTGAATGTGGCGGATTGCGAAAGCTGCAAGCACTTTTATTAATACATGTGAATAGGAGCGGAACGTTCACTATTTTATCATAAAATACGACATCATACATCGGCTCATTTAGAATAGTGAATAACTATCACGATGGGTAGTTTCTGTGACACAGTAAATTTGTCGTTAAATGATGCCGGCGTGTTGCGTGATTGTGATGAGCGTGTTCTTGGATCGGCGCCAGTTGTGTTACAGACACTTCCACAAACATTCTAAAGAAAACGTTTTTACGCGGCACTAGGTGATTCACTTCTACTTCATTTATTACCTTGTACCGTTGTCAAACAATCCACCATTTATTTACTTGTTGTTAAATAAAATAGAGATTAGTTCGCCTACCGCAAAACTTCGAATAACATTTTAAATTGTTCATGCAGTACACTAAATCAGAATTGTAAATGACGTTGGATTTCCGCCAATGTTACTGTTTCCCAAGTATTCATAACTGCCTTAATCGAAATATGGTTTCGGTATCTTAGCTAGACTTGCGTTGCGAGTTGGCGAGGCACATCATACTGAAAGTTGTTAAATTAACAATGGTATGACTGCCTAATTATTATGTAAATCGAATTAGTGTAGCTTGGGAAGTGAAATTTAGATTAGAAAGTTCTAAAACTTAATAATTGGGTCATTAATCGTAATTGTGATGGAGCAGTACGGTCGTGAGAGCACGTGTCGGCGGGAATTCGTGATCAGTGAAACGATATCGAGTGACCTGTGAGGGTCGCGGGGTGGCAGGCGGCAGCCCGGCCGAGGAGCCGTGTACACGATACCGAGTACACGTACGTATTAACATAGCTAGAGGGCGCTAATAAACACCTACGACGCTACGCACGTACAAAGCCACTTCGTGCGGACACAAATTGCTTTTGTTCAGCGGGAACGTGCTGTGATGGAACCCGCTAGAATTATAGCCCTCTTATTGTGGTTCGCTTCTGATGGACTTACAATGAACAACTTCTCTCCGTTAATTACTTGTAACTTTTACCTTTTCTAGTGGCGTTAAGTGTTACGATGGTGACGCTCTGAAGTTTTCTTTGGAAGTGATACTGAAAGACGAGTGATACAGAATTATAGATAAACCGAGGCAAGAACGAGTCTCGAATTGCTTCTTTTAATTGTAGCTCATGTTTCATTTAAAGCTATGTATTTAATTAATTTATTTTCAAGTTAAAGCTATGTATTTAATTAATTTATTAACTAGTACAGTAGAAATCAAACTTTATGAATGGCTAGGAGTGAAGGGGCGGGTAATATGTTGTACAAAGAGTAAATCAAAGAAAGCGTGCGTTAAATAGAACTGTAATATTATTGCACTGTTGGAATGAGCGCTTTTATTTTCGTAATTCTTTTACATAGTGTGTCGCCATGTCGGGCATTTGTGCCTCATACTAGCACATTACATTACGTAAGTACCTACACATGTATTAGCAGCTCCTTGGTTGAAACACAGTATAAAGATTACCAGCTCTAAATCGCCTGTAATCCCAGAAACCCTTCTTCTCTTTTCAAGTAAAGGTATCATCAACGTATTACCCACTGTTCGCCATTCCCGGGTATTAGAGACCCATCCCTTGCAAAGAGGTGCTAACCTATTGCTACCCGGATCCAATCCCCTGCCATAGCGGAGGATTGTAACAAAAAAAATCAATAGTGTTGCCAGACTTAGTAATCCGATGGTTCGTAACGGACCCCTAGTCCATAGGACAGCTGTGTTTATTTTGAATAGAGCCAGTTAGGAAAGCGCTTAATAATACAACGCATGCAATGATAATAACAGAAAGTTAACAAATAATGAGACATAATATCGTATATCCCTTTTATGAGCTGTATCTTTAAAACATGCAATCTCAGATAAGTTTATCCTTTATAAAGCTGCGTATCTAATCTTATTGAAATAGAAAAAGAAACAAGGTTACCGTACATCAAACATGCGAGCTCGTTTCTTATTTTATTTTATCTGTGTCGAGACAGACAATATTTATGTGTGATATCTTTGTGCCGCTGTCGCATCTATTAGTTGGGTACTAGGCGGGCATAAAACTGAAGAGAACGATTTGGCTTAATAATGTCGTTTGTGGCTCTGTTGACGCGCGTGGGTGCACTTGCAGCGTACATATTGCTGTCAAACGGTCGCTTTCTTTCTCAATATTTAGACTGGGAATGTATTGGAAACTTGAGTCTTTTTAAAATAACAAGACGTATCATTTGTAGACGAGCCAAAGGAAATAAAATGCTAATGCATTGTAATGTTCCCAATAGCGCTGCAGACAGTTTATGATAACTAAGATATTCTGGTCGTAGGTATTCTTTTATTTTTAACCGGCATCAAAAAAGGAGGAGGTTCTCTATTCGACCATTATGTTTTTAAGTTGCTGAACAGCCGTTATAGTTTCTTATGTAGGTACTACCTACTTAGTGCGAAATAATTATACTGTTAACAAAAATTTCCCACGCATCGGACAACCCGCTATGAAAGTAACCATGGTATGAAATACGTGCCATAAACACTAAATAGCCACTCACATAAATAAAGTGAGATTAAGTTGAAGCGAATCCGTGATTATTCAAGTTCGGTTGCCGAGCGGGGACCACCGACCGTCTCGGATAAAGGCCCTCTAACTCGCTCTCGTATTTCATTTCACTCAAAATGGATTCAGCCTCTGAGGCAAAAAATATTTATATTATATCAAAAGAAAGATCAAAAGTGTTCGCGAATATGAGAGCGAACGACCGCGAACAACTTGAAGGAGTGAGTAGGTAGGGGGAACAGGGACCGGTGAGGGATTTTTATCGAGTCCCCGCATTGATGTTATGAGTTGACTTATACGATATAGCGCCGCGTCGGAAATATTGTAATCTAACATGAATACAGAACTCAGATATAGGTAATACGTTTTACGACAACTCCGGACGAAACAGCGTGGGAGCTTTTACGTCTCCGCTGTCATATTTGTAGTAAATTGTTTATTTTTTTGAACAAATTAACATGAGCGGACGTTGTTGACATTATTACGACTGTTATAAGTAAGCTGACATTATTAAGGCAAACACACAGCATTAAAAGTGTTGGCAGTAACTAGATTTAAAAAAAATATCACAAAAAAAACTTCGTAGATCATTTTTTAAATGAGGTATATACTGATGAAGTAGGTAACTCAATCTAATAAAACTTGTAAAAAGTATTCTTTGTAGTTTATTTATATTCAAACTCGTAAATAAAAACACGTAATAGATCTACGATATTATGGGAACGTTAGCGTTATTTTCATAAAATAATTGAGCCGGATCTTTTCGAGGCGGGCGTAAATGATTATGAACGTGAGTAACAGTCGTGTAGGTTGGTACGTACGCAGTCATTTCAAATAATCAAAAGAGGGGAATGTTTATGTGTGTACGAAACATCGTTATTTTTTACGCGGTAATAAATGAAATAACGAGCGACTTACATGCAATGTGCACGCACGTCCTCACGAACACTTTAGCGGTACCAGGGTAACATTAGCATAGTGCAGGTGACATTTTGTACTTTATAAATTGTTTTTGCCGCTGTACCCTTGTGGTTTTTTTAATGGGATCAATCCAATGGGTTTATCAAAAACACGACTCCATCACCGAAAGTATGAAGTAATCATTCAGCCAATAACATAACTGTAGAAATTCCAGTGAGCAAACGTTGCAATTGAAATATAATATCGTTGTTGTATAACAAAGAGAATACACATTGTGAAAGCGATTATATTGATTAAGTTCTACACGAGGAGCTCAAAGGCCATACGTTAAAGCCAGCAAAGCTTTTACTTAGTTTTAGTATTTGTTTTGCGCCGAGACTGGGGAAAACATTGTACCACTCGAGGCCTCGTCTTCAAATTCTAGGCCAAATATGTGTTTGTTATTTACCTTGTATTGTACTCACATCCAGTGATGGGTATCCGAGATATTAGGTATAAAAGTATTGAAGGATTTCACCAGAAACGTTTTATTTCCAGGTGATACTATCATACTACTACTAAGTATGAAATCAATAGTTTTGGCTAGTAATAAATTATAGTTTAATAAAATGGTTATGCGTGGTACTTCTAGTTTTACTATATACCACCAATTTTAAATAGAGACTGGTCCAGTAAGTAAAGCAAAAAAGATAATCTTATCGTTTAACATAATTATGTAATGTACCTTTTGTAAAATGGCTTTAATTGGTTACCATAATAGGCAAAATGCGCAATGCTACAAATATAAAATAAGACACAAACAAGATCCTAATCAGAGTTGTTGCTTTTGTTCATTGAATCGATTATCCCACGCGCTCGGATTATTTCTTGTAGCCACTTATCTCCGTTCCGATCTTATCGAATATGAATATCGATTCATCGATGCTAATGGCTTATATAAAACGTTTAAACAGATTAAAAAACAAGTAGATAAATATTAGCTAAGTGATATTATAAACATGTCAGAGTGAGGCACTGCTGCTATTATAAATAATGAAGACAAAGACATTACATTCAAAGAAGTTTCAACATTTTACATTACACAAAGAACAAAAGAATGGAGAAGAAATAGCGAGTGATTCCCGCAGCTCGGCGCGGGCGGTGCAATGTTTGTACAAGTTATTAACTAAGCCCGTAGTCCGTAGTGTTATCTCCCGTTTAAATTTATGCAACAATCTCATCGCGGCGGCCGCGGGTTCGGGGATCGGGGTGCCAGCGATAACATGAAATTGACACCGCGCCATCAATCACTTTGGAGTGAGTGGGCTGGCCGAGTGTACGGGTGTCGCGTTGCAGTTGTGGTTATCGACTACAAATTGCCGTCGCTCCACTGATTAACAATGTACGACTTGTACGTAAACACGAATGAATAAAAATCAAAATAGTTTTCAACAATCACACAACCGTATGAATAAAATAGATGGAACGCTGGCGGGGAAGCAAACATAATACCCAACCTGATATAACAATAACCCGTAAAGTATTATAAATCGTGTAATAAAATCGAATCGCACAATCCGAGCTCAGGCCGTAACCAATCAGAGCGTAGGTACTCGAATAGAAGTTGATAATAACGATCGCGTTAGTACTGTGTGGACAGGTTTACAAGTGAAGTAAAGGATGTGACAATCCCGCGTTTAAAAGTAAGCCCATATCGATTATAGTTTCCGGTATCTCTAACGTTCCATTGTGTGTATTGTTGTCGGCCGGGGCTGTGAAAGCTGGGCTTCATCCGTCGGCTATAAGGTTGGTTCTCGGAAAGCCAGCTGGCGTGTCGTTCCCAACGCTCCCTGTCTCGCCGGGTAAGATTACAATGTCAATAGACGTTTCGGCTATTGAATCGCTCGCTTGGTTGGGAACTTGCGTCTTTTTAAACAACATTCTTTAGATAACGAGTACTTAGTTAGCAATTCTGTAGACAATAGCGATGCCACAAAATTGTGTACATCATGCTTTTACTAGAAATGATTTTTCTTAGAAATGTATTCAAACGGAGTTCAGTCCCGGTGACGGTATGTATGACTACTAAAGGTTTTTTTTAGCCTTTATTGTTCCATTACTGGGCAAAGGTCTCCCCATTAATCTTCCATTCTTCTCCAATGACAAGTTTATCTCTCACAATAATTATCACTTAAATTTTTCATAGACTTCACAGCTAATAAAGAAATTCGATCTTTATTACAATATAAATAAAAGATTAATTTGCGAATCTATAAAATGTCTTTACAAGTCCTTATCCATCTTATTTTAGACCGGTTCAAAGTTCCGTAGTTAAGAATCTCAAAGTATTCCAGTTTGTGAGAGCGACTTTTGAATAATGCTTCAGTTTTTCTTATTCAGTAAGTCTTCGTATAACTCAAACAACAAAGAGCCGGCTGGAGAGATCCTAACAAAAGAATATGAGAAATATCTGCGCCTCTACAATCCGAACCGCATCACTACTTCGGTTATATTGGAAAATATTTCTTGCTTCTCGAATACCCAGTTAAAATCTGTATTTTATCAAAGGCAGAGGCATGAATGTAAATGTTGATATGTGAGCTATATCCAAATAATACTCTTTCTGCTCTCATGGGATTTTATGAAAAGTTTTATCCACTAGTTTACCGTGTGTTGAGTTAGAAGATAGACGAAGCCCATTCATAATTTAAGTCCCAGATGCTCTGATTAAATTTCTTCCGCTCCAAAGGTCTCTTTGTTGTCAGTAACTTCTATTGCGACACAAAAGCACTCGTCTACGGCAGGATAATTTATTTTAAAGAGCCCTCTGTCTTACAGAGACTTTTTCGACTTATTACGCTGAATTGTACTTTAAAGATTGTTTTTGTCGTAAAATATGCTTCGCTGTATTTTTTCTTTTTATATGTCTGAACTTACTGTAGTCTTTTGTTATATTAAACGGGAGATGCTTCAAAAACTTCAGAATGAATTTATGTAAGTTGTAAAATTAATTTTAATGTTTGGGAACCTATAATTACATTCTCTTAATGTTCTGTTCTTTTATACGGCTCTACAGTGGCCTTAGGCATTGACTAGCGTTTAATTCGTTATAACTAATTCATTTGTGGTTATACCACAAATGAATTTCGAGGAAAGCCGTAACGACAGCGCGCCCATCTAAATTTTGATTATTTAGGGGCAATTCATTGAAATAAATTATTCGTTCCAACGAGCGCTGTAACTCGCCATAACATGCTTTGTAATTATCCGTTTGTTTAAAGAATGTATTACACAAATAAACTTTACGATTCCAACGTTTAAACATAACTTTTTATTATCTCACATGTTTTCTTGAACGCACACACGGGTAAAAATGTTTTATCACCACCTACCGCGCGCCCGTGAACGAGCACGCGGTCTCATTACATGGTGTTCAATTTGTCCATTAAGGCCTTCAGTGGTCGACGTGATCCATCATTATAATACAGTAGGTATGTATAAATCAGAGCGGCATAATAGCGCCGGTATTTTGTTATCCCTTCATGCATAAATGTTTTTGTAATATTTTGGAAGCGGTGTTCCAACGTTGCCCCTTCGCCCCTCGCCTCCCGTGCCACGTTGCATTGCACGGTTTCATATTTCTCTTTCTAACTTTAGTTTTGTGAATACGCTGCGAGTGACGCCCGGTTCATCACATTCTTTATAAGGAAACTTTACGAGCGCGTTCCTCGCACTCCAATTCCGATGCCTCTTATTCGATAGCTCGGTACGTGGCTGTGAAAGATATTACCACAGGTCTCAAAGTGATTAATATTAGAAAATGTTGTCATCTTTAAGGGCGTAAATACATGTTAGTATTTGCGTGTGATTTTACACTTTACTCTTCCACTTAGTGAAGTGTGAAATGATTGTTGCCGCGCGCTGAACATCACGATTTGAATTCCGCAGTGGAGCGCGCGGTCGCCCGCTCGGTGCTGGCCAAGTCAGTATTCGAGTAGCGTGCGGTTGCGACGCCCGTCTGCTTGTCGTCGTACCGTGATCCGTCGCTTGTACACACCACTGCCGTGTATCGAGTGGCTACAAAATTCATGTTTTGGTGTTTGTGTGGTGTGCTGATAGCTTCCTTTGTCTCTCCGTAGGTGTGTCGAGCACGGAGCGCAGCCAGTCAGGATCGCTACCGGGATGCCAGCGTGTCTAGTGATAGTGTGAGATCGTGCATCGTGCCGGTACTAGCGTAGTGTAGTGTAACTATAGTGCATCACAGTGCTGAATGGATTGTGTCTCTTTTGGATTGCCATCGAGAGTCATCGATAGACCAACTTGGGAACGGTGAGAGATTCCATTATGACATCTTTATTTGTTCAGATAACGGACGCGATAACGCTCTTAATGTATTTGTGTTTTATTAGTTTATTTGTTGAAGAGTTAATGTATAATTGTTTTGTTTGCATTATGTATCAACTCTTGTATAGTTATGTATATACTTAATGTAGATTGGAACAAATTAGTTTTCAGTAATTCAGTAACCTTTCAAATGCCTGGTAAATAACTTGGTAGGTACATATTAGGTATCACCTACGTGTAGATACTTCTAAAACAAGCAGGTACCTAAGTATTGGTCTTGACTCTTATCAACATTGATAATTTTGTACCTAAAGCGAGGTATAATTAATGTTTTCCTTTAACGCTAATAGCCATTAAATACTTACATAAATTGTAAGAAGATATTTATCAATACATCCTGCTTGTTATCTTCAATACACGGTGATATTTAGTTACCGAGTTATATCAGAGTTGTCGGTAAGTCCTAGGTGTAACCTATTTCCGTGGCCGTAAAACTTGGGGACCGTTCAAGTGCCCGTTACACGTTAGGGGCGCACCTTATTACACACCCTGAGTGAGTTTTGAGCAAGTTAACGTGTGTCACAATACAATTTAGACCCGAACAGGATGCGTACACAGTGCAAAGCCACCATTTACATGCCTTTACCCTAATTTAATGAGATTAGGTACTAAACTAGTTTATCACTACAGTTAGTATACAAACCGCACTATCAACATCTGAATAAGTTCATAAGTACTAGGCTAGCAGTAAACCCGTGAAGGTTTAAAAAACAAAGTTAACCGTTTTTAATTTTCTTTAGTTGCCAGTTGCCAGCGCAGCCGTCGAGTAAGAATTAGTAAGAAATCCTCATTGGAATACTCTGCCTTCGTGATTGGATTATCTAGCATTAAAAAGTTAAACCGATTGTCAGTACCAGAGTATGAACACTTGAATTACGAAACCCGCCCTTACTGCAATGCATTAAAGGCGTTGAAGTCAAATTGTAAACATGTATTAATATCATTAAAATGTGATACTACACGATTATCACTATACGTAAATATCGAAAATATCAAACTCAAATGTCTCACAATAAAAGCCCATTTGTTTCATCATCACCAATATAAAATCACACAATGGCCGCATGACGCCAACAAATGTGCGTCTTGGACGTACACGAACTTTTAATAACTTTTCTTTGTTTTGCATGTTAATGGAGCAATTAATCAAAGTGACCTAAGACCTATTTAGACAGTAAATACCTAAACGTTCTCAACTTAAATACAGATTTGCATAATGAGATGACAGAACATTCATTTTAATCACACAAAATTATCGTTTAAATAAAGGAAACTGCCCAAATTGTAAACGATTCTTTACAAAATTTCTATTTAGGTATCGAATTAAGTTATCGAAACGACATTTAATCAAAATTAAGACATCTACTTACAAAAAACACATGACCATACAAATATTTGACGTTGTTTCCAGTAGGTGTTTTAAACCCGGGAGCTAATAAAACTTGCACATAAAAAGCTTACTTATAAAAACTTTTCGTCGCCGGAACGTCAACAGTGGACCCTTTTGTTTATTTTGAGACATCAAGGAGGGTCGGAACCCATTATGGTGTGTATGCCGACGTGAAAGGGCAGTATGGCTTATTGAAAAGGAAAAGTACCAGGCCCACAGACGCCTAAATTGGTCCTAATACGACTTGGCGGACTGACAACTTTTTTTAATCTGTGGTTTATAGCAATTTGTTCTGATTAGGATTTATTTCATTGCCTTGCGAAAACTTTGAATGGCTATAGAACTTGTTTGAAGACATGTTAATTAATTTGTTGTTGATATTCATCGATTTATTGATAGTATTAATTGGATTAGCATTTTTATGACACCTCTACTTTTACAGGCAGCCTAAATCGAATAAGTTTTAAATGAATTGATATTGAAATAAGTTTATAGTTTGATTTCTTTTAAGTTTTATTGTTAGAGGTTAATTAAATACATACGCGTAGCCATTTATGTTATCTTTTTCTAGTAGGACTTAACTAATCCGACACAGGTCACTGATTAAAAAACGCCTAGTCCATTAAACACGATTCCTTGCCATTTTATTACGTAAAAGTATTCATTTAACGCTACCTACATACTTAATAATAGTTTACCAAACACTAATTTTGGAAATATAAATTATTATAAAAACTTACCTATTCAGTTTCATAACTACGGAATACCAGTATAATGTTCGCTGAACACGCATTTAGCCAATTTTTTACAAAACTATGTAAGTATTTATGTAGCTGAACGTGCGTTCGACACAGCGATGTACGAATTATGCTCTATTCTTGATGTGAAATATGTGTACTACTTACGTATACGTAAACATGTGTAAAATCCGAGAAAAAACATTTACACACGTATTTTACAACGAGTAATTGTTTACTGTAAAAGTTATCGAACATGCAAAATATCAAATAATTATACAAACAGGAATTTAAAATAAAAATGGCGTAGTTTGGTACACCTACTTTTGGATAAGTGAGTAAGCACTTTCAAGCTGCGTTCGCATTACTTCTCAGTCGTTGTGCCACTTAAACTTGCTTACGAAAAGAAAAAGAATCGATTACGCATAAAAAATAATAAAAATAAAATAGCATTAAAGTAAGCATGACAAGTATTACTAATAGACTGATTGTCGGTTACCGCAAGCGAATTCATCAAAATTCGTTTTGCAAACGGAAATATTCCGTGCCAGCAATGGTGGAACCACGTAATACAATCGTGTATTCATTGTGAATGCAATGGTGGCTGGGAATGCCTCTCAAATTACACTAGGCAAGTACTTCGTATTCACGAACTCGGTTTCCATAGAATCACCTCCTACAATTTGAGCATTTATCTTTCACTGCGGTACATGAAGTTGTTTGTAAAATATGGTATACTCTACCATAAATATAACTCTAATTGCGTCGTTGAATCAAATGTACATATTTTACTAACATAAAGGCTGCGATTCCACTAGAGATGTGCGAGGATGTGCAGCGAGAGATGTGCATAAAACTAACCAATCACATAGCTAGCTTAGCTCAAAATGTGAAAAAAAAAGCTTTACCATTGGTTAGTTTCACCACACACGTCCCTTGTTACGCATCCTCGCTTATCTTGTGGAAACGCAGCTTAGGACATAAACCACTTATTCGCTACTTGTTATTTGTCAGCGAAACAATCAGGAATGTTAAGTGATTCCATCAACTATTCCAACTTCAACCAAAGCATAAACAAATGAAGAAGAAAATTGTTTCTCAAGGGAAATTGTAGTACGTTTTTTTATTTGCTTGTAAACTTGAGATAACCTCCGTACAACTACGTGCCCTTAGTGAAGTAATTCGCTACCGCTACGTCTATTCTATACTATAGATAGAGATTTTATTGAGAACCATTCGAGTTCAGCCACTCGACTGATCTAATCGACTCGACCAAAAAAAAATGCTACACTGAACACTCCAACGATTTATGTTCTTTTGGCGTGACTCCGAATCTCAGCCACGAATTAAAATATTTGAGAATAATCAAGCGAAAATTCAAGCTCGAGAGATATCAAGTTTTATGAGAGTTTTAATCAATTACTGGTTAATGGATTCGATTATAAATCGAATGGGCTCGGTAGTGGTATTAACAGATTTTATCGTTCATAAATATCTTCTAAATCACAACGACACAATAGAACATTAGTGGTGTCTCCGCGGCTTCTAGATACAGTTACGCTTAGTATTATGTGGGAAGGAGTCGATGAAACAATGATTTATAAGCCTATTCACTTGTCATAAAGTAATTACTCGTTCTATTTCTATTTTTTCCATTGTACTGACAGTTATCTCTACTTTTATTGCCTTCGTAAAACGTCGCAAGGTTACCGTTATTTTTTTCCCGACTACGGCGAAGTCAAATGGAAGGGTTATTTTAGCAGTCTATGTATGTATTTACGTATGTTCCTCCGTAGCGCCTAAACTATTCATCCGATTTTGACGAATAAGGTCATCATCTGCCTAGCCTTTTCCCAACTATATTGGGGTCGGCTTCCAGTCTAACCGGATGCAGCTGAATACCAGTATTTTACATGGAGCGACTGCCTATCTGACCTCCACAACCCAGTTAGTACTGGGTTATACGATACCCCTTGGTAAGACTGGTTGTCAGACTTTTTGGGCCACTGACTACCTAACGACTGACGAATAAGGTGTTTAATCGATTTGTTATTATGGCGCGGGTAACATAGGCTACATTTTATTCAGTAGTCGGGTTTTTTAGTTGTAGTATACCAAATTCTTATTGTTTTCACTATCGTATTCCATTCAACTTATTATTATTTCAATATTTTCCTGTATTACACTATTATCGTTAGTATTTCAAATAGCGGTTGACAGTTATATTTTCAGTTAAAATATGAGCGTTATAAATAAAAAGATTAAAGCATGCCTGCCTAACACCTGACATTAAGGCGATATTTTAAAAGTTGTTCAACCCATTTATTTATATTTGGGATCTTTGAAAGCGTGACTTATTATTAGCATCAGCTTAGAAGGTGACGGATCCAATCCATCTGAATCAATTTACGTTCACCTTTAAAAGAAAATAGTCAAGAAAAGCCTGCGGGCGTTATCTCATAGCCCTTTCTCCTTTACTCTCGTGAAAAGCGTGTGAAATGAAAGGGACAGGTATAATTTATTACGCCTTTTAGATTCGACTGCTTTTTGTATAAAAACGTTGTATTATATGAATAGAGTTTTCAATATGTGCTGATAATCCTGAGGGGCTTATGCTTGGATTTGTGCTCATCATTCATTTTGTAATCTGAGTCGTGTCACTCTGTGTTCTGTTGTATGTTAAGTACCTTTAGTAAATAATGTAAGTACGCGATAACGTGATAAGAACAAATAGTATTTTTATTAAGTAAGTACTCGTAACTTCGAGTATCTACATTAGAACTATTATGTTTTATATTTCCTTCTGATAGTTTATCTTACTCTTCAGTTACATTTTCCCGTTTTAATTAACTACAATGGACCACAAACAAGCGTGTTTCATGTATTTTGAATATTCTCACACATAAAACTCTTAGCACAATACCAGGATAGAAGAAAACGTAGCTGTTAATTGGCCCAACATGAATGCCGAATCAATTAACCAAGCAATAAAAATGTCCGTGCAAAAATACCTGTGTTATTATATTATAAAACAATAATAAAATACTGTAAAATAGTAATAAATAAATATTACTTAATCAAGGAACGGGTGTTTTTATGTCTCTTGAAGTTTATGTGAGCCGTGTACGTGGAGTGAATCTCTTTGATTGTTTTTTATGAGTGAACATTCGATTCAGGTGTATTCTGCAGATTTTATGCAACTGATCATCATCATCTGCCTAGTCTTTTCCCAACTTAGTTGGAGTCGGCTGGCTTCCAGTCTAACCGGATGCAGCTGAGTACCAGTATTGTATTACATGGAGCCACTGCCTATCTTTTATATGCAAGTGATGTGATGATATAATATGAGAAGTACGATAAAAGATCATGTACCTAATTGTTGGTACTAATGGTCGACATGGAACGGTAGTACAAGATGTAAATGGACTCGTCTCGAAGCCGGTAACCAAGCATTCTGCCAAAAAATAATGCTGGGAAACGAATGTTTTTTGGCGTGAAAATTCACGTTTTACGGTAAAACTCAAAACACTGTGCTGATGGGTTGTATTGAATAATTCGGGGGTCGTGGAGGTATTTATAGTAAAATTATAACATTAAAAACTTGTATAATTTTAAAATAAATACCTGTGAAATATGTAGTTGGAACTTTTATCCCCAATATCTCCGTAATTAGAAGGTTCCCAGGTATTCCCTACCGGCGTCAGCGTAGTTTGCTACGCTGACGACACGCTGGTACTGGCACAAGGGAGGTCGCACGAGGCGGCGGCCGAAAACATGACACGCGGGGTTGCGATAGTCGTGGATAGGATCCGGCAATTGGGTCTCGAGGTGGCATTGCACAAGTCCGAGGCCATGTGTTTTCATGGGCCTCGGAATGCGCCACCGTCGGGATCCCTACTGACGGCAGGAGGGGTTTCCATCGGCGTCGGGTCGACGTTGAAGTACCTAGGACTCGTCCTCGACAGCCGGTGGAAATTCGTGGAGCACTTCCGACGTTTGGCTCCCAAACTGGAACGGACAGGGGCTGCCTTCAAGCGGCTCTTGCCCAACCTGAGGGGTCCAAACGCCTCCTGCCGGAGGCTATACGCGGGGGTCGTGCGGTCCATGGCCCTTTACGGGGCCCCGGTGTGGGCACGTTCTTTGAGGCGGCAAGCCGCCCACTACCTGAACGCGCCCCAAAAGGTGATAGCCATAAGGCTAATCCGGGGGTACCGCACGATCTCCGGCGAGGCGGCTAGCCTCCTTGCCGGATTGCCGCCATGGGATCTGGAGGCGATAGTCCTCGCGCGCCTGCATAAATGGCGCGCGGAGGCACTACGTCGGGGGGAGACTCCGCTGCCGCGGCAAATTGCCGCTCAGCGGACAGACCTCCGGTGTGATCTCATGGCGACATGGAGAGAGCGACTAATGCAACCCCGTGCAGGGCACGCTACCATTGTGGCGATAAGTCCCCTCTTTGAGGAGTGGTTAGAGAGGCGCCACGGCGCCCTCACCTACCGCCTGACGCAGATCCTCACCGGACACGGTTGTTTCGGGAGGTTCCTGCACCGAATCGGGCGGGAGGAAACGCCCGGGTGTTTCCACTGCGAGGATCGTCCGGAGGACACGGTGGAGCACACCGTAGAGGTCTGCCCCGCTTGGGCGGAGCACCGCCGTGTCCTTGTAGCGGCGATTGGCGGCGGCGATCTCTCGCGTCCGACCCTGGTTCAAGCCATGGTCCGGAGCGAGAGGGAATGGGAAGCCGTCACCACCTTCTGTGAAGCAGTCATGCTAGTGAAGGAGGTGGCGGGACGTGAGAGGGAAAGAACCTCACGTCCCAGCCGCCGCGGGAGACGCCCTGGGCGTCGGGGGTCACGTGGTGGCTCCCGGCCACCGTAGGCGCGGGCCTGTGGACGGCGAGTTATGGGCTAGCTCGCCGTCCGGCCGTCTTATGACGACAGGCCGTGTCGACGGCGCGTTCGTGTTCCACGCGCGCCTCAAAGAGATGTCAGCAACCGAGTAGGGGTCCGCATGGGCCGATGCCTGCCAGAGCTGCGGGACTGTTCGAAAGAGACACCGTGGCCCTGGAACACAAAGGGCAAAGAAGGAACATGGATGGGTTTTAGTCAGTACAAGTCTGACACTCCCTTCCGCTCCGCCCAGAGTGGGGGGGGTCATTTGATGATTTCCCATCCAAAAAAAAAAAAAAAAAAAAGGTTCCCAGGTATGGTCTGAAACCAAAAAAATATTGCAATGAGGCTGACGGGGAGAACAAGTACCTTTTGGTTTCGTTAAGGGTATTTTTACACCCATTAGTTTAAAATCCATAGACTTGCGTGCTCGAATACAGTAAAGTCTATCGAAGTATGTATGAAGGTAGGTTTGGTAGGTAGGATCTTATGGTTCGTGGCCAAAATCAGAACTAACGCCGCCATCTTGTTTTTTAAAACAATTTCGTAACGTCACGAAACAATTTCGCAAAAGTTTACGAACCTCGTCGCGTCGGCTCCATTGTCATTCATTCAATGGATTAGAAGTATTTCGATAGTAATCAATAGACTTTCTATCAATGGTAAAAAAGTTTTTCCAACGTAACCTACGTTGGAAAAACTTTCGTCTTGTCACATACCAATATTTTCTGAATAAGCGAGCATTAAAAATAATATCATGTCTCCCAGACGTCATCATCAACCTGTAACAAGTCGTGAGATGATTTTAAATGACAGCCCAAATTTATCACCCAGCTACATTTTTCTCACAGATACTTACCTAAAAGTGTCATTAAAATTGGCAAACAAAAGATCTTGAGGTTGAGACATCCAAATTCTATACCAATAGTCGATTGACTTTGCAGAAGAACGGCCTTGCCCAAACGGTCAAATATTTGACTATAAAAGATCCTTAATTCAATATATGGTTAAAATAACTCTGACCAAAAAACAAGTTTCAATTACAAAGCTAACAGGAAAACATAATTAGCACGAATATCAACGGTTATGTTAATGATCGCAGTTGGAGACATTATTTTTTTCCTTGAAACCTGTAATCAGACTTGTGGTCGTAGAAAGTGTGTTTATTTATGTAACTGGCAACATTGTACGTAATCTAATAGCCAATTGTTATGTTTTATGGTTCTCATTTAGTTTTTGGCATAGCTCGAAATTCATTTTGTAAACACGCTTTTTGTTGGATGACCGAAAGATATTTCTCTAATTGCCAGTATTCGAAAGTTATTTCCTTTTCCGGCTTCATATTGTTATTTTCCTTAAAAATCCACTCTAATATTGGTACAGCGTAATGACGTAGCTCTTAATTATGTAGATCTTTCGAACCGTGATGTCATGCCCGACGCGTTATGAGATAATCGGTTTTAAACGAAATACTTAATTATAAATTCATTATTAATAGTCAGCTAGACAAATTGAATATCTGTCTTCTGTCTTTATTGATTAAATAAGATCAGTTTATTCTTAGACCATTTAGTCTTTGTTAGTTCAGAGGTTTTAAATGCATTGCAAATTAGATTTATAATTCACTTATTCATGGAATTTAAATATTTATATGAATAAAGATGATAAACAAATCGAAGCGTATATTTTTTTATCTCTGGTTAACTGAAATAAAAATCGGCCATGTGTGCGAGTCGGACTCGCGCATGAAGGGTTCCGTACCACATATTTGTTGTTATAGCGGCAACAGAAATACACATTCTGTGAAAATTTCAACTGTCTACCTATTACGGATCATGAGATACAGCCCGCTGACAGACAGACGGACAGCGGAAGCTTAGTAATAGGGTCCCGTTGGTCAGTCACCCGTCGGGTACGGAACCCTAAACATCTTATTGTTCTCAGTAAATTATTTCTAGTTGTTTTTCTTCCAAATGTACTGCACACGCGAACAATGAACTAGGAAGGCATGACACTAAAGTAGGTATCCACTTTAATAATATCATTACCGCTGAAAATGTTTAACACGATGATGCACGGGGGACCATTACCACCAGTCATTATTGCTTCGTATAAACCACTGCAATTTAGACGCGCAACAATTTTGCTTGTATACGAATAGTTACGCCATTAAGCTTGGTCGTGAGATTATCTCCAAGCGATAGGGCTGTTAAACCTTCTTGGAAACTTGGAACTAAGCCTACAAATTAAATTGTTGAACGCTTTATAGAGAAATCTTTCAAGTAATTTAATTTTAGTAACTTAATCTCTATTCTTGAAAGAAGGCTTTTCTGTTTTTGATAACACTTAGTTGATGCTTTGTTGAATTCTAGAGATAATAATCCCGATGTTGGGTGCTAGAACTGCTAGATTAAAACTATTGCTTGATCTTGATTAACTCGCGGTTCATTTAACTTTCTACAGGACTTTTAATGTATTTTTAAGTTGAGAGTTGAGACTGAACTCGGTTAGCCGTTTGAAAATAAAAGGAACATCTACATTTTCAAATATGTAATGTAGTTTAAGGTAAATCTGTCGTGTTGAATATAATGCGAAAATCTGAAAGAAACAATCGAGTGGTGCCAAAAATGAAATCTTGGCGATCGACTTGATTGTGTGTTTCTCACGTGTGAGTTGTGTGCCGGGGTAACCCTACTTGAGCGACATTAACGTTACACATCGTGATTCATGTCGGATTAACTCGAGTACTGTTATTTTACGTCATGTGGCAACACTGGGGAAGCTTCTGGTGTCACTTTTAAAATAAGAACTACTCCATTTTTTCGCATAGATTTATGATTATTAATTCGGTGAATGAACATCGAGCTCGATGCCAAGAAATCATTTTCTCATTTTGTACCTAATCCTTCGTAAGATTATAAAATTGGCATTTTGTAACAATATTAGCAATAACCAAGTTTATGTGCAACTAATAATAAAGTAGCAATTTATAAGTTTCACTCGAGTGCTTGGTGTAATATGAATATAATATTTTCCATTATATTTCAAGACTTACGATACTTTAATGCAACGTTTATATTCCCTTCGTTTTTATTTTATGTGCGCAATAATGTCGCCCTTGTCTTCTGAAAATGGCTGTATAACACGACAGCCGATTTTATGTTTATTATTTCATAAATTGTGTACCAATTATGTGCAGTTAGAAGCGAGCATAGATAATGAAGTAATAACTCATAGAGCAACATTAGCGCCATTGATATTATTCCAGTGGCGAATTTACATCTTTAATCTATAAGCTAAAAGGTAATTATGATCAAGCGGTGTGTTATTATTCATGAATGTAGATTAAATTCAAACTACAAATTACTTATTTGCATGTTAGATTAATGTTACCAGTAACTAGGTCTGTAGTCACCTATTACTTCAATTAATAACCGAGTGGTAAGACTCTTGTCAAATCGTTTTAGGGTCAAATTCCTCCTTGTCATGACGAGTTTTCATTTTGTGATTGGTTTTCAGTAAAAGTTATGATTAAATAAAGTTGCGCGAAATAAAGCTTGTATGTAACAAATTAAATAGAAACATTAAAAAGGTTTCCCAAGGAAACATTTATGTTGTGTACTTGACGTTTTGACAGTGACACACGTATTATAGCCTGTCTGACGATCCTTAGGATACAAAGGCTTTCACTGTTGGAAACAAGGGATCTATTTTATTCATTCATTTTCCTCAAATGAAACCTTTGATTCGTGAATATTTTCCCTGAATATTTTAAACAGGTAATACGGATAAAGTTATACAATTTTGACTGCTAACGTTTTTGATTTCAACACAAATATACTAACGTCGGGTATATTGCAGCGTATTTCCGCCCAACAAGCAATTTTTCTCCGGGTAAAGTGCACCTCTGGTCCGGGTTCGATGCTCGGGCAGCGCGCCAAGTAGCGCGGCGGGTCGGTAAATCACCCGCGCGTACCAGGCTCGCAGCGCGTCGAGGAGCTCCCAATCAGCCGCCCTATTGACAAACATACGGCTGGAGTATAATGGAATCCGTCGCAATTTATCTACCACTGAGCAATCCATCTCTTTCCTTTGAAAACATTTTCTTAATTTAAGTTGACGTCTATAATTATACTAAAATAGTTTTATTTATGAGTTCTAATCAGTTACAAAGTGATTATTGTTTGAAATTATTTCCATTCAACTCTTTTCGTTTTAGTTGTTTATCGCTTTAGACGATTTTTGTTTAGTCTTGCTGTTTTTGAAGTCTATTATTGATCTGCCCACCTTGACACGCTGAGCAAAAAGACAGAAACAACACAGTAATAAGAAGAAGAATATAATGTTAATCTTTTTAAAGCCTTTCATAAGGCAAACACTTATTATCTATGTTTTGGTTGTTGGTTTATTTATTTGTATGCATTTACTGCGATTCCAACAATAAAGACGAACGAACGCATTGCTCGATGACTGTGAAGCGACAGCTGCGTTCTCCGAATCTCCACTTGACTGTTATTAATTCATTCAAGTAAACACGGTGTTAAATTTATGAACCATGCCCACTATCCCCTTCGAACGGACACTTCTACTCGTTTCTACTACACTATGAACTCCTGGTCCTTCAGTGGAATAGGTTATCTCTCTATTATTTTCTTTAATTAATTTTTCAACTGTAAATTAATGTGTAAACGCCAGTTACATGTCTAGTTAACAATACAATATAGTCAAAGATAAGAAGCTACTTTCTTTTTATTGTTGGACTTTTTTATTGATAATAAAAGGTACATTCTTAACACTAATTTACTTGCCTAACTTCTTTTCATACTCAGTCAGCGGAAAGGTCGGGACTTTTTGTTAAAAACGTATATAGAACTTAAGTTAATTAATATAGTTTCGCAACTCATCCCAAGAACTGGTAAATTAATTGGTTTTAATAATGAACCTGCACAAGACCGTGACTGCTTGTAGTTGAAAGGTGACACTGATTAGTGAACTGAATCTATCAGTAATTAAATTCTATATCTTATTTATTCTGTTACAATGTCTCCAGAACGTAATGATAATTTCATAGTGTTAAAAACATCTAATTTGCTATTTTAATCTCAAAGTTTTAAAGTTTCATAAAATCATAATCGAATCGAAACCTGTCCGTTTCGTCAAAAATAATCCATTTCACAAGAATAATACAATAACCAGATATCAGCGTTTTGTCATGCATAATCAGAAGATATGAATAGCTTTCGGTTTTGATTAATTACGTTACTCAATATCAAAAGGTGTGTTTCAATTTTTCTATTAGCCATTAAAGAATAGCGCTCTGACAGGTTTCGTATCAGACTAGACCTATTAAAATCACGTTATGCTTTAAAAAGTTATATTTAAATTGAAACTAGTTTCTGCGCTTATTTTGAGGTTATAATAACTTTGAAATACCATTCAAAGCCCAGTTTATCGCGTCCTTTTTAAATGATATTTAGAATTTATAATCTTAATAAACAATATCACACTTGAAACAGATTAATAAGAGATTATTGTTTGTAATCATAATACCTGCAAGCATGGGAAAGCTTAAGCGGATTATTTGTATTCAATTTGGATCGTCAAATTCATTATTCAACCCCATCGCACAATATCGCTGTCGGTTCGCTCGGGAGGTATGCGGGGTTCACATTTCCCCACGAATCGAGCTCCTTTCAACGCTTAGGACGAGGGGTAACTTGTCGAGAGTGCCCCCCGCGACTGGAATCTTAAAAGTGCTATAATTGGAAGGAAATACGTTAAATACAGCGCTTGCTTTGGCTTGTATCATGTTATTTTGTCGCCATTGTTGGCGTGAAAATGGTTCTGTTAAAGTAACCTATCGAATTCTTAACTTATCTTGAACGAAGTCAAATTCTCACTTAACTCATAGTATTGGTATGTATGCTAGCCTAGTAGCAACATTAAATGTGAAAGATAACTCTCTTGATCCATTAAAGCGTTCATACCGACACAGGAGTCCTTTTTTTCAATTCCAAGAAAGACAAATAAGTATTAAAAGTTCATGTCTGGAACCGCTAATTAAGTGCCAGTGTAATTGGTTCGGGTACCTATTAAGTAAATTGCAAGCGTTACTTGCTACACAATTTGCTTCGCCGTAATGCCTTGTAGTCGATGCTTACCCTTTAAAAAACGTGTTTTAAATGAGATAGTACCGATTAAACTGCTTATTAATACATTCAATGTGTTTTTAATGTTCAAAAAGGGGACGAGAAGTATTGGTACTGGGAACCGTGAAGATGAGGTAGATGCCCAGGTATTTTACATAGCTTATGTGTTAATGAAAACATAATACTGAGTAACATCTGCGAATTCTAAAAAGCACACTTAGCTTCGTGTAGCCATCTTCTTACAAAGATAGGCGGAATAATTATGTCGTCTATGTATAACTTGTTTTGTTGTGTATGGAATTTGTTCGGGAAACCCACGGTAAATCACAAGATCTTAAATCAGAGTTCGCCCCATTACTCCCCGCGGACGTCGTAACTCGTAAGAGGTGAATGAGGGTCTCGTAACTAATATTCTTGCTAACCTCTTCAACTAATCTAAACTTGGTAGAAGCCACTGGGTGAGTCCACATCCGCAATAAATTATAGTTGATTGTTGAATAATATTGAAACTGGAATATACGACGTCTCAATTGTCATTTAATACCCCCGTGACTCGTGAACCATTTGGCTTTTAGACAAAGAACTTGTATCTATTTTTTATGTACTGTAGAAGAGGCATTTAAACAGCAACAATACAGTTAGCGAGTTCTAGGTTTAATAGTCTTAAAATTCCAAGAGCTCATTAAATTAACCGACATGTGTTTTGAAAGAAAATGCCAGGATATCTTTAAGCATGTTTTTCATGTACAGCAAAGATACTTCGCGAGTAAATGCTGAAGCGTTTGTACCAGGCTCGCATAAGCACGCGCGTCATAAAAAAGTTACGAGGAGTTATCAAAAGGGCGCAGTAAAGCCGGCATCGTCGCCATCGCTATAAACTGCCCGGTCTATGTAGGGTTGCCTGCCATATACGAAGTTTGCCACACTACTTAGAAGTTTCGAAAAGTGCTTGGGGACATGGCGATACCGTTGAGAAAAAATGTTAGGAAGGAAATCTTCTTGTGTGCTTATCTGTTACTTACTACTTCTTCGAAGTTTTCACGCGACTTGAGGTTATTATATTATAATAGAAAAGTGAAGGGGAATATTAGTTTATTGCAGTTCTTTATTGTTTAAATATGTATAACTTTCCTGATATTTGAAATTCTATTGCAGCAACAAAGAGTTTTACAATGGTTGCCGACGTTGTTGCTCATCCATCATGAATAAGTTTTCATCGATTGTATTCGATTCCGTATTTAATAGGTCGAGTTTGCCAATGGCCCAAGGTTGGACTGCATTTAATCAAACAAATGCAGTACAGTTTCTAATACTTGATGAAAAATCGTCAACCCCGGAATATACAGTACAAATTAGTTTAAATGTGAATAATTTCCAAAATTAAAAAGCAAATCTTACTGGCTGGAAAACTATAGCTACGATGACACTGAAATCCTTATCAGTAATCTAAGCTAGTGACATAAATATTAAAAAAACACACACACACTTTTGTACTTCCGAGTTCACTGAGGGTCTGCCATTTTCAACTTTCAACTTTATTACTTAGGGTCTAAGTAACTGGCCGCGGGACTGTTCGAAAGAGATTCCGCGGCCGTGGAACACAAAGGGCTAAGAAGGTACATGGATGGGTTTTAGTCAGTACAAGTCTGACACTTACTTCAGCTCCACCCAGAGCGGGAGGGGTCATTTGATGATTTCCCATCCGAAAAAAAGGGACTAAGTAACAAGTTTGAAAAGTGGTCGACCCTCAGTGGACTCGGGCCCTTTAATTTTTTATTATTATGTTACCTTAAGTTTCTGTCAATTACCTTAAGTTTTTACAATCACTATAGTAGTTGCAGTAACCACTGTCTAAGCTTCCACATTCAGGCCTATGTTACTGGAGAAACCTCGCCTGTCATACAGGATTCTAGTTCAGAGGTCGAGACCACACTGATGTAATGTCTATTAAAGTTTTGTTTATGAGATGTTTTCTAATTAAATTAAAAACTCCTCCATCTAGACAAAGAGCGAGCCATGTTTTAAGTTATCTATTTAAATTATTTGCCTCACATTCATGTAAACAGTTAATCAAAGATGTTGTTTATGAGGACATCATAATTATAGGTCATCGTAATTATAGGTCTTTAACTATGAAATAGTCAGTCTTACAAAGGGGTTTCGTATTACCCAGTACTAACTAGGTGTAAAATACTGGTATTCAGCTGCATCCGGTTAGACTGGAAGCCGACTCCAATATAGTTGGGAAAAGTCTAGGCAGACGATGAACTATGAAATAGCCGTTTTTTCTCACATTTTGTTCTGTTTGTAACTTTGACGTAATGGATTAATTATTGTTAAATGACGTATCTTTTAGAGTTTAAAGACCGTACTAGTAGTTGCATATCACCTCATAGGGTAGTGAGTCAAAACACCTGATTCAAGGTGCCGTCGTTTTTACAACTTCAAGTAGGTATATTTTTGTCATAGTGTTTTGAGAATTTAAAATACGAAGTGCAACTCAGCTTTTTTCGCTTTGACTATTGCAATTGCATTATATATAAACGTTTCAGATTCAGACGTTTCCAAGAAAAAAAAAAAAAAAAACGTTAGTATGGAAATATCACTTTTCACGAAATCAGAATCAGAATCAGAATATTTATTTGTAAAACATAGGTATTACATAAAGGTCTTAGGTTAATTAAATGGGCGCTATGTTTTGCCGTGAAGGCGTACAAATATTATTGAAAATAAACACAAAAAAAAAAACTAACAGAAACGGCAAAATAAACACTTACAAGAAAATAAACAAAAAATAAAAACCATTTTAAATTAAACCTAAAAAGAGAAACAGACTTAAAAATATTTAAAAAATACATCAAACGTTTATTGCACACAAAATGTTAAAAATTATCATTGAGAAAATCTTCTACAGTATAATACCATTTTTCTATTAACACCGAGTATATATTTTTCTTAAACTTTAATAGTGGCAAATTTTTTATGTTGTCGGGTATTTTATTATAAATTTTCGGAGCCATTCCAAAAAAACTCTTTTTAAGTAAAGCGGTTCTGCATTTATTGTCGCATAGTTTATTCACATATTGAGAACGCATTGGAGTCTTTTTAAATCGTCCATACAAATCGGCAATTTCATACTTTAACCCCTAATAATTGATTGCAATTATCAAAGTGCGCTTTACGCATAGTAGCGATCTGTAGGTGAACAGTTAAATCAAAGATTTATCGAGCAAATTAAACGTGAAGGGAGTGTGTAGTACACGATAAGTGACTAAAATATTTGTATATTTAGCGAAGTAAGCCATTCAGTTAATGTCATCGCCCAGTTATTCATAACATAAATTCTACGTCGTAATGGTCTATGTTTCGTGTAGTTGTCATGGCGAACCATAAAATTTTGAGTTCGGGTGTTGCAAGGGTGTGTGATAAAATAAAACAGTCCCAGTTCTATAGATAACACGATAATGGATTCCTAAATGGCACGCTGGCACGAAACGTACATTTCGTTACGCTTTTAAAATTCTCGTCATAAACTAGTGGGTTTAAGCAATAGGGCTTTGCGTAAATTTGAAATGTTTTAGTTATAAGAGCGCGGTGCAAACGCTGATCCCGTGGCAGCATGCATCTTCTATTAATCTAACGGCCACTGTTGTAAATTGCAATAAATACGCATGGCTGTGGCACTAAGTACGCACCTAGTCCGGGTTTATGTTACGCTTTGTGAGAGTAACCGGGCTTATCTACGCTGTTTTATGACTATTTTACGATTATTGCCCCTTTGAATTGGTTATAACTTCGTACGATATGAAATTTCTATAAAGGAATAATTTTAAATGGACATGTTCATTTAAGTGGTTTTTACGGCGCTGTATTAATTTTTATAGCTCCAGGCCCGGTGAGCTCGCCATGCTGTTATTTAAATTTCATCTTCTATCGCAGCCTCCGACTGAGGCTACGTACTTACTGACGTCGATAGAATTTAATTAGTGTTCGATTTGAGGATTTCATCAATCGTTAGTCTGTCGCGAATCATAGGTTGGTAATTTTAGATTTCGCAGTAATGTAATTAAAACGTTGCTTATCATATCAGTAACCAGTTATTATAGGATACTATGTATAGTTTTATTGGAGTTTGAAGTTAACGGTTTTTATTAATTTGTGAAAAATTCATTATATTTTTGACACGGTTCCGATCTGTTTGTTTCTGTGTTATTGCACTTGTTGTCGAAGAGTGGATGAGATGAAGTAATTGTTGCAGGGCTACAATGGTGTGTGCGTGTGCGGGGCAGCGGGGGGCGGGCGCGGGCAGCCGGCGCGCATGGCGGCGCCAATGAGGGAGGGCGCGCCGGCCGGCGGAGCTCGCCCCGCGCCCCACGCGCACCCCGCCAACTTCGAGTACGATGACAACGAGTGGGACATCGGCATCGGCGACCTTATCATAGACCTCGATGCCGACATAGAGAAGACAGACGAGGCGGGCGGCATGGCGGCGCGCGCCGAACCCGACGCACAGCGCACCGCGCTCAAGATGAAGATCAAGCGCACTAAGCCTGGCACCAAGAGCTCCGAAGCCAAGCACGAGATCGTCAAGTCGAACGAGATGAACGGCGAACCGAAGGCGTCGGTGCCCGCGCAAGCCGCGCCGCCCGCCGCCGCCAAGCGCGGCTCCGGGGGGCACCGCAGAGACAAGGCGCGCGACAAGCACCACCACCCGCACCCCCCGCACGACGTCAACGGCGTGGCCCGCGTGCCGCCGCCGCCCAACGCGCCCGGCCCGCCCGCGCCGCCGCCGCCGCACCCTGCGCTGCCCGGGCCCGCGCCGCACGCGCCGCACGCCCCGCACGCGCCCCACGCGCCGCATGCCGCGCCCGCCAGCAAGCCGGAGCCGCGACCCGCGCCCGCGCCGCGACTCGTAGAGAATAAGCCCCCCGCGCCGGCGCCTCCTGCGCCGACGGCCCCCGCGCCTACGCCTCCGCCGGCGCCGGCGCCCTCGCCGCACCCGCCGCACGCGCACCATACCTCGCATGCGACGCATGCTCCCTCCACACCTACAAAACCTGAACCTGACGACTCACGGCAAGAAACGACGCACAGTTCGCAGCCGCCAGCCAAGAAACAAAAAACAGAATCTAATAAGGTACTTATTTAACTATTAAGTAGATTGATAGCCTGAGCCATGACGTGAGTAGCTATGACCGGCGCGCGGCGAGACGAAACAATAGATTGGAATCAGCTACTCACGTGTGCTCTCCTTCTCAGTATGCACTGCTTCTTCTTAAATGCCAGATGCCTTAAAAGGAAGACCTTTTTCGCGGTCTTATCAGTGTTGTGTCTTTCTCGTCTTGTCCTCCAGAATATACCTACCAACTTCTTGTATTGCCTAACGTGCGTCTAGCTCAAACCAGCCGGTAGGCTTTTAGGCTTGAGCCACAGCTAACAGGCTTGAGCTCATCTACACGTGAATGCAATGTCTTCCGAACTGCGGGCTATAAACATATTGTTAGGGCATTTGTTTGATACCGTATGCTTGGGAAGTTTGGACATCTGTTTCTCCTCTCGTCGCGTCAAAATCGGATTAATTGCGGCTTCAATAATGCGTCTACTTCAACTGCCATCAAGCCTTCCACAGACACTGTCGCTGCCCATTCAGCTTACTGCAAGCCACCTGGGTTATCAACTAGAGTTTTCTCCAAATAATTTTGAGTGCCACCAAAATCTTAATCGCTTCCAGACACGGCGTGCAGTTCAAATTCTACAATTTACAAAGTAAAGCAAACATTTTTGTAGTTTCTTTATGGCTTTCGACCTTGCCGCTTTAGACGTCTCTATCTCTTACTTAATGGACTTAAGCGTTTTCGAGACGATATGAGCATCATAATCGTAATAGAGAAGTGAACTCACTCTGTAATCTATCGATCACCCAATCGACGCTGATAACGATAATCGCGCGCTAATCGTCCGATTGCTCTTGTCGCGTGTGTATCCGATTGTTTCAGAACAGTGTATTTAATTGTCCAGGCTTAGGGCTGTTTGCGAGCTTGATTGAGTGCAAACGGTCGTGGGGTGTAATCCGGGGCTGTCGCCTGCCGCATCGGTTCATTAAATCACCCCAGCGGGCCGCACACCCCCGCCCCCCGCACCGCACATCTCCCCTGCGACGTCACAATACCCGCTGCACTCCACAAATTAATGCGATTGTGGCCTCCGTGGCAAATAAGGCTGTGTATCTTCGATGCAGAATTGCTGTAGCCGAATTATACAGTACAAAGCTACCGACACTTGAATTCACAGTCGAGCTTTGTTCTATAATTTGATCTACATTCAAGATTCATTACTTAAATACGAATTGTTAACTGTTAACATTCAATCTGATTAAAGATCCCCCTCGGCATTTACATTTTCTTCATCGAGATGAATAATTTAGAATACGTGACTAGAAAGTGATCACATACAAATGCGAAGCTAGTCTCGGCCCGTGTATTGAGCATGTAATGTAGCTGCAAGTTGTCATGCGCGGTACACATAGAGAACAGTATAAGTAATGGGGATTGGCTCGTTAACTCTTGGTAATCACCGGCCGCTTTCCCTGCCTCCTATAAAATAGTTAACTTACTCCGTTAATAAAATACCTCCAGTGAAGAATCCTTGTCGTTGTGCACCTGCATGCAATGAACATCTTTCACAATGCTTAAGCGAATGCACGACACGCATCATTAATCACGTCGACGTGACTCCGAGCTATTGCCAAAGCTTTATGCAAACCGCGTCTCGTATGAACTCATCACGCTTAACCACATCAAATTATGGTTAGTTTGTAACATTAAAGTTTTATCAACGACAGCTGCTCTACTGGTTGGGCAATATTTTATGGCACAAGATTACTGCACGGCATAAATGTACAGGGTGAATCTAAGATGAAGGGACTCGCTCCCTTTTGCTTTTCTTGTTATTTCTCGCTCGAGGGTTGCGAACACATCGCAGTCTCCCAAATTCCATTCATTAATCACTGTCGGGGGCTCTAAAAATTCTAAAGTGCCTGTGGAATCAATTTAACGTTCCCCCCTAACTGGGAAAGTTTGTGAGCGTGATAATTAAAGACGAGATATCAATTTTGACGTCTTTACTCTTAGTTTAACAATGTTCAAAGATTTAATCCACTTAGTCTTATTAAAATGTGATAGCGTAAGTAAAATATAAACGTAACGAAATATTCAAGAGGCGTCCATTTTCTTTTGAAGTCTTGCAAACAAGGATTCTAATTTGTTTTAAAATAGCTTTGAAATGTTTTTTAATATTAAAATTAAGGGTTTTCCAATGCTCTCAATAATCTATTGTACTGTAAAACTGACTCTTAATGGCTGTGGACATTCTCAATTCGTTCCACAGTTCACACGATAATATGATTAATTTGGCGATGTGAAACCGGCTAGCCGGGTGCATTCAGTCGATCCACTTTATTTGCTTACTGTATCTGTGTGCCCCAGACCATTGTCTGCTCTCGCGGCACTTAAACTGTCGTATAATACACTATTATTATGACCAAAGCTCCTAGTGAGGGGTGATACCCTAGTCAATGGTTTTCAATTCGTTCGTTCAAACGCGCTAGCTGCAGTTATGTCCTTTTAATCTTACAAAACGCATTTCATAGCCTTTTCCCCATTCATGTTCATGTTGATTGTTAACGTTTAATGAGGCGGAAGACAACAAAAAAAAAAAATATTCATTCGTAACAAACACGTTTTTTTATTGTCGATTCAAGTATTGGATCATGTTGAGAATATATATGTCGCTATCATACAAATTGTTTTAGATGTACTAAATTGAAATTCTAATAAAGATAAGACAAAGACCAGAAATATAATTAGCGCATACTTTATCTTAGACGAAATAATAAGAGATTAGTAATCCAAATCAATCAATATCTCAGTGTCATTTTTATTCGTTCTACCAGATAATAAATATCAATTTTCAAAAGCTATGATTACGCACAATAAAAAAGAGATCAGAAGGATTAATTTATAGCCGTGGCACACCTGATAAATTAATATAATTTCTATCAAAGTGACCAGGGAAGCATGATATTTAACATGTATGTCGTCACAAATGAGGTTAATAGCACCGCAGCGCCCGATTATACCGATCGCTCTGAATAAATTTACATGTTGATTGCCGGCTGATCAGTGTTCTCACTAAACTAACTGCTAACTGGCTGCCAAGCTCACCGCTTACATTAAATAAATATGTTGGAGCTTGTGCCGCAAGTCACGCCAAATGTAAAATCAATTTCTGTTTTGTGCCACTGATTGCACGGTTTATGTAGTACTTGTACGTATACAGCTATCAACCGGTACTGTCGTGTTATTAACCCAGACATTCATCGAGGTATAATGTCCGAGTGCCATGTAATTAATCTGCCGTCGAACGTATGTAAATATTCCAAAAAACCAGCGTCTCACGATAGTGCATAATGTATCGAGTGGAATCTGCAAAATTGAACCATCTCTGACGTGAGTGATAAATTCCAATGAATTTTGCGCTTCAACAACTTTATTGATACGTCGAACGTATATATCGTGTTACCTGCCCCGGGCGTATCATCATTCATAAAAAAAAAAGCGTTATTGCTTCAGCCAAACTCCACGACTTTATACCATGAATTAAAATTTTAATAACCCATACACGGAGTAATTGATTGATGCGATAAAATAAATGGGCTATCGGGCCCCGCCATAACTCCCTCGTAGGACCGCGGAACGAATCGCAATAATTACTATAAACGCACCACCATCATTATTTTACTCGCTCACAGTGATTGTGTCGGCAGGCGGCAGGATACGCAATGGAAAGCAAGCTATATTATAAAGTTTTATAGTTTATTTAACTCATACTAGACACCAGTAAATCGTTTTGATCTCATTTACAAGGCATACGTAAGCCGTCATTACAAACTTGAAATGTGTTAGTAAATTAATTCACGACTTGAATGTGAACTAGACAAGTAATTGTTTTTTTCTGTATTGGAACTTCATTATCATTAAGCTATTGATCAAGACAGCAGCGGGTGCGAGGAGGTGGCTGTTGCCAGCTGCCGGCGGCTACTGTGTAATTATTATTGGCGTAATTAGGATGTGAGGCCGGGCAAGGCCCGCGGCGCCGACAGCGCTCCACTCTAACAAATACCATTATTATTTCCGCTTCGTATTATACTCGGCTGCGGCTTGTTACGTCCTCGTTTATTATGTCATGAACAATTGAAACGATCATAAATTTTCGCTTCTGCAAAGCAAATTGATTCAACATTAATTGCAGTGATCTGTAAGTTATCACGATTCACGCTCGGCTCGCTTCCACTCCGTTCTCGGCGTGCACAGTTTATGTTTACAGTTACTTATTTAACGGTTTTGCAATTTGGCTGAGTAACTGAATATTATTCCACTCGAAATGTTTGCTGGCCAATTGACAGCTGCCACGTTGAGTCGCGTCGAACGTCCCCCATTATTACTTCAATTAACACAAAACTTAATCTGTCATCGCTAGAATAACGCATAAGGTTGCGTTCGCTGGTTATAAATTCCCCCGTCTTAGTTGTCATAAACCCATTTAAGTTAGTTTATACGGTATTCTGGTTGTAGGAGCGCGTTGGGTCGCCGGTCGAGCGGATCCGGGTTCGAGTCGATTGTTTTGTCGGGCGCACCAGTAATCCGCAGCTGGCGTTTACCTGCGCGTCTCTTTGTCCGCTAGAGTTTCACTGCGATTGCGACTGACTCGACCGACAGATTTGTCGCACCACACTTCGTTAAAGGGGAATAACGAACGAGATAGAATGTCTTGAAGTTATCTTTGGCCCCGAGCTTAGCTTCAGCTTATTCATACTCGCATTGCTTGCGAATACCAAAGAATAACCAAAGCGTTGAGCAGATGTCCAATCTCTAAAATAATTTTACAGTTGACGCTGTACAGCAATCTGCGGCTGTGCGTCAGAACGAACGATGAAAAAACCATTTGGTAGAACCCAATAAAACTACACGATTTTGGAGTTGTACGAACAAATCGGATCGCTCGACTAGTTCGTCGACTAATAAAACCTTCACAAACAAAATATAGGGGAGCTTGGGATCAAAAGCCGATTTTTTGTTACTTTTTTTATAAGCCGCTATTTTGCCCTCTTTTGTGCCCGTGTTGTTTACTAATGGTTTCTGTTGGGTTCGACTTAAGATAATAACTCGGGTTTTTTCTCGCCATGTGTCGTGGTGAGCGAGTTTTTGCCGCCGGAAATGCGAGAATGCTGTTGGGTCGGATTAAAACATATATTTGTTGATTTTTCGGCTTAATCTGTAAACGGACGAGTGCCGCATGCATGTGCGCGTCGTGTTTTGTTTTATTTTCGTTCAGAGCGGGCCGATTACGGGAATTTCGATTCACTTTCGTTTCGATGTCAACGTTTGTTTTTTTAAACCGATTCTGCTTTATTAAACCGCGCCAAGCGCCCCTTTTTCTCCCTTCATTTTTCATTTAGCCGCCGTAATATCCGTAATCGTTATCGCTGGTTAATCAATCACCGCTCTCGTTTAATTCCCCAATATCCTGCGGTATCCAACTAACAATTACATGTGAGGGTCGGGTATCACCGCGGCACCGGGCGGCCGGCGGACAACGCGGTGCCAATAACATAAATTGTCACGGGTGGTCGGAAGTGGCCCGCTCTCCCTCCGCTCCGCGCCGGGCCGCGTTCCTCGCATCTCCGAGTCGAGAGCTCGAGACTCGAGATTGCTGTCGACTCGACAATCGATATTCAATCTCTTTTGACGTTTTATACGCTCCCTACTTTCTTACTTTGTGTCGACGTTTAGCGCAGATGATTGGGATTGAACCGAGCATTTCCCTTTTCTTTAATCGATGTCTGGTATTTCATTTCGCTTTGTGCCTTCTTAAATATGTCTCGTTAATTTTTGTTTGAAGAATGGAGAGACTTTATTGCTTATTGATGTTTTCATTCTATATTATATTGTTCAAAGAGAAAATTGCTTCAGACTTTATAGTACTTAATTATATTATTATTGAACAGACGTTGTCACGACATTTGTTTTATCGAGATTTTATTACTCGATAAAAGCAATTTATCATCACAAACGTTTTTATTAAGCAGTAGCTCGTCTAACTATTAGCATTTAAATCAATTAGTTATCCTTGAACTTTGCTTTAATCGTGCATTATTAAATTAATGAGCTGAACCATCCTTCACACATAATGATCACGACGATGAATGTGCTAATAAATTACTCTTAAACACTAATTAAGAAAATTCAACAATGTACGTAGTGTGTGAGTGAGTGAGCTAAAAGCTTTTAATACCGTTTACGATTTCACAGAGCTCGTAATTACGACATAGTTGAACTAATTAGTGAATTCCGAGCGCGGAGCAGCCATCGGTCGGAGGTAATTACAAATCCAACCCGCGTCGCTTATCCTACCAAGTTATAATTGAAAGCTCGGTGGCCCAGAAGCCGCCTCGCCGCGCCGCCTAGCCCCGAGCCCCGTGTATCGCGTTATTAGGTGCGCATACGTAATTTGTTTGTTAAAGACGGCACGCAGTTATACCCGCTGTGAATAATTTAAATTCATCCCCTCGATGGGACGCGGGGAGGCAGCTCCCGTATCGATTCTGTGCTTTGTTCCGCTGTGTGTGTTTGGATGTGCACTCCATACTTTCGGCGGTGCTCTGCTCCCCTAGTATTAGTGAGCTCGGATTCTCGGCTCGTTCGGTCGGTTTGCCGCAAAGCCGGGGCTATCAGTTGACACGGAGGCTAGGGTTACCGAAACTAATCTGTCGTCAGATGCGCAGTTTTACAGCTGGGGAAACTTTAAATATACACTGGTCTACCGGACCTTTTCATCACGTAAATGCTATAAAAAATTAAAACTTTTTATGCTCCATGTCGTAAATTATTCATGAGCACCTCTCTCCTCTTACTTGTGATGTTAATTTCGTTCTAATTTTAATAATTGTATTCAAAACATGTAACATTATCTAATGAAAAAGGTTTGAACCTTTTATTGTAGTAATGTTATAAATAGGCAACCCTGAATGAAGGGATTTATTTGATGCCTACGTATATCGTGCCCGTTGTGGTCTAGCTAGGAGCGTGGGTAAATATTTGAGTATATCAATTTACATTGTAGAAAACATTTCAATTGAAATGTTGTTGATTTATAATTCGGGCGTCGTGTTTACATAATTATCGTAAACAAAACGACACGCTGACAGCTACAGTATTAAGGGAAAATATATTATTAAAGTACACATTCCACTTAATCTCTGTGGCTAATTTGGAATGTTTGTATCCATAATATTTAGATGTGATGTCGCCCACACAACAGCCGACGTCTATTTCCACACCGCTGCGTTTTCAGAAAGACGTGCGATTTTAGTTTCTATTGCTATCGAGATAAGTATCATTCGGCTGTTCGGGGGCTGTATACCACAGTATTTTGTTGACAAGAAAACTGTTCGCCAACATTGAAATATACGATCCATTTAGATTTTTCAGCGGTCGTTAGTAGGTTCCGCGAGCACATCGATACGAGTGATTGCGTATCTAAAACCGTACGCCGCTTGACGTCCGTCCCACTAGCCGGAGTCGACGCTAACAATAAATGACATTGATGTTACATTTAGAGGCTAATTGAGATAACACGATAATCTATCTAGTGACTCGTACGTAGGTCGGACATAAGTGTAGAAATCGGAAAATCTAGCACAATAATATCGTTATCTAGGACACTCGTAGTTGCCTTATTAAGACATCGGCAGAACATGCTCGCTGCACTTGAGAATCTGTTTTAAACTTAAGTACTACAATACTTGCACGACTTAAGTACTCCATAACTGTACAGAATACCTTATGTATGTGCGTTGTAAAGTTAATAATAAGATGCTCAAAGCTGAAGTTTTCACATAATATTGTATTCATAAGAAAACAATATCTGCTGCCAACATAATTCTTTTCAATTATCGTTTCGAATGACACGACACAGAGTCGTTGTAGTTTTTTTGTTGAAATAAATACATCGCTGTACCAATAGTGTGTACAGTGTAACACTGCCGCTCATATTACGTCCATGGATGAAAATAAACCGACATTTTATTTTTATCGAGCAAAATGTGACGGGCTATCTGATAAATACATGAAATATAACAGCTCTGCGATGGAGCAAATTAAGGTAATTACGTATTTTATTTACCGAGCGAGCTGTCTGTCGTTTTTAGAATACAATTAATTATTTTGTTAATAAAATAGTCGACTAAGATAAATGGAGTGTAAATGTTTTTTGTATTTGTTGTTCAATCTCGGTAAATTCTGTCTGTTTAAACTTGAATTGTTTTTTTTTTCTGTAGTTTGACCAACAATGGGGCTTTTGTGAAGAGCTTGCACACTCTTCCACACTTTTTAAGTGCCTATGGTAAATCGCATAGGGTGAAAACCATGTGGGATTCTAGAGGGTGATATTACGATTCAAGTAATTGAACTGACTACATCTTTTTATTTATTTTACTATGTAAACTGAGACGAGACTTTATAAAGGGTAAATGTCATTATCTTTCTTTCATTATTCAAACGTTTCAGGAGCCCTCTGTCTCTTTAACGTTGGATGATTGAGAGACTGAATCACTGAAGCAATCTCATGAAATAATAGTCTGGTAGAAAGAATGATGAATTTTCTTCTTTAGTAGATGATTAGTCTGCTAATTGATACAATTTTTTGTCGAACTGTTAGTCGCCAAAAACCTCCTTTCCTTTATTTGATTGAAGTTTCATAATAAGTAAGAGAGATCCTAATTAGCTTTTCTATGATAAGATTGTAAAAATGATGTAGTTTATTATAATAAACAAAATAATATCCTGTTTCCTTTAAACAGCACCAACTGCAAAAGAGTCATACAGCTTAATAGGTACCAGGGTTACAGCGCGGCGAGATGTTAGTCAAATGGCGCGCAATACGCGGCTGAGAATAATTTCCTCAGCCATCACGGCTCGCGGCGAAGCGACAACTGAATAAAGTTTTGTACCGCGTTAATTGCCACCAGGGGCTCAGCCGAATGGCACGTCTTTAATGAGACGGCTTCTTTAATGAAAATACCAAGAGAACAGGGTTGTCATTTCACTGTTTACGAGAATCTGGCTTTGTAGATGTGCAAATTGGAATAGCTCTAATTCAGACGATCGTTAAGTTGCATAACTGAGCTTTAAGCCGTCCTTTGAGGATTATTTCCGCGCTTTATGACTGTAGGATGCACAGCAATTATACTTCTGTTAAAACCACAACGTCCACAACACGAATTCAGATAAACAAAAGCCTGCTAAAATGGTTGCGCGAAGGTGGTGCAGCTCGCATTTATAACGTTGTAAAAGGATATTGCATGCTGCTTTTTTTGCTAACGGATGCGTAAAAAAAACCATTGTTTTAAAATAACTCAGCGCAAAAAAGGTCCGGCTTTGAGACTGGAATACTAAAGTTAAAATCCCAATAATATCGGTATGGCCACAGGGCTACTGACAGTAATATTGTTTCAACTCTTACAAAGTAATGGGTGGTAATGATATCCGAGCTATTTGTACTTGTTATGACAATATTTATACAGTTCACGGTCCATTTATATCTCGACATTAAATATTCCAGCTATAAAGAAAACAACACAAAGAAGTCGTTCATATTTTTTACGAAGTACAAAAACATCATTAAAATGCAATTCATGTTTTTTTTTTCATCTTGCCTCTGACAAGTAGGTTCTCGATACAAAGTAATTGTTTAATAAATAGATTATACATTATGTACGGACCACACGGTACTCTGATGTTTTATTACTGCATTTCCTTTCAAATAACAAGCAAATCTGAATGTAATAAGTGTCTCAAACGGTTACATTTACAAACGTGAATGAAACAGCCCCAGTAAATAATTAATAATACTTGTGTTGGAGTTGTCTCGCTCCATCCCTCAATTGATAGTTTACAATATTGAGATTTTATAAAATTTTTGATATCGTGAATAAGTAATCGGGCATTGTGTTTTATCAAAAAGGTTACTAAGAAAATTAGATTAGTGTTGATGAGATAATTAGACCAGAGACAAAAGTTAAACCTCATTTAAACCATTATTTAAAGCCATCCTATATTCGGTTTGTACACAATACACGCGGTAATTAAAACGCCAGCCCTATCCCAGCTAATATGCGTAATTCCGCAACAGCAGACGGTTCTCATAGTCATCACTCGACTCGGCGAACATAAACACATAGGAGTTAACTTTTTTATAACACGCCCGTAATAATTATACAGATTGCCATATAGATAATTGAAATTGCGTGAATAATCGGCTAAGATGCGGCAACACTAGCCGACACGTCAGATCGCGTGCAACCGATCAACTACACAAAAAATAAATAAGTTATCGAAACATGACATGTGCTTCTCGGAACCGATCGGTTAGGAAGTTTTCCATAAAAATGTCAACTCGATATAATGGCACGGTCGTTAAGTCGAAAGGAAATAAACGTTTCGGATATTGGGAAAGTATGTTTGAGTGCAATACGAAATGTTGTTATTCCAGATTCAGGTTCGGGCAAGCATTACTCGCTTACTCGATAAAAACTTTTGTAATTGTACAAGTCAAAATCACCGTACAGTGCAGTCAACACGCAATTAAAATGAAACAAAAAAATAAACAATTTAATCAAAGAAAAAATTGAATCGAAAACGGATTAATACAAATGTTTATTGGAGTTTTTATCGAGTGTAACAAAAAGATCACAGATAACAAAGAAACATAAAATAACTAGTTTGAGGTACCGAAGCAATATTAGGTTTATTTTCTTTTAGTTTCAAACTTTTTACCACAAATAAGTCACCCAAATGATGATAAAGACTTGTAGCAGCTAATTAGGCAAAGAAAGATTTCAGTTTCGCTGTAATACAAATGTAATCAGAGATTTGATCGGCAAACCAAGCAAAACATAGTTTCGTTTTTAACACAAACCGATTCAAGAAACCGGTTTATTCAATTTAAAGTTACATAGGTGCTAAAACGTCTACTTGGACGTTATCTCCTCTCATCTTAATTATTATGTTACAATTTTATTATTTGAAACAATTCTCATTATTTATACAGCAGGGATTATAATAAAACTTTAAAGTATTCACACATTTGCATATAAATTATAGTTTAAAGTTTGATTATAGCTCGATGCTATGCGAATTATGCGATTATTATGAGTCACAAACGTACATTCAATCAACGACTGCTTAAATAAAATGTTACTAGAATTGGTGTGGGACTTAAATTCGCAGATATCTTATCTTCGTGGTGTTGAATGATTAAATAGTACTAGGGCGCGATAAAATCAATATATTAGAATTTGTTAACGAAAATCCAATCAGTGGCGGCGGCGTCCATTACATTTTGTTAAAACTGATTGTAATGTTTGTTCTTCGAAAACAGATTGTATCTTTGCAAGCGTAAATACTTAAGTAAATGTATTCGATAATCTTATCTTATCTGACGTAATATACTATCCATCTATTAATGTAATGTAACGACTGGCACAACTCCATAATTTAATGTAAACCTCAGCTCGTCCCGGCCCGCAGTATTTATTGCCGATTTATGAATAAATCATATTATTTTATGTGTTTCGAATGTTCTTCCTCCTTATCGCGTACTCTTATCATAACCTGATATCTAACTTATGGTGTGCATGGAGCATAAATCGATATAAGACGTAATTTTATTTACAGTTACACACAGCAATAATTATGTACAGTTTACTGGGCACCGTGCATTTATTTATTTCCTGTGATTCTCCTCGTGCGGGTACCACTCGGTTTCGTATAAAAACCTGTTTGCTCCGTTAATTTATAAATTGAACACTTAATTATATCTAGTTGGTCATTTACGCCCGCTGTCAGTCTGATAAAAACTAATAGCAGGTAGTTGTATTGATAATTATACATAATTTAGCTTAAATTACTATATAAAGCGGTCACTGGAATCTGCTGTATCCCACGATATCATAGATCGAATATCAGATTACGTAACGTAATGATAACCTGTCTAATGCCAGGTTTAATATTCATAATGCGTTTATTGATTGATAACATAAGCAATATTAATGAATTGAGACATCAACAGGTTACGAAATGTAATTATTAGACGCTCACAAATATTTCAGTACTTATAGATTTTTGCAATCAGTATTTATTTGTGTAGGGGGAGCGATAATAAAATAGTCATTAGTCAGCAAGCGAGCCGTCCCGGGGCATTTAAACAATGTAGGCGTCGGCGTGGAGTCCGCGATTGGCCATTATACCATAAATCAGCGTTGACGCGCCGCGGTAATTGGCTCGGTGACCGCGGGCCGCCGCCGCGCCGTCCGACTAGATTGCCTCTCCGTTTGATGGACCCCTGGTACTGCACAATTTCGACACTAATGGCCATGCTCTTCTGTTGCCCTAGTCTAAACGATTGATTGATTTTGGTTTGCCACATTTTACAATAACAGTTCAACCAGACTAGACTTGATAACCAGTTGATATTTTGCGGGGTTCCTTACCGAAATAATAAAAAATAACCCTTATGAAGCGACATCGTATGTCTAAATGCTAATGCAGCTACTTATTTATACTTTGCTAACCTACACACACGTACTCACCATACACGTGACAAATTATTCATATTTTTTGTAACTGTTTTTAAACAAATTACAACAAGCGTTGAAAATAACGGAATTTCCATAACAATGGATCTATGTTCATGTTGTATAAATTATGCGGTATCGATACTTCGATAGTATGGAATATTTAACCGCCTGAATAAATAAATGTTTGTCAACAACTTGAGAACGACAAGAATGTAATGGTAAGTTATTTACTAGGTAAAAAGTTCACTATCCTTGAGTCCTTGACATTGCGAATGATTCTTGAATTACGATTAATTGCATTATTATCTAAATAAGCTTCAATTCAAGGTGCCATTACAATGTGTTCAAACTGTTAAAGCCGCATTAGGATGTGTGTATTAATTAGTTTTTATAATATGATTATTGAAACAATAGCACTTTAATATCATCCTTGGATAACACGATAAAGTCGTTACTTACATATAATAGAAGGCTCCTAGGGTCTATTAAATTGAATCTATGTTCTTATAAAAGCCATTTATAGGTTAAGAGGCAACTTTACTTTGTCGTCTTTATATTATCTACAACGTTTTTCGCGAGCAGTCACGGGCCATCGCTTGTATTACCATAACATAAATAATACATTTGACATTACTAAACATGGTTTTCCATTTAAATTTTGTATAAATAATGTATTTTTCTGAAAGTCTATAATAGGTCAGTTCTGTCAGTACGAGTGTACGAGTTAAACACTTGACGGGTCGAGTCGGTCCCAGTAGGTACTCATGTGACTCGAATGCTTGTATCATTAACATGCTTTCGCACACAATGACTGACGTTGACACACGACCATAAATTACACATGAAAAGACGCCAACTTTCTTTAACAATTCATAGACTATCGCAACTAAGTTTTACACAACAGCAAGCACAGACATTTTAAAACATTCTCCAACAAAGAGATTTTATTTCAAAACGATTTTGCCACATAAATAAAATGCGAGAGACTTTAACATTTTATGACTTGTTAAATTGTAAATTGTTATTACTTTGGAGAAAAATAAACCTATAATCGTGTATGAATGTTAATTAATTGATTTCTTACGAGAGAGGACCGTGTTTTATAAATAATGTGTCTTCGTTTATTTGCTACGTAATTAATTTTATTGTCTGTAAATAAAGCTAATAAAGAATACGTTAATGAAGATAAAGTATATGAAGGTTGGCGATGAGTGACTGATTGTTTATTTATAACATTGTACAGATACACGATATAAAGAGTGGGTTATCGATATCCGTGAAGTGGTAGACATGTCAGTGGGTGGGGACCTATGTAATTTCGTCAGTAGTTTTCGAAAATGTTAGTGTTTCATATCCTGTTAACTGTTGTTTCTGAAGCGAAATTTGTGTCACGTTTGCTTCGTAAACCGCGTTGAAGACTAATGTACGGATCCCAAACATAAAACGAGCATAACACGCCTAGTATAAGTGCCGATAAATCTTCCGTTTTCAAAGTGACAGTTGCTAACTCCGCTCTTCAATACGTATCCACATTATTCACACTGAGTTTAAAGACTTCACTGTAATACATACACGCGTAGTATTAGATACACACGGCGGCACATCAAGCTGTACATTTCCAGTATAACTTGGCCTCGCTTTGTATAAATTTCTCGTACAATGAGCGATCTCCATAAGCTGGTTTTGTATAGCTTGATTGGCTTTCGTGCGTACCTATTTTACGACAACAACCATTACAATAAATCGAGATAAACACAACGTATTTTGTGATTACATTTGTTCAGGCTAAAAAATAAGTACGACAGTTGAATATAAAACGCAAATAAGAGTCCTAAAACAGATATATTTGTGTTTTTATTCAGTTGGAATGGCTCCAACGACCGTCAAATCTCTTTAGATGACGTCACGAAGTTTTCGGTGCTGTACGAAATAAAACGGGCTGATTTCATCTTTAAATGATAAAATTGTAGAGCGGAGTTGGAAAGAATAGTTCCAGTGCGCTCGTTGGTTTGGTAGTAATTTTCCGAAAGACGTTTAATAGTGGCTCAGGCGCGGGCGTGTCGTGCCGGGTGACAAAAGCACTGCACTAACGGCGGTCCATTTGTCGGCGAGCACGGAAGGCGCCGCGTTCCCCTTTATTTCTGCTGCTCAGAGCACCGCTGTGCCCGATCGCAATATCCTGGAAGCCATGCAAATGGCGGCCCAACTACCGCGTGCTGCTCGTTTTTATGCTCTCCTGGTACAAACTGCTTTTGTTTTCATTGGGGCTTAACTTTTTAATTCGGCGGGTGTCATAAGTAACCTTATAGATATCAAATGAGTTTAGTAGTTAGGTCCATATTGATTGGTGTTTATTTTTCCCTTTAATTAACAAATCACTTCAGAACTATAAATGTAGCTGTGTTCCTGAGGTTAAGAATTGCTTTCAAAATATACACATAGTAATCAAACGATAACAAAGTCACCTTGCGACTATCATGGCCGGTGCACTTTGGAAAACATGTTTAAAAACATTTCACGCTACCAGTGCATTCACTAACTGTATTATTTTATCTGTTGCAGGTAAGACAGAACTGGCCGGGCAGGTGAGAGTTTTATTCTCTTTGCGGTTCTCGGGCGACATGTGTGAACTTTATTATGGCCGCCTTTATTGTCTTCGGACCTGTGCCTCGGACAAACGACGCGCGAGCCGACCACATTCCGCCAGTCGCCACACCCGCCACAGTCGCCACCCTCTCGCTGAAACGTCACGAAAATCACCAGTTCCTAGACATACAGTAAACTAGACGCGCCTGTTTGATGAGCTAGAAACACTCGCAAACAGTTATAAAAACAACACAAAAATGTAGTTTTCATGAGCATGCGACAACTCGACAAGCGACATACTTATTTACACATGTACTTATGTTATCGCAAAGCAAATTTACACGCTTGAGCAACGGTTCCGCGGCAGTAAATTTATTATAAATTACGAGCTGTGGTGTAAAAAAGTTATACCGTCTCATTGTTTGCGTAGTCGACGATGCGTGTGAACTTTAATGTCCGCGCCATTGTCGCGGCGGGCTCGCTAAACGACTTACATCAGCGACCATTCAGCCGAGCACAGCCGCGCATTAGGCCTGCATTAAAGCTGACTTAGCGCATTAGCACTCATAACAATAACGGCCGACTGAGGCGAATTACTATTTATTGCTGCTATTTTGAACGACATTAAATTACAGCCGGCACTGGGCGACGTGAGATACATCCTTATCTCGCACGTTATTGCCGCTTTGACCTATTCGACGCGGCTAATAGCCGGCACCAATTGTTTGTAAGTGTGCTGACTACGAGGAGGTGGAGATACCCCGCCTGGACGGTGTCCCTGCGTAATGATGGCAGATACGATCTGTGATTTCATCGTCCCAATATGAACACGAGGCGATAAACCGAAAGTAAACCGTTGATAGCTGATTGATTCATTTTAGTGTAGATAAAGTCACGTTGTGAGGCGACAGGGTTTATTGCCCAAGATTTTATTGTCTCGTCGAGGATATAAAGAGGTCGGGCTGTACGCGCCAGGCCACGTTTACTCGCCTAATGGCTTTTGCAATATTTATTGGTCTAATTTAGAATAAAGTATTTTTGTGGTAGATGTATCGCTTTATTTAAGTGATAAAAGCGAAATTTATTGTCCTCTTTTTGTGTCTGTCTATGAAGATAAATATTCAATTTGCTGCGATAATATTCCTAAGAAACGGGTCTGCAGTGCAGTTTGATTAAACGAGGTACTAAAATAAATACGAGGAGGTAATTTGGTTAGAGAGAAGTCGGCCATTTGCATTGCAGCTCGTCCAGGAAATTGCTATTGGAGCCGCGCGGCGTCGTGGCCGCCTGGCTACTCGCCGTATTAAGTACTCGCTGATTATCAGCCACCGTGACGGTAACTGCCCACTTCCATCCTCCGGGACATTCATTAACGTCATACTTATACTAATTTATTGCGCAAACCATTACAAATTAAAACAAAAAAAAAATGGACGACGCTGTGAGCATTACAGCTGTCAACAAAATACAACCGCAAAATTGTAATAACGGTAAACGCGATAAAACACGATAATGTCTTGAATGAAAACATAGTTACAAAACGCAATTAGTTAAATCTAAACAGATAACATCCATCTGATCTATTAGTTTGGAGTTATCTCATGAAATTATCTAAGTGGCCGAAGGCTTCAATAGTGAGTGGAATTATTTCATGAATTCGTGTTATATCTTAGCGGTGTCGCGGTGGTCCCCACTCTCGGGCGAACGGAAAAATAAATCATTATTCTACAACATTCCGGTTCGCTTTTGTTTTCTACACCGCAACATTGTTTTATTTGGAGAGCTGTAACAGTAAAATAAAGCGAGACTGAAAAGAAAATTACTATGTATTTGCAGTGTATTGATCAAAGACGATACGTCATTTGATATTTTTTTTGTTGAACTGATGAGTGGAGTCACACACGTTAGTACAGTCACAAGCACTAATATGTTACAAGCAAGCAGCAACTTTTATAATATAACATGATTTCGTACGGAAAATTGTTTTTTTTTTCGAACATAGAATTTTGGAAACCATTCTATTACAAAATAGGTCTTATCTCGAAGTAGAAACCGTTATATTACGAAAAAATCGCTTTAAATTGAATTTTGCCAAGTGTTATTTATAAGCTCGTGACTGCACGTTATACACAACCAGTTTATGCGGATCTCTCATTGCACGCGAAATCTATACATAGCAAGGCCATGTTATACTGGAAATGTACAGCTTGATGTGTCGCGTGTGTACATACATATGTATTTACATCGATAACGTTTGTTACGTCTACGTTTTTGTTACTAATCACAATTATCAGTTTAATTAACGCTAAATATTTGCATAACAATGTTCTGACTTGTGATTACCACTATGTGTTAACTAGGTCATGTCTGAATGTACCGTGTGTTATTCGCAAGGTCAATGTATTATATTCTGACCATATTTTATTTGTATTAATCATTTTAGCGTCTCTCCATTTGTAATACGTATTATCACGTCACGATTATGTGACCTGATTGTATTACAGAGTTAACTGACGGTGTGCCAGTTTTCACTCTTATGCTCTGAGTAATAAGGTTGAAAAGTGGTCGACCGTCAGTGAGTTCGGTAGTGCAGACGCCAGCACATCAAGCTACACGAAACTGTCAAATTTTCCCAATCAACCTTGAACCTAATGCTATAGCGATAAAGTTGTAAAGGTATTAAAGTTTGACAGATTGTAGTAGCTTGATGGGCTGTCTGTACATACATGGACGTACCGTGTAGAAACTAAATCTAATATGAAACAGAATGCACTATCTGCAAGGTAAAGGACTTAGGACATTGTCGGTCAAGGCCAGTCCTATTTTTCCATAAAATAGTATCCAGATCCCCACAAAGTTTTTTTACTGCCAGCTCCCAGGATAGAATGTGCATATTAAATGTTTTATGATCCGGCCGGCAGTCCAGCACTAAAACAACAATGTACAACAGCCAAAGCATTTATAATAGTGGTTTTAAATTTTTAATACTGTAATTTGCGAGCTGCGAACCGTTCGTGCCGCTGCCGTCCTAGTACTTGTAGCACGGACGTACCGCAGTGAAGTGATGTAAATGATGTAATTCACTTTGCTGGCCTACTAGTTGTTTGTTTTCTGTGACTTTTTCCACGGTCCTACGGTAAAACGGCTATTAGCGTGAGTGCAAGTAGCACGTTTTAATTATTTAATGAACGCGGCTCGGCGTCGCGCCACATGGCCACGCGGCTGGCCAGCCCCGAGCCCCGCGGCCCCGCCAAATGTGCCTCTAATTACACAGCCCTACTTTTAACTAATAACTCGCTAGTGGGTACAAATCGCTCACATTATTTTCAGTTACAACATACGGTACATTAAGACTAGCCCACGGTTAATTCACTCCTATACAACATAATTTATTATAAAACGTAAATTACTCGACGCAATTACTTTGTCTGTTTTACTAAGTGGATTAAAACTGATTCTTTTGTTTTCACCAGTATTCTCATCTGAATACTCTGAATCGGGGCCGGCCGACTTTGAAGTTTTATCTCTGTATAAATTGTATTAGTTGAATTTTCTTAACTTTGACAACGTAACCGTTTCTACAAATTGAAGTTTCTTCGAAGATTCTTTGCGAAATTAATAAAGTTTTAATTGAATCTGTTCAAAAGCAATTTTCGGTAGATGTCAACTCTGATATGTTTTGGCTTTTAAAAGTAAGCATTAGTATTTAAATCATAACAATGATAACAATTAAGTAATGATAATCGGTATTACCATCCCGCATGACGAGAACCTCGTGAAAGCGGAGAAAGAGAAACAAATAAAATATCTCGACTTGGCACACGAGGTTGTCGACATGTGGAATGTGAACTCGGCTATCATTGTGCCGATTGTCGTAACGGCCAATGGCCTGATGACCAAGAGCCTCGACCAACACCTGTCGAGGCTCTCTTTAGGCGGTTGGATCAAGGGCCTGATTCAGAAAGCAGTACTCGATACCTCCAGCATTGTGAGGACGTTCCTGCCTCTGGAGCCCTGATCACCGGTAGCTTGGACCATGCTCCCGACACCGGCGGACAACAATTTTTTATATTTATATAGGTTTTTTTTTGAGAAATATTTAAAAATGTATTAAATAAGTTGATTAAATGAATAAAAGAAAATGCAATAAGTTTTCTTGTTGCCGTTAGTTTGTCGTTCTCTGATCACATGACCACAATTCCTTTGTCCGTGTGACAGAAATTCTCGGAGCTTTGCGATCCGTCACGATAGCTATCTCAGTTCAGACATTCAGCCGAGGGTTTCTTGCTAAAGCAGCAAAATTGTCGTCATTTCTTTCAAAAATCTTATTGTCGATGTTGCCTTAAAATTATTTAACACGATACCATTACTTATTAACGCCTCTGTGAGTAATAAAGCAAGTTAGCAGCGCATTGAATCCCGTCACGAGTGACGCGAACGTCGGTAAATCAGAGTTAACGCTTTCTTTGCTCCGGCGGATTTATGGCGGAAGGCTCGACACCTCGCCCGTGTATCTTCTGTAGCTTCATGCTCCCCTGGTACTACTGGTGCGCATCTGTAAACCACGCCGGCGGCGGTCGACACTCCCAATCGCAGTTTACGTTGCATTTTATTTGAATAAACCCACATTCGACTCGGGAGATAAAATAAACAGCGCTGATGTTTATAATACTTCACCTCCACTTATAAAAACATACCTATCTTTTTATCGCAGCAAATTCCGCGCGCAAAATAAAAACGCTTTGAATATGACAGGAATAAATGAGATGTCTTGTACTTGAAATAGTGCGACGATAGTGAGAGCAATCGATCACAGGAACTCGCACGAATTGCAACATTTATATAGATCCGTCCCGAGCTTTCCCACTTTTATCCCGGCAGGAGATTTATATTCACGCGCGACACCTCTACGCCCTTTGAAGTTGTTAGATGGGGGGAATAAATTCTTACCGCGCTCCGTCGTTGTTTTTAATTAAAACGCCATAAAGTTTAATACTTTATTATGTTTAGAACAGAACAGAAATGATAATTACCATGAAAATAATGTTTAGCTAACAAACACATCGTAATAAATCAGAAGGGTAAACACATAAAAGACGGTGTAAATGTTAAAAGCCATTACCGGAAGCCATTGTCCGAGTGGTGAGTCAGGGCTCGAGTGTGATCTCCACTTAATCCGGTGTACGCGGATAACAACGCTAACAATGTGATAAAGCGGCTCCGGACACGTCGCACTCGCTCGCAATAACTATAAACTATCAACCGCAAACGTCTGCCATCTTGTACCCGGACTCGATGAAATATCCACCTCTCCCTCACTCCTCCAGGGAGGGCAGGAGCGCTGTCTCCCTCTTCCACCCTCAGGGTTCGTGCACACGAGCGTCATAAACGCAACGTCATTTGCCAATTGGAAATTCACATCTCGTACACAGATTTTCATTGGAATAGTAAAAACAAATAAATGAAACTGATATATTTTTCTGTTTAATTCACATACTTTTTGGTTTTTCCGCGTGCTGGCAGTAAATATTTCAGTTTATTTTTGCTACATGTTTTTCATCCGCTTTCCTGTTGCATTCCATCTTTATTTCCCTTTGCTAGTATGTTACGGAGTTTCTCGTCTGTACTGCTTCACGATAGGCGAGCTGAATATCTGCTGTTTCGTATTCTCCTGGTATTGGAGTTTAAATTACACGAATTAATCCAGTCGGGTACTTCGCCTTACCTCGGGATGAATGTGTTTACGGACCCGATCTCGCATGATATTTTTCTTACGAGACCGTTTCAAGCAGCTAGTTACTTAAGGATTAAAATAATCTGTTTAGAAAAAAACTTGGAATGTTTTCTGCAAAATTACTATTTCAACTATTCTGTCTAAATAGTATTTCCTAAACAATGAGAATATTTTCATTGTTGGGAGTTGGGACGTAGTATGTTTCGTTTTTACTATTTCAGGAATTGGCGTCAATGTTTCAGACATTCAAGTATTTGTGAATTTAAATACTTTCTGTTATTTTTGACTGCTAGGTACTAAATACTAAACACGGTTTATTAACAAATTCAAACAATAAAATGTATTGTTTGTCATTGTGCGTATTGTATTGAATCGAGTATCACAAAGAAAAATGTTTTAGTGATTCAATGGCTGAATTAGTATGGCGATCACAGAGCACTTTCTCAATGGCGCGATGTCGCATGAATTATTGATGTAGGGTGGAGCAGCGAGGCAGACGCGGCCAAACGCGACATCTCTGCACACCATTTTATTGTTATAAATTATTCTTTTTCTTTCCGACCACTTTTATTACTACATCACACAATTCGCTGACTTTATTGCCCCTCATCACATTGAATACCTATTCGTTGTTATTTTTTTGTGCTGATTTACACGTAAGTAATTGTAATGTATAAGAATTTTTATTCCTAGCTATAAAACACTTAATTGAAATCTTGCCAAGGGAGGTTATAAACCGTGTATTAAAATTTGACTTCAAAGTTGTTTTCTTTGAACAATAAAACAGACAAAACATTCAATAAACGTGTCATTAAATCCCATTAATTAAATAACAGTAATATTTCGAGGGAATGCAATTTGAACGTCGCTTCGCATCGTTTATTATGAGGTCATTATAAGTGGAAGTGAAATGATATGCATATTATTTAAATTAAGATTTTAAAGCGCTCAACGAGGCCTTCCGGCAAGGTATGTTTGAGCGTTCGTCCGTCACTGCTCGTCAACAGGTTCTCAAACTGTTAATCAATTACACACACCGTTGGTTCGCGCGCTTTTTCCTCGGCGTAATGGATACCGCAGTCCGCAACACACGTACCGGTAATAAGTACGTAGCCATGTATGTACACAGCGAGGCGGTTGGGTTCACGCACGAATGCCTCGCCGAGTGCGAGGGTAAGCTGAGCGCCTGAGCGGCCGACTAGAGCTACACGCGGTTGTGCTCGTGTGCGGTTGGCTGTTTTTTATTCGTGCATGTGTGGCAGTTTTATACTGGTCGTGGGGCGAGGACGGCTGGATGGCTGGATGGCATCGCATCGCGGCGCGTCGCGTGTGTGCCGCTGCTATTTTTCGAGAGCCCCGCTTGCGTGTACGGTGTCGTTTTTGCGCTCTCTTTGTTTTATTGTTTTCCTTTGCGACTACAAAAATGAGCGGTGCCGTCGTTATTGTTCACTCGGCTCTTGTCTCGTACTGCCGTTCCGAACGATTTCTTGAGCCGGTTCGGTTGCATTATAATGGCATTATTAAATGCTGTAATAGACTACAGTTTTTGCCTTGTTAACGCTCTATTCATGTCTGCTTTTTGTGTGGTTCGTAGACAACTAGACATAAAAGTTAATTGTTTCGTGGAGTAGACTGATAAAAAATATGCCACGGCAACTGATTTAAAAGGGCTATTTAAACAATAGAAGTTTTAAGATACGGCTATCGGGAAAGCTCGGGGCCTCTCATTTACATAAGGACGTAGAGTTAACGTCCGCGGCCCAAATAAAGACGGAACGTAATTTGCATATGCAAATATCTTGTCGTTTTCATGCAAATACTTACTTGGTGTATTACAGACGGCTTAATGGTACTTACACAGCCTCTAAGATCCCCTGGGCGCTTGGAATATAACGTACACTTGCTCTATTTATTCCTGATACAATAAAACAAGACAGATATTTTAATTTACATGTTATTTCAAGACGTCTTTCATATTGTGTGAGTCCTCAAAATGGTTAAACACGACACCTTTTCCGCAATTTCCTTGCTAATTAGTGAGAAACGTAATAGGATGTCTGTGTGTTCAACGCTGTTATTCTTATGTGTTTGTATTGTACTACAATCAAAAAGCATTTGTGGCTGCAAACAGGTTTTCTGTGTGAGGCATCAGAAATGTCAATCATCGTATTGAGTCGAGAGATATTTTTTTCGTCGGAGCTCATCTTGTTCGAGCCATGATAATAACACTTCTCGAGTACCTAATTGTGGTGTCATTGCCTTTTATGCAACTTTTTGTATTAACACAAACACTTACCGTTGCTTATAATGATATTTATTTTTGTTTTAACTACTATTATCCTGAAATTAACAGTTGGAAATATGTACAACAGTTACGTTGTATTTTCACGTGTCGAATTTATTTAAAACTCGTGTTTACAGTATCTGGCTTGCAGTGTATTTTATAAAACATCTGCTTACATTGTAAAATTGATGAATGATGCTCAGATCTCGTCGTTATGTAAACAAGTTTGGATACTTGTTCCTCTCGTGTATGTAATATATAGGTATTGGTCGTAACTGTCTTGTTAAATATAACCTCTAATAGGTTTATTATTTATTCACGATGATGCGACAAATGTCTGCGTTTGTTGGAATTATTATCAACGTCGATTTAATGATAGGGCTTGGGACAGCTCGATTTACTTTCAATTACATAGTAATGTGATTTTCGTATTCCGTACGGCATTGTAGCGTTCCCAACGCATTATATATTTGAATTTCGTTATCGCTTTTGAGATTTTTTAAATAAGGTAATTATTTCTTATACATACTCATGTGCTAACATTAAACCTACCTACCATTGTGTAAGACGTTTGTTTGTTAGAAAACGGCACATCCCACTGACAAAAGACAACACATTAAGTAAAACCTTTATTTACAATAACTGCTAAAACAAACTTTACACAGGCATTAGGTAACACGGAAGAAACGACACATGTTAAAGGCAAAGTGCATTCAAATCGTTTAGTTGTCTGGAATTATTCTGTGTCGATGTAGACAATAAAATGTCTGCGTCGTCGGTCTCGGAGCCGCAGCCTCCGATAACATCTCCTCTCGCTATACAAATAGCGCTATTAACCTTAACACCGCTAAACGCGGCATGTTGAGAAACGCTGGCCCTTCCATCTCACTCACACGCAGTAAAAACTCATTCCAACTCTTTCTCACGTGAGCATTAGGAGCATCGCGTGTTTTAAAATAAAGGGCGAGATGAATTAAACTGATAAGTGGAGTGTTCGAGACCGTACGTGACATAATGTGTGGTAATTGATAAAATAAACATTAAGCACTAGTGGCACTAGTTAAACGAGATATGATCACGTGAAGGTTTTGTTTGTAAGTCAATGTGGAATAGTGACAAGCTTCGGTTTGTTTATTGAGTACTCGAGTCGTTTGAAAGAAATATTATCATACTTGGTACAAATATTATTGTTTATGAAACTTGTTTCTGAGAGATCTTAATAAACATTTTATTTAGTTAGATGGTATCTTCTCTATGTTAGTAGTTTGTTCTGTTTTAATTGAGGAAAGTTGCAAAAGTAGGCGTTGTTTGTTCCGAAAATTCCCAGAAAATGAAGGTTTGCCTTCTTCATTTTCTGGATACTGTATTTTCTATTTCGTACGTGAAAGTGTAATTTAGATTCTCAAAAGTACCTATACGCTATACTTATGACATTATGGAACTAATAGCCTCACCTCGATATAGAAATCATTTGTTTTTATTGGCGCAAATAATTATTGGCGCAAATAATAAAGACCGGATGCTTTCGAAACAATTTTGCAATGTGGGAATCCCGTTGTTAAATTTTATTTCGATAAACCAATATTGTACGCAATTTCTAATCTAAAAATAATCTATCAGTTTATCACGTAGATTTTAATTGACGAAATACATCCTAGTTTCCTAGGTGTTGTCATCGTCAGGTTTAATTATTCAAATATCACAATAAGCCACTTTTTAAATAATCTTAATTCTACCACGATATACCAGGATGCCAGCGACCAAAGGAGTAATCTGTAGTCTCCTGCTGAGTTTATAACGGACGTTTAATTACCGACTGTTTTGTAGCATTGGCTATCGTTTACAGATCTCCCAGAATTCGCTGAACTACCAGCAAGCCATAAATAGTAGAGTTACTATGAATGAACCAATAAATAAATAGACCTAGAATTCGCAGGCTTTTGAACGTCTTTATTGGAACGTGTTAGTTATAAATCGTTAATCGAACTAATTTCATGATACAACGAAATAATAATTCCTTCCGATGAAACCGTTGTCGCAACACGAAATTCTGATCCAAATACAATCCGGGATGTTCAAAACAACATAAAGCACCAGCAATACCAGCGTATTAAATAAACAAGCTTAATTTATAAGCCAACCTAAACTGTCAGCAGTGTCAGCATTTCAATGCAAGCTCTGATTTAAAATACTTATGAACAAACACCCCAAATTGGGGAAGCTAATGCAATACAAATTATGCATGGGGTTGCTGCGGGCAACGCGGCAACGTGAGCATATGCCAGTAATTTCGGCGCGCGCCATCGACGTTCAACGCCCGTGACATCAAAGGGTTCTCTCGATTTAATCACAATTTGATTAGATTGGAATTGGTGCTTAATGAGCTTTGTGTGCGTTCGCAGCGAACCGAATTACCTTGACTGATGTTTGAGATTCGATTACTCACTAATACTAATTTCTCTAACATGTTCAAGTATGCTCTTCAGCCTCTTCATAATGTAGTTAAAACACACAGAAGCTATCCAAAGATATAATCTCAATATTTTATATCGGTACCACTGCTTCGTAAATAATAAAATAGTGTTATTTCAAAAACATTTTCCAATTTCATCCGAGCATTTTGCTCCGAATCTCGTTCGCTCGTAAAAGCTGCACAAGAAAAAATTAGAGATGTCATGGCCGCTTTCTTTGCGCGGCTACGGTCATAATTTCATTTTCTTCGTCGGGGTAACATGAGGCAACGGAGCTCATTTCATAAACCCATAATGCGGTCGCTGCATCCCGTTCGCACTCGTCGCGAGTGAGCAGGAGAGGCAGAGCTATAAAAGTGTTCCCGTCGAAGTTTGAGCTCTACGACGCTCTGTGTAGACACAGTTTTCGGTTAGATAAGTCGGCGGGTGATGTCTTCCGCCCTCGACAAACAGCACACTACATAAGTAGAAGTTTTCTGCTTCATTTATTAGCAGGCGAATGTCGACGTGGAGCCAATAAACCGGCGTGCTCGCTGCTCGCCACCCTCTCCAGACGATTTATGAGTGAAAGTCGTACTAATTCCACTAACAGCGCTCCCCCAATTTGAATGTTAATTTTTAACAATTTAAGACTGTTTAGTGACTTTGTTATGAGTTGAGGCGCGTCTGGTGAATTCGTAATATCCGTCTGTAGCTCATTCATTTCAGATTTGCGCTCGAATGGCAGCTGTAAAGGTTGACGTTGTAACGCCATTTTACGATTATAGTATACTGTAAGCACCCGTGTACTGTGAATTAATGAGAGTCTAACAAATCTCGCCTTGTCGCAGAGTTATTCAACGTATTTTACCGAAGAAGATATAAAACAAGAATTCGCAGAATGAAACCCAAACTGATATTCCTTTTGTGAATACAAATATCTTATTTATCAATTACTGAACATGAATTACGTTATATTGTAGTACTTTATTCTTTCCAGGTAAGTTTGCGGGTTCGAAACAATTTGGAAGTTCGTCCAATCTTGGGTAATTTTCCACCCACATACAGGTAAGTGCAAAAAAATAGTAGGGCGAGAATGTGGGTGTTCATATAAATATCCATAAAGGCATTAATAATATTGGTTGGCTTTGCATAATTAAATGTTTTCAGCAACCTTTGAAAGTGAAGGCATCGAGTGATTATGCAAAATGATGGATTATGCCTGGCTGCCATCAAGCGTCATTACGCGAGTGTGAGAAGAATATTGTCATAGACACGTTATTATTCTTATGATTATACTCAATCTATAGGATTGAAGCTTTACGTGAGAATGTTAGCAAGTGGCCTACCTGCTTAGACATTTTATTCGGCTCATGTTTTTTTTCCAAGGTGAGGCGTTCAAGGATTGTCACGCGATTTTCCTTAGTAGGTACATTTCTTTGAACTTATCATAATTTGGCTTATAAATACAAAAAGCTTAGGACCCAAAAAAAGGAATAAGATGTGGAGTTTTTCCAAGTAATTCCATTGCCGTTGTAATGGAACATGTATAAAGAATAACTCTTTATTTAAGACAAGAAAATAATAACTTTTGAATGTAAATATTTTGTGATAAAGTAGAGAATAAAGAGGTTAAGCAGTTGAATAAACACTTACCAGGCTTTCAGGAGTCACAAAGACGTTTATAAAGCCACTGTACCTCTGTAAACTTCCTCATAAACCTGTATGGCGATCAAAAACAAATAAACCCGAAATAGAATAGCTCACACGTTTAAGAGCCGGCATTGCTCGACATCCATAACTCATTGACTCCCAGGGGCACACGCCCGAGATATTGCTCGGTAATTGTCTCCATTGCCCCGGCTCCTCCTCTAGTTCCGTTCATTAAATAATTAATTTGGATTGAGGTAAACCATGTCAATACCACTACCAACAGGTATATTGTAACCTTAGCAAATACCCAAATCCGACGCGAGACTGCTATATTATTTACCCGAGGGTAAATTCCCTCCTTTGATCTCCCTCCCCGACATTTTCTTATACCCTCCGCTTTAATTATTTTGCCTTTGAGCCTCCCTCTGCGCTCGTGGAGTGAATTTTAAGAGGCTGTCACAAAATGGACTCTTAATTACGAGTCGACCAAGTTTTATTTGTAATAATTAATAAGTTTCCTTTTATGTAACGTTACGAATGTTATTGCGTTAAATAAACGATAAGATCACTGTCTCTAGGGGCTCTGTTTCTCTCTGACCAGTCATAAATTGTTTACATTTTAGTAGTTAATTAGAAACCAGCGCTGACTTTTGACTCGATGTTGACCTAAGTAGAAGTTTCAGTTTCACAACTTTGAGCTCTAAGAATGTCAAATTACCGACCATATTGAAAATCAATTCTGTTTTGGCAAAGAAACAGAACTTTTTCATTTTCTCCAGCGTATACGATTTAAAATGATTACAAGGTAAAAGTTCAAAGCGAAAGAGCCATTGTGTTCGTGTCATTACAACAGAAAACTCGACAAGTTTTTATTATAGGTACTTTAGTACGTCACCCTGTATTCATTATCATTCAAAGCATTTTTTTCGTTTCAAAAGACTTGGCAGTTTTGCTGACATTTTCAACACCCTAGCCTATTTGCTTGGATATTTATTTTATTCCCCAAAACATTTGGAAATAACTTGATTCTCTCACATATGAGAAAGAAAATGAGATTGGAACCCTATTTCGTTACATTTGTTGTCCTTGTTTGACCTCATTCAATAATAATGCTGTTTTAGAGAAAGGACACGCGTTTGATGGCTCTTCTATCTGTCGTACAGGGCACGCTTCATTCGATATTCGAGACCAGAGACACATAAACAGAAGTTAGTAGACTATCAACACAATTTAGAAGTGACGAAGAATTGTTACTATATTCTAGCGTCGAACATACCAATAAATAAAACGTGACGGATATTCATTATTGAGTTCGAGTAGTGTACAGTTTCTCTCCTTAAATACACGTAGTTTGTATCGTTCAAGTCAAGATATAGGAGATGACAGAGAATAATTTTATTGAGGAAGTTACCCCAGGTCGGTCGTTAAACGCCGACTGTGGCGATCAAGTTAATCCATTACGATTTTATACTCTCGTAAATGTTTCATGACTGCCGTCAACTGTTAAAAGTTTATTTGCCATAATTACAAAATTAAAATTCTCAATTGACTTGGGAAGTTTTAAAGTTCAATGCGAAGAAAGGTTTGAGGTATTAAATAAACTGAATTGTGTTGTGATTTGATCGAGCGTTCAATTAACTTTGATTGGATAAAAGATAAACGAAAAATCATATTTGAGTAGCCGAGTTTATTATTAAAATGTTCATTAATCCGTAGAGAGATCGTAAAAATATCTAGCTTTATCGAAGTTATTTTTTGATCGAATCCCTCGTGTTTACATGCTATCAACAAAGACGCACATTAACTTTCACCCGAGAGATAAAATGGGGCTCTTATTGATAATATTAAATGCGTATAAAATACTAATGGATTGTTTATCAGACTGTGTTCACATTTGTATTCTTACTTGGTCTTTGTCTTTGTCGTAGATCGGACTGAACTGACTAATTTGAACAGGATTTACTATGGCAATTATCCGGTAAACAAATTATTACGTTCTGTCCACATGTGATACAGCTGATACGTTATTCCAAACATAAGCTTTGTTAATAACACAACGTAACGTAGGTATGTTAACAGAAAATCTAATTAATTAAATAGCGTGAGTATATTAACGCGAACGGTGAAAGTAATAAGTGAATATCAGGCGAATTACTAGGAGAACATTATCGTGTCGAAAGTGTGGCGTGTGGGAAGTTTGCGTGCGAATTAGCCGGTAACAACACGGGAGGGCGCGTTAATCCTGTTATCGGCTAGGTATCCGTAACTCGATCCGGGGCCGCGGCCGTGGTCGACACTACAACTTTTACCAGCCGCAGCTTCTTTCTCATCCACACACTTGATTGTTATTCTTTGTAGTAAGCGCTATGGTTAGTTGGTTTGTTAGAACATTGGAATCTGAAGCTGAAACTGCTTAGCACTTTCTTGGTTTTATTTATTGTATTACGGGAAAACGTTTACATAACATTTCATATTTCACAAAAGTTGATGATACCAGGGCGCAAATAGTGTAGTGTTACATTCCCCCCTCCTCCCTATCCACGTTTTTGCTTATAAATTATAGTTATTATTACATAAAAGATACCTACAACAACTAGATAAATCACATTTTTCACTGAGTTCCAGTGGAAGCAATTTGTTTTTGTACAGTAAGCAGCGGAACAAAGGAAAGCTCGGAAAACCTTGTTAACTTTTTAAAGCATTCGTTGGCTTCTCATGCATTATTCAGAACAGCCGGTGGGTATACACACGCATCCGTATGATGTTGTGTGTTTGTCACGGCCGCGTACATGTGTCCGCCACTACCAGGATAACATCGGCGGTAGCGGGCCGCTCGCTACCCTCCTCACAATTGACATTTCGCAAAGAGCCAACCCTTTTGTTGCTCGGATGAAATGTGAATTTCAATGAAAACGAGGTTAAAATTGCTCGGCCCCGACATAGCCGTGAGCCGTAAAAAAGAGATTTCATTACGGTCCATTGTTGCGTTATGATTTTCACGTTCCATTTTATTTTTAAGAATTGTTAAAGCACAAACACTTTTTCATGCAGTTTAACGTTTGTATTACAGTGTAGCGTCTCGAAAAGCTTTTAGAACGCTTTGTCGGGAGGGCAATTAACTCGGGAGAGTTGTTATTGTGTTTTTCGCTTGCTTTTACTCAATTAAAAATAATTTGAAATAATAGCAACGGCACAAAGACAAGAACGAGACGCGGCTGGAATAATTTAAGCTCCAGCCCCACCCCACGGAGTTAGCATCTTGTTTCATTAACGTGCCGAGTGTCTCGAGTAATATTTATATGAGTTGCGGATCATGAATATTTAGTTATTTACACTGCGGCCACGGCTTTAAAAAGAGCAAATTTTGACAGAGGTTCTCGCGCCGTTAATAAAATACAAGGATTACTCAGTGGAGTGGCTGCGTAACGTTATTTAATTTAATAGTTTTATTTGCGGCGGGTGAGATACACGCACACAAAGCCGTCGGACGTTAAGCTTCTTTTATCTCTCCCCGAGGCGGGATGAAAATCGAGCGTCGATATTGTGCTCGTAAAGGGCGTTTGGACGGGGGATAAATAACACGTCGTCGGGCCTTGTGCCGACTGTGCCGAGAGGAGCCGAGCATGGGTTACTTGCGAACTGCACTCGTTACTGCGCTCCTAGTACACTTTTTGTGTAACCAACGTGCTTAGCAGGAACTTGTTGTCCTATTCAAATAATAAAATGTCGACTGTTATATTTGAGGAGTATATTTCAGAGGGTTGATCCATGTCGATTTTTTATTTTGGAGAATAATAGTAGGTACATCAGTTGCCAGAGTTGTCATCTATATCGCTCCGAGCTCACTACATACCCCTAGGGAAGAGGAGGGTGAAACACAAACATTTGCGTCCCAACCCCACCCCGGACCATTGTACTAACTACAAAACTAGAGTGACGGTGTTTGTATTGTCCGCTGTGCAATTATACTTACTCGAAATATTTATTCATTCGGTGGTTTTAATACCTTTTTATGTCCTAGGGGGGAAAACCATTCAACCAGTCTTAAAGTAAAATAATCAAATCGAATGATGCAAAATAAATTAGAAATCAAAAGAAATTATTTAAACATTAAATCAATATGTAAATGCTGTTATTTTTAATTTAAAAATGGAAATTGTATGTAAAATTAACCACTTTAGCACCGCAAAGTTTATAAATAAAATACTTACCAGCCATAAAACATCCATCGCAAATAGAATGAAGAGCACTTAACTGAATTTGCGTGTTTTTCAACAAATTACGTCGGCTAGTGTGAAAGAGCGAATAAAGAAGAAATACGGCCTAGAGATATAAATCAGATTACTCTCTCGCGCAGCCCACTGTGCTTAAATTAAATGGCTTTGAACGAAAATTACGATGTTTTCCAAACGCTTTTATTTTGTTGTTCATTCGTCTGTGGAAATTCGCGAAATATTGGTGTTAAATAACATGCAGATGCCAGGCAAATTTTTGTGTTCGCTGAAATTACACGGTTCATTCATAGGTAGGAAAAATAACATGATAATTCCTGTAAGTAAAATCAATGATTTATTATTTTCTCTTTCAATAACACCCTAAAGTGTTTCTTCAAATGCCAACCATCAGTAATAAAATTCAAATTGTGTAAACATAGATTGTTAACCATCTATTCTTGTTTCATCGTCTTCTTATTTTCGAGACGATCATAGAAATAAACCTGTTGTATACAAATGTGTGCGCTGTGCGCTGTGGTGAGCACTGAGCCCGTGCCTTCGCTATGATAATATTGAAGTATTGAACGATGAATTCAATTATCTGTTTGTATTGTATCGCAGTTCTTCAACACTTATAATTGGATCCAAGCAACAATTAGTTTCATACACACAACTGAGCCAGTCATTCGCAGTTATAATAATTATTATTTCATAAACCATTAACCTCCAAATATAGACGGCGACCAAAGCACGATCCCTTCTTTTTTATTGCTTTATTTCTCGTGATATTTTATTTGATTGCTTTTTGAGAACCGGTCGTATTATTCACTGAGCGCTGATTTAATATTGAATTAAATCTTTGATGTATGTCTATGTTTAAATGTTAATTCCCATCGTGTTAAATGATTATACTTTGAGGCTATAACATATTGACATTAGTGTTTTATGAACTCATTAGCCGCTTCCGTTACATGTAAATTATTCAAGATATTTCTTTTGAACAAATATGTTAACACCATGTTTTATTCAACATTGTAAGTTATTTATTTGGTCACGAATTTTAAAGTGCGATTATCGTGGAAATGAATCGTTTTCATACCATCATAATATCTATCAAAGAGCGAACGCGTTCAACTTGAGTGAATTTCATTTCCATACATACCAGGCGCCCATGCACGCTCGGAGGTTGGAAATATAAAAGTCCCTTTGGCAACGATAAAGGCGTTCCACATTCAATGCAATTTCGTCGTGTGTCAGTGTCGCTATTCCGTGTCACATCGTGCGCTTCCGCCAGCCAGCCATCCAAGGCGAGGCTGGGCTTTACGCGTTTCGCTTCTCATTTACAAAGGCCGCCTTGGAACAAAGTTGCATTCTTTTAGTCTGTAGCAGTTCCCGACAAGAATCGCTGCACAATCCTACTTAGGTTTTTACTGAGTCTTTCTTTTGTAATGAATAAACTCTTTGTTTTGAGAGGAGAGAAGCGAGCTCAGCTCGATTAGCATTTCGTTTTCATTGCACTCAAATTTATCGCATAAAAGGTAATTTATGCAAATCTTTTCGTCAGTTTAACACTTTATGACGTCATGAGACCCAATAAAAATGATGTTGAATTATCATCTCGTATTTTAGATGTCATAAAAGCCGTAGATGTTATTTATATGGGTGTCAATATATGCGAGGAGGTAGGGTACTGGACCGGTTCTGTAAATGCTCTATTTACGGCCGGAGCGGCTGCCTTCGTATTTCATACAATCTATGGCTCCTTTTATATTCCTATTTAGGCAGGAAGTTTCCCCCTTGAATAAAAGAGAGCGTTTCAAAGCGCCGCCCGGTATATTAAAAAATATTTCCTTTGCATTTTCTTTGCTCAAAGTTTATTTATTTACGAGCTTGCTATAGGTGCGCTTTTGTTCTGTAATTTTACATTTTCAAGAGCCACTTTTATTATCATGTGGGTGGAATGAAATGCTTTATAAATTTGTTGTTTATCTTTCTTTGAGTTGTTGTCTTAATAATATTTTGACCTACAACTTAAATAAACACTGCTGAGATAAGGAGCTCAAATGTCAGAAGATTAAAGTTTATATCAATGATTGATTAGTTTAGTTGCTAAAACAAAATACGGTTATTATTGCGACTGCAATACGATATAATAACAGCACTCGGCAGTGTGGTATTTAATCTATTAACCGAAATAAATAAAACCTTACGAAAAATTAATTAAAGCCATCGTGACGTCAACTATAAGTTATAATGAATTTCCCTGTGACGTTTTATCGCTAGTTATCGCTAAAAGCATATACGTCACATTTTTGTTGTTCATGGTTCTGGAAGCTCTTGAAAATTTTAAATAAATTTAATAAAACGGAAATGGTTACGAAAAAGGTTGGTTCAAATTTCCTCTACGTGCAGTACAGTACATTAACATTATTTTTTCAACATGTTTCTTCATTCTCTAAAGTTTTACGTGTAAATGCATGTTTCTGACTAAGTAAAATTTGGGCGACACTAAAATCTTATTGTGTAATTAAGTATAACTAAGTTGTTTACTTGCCACGGCCCCTAATTCAAAAGCTAATTAGGGAGGCTCTTAATACGGCCCTCCGAATCCGCTAAAGAAGTTGTAAAAACTAAAATACGGAGATTAAAGTACATTAAAACCCATCTTTCAACCTTTATTGTAATTGAAACTTGAATTTCGTTTTCATTTATTCCTTTTGTTTTAATTACAGTGTCGAGGTTGACGGGGAGATTTTATTTTTAATTAATCTCGTTCGAATTTCCGAATAAAGGCGCGCCTGTGTGAAATGGCATTCGATTGTTTTTCTACACCAATTCGTTTTTTAAAAAAACCTTTCTTTTTAAATGTATTTTTTAAAAATCTCCTTTGTTTTTCTTTTGATGTAGACCTTGGAGCTGAAGTGTTGTTTAAATTCCCGCGTTTAGCAAAAAGTATGATTGAATTTTTAGTTCCAAAGAAATAAATTGAAGCCTTTTAGGAATTATTAAGTTAATAAATAGTGAAAAGGTCATATCTATCACTGTTTTTTTATTGAACCATAAACTGGAATATACAATAGTACAATACACACGCGATTGTATTTCTCTTTTCATTGTACGTTGGGAACATTTTGTCTGTTTGTTTAGAAACCCTTGTTATTTATAAGTGGCAAAGGCACTGAATAACAATTTTTTTTTTAAATAATCAACAATCAACGTTAAGCTATACAAAACCAGTTTAAACGGATCTCTCATTATACAGGCAATCCATACAAAGCGAGGCCAAGTTATACTGGAAAGTATAGTTTCATGTGCCGCCGTGTGTACTAACAACAGTAGGTAACTTAAATGAGTTTTTTCATGTTCACATGAATTTCATAGTTGCCCAAACATCGCATTAAACTAGCTGAGGGTATCTAAAACTAGATCTAGTGATTAACTTTATCTGATACGTCTGACATCCCAGGCGTGAAGTTTTTTTAAATTTTTATTACAATGAATATCTGATGAGCGGAGGCAATGAAAGCGTTCAAGAGTGACCACACTTAACGACGCGGAATCTGCATGAGCCTGTCAGAAAAAACTAAAGTACTTATGTATAAAATCGAATAGTCAGTCTGACGCGGTGTCGAGTCGCATCATCCACGCAACGTGGCGATTTTGGCGAATGACGTCTTTGTCGCTTTTATTGCGTAGAAATAAAGCTCTTTCTGTTCGGCTTACGCCGATACCGTGTCGATAGGTATCTGATTTAAAAGAGTGTCCATGGAGTTTCTTGCCCGTTCTTCTCCATAGAGATCTACGTTAGGGAATGGGCAACTACAGTACTTTCACAGTTTTTGTGCCTTGTGACTGGGACTGTAGCTATTTTTTACTGTTGTCTGTTTCGACAATTCAAAAGTGCCTGTAACTGGCCTACTTGAAATAAATGCTTTGATTTTGATTTTAATTTTGATTTATGATCACTCCTTTTATAAAGGATCATTAGGATTCTACCAAGAGAACACGGGTTGTTATTTTAGAGGGATTCTACGAAGGGAACACCGGTTCAACTTTCCGGAATTCTGACAGACATTTATTTAGGTATATTATAATAACGTATTAGGTATAGGTATTACTTACAACATCTCAGAAATGTTAATTCATATTATCTTTATTTTTGTGGTAAAGGATTAAGATTAATTAACATAGACAATATTTGCGGCTAGTAAAGACTATTCTTTCTATTTTAGAACTCTTAAGTTGCTTAATTAGTCCGTCAGACTACCGAAAATAATTATAACATTTTGTTTATTGTAATACATTTTTACAATATATTTTTCTCTTCGTAGAGTACCTAGTTTCTTAGTGTTAACAAGTACCTCATCCTTTGTTCACTAGCAAAATAGTTTACTTACACAGCTCGACTAAGGTATTTTCTTTGTGAAAACGGAGCTCTTTAAAATGAATTTCTTTTACAATCTTTTTAGCCGTGCTTTTTGTGATTCCCTAAATTAGTCTCACTGTTTCGCATTATTCATTCACTTTCAAAAATAATTCAACTCGTTTTATTTACAGAAAGTCCTTTTAAAAAACGTAGTTGACGTGCACTTTTGACAGTTGCAACAAAAATGAATAAATTAAAAAAGCTCGCAGAAAACCGAGGGTTGAACGAATATTGAAACAGTTGCGCATCAAATCGAATTGTACAAAGTTAATTACGCGGTGTCAGCCCTGAGTAGGGTACCCACGACCCTCCGCTACGCGCGGACAGTCCGTCCGGCCCCGCGCCTGATTGTGTTGCTTAATTATTATTTATAACTCGTTACCGCTTCTGATTCTGATACGCTACTGGAACTACGAATACGCATTTTATAACACGTAATCGTATAAATAATATTTTATTATAGTAATAAACTCCTATTGTTCACTGCCCTTAAAGCCTAGTCATATTTTGTTATGAAACTGTACGTTAAACATAAACACATTTTGCTTATGAATCCAATATGAGCAGAAGCACATATATTACCACCACCGAGGTTATTCAAGTAATTTGTCTCATAAATATTTTGCTCTTTGATTTACATAATTTATTGAAAACACGAAGCTTCAAAGGAGAACACGAGAAAAATGGCATGATAATTATTTCCAGTGCTCGCCAACGGCCCGCTTTCTTTACCTTTGAAAGTTCATTTAAATGATAATTTCCTCTACTAAGAGGGTTAAGGCGCTGCAGATTTCCTCGCAGTTCCCGGTACAATTAGCCTTATCCGTAATTTCCTTAGCTTCTTTCTTCTTGGCCGAGTTCTTATAAGTCGTAACACTGATACGTTCTTGCCCATTAGCTGACACGAACACTCTTTGTCGCCACTTATTCCGCATAGCAGAAAATTAATGTTCCGTCTCGGGTAGGTGGTGTATAAACAAGATGGTGGGTGGCTCCGCCCCGGTATTTATTGCTTCTGGCACGCCGCGAGCGGCCCATCCACCAAGCTGCCATAAACGCGAGCACTAAAACGTGCCATTTCCCTAAATTATTTTAATGACGTATGTTCCTTCAGTTTAGTGGATTGTAATTCGGTTACACTGTTGGGTTGGGAATCGCTTCCCGTACTCCAGTGGACGTATCCGTTGCCAAATATTCACCAGTTTGCCAGATTTAGCCGTGATTTGTCGCGGTCGACCGCGCGGAAACTAAATTGTTACAAGTTTTGGAAACGATACTGTTATGAGTCAGTGTGCGGGCAGGAGGGGACATTGTTTCAAGTCATTAGGCATGTAGGATGGTATCGCTCGAAACGCTTTCCTTTTTCGGAGCTTGTCGGCGGTGTGACTACAAATTAGATCCAACGAAGCCGTAATAGAAGATCTTCAAACGACTCCCTTCGGTGTCTTAATCGTACCGGGGCATGCCGACGCGCTCATTACACTCAACGCTCGGTACGCTCTTTTGTTCCTGTCGGTTGTGAATTGATTTACTCGCTATTGTGTGTTGCGGCTGCACTGGCATGCGGCGCCGACGCCGCATCACACCGTGCCGCATGCCGTTGCTACACCTCCGACTGTTGTTTGCGCTCGATATGCTCGTTGACGGGCGCTTCACCTCGCTTTTATTGAAATGTAAATTTCGAGTCCCGGTAATAAAGTTTTTTTCAAAGTTTCTGCTCGTGAGGCGAGTTCGTTTGTCAAGATAAAACGGCAGCTGGTCGGGCCCGACCCCTCTTGTTTGCAGTCAACTAGCGGGAGAGCATTGAGCCGGCGTTCATAACTTCGGCTGGGCGACCCCTCCGCGTCGCGTACAATGCCTCCCTCTCGAGTCTCGACTGGCTCAACTTGTAACGTTCACACCGTCATCCATAAAGGATTTAATGGCGATACGGTGTGTCGAAATATTAATTTGATTGTGGCATTATCGTTCTAAACTAGTATAGTGTCTGTAGTCTCCGGGCGTGCGTAGCGGTCGCGCACTGCGGTCGAGTGAACTCGAAGTCGAGTACCGCCGCGGCGTCGGTGGGCGTAAGACTATCGCACATTTGTCATTTGACTAACAATAAAGCGTTTAATTTTATTTATAGGCGTCGCGTGGGCATGATTTAATCGATTATTTGCTGTTATCGCAGTTGAGATATTCAGACGGTATGACTTCATCGTTAGAGATCGGATTATAGTAGCTGGAATTAGTTGCGGCACTTGATAATTGACAAGTTATTACCACAGACTTAATAAGTTTTACAAATTCGATTTATTAAATAAAAGGCAGGTGCTTGAATACGAAGCTATGAAACGGAGAGTTTCTTAGATTACAATCGTCGTATCGTTATTGGAGCGTATTGATTCAATCCACTTCGTCATTGTTAGAAACTGAAACGTGAAAAGATTATTGCTAGACTATAATATCTGTCGATTCACATAAAATTTTGTTATTTTTTCAAAAGTACTCTTCGGAACGACATCTCTCGGTTTCAACGCTGGAGTGCTTTAGTTTGCAATTTGTGATGCCATTAACCGTGTGCGTGAGTGAGAGGGGCGATGGTGTCGCACCGTTCTCATATCGGGCGCTGAATGTAAATGGCTTCATTTGATTATGTTCTACGCCGTAAACGCTCTTTGAATTTATGCAATCCCGGCGACTTGGTACCGCGCGGTCGACTCGACAAACGTTACGATTTTCCGGAGAGATCGGTGAGAAAAATTACAATATTCAGGAGAGTCGCAATTCGATGGTTTGTTATTTTCATTTCGTTTTTTGTATTTTATCTACAGGTACGGGGCCAAGATGTAAGAATTCTTATATCTCATTAAGGAATATCCTCAAAAAAACAATAAATTTTTGGGCACATTAGTAATAAGCTGTCAAAATCAAAATGTATTTTTTTGACAAATAAAATGAAATAGGTGTTTAAATGTAAATTTTATTCACATTCAAAGACAAAATACAACTGTAACGCAAACTACTCTGTTAATTTGTATGTACATGCCGCCATTACCCGCGCAAACAAGCCGTTAACATTTTAATTACACATGTATTTACCTCAATAGTAACATTTGTGTAGTAATTTCAACATAATTCGTGCGAACAGTATCAAATTAATATAACGGCAACAATAAGTTTTAATTAATAACACTTGGGTTGCGGTACGAAGCGGGAGGGGAGCGTTGCGGAGCTGTGCTACTCGATATCAAACTGATTAATTAATAGGACACAGTTAACGTGTGATTATCTTATAGAGATTGGATATACTTGTTTAACCTTTACAATGATATATTGTATCTAGTAACCTTTGTCAAGTTTGTTTTGTGTGCATAGGTGCAAGATAAGTATCCATGTGCGACTTGGTAGTTTATTTAGTTAGATCGATATGTATCGCGTTGCTCCGAAACGAATCATGTACAGTAGTACATGATTCGTTTTGTTTTACTTTATATTATAAATACTTAATTACCTAGCATTTTTTTATTATTTGTTATGATGATAAAATAATAGGTCTCGTCTCTCCTCCAAATGATTGTTACCCTAACCTTGAAAGCTTTTTTCTGCTTGATTCAAACATCTGATACGATGTTTCTTATTCAACTAAAACATATATTTCTCTGTTTCATTTTATTATCAATTAAATTTATCCTACAACCATTGCGTCAGAGCTTTCATCAAAAGCAAATGAAAACTACTAGTAACAGATTTTGATTTATTGTATAAACACGGAATAGCATATCAGTCTGTCAGAATCAATAGCCCGTTATTACGGCTACGTTCAGTCGTTCACTTTATATTCGTCGTTCACCATTCACTCATCGGTTACCATTCATTCAAGTTAGCGAACGACTGGGAATTGGGATGTTGAGCCTCGTGCGAAAGTTTTAGAAGTACTTTCATAATTATAGGTTTTACTGAACTTATTGACTATAGCTTTACAATGTAGCAAATTATTTTTCAATACACTTCCTGGAAAACTCGCTCTTATGGCACTACTATTAGGTTTAGCATGCAGTGCATTTAACACTCGTAGTTTTTTTTTTTCATTTATACTATTATTTGTGGTTTATTTAGAGCAGCACACCAAAGCTCTCGACAACCAACCTAGAAAGCCATCGAATGCAGTCGCTATGGCCGAAATCGGCTAAAAGGCATCATCGTTATAAGTTTATTTCCACAGATAACTATCGTGGATCAATTCCTATAGACGGCAGTGATCTTTTTTTTTAAATCTCAGCATAAGGCGTATAAGCCTCGGCTGCAATAACAAAGTTTTCCCACTTATATCAAAATATACTACATCTATTTACCTAGAAAAAATATATTTTTTTTTATATTGCTGGGACTTAAACATAACTGGCGAATTATGTATCCTATTTACTTTAGACATCTGCCTAACCTTCGGGGATTACAGGCCTAATGTTATGTTGTGTTATATTGTATTGTAATATATGAATTCAGTGTAAATTAAATTAACTTTTCATCTAATATAATTAAATACGGCTTCACATTGCCCAGTGTTGCAAATGAAAGTAATTTACATCGGCTTTCATATTTTGCGGCATCGCATTGAATTTGATGAATCAATTAATTGAACTGCTGTTTTAAGGTCGTCGTCGAAACATGCCGATTTTCCTGGCTCCACTTGTATTGTCAATAGTAACTCTGGGCCGTGGTTTACTATTATACTAACTGATATTGTGTGTGGTAATTGTTGTATAGTACATTCAATATAGTTTGGTTGTTTCTGGTGAATCTTTGCGTATATCAGAGTTGTGTGTGTACATGTACCCATCCATGGCAATATGAGGTTTGGTCTAATTTCGGTGTAAAATAAAAAATTATGTCCTTTATTTATATTTGTAAAAATATAAATAAAGGATATAAATAAATTGTGTTTTAATTCAGGTTTGGTCTAATTTCGGTGTACAATAAAAATAAAATAATAATTTATTTCCTTTATTTATATTTGTAAAAATATAAATAAATTGTGTTTTAATTCAGGCAAAATATCCATATACAACAAAAAATAATAATAATAAATTGAGATTGAATAAATCTAGTAAAGTAGAAAATCATAGAAAAATATCATTAAAATCATTAAAAATAAAAATCATTACGAAAATCAATAATAGTCATTCAATAAAATTACTCAAAAATAAAAACAAAAAGGTACGAGTATGTATAGGTACCCATAGTCTTCAAAAAATAACATAGGTTCATTCTTTCGTCATTTTATATTCCCGTTTATATGAACAGAAATGCAGTGCACAACTAATGGGCTTGCTAAGTTGCACGAGACAACCCTTAGTAACAATAGCATTATTCTATCAGATGTCTGCATAACATATCTATGATATGCTTCAATCCTAGTACTAAGCAAGGTTTTGTTAATGAAAAACCACGATCAAAATATAAAATAACAATGGCATAAGCATTTGGCAATATGTTCGTGCCCTATTATTACATTTTGACATAAACATAACTGGCGAAATGTGGGTGTACTATTAGGTACACCTCTGCTTTACCCTTCCGGGATTACACGCGTAACGTTATAAATAAGCGTGTTACTAATTATTGCTTTGTAGCTACTACAGTTCACAGAACATAATAATCAATTCCGATGACCACTGTTAATATCCAAAGGCTTCCAATTTCTCTTATTATCCTGTTTAATTAAATGCGGTCGGCCGACAATTGGATATTTAACCCTATTTCGCTATATTTTACACAGCAACGCGAAATATGTGCACAGCCAATAAATTAACGTTTTTAAACATGTTAACATGTTTGCGGTAGCATTATTATTTATTATTTCGAGTGGTGGTACATACGTACGTAATTAATGTTTAATAAATACATTTCATGCTTTATGTACTCAGTCAGTATGAATTATTTTCTCTGTATTGTTTCCATTATTGACGAACGGTAATAAATTGCAGGGTTAGATTATTGAAGTTGATAAATTAACAATAAACGTGGCCATGTTTCTTTTGTTAGCACAATATAGCTGTTAAGTTATAAACACATAAAACGTGACTTTTCACCCTATGTTTTATTGAACGTGTTGACATAAACATGAATGACATTTTCGAAATATTAGGAAATACATAGTAAAAATGTGTGAATAAAATAAAATACTAACAGATAAATTTTTGTCTGCAGGAAACCGCAGAAGTTTGCGTTGGCACATCTGTGGGCACCATTACCGAGCCAGACTGCCTCGGGCCCTGCGAGCCTGGTACTTCGGTCACCCTGGAGGGCATCGTGTGGCACGAGACGGAAGGTGGTGAGTTGTTACTAGCGCACGAACGCAAAGCACCGTAGCGCGCCCATCCCATACACTCCGCACGCTTCTGCACGCCTAGTATAAGTTCATGCTTTGCGATACATCATTACCGTCATTTTTTTTCATGGAGTCGTTATTATCACACTACAAGGATGAATAATCAATTCATGAACAAAGTTATGATTAGAGATCGGATATTCGGATGCATATTTGCCTAAAGTTCTTTTTTTCTATAGGGTACAAAAGTAGGGAAGCGGCTTCTAAAAATGCAATTTTTTTTCCAAGATCGCAGTATTCCATAAATAATACAGTGTGTATACAATGTAGTACTCATAAGCATAATCAATATTTTAAATCTATTTAAAACAAAGCAAGAAATTTGTTGAAAATAACACGAAAATTTACAATTATTGTATAATAATATCAATAATAGAATTATTTGATTTTAAATTTTGCTACTGAATATTCGAATGACAAAATGGTAAATATAACAATTCATTTTAATTAAAATAATAAAATGAATAAAATAAACTGGGTCTTTTTCCGTACTGACACGCACTCCTTACTAGTCAACACTCAAACTTTAAGTAAATATGCATCCGACTATCCGATCACTAGTTATGATAGAAAAAGGCTATTGTTTTCACATAAAACTAAACCTACTTTTAAATGCCGTGTCTACCACAGATCTGTGGTGTCTACCTTTATAGGGTTTATTTAGTCACTTGGAACGCTTATTTAGTAAGGCAGCTAACGAAAAAAAAAAAACTTTTCAAATAATTCAAGACATACTCATACAATAATAGTCCAAGTTTTATACAATTTGAATTAAGTTATCTTATGGAGGGATAAGTAAAACGCCATTAAATTCATCTTATATGAACGTAGCAATAGATGACGAAACAAACATGGGTTGTTGTACGGGGGAAGCCATAATGAATTCGGAGAAATAGGGTTTGGCAATAAATAACGTCGGGTATTTAGGCCAGCAATAAATATTTATGTGTTTTCTGTTATAATATAAATGTTATGATGTATAACGAACGATTAATTCGTGTCAAATTCAATTTTGATTAACCGCACGCTATTTATAATTTTCTTGCAAAATATTTAAAGAATTTAGGAATTTTATTTACCAGCAATATTCTGAGAAAAGAGTTTATTATAAAACTTGTGAAAAATTAACTCTAGAAATATAAAATCTTTGAGCTCTTAAAAAATAAAAATGCGCATAAAATGGGCGTCATTAAAGTCAATATCGAAATAATAAAAGCCCTCATAAAGCATATTATTAAGAAGTCCACTTACAGAAGCAATAATAATTTATTTACGACACCTGGCTCGGCGATTATGATTACCGATTGTACGTCTACAGTTTTTTTTGTCGCTCGTCATTCGTATTTCACGACGGCCGTAATCATCTCGTCCTTTCTCAGAGTTTTATATTTATTTATACCTCACAATCCCGAACTGGCTATTAATATTAAAATATTCATGGCGCACATAAAACAGTGGAGTCAATGAGACTCCCTACATAATTACTGGGCGCTTATTAGCCGGAGATAGCATCGCGGAATATTTAATAACCCTCCGAACCGATACGAGAGCCTTTACACCTTTTATGTTCGCCTGGTAATGAAATGCCCCGCAACTCTTTAGGGTAAGTAAATAAATTCCAAAATGGCCGGTAATCTCATCTACATAAATTATTATTATGTTTGCGACGAAATCAATCCTTACCGCGAGCCCTTATTTATTATTTATTGATTTTATTTTTGGTATTCAGACATTTAATTTCAAGTCAAATCAATTCGATTGTTCTCGCCGAATAGGTTCCAATATTGGAATTGCGGGAATTTTACGAACGCTTGTTTAATTCGTTTGCGTGATTTATTTTACTACGAACATCATTACGGGATCAATTTAATGCTATCCATAAGATACGGTCGTCCATCATTAAGATGAAAATAAAACAGACAATGTAATACGAGAGCACACGTCCCGAATGCCATTAGAGGGCCAGGGCACGCAACACAATGCTGCTCCCCCGTAGCCGCTCGTAATTATTATAAAACACGATAATAAATCACCATCTGCTCGCTTCTGTTGCCACTTTCCAAATTTATCCGGGCGATGGTCGCGCGCGGGTAGAGGGCCGCGGGGGGAGGCAATTCACGCCCTTCCTCTTCAAGCTTATTTATTTTCGGCTAATGGCGCCGAGGAGCTTACGGAAATTAAATACTGTTTACTGTGCGACTCCGACCGCGTTATAATTTTATTACGGGCTCACGTGTAAAATAATCGAGTTGTGAAGTTTCCTCATTTACTTACACGGGCACGGGCTGCTGTACCGCTCGTCGGAATAAATTCTCCATAAGTCTAAAAGTCCGGGGGATATCGAGCGGCATCTGGTGCCCGGCTACCGCTTCAAAAAATGTCCTCAGAGACAGGTTTACGAGGCTGGCTGTACCACACCACACTACCACAGTACAGTGTACGTGCTAACAATTAAGCGGAGGCTACCCAGTACACGCCGCGTTGCATTCCATTCCACTAATTAGTGGACGTATTTTAATATTTATGCTTCGTTTTCGAGTTTCGGTTTATGTCTCTTTTATGAAGCTTATTATGGAGCATTTTGTATCTGACACATAATAATCCACAACTTTTTTGTGTGAGGAACATGTTATACGGGTTTTATCATTCCAAATGCGGTTGTTGGACTACCTACCATATTGAGAGAGAAAAGTATACTTTAGCAGGTCGGCACCATTGAATGGATGTAAATGAAATCGTCGGAACTTTGTTTGTCTCGGTGTAGGAAACAATGGGCGAGTCTGATTAGTGCCGTGCTCGCCTGCTCGCCTGGTCGGACCAACGCGACGCTGCCCTTTGGCCCTCGTGCTCGACGCCCACTCTACTATTTTGTGTTATTAACTCAATCGATTTAGTCAACAAAAGAATGCTGGAGGTAAAAAAAACAAAATAATCAAATTCGGGTTTTTTGTTTTTACATGCCTACAAGGCACGCGATATTAAATATTGCGTGTTTAAATCACAAGGTACGGAGTTTAATCTCCAAGTTTAAGATTAACTTTGTGGAGTGCGACTCATACAAATATTGACGTAGGTAGAGATTTGTGAGCGTCGAAGTTGAAGGGGTGTCGGGAACAAAGCGGGCAAGCGGCGGGCGGGGGCAGAGTGGGGGCGAGGGCACGACAACTATTAGGCCGTTGATTACCGCGGCCGAGGTGTAATTAGCACCACCTAAATGAACCTATTCCGCGCGCTGCTTTCCTGGTAAAATGATCAAGCGATAGCCGGCTAATCTGTAGTTTATAAACTGAAGTTATTTATGTTTATGAATGGGGATTAAGACTATGGTTATGGATTTTGTAAAAACTACTTACAATGTATTTTATTTTTGCAAAAGGTAATTTGTTCACAGAAACTTATTTATCTTGTTTCGTTTTCTAGCAAACTCAAATTAAATGTATAATTTATGAAGTTAATATCTGTTTAATTTTAAACATGTAAGTAGTATAATAAAAAAGAAAGGAGATTATAGATCAACGGCCTGTACGCTGTGTATTATCTAGTTACATATTTCAGTTTCGGAACACGTTTTATAATGCGGATTAGGGATTGATGATTGATTTATTGTGTGGGTATGACTGACAATACTGACATGCATATTTGCATAATAGATAAACTAGACAATTTTGTTACAAAACGGTCGTCATCGCGTGTTCAAAAACGTTACTTTCGCGTATGTATGACACAAATATTGATGTACAAGCTATTTGGACGTCCCCTAGTCGTTAACAAACTAACAAGTATAGGTAGGCACAGGCGGCACGCGGTTGAACCATTAGTGACGTTCCAACAAATCGACGCGATTACACGCAGGCAAACAGTGGACCGACGATCTCTAATTTAACTTTTCCGTGACCGGTCGGCCGTATTAACAATTTACAAGGGGATTTCACCCCTAAATAATAAAAGTGCGGAGCGCGCCCAACGATTTCCTTTAGGAAGTTGCGCACCATCTGCTCCGAGCTACTTTTTAAATATTTCTGACAACCTGGTATTTCGTTTTATTAGTCGGCTCCGTACGATGGTTTCCGTATTTGTTATTTCTTTATGCCGCGAGTTTTTATATTCACACAACACGTTGCGGTTTTTTTCTACACAAAAATTTATCGTACACGTAGCGTGTGAACGTTGTAACTGATTTACGCGTTCACAATAGAAAGCAAACACGAGATTTTGAACATAAATAACCGTAGACAAAGTGGTAGCATAGCGGTTGTTCAATAATAAACTAATGATCGCCTCCATTGTCTCATTAGTCACCGAGCACGTCTCCTTGTTACAATAACTCCACCATTTCATGCTAATGGCTTATAGAGAAATGCTTTATGTGTTCATTGTTTTGTGGAACAATAAATAATAACTGCGAGCTTTGGAGGACTTGTGCCCACATTATACGGGTCAGTTGTCGATCTTGTTACACATTTACATTTTGTTTTTCCACGAAACAACTTTATATTTTGAAGCTCGCTATCAATTTATTTGGGATAATGTTTTTCTAAGTTAATGGAGCGTTTCTTCTAATAAAACTCGAATTGAAAAAACGTGAATCTCTGTATATGCTATTGTTTATTTTCGACATTTCCATGAAGCAACTTTACTTATAGTGGACGACAATAATTTTCTTTTTGATCCACTTTTCTTCTGTAAAGTAAATTTAACAGAGGCTATAAACTATTTTAGGCTTAACAATACACACACAGTCACGCACTATAGCGATGACCTGATGAAATGGCTACGACCAAATGTGAGGCCAATTTCGTTATCACGTAATTTCTACAAAAAAATGGCCGCAATAGCGTAGTACGTGTCCGTAGTGGCGTATAGTGTGATACTATACGCTACACTACGACCATAAATATACAGCCAGATTTCACAGTCATTCACCAACATTGGTATTGTACGGTTTACAAATTAAAATATTACGCCACAAACGCAAATAGCGCTTGTGTAAGCCTTCCCACCCAAATGTATTGAAAGCGAGCTACGGATGTAGTGTGATGTGATACTTGTTACTATCATTTAGTTTGTGTTGTTTGTCTCTGTCTGTCAGTAGAGTAGTGTAAACTTCTCCAGTGTACATCATAAATTCGTACAGCGCGCGGCCAGGCTATAAAAATGTATTAATATGCTGCAAACAATGTTACCCTAGTAGTAGTGAGATCATAACTTATGAGACGCGCTGTGCGGATACTCCGTTGTTTGAAATTGTTGTTGGCACCCGAGAAATATGGCGCACCGCTGTTGTGGAACCTATTTGGCGAAATAAAACTAAATACAATATGTGAATTTGTGAACACATGTTTGTGTGCATCCATCCATCTCAGCTATACTACTGACTGTGTCGTTTTAAAAAGATATAAGTACTTAGGTATTTACAATTCAACGAGACCGCTACATAAAATCGAGTCAACGAAAAAGCTCGCCAGGGATTAAAAAGGGATTGTCCGGGGCTCTCACTTTTATCTCAATTTGTTACTCTTGTTTACGAAAAACATTTTGAGGACAAAGAGAAGATTAAATCGCTCTGAATTACAATAAGGTCCTAAACCGCGGTAGGTGACATTATAAATTCACAATGAGCCTTTGGTTTGTACAATAAAATTGTGATGGCGTCCTTTGGAGGCGAAAAAGTGTCGCGAATAGAGGGGTGAAATTGATTAATTAAATTTGCATAAGTTGGCACGCTAGCGCGATAAGAGCGCGAGGTGAGGCGCGGGCGGGGGCAGGCTCCGGTGCGGCGGAGTCACGTCCGGGCTCCACCGCCGCACCGCTCGCGTCTCCTGCATCCCCAATATGCAAATGAGTGCTCCCGCGTGACAAATTGGATCCGAGGCTGCCGTCGCCGCCGATAACTTCACTGCACCAATTTCGTTAAAGCCGTATCTTCTTACACAGTTTAAAACTAATCCCATTACACGATCGACAGGATACGTATACAAGAAGCCATATATTTATCGTTCCGTGATATTGTTACAGGTGTACTAGTAGTGAATGTGACGTGGCGAGGGAAGACTTACGTAGGAACATTACTGGACTGCACGCGACACGACTGGGCGCCACCGCGGTTAGTATTTATGCGACTGTGCGCTCAAACTCTAATGTACACGAACGGGGAATACTAATGCCGCCGGGAATAACGCGTAGCGAGCTCACAAGAAGTGGCTCAATCTGTTACAAACACTGTGTAATGGACGTGCTCAGTCACGTATGTCTAAAATGAGTCGCAAAAACGTGAGCAGAAATTCCTGAATAGAGAAACACCGGGAATATCTTTTCGTAAATAATGACGCCATTGATATTCATGGGTTTCCACGAGTTTGTCGATTCGGTCGTCGTAAGGTTAAATGTCATATAAAGTTTCGTGTTATATTTCCTTAGGTTTTGTGACTCTCCAACGGAAGAGTTGGATGCACGGACGCCCAAGGGTCGAGGAGCGAAGCGCGGTCGCGGCGCGGCGCCCACTGACATGACGAACTTCACCGAGACACGGTCCTCGGTACATAGTAAGCTACGGAACGGCGGCGCCAAGGGACGGAGAGCACTGCCCTCTCCTACACCCTTCACGCCTCCCAGACCTGACTCGAAAAGAAAACGCACTTCGGACGCGGAGGAGCGACCTCCGACGCCGAAGGCTAAACGTCCGCCTCCCACACCGTCTTCCCCTCCCCCCGATCCCGTCCTCCTGGAGTGTCCAGAGCCAAACTGTTCTAAGAAGTACAAACATGCGAACGGTCTCAAGTACCACCGGTCACATGCACACGGTTCGCCTGATGACGATGACAAAGACGGGTCGAGTTCTGAGCAAGAAGAGCCAGCCACGGAGCCTGCCTCACCGGCTCGGCCGCCTTCCGCGCCTGCGACACCGGCCACGCCTGTCAAGTCGCCGACGCCGGTCAAGTCACCTGACGCGAAGGTTGACAAGTCGCCGGAGAAGTCTCCGGAGAAGCCCGAAGTGGACGCGGAGTCTCCTCGGGAAACGCCGCGATTCGCTGAGGAGTTCATCACGGCGGCCGAGCCGCCCCCGGCGGTGGACCGGCCGCAGACGCCGCCGCCGCCCCCCGCCACGCCGCCTGACGCACTGCCCACGCTACAACCTACACAGTTTAAGGTAAACATAAAAATCCTCGTTGTGTCAGTTAGCTATTGCAATAGCCTAGTAATCTACCAAAACATAGGGCTTATGATCCTATGAGACAGTTGAGGCAAACCGCAAACATGTGGTCACGTCACGTCGAGAATGGACAACCAAATACCGGTCTGTGCCTTTCAAGCACAAATTGCTAATCTTCTAAATGTATGGCTGCGCAGGTAAAGCCTCGGTCAGCACTAATGGCGGAGGAGCGAAAGTCAACGGAGTCACCCGCTGAAGAGTCGCCGGGCAAGAGACGCGCGCGCCGGTCGCCGACGCCGGGCGTCCGGTCGCCGGCCTACTCCGATATATCGGACGACGCCGCGCCGCCCGACGCACCGCCGGATGATCCCGCGCATCGGCCATTTCCGGTTTATCATCAGGTATGATTGCAACCAATAGAGAAAGAGTTAAGTAACTGAAAGAAACGAAGGGAAACAAACTTCTCACCATCGGAAAGCTAAATCTTTCTTAGGGAGAATATCGCCAATTAATTTAAACCGCGTTCAAGAAAGCTGTAAGTGTCATAGTGGCTACGGTATCATGAACTATTGATATTGACAGCTCCTGAACGCCGTTTAGATGTGCTGATTGCGTTCAGTGTCATTGGTGAAATCCCCTCTTAGCCATAATCAGTTTATTTTTCATAACAAAAGAATGTCAGAAAAGTTTATTTAACATCGAAATTGTTGTTACTATTTCAGTTCTACGGCCAGCCGTCATACATGCCCCCCTCGCACCCCCCTCCCGTGCCTCCTCAGTCGTCAGACAAAGGCAAGGAGGATCTCTCCAAAGGAGACTCCAAGGGTGACATGAAAGTAAGTACTCCACACTTGTGTCCACACTCTTATAGCTGGTCAAAATTTGATAAGTGAATGGTTTTGTAACATGTAAACACCAACTATAAACTCTCTTGCACATCACCTGGGGACCTAAAACGGTCGCTTTAGCAGAATATAATAGGATTTAATAATATGAATTACGTTATAATTCGTAAATTGGTCAAAAAGTTATTTTTGACAATAAAATTCACAATATTTACTGCATCTGTGACCATTTTAAGAATTTGAAATTGTCAAAGAATCCTAAATAACTGAAACATCTTTGATCTTATCACGATTTGAGTCAAAATTCGATGATCTCGATGTAATACCGTTGCTATGATTTTTCGGCTGAAAGTCTTCCAATACAACTCATCTGAATGACCATTACCAGCCTTCACTAAATCCATCTTTCTAATCTTCCCTAGGACGGCAAACCCGATAACGGCCCTCAAAAAGTGTTACCCCAACACTTCTACCCCTACAACTACGTTCCGAACTTCCCCTACAACGTGGAACCTGGGGGTCCTCCCCCCGGGCCGCCCTTAGAAGACAAGGGCAAGGACAGTGACCGCTCCAAGACCACCCCTAGTCCTTTAGACAAGAACAAGCAACAACGACCCCCTGATGGCAAGGAGAATCCAGCGCGGCCAAATGATAATCATCAGATACTGAAGGAGAGCATTGAAATGAAAGCACAGATGGGACCGTATGCCTTCCAGAGACCACCGCATGCGAGAGAAGAGGAGTTGAGAAGGTATGTGTTATGTTTGATGATTCATGATTATTAAAGCACATAATTGAGACTGCAGAAAAGTAGTTGACATGACCATCAACATAAAGTAGAAAATAATCTCGTTTAAGATGTGCTAATTGTGTATAAAAACGAATTTGTGTTCATAAAAAATATTCAGTTTCAAAGGTTTTGAGGATTGTCCCAATAATGTCCACAAAAAATTGTATCATTAAAATGTCCCACCACTCCTCTTCCAGATATTACATGAGTCTAGACCAGAGAAGAAAAGAAGGGGGCGGCGACTCCAAGCCCCCCGGGATGCCGCCGGGGGCCAGCGGCGCCCCGGGGGGACCAGGGGCCCGGCCCCCGCCGCAGCCTGCGCACAAGCAGCCGTCGAAAGACAAGGACGATAAGCCCAAGGAAGAGGTCAAGGTAACTGATTTACCTCTGAATTGTGAATACGGGGTTGCCAGGAATAATAAACTTAAAACAAAAAATCGGATGGGTGCTAGCAACCTTCCTTCATAATTTTGTGTCTGGCAACCTAGTATCATCCTGTGACATAACACCACCAGGCCAGCCTCTCCCCAACCTCGTTGGCTCCGGCTGCCTGCTAACCTAACCTTATTTTAGACGGAGCCACAGCCGCCCGACCAGCACTACCCACTCTATGGCAGAAACCGATACCCTAAGGTTAGATACCACTGATACCAGATTTTTAGATTTTGCGTGACGACGAAGAAACTCGATGTAAATAAAGGTTACGTTTATCGTGACAGCGGCGTTCGACTTGATATTATGAATTTTGTATGCACCTTCATTGCGCCGTTGTCGGTTAAATCGTTACCGATCCAAGACTTGACCCCGCGACTGCTATTTAACTTCGGAGTTTGATCGACCTCGACCAGTAATGTTAAGCGTCTGAGTGACAGCCGAGGTAATCCGATTACTGCGGTTACATTTGGAACACCGCGGATCATAACACCGCGGTCTTGCGAGTTTTATCAGCAAGTCAATAAGATTTCGGTAAGGATCGCTTGTAGAGCATATCCATAGATATCGTCATAATAGGTCTTTACCTATGTAATTGGAGATTTAGTAACCAGCATTTTCAGATTTAATTATCTGTGGATTGGCGCGCAATTCGAAATTCAAATAAATTTTATGCGAAAGCCTTGTTCTTTTAATTTCAAATGAAGTCATTTGTTTTTAGATAGTTTTTTGTTTTTGTGAAATTGTGGTAGTATTTGGCGCCATGGATAAACTGAAAATTCGTACAATTTTCGAATATGAGTTCCTACGTGGACATACCGCTGCGCAAACAACACGAAACATTAACGACGTGTACGGGCCTAACACTGCTTGCATAAACACGGTCCATTATTAGTTCAATCGTTTTAAATCTGGAAATTTTGAGTTGTCTTCAACTCAAAATTTCCAGATTTCCGACCGCGATGCTCATAAGAATGAGCAACACGGTCCATTATTAGTTCAATCGTTTTAAATCTGGAAATTTTGAGTTGTCTTCAACTCAAAATTTCCAGATTTCCGACCGCGATGCTCATTCTTATGAGCATCGCGGTCGGCCGGTAACCATTGTCGACAACGACGAATTGAAGGCGGTAGTGGAAACGGATCTAACTCAATCTACGGCTGAGCTTGCTGCGGGCCTTGGAGTTAGTGTCAAAACGACATTGAAGCACTTGCGTCAAATCGGAAAGATAAAAAAGCTAGAAAAGCTAAAATAAAAAAAATATACAAAAAATTTTGTTTTTAAAATTTTCATACAAATCTCCAATTTCATAGGTAAAGACCTAATATATAATATCAAAGTAACACACCGTGTGTGTTGAGTTCGCGGCAAGTTCTAGAAAGGCGGACACTTTTCCGGGGTTTTTTGTCGTTTGCGGATAAAACTTCCTCTAACCAAGGTACCTACTGTCTCGTATTAAACCATATTTTCCCTTGCAGGTGAAACAAGAAGGCCAGAAGCCGACGACAGAGACGCAGGGTCCTCCGCCACCCCCTACATCGCAGTACTACCTGCCTCCCTACATGCAGCCGCCTCACTACGGGGCCCTGCCCTTCGACCCGGTGTACCGCGCCCCCCTCAGCCCCATGCTGGTGAGCGGCTTCGGCGGAGGCTGGACCGTGCCGCGCTACCACGCGCCCGAGGACCTGTCCCGGCCGGGCGGCGCGGGCAAGCTGGACCTCATGCCCGGGGTGGGCGGGCCTGGAGGTGGACACGGCCCAAACTTCGCCTATGGCGGCGCTCCACACAAGATTCATGAGTTGCAGGTTTGTTATCTAAGTTATCATCACAGCAGTTAGGTACATTAATGGGGAACAAGATATCAAAGACCAAACCAAATACACCTACCACCAACTAAAAATTTAGACTCTTTGCTACGACTTTGACTTACGAAAACACTCGAATGTAAAAAAATCGGACCAGACTCAACCTGAAAATGTATGTCTGCTACCCAGAGAATGGTGGGCGTTTTGGTGGTTGTCTGTTGTTAGTTGTAGCGTTTAAAAAATACTGATTCTCTGTTACATTTTTTTCCCTTTATGTTCTCAGCATTTCCAACGACGTTGATATTAAAACTTTTGTTTGTTTCCTCTTCCAGGAGCACGCCAAGTCCCCGGCCAACAAGCCGCGCGCGGACGCGCCCAAGGAGCCGGCGCCGTCGCCGCGCTCCCCGCGCTCCCCGCCCCCGCAGCGCCACGTGCACACGCACCACCACACGCACGTGGGGCTGGGCTACCCGCTGTACCCGCCGCCCTACCCCGGTCAGTAGCACACCCGCCACGGGGACTAAGCGGATGACGAAGGTGAAGTGACCACCGACCACGACGTAACTTACGACACGCGCACTGCCTGATGTCGTGGACGGGGCATTAGAATTCGAACGCGTGAACTCATGTAAATGAGGCGTGATTGAGAAAAACAAGGACAGTTTCGCGAAACAAGAGACGCATTTTGTTTTTTGTATTTGACCTCCATTTGCTTACTACTCCGGGGTGCATGCTTGTCATAATACACCATTACTCTTTTAGACTCCTAACACTTCATTAGTAATATCTTTGTTGAGTTTGTTGTGTGTTTGAAGTAATTGCTTTAGCCGAATTTCGATTACGTCAACTCTACACCCCTCGGCTTAGCGACCGCCTTCGGTCGCTAATAATGTGATGTGTTGGTTGCAGGGGCGCGATAGCACACGGCGGACGAGCGGGGCAGTCCCGCCCGGCCGTAGCTATCGTAGAGAGACGATAGTCGAGGCGGCACGTAGTGCTCAGAGACAGTAATGGAAGATTATGTTTTGCAGCGGCGGCGGTGCTAGCCAGCACGCAGGCCGTAGTCAACTCGTTCCCGACGCCGCCCAAATGAGAGAGACGCCATGACGTGTAGTGAGCCGACCGTGACCCGCGCGCGGAGCGTCCGCGCCCGCGACCCGCGACCGCGCGCCCCGCGATACGCGCGTGACCCGCGCGATCCGCGCCAAGAACGCGCGTGCGAGCGCCGCGCGGACAGACTGTGACTTCGTGATGATCGAACTCCGATCGAAAACTTTATCTCTATGCCAGTAGCCATAATTTAAACACTGTGATCTCGCGTAACCCACAAAATGTGTATGTGATGTGCGCTTTGAATGTTATAGAATGTGTCCGGACCGATAGTTACCTTTTATAGTTGCGAGTGTTGTGTTGTGAAGACTCCTCGATGGATGTTGTGAACGTTGTGCGAGCGCGCGTGGACCTGCGCGCCCGACACTTGTCTACCCTGTTTTATATGTTACTAGTGGAAGCACAAACTAGTTTTGTACATATTAGTGTTATGTGTAAAGTACCCTACGATTGTTAGTGTTCCATAAGGGTTATGTAATATAAACATCGAATTTTCCGATTCTCCCTCTGGGCATTGTACTGATGTTTGAAGCCCCGTGTCTAAAATTTATATCATTGCGAATACAGCCTAGTAAGATCTTTATTTATGATGATATCTGCATTCCACGAAACGAAAGCGAGCGTATCTAGTTTTAAAGTATAATATTAGTTAAGTTTTAAAGTAATATAGTGTAAGTATAAAGGCGTCAATGTGATCATTACAATATGAGTCGTAGCGTGCACAAATCGTACTCTGTCTCGATATAGTGAACAATGACTTATTATTATATAACGTAGAGAGCATCCTATAGATTCGTCGAGTGTTTGAGCATCGCTGTGCGTGTATGTATGTCAGGCTTTTAATCATAACTATAAAAATCTCATAGTCCGATATGTCTCAATACAAGGGATTAGAGTTTCTGTACTGCACTTAGATAAGAGTGGCATTGACCTGTGTTCGACGACGACTATAATTTCCATGCATTTAAGATACCATTGACTTCCTATTAGATCGTCTCGACGGGAATGTTATCTATTGTTTCACCAAGTAGTCTTCCAATTGGTTCACGTGGGGAAATCTTATTGTGTTGATGAATCTATTTTGTATTTAACATTAACTGATGAGATGTTTGTTATTTAATTTGCGACTGCACACCAAGTGTGTGCGGCGCGACGACTCCCACTGGCGGAGACTGACGTCGGTTGCATTTCAACTTAGTAGAGAAAACATTTATAAACACATTTTAGAGAATTACATAAAATATTTGTAGTGATATGGTATTATTTTCATGACATTTTAGTCAATGTACGCGCGTACCTGTTTCATATTAAATTAACAAAAAAAAAAAACAATATTTTGTAGAAAATGCGGGGCCTAATACCTATGTTTATATGGTGTAAGTGAATCAAGTCTGTGACAAGGAATTTCAGATAACCAGTGACTTTCAACCTCTTGTTATCAAATACTGTTGATTTAAAGCAAATGTCTACTTAACTAATTACAATTGAAGCTGATATTGATACAAGACTATTAGTCGGTTGATTGGTGATTTATATCATTTTAAGTGATATGGTTGATAGATCTAAAAATCCCTAAAAATAAATATGTTGAAGAGTACTACCCAGTGATTTTTGGAACCTTGACACTGGCAAAATTATATGAAAACAAATGATGGAACAACGCCCATAACAGTAAAAAATAACTTCAATATTACAGACGAACATCAAAATCATCAATCAACCCATCTAATATGACTGTTATTGAATATATGCAAGAAAAACTTTGACGACACTCAATCATGATTAATAGATATGAATACTGTTATTTTCCGTCAAATTCTATGTAGTCACGTAAAAGAATGTAACTTTGAAAAGAACTTATCTTTACTGGATGTGAGAATGTGAAGCTATACAAAAATCTGTAAACGAGCATTAGACGTTCGGAATGGTACCTGCTTACAAGCAATCATTATCAAGATCGTGATTACCAGCTGTGATTAACGCTATTTTGGAGTATCAGAGCGGTCCAATCAGGACGTTATGTTGATTAGCTATTCGTGTGAGGAGGCTCTTGGCCTCATGAACTCACTGTCACCGCTCGAAAATTCAGTTAGGGCTTTGTAGCAGTATGCGGTGACCCGCGATGCGATGCAGTATGGCCAATAGAATTGATTTTGAAAAATTATTGTTTAAATGGAGCGGGCATGTGATGCACCGCAAGGTACGTCAGGTGCGTAGCATTGTATTAGTGATTGATTTGTGATGACGATGACACATGCGTCGTATGAACGTATCGCGCCGCGTATTGCGCTCAGCTCGCGCGTGTAGCTAGTATCTACCAAGCGAGCAGGCACGGAATCAGGAGCAGGAGCTCACGTGATCTCATAGCCAAGCGCTCGGTGCATAGTCGACGCGTAGACTGATCGATCTTTTGTTTCTAACCCCGTTCGACCACGGACATATTACGCTTTCATATTTTGTACCAGTCGCGTACTATAAAACTTGATCATTGTATTTATAATGTATCAATATATAAATGAACATTTGTGTATTTTTTTTTTGATGTAACTAAAGCCAAGTTTGATTTTACTTAGAAAAGAATTCGAGACGTTGAAAAAAGGAATAATAAAGATAAATTATTTCTTAAAAAAATGTGTTTTATTTCCTGCATAAAATGTTAGTAAAAGCTTATTGTCATGATTAATACATTATGCTTACATGTTATTGTATGACTAGGAACAGAGTGCAGTGTTATACAATACGTACATTTTACTTATTTCTAAAGTTATTAACATGGCAATATTTAAAAAGCAACTTAATATCAAATTAAAACGGTGCGAGATACGTGGAAAGTGCAATATGGTAACTTAAAATATATGCACAAGTTATAAATAAGTTAAAGCTACTTATAATGTCGAATAAATTATTCAAAATACTGATTACTAATGTAAATCTAAAATTATGCGAAATGCGTTATAATAATTTATGTGGACCCATAAAAACGTCAGTGCTAACTCGTTGAGTTATAGCTAACTACATTATTACAATAGTTTTGTTGGTTTTAAGGTGGAGCTAACAGTTATGCGCAGTCATTGGTATTTATTACTATTGTCATGTAAAATAAATACGTTGTATTATTTGGCTTCATTAAATATTAAAGCTTATACACCGTGACTTTTTAGTCGTCTTACAAAGGTGGTCCACTCAATGTACCCGACATAAAATAGCCCTAAGCGCGATTTCTTTTTTTTATCTACCCTAATAAGTACAAAGGAAAATAAATAACACATTAGAATAAAATTATGAAACAACAAATCAAAACAGCAATGAAACATCCTGTTAATGATGTTTACGTCCAACGGGAGAACACAGCTACCACAGCAACTACCCAGCGCTCGAGTCGTGCAACAGGGTGTTTTAACTGCGTCATGCGTCATAATACTGAATAATATTTTTATTTTTAAATTATTAAAATCTCTTAAATATCTATTTCTTTTTATGAATGTGTAGTAGTCATTGCATACATGAAGTGGGCTGCCGTTGTAAGGCTACTAAAAAGTCACGGTGTATATTTTACGAACGTTTGATTTCTCCGTATCTTATCAATAGAAAATCCTAGTAAGGTCACTCAGTAATTTAGAGATATTTAGCCCAATACCTAAAGTGGTTTTAAAAAAGTAGGCAATATCCCAGGTAAAATAAATTAGTAAAGAGTAGACAATAATGAGTTCCGAACAACAACTGGTAGCTCCACGCTATTCTTGTAAAATTCTTTGGTCTCCGGTTTGTACAGTAACAATACTAAACTGTGGTAAAAATCGAATACTAAAATAAAACATTAACGCTTAATATACACTACAGTACACTTAAAAATACAAAATTCATCAATTTAGATACGTAATTTCGAAAATAAATACAGTTAAAAATTCATTTAATTTAACGCAAGAATTTTTCACAACCAATGTAAAAATATAGTAGGTATTCCTACTTCAGTCTAGGTCGTCAGGTCTCAGTTGTCGTTCTCCTTCGCTGAGGAAGATGAGCATAGCTTTGTACAGGAGGTATAGCCCGAGCATGCGCCTTTCCTTCATCGGCCAGGAAGCCACCAGGCCGTAGTAGTTCCCGACTTTAAGATTCTTCAAGGACGCTAATCCTAATGCATCTATCATTGATGCTTCGTATGTATAAGCCTCAGCTGGTATAACGTTTTGAAAGATATGAAGACACACCACACCTACTTTGTCAGACCAGATGTCTAGGATGTGTTGGACCTTCTTGTCTTTGGATGTCTTGAAATCTTTCTTCCATAATGTCAGAGCTTGGTATAAGTGTGAGTACGGGCGGGAGCGTTTTCCTGGAAAAGGCGTGTTACAGATTTACACATTAGATTCTCCTATTCGAGGAGTATTTTGTCAAAGACGATAGTGATTTTCAACTAATATTCATTTGTGAAAAGTCAGCCCACTGTTGGGCAGACCTTTCAAATTAAACACGACGATCTTTTAGTGATAACTAGAATCAATTTTGATTTCCTTGTAACTGTTGCCATGCAAAAGTGCATTTTAATGGCCTAATTGAAATAAACAGTTTGGCTTGACTATGCGACTAATCAGCTAACTAAAATAGCTAAACTATGTAATTTATAAATTAATCACCTAAGCATTGATAGCCTATTGGTGTGACCGTCGGACTGCCAAGTCATAGGTCTCAAGTTCGAACCCAAGACAAAAGAAAACATCGTAAGGAAACCAGCATGCCTGAGAGGTATTTCTCGACGGCATGTAAAGCCAAGTTAGAGGCACGTTCGGCGGCATAAAAACTGACACCAGGTTAGGCACTAACCACACGATAAAGAAAGAGCTAATTACCTTTTCCGACATAAAATATTGAGTTTAGAAATGTAACCCAAGACGCGTGTTTGTCCTGTTTCCCGGCCTTCACAGGTAGATTGTTGGTTAATCTGGGGTCCAATAACAAATATGTGAAGGACGTCTTAGCGGTCCCTTCGCGCCAATTCTTAGTACTGTCGCTGAAGTTAGCCCGGGCGTTGCTCTCCAATTCCATATACACTGTGAGATCTTTTATCCAGTCTTTGTTGCGTATAGATTTTTCTATTTCTATACTGTATGCTGGAAATTAAAGATTGTTTTAAAGTACGCAGATAAACCATATCCTAGATTAATTGTTCCTTGGGATGTCGGTTAAACATAACAGCTAGTTTTCAATTAGGGGGTGATATATTTCGATATCCTTAGTACAATTACGAAGTTACTGCCTACATGTATTCATCAGTTTAGTAGGTAGTACTCGTCATTATCATCTACCTAGCCTTTTCCCGACTATGTTGGGGTCGGCTTCCAGTCTAACCGGATGCAGCTGAATACCAGTATTTTACATGGAGAGACTGCCTATCTGGCTTCCACAATCCAGTTAGTACTGGGTAATACAATACCCCTTGGTAAGACTGGTTGTTAGACTTTTTGGGCCACTGAGTACCTAACGACTGTCAAAGATCTACAAATGACACCCGGGACCAACGGCTTAACGTGCTAACTTAAAAGGTACAACTAAGAACTAAAGTTGCCTTTTGCGAAACAATTTCATCTTATACTATATTCACTAGTTAGTATAGGTACAACTTTTAATTATTGTGAAACAAGCATTGTACGGTTGACCCAAAATGTAAGCATGTGACTTGTGACATCATAATACTGATAGGTGGTCTTAAATATACCTAGTTGTTTCGGAAAGCCCGCCGTCTGACCTTACTGACATTGAGATAATCAGTAGGTATGTCCCAGTAGGTCATAATCATACGGCCGCATTTTATTAATTGAAAGATGATCTCTACATAGTTATGGCAAAGTGGGGTGAGTAGAGATGACGGGGCAGTAAAGGCGAATCGAGAGAAAACTTAGAAAATAATTCTTTGACTAAATGGTGTTTGTTGCCATGCGGCGCTGCCAAAGAAAAAACGGATGGATTGTACAGGGTAAATGATAGCTTGACGGCTTTACAGGGAAGACTGGCAGAAGAAAACATGTTGTGGCGACCGTATCATGGGACAAGGCAGGACAATGATGATCTACTACTATTCTAAGAAGTTTTTGATAATGAGTTTATGAGATAGTTTGGATTGAATGTAGAAAAAACTTGCACCTAAAAAACAAAGTTAAAATCAAAGCCAACACGGCATAAATACTGAAGAACTCATAACCTTTGTTCAGGAATAATTTTACTGCTTCTTTACTTGGCAATTTCAGTTTTATAACCATTATTGAATAATAAATTACAAAAAAAAATGCATAAAAACTAAATTAATTCTAAAAACAATCATTGGACTGACTAATTCCCATTAGTGTCAGTGCCAGACACCCTTTAAAAAAAATCGTTAAAATAAAACTTGATATTTCTAATAAGTTGCAATATCTATCATCGTATTGAACCTCTATGTAGTATGTTAGGTACTATTGGTTGTTTTCTGCGGGGCCAAGGCTTAATTTTGCTTGCCATTTCTGTCCTGATCTGGTAGAAAAGCCCTTGCGGGTGTAAACAATCAGCGATATCTGCCGAAGCATAACGTGTTTATGTAATGTCTTAAGTCGCATGTCGCCTACGATTAGTAATTGTTTTCAAAACTGTATTCCAATTGGAACTCCTACTAAGAAAAAAACAACAACTAAATTGGAATACCTGCTAAGATTATTATGCCGAGCCTTACATCCTAAAAATCGGAGTAGGTAGGTACAGTATCCGGCCGTAAATATGGCACATCGATGTTTTTGATAATATATCAGTGTGAGACTGACGGTCGACTACTTTTCACTCTTATTCTCTGAGTCTTATGGGTGACAATTGGTCGACCGTCTGTCATTCGTACGTCAGCAGATAAGGCGAACTACAAAGTTGCACTTTTTTTAAACTTCTATGAGTCATATTTACCGCCATTTTGTACTAACAAAACATATACAAAAAAAAATACTCACTTTTCTTCTGCAGGTTACTCGTAATAGCAAGTCCCAGAAGATAACTATTTAGTTCATCCACGTCATCCTTAGATTCATCCCTCGATGCCCTAGGTCTTCCTGGCCCTTTCTTCAGCGCCTGCAATTTCTTCAAGTACAAGTTTCTTGTGGTGTCCTGTATGGGTCCTGGGGTGAATCCTAGTCGTAGCAGTTCAGCCCTGAGGGTGTTGTCATCGTATTGAACCGATGCTGGGAGGGAAGACGCCACGGAGACTATCGTCTGGTCAGGAGTGAATAGCTCCGTATCTTCATCCACTGAAAGCCTGAGGGGTCGACGGTACATTGTTGTTATATTATCTTTAAGGTACTAAAATGCTGTTAAGCCAGGACGTGGCCAAAACCAACTAGTATTTTGCCAAACACACAATTCTACTGAGGTTTCATTATAAATCACGGTAAATATATAGATTTATTTAAGTGTGTCTATTTAGGCAAATTAGGTAATTAGCTTTTTGGCTAATGAGACTGTTACTGAGTCGTCCTGGTTCAAGTACATGTTGGTATAGGTATATCTGTGGTACGTTGGAAGTTTTCCTTGTTGCCTGTTACCTAGGTACTAACTACAGTACGACGAAAGTAAAACTATTTAAACAAACTCTCGAACAAGATATGGATTATCCATAATCGATAGTGATTGTCATTTCGGAACGTAATTAGGTAGTGATAACAAGTAACAATGCGACGTCAGCAAAGAAGTGATAAGAGCATTGTAGGCCTGACTCGCGTCCTGATAGGGATGGATACCTCTAAATAGAAGAATTATACTTTATGGCAATGGCAAAAAAAAAAACATTAGGGGAATTCCCAAAAGTATTTTCTGCTGAACTGCATAATAAACATTACGACTTGAAACATTTGCATTTGGCAAAGTATTTTCAACAAACTTTTGTTGATGATGATGAAAAAAAAACTTTAAATTCAATGTAGTAGGTTTGTGTAGGCTTATCACTTCCCGATTCTGCACAATCAATTTACCGAAAATAATGCTATTGGCAGACTAATTAGTATACTGTAATTTACGCATTATCATCAACTATTTTTTTAATTTATCCTCCTCAGTCAGTCTCTTTTGTCATTAAAGGAGCTAGATTATATTAACAGTTCATTGCTGATTGTTAACACTGCTGGCAAGGACTGTCTGACGACTAGTTTATCTAGCTTTAGTTGGTCTACTTTATTTGTATTAAGCACAAGCATAGCATAAGCATAATCAGCCTATTAATGTTCCCACTGCTGGGACGCAGGCCTCCTCTCTATGAGAGGGAATGGGCTATAATCCACCACACGGGCTCAGTGCGGGTTGGTAGATGTCACATGTCTTCGAATTTTTGGTTCTAGGACATGCCGGTTTCCTCACGATGTTTTCCTTCACCGTTTTGAGAGCAGTGGTGATGAAATAACTTACACAAAGTAATGCGCCTGGCTGGGTTCGAACCCACAACTTACTGCTCGTAAGTCGGGGTCTCCACCACTGGGCCACCGCTGCTCTCTTATATTTTATTCGTATTACAGATTTTAAATAAAAAACTACTTACACAACAGGCGACACAAGCAGCCTTTTCTCAATCAGCACCACATTTTCCTCTTTATCCTCATACTTGTATTCTTCATGTACATTCGCTATCACGATACTCCCGCCCGAGTAGTTACTGCTCACACCACTGCTAGCCGATGATCTCCTGGTATTTCCAGCCTCTTCACCTTTACTCGTACACAAGTACTCATTCGTTTTATTCTGAACTACCGCTAGAACCCTGTCTAATTCATGCGAACACTCACTTGAGATCAAACTACTTGTATTAGTATTACATTTGGCATGTTTGGTCCTTTGTTTCTTCAAAGTACTCTTTGTATTGTAATTTGTATGGGTTATGTTAGTTGGTGAGCCGGGTAAAGAAAAGTTCTCATACACACTGATGCGTTGGTTCATCACATTTGATCTTGAAGGTTCACTAAACTGCCTGGTCTCGTCTGAGGTAAACTCTATTGGCTGTATACCACTTATTTGTACATCTGATGATTTGCTGGAGAAGCAGGATTTAAAGGTACTGTTTATATCACTAGATATCTTATCTTTAGTGAGATCGAGTGTTACATTATCCGTAAAGTCTAAACAGGTACTTTTCCATGGGGCTGATTCATTGTCTATAAGATATGTGTCGCCTATTATTGTGGGGTACAGTTTGTTTATAGTTAGAGTGTTCTTTTCACACCATTCGTTGATTAGTTCTGATTTCCGGATTGTGGGAGCATTTTCTTGTGGGTTTTCGTCAACAATTGGTCCATATTCAGCTACTATTTGGTCTGTTGTCAATAATACTCTCTCTGGAAAATGATTAATTTTGATATTAATGTGAGTTTCTTTACACAGTTTTAATGAGTTTAAAACACAACTAAAGTTAACACTGTTGTCAAATTATTTATTTTAAAAAGGTGATAGCTATCAGTAGCGAAGGGTCAATTTTATTAAGAGGTAAGCCGGAGTACATTTATTTAATGTGATTTTATTATTTGTCTATGGAATACTAATTGTGCCCGTTTTCAAAGGGAAGCCGGTAGGAATCGAGTTGTATGGAACCTTCGCTACTGTTAGCTATAAACTATCAATAAATAATAATGGCCATTTTCACTAACACAAGGCAACACCTAAAACTAATAATAAACTTGTGCGCTCAGTTAAATATCAATATTTCAGTTAGGGTTACCTTTCCCTAAAACTATTAGTGAAAGAAACCACATCAAAATTGGTCCACTTGTTTGGGAGCTACAATGCTACAGCCAGATTCAAAGGTAAACACATTCAATTTATAATTTCCTTCTTTTTGGGCTGAGGGTTAATAATGAACACTATACATAGAAGTACAAAAATACAGCTTACCTAAGTCCAATGTATAGGCACATTTGTTAGCGGGACCATCATCTGTCACGTCTATAACATTGTGTAAGTAGTCAAACACCTCCCACTGTTCTTCCCTGGTAGCATAGTCAAAAGCGGAGTGTCCGTCCAAGTCTCGCTGTGAAGGGTCTCCTCCACAGCCTATTAAGAGTTTCAGGTTCTCCACACGACCCCATATGGCAGCTATGTGGACTGGAGTTACTCCATCGTCATTGCTGCAATCAAGGAATAATAGATATAAGTAAAGACTTCCATTTTAACTGGGCCAATAAATATTTTCTTGTAAAGAACTCTTACCATAAATTGGGATCTCCCCCCTTCTTCAGGAGTAACTCTGTGCATTTCTTGGATTTCTCCTCCGGTTCTATCCCTACAGCGAGGTGGAGGACTCCGATACCCTTGCATGGTATGACTTGATTGATCTCTATTGGGTTTTCTGTCAGGAATTTTTCTAAAGACCTGGAAATATTACTAAAATGATGAATGAAAGCAAAATATTTATGAAATAATTTCTTTTTTCAAAGGCATGGAGTTTTATTGTGAGTAGCGAAATGGCTGGAGTGCTTGACTGGTAAAATAATCTCTACAGTTAGACTGAAAAGAAAAATTACAAGAATATTGTGGAATCCCATAATATTCTTGTAATTTTACTTACTACTTAGACATAGTGATTCTTTAAAGTTGGGCAACAGGAGGATTGGTTAAGTATTGCATAAAAAAAAAATATAGGTAACTCCAGGTCCATATTTAACTGCCTAGATACAACTTCAATTAATAATTATCATTAGTGTTGTTATGAGATATAGATCTTGTTACGGAAATTAATTTTGAATATTACAAAACTAAATACTAATAAGACATTAATTATTTATCATTACCAAGACTTTCAACAGGTATGATTTCACACCAGGTTTTATTATGAAATATCCATCATGCAAAGATATTTCAAGTTGCAACCTGAATTATATTTGTGGTGCAATTTATATAGTCTCTGTGGGTAGCACAAAATTATTAATAAACTGAGAATCTTGCAAATTCTTAAATAAAACAATGAGTACAAAGTAAACTGTTATTATTTGTAGCAGGCAGATGTTTGATAACACAAACGGATAATAATACTTACACCAAAATTCTGGTTTTGCGGCAGGTGTTCGCAATGTAATTGCTGCAAGAAACACTTTGGCATAAAGTTTTACAGTCATGTTGTACATACCTTTCAGTTCCATTCTGAATTATATCGTATAGCTTGAAAATCTCTTTGTACGCCGTTCCCATGATTTTTGAAAGTGAACTGTGTATTAGTCATCGACTTCCGAACTGGTATTCATTTCCTTTGTTGCTTCCTGCCTCGGCTACGTAACTTTTTACAATAAATTGGTATTGAAACTATTTATCAAAAACACAGCGATAACGATTATCCTCATATTATCGTAACACCAAGGATAAAACACGCACTTATCTTCAGTATTTTGTTTTCTAAAATTATTTAAATTAACGTCAAGTTAACTCGGGAATATTTTGTTTACGTTTTGTTGACGTTCCTTTTCACGTGCAAAGTTATGCAAGATTACACGTTCCATTTTAAAAGAAACTTGTTGAAACGTAATAAGAAATCTAAAAGTTATTTATTATAAAATAAATAATAGTTTATTTTCGTATTTATTAAAATAATACTCAGTTTTTGTCAAAATTAGCCAGTAGAATCGGTATTTTAATTTTGCACAATGAAAAATACATGGCTCTGTGTGGCGTAGAGCGTGCACACAATGGACGATATTGGCCATGTATGGCTATTGCCCTAGTGTGATGGCCAGTATTTCTGTATTTGTGAAACTGATCTACTAAGGAAGTAGAAATACCCAGTAGCGTAGCAAGGGGTTTATGCCGCCCAAGGCCAACTGTAATTTTCATAATTAGTCAAGAAACGTAGAAAAGTCAAAATACAAAGCATTTTTTTTAAAATTATTTAAAAATGTTATTCTCTAAAATCTTTTTTATATACAATTTCATTCAAGAAAGGGGGTGTCTGATGAGATGACGAGTAAAAGAGTTAGAGAGGTATGGAAGAGGAGGACATGCTGCGCCGATCCCTAATGAACTGGGATAAGGGCAAGAGAATGATGATGATGATCATCATTTGTTCGAATGTTTGTAGTATGTCATGTACAAATTGCCAATATAGCTAATCGTTCCGGAAATTAACAAGCGAGCTCAAAAATTTTTAGCACATCGGATAAATTACATTTAATTTTAACTATTCATTTAGATAAATAAGTTTTTTTTTATCGACTTATCCATAAAAGCTTTAGACTTGAGAGCAAGTAGGATGCAAGAGCGAGCGAAGTGAGCTCGAAAATTTTAGCTCCCCACTTCGAATAGGTAACAGATTTTCTTTTCACGATTCAAACAAATGGAATTTAACATAATTTTTCTACGAACGCTTTTTTTGGAAACGATTAAGAAAACACAACTGTAAGAGCGAGCGAAGCGAGCTAGAAAATTTTAGCATCCTAGATAGGTTCGATTTTCTTTTTACCATAAAATACAGATATAAAAAAGGTGGGGGCAGACTAGAAGGATATAGTGCTTGTATCTAGAAAATACGGGGTACGGGTTATACTGGTATTCAGCTGCATCCGGTTAGACTGGAAGCCGACCCCAAAATTGTTAGGAAAAGGCTAGGCAGATGATGATGATGATGACCTATAAAATACGGGGCGGCAAACCGGAATATACGAGAGGCTTGTATGAAAAGCCGCCCCGGGCCAGCGACGTACATTAAGGAAAATGCTCAACATCTTGGTTATATACATCATCATAGTTCCGATGACAATAGTTATTACTTGATCTGATAACTATGACCTGATGCTGCTGCTTGCTGCGTCCTGGCTCTGCTCTCTGCCGCCCCTGAAACGCGCCGCACGGGGCCATGGCCCCCCTTGCCCCTCCCCACGCTACACCACTGCAAGTAGCTATACTAGAAATCATTTGCAACATCGGATTAACCTTGGCCTTAGAAATTATTCAGCCTCTGTGCTGTGAAGCATGGCCCTAAGACGCACCTTTTCTGGGCCTTCGATTTTTTTTTGGTAATTTTCATGACATAATATTATGTTTTTCACCCCAAGCTTCCTACTACTTAACTGTAGTACCTACTGCTGAGTGCTGCTTAGGTAGCTTTATGCTATTGCTGTGATTTGTAACTGGAAATAATGTCTTAGAAAGCATTAAAACTATTTGTTTTTTTTAATCGCTTTATTCAGGTAGGTATGTTCTACATCATTTCTCTGGAGTAAACTTGTAAAACTTCACACCTGAAAAAGAAAAAATACAGGTATTTGAGTTAAGACTTTTTTTTTGTATTCTCGAGTAGGTAAAGTAAAACTGTACTGATGTAGTAAGATAGATTTACACTGACCTGGCCCATTGATACTTAGAGTTAATGTTTCGTTTCGTTTGAAAGACAGTGTACCAACCCCCACGTTGAAAAGGTCCTGAAACATTTAGGTATTTTAAAACTAGAGTACACGGGATACACAAGGTCGTTGTAGATGACTTGTCCATAGCTAGATCCCAATCTGACCAATGAGGTCAAGCTATTTTGCAATATAAAATGACAGACTTCTAACCAATCACGATGTTTGGAACTAGCCACGCCAGCGCCATTAGTTTCACATTTACCTACCTTCCCCATTGAGCGGCTCTTGGGCCCAATATTCTTACACGGTAATGGCTCTAGTTCAAGAATACCTGTATGATATAGTCAAATTGAGGCAGCTTCATTTCTTCGTGTGTGTAGGTAACCGTCACAGAGTGCTTTTTCTTGTTCACAAACGCCAGCGCGCGCGCACCGCCTGACAGCTCCCGGTGCCAAATCTCTTGGTTACGATGCCGCTGTTAACATTACGTAAGCAGAATATGAATTGGGCTAGAGGGGTTTCAATATTTTTGTGTGGAGCCTTGCCAATACATTCTAACTTTGATGGCTTTAGTGGGCAGGTCAATATATTCCAACCCATTTATACTTTGGTGCACTTATTTTGCATGTGATACAGAACAATAATAAAATAATACTCTTCCGGACCGAGCTTTCCGACATGACAGCCAATCTCAGTGGATAATAGCCATCGACGCGGTAGACATTATAGTGCGCAAGTGTGTGCGCAGACACAAATGCAAACTCTATTCCCTTACTCTCATAGTTCGATGAGACGGCAATCCGGCAACACCAGGATGAAAAGAAAAGAGAAAGGACGAAAGAACAATGTCTCACCAAACTAAACCTCCCTTTTTTTAAAACCCTTAAGCCTTGCTTGCCCATCTTGTCCTGGCTCACTGCGATGACGTCCCTGTTCAGTAGAATCTGCTTGAACTCCGGTTGTATCTCCGCTAGGTCCACGCTCATCATGAGAGGAGCTGCCAGGACCGCCCAGACAGCCATCTGCACTTGCGCCTGGTCTACTGACAGCCCGGAGTTACCTACTACCAGCTGAAATGAAGATTTATTGGTAGATTTCATTGAAGAATATGGTGTAGTGAAAAAAATAAAGATGTATAGTTTATTTAGGTAGTTGTTATTTATATATTTTTTTAATCAGAGTCGGAAATTATACAAACTTTGAAAGAAGGCAACTCAAAAATAAAGGGAACGAAATAGTACCTACTCCAATTTGATTATATTTTTTTTTCTGTAAATGGACACCTCCACCCCCCATCTCCGCTTCAAAAATAAATAATATTTTAAATCCAGATGGGATCGGTGTTTCATATCCGCCTACTCTGAGAAGAAACACTGAAACAAAGTTAGAGTTTGACTTCGAGAGTCCTACCATGTCAGGATCGTTCCAATGTCCAGGGCCAGCGAACGGAGCCAGTCGGTCCTGGTGGTCGCCGATCCAGTTCATCACGCTCAGGACTGAATCCCAGGAATTTCTGATGTCCACCCAGTTGCGCCAAATGTTACAGCTCTCTGCCACCGCACTGTAGTTAGACTATTCAAGATTAATCAATTTAATATTTTAATCATGTTTTGCCTCAAGCACAGATAATATAATACTACAAAGAAACGATGGATGGACTGTGGGAAGGATGATTATTATGGTTATAAAGGGGTCTCCCTGTTTTAATAATATTTTTCCAATGAATTGACGTGTAATAGACAAGTGCGGAAGAAGAAGAATGCTGCGCCTCAACTAAATTCTTACGAATAAGGGCAGGGAAATAATGTATCTATTTTGCCTTGACTTGCCTCTAATTGACCTCCACATAGTGATCACAAGACTGATTGCTGAGCTTTGCGTGTTCGATTTTCAGATCGGGCAAATAAAGTGTTATTTATTGGATTTTACCAAACAATAGTAGTAGTTTTTTTATGATATCCAGTGTACCTACTTGGATACCATCGACTTCTTGGAACATGGGCCAGCTGCATCCATACAGAATGGGCCGGCCAGTTGCGTTCAGTAGCTGCCCAAATGCAGGATAGCCTGGAACAACAATTATATCAGAGACACATTTATTTTCCCTTAATTCCGCCCCCCCCCCTATTTTTTGCTAGTAATAAATATAGTTTATGTTACTAAGGGTCAGGGATAATGTAGCGTTCTAATGGTGAAAGAATTTTTGTAATGGGTCCAGTAGTTTTTGAGTTTATTCGTTACAAACATACAAAAATACAAATCTTTCCCCTTAATACGAGTAATATTAGTGTGGATACTCTGGATAGTGTAGATATTATGTTGTCTAATTTAAAACGCAAAGAAAATTTTATATATTTGTACCTAGGTACAAATATATAAATAACAACAAACTGGAATACAAAATGTCGTTTGTTTGTTTGCTCCATATGTACATTCTGGTCATTGGCTTTTAGATAATAAAATTAATGTTAAAAACATAATTATAATCTCGAGAAAAAGGGCGCCAAAGGGCAATTTTGTTTTCGCAAGGCGCCTTTATGCTTACGGACCGCGCACGTTGGTTCAAAGAAAATAGTGTTGTAAGCTTGTAGCACTCATCATCTGCCTAGCCTTTTCCCAACTTTGATGGGGTCGGCTTCCAGTCTAACCGGATGCAGCTGAATACCAGTATTTTACATGGAGCGACTGCCTATCTGACCTCACAACCCAGTTAGTACTGGGTAATACGATACCCCTTGGTAAGACTGGTTGTCAGACTTTTTGGGCCACTGTCTACCTGTAGCGACAGTCAAAGATCTACAGATGACAGCCAAGACCAACGGCTTATAGTGCTTTCCGAGGCACGGAGGAAACTCGGTATGTAATGGGTGGTCACCCATCCACAGACCAACCTAGGTAAGCACGGCTTAACCTAAAGATCGACCCGAGTGGCTGTTATTATTTAGCCACGAGCTCCTCCTCAAGATTCCACTGCACTGTGCTAAAATGTATTAGGTACGTTTTTACTAATTCTGTGAAGGCGGGAAAAGATACAACAAAAAAAAACTTGATTGGCTGTTGCTTGATTTTAGTCATGAAGGTATTTTCAGAAGTTAGCATTCGTTCGACCGACTTTCAGTAAATGGCGTTGATTGGCTATTCAGAAACCGGTGGCGTAGTTGAGTACCACACTCGCCATTTCTATTAATTTTGAGAATTCAAGGTAATTCATTGCGTTTTTAACTCAGTCGAGCACGTGATTTTTTTAAACATAAGAAACAATACCCAATGTCTGTCCTGGGGTTCGGTTGTACCAAACATTCCAGGAGGGCGATAAAATATTATAAAGCAAAGCAATCAGTACCTACCTACATCCATTCCGTGGACATAGGCGTAACAGCCATCCAGCTTAAGATAGTCAGTCCCCCAGCCGGCCAGGGAATCTGCGTCAAAGAGCTCGTGCCCCTGAATGCCAGGATAACCTTCGCAGGTCATAGTGCCGTAGTCCTCGTACATTCCGAACTGTAAACCTTTGCTGTGAACCTGTGAAAAACGTTATGAATAGTTTCCTCTCCGTGAACCGATTCAAATGGCGTATGATTGGAGAATCGAAAAACCAGCAGTACGCTTATTGACTTGGATAACAATGAAAAATGTAGTAGTGGCAGTGTAGGTATAAAATAAAAATGAGTAAGTACCTGTAGCATGACGGTTGACAGGGGAGAATGGTAGAAAAAAACATGTTGCGCGAACCCTAAGTATTTTTCGACAAGGATAGGACTAAAGATGATGATGATGTAGATGAATTGTAGGAAAACGCGGAACATCTATTTTAATACTTACGTAGTCAGAAAGCGCCTTCATTCCACTAGGGAACCGCGTCCTGTTTGCCACCAGACGACCCTCAGGATCTCGTGAGTTTTCCAGCCAGCAGTCGTCAATCGTGATGTACTGGTATCCGGCTGCCAGGTAACCTTCGCTTACCATCAGATCAGCTGTCCTTTTTATTAAGTTTTCACTGAAAAACAAAATTATTAAAAAAAAAAAATTATGTCTATAATTTTATGATGGAAAAAGTCAAAGTAGTGCTGCCAGGGCTGCGGGACTGTTCGAAAGAGATACCGCGGCCCTGGAACACAAAGGTAAAGAAGGAACATGGATGAGTTTTAGTCAGTAGAAGTCTGACACTCCCTTCCCAACCGGATAAAAGTCAAAGTAAACGCGGTATTTGCCGGAGAAACGAATGGACCAGCAGCACGAATGCTGCTGAGCTGTTTTAACTAGCAAAAGACAAGGAGAAATATCTTGAAGTTGATGGCCAACCTTCAGTCCAGCCCCAAGTATGAATTTGGACCGGTCTATGGCATATAGCTGGTGAAATAATTGTGTATAGTATACCTAAGTCTTGTACTAATTATTCACTGCATACATTCTTCATGTGTTTCAAGTCTTATGTCCAGCAGAAACTTACCTGATACATTCTTTAGGCTTCTTAACACAGTCGATGGTACAGCCAAATCGCAGCCAAGAAAGCCAGCCCATGGGAGGAGTGAGAGCCAGCCCATTGTCCAGGGCTTGCGTCGAGGAAAGCAGTCCACTCGCAATGATACATAGTACTGGTGAGAACATTCCTAACAAAACGGGAAAGTATTGAAAGAATCAGGCACACGGCGGCACATGAAGCTGTACATTTCCAGCATAACTTGGCCTCGCTTTGTGTAGATTTCCTATACAATGAGAGATCCGCATAAACTGGTTTTGTATAGCTTGATTGGCCATCGTGCGCACCTAGTGTTTTATTTGTGAATAAAATAATAATTATAAAGTTATCACAAAGTACCTACTCAGTTCAGCGCGCGCGCACTTGTTATGCTTTATCGATATATACTTCCTTTTGAAATAGTTTGTACTAGTGACGAGAACACGTTCGATAAAAAGTTGCCAATATCGTTAACGTTAGGGATCGTTTAATGTTTTGTCAAATCACAAGGCAGGGTATCTTGCGCAGGTCGCATTGCCGAATTCCTTAAATTATACATTTTGAACTGCTTACTTTTGCTGTGGATTTGAGAAAAGATCTTTTTTTGTTTAATTCAGAACATGTTTTGATGTTTGGAAAGGCTTTTGTTTAAGTTTCCACTAAAACTGTTACTGGAGTGTGGGGAAGAGACGGAGCTATTAAGGACGTCTAGCGCCATCTCTTTCCCACTCTGGGCATAGTTGGCCTAGTCGAATCTCGCGCGTCTCCTAACACGCACACTGCACAGGCAGGTTTCGATGCTGCTGTAATGAGGTGGCTTCGTAGGAATGTACAGACGCTAGCACATCAAGCTACTACAATCTGTCACAGGAGATGTTTCATTTTCGGCCATAAATGTACATTTATTGAAAAAGAGAAAAAAATACCACGAACTTAGGAAAAATATTCTTTCGTGAATTTTAGAGTTATTCAATTATGACCGTATTCTATTCAACATGGCGTCTTACAGTTTTCATAGTCTGCTTTCGTTCTGAAATCATGTCACATAAAAACATAATATCACGTCGACGTTAAATATGAAAAGTATGTGTTCTTGTAATTAATTATTATTATTATTCTCTTATACATCATTTTCAATTAATTATATGTAAGTGTGATGATTTCATCGAAACAAAAAATATTTAGGTATTACTTTTCTGGAGTGTACTTCTGAACTACTATGTAAAGATAACAATTTATAGGTTATGTAAAAGACATCTCTACAACATGTCATGGCTGTCAAAACTCTCACGACAAAAGTCAAACATTATCAATTTTTAATGTGTGCATAAAAACCATAAACTATTATGTAATAAATGTTACTTTATTCTATTCAGGGGTTTGTTTCCCAGCTTTTCTGAAAGGTACAGGCCGGAGTCCCATACAAAAATGAATAATCTCCTTTCTATAATAGATTTTCAACTTTGTCACTAAATCAATAGGTTTATTTATTTATTTATTTATGTACACACAAAATACTCAACAAGACATAACATTGAGATAGAAGAGCACAAAGGTACTGCTTATTTCATGCGAAATCTCTTCCAGCAGACCTGCGAGAGGAAAATAGGATTAGAAATGTAGACACAGTGGTTCAAGGTTCAAGGTTCTTTGAGAATATTTGACAGTTCTGGGTAGTTTGATGTGCTGGCATCTGCAGTGGCGGGGCAAGACCACAATTTTATGTGGGCAAGGTACATTTAGCGAGGCCCTCTGTTGGCGCAAGAAGCAATGTTATAAATTAAAAAACAGTTGAAAAATAGTTTAATTTACTACTTTATTATAACAAAGACACTGCAATCCAAATTATTTTCTTAGACTAACATTAAAGAAACAGAAATTTCCTGCTCTTAACCTTACTAAACTCCTTAATGACTGTACCGTAATTAAGCTTTTTTTTTTTTTTTTCTTTTTTTTTTTTTTTTTTTCCGGATGGGAAATCATCAAATGACCCCCCCCACTCTGGGCGGAGCGGAAGGGAGTGTCAGACTTGTACTGACTAAAACCCATCCATGTTCCTTCTTTGCCCTTTGTGTTCCAGGGCCACGGTATCTCTTTCGAACATTCCCGCAGCCCTGGCAGGCATCGGCCCTTGCGGACCCCTACTTATTTGCTGACATCTCTTTGAGGCGCGCGTGGAACACGAACGCGCCGTCGACACGGCCTGTCGTCATAAGACGGCCGGACGGCGAGCTGGCCCATAACTCGCCGTCCAAAGGCCCGCGCCTACGGTGGCCGGGAGCCACCACGTGACCCCCAACGCCCAGGGCGTCTCCCGCGGCGACTGGGACGTGAGGTTCTTTCTCTCTCACGTCCCGCCACCTCCTTCACTAGCATGACTGCTTCGCAGAAGGAGGTGACGGCTTCCCATTCCCTCTCGCTCCGGACCATGGCTTGAACCAAGGCCTGACGCGAGAGATCGCCGCCGCCAATCGCCGCTACGAGGACACGGCGGTGCTCCGCCCAAGCGGGGCAGACCTCCACGGTGTGCTCCACCGTGTCCTCCGGACGATCCTCGCAGTGGAAACACCTCCCGCCCGATTCGGTGCAGGAACCTCCCGAAACAACCGTGTCCGGTGAAGACCTGCGTCAGGCGGTAGGTGAGGGCGCCGTGGCGCCTCTCTAGCCACTCCTCAAAGAGGGGACTTATCGCCACTATGGTGGCGTGCCCTGCACGAGGTTGCGACAGTCGCTCTCTCCATGTCGCCATGAGATCACGCCGGAGGTCTGTCCGCTGAGCAGCAATTTGCCGCGGCAGCGGAGTTTCCTCCCGACGTAGTGCCTCCGCGCGCCATTCGTGCAGGCGTGCGAGGACTATCGCCTCCAGATCCCATGGCGGCAATCCGGCAAGGAGGCTAGCCGCTTCGCCGGAGATCGTGCGGTACCCCCGGATTAGCCTTATGGCTATTAGTTTTTGGGGCGCGTTCAGGTAGTGGGCGGCTTGCCGCCTCAAAGAACGCGCCCACACCGGGGCCCCGTAAAGGGCCATGGACCGCACGACCCCCGCGTATAGCCTCCGGCAGGAGGCGTTTGGACCCCTCAGGTTGGGCAAGAGCCGCTTGAAGGCAGCCCCTGTCCGTTCCAGTTTGGGAGCCAAACGTCGGAAGTGCTCCACGAAGTTCCACCGGCTGTCGAGGACGAGTCCTAGGTACTTCAACGTCGACCCGACGCCGATGGAAACCCCTCCTGCCGTCAGTAGGGATCCCGACGGTGGCGCATTCCGAGGCCCATGAAAACACATGGCCTCGGACTTGTGCAGTGCCACCTCGAGACCCAATTGCCGGATCCTCTCCACCGTAATTAAGCTTAGATGCATGTTTTAACATAAATTATAGTATAACTCAGTACATTATAATATAATAGTTACCATTCTTCAAACAAAGTTTTTAGTTAGTACAAAATATATACCTACAGCGGCGCGACGCAGAGTGTAAACAAATCATTTCACAACTTCGAAATCATAGCTAAATGGTATGGTAAAATATCAGAAACTACAATGGCTTTCTGTGTGTGCGTTACGATTGCTCCGCCAAGTTATCAAAACAGAAAAAAACTTCGCCAAAAAATTTGTCGAAATTTGTCAAAATCGAAGGGTACAAACCAAAAATTTGTCAAAGTAGAAATAAAGAAGTTATAAGGGTTTTAAGTTGGCCGCGCGAACGTAACGTGGAGGATTGCGCGGCCATGGATATCTCAGCAACTACTTGGGTTAGAGATCTAATTCTTTTTGTCAATTGAAGACTGAATTTGTCAAAAATTGTCGAAAAAAGAATTATAAGCTCTGGATCAATATTTTACGAAATATTCACCTTGGAAGTTATGGCCGCGCAATCCTCCACTTGTTGTTTCTTTATTGTTGATTATTTCTTTAAACCTAAGACTTTATACATTAAAACTGTTACAAGAAGAAAGGTCTTAATTTGTCAAAACTAACAACAGCATTAAATACTTGTAGCTGCCCCGAAATAACTTGCTTGTCGAAGAATACAATCTAATATCACAATTCTGTGTACCCAACTATTTATACAATTTTCCCTTTTCTTTATTCACACGTGCACCACCCACCCTCCACTTACACACACACGCACACACACACACACGTACTAACCCCTGATTGAATAATTAGTAATCACCACTGTTGTAATGTGTATTTTTATCCTTTATTTTTTCTTGCTCAATATTATTTACCGCGTTAATTTGTGTACGAGTGCATAATTCTGTTTAAATGTGCTTCCGAAGGAGTGGAGACGGTGTCCTGAAATACAGGCCTTTCGTCTAGCTTAGGCACCAGTCTTTCACAGTTTAAAAAAATGCATATATTGTTCACGATACCTAATAATGCACCAATGTATTGTGGTGAGAAATAAATCTTTATCTTATCTTATCACTCCGCTCTGCTAGTCTCTCGAAGGGTACTAAATAGATAATAAGATGAGGTAAACATGCAATCGTATGCACGGTGGCGGGCAATCAAGCTAAGTCAATAAAAAAAATAATTGATCTCTCATCGTACGGGAAGCTCATACAAAGCGAAGTCAGGTTATACTGGTTATGTACAGCTTGATGTGCCGTCATTGGCAGTTATATGATAACCTCAGCCGACCTAGTGACAGCACTATACTTAGGTAGGTACATAGTAGGTAGTCATCGTCAGCGTGTAAACATAGTGCTATGATAGCATTATGTTTACATGATGACGAAACTTGCATAGCACTGCTATATAAGTTTTGCTGGTTCGTTGGTCAAGTGGTCGCAACCGTATGGGGTCCTGCCCCCGTAGCATGACTGCCGTAGACAAGTCATTCTTCCGTCAAAGAAATCCTTGTCAGATAGTGCAAAGAAATCTGTCATTGTGTCGACACAATCTGTCATTTTGTCGATTCTTCCGTCAAAGAAATCCTTGTCTACGGTGGTCATGCTACGGAGGCTGGGTTCGATTCCCGTGCCGGAAAAAGTGTTGTTCGGTTTTGCCACCAGGAATTTATGAGCCCGGAGTCTGAATTTGTGAACGGTTAATGGCAATAGGGTCGTCCCCTATTACATGGGACCTAAACATGAAAGGAGAGTCTACTATAGCCACACTTCTGCCTAACCCTTCGGGGATTATAAACGTAATGTATGTTATTCTAAACAAAAGTATAATTTTATGCCCGGTGTTGAATAGAATTTAGTTTTTAAACCTATAATTAGGTTAATTACAAAATAGACTGGCTGCCACGAAACTGGTCTCGTTGTTCTAAGTGGTCGCACGGGCGATCGTTGAGAATGTAGTTCTGGATTCGATTCCCGGAGCGACGGAATAAGGTACTGGAAGAAAAGAGAAACTACACATTAACAACACACGCACATCATGATTATAAAATAATAAAAAGCCAAAATGCTTCGGATACTGTACTTAAACACCTACATACGAGTATTATGTAAATTCGTATATCGTGATAAATAAATCAATCAATTCTAAAATTTTTGTACTATCTATCATGTGAGGTTGACTCAAATATTTCAAATTCTAGTGTTTTAGGTGGTAAAGCAGTATATAAAACTCCATGCACATATTTTGTTACCTATGTTACCCTGATTTCTGTGTTATATATAAGGTAATATTTTAATTTTATATTTTTTTTCTTTCCACCCTTTTTGAGCAAGCGTGGTCATCAACGCTCGTTCCTTTTCTCTATGAGAAGTGGCCCTTAAGTCCTGCAGCGGGAGACTAATAGGCTGGTATATCAGCTGTACTAATGTTATGAAGATGTAAAATTTGTTTGCAAGTTTGTTAGTTTGTAAGTTTGTATGTTAGGGGTCTTCGAAACTACTGATCCGGGATCCGGGATTTGGGAGGTTTTTGATCTACCTCCTAGCGGTCCACCCCGGGCAACGGCACCACGCGTCTTTACGGACTGTGGTGACGGCTGAAGACGGCTGAAGATCCCTTACAGCGGTGATAGGCTTTGGCCGCCTGGCGCACGACCACCCTCCTGCCGGAGTCCGGCACCAAACAGCTTGTCTGTGTTCCGTCGGTGTGCGGGAGTGCCAGTGCCTTTGGGGGATGGAAATGGTCAGGTGCGCGGTTTCGGACTAGTCTGGGTCTCGATGTAACTCTGTGCCGGGTGACTTATACTGGAGGGTAGCGGGATCCAAGGCACGGTCTTAGCCGTAGACCGACAGCAGTTAGTAGGGTTAATTTCCTTACACAACGGAAGACCGCAAGCAAAAGCTAGTAATAAATAAATGGGAGTTCACCTTCTCCTCCATTGTAAATGGACCCTTCACGAAGCCATCAACCAAGTATTCTGTACATCAAACTAAGTAACTTAATTTACATAAAAAATTTTTTTTTTTTGGGTTGAAAAGTCAAGTTTTACGGTAGGACTCCAATGTAACGCACTCAACACATTGTGCTGATGGATGTATAATTGCGTAAAGTTATAACATTATAACCTTTTTTTTTTTTTTTTGGATGGGAAATCATCAAATGACCCCCCCACTCTGGGCGGAGCGGAAGGGAGTGTCAGACTTGTACTGACTAAAACCCATCCATGTTCCTTCTTTGCCCTTTGTGTTCCAGGGCCACGGTGTCTCTTTCGAACAGTCCCGCAGCTCTGGCAGGCATCGGCCCATCCGGACCCCTACTCGGTTGCTGACATCTCTTTGAGGCGCGCGTGGAACACGAACGCGCTGTCGACACGGCCTGTCGTCATAAGACGGCCGGACGGTGAGCTAGCCCATAACTCGCCGTCCAGGCGCCGCCGCCAATCGCCGCTACAAGGACACGGCGGTGCTCCGCCCAAGCGGGGCAGACCTCTACGGTGTGCTCCACCGTGTCCTCCGGACGATCCTCGCAGTGGAAACACCCGGGCGTTTCCTCCCGCCCGATTCGGTGCAAGAACCTCCCGAAACAACCGTGTCCGGTGAGGATCTGCGTCAGGCGGTAGGTGAGGGCGCCGTGGCGCCTCTCGAGCCACTCCTCAAAGAGGGGACTTATCGCCACTATGGTAGCGTGCCCTAAAAACATTATAACCTTGTATTTAAATATTTTAAATATAAACTTGTGAAAAAATTAGAACTTTGACCCCCAATATCTCCGTAACTAGAAGGTCTAGAACAACAAAATGATCGCAATGACTGGCAGAACAAGTACTTTTCGGCTTCGTTAAGGGTAATTTTACACTCTTTATGATCTTGTCCATACGACTCATTTCTTTGATCCGTAGAAAGGTAAAATGTAATACACTTATTCAGTGTCATCCGGTTGGGCTCAAAGCTGACCCATGCAATGCTGGGACAAGGTTAGGCAGTTGACTTACTCCATTTGATCCCATACATACTCAATTCATCCCCGCGATTCTCAACAACCAGAATTATTTTTAAAACCTGTTCTTTCTAGATGTTTATACCATCACTTTTGGTCTTCCTTGGGTTGATTTGGACCAGTCATGGTCTGGATAATGGGGTTGGGTTGACTCCTCCCATGGGCTGGCTCTTTTGGCTGCGATATGAGTGCCAGACCGACTGTGTTGCCGAACCCTTTAATTGTCTCAAGTGAGTTTCTACTGAATTATCATCAACTGCTTAGCGTTTTCAGAAATCTATTGGGATCGGCGATATCATGGGTTGGCTCACTTGGCTCAGTAGTCTGGGGCAGCGGAAGTCGCATCAGATCCCGTTGCCCCCCGACGCAAGTGTGCGAGGGAACACCGGTGTGGTTTTAGTCAGTACGAGTCTGACAGACCCCTCCGCTCTCCCCAGGGCGGAGGACATCCATTGAGGATTTCCATATCGAGAAAAAAAAAAAGAAAAAAAAAAAAAATACACCTGCACTACAGTGCGATAAGTACCCGGGTGAATGTATCAGGTGAGTCTTGGATAAATCGGTTTATTCCAATCTGCCCACTACTTCTTGATAGCTTATATTTCGCAAATGTGACGCTTTAGAAGACTTTGCCTCATACAATACTTGTTTGTATTGATATAAGCCACTAAGTAATAATGATTTTATGCGCGGACGCTATTTTGAAAGTAAAAATAAAATGCCGGAAGTCAGGCAAACCACGCTTCATACAAAAATCTTCCAAACCCTTTCTATTTGTTGGTCGGAATTTTTGGTGGTGGCAGACGGCTACTTGATCATCGAGTCTGCCACCACTGGTGGAGGATTCCACCAATTCAAGTCGCAATTGCCACCACTGGTGACAGACCGGTGGGCCAGATCGGAATAAACTGAATAAATCTATCTGTAGAAATATAAAAATTCCACAAATTAAAAAAATAAAAATGTGTCGCTACTCACCTTGTTCTGCCGCCAAGCACCGTTGATGTGAGGTTTGAAGGATATATAATTAGCAGGTTTTGATGTAAGTAAATAACTTACATCGGCGACCGAACGCTTGATAAAAGAGTACCATACCTTCTAAACCGATTACAGCTGATAAGACGTCGTAAAATAAAAGGCAAAGGAGATGACTAAAAATTGTATGAGCCTGTTCCCCAGAATGTCACATCTAAAATCAGTGTCATTATTAATAGTAAAGATCTTCTATACCAAAAATAAAAAAAAACCGGCCAAGTGCGTGTCGTACTCACACGCACACAGGGTTCCGTGGCACGAGACAGTTTAATAAAAATATTTTGAAGGCTCATTCATATGTTGTATTGTATTACATTCAACAGCAAAACTAAATTTGTTTTTCATATTATGTTATTGAAAAACAAAGTTACTACTGCAGTTTTATGAAAAAGTTCCATATCTCAGAAACTATACAACAAATCTTATTCAAACCAATTTACGTTGAAATTTTTTTTTACGTTCTACAATCCTACATTTTTTCAGAATTTACCTCCTCTTACTTTAGAAATTAGAGGAAGGAGAACGGAAAAATTGTAAAGCCGCTCACAGAATACATCTACCTACCAAGTTTCAACTGTGTAGTCCTAATAGTTGCGGAATTAAGTGGCTGTGACTTGCAGACGGACAGACAGAAAGACATGTCGAATCTATGAGGGTTCCGTTCTTTACCATTCAGCTAGGGAACCCTAAAAAGGTGCATATTGCTCAGCAGTCTTGGACAAAATGTATAAAGGTTTAAAGAAGTCGTTTTTGTCACTACGGCTAAATCTTATCTATATTGTAGTGTTTATACACCGTGACTTTTTAGTCGTCTTACAACGGCAGCCTACTTCATGTATCCAATGAATACTAAACATTCATTAAAAAAAATAGGGATTTATGAGATTTTAATAATTTAAAAATAAAAAATAAAAACACCCTACTGTGAGCGATGATCTACTGGACTCGAGTGCTGGGTAGGTATATGTTCCCGTTTGACACGTAAACATCATTAACAGGATGTTTCATTGTTTTATTCTAATTTTTTATTATTATTTTTCTTTGTACCTATTATGGAAGATAAAAAAAAAATCGCGCCTGGAGCTACTTTATGTGGGGTACATTGAGTGGACAACCTATGTAAGAAAAAAAAAGTTACTTTGTAAAAAGTCACGGTGTATGTGTACAAACGCCAGCACATGACGTTACCCAAAAATGTCAAATTTTCGTAATCAACCTTGAACCTAATGCTTTAGCAATAAAGTTGAAAATCTATTTATGAAATTTGACAGATTGTAGTAGCTTGATATGATGTACACACAAAACAAAATACATTCAAATTATAACAACATACTTTTATGTCAATCAAATTGACATTGACTATGAAATAAGGTTACGGTAAGGCGTTATTAGACACGTGTGTACAGACACAAGAAATATTGCAGGTTTGTCTCTGGGATAGCGAGCAAGGTATCTCTGCTTTGCCTTTGGTAAAGCAGATGTGTATAGGCGGAGGTGCTAACTTGCTTTAGGTGGGTGGGCTTTTGGTTGTCATACATGTGTAGGTACCAGTGGCGAAGGTTCTATAGAACTCGATTCCTACCGGCTTCCCTTTGAAATAGCACAGTCAGTATTCAACAGACAAATAATATAATCACATTAAAGATAAGTACACCGGATTTTTTTTTTTTACTCTGTCCCACTGCTGGGCAAAGGCCTCCCCCATGGCTTTCCAATCCTGCTAATAATTTGCCCTCTCCGACCAATCCGTTAAGAATGAGTCCAGATCGTCCCGCCAGCGTTTCTTGGGCCTGCCTCGGTTACGACGGCCGTTTTCTGGCACCCACTGTGTGACTATCTTCGCCCATCTGTCCGGGTTCATCATTAAAACGTGACCCGCCCAGTCCCATTCAGCTTCGCAGATTTATCGCCAACATCGGCGATGCCTGTCTTAGACCGTATTAAGGTGTTGCGCATTCGATCGCAGAGTTTTATTTTTAGAATGCTACGTTCCATCGCTCTTTGGCAAACCTTGAGTTTGGCTTACCTCTTACAAAATTGACCATTGACTCCGGCTTACCTCTTACAAAAATTGTCCCTTCGCTACTGGTAGGTATATGACACCCACATTTCGCTATGTAAGTTTAAGTCTCACAAATATAGGGAGCAAGCCATTGCCGTCAACCGGTCAAAAATCCTGACTCCTTAATTTTACTAAGAAGGCCTGTGTGTTTCTGTGTTTAATAAGCGAAGTCATTTTCCTCAGTGAGAACTTAATTCAGACGACAGCATCTATAATGGCCAAGGAAGGTTACTTGGACGCTGGCTACCAGTACGTGATCATCGACGACTGCTGGGCGGAGAAGTCGAGAGGCTCTGATGGCCGGCTAGTGGCACGCCAAGACACGCTTCCCTAATGGGATTTTGGGTCTCTCTCGTTTTGTATGTAATTTATTCAGGGCTATGCAATGTCTGTTTATCTTAATAATTTTAATCAAAGGAATAGCTGAGCGGCTTTACGTCATAATAACATCGTCCATAGGCACAAGAAGCAGGACCAGCATTATGCAACTACTTCACAGTGGAGACATAATAACTGTTGTCCGCGAGGGTACAATTGTACATGTGGGTGGAAGGGACAGCTACGCACAAAAGGTTACCACGTAGCGCTCGTCTAGCCTCGGTGTTCCTCGCTTTGCTGTAAACTCTCGCACTTACCCTGCCTCGAAGCTTTAAATGTAATTATTTCAGGTCCATCGCCTAGGTTTGAACTTCGGCATATACGAGGACTATGGCAACTTCACATGCATGTATTATCCAGGTGTTCTGGGCCATGAGGCTATAGATGTGGCCACCTTTCTTGACTGGGAGGTGGATTATGTGACGCTGGACGGTTGTTATTCTGATGTGTCTTCCTTTGAAACAGGTTCGAACATATTTTGTAAAGCATATTCCTTGTTTAACAATCAAATCCGATAACCAATCATTCCGAGGAGTATCGTGTTACCACTGTAACTGATTTGCAGAGGTAAGCTAGGCAGTCGCTCCATTTAAACTACGGTATTCAACTACATGTAGTTAGACTGGAAGCCACCACGACATAGTTGTGAATTGGCTGATGATGTGTGTTCTTTGATCAAACGAAGATGAGACAAGCAATCCAAGTATTTTAATGATTCCTCTCCGCCAGTCTCTGACTTGTGCATGTCTCCTATTTCATAGTCTACGGTGGAATCAGCTCAATTGATTAGTTTATTTTATTTTAGTAATTTTATGTCTCTACTCTATTTAAACGTTTTAATTACTAAATTCGTTCAGGTTATCCAATGTTCGGCAAACTTCTGAATGAAACTGGTCGACCAATGGTATATTCTTGCAGCTGGCCAGCTTATCAAAATAATGTAAGTTTTAACAGACTTGTTGATTAAGTTTTACGTTTTGATAGTAAGATCCTAAAGCAATATTAATGATCATGTTATGGCTTAAGATACAAATGCATGCGTACCAGAAGACGCTGCGTAGACGGGAGACCAATGACCTAATGAATATCGCGAGAATCCACTGAAAGCAGAAAGCATGATTGCTCATTGTGATACTTGGGGGGAGTACAAGTCCAGTAGTGGACGTGGGGAAGGGCCTAAAATAAGCAGCGGAAGCTATATTGGTTGTTATCTTCCTGTAAGAAACACATTTTTTTTCTAAGAACACACAGTTTTTTTTTTATTTCTAGCCCAATTACTCTGCAATAGCAAATACCTGTAACGTCTGGAGGAACTACAGCGACATTCAAAACAACTGGGAAAGCGTGGTCAATATCATGAACTGGTTCGGAGATAATCAGGACCAGTTCGCTCATCTCGCCGGTCCTGGGAGTTTTAATGACCCTGACATGGTAAATATTAGTTACCTAGCAGCTCTGTGATAACACTTACATACCCTGTCATAGTACCTATATGCCAAGGTCTACCCTGGCATGGTAGCTTAATTCGGCATGGTGCATGGAATTTTAGAAGGACCGTCACACAGTTCGGACGACGCCCAATAAAGCCGCTAAAAAGGTTTTCTAAAATTCGATGTGTCTTTATTGGCTGCATATTGTACTTACTTGCGACACGACAACTTCGAGCTTTGAAAAACCCGCTAAGCCGTTGGTCCTGTACCTGATCTCACTCCGAATCCGAAAATGAGAGTAACGGAAGAGAGTGCTGCTGTGTTATACACACCTTGTGCACTAAAGTCAAAAATATCTACCCCGTCGATGGCTATAGTTAGTTGAGATGGGCCACCATGGCCGAAATTCGGTCAGGAGGACTGTTTTTTTTTTTTTTAAAAAAACGTTGCCCCACTTTAGGAATTTCTCCTGTATCGTGGGTGCGTTTACAAACATTTAAATTCACATACACAAACAGCCAGACCCGGAACAACTACCTGTAGGCCATACAATTTTTATTTTTTTTCATTTTTTTTTTTATTGTACTTAAGTACGTTTTATTAAGTGTTCGCATCTTTTCAGCTGGTCATAGGTAACTCTGGGCTGACAGTAGACCAAGCTCGGGTGCAGATGGCAGTATGGTCTGTCCTCGCAGCTCCGCTCATTATGAGTGTCGATTTAGGCAACATAGATGAAAAGTTCAAGCAGATCCTACAGAATAAGGACGTGATTGCCGTGGACCAGGACCCACTGGGCAAGCAAGGCCTGAGGGTTTTTACTGGCGCAGATAAGGATGTGGTGAGAAATAAAGTGTCTGAAAGGTTCATTGCTATGAAACCTGTTGACACTGAATTTCATTTATTTTTTCTTTAATTAGTTAAAGGCAAGTTTTGTATGCATTATTTAAATAAGCTAATGCAACTCCGCATTGGTAATAGGGTAGCGATTTAAAAAAAAATATTAAATTTTAATTTGTTTGTGGTCAAATGTGCATGTAAAACACACACATACATACCTCTAAACTTTCAAGGAATGAAAGCGAGACGATTTACTTATAATTAAAACGTTGTTGATGATTAACAGATATGGCACCGAGGGATATCGGATGGTGCGCGGGCGCTGGCTTTCGTGAACCTTCAAGACTTGGCAGTGGAAAAAACATATACACACGGGTAAGCTAACATCGGCTCCACGTATTTATCTCATTTAAAAATAGTTAAAGTGATAAAATTACAAGTTAAAGTAGCTTCAGTTCTTACAAACTGTAAGCATCAGTGATTACAATAAAAGTACGCAAGAAATACACGAAGACATCAAAGGAAAATCATAATTACCAAGTGCCACACGGATCAACGATCATATTTCAAATTGTAAACAAATATCAGCTGTCCAACTAGCAGAACCCGTTTTGTTTTGTTTACAATCAGGAAAGTTTTGATGGTTGAAGCACTAAAAAGGTACGAGAGTGATTAATAAGTGATTAATAAGGGAAACAATAATAAGAATATCATCTATAACGATTACAAAAAACTGCCAGTCATCTTGGTTTGATTCCTTACATCAGCGCCATCTATCTTCTTGTGGCTGAACCAGTACATAGTATCGAACCCAGTTCATTTATCGAATCCATCGAACCACTGATGCTTAGTAACACTATCGCCCACTAGAGGCCAGCACCAGTATCAGCATAAAGGATTGTTATACGAAATGGCACAAAATTCGCACACTTGCGCAGGTTGTACTCAAGATCTTCTAAATAAACTGCATCTCGTTTGTACACTATGCAACAAAGACTATGATCTAGAGTGTGCGAACGTCTCCATAAACCATTTTAATAAGATAATGACTCCAGCTCATAAAAAAATATGGAAATGCCAAGATTGCCGATGCAAAATGCCCAAAACAGGAAATACCAATACTCCTATACGACCACAGACATCCATAATAAGCCAACGAATAACTCCACCCAGCGAAGAAAACAACGTAACAATTCGGAGGAAAACCTATCCCAACAAAGATTCCACCACATTTGAGAACCTGACTTTATTGGGCGATACGATGTGCTCAGAAGAAGGAACCACCCCAAACATCAACACACAAGCTGAACTGTCACTACACAACCTAAGCGAGATCATTATGAAGCGTCTGAAAGAGAATAATGAAGCAATAATAACCGACCTGCGTAGCACCATACAAACGGAAATAAACAAAGCTATTACGAAACTTGTGGATGACTTCGAACAAAAAACCAGCTTTTTATCAAAACAAAACGAACTAAGAACACAGGATATTGAGGAGATTAACACCAAAATAGAAAACTTACTGAAAGAGAACGAAAAACTAAAACAAGAAATATCGGAAATAAAATCATTATCCACATCCCCTGTAATCCAATGTATTGAAAGTAATTGCAAGAAGATAGTCATCTACGGCCTTACTGAATACTATAAAGAGCCTGAAAACGACCTGCATAACCGAATCATTGAAATGTTTCGCGATATTCTACAAGTGGACCTGATGGGTTACGTGGAGAATATGTACAGATTAGGCAAAAAAAACACTAATACCCGACCACTAGTAATAGAATTAATAAGTAAAAGAATGGCAAAATACATCAAAAACAACAGTCACTATTTTCAAGGAACAGGATTATCTATATCTGAATTTTTGGACGAGAATTCACGTAAGAAAAGGCAACAAATGCGAGAGGAAATGATAAAGGCAAGAAAGGAAGGCTTGCATGCAGTAATAAGAAATAATCAATTGTATGTGGAAGGAAAAGCTTTCATTTTAAAAGATGAAACACATAAAAATCAACCTAACTACATAGCAAACGAGAAAAACATTAATTTAAAAACTTCCCCCAACACCCGCCAACGAGATTTAACAGCCAGTAATGAAGACCATAATAATTACTCCTTTCGAAAACACAGACCAACAATTTAAAATTTTATTTCAAAATATCCAAAGTCTCTTTAACAAACAGCATATATTAGAAACCTTCATCGTAGATAACCCAATTTATAATTCAATATGTATATCAGAGTCCTGGTTGTCTAAAGAAAAATTAAGCTTGATCCAATTTAGCGGATATAAAATAGCAGCGTCATACTGCCGCAGCACGCGAGGGGGAGGCGGCGTCTGCATCCTCCTGCAAGACCATATCGAATTTAAAGAGATAACTGATATAACGAATATGTCCATAGAATATATTTTAGAAGTGTGTGCAATCGTGTTACCCAAAGAAAACATATTATTAGTAACAATGTATTGGAATAGAAGAGAGGAAGAAATATTTATTAATCAGGTAAAATGTATCTTGAATCATATAAACAATAAGTATTATAAACTTAACATAATTATAGGTGGAGACTTTAATATAAATATCTTAGAGAAAAATGTAAAAACTAACCAATTCTTAGGCCTAATGCTAGAATATAAACTCACGCAACACATAAAAACACCCACACGAATAACACAAAATACATCAACATGTTTAGACTTGATATTTACAAACACTAACACAAACCAAATATATACAACAGTAGAGGAACTAGGTTTTTCAGACCATAGCGGAACTATTATACACATCACCACACCAACACCACATTTAGCTGCACAAACAACTTTGTATGTTAAAAAAAGATTATATAACAACGTGAATATTTTAAAGTTTAAGTCTAAATTAAAAGAATACGATTGGAATAAAATACTACCTAAAAACCAAAATATAAATGAGAATTATAAAGCATTTCATGATACACTAATAAATATCCTTAACCTTTGTATACCTATATGTAAAGTCAAATTAAAAACCAAATTTAAAAAATACTGGCTAACAACGGGCATTAAAATCTCCTGTACAAACAAAAGATTGTTAAAAATACTCACACTTAAAACAAAAGATCCTATCATTACAAATTATTATAAAAACTATGAAAAAATATTAAAAAAATTGGTTACCGAATCAAAAAAGATGCAATATATAAATAAAATAAAAAAATCTAATAACAAGGTAAAAACCATGTGGAGTATCATAAATGAGAGATCAAACAAAAAACATAAAAAAGAACATACTAATATTAAATTGCAAATAGATAACGACCTTATATCCAAACCTAAACAAATAGCCAACATTTTTAATAATTTCTTTGCGACCATTGGAGATAACACCGACAATTCTTCTGGTAGCACACCGGGTACCACCTCTGTACTAAATCCCACACAGAACACGATGTTTCTTGGCCCAATAGACGCTTGGGAAGTAAACAAATTAATAAAAAACCTGAAAAATAAAAATAGTCACGGGATTGACGAAATACCACCAACGCTTCTAAAACAATGTGCAGATGAACTCACGTTACCGTTTTATCTGCTACTCAACCAGTCATTTGAAGAAGGTATCTTCCCTGATTTATTAAAAATATCTGTAATAAAACCAATCCACAAAAAAAAAGCGAAAACAGATCCTAACAACTATCGTCCCATAGCTCTCTTACCCTCAGCCTCAAAAATCTTTGAGAAAGCTATGTGTGACCGTATTTATACGTTTTGTGAAAAATATAATATTTTTGATGACTGCCAGAATGGCTTTCGAAAAAACCGTTCCACAACTCTGGCAGTCTACAAGTATATCCAAGAAGCACTTAACATTATAAATAACAAGAAATACGCTGTTGGATTATTATTAGATATGACTAAAGCCTACGACAAAGTACAATTTGGGATATTGCTAAACAAATTATACGGAATAGGTATACGCGGAAAGGCTCACGAATGGCTAACGTCCTATCTAAAGAATAGGGAACAATTAGTAGAACTAGAATACTTTGACCATAAAAATAATGAAATTAAACAAATCCGATCACATAGTAAAACAATTAACGCCTCAATCCCTCAAGGAAGCGTAATAGGATGCCTTTTATTTTTAATATATATTAATGACCTACCTAAAATCATAGAAGGGCCATGTGTCCTATTCGCCGACGATATATCCATATTAGTCTCATGCCAAGACAATGTAAATATAGAAAAAACCCTTAATTCCATTCTTACAAAAACTTGCAATTGGATGAACGAGCATAACCTCGAGATAAACTACTCCAAAACAAAATTAATAACTTTTCACCCTTACCAAAAAACTCCTTTAACTTTAGATTTTACGTTCAATGGCTCAAAATTAGAAACTGTTAACGAATTTACACTACTCGGACTAGTTATAGACACACACGTAAACTGGAAATCACACATACAGAAAACTCACTCAAAGATTTCTAAATTCTCATACGCCCTCCGTGAAATAAAAAAGACCACCAATTTTCAGACAGCCCTCACCACCTACTATGCTTATGCCTATGCATGGCTTAGCTATGGTGTCACTCTTTGGGGAAACAGTACAGATGCACAAATACTGTTCACGCTGCAAAAGAAATTGGTCAGAATCCTGGTAAACATTGAGCAAACCGATAGTTGTAAACCTTTCTTTCAAAAACACAATATTTTAACCCTTCCGTGTATATATATCTTAGAAACATGCAAATTTGTGCGAAAACATCACGAGTTCTACTCAAAACGTGAAGACATCCAGTCGCGCTATCTACTCAGACACCGATCTAGGCTAAATATACCAAGTTCTCGACTAAAAATGCACTCAAAAAGTCCCTACGTAATGTCCATTAAAGTATATAATAAACTACCCGGATCAATAAAAAACGAAGAAAAAACTCACACATTTCTAAAAAAACTAAGAGATTTTTTGTTAAAGAAAAGCTACTACTCATTAAATGAATATTTAAGTGATATACATATAAAGTCATAATTTTAGTAGTCGAAATTAAATATTTATATTATATTTATTAATTATTACAAGATCTCCCAATAGATACCTATTTATATTCTATATTATAAATACCTACTATTAGTTTATCTTAGAAATTACCTACCTACTGTATAATAATTATAATTTACAAGTGCTTCCTCTCTCCTAACTCACTTATTTGCTGTGCCCGACAGGGTCCACATGATCTAATTTTAAGTTTTTACCACCTAAGTACTACATGTGGAATGCAATAAAGTATTGAGTATTGAGTATTGAGTAACAAATGAAACTGCCGTCACAAGTCTATGTTGTTCAGGTATGACGTAGGAATAAGGCAGACCAAAGCAAATATGGATGGATTGTGTGGAAATTATGTTAGAAAAAAGTGATTGAACTAAAATCTAATCTTATTATTTGTAAAGTTCGACGTTCAAAAGTGCCTTAGTCTAATTGAAATAAATGGCTTGGCTTTGATAGAATCTTGGTTATGCAAATAATAAGTATATTTGGCTCAGAAAAGAGCCGGCACAGCTGATGGAGTTCTTAGAAAATGTTGTGAAACAAATACAATTAAAATAGACCTCTCGCACCTTGTGATTATGTAAGTAAGTCTGTTCCTATTTAAAATGTGAGTATTTTGTTACTTCACAGGATCTTTTCAATGAAGACGAGGAACGAACTTTAGGAAGTGGAGAAGACCTTAAAGTGAAAATAAATTCTACAGGTTTGTTAAACACAAATTATTACTAAATTAATAATTTTTCGAATGATTGCGGCTTGCATAGTTGCAATCTCGAGGCTGAACAGCAAATACCCATCTAATCATTTGTTTTTCAGGTGTAAAATTTTACAAATTCGTCCCGAAGAAAGAATCTGAGGAAGAACCTGTCTGTGAAAATGAAATAAAATAAACATTATTGCATGCAAATAAATTTACAATCATTTAGTGCAGTAAAGAATGTTAGCCAATCTAAATATATAAAAGCGAAAGGTCACTTACTCATAATCAAGAAATATCGAAAACGGCTTGACGTATAAAGATGAAATTTGGTAGGGAGGTAGTTTATAGTTAGTAGACGTCCGCTAAGAACGGATTTTGCGACAGGGCCGGATTAAGGAGGTCTCTCGGCGTCTCTAGGCGTCTCTCGTCTGAGGCGTCGAGCCAAATATCATCCAATCTCATGAGGGAGAAAGGGACCCCCCTCTCGCCCTCGTGAGATAAATATTACTGGGTTTAATTAATTAAACATGTTTCTGTACATTTTTTTTTTTAGTGAATTTAATGCAATTAAGCACAGATTACCGTTTTTATACTAAACTACGCTTTTTGATAAATCTCACGTGAGATTAGGAGAAAGATGAAGGGGTCAAGCTAAATCTCACGACATCCCGCCAAGGGGGAGGGGGATCGAAAAATCGCCAAAATTGCCTCACGTAATTTATGGACGCCCCCTAACACAAGCAAAAAAAAAAAAAATCCAAATCTTGTGTGTGACAACTTTATGTAATTGAAATAAACATTTTTTTTTAACATTTTGCCCGACCCGGGAATCGATTCCCATGCTTAGTAGTCGCACTTGCGACCACTCGACCAACAAGGCAGTCTCACACATGCACACCAAAATTTCCACGCGAACGAAGTCGCGGGCAACAGCTAGTATGTTTATAAATCAATGCTTTCTTATCTAGATTTACCCCCTACTTTGTAAGCGGGCTACAAATTATTAACATGTTACACATGTGACAGGTTGGAGAGTTGTGTTCTAGATTTTTATCATTTAATTACCTTTTCCTTTTTTACTTTACGTAAGCATTTTACACATTATTTTTTTAAGTGTTTCAAATACAAAGACGTGCGATGAGGAGGGGCGAATTGCATGTGACTAAAAGAGTCATCATCTGCCTAGCCTTTTCCCAACTATGTTCGGGTCGGCTTCCAGTCTCACCGGATGCAGCTGAATACCAGTATTTTACATGGAGCGACTGCCTATCTGACCTCCACAACCCAGTACTGGGTATGTGACTAAAAGAGTGATGAATATAAATGTTGATGGATGGAGAGGTAGACGTAGACCAAAGAAAAGATGGATAATATATGGCGTGAGAAATGTTATGAACCAAAAAGGAGTAAATGATAGCGTGACGATTGACAGGGAAGAATGGAAGAAAACAACGTGTTGCGCCGACCCCTCAAGTAACTTGGGACAAGGTCAGAAAGATGCTGATGATGAAATACAAAGACATTAAAATATTTAATTAGGGACAAGACGAAGAAAATCGTGATCTAATACTTGACCAGGTGGCCTACCATGAGTAGTAGTAAAATTCCAGTGTAGGAAAGAGATGGCGCTAGACGACCTGTACAGCTGTCTCTTTCCCACACTGGAATCAGTCCTCCAGGGAGCATTCGTGCAAATCGAAAATGTTGGAGAACAGAGTACTTTTGAATGACAATCAAAGAGATAAATATTAAAAATCAGTAACCGCCAGTCTCTTGGGGACATTAGCAGTTGACAGCGTTGAGGAGGATTTTTTTTTTGACGCAATTTTTTTTGTTTATTGTTAAGTTAAAATTACTATAGGTTATTTTAATTGATAAATAATTCTTGACAATATTCCCAATAGCCGCTCTATCTCTTCGCTTAAGTATCAATTGTTTTTTTTCCATTTTGATATTCTACACGGGTTATCCTGTCGGTTCTGATTCTTGCGATCCACACGATATCGATATCATTGTTTTTTCAACAAATTCCCGGTAATAAAAGGCACAGATTGGCATACTCATAAGTACAGCTGTCATTGGCAGACCGATTGCCGATATATTAATTTGTTTATAAAGTCATTTTGTCCTGATCGACATTTCAAAAACCGGATGCAGCTTATTTAAGTTGTTTGAGTATCAACAACGATAAGTAGGGGTCCGCAAGGGCCGATGCCTGCCAGGGCTGCGGGACTGTTCGAAAGAGATACCGTGGCCCTGTAACACAAAGGGCAAAGAAGGAACATGGATGGGCTTTAGTCAGTACAAGTCTGACACTCCCTTCCGCTCCGCCCAGAGTGGGGGGGGGGGGGGGGTGTCATTTGATGACTTCCCATCCTAAAAAAAAAAAAGGATGAACAACGAGTTCCAATCGGGCGGGAGTGAGGTAGGCGGCCAGGCGGCCACGCGGCCGGCCGCAGGAGCCAATTTATCAATAATCCAATCTAATCACAAAACCAGTCGGGGTTAACGCCCCGCCACTGATTTGTAAACAGGCCACGAACGTTAGCAGGACCCGTTATTTTAATTATTTTGTAGTACTACCTGGATCATAAATTGGTAATAAAAAGTTGGTAATATTTGTTATTTGAGAACCACGAAGGGATTATTTTTTGTTACCCACATGTTTTCTTGAATATAGAATAAATTATATGCCTTAGTTAGAACATTTTGAGTCCTTTGGGGCGCTCTGCCGACTTGTCCCCTTTTTTAGCTGGCTGATTATTAATTTATATTTTTTTAAATTTTGTATGGCCTAAAGTTGTGTGGTAATCCTGATGAGATGACGAGTAATTGAGAACTTGTATGGAAGAACAAGACATGCTGCGACGACCCCAAATAAATTGTAGTTGAGATAAGAGCAGGAGAATAATGCTGTCATAATTATCATTTCAGCTAGGTTTCGCAAGATCATGTCAGATATACTGTAGTCGAAGTATACCATCTAAATAATCATCGTTAGTAATCAAGTAAGGATCGTTTTATGAGCTAAATAAATGCTTGGTGAGAATTCCGTACAATTTTAAAAGAAAGAATAAAGTTTCTTGAAGATAAGATTACCAAATAATTTGTATGGATGTCAAGTATCGACAAACAGAGATATCTTTTTATTTAAGTACCTAACTAGGTTAAGTGTACTATGTCTTTCAATTTTGACACTAAGTGCAAAGTGGCTTTTAGCCTTTTTACCGGCTCTTGTTTTGTTCACTGATGGATGAAAAGAATTTAAACTTTTATTTCTCAAGTAAAGCTTTATATAGGTATTGATTTTCGAAACAAAAGTCGATTACAGTATTTCAAAACGAGGCCGTTATTGTTTTGTCTTATAACAAGATATTATATGATTGACAGGTGGTACCTACATTACAGAATTTAGGACACTAACCTTGATAGATTTGCGAGATATTAAGTTACCTAATTCAGGCAATCTTGTTTACATTTGAACAAGCTAAAATTCTACTTTTATACAATGTTCAATTAACTAAACGAATAAATAAGTAGGTACAGTCTAATGTGCTTGTGTGTATGAAGAAAACGCTTATTTTTTCAGGTTGACTTATTTTGTAAAGATTACTGAAATAACAAGTTTTTGTTTTTTTTTTTTGAAAACTCATATTAGGAAGTCAAAAAGTTCAATTTACGTACAAAATTATTTCATGTTTTTTTCCGTTATGCTTGGAGTTAAGAAGCCGTTCTTTGTTATTGACAAGAACCTGATGTAAATGCTTTAACGTGTAGGCTAGGCACTTGTGAGGGTTTGAGGAACCTTATTATAATTCTACGGAGAAGCGAACAAGTGAAGCTAAGCTGTGTTGATTGCATTGACAACAAGTTGATCCTTATCATTCGGCGTCCAACCGTTGTTGGGTGCGCCATACTGCATAGACGCTTTGACTGTGCTCGCGATAGACGAAGACCTAATATTTATTTAGTGCGTGTAAATTAAATTTAATAAAAAAAGTTTACATTTGAAATTCGAACAAAATAATTTGGCGCGGTAAGTACGTGATGGGCATTATTATTTTGTTTAGTTTTTTTTTTAATTTTTTTATTTTGTTTTGTGTTGGCTGTTTTGGGTAATCCGTTTTGTGAGGACTTTTGCATTGTATTTTTGATTTATCCTCTTTTAAGACATTTTAAGCTTTTATAAAATGAACCAAGGAGTAAGTAGGTCCTGTATTTATAAAGCTTTTCATTAACCAACCACAATCAGTTGATATTTTACGAAGGATTGATAAATTAGATAAGTAGGTAGGTACCCGACAATTCGAACCTTTTAATAATTCAACTAAGTATTCGTTTACCCACCTTATGTATAAAAAAAATGTGTTTACGTTTGGATCTTATTTGTTATTTTAATTTAAGAAAAGTTACCAAGTTACCAACTTAGATAGACGTATATTTATTCACTTTTTCTTGGAAAATAACTATAATCCCATCGGCACCATCGTAGGTACCTAGGTACCTATACTAATTACTATTTGAACAGCTGATAGCTAGCTAACGGAAGCATCTTGTAGGTTACCTATATTTGCTTACATATACTGCCTAGCAGAAAATTTCAGTTGCATTTTTAAATTATAATAATAATAGTAATCGCATTTTAATACAAATAACACTCTTCAAATTCGAGATCATGATTTTGGAATAAGGTCTCAGTTTTGTCCTGGCATATGTATATTCGTCATCGTCGATGCAGACCTAGGAAACGCGCTGGCGCGACGATAATAGTATGGGTTCGTGCTTGCCAGATTGACCGGAGAAAGCGAAACAGAGGAGAACTGGAGCAATATCGCTGGAAACTTCTCCCAACTGTGGGACAACATATGTTAAAAAAAACAAAAATTCCTGTCGTCATAATATTGCTTTGATCTTTGGATTACGGGTGCCCGATATGGACCAACATTAATTCCTATAACAAAAGCTTCCATTCTTCAATATTTAGCCACACAGGTATAGAAACTGGCGCCATTGTCAAGACTTAGTCACTCAGGTCACGGTCATAAATTAGTGTTATGTTTCGAATATTTGGGTCAGCTTTTAAACTATAATTGAATACTGAAAGTGTCCAATCGAATGTGTCCTTCGTAATAAGAACTCACCTCGTCACGTCGCGTTGCTTATTAAATAACCAAAAATCTTTTTGTCTAACTTGACTGTTACACAAATTAATACTAGATTTTGCCTTCAGCGGGATGACAAATTATCCCATGGGGATCTAGAACCAGGTTATAAAACTCATCTAGTACCGTGTCCAGGGGCCAACAATACGGCAAGCCCATAAGGCATACAGTCTGTTCAGCAACTCTAACATCATGAGGAGTCATCAAGCCAAGCTACAGCCAACTTACAGTACCGCCACATCGATCTATCCTAACTGAGGTCATAGTCTGTTATGCTAAATTTCATTCAAATCCGCTCCTAAGATGACCCACACCAGTAAGCAAGCAGGAGATACCAGTGTGGGACAGAGATGGCGCTAGATGACCTGTATAGCTCTGTCTCTTTCCCACACTGGAATAGCTCCAGCTTCAAGACGTCATAGTAAGCCCCAGGTTAGCTGTTAAGGTTTGAAAAGCTATCGGTATAGTATGAACTGTGGTAACCCTTTTTTCTTCATGGTACAATGTCGAAATCTTGATCAAGCAGGAAGTGACAAAATCCAAGGAGTACTGCAACATAAGGAAGGAGTTACTTTCCTTCCTGTTGCAGAAATCAAAAGTGGCCCTACTTATTGTACAAATAGGTGGCTTAAGGTTTTAGTATAAACTTGAAGATGTCACCTATTGTTTTAATTGGTTCTGACTGTAAGCATCAGGGACATTCGAAAAATAAACGATAGAAACATAAAAATACAATTTGAAAGTAAGCAATCATTTGAACGCACAGTATAACTACCAGCAGCTGCCCAAAAGAAAAGCCAGAAACCAGTACCATAACAAAAAATGATATGTTAATATTATCTAGTTCTTTTTTTTTTGGTTTAATGACACCACATCAATTTTTAATGGGACAAGATACCAGCCGGCAGCCTGAACAATTTGAACAGACCACCTATGTGGAATGTGCCAACGATAAAAAATATCGTTCAGAATTCCATGCATGGAACTATGACGCTTGAAAATTATATGAGGCACATTATCACGGTATTATATTTTCCTTTATTGGCCAACCAACAATTGTTTACACTGATAACATTTAAAGAAAGTATATAATATCCAAGGTTAGTGTAACAATTAATTACAGGTTAGCACCGCATGCCCCATAAACAAATAAGATGTGCCACAAACACTGAACTATTATTAAACATTAATGTTTGGGTACTTAACTAAAATTAAAATTAATAGGTATAACAAGCATTACGTGATGAGATTTACAGTACGAAAAGCAAACAGAAACACATCGAAACTGTACATAATAGCGAAATTGGTATCCGAATTAAAAATCTATTTAAAATCAAAATTACAATCAAAAATTAAAATCGAAATTAAAAGTCAAATTAAAATCATAATTAATATTAAAATCAAAATTAATTTAAATCCGAATCATAAGTCGATTAAAATCACAATTAATATTAAAATCTAAATTACAATCACAAATTAAAATCTAAATGAAAAGTAAAATTAATATCACAATCAATATTAAAATCTAAATTAAAATCGAAATCAAAAGTCAAGTTAAAATCACAATTAATATTAAAATCAAAATTAATTAAAATCCGAATCAAAAGTCAAATTATAATCACAAATAATATTAAAATCAAAATTACAATCAAAATTAAAATTTAAGTTAACATTAAAATAAAAGTAAAAGTAAAAGTAATCACTATACATATACATTTAAACGTAGTAAGTACATAATCCTTCTTTGCTTTCGCTCAGTCGGGCAAAGCAAAGTCGGTTTTCGTGTCTGCCTGTATGATTGCTTAAATACAGGGTGTAAACAGACCCTTCACATAGCCGTCAACCAAGCGTTCTGTACATCAAACTAAGTAACTTTACTCACTTTTCTTTGCTGGGAATCGACTTTTTGTTTTGGGTGAAAAATCACGTTTTACTGTAGGACTCGATGGAAAGCACTCAAAGCATTGTGCTGATGGATGGATTGAATAGTACGGGGGTCGTGGAGGTGAACTAGAAGGTTCCCAGGTATGGTTTAGAACAAAAAAATGATCGCAATGACGGGGAGAACAAGTGCCTTTCGGATATGTTAAGGGTCTATTTACACCCTTTATTCCAAATTTTACAACATATTTTGTGTTTCAACCATTATAATTTATTCGGGCAGGCATAGCTCAGAAATCCGACCTAACCGCGCAACGGCGCAACGCAGGGGTTGGTTGCTAGTCGTCAATAACCACATTATTATAAAGGCAATGGATTGTATCCATTCGTTTTTTTTTGGGACAATATGCGTCTGCCACACTATTGCCAGTCACTGCATCCTGCTTATGTTGCCCACTCAGATCTACAGCGGCAATCAGTCTAGATGTCAAGAACTTATAAGTATTTGGTCGAATGTCCTTAAGGAAATGCAAACACTGGTAAAATTCTATCACCTACCAGACTGACCAGGGTAGGTACGTAGTAGTAGGAGCTACCTCCTAATTAAGTAAAAAAACCCGTAGCAGATAATATTGAAATAGGTACCAGAAATGTTTGTCCTAGATATGCTAAATATTATTTGAACGGTTCCAATACTGGTTTTTTCGATAGAGGTGGTTGACACAGCTGTCCAGATAGGTACTTATTTGAGGGGTCACTGACTTTAAAGATTCAATTCCTTAAAGTGTTTTATCAACCAATCGTTTGTAAAACTAAATATAAATAGCTTGTTATTGATAGTTCGCTATTGTGTCTAGCTATCAATATAATCATCTGATTAGGTAGAGAGATTGGCGTAGTCTATTGAATTGAATAAATTTATTGCGGACATTATGTTTGTGGAGACCAATTGGAGTCATAATCGCGGGCTTATCTGGCGGGAAGGTGTGCCACCTACATGGGATTGGGCTGGCAGAGGCCGTCGCAAGATGTCGTGCGGTGTTCCACAGGGCTCGGTTCTGGGCCCTCACCTGTGGAACATCGGATACACCTGGCTGTGTGTACCACGTGGGATGAGCCGCGCCGTACCCTCGTTTTAAAGCTGAGAGGAGACCTGTGAGACCAATGACTGAAATCTATGATAAAGAATCTTGATCCAGATGCTGGTGGTGTTAATTCTGTTGATGGGGGTGTCTTCGACCCTGGCGCTGGACAACGGGCTGGCCCTGACTCCTCCCATGGGCTGGCTCACGTGGGAGCGGTTCAGGTGCATCACAGACTGCAAGAAGTACCCCAATGAGTGTATCAGGTGAGGTAACAAATGACAGCAAAGTAACAACGTTCTGAAGTTGACTGCATATTTAAAGAGGACTTTTCAAACAATAAACGTTTTCTCGCAAGATAATGCCACTGATGCTAAATTGCTAATTTTAAATTCTCTACAACTTAAGTCAAACGTGCTCGATCTACAGTTAGGAGACATGTTTATGTATGATCTGTTCTGTCTGTGCCGTTACAAACATTGATATTCCTTACATTGCTCGGATAATGCTGAGAACTGCAAACAAATACATTCAACATCAACATTGTTGAATAATTACCTAGTGGTGGTTCAAAAGATGATGCCCAAGGCATTAAGTCCACCTTTGCATAAAGTTTTAATAAATAAAAGATGTGATCTGAAATTCTGACAACCAGTCTTACCAAGGTGTATCGTATTACCCAGTACTAACTGGGTTGTGGAGGTCAGATAGGCAGTCGCTCCGTGTAAAATACTGGTATTCAGCTGCATCCGGTTAGATTGGAAGCCTACCCCAACATAGTTGGGAAAAGGCAAGGCAGATGATGATGATCTGAAATTCTGTTTAGGTAGTTTTGTGGACAACTCTGTCTTACTATTGGGTATAGAGCGCACGATTCTAAAATAGCCAGTGTAAGAAGTAGATGTTGATTGAAGAAAAAGTACGTACTAGTTACCATAACAACACGAATCCGTGAACGGTAAGACATCGGTATAACTACACCCACATTTCGCCAGTCATGTTTAAGTCGCATGCGAAAGGAATAATCTGAAAGCTCTATAAAAGATATATGGTCCCATGTTATTAGGGGGCGCCTAACAACGCGAAATCAATAATATTGACCATTATGCATTATGTTACGTCATGCCCGAGTTTAGGTGCAGCAGCTCTAATTTCTGATGTTCCTCAAACATTTTCAGTGAGAACCTAATCAAGCGGACAGCAGATCTGATGGTGAACGAGGGGTACCTGGATGCTGGTTACGAGTACCTGGGCATCGATGACTGCTGGCTGGAGAAGAAGCGAGGCCCAGATGGACGGATGGTACCCGATAAGGAACGGTTCCCCAATGGAATGAAGGCTGTTGCCGATTATGTAGGTATTTCATAACACCTGTTAAACTTATACTGTCACTTACGGGATATCTTCCGTGATTGTTCATTATTTGGAGCGGCCGATATTTCGGCGCTGTTGCAAGCGCCATGATGGGTTGACAATCACGGAAGATATCCCGTAAGTGTCAAAATCAAAATCAAAATCAAAGCATTTATTTCAAGTAGGCCAGTTACAGGCACTTTTGAATTGTCGAAACAAAGACAACAGTGAAATATAGCTACAGTCCCAGTCACAAGGCACAAAAACTGTGAAAGTACTGTAGTTGCCCATTCCCTAACGTAGATCTCTATGGAGAAGAACGGGCAAGAAACTCCATGGACACTCTTTTAAATCAGAATACTTTAACAAAACCTTGGTTACATAATTTATGTTGAGATGGTACATTATGTGAGAACGATGCAGCAAGATGTGTACGTTAAAAGTGTCCATAGTAAAAACAATTCGAAAATAAAATAATTAATTCAAATAAGCCGTGGTAAATAAGAGATGACCAGTCACAACTGACAGCGCCCGTTCACGAACATGACGCATGTGTCAGCACCATTCAACTCAACCATTTTGAAGGGAACTAAATGACCGACACACGTGCCACCATCAGCGAGACATTTGAGTGAGCATGACATACTCCTAACCGCCAGGGCACATTCAAGTCAAGAAAAGACGCAGGTTTCCAGCGAATGACAGCTTTCTAGTACATAGTACTCACACAATATGAGCTAGGCGGCTATACAATACTAAAAAGATGTAGTGATAGTATAAGTTTAGTTATAAACCGTGAAAGCTTAAAACAGTGTTTGTTTACACCTGTTTGCGCATCTACGTATTTAAGTTTTGGCTCTAGTGACACAGGAAATCCTAGTGCAAGAGCCAGGGCTACACTGATGTTTGAGCAATCACTTGTCATTAAAGATTTTAATAATAAAATCTTTTCTTTTTTTTTTGACTTAATAATAAGCCCCATCTTTGTTATTAAGGCGTTATGACATCAACCGGTAACAAATCTAGTCGATTGGCTAAGAAATTCCCGATATCAAAGAACGTTTTGCCTGGCCTAGACTTTTTAACCCAGGACCCCACGAATGCCCACAATTGGCAGAAAATTGTAACAACTAGACCTACAAGACAAGTCTCTATCTGTATGTGCTAAAGGTACAATTACGAAGACTAGCACAACCGCAAACCGTAGCCACAAAACTATCCAAGATAATTGCGGTCGCCTTAGGAGATGTACGATCCTTAATTGTTCTAAAATTACGATCTCGCTTCGACGTTCCAGATACACAACAAAGGCTTGAAATTCGGCATGTACGAGGACTACGGCAACCTGACGTGTGCTGGCTACCCTGGAGTACTGGGCAACGAGCGCCTGGACATCCAAACCTTCGTGGACTGGGAGATCGACTACCTCAAGCTTGATGGATGTTATATTGACCCTAAGGAAATGGATGCCGGTAGGTTTAAATGCTTCTTCTGAGAATGACAATTTACGTACACGGTTTTATAGCGAAAAGAAACCGTAAGAATCTGTGGATGGATAGGATAGTGTGAAGGTATGGGAAGAAAGGGGAAGGTCACTATTGAGAAGACTTGCGGTCGCCAACCCCAAATAAATTCTCTACAACGACGACGCAGAAAGATGTTGATTATGATGCGTCAACATCCAATACTGTTATGACTACACTTGGTAGATAAAGAAGGATGCTCTTGAAATAATATCCGAATAACCAACAGGTTTATATAAAACCTTTTGGTGTTTTTGATTTATTGAAATCCAGACTGGATAAGTTTAGATTTCCATTTAACTATTTCCATTGATTTATGTTTTTTTGTTCCAGGTTATCCATCTTTCGGGGAACTATTGAATGACACTGGTAGGTCTATACTCTACTCGTGCAGCTGGCCGGCTTATCAGGAAGATGCCAAAATGCTTGTAAGTACCTTATTCGCGATTTTCCCTTCTATTTTGGTACCTTTAATTTGAGACAGGAAACCTCACAAGTTCTTATAAAATTACACGAATATTTTACTATCTTCTTCGCTATTTGTCTGCTGTGTTCTAATGTATGTGACTTGTGAGCAGATTATTATTCTGACGTTACCTTTCAACCTTCGATCTTTCTGCCACCAGATTTTCCTCATGTTGCGTCCAGTGTCGAGTTTAGGAAATCTTAAAAGTAGGTTCATGGTATCCTTTGTCAATGTGGCGATACTTGGCGCCTATGAGGAGGCCTATGTTCAGCAGTGGACGTCTTTCAGCTGCTGATGCCTTCCTCATTGTTGATATATTTCTTCCATTGCCTAGAATTTTTTATTTATTTTATTTAAAACCCTCCTTTTATTCTTGTTCCTTCTTTGTTCAGTTTTTTTGAGGCAACAGTGACAGGCTAACATAAAATACGTAGCTAAAAAACCATCCAAACTAATTGCAGCCTGACTACGGGTCGATAGCTGCGCACTGCAACATGTGGCGCAACTGGGATGACATCGAGGACTCCTGGGCCTCGCTCACCAAGATCATGGACTGGTTCGGAGACAACCAGGACAGGCTGGCCCTGCACGCGGGTCCCGGACACTGGAACGATCCGGATATGGTAAGACACCTTAAGCCTTCATCCTTGTTAAGGTGAAACTAGTAGATGGCAGTCGATTTTGATGGGCATGAAAAAGGCATGCATGAACGTAGGTAATCTGGTTGTCATGCAACACACTATACCGCGCTACCGCGTACCATTTAAAACGTGTTCATGAGCTGTCAATGTCATAAAAGCTATCTGTGCGACTGTGCCAGCCAGACAGCTTTTAAACGCCGTGTCATAAGTGATATTCGCCCTGAATTGATCTGGTGGTTGTAACGGTCCATTAACGACTTTCTGAAACTGTCAAAATGTGTTCTTTACATAAGTATATTTGCTCGAAGACACTAATGGCGTAGCCAATCTGCGAGATCCGGTAGTGATGTTTGGCACATGCGATATCTTTTGTAGCAATCGAACTGAATTGCCAATGATAAGGCTAGTTAATATTAAATAAATGTTACAATATATAAATGTTTACAACTATTTGAAATTTAGATGTCCATAATTTTATGTGTAGAAATAACTGTTGCCAATGTAAATCTACAATAGTTGACGTAGATATTATCTAAGAAAAGTTTATATAAAATTTAAAAAAAAAGGTAGAATGATTGTGAAAGAACTTACTTATTCAAAAAGAAGATTAAAGAACCTGTAGTTTTTTTTCATAAACAGCTGCTGATTGGTAACTTCGGCCTCACGATAGACCAGGCGCGCGTGCAGATGGCAATCTGGTCTATCCTCGCGGCGCCTCTCCTCATGAGCGTGGACCTAGCCACCATCAGACCAGAGTTCAAGGAGATACTGCTGAATAAAGACGTCATTGCGGTCAACCAGGATCCCTTGGGAAAGCAGGGTTTGAGAGTGTGGAAAAAGACGGACCCAGGAGCTGTAAGTATAAGACTTCATATTGTATGTTTCAATATCATTAATTATCATTGTTCCGGGCAAAAATACAGAATCCGAGTTGCTACTGAGAAATTCCAGGTGGTAGCCCAATAACATATTGTCCGACCCGGCAATCGGCCGGGTTTATATTTTTCAGAAAAAGCCCTTATTTTGTCATAGTGGCTAAATAATAACAGTCGCCGCGTTTGCCTAGGTTGGTCCGTAGAAGGGTGACCACTCATTACATACTGAGTTTCCTCCGTACCTCGTAAAGCACGTTAAGCCGTTGGTCCCGGCTGTTATTTGTAGATCGTTGGCAGTCGTTACAGAAAGTCACTGGCCCGAAATTCTGACAACCAGTCTTACCGAGGGTTATCGTATAACCCAGTACTAACTGGTTGTGGAGGTTAGATAAGCAGTCGCTCGGACGCTCCATGTAAAATACTGGTATTCTGTTGGTGGCATTTGTTTGCCATGCAATAATCAAATTTCCTGTATTTTTATTTATAGCAATACTCTTATAAACATCTCTGAAATCTACCTACAGCGATCTCGCCTGGAGATCTGGAACCGTGAGCTGCACGACGGTTCCCACGCGTTGGCCTTCGTGAGCCAACGTGACGACGGCATCCCCTACGCTGCCAACTTTACCTACGGCGAGATGCAGATGGCGCAGGGTGAATTTGAAGTTCATGTGAGTATTATAAGAAAGGGTTAGGCAAATAACCGGAAAAAATGTTATTATAACAGCGCCGGATGAAATTCTTTGAGCAATAAATAGGCATTGGTGAGTTTGCTCATTTCTGACTGTGGCTGAGAGAGATAGTACAGAGAGCTTTATTTTGATTATTAGAAGATTCAAAATATTAATTCCTGTTTTCAACAACGCTAGACAACATCTTCACGAATGCCTAAATAAAAGCTAAAAAACACTTTGTTTGATTTCAACGCTACTCAGCGACGAATTGCAACAGCGCAATAATTAGGGTCACCTAGTGTTGGTAAAAACGAATATTAGTGTGTTTCGTGGGTACTACTTACTCATTGTTTCAGGATCTCTACAAAGACGATGAAGTGCGGAATTGGAACTCCGAGCAAGATTTCGAAGTTAGGATTAATCCATCAGGTTAGTTTGAGATTTCTGGAACGTATGTATTTGATGAGCGGCAAAGCCACCATGAGATAAGGGCAATTGCAATTGTAGGAGATGAATCGCCATCCATCTGTCAATGGGCCTCTCGTCTGAAGTGAAAGATATTATGACAAAGACCTTTGTCCTTGGAAAAAATGTAGTCCAGATTTATTTGTCCCTATTATTAACATTATTCGTTTTTTCAGGTGTCCAATTCTACAAGTTCATTCCAAAGACGTCCAGTTCGACAGGCGAAGTGCCTTCCAAGACTGAAAGCAGTACCGTGTCTGATGCAGTTGTGAACACTGTACTGAACAAGAGTTAGTTTGTAAGTTCAAGAACGATAAGGTAGGGATAAATATAGTGTGTAACAAGAACCTTAACGAAGCCGAAAGGCACTTGTTCTCCCCGTTATTGCGATTATTTTCTTGTTCTAGACCATACCTGGAAACCGTCTAGTTACGGAGATATTGGGGGTCAAAGTTTCAACTTTTTCACAAGTTTTTTTTTTAATACTTGTACTTGAACACCTTACTTTAAACACGTGCACGACCCCCGTAATAATCAAACCATCCATCAACACAATGTTTTGAGTGCGTTACTTTGAGCAACACCGTAAAACGTGATTTTTCACCCCAAAAAAAAAGTCGTTTTCCAGCAATAATTTTTGCGTAAAGTTACTCAGTTTGATGTACAGAATGCTTGGTTGACGGCTTCGTGAAGGGTCCGAAGACACCCTGTATTATAAGCATAAGCATAATCAGTCTGAAATGCTCCCACTACTGGGACACAGGCTTATTCTCAATGAGAGGGACTGGATTATAAAACCTACCACACGAGCCCAATGCGGGTTGGTAGGTGTCACATGTCTTCGAATGTGGTTCTAGGACCTGCCAGTTTCCTCACGATGTTTTCCTTCACCATTTGAGAACAGTTGTGATGAAATAAATCACACAATGTAATGCGCCTGCTTCGGTTCAAACCCAGGACCTGCAACTCGTAAGTTGGGGCCGTTACCATTGTGCCACCACTGCTCTCATGTCATTATCTAAGGGTAGAATTAAATTAAAGTTTTTAAATATTTAGTGTCGTTATTTTTAATCCTTCTCTATTCTCCTTTTCTTTAGCAATTAGTGCCGTTTGATCCTCCTCGTTCCGTACTCAAGTTACCGATCATAAAATATACTTAATATCACGCCGTTAATCCTCGAAAGGTTCGGCAGAGGTGTACCCATTAGGACACCCACATTTCGCCAGTTATGCTTAAGTCCCATGTCATAGAGGGCGAGCCTATTGCCATCAACCGGGTACGAATTCACTACTCCGTGGCTGCTACTGATAAATTCCTGATAGAAAAACCTAATAACACATTGCCCGATCATGCTCAGCAGTCGCGCTTGCGGCTTGTTGTATTTTTTGCAGAATATCCTAAAATCCGACCTCTTTCCTTGATTTGTGAATGTGCTAAATGTTTGCTTACCACTTACCTACTTATAGATTTGAGAACAACGTTGACACTCTGTTACTGTTGCTAAGTATTCTTAGTAGTTAACATCTTAGTTGCTGTTGTTAGTAGTCATCCGCTAATAAAACCGTTGTTGGTAAACTGCTCGACGACCGGACAAGGTGGCGATCGGTAGTTTCTGCCCACCAGTTTATGTACCTACCAGGAATAAGTAATCCCTTTGCAAAGCACTTGGTAGGTAGACATCAGCCCATAATAGACTGGATGTTTTTCAACAGGGATTATCCAGGCTGCTTCAGAATTTCGAACTAAGCGCACGCACTAAATTATTTACGTGAGTTAGCCAATCAGAGTTTCTCACAATTATCAATGTTTGGTTCAATTGATAACTAGGTTGAAGCTGCCGGTCAATAGTAAGGAAATAACGTAAATTACGGAAGGTTTTCATTAACTTTCGATGACGCTAAGGTGAAGTGCTGCGTACTTTCGTCTTACATAAGTTTTTGTTGTGAGGCCGTTTCTACATGGCAACATGGAGTAGGTCAGCTGCATCTCATTAGACTACTAGACTCAAGAGTAAATTGAGGGACATAAAAAAACTAAGTTAGATCGATCGACGTTTTCGTTCCGTTCCGAGTAAAAAGTGACAAGAATGTGGGAGCCTCCATCAGCGGGGTTCTTAGTTAATGTATCAATAGGTAAATGGAGTGTTTTGGGTATTTTATGTACCTACCTTGACCGCTATTCCAAATAACTCCAATAGCAAAGTCCCCCCTCCGATAAGTTGGCGGATAGGGCTCGACACCGACACGTCTAGGTACATATACCTAGACGTTTTTTGGGTAAGTGCGAGAAGTCGGTGTAAGTGCGTGATTGGTGAAAAAGGCACTACGAAAATTGAAAATTTGCGAAATTGTTGGTGAGAGACGGAATTCTATAAAAAGCCGAGTAGCATCTAAGTAGTCAGAGTTCAACTTCTTTTTTTTCACCTCCTACGACCTACTTACAAAACTTTCGGTCTGTAGGTAGTTACATCTTTCTACACACAATTACAGGAGTTCCTAATTTGTAAACCACACTGGATTTTTATCAGGTCTTCTTGCAAGTCATTTTACGACATTAATTAGATAAAACTGATAAGTATAACAATGTGCGGTCTACCGAATTAAGGACGTCTGGCCTGAATATTCGGGTCAATGATCTAACAATATTTTGATAGGCTAAAGACTATTAATTATTTAAGTAGGCGAGTAGGTACCTAAAGACTCATCGCCATTATTTTGAATACCAGTTTTCCTTGGTATGTCGCTCATTCAAGCTTTAGGCTACCGTTATTCTTAGTGAAAGTTTGTATGTTCATTAATCTAAGTATAGGTTAACCATTTATGTGATATTGTTTAGTTTTTATGTCATTTAGATTTTTTATTATGATTAACGATTTTCCAAGGGTTAATTATCTAGGCACATTCCCGAACGGTGCTATTTCATGACATAACTATTTGACGTAACCACATGATTTCTCTTACTGTCAAAACTGTGTCAAATTAGAAATCTAAAATCCGAAAGAAAATGGAATCAAGCGGCATAAATTTATAAGTTAAAAAAACAAAAGATTTACGCAAAGTTAATGTAAACACAAAACGGACAAGTTGATCGTGACATTGCTATACACGAGTACTAATCGGCGGCGCGCTCGGCGCAACGTAAATACTGTTATCGGACGTTCGCGTAAGAGCGAAAGAAAGCTGGTTATTGGTATTAGGTCAATGGTGTATTCGTGCCGGTAACGTGAGGCTGGGTGCTGACGTCGGCACCGTCCAAGACGCGGCAGGCGCAGGCCCGAGGCATCAGTTTGCGCCGGTTACATCGCACGGGTAACACGTACCGACTAACTAACGGACCACGAACACTAATCTCGAGCGTGAAAGTTACTAACAAAGATGGGCGGAAGAGTAGAAAACGTCGGCATCCTCGCCATGGAGTTGTACTTCCCTTCACAATACGTAGACCAAACGGAACTGGAAAAATTCGACGAAGTGTCAACCGGCAAGTACACGATCGGCCTCGGCCAACACAAAATGGGCTTTTGCTCGGACAGGGAAGACATAAACTCAATTTGCATGACAGCTTTACACAGACTGATAGAGAAAAATAACATCAATCTTCATGATATTGGACGGCTGGAGGTTGGTACGGAGACAATTATAGACAAAAGTAAAAGTGTGAAGACTTACCTCATGACCTTATTTGCTGAGGAAGGAGCTACAGACATTGAAGGTATAGACACAACAAATGCTTGTTATGGTGGAACTGCAGCTCTGTTTAATGCTGTGAACTGGGTGGAGTCATCTTCCTGGGACGGTAGGAAGGCAATAGTGGTGGCAGGAGATATTGCAGTGTATGGTAAAGGCCCAGCGAGGCCTACGGGAGGTGCTGGAGCAGTGGCCATGCTCATAGGGCCAGGTGCACCTCTGGTGCTGGACTGTGGTGTTCGTGCCTCATACATGACCCATGCATATGACTTCTACAAGCCAGACCTGTCTTCAGAATTCCCCCGAGTGGACGGAAAGCTCTCTATAAAATGCTACCTCAGTGCTTTAGATAATTGTTACAACTTATATTGTAAGAAGATGAGGAAGATTGATCCTGACTTCAAAGGCTTATTGAGCTTAGATGGTATGTTGTTCCACTGCCCTTACAGTAAACTAGTACAGAAATCTCTGGCTAGAGTATGTTTCAATGATTTCCTTAATGCATCACCAGAACAACGAGAAAAACAATTTCCGGGCTTATCAAAATTCAGTGCCTACAAACTGGAAGAAACTTACTTTGACAGAGATGTCGAGAAGGCATTCATGACATACAGCCAAGCTCTGTTTGATGAGAAAACCAAGCCATCACTGTACATAGCTAAGAATGTAGGTAACATGTACACTCCATCACTGTATGGTGGCCTTGCATCATACCTCATTAGTAAATCTCCTGAACAGCTGATCGGGAAGAAGTTTGGATTATTTTCATATGGATCAGGTCTTGCATCTACAATGTATTCTATAAATATTTGCGATGACATGAGTGTTGGTTCCAAATTGGCTAAATTATTAAATTCCTTGAATAAAACCGTGTCTCTATTGGATGAGAGACAATGTGTGGAGCCAACTAAATTCTCTGATATCATGGACAATAGAACTATGAACTACCACACAGCACCTTATCAACCATCGGGCTCTATAGACGTATTGTTCCCCGGTACATACTACCTCATTGATATTGATGAACTAAGAAGACGTTTTTATGCAAGGAAAATTTGAAGTAATTATTTATTTATTAGTTTAATTTTGTGTGAACTGGTGCAGGAGCTATTCGGTGTTGTTGGTTTAAAATTTATTATTTTGTAGTCTGATTAGAAATTGAGACTGTTATCTATCTAGTTTGCTATTATGTTTGTGAAACATTCTGCTCCTAACTGTTAATTAGCACTGTTTATATTATTGTGACCCATTCACCTCGAAATAAGACATCAACTTCAGGAAGCAAGTGTACTTTGCACAGTACATTTGCACACAAAATCAATAAAATATATGAGTTGTATTTAAAGTGTTGGTACCTTAGTCATTTATTATGTATTTTAAATTCACAATGTAGAAATGAATTGTGAGGGGTTTGAATTTATTAAATGGCTATATTTAAGTGGTATGTGAGGGGTTAATGATATAAAAGAAACAATTATGTATAAGTTATGAGTGTTATAGTTCTTGCTGTTCCCTTTTATAATGTCACTTTCAATAAATTATTTCTTATTTATAGTATGTGCAAAGCTCAAAGTTGTATAATTTGCATCACACCAAAGCTACAGAACCTATAACAACATAGAGACATGTTGTACCTTTTGTAATTTCATATGCAATTATTTATTAAGTTGGTATTTCATATTAGTGCAATTATAAATTATTATTCATAAAAATCTCAAAATAAATTCCATGAAATGGACCTCTATTCTGCAAATTGTCAATAAACATGTTGAGAATTCAGAGCTTTGTTTTATTATGTTTATTACAATTGCCAAATAATAATGTTATTGTTTGTAGATAACTGTATATCTATCAGACATAGCTGAAATAATTTTGATTGCTCCATTTCACGCAGTGGATGCTAATATTGCTAACTGACGAAATATTCAAATAAAACAATTCGAAATCTCTATTTCTCCCCCTTTTATTAGTTGAAATCTTCATCAGACATGTTTTCATGTGAATTTTTCGCCAGTACTTAACAGAACTGCGGAATATAAATGTGTTTAATTTTTTATGTAGTTTATTAATGTTACTGCAGTCAGGTACTATTTACTGCTGTTAGGTACTATCTTTAATATTCAAACCTATTTTTAGGCCGTTGTTTAAAAAATGTAGCAACTGTAAACCTAATGTGTTGTTATTCATATTATTTTCCAAAGTAACTTTGATGACGAATATATCTCATTATAATTTGTATTTTCGCGAGATCATAATTATCTAGTTATAATTAAGTTAAACGTACATAGATGCGTAAATAGCTAGTTATTATATGCACAATCTAAGTAGGATTTATGAATGTTAGAGGTTGATTTTATTGTTGTAGTAAAACAATAGACCATTGATAGGTTCTCGCTTGGCAGCTGGATTAAGGTCTTGATTCATAAAGCAGTACTTCTGGACACGGCGCGTACCTATTGTTAGGAGGATCGTCTCTCAAGAGCCCTGCGCCTGATGCTGGTGGGCCACTATTTTTAATAGTTTTATACCTATAATTTTGTTATTAAAAATGTAGTAGTCATGTAAGAAAGAGAATTATAATGTAGGTAGTATGTAGGTGGTTGTATTGTAGGTTGACTGGTAGGGAATGCCTTGTGGCATTAAGTCCGCCTATGTATCACTATTGTACATGAAGTTTAAATAAATAAATAATGTAGGATACATCCTATACTATTCTACTTCTGAGATACAGGCCTAGTCTATGTGAGCAGGAGTGGGCCGTAATTCACACCCGGCGACCACAGCGCGGGTTGGTGGATGTCACATGTCTTCGAATTTTTTGTTTTATTCTAATGTTTTCTTTCGCTATTTTGAGAGTAGTGGTGATAAATAACGCACTGTAGTAGCCTTCTGGGGTTCGCACCCATAACGTCATAACTACAAGTCGTAAGTGTCCTAATAACCAGTAGTCGTGAGTTCGGGACCGATACCACTGGGTCACCAGTACCTCATTGCTCTAAAATAAGTTGGTAGACCTTAATTTTTTAAAGAAAACTAACTTTGGTTTTAATACCTGTATAGTTAATGTGGTACTCTCCGGTGTAACCGGGAATGCCTGCCTGGTTACAGAGGAATGCATGCTATGGCCCGTGTAGCATGCATGATTCGACTGCTAATTTATCAATCCGATTATCGCCACGAATGATTGTACTATGCCCCGTTACGTCTGATAACTGCTAGTAGATATCTAGGTACTTGGTTCTATTTCATTCGCTCGTAATGGAAATGGTGTAAGGAGAAAATTAGTACCTAACCTACATAGGTTCAACACAACTCACGCTTGCATTTTCGTGAGATAGGTAGGTACAGATTACAATAACTGCAGAGCAGGCATTTACTGCGTAATATTTAAAGTGTTCACACGTCGGCCAATCAAGCTATACACAACCAGTTTATGCGGATCTCTCAATGTACGGTAAATTTATACAAAGCGAGGCCAAGTTATACTGGAAATTTAGAGCTCGATGTGCCGCCGTGTGTACCTAACCGAGATTAATTGATTAATTTCTAGTTACCAAGTGGAACTAATTAGTGTAATGTTGGGGGTCCTAAGAGATCGCAGAACAGAAAGGAGACCGCCGTTTTGCAACACAACATTACATGGCCATGCCCTGCCACGAGCGCCATCCAATAAAGAAAGTAGTCAGAAATAAAGAACTTTTAATTTTTTTAAATAAAACTTCTTGTGGTTCTGCTTTTGCTGGCGACTGCGACTATGATTCTCATGTTCTAGCGCTGCACCACTGGCAATAAAATTGTAAGATTTGTGGGTTCAGGCTGCTAACAGCCGGAGTTAGCTACGGAAATACGGTTGCAATTTCTAGACCAACGAAATCCCTCTATGTTGGTGTGCAATACTATCATTATTGATGTATCCGGGCTCCTAGCAGCTGTGCAACGGCGGGGGTGAGAATGGTTGGGCAACAAATAAAAGCAATTGAGGTAGTGTGATTTATAGAGCAGAGATAGCAGTGAGAGCCTAGTGGTGTGACCGTCAGACTGCCAAGTTAGGGGTCACGAGTTCGAATTCAAGGCACCTCTGATTATATTGTATACTAGCTTCGGTGGTTCGTGAGGAAACCAAACATGCCTGAGAGAAATTTCTTGACAGCATGTAAAGCCAAGTCAAAGGCCCATGGGCGGTACAAAAACTGTGACACAGGTCACCAGGTAAGGTACTAACCACACGAAAACGAAAAAAAAGATTTATAGAGCTCCGGATTTGGTGTGCTATTATAGCTAATCATGATGCTTTCGGAGTATAAGAATATGAGTACCTACGGAATCAGATTATAAATGTTCCTCATTCAAATTTATAGCCGACGTGAAAAAAAAATTTTTTTTGTTTGATCTGCTGTCAAAGTTGATGATGAAAGAAATCTAGAAATACGTTAATGCAGTATCGCAGTCATTGTCGGTCAGTAAGTAAATTCCTATGATAATATACCTAACTACTATAGTATAATAAGTAGGCAATTATAATCTTGCACCTCTGATAACCTCTAAGAAAGTCTATTATGACTATTTATGACTAGGTACAGTAAGTATCCACGTAGTTAATTCAGAAAGAGGAAATCTTTTTAAATCAAAGGTAAAATACTGGTAATCACTTTATCTGGTATTACATCTAGTAAGGCTGGAAGCCGATCAAAACATAGGTACCTACTTGGGAAAAGGCTAGGCAGATGATGATGGATTCTTTCTCTGTAGACGCACGAAAAAATTATTGTCATAGGTACATACTATAACAGTTTTTTTTTAAATCATCTAGATTAACTTTGATGACGGCACGGTTGGCGCAGTGGCTGAGCGATTGACTGCTGCGCTTCGTGTCGCGGGTTCGATTCCCTCACGGAACAAATATTTATATGGCAAAATATAAATATTTGTGTATGTTTTGTATGTTTTGTTTGTTTTGTATTTGTATGTTTTGTATTTTTTATATTTATTTTTATGGTTTTTTATGGTAATTGTTCCGGGTCTGGCTGTTTCTGTATGTGAGCTTAAATGTTTGTAAAAGCACCCACGATACAGGAGAAATACCTAGCACGTGTTTAAAAAAAAATACTTTAAAATATACTCGTATTCAGCTGCCTCTGGTTAGACTAGAAACCGACTCGAACATAACCAGTTGGGTAAAACTGTAAAAGGCTTGGCATATGATAAGTTTGAAATCTGTCTATTCCTATGTCATGACATGACATGACCTCCTGGTTATGGCAATAGATCACGCCACCTATGAGTTTCAAAATGGGTTGTATTTTACTTACATCGTCGAAAAATATGTAAATCGCTTGTTTTTCTTTTACAAAAACTTCTTTTTCAGTTTTATCAAATCGAAAACAAATGCAAATGAAATATGGCATACTATATGCAAAATAAAGGAACTAAAAACAGATAAAGAAACACAACACGCCACCGACTTACGCCTATAATAAATGACTCTGATGACCGGCTGCGATTACGTTACGTTTGAACTCACTTATAAGCTGATAATCTTTACAATACAAAGCCGTTGGATCTAGATAAGTCGGCTTAGTATTCTTCCCTATTGTGCTTCATGCGTTTCTTGAGATTGTTGGTCGAAAACAGGACGTGACGTTGACACCTATCAGTGAAGAATAGGACATCCTGTCTTTTTGTGAGTGACGTCAGAGACTCAGAGTATTAAGTGTCTTGGATTTAGGATCAGCGGCATTTTCAACAATTTTTTTCAACCAGCCGTTGTGTAGTGGAACACACTACCCCAGTAGTGGAACAGCAACCCTGGGCCAAAGACCAAAGGTCTCCCCAGTCTATTTTGTGTCCACGCATCTGCTTAGCCTTTCCTCGAGTATTTTTAGGTTAGCTTCCAGTCAAAACGAATACAGAATACCTGCTTTAACCCAGTAATGAGGTAACACGATAACCCTTGGTAAGAATGGTTGTCAGACTTTCAGACTGCTATCTACACTATACCCACAACGAATGTCAAAGATCTACAAATGACGACAGGAACCAACGGTTCATCGTGCTTTCTGAAACACAGGCGGGTGTCGTTATGCCATATGAACTGTCACCCGTCTAGGGACCGACCTCAACAAGCTTTGCTTAACCTCGGAAATCGATACGTGTGGTTATTATTGCATAGCCACGTGTCGTGTGTCATTCGACGCGGCAGGGGAATGCTACCCATCGTCTTTCTTTATGTAGGTAGAACGGTACTTAAGAAAATAAGTAACATTGTTACGCCAAAGCCGCGATCAAAGTCTCTTCGTCTGTCCTTAACATTACATTCACCCCTGTTTTTCCCGAAGGGTTACACAGAGATGTAGTGCACTTTATCACTAGCTACCTTCGTTCGTGTGAATTTATTAAAAAAAGTATATAAATATATTACTTTTCTTATTTAATCGGATTTTATTACTAGTTTCAAGGGTTTTTTTTTGCATGAAACCCTTATTTTTTTCTAAAATAAAAATACCCTTTGTTAGACCTTATAACATCAGCTAACTGCCAGTAGAAGTCCCGTCAAAATCGGTCCAGCCGTTTCGGAGATTAGCCGGAACAAACAGACAGACAGACCGGACAGACAGGTAAAAATTTAAAATATATGTTTTTGTTGTAAGTGTCGTATACAGAGTAGATGGAACACCGACGCGAAAACGGTTATCACGTATTCAGTACCACACGCCCTTAAACCACTTACCCAGTAGAGCCGCTACTGCTCCGTCTGTCCGGGCTGCTACTGAGTTATTCCTAAAGGAATAACCGAATAACACTTCGATCCCTGGACCTCATGCTTAGCAGTACCACACACGAGGCAGTCCGAGCAATACTCATCCAATATAGACTCGGTCTTTGCACCTACCTCGGCTACCTCATAATATTATAAATTACAATTATGTTGATATTATTGTACGGTATATTCAAGTCTGTGTTTCAGGACGATGACTTGGTGGTTACATATTGTAATTTATGTAGTCCTAACTAATATTATAAATGCGAATTACCTTTTCACGCCTAAACCACTAACCATCTTGAAATTTTGCATATTGTTGTTCATTTGTTTGTTTATTTTATTCCGTTGCCAGGTGTACAGAAACAGACACAGGAAGTACTGTTTTCGAGGAAAACAGCAAATGTTCTTATGATAATAGATGGCGCCACATGTCTTTCGAATCATTATTGAATTATTATAATATTATACATATAAGCAGAGTACGACCCGAATTGATTGTCATATATTATATTAACGCGAGCAAAGCCGCGGGCAAAAGCTAGTTTCTCATACGACAAACGAACGAACGACAAAAGTGCAATATTACTATGGCCTATTGCCCATAGCCATTACTTGCTACTTAGTTACTTATCTGAATGTAGGTAAATGGTTGTAAGTACCTAGTTCTTATCAGAATCACTCAACTCGTCGTTTTCGGATTATATTGGGAAATGGTTATAGTTGCGATATCACGCATGGAATTACAAAACAGCTATTGTGCTCTTTACAATAGGTATCGTCAGTAGGTATCGTCAGTAGGTACCTACTTCGGTTGCTAAAATGCGACAGAATTTAGAGATTCCATACATACGCTAACGCCTTTTTTCCCATGGTATGATGGTAGACTAGGAACCCTCATGATAGTTGGCAGAAACTACCGAATTTCATTAGATTTTCCATCAATAATGAATTTCCTCGGGCTGAAGCCGTGCTAGAAAGAGGTGGCGAGTAGCTATTCACAAACGCTTCGATTCGGAAAGTCGTATGTCCATCTTACTCGCTTTCGTAATGCCAAAAAAAGATAGACATATACGATTTGTCGAATCGAAATCGATTCGAAGCGTTTGTGAATAACTATGCAGCAGAACGCGTACCGCGATGGCTGGTTCAAGAAGGCACGGCAAAAGAGCTCATGGAAGTTATTGGGGGAGGCCTTTGCCCAGCTAGCAGCTGTAGTACAGTAAAGCCAAAAAAAATAATCATAATATCCTGGAAAGATCACGGGTAAGTAAGACTTGGTTGCGACTCCGACCTTTAGACCAGGGGGGCTACTGTGACATCTTAAACCAGTGAGTAATTCGAGTGTGGGCAAGAGACAGAGCTAGATATAGGTCGTCTAGCACCATCGCTCACTGGAATTACTCCTTGGTAGGCCACCAGGGAAGCGTGGCACCAAAGGAGGAAGCCTTGATACTCAGCAGTGAATGGTGGCAGTGGGTGGCAGGCTGTCAAAGATGAACGACAAAAACTAGTCGGTCATGTCATGACTCATGAGTGTGAGTTGAAAAGTTCCTGACTCGGTAATTGTCATGCTTGAGACCGTTTAGATGGTTTTTTTGGTAGTTTATGGGTGACGATTGGTGAGTGTTAAGCCGGCCATAGACAACAGGTTATGCATGACAGTTTTAAATTACCATCACCGGCATTACACGACAATACGGGTGCTTTAGTGGGTTTATTGCATCACATAATATGATGCCTGTAATCCCCGAAGGGTTAAGCAGAGGTGTACCTAATAGTAGTATGTTTATGTCCCATGTAATAGGGAGCGAGCCTATTGCCATCAACCGGGCACAAACCTAGACTTCGTGGCTGCTACTGAGGAATTCGTGATGGAAAAACCCAGTAACAATTTGCCCGACCCCAGGACCTCATGCACAGCAGTTGCGAGCCAACGAGGCAGGCAGTCATTGGTTTATTACTTGTTACAAAAAAATATAAGAATGATTAACTAAATTATTAATTAATTATTTATTTGTTTTATTTTCGGAGTCGCTGTCGCGAGACGCTTGTCACGTGCTCGATATAAGTCTGCTAAACCCTTTAGTAAAACAGGCGAGTTGTTAAGTTATTTTTAGTCAAGTCACTCAAGATATAAGTCCATTTTTTAACGGATAAAGTAAGTAGGTAAGTTATGTCGTTAGTAGGTACCTACGAACGATCTACTAAGTAATGTCACAGCATCATGCTGACTGGCAACCTGCTTGTCGCAGTCACGACGTGCAAGCTGTTAACTTTTTTTTTTGTTCCGTCATGTTGAATTTATAAATATATGTTATGCGTTGTATGTTTATTGTTATTTTTTTTGTCGTTTTGTTTGATGCACGTCATGGCCCTGCGACAAATATATATTTTTTCTTTCTTATTAAAAGTTTACGCAAGTCAGATGACAATCGCTCTATGACGTGGTCGATTAAAGATTCATACGCATCAGGATGGATTTTAACTGGTGAAGTTTGAGAACCAGTCTCCTTGACCCGGTTAGACTGGTAGCCGACCTCAACATAGTTGGAAAAGGCTAGACAGATGATAAAATACTTATCCTATGTTCAATCACTCATTACATGCTGTTGATATTAAGTACGTCTACCAACTTCCTATCGCAGGCCACAGCTTGACATAGGTACCTCACTCCCCCCCCCCCCCCCAACAACAACTGAAGGACGAGGCCCGCAGATCTAATGGGCCGCCACCAGTCTGGGGCAACGGAAGTCGTATAAGATGCCCGCTGTCCCCTGACGCAATGTCTGACAGACCCCTCCACTCTTCCCAGGGCGGGGGACATTTAGTGAGGATTTTTACCAAGAGAAAAAAGGTCTCTCCCCAGCTGGTCCACAACACTCCTCCGGTTCCCTCATCCAGTCTGTGACAACCACCTAATGTTGAATATTACACGTTTCTACGTCCAATCAGCCCGCAAGTCAGTCTAGGTCTGTAAGACGGTTGGAGAATTCTGGTATTAACAGTGTGTAGGAGTTATTATCAGTTTATTATTATTAGTTTATTGCATTATATGAAATAATAAACAAGCACCTGCTTTTACTTTACGATAATCTATTCCGGGACATTTTTTAGAATGACAAGCAATTATTCGGAGTTATGTCAATGGTGGAACTTTGAAATGCCGTAAGGGACTTTGAGCTCGCTCCTGGATCTGCAACGGTCCATCACCGAAAGTGGTAAATGTAACAGCACGTCACGTTCAGTGCATTACGGCACTCCCACTCCGCAAAAGGAGGCCTGTGTCCTAGCAGTGGGATGTGTCTTTACATCCAGAATCTGGCTCAGCCAACGTGTGTCAAAAGAACTTTATAATATTGTATTACCTACTCTAGTTTAGCCGCGGAAAACTACCTGAAGGTCCCATGTCTGTGTCGTGGCTGTCTGACAATGAAACTAAGAATTATATTATATGTAAAACACTAAGGTTTTTTAGTGGCTTGGTGAGTTGGTGAAATGCGTCCGCGTTGTGGATTACAGTAGCCTACTCCCTCGCACGCGTCCTATTTTCAATGTCCATTTTCCCTACTGAATAATTGAAAAGAAAATTTCCTAATTGGCATCTCATAGCTTATGCACTTAACGTTGACGTTACATTGTCCAAGCCAGCAAACTTACAAGTAGGTACGTGGCTACTGCTTGGGATCAGCATGACCCCAGGTCGAGCCGTTTGGGATTCTTTCATATGGCCAGCCAAAAAGCAAAGTAGTTATCTAAGTTTGTAGTTGACGTAACTGGTTTTAAGCCATCCATTAATACCAATTACGACCATAATAAAAATGAATGGCGCATCGCATTTATCAATTTATTTGGACCATAAACAATAATTTTAGTTCTTCCGATATGATAACGTTTTGGTATAAAACGTAAAGTTTAAAACAGAAAGATATGATTGTATAGCATCTTCTTGAGCATCGCAATCAGCAAAGGTAAGCTGAAGTTTCTATGAATAATATGTTTTTTATAACAATTTCAATATTCAAAAAAATTTCTAATAAGTAAACCGTAAATAAAATCTTTGGTTCATCGATGGTTTAGTGGTCACACGATCAGTTCGTGACTTCCTAGTAGTGTGGTTCGTGGTTCGAATCCCAAGCCGATCTGATTTCTAAGTAAAAATGGTTCTACTCTGTGTAAAGAGATCACTTACTGCTGACAGGTGGATTTGGAATTGTGGACATAGATGTCTTCCCCTTCACATAACACAGGTGAGGTTACATTTAAAAGGAACAGAAATATAAGTGCATACTTGTTTCTCTTTTCAGACCAAAAAAAGCCTGAAAAATGAAATTCTTCGTTGCCTTCGCTGCCCTCGTGGCCCTTACCGTCGCCGTGCCTCTGAGCAAGCCCGTGGACTCTGACCTAGCGGTGGTCGAGGCCATCATCGCCGCCATCAACAGCCCCAACACCGACCCCGCCACCGCCATGCTCCTAGAGGAGCAGCTCGCCGACATGATCAACGCCATCAACCCCATCGCTGTCGGCCCCGCTATCATCCCAAACCCCGTCGTCATTGACAAACCAGAACCCATCGCCGTCGGCCCCGCTATCATCCCAAACCCTGTTGTACCCGGTGGCCCCTGGGGTACACTTCCCCCCAAGCCTGATGGTGGCGCCGTCGCTGGCCCCGTTGCTCCTCCCCCCGTCGTCATCGGCGAGATCCCCTCTGGTCAATCTCCTCTGGTCCAGATCATCGTCAACGTAAACAAGGCCGCCCCCGCCGCCCCTGAGGTCGTCCCCGTTGGTCCCGTTGCCGTCGTCAGGCCTGAGCCCGTCGGTGAGATTCCCGCTACGCCAGTGCAGATTGTTGAGGCCGCCCCTGAGCCCGTCCAGGTTGTTGAGGCCGCCCCAGAGCCCGTCCAGGTGGTTGAGGTCGCCCCCGTGCCCGTCGAGCCCGTCCAGATCGGAGTCCCCATCATCCCTGAAGCCGCCGTCGTCCTCCCCGAGGAACTCAACTAAGCTCCTGAAGAGTGAACTCAGTGGACATACCACCTTTCCGATGATCTAACATGCCAAATTTTTAATAAATGTCAACTCTTAAAAAGTTTTATGTTTTATTAAATAAGTTAATAGTATGTATCACAAAATTACCAACAACATACCTAAACATAAAACGTGTGTGACACTTACTACTTTTGTAATGTATTGACATGGTCAATTCCCGTCACATAAAAACCCGTTGAATAAAAAGCGGGTAACAATTAATAGAAAATGGCTAATTATCCAGGTAGTAAATAAACAGGTGGACAAACTAAAATTGAGATGTCATGAATATAACCTAAATATCTTATAGACGTAGAGTCAATTTGTTTGGACGTGCTAATATCTGGAACTCCTGCCTAGCCCTTTCTCAACTATGTTAACTATGTCGGCTTCTGCATCCGGTTAGACTGCTAACCGGATGCTTTACAAGGAGCGACTGTCTATCTAACCTCCACAACCCAGTACTTGGTTATACGATACCCCTTGGTAAGTCTGGATGTCAGACTTTCGGTCCAGTGCCAACCTGTAATGACTGTCAAAGATCTACAAAAGGCAGCCAGGACCAACGGCTTAACGTGCTTTCCGAGGTACGGAGGAAACTCGATATATAATGGTTGGTCACCCATCCACAGACCAACCTCAGCAAGCGCGGCTTAACCTGAAGATTGATTCGAGCGGCTGTTATTATTTAGCCAGTTAATATTTACCATCACGCTTCGGGCCTTAGGGGCCAAGCAAAACTGTCCATGAAACCGCGGGGCACAGCTAGTGGTCCAACAAAATGTTACCTACAGGTAGGTTCCATTGGTAGTTGACAGTGAGCCCCAAGCTATATTTTTACCCGACTGCCAAGGAAGAGTTAAGGGTGTAACAAGACCCTTTACAAACCCGAAAGCCGCTGACTGTTCTCCCCTTCATTGAGATTTTGTTCTAGACCATACCTGGGAACCTTCTAGTTACGGAGATATTGAAGGTCAAAGTTCCAACTTTTTCACAAGTTTTTTTTAAAATACTCGTTTTTAATGTAAGAACTTTACTTTAAATAACTCCACGACACCCTTACAATTAAATTCATCCATCAGCAAAATGTTTTGAGTGCGTCACATTGAGTCCTACCATAAAACGTGATTTTTAACACCAAAAAAAGTCGTTTCTCAGCAATAATTTTTGCGTAAAGTCATTTATTTTTATGTAAATAATTCTTGTTTGACCGCATCGTAAAGGGTCCTGTCCTGTGTATATATACTTAACAGCCAAAAAACTAAATTTAATTTTCATAGTTTGTATGCTATTTTAATGAAAAACTACTGCTGCAGTTCACTAAAAACCAATCTTATTCAAAGCCATTTTCGTTGAAAGTTCGTTCTTCAAACCCACATTTTTTTCAAAATTTTCTCCTCTTAACTTGTTTTGCGGTTTCAGAACCGAATATCTAATCAAGAATTTTTTTTATTCTTTTTTTCCCCGGGAAATCGGGATTCCCAATCATCAAATGACGAATGAAGTGTCAGACTTCTACTGACTAAAACCCATCCATATTCCTTCTTTGCCCTTTGTGTTCCAGGGCCGCGGTATTTCTTTCGAACAGTCCCGCAGCCCTGGGGACAGTCCCGCAGCCCTGGATCTCAACAACCATTGACGTAAAAAATATGTATTTGAAGTACCTTGATATCATTTTTCAAGAACTGAGATGGTAGAGTAAAATATTCTAATAATAAGATGTTTTGACGCCGTACTTATTTATTCGAGCAATACGTTACCATTGGTCAATTTGCTAAATGGCGGCTGTGACTCAGCACAGAATATATATTTTTAATGTGAGTTATAAATAATCTTAGTGCCTTCAAGATTAAAGGCACTAAGATTTAATAAAATAATAAAATAAAATAAAATAATTAAATTCTAAAGCCTTAGTTAAGGCTACAATTAAATTTAAATTATTTTAAAATTTTAGTAAGTGTGTAGGTAAAAGGAACTTGTTGATGCATGTATTAATAAGAAGGTACATAACTTTCTCAGAGATCATCAACACAGTTTCGAACACAAATTATATTAGGAGGTACCTATATTAAAATGTTTCGTGTGTGTGTGTGTGTGTTGTTTGTTGTTTTTATTTCTCAGTAGCAACCACGGAGTCTGGATTTGCGCCCAGTTGATGGCAATAGGCTCGCCCCCTATTACATGGGACTTAAACATATCTGGCGAAATGTGGGTGTAGGTACTATTAAATTTACCTCTGCCTAACCCTTCGAGGATTACAGGCGTGATGTTATGTTACGTTATTCAAATGTTTTTAGAGAGATTAAATTAGTTTTTATACAATTTGATTAACTAACAAATAGTGGTACTAGTACTACTTGTGAGGTTATTCAGAAAAACACAAATCTAATGTGAATCCTGAGTAATACGCGATAACGTTATGAGACTTTTTATGGAATAGTCATTGATTTGGATTAAATCAACTTAGAGGGTATCATGATTTTAATGGTTATAATTTTATACCTACTTATGTGCTACAGTCGCGAACCATAGTTTGTTCAACATACAGCCTGACACTGACCTGCAAATTACAAACAACTAAATGTTTGAATTTCGCGGGCTACCCTGTCGCTACTCCAATCATAGCCCGCCCTAATGCGCTCTGAGATACCTTGAATTTGTGGACTAATCCGACTGCCAGCGTCTACATACTGAATTATGCACTTTGAGCGAACATTTTCCATAAATTACCATAAAGAAACTCAGTATAACCGAAGGTCCAAAACTTTAACAAAAACTTACATTACCTAATTGTGTAGCCAAAGCGAAAATAGTGTAGTATAAGAGCCCTTAAGAGGCCTTAAGATGGAACAGGCGCTGCGATTCTCCATAAATATTTTGCCGAAAATTGACTTTTTTTATTCCCTTTTTTTTCAGAATAATGAGAGAGAGAGAGAGAGAGAGAGAGCAATCATTTTTTTTTTTTTAAATCAATGTCTACTGTAGATACGTCCCTGTCATTTCCTTTTTTTCAGCAACTAATAAGTAAAGAAAATATGACCCTCTAAAGTTGCCAAAGAATGCCCCGTTTTTAAGGCCATGATGAAAAGAAATTTATAGAACCTAGACGTCATTTTCTTAAAATTTTAATGTCAAAAATAATATAATTGAATTGGCTCAATATTAGAGTAGAAAAAAAGCGAATACAAAACGTCGATCTTGTGAAAATGTTTGTGATACGACGACGTCGGCCTAAACTGCAGCTGTCACTGTCGCACTCTACAGGGCAGGCATGTCGCAGAGCAAAGGCAATCGTTTCTTCAAATACCTATTTGTTAAGTTCCTCGCAGGCCCTGTTCCCTCTTAAGAAGTGAACCAGAACATTAAAACCCACTATTTTAGAAAAGGAAATGTTTTCAAGATTGGTTTGGTTTGGTGTTTTACAAAACAAGTCTTTTGACAAGTTAAACAAATTTTTCATTCAGATCGATGTTTATTTGATTGGTATATGTGAGATGGTAATACAGGTATAGTTCGTATATCAACATTAGCAAAATATAATTAGAAATTTATAAGACATTTCTTCATTCATTCACATAATATTTCTGTAGTTCTATACCAGAGGTGTATTGTTTAGTTGTTTAGTTGAGTTCCTCGGGGAGGACAACAGCGGCCTCGGGGATGACGGGGATGCCGATCTGGACGGGCTCAACGGGTACAGGGGCGACCTCTACAACCTGGACGGGCTCAGGAGCGGCTTCAACAACCTGTACGGGCTCTGGGGCGGCCTCAACAACCTGCACGGGCTCAGGAGCGGACTCCACAATCTGGACTGGCTCGGGTTTGATCTCGACGTGCTCGGGGGCGAGTGCGGGTCCGACGGATATGGGGCTGGACGCGGCCTGGTTGATGTTCAGGATGATCTGAACGAGAGGAGTGCCGGAAGCGATCTCGCTGGAGGCGGGTCCTTCAACGATGGCCACGGGAGAGGGGACGATAGCGGGCTCCTCAACGGGGAAGGGAACGATGGCGGGGCCAACAGAGATACCCTCCACGGGGTTGATGATGGCGGGTCCGACAGCGATGCCCTCAGTGCCGCCAACGATAGCGGGTCCGATAGCGATGGGCTCGAAAGAGTCGACGATGGCGGGTCCAATAGCGACGGGCTCGAAGGAGTCGATGATGGCAGGTCCGATGGCAATGGGCACGAAGGAGTCTTCAGGGGCAGGGGCAGGGCCGGCGGGTCCGGGGGCCACTAGACCGCGCTGTGTGGGCACAGCGACGGCCACGGCGATGACGGCAGCTACAGTCAGTAGGAATTTCATTTCTGGAACGAGCGAACGTAATAAGTATTCATGTCTATTTTCTGATAAGATTATCGAAAGATTTAAAAATGGATAGTTTTTATTGTAGGTAAAATACAGGCATCTAAGTATAAATAAATTAAAAAGGTTTATAGAACTATTCGAGTACGAGTACCTAGTCTATGATCTCTTCCCGAAAATAAGGAATACCTTCACTTTCGGAATAGATCCAAATATTAAATCAATTAGGAATATTTCTTATGTAAACTTACTTGTTATTTCTTGTTGTTGAAAACAAATTATGATTTTGGATACGATTCGCAACCTTTTATATGATCAGTTTATCAAACAGAAATGATAACTGTTTAATCCTGATTGCACAAAGTAAGTTTAAAAACTTTTGACTCACCTAATATTTGTAATCATTGACACAGGCTTTGTCTTGTGCTTAGTATATCTTTAAATTATTTCAATCGGTATTCTTGCGCCATCCTATCTTCCTAGCTCATCGTGCTGTGCTGGGACTCCCGCTGCGGCTGCGGAGAACCCAAAAAAACAGCTGTTTCCTATAAAAGTGCAATACCTACACGGTCAAAATGTACGAAATATCACTCTGGAGTGATATACTGAATACCGAATGTGGTAACCGTTTTCGCGTCGCTGTCCCTCACACTCTGTATAGTAATCTTATTGGTACATATATTTTTGAGGCATTTCGTGAAGTCCGAGTGCTCACAGCCTTTGGGAATTTCCAAACGCCTAGTTGACGCTTCGAGTGACCCAAGCGCTGGCTTTTACCTTAGCCAGAGGCTTAGCGTTGTCATACGACGTGCCAACGCCGCCAGTCTCTTGGGAACTTTACCAGCTGACAGCGTTCAGGAGGAGTTTTTTGATGCCAATCAATGTCATCAATCTCTTGCCCTTCCTCAATTTATTTGGAGTCTGTGCAGCACGTCCTTTTCTGCCATCTGCCGTAATATCTGAATTTTGATTTCTTCCTAGCCAATCTTGAATCTTGTCATTATAATCATCTTTTACGTAATATGAATTACGTAAAAGATGATTATGACAAGATCTTTGGTCTACAGTCTTACCAAGGGGTATCGTATTACCCAGTACTAACTGGGTTGTGGAGGTCAGATAGGCAGTCGCTCCATGTAAAATACTGGTATCCAGCTGCATCCGGTTAGACTGGAAGCCGACCCCAACATAGTTGGGGAAAGGCTAGGCAGATGATGATTCTTTGGTCTACTTCTTTTTATAATCAACTACTAAAAGTGAACTCATTATCTGCCTAGCCAGGCACGGTTGTGTCTCGGTCTGCAATGGATGGTCATCCATCCACGGGATGGGTGGCTCAGTCATGCTAAACCTTATCGAAACCTTTGCTGCTAATACTATTTAGCTGCGAGCCCTACCCTTTAAATCATGCTTACTATAGGCTCCTTTCACAACTTATGGGACTAAACAATGTAATTAGATTTATCTTATTCTAATCCTGACTCTGGAAGAGCTGTAAGGTTAGGAGGATAGTTATACAACATTAGTTTTAGTATATGCGAAACCTGAAACACATGTCTAGTATTTTTGTGTGACACGTGTCTAAAATTTCAAAACTGTATCATGAAAAATTACAGAGTTATAAGCTTGTTCTGTAACCTGGTTGTCCGCACTAAAACGTGGATACGACGCGGCGCGTACGTGTGCGCGCCTTCAGCGTCGTCTTGAGCTCATTGACAAAAATAATTTGGCAGTAGGTACCTAAATGATTGCGATAGGTACTTAGTATCGCCCGGTGTCCAACTTGTAACTTTTCTAAATATTTTTGCGGCAAAATATAACATGGTTTAAAAATTATTGAAATTGATTCAGTTACTTATTCTGAACAAACTATATTCAGGTTTCGCATATACTAAAAATATTGTTGTATGACTTGTTTCTTCACCATCATCCACAGTCCGACAACCACCCACCACCACCCACTGATAAGTAAAGGCCTCTCTTTGTTTGTGCTAATCCCGACGCTCCTCTCCTGTTTTCCACACTGCCTTATCCGCTTATCTACTTTTTTATCTATACCCCGGTCGAGCAAAGTATTGTTGAATTTTTCCATCAGAAATTACTCCAAAAGAAGCCCGTTGTCTGAATTTGTTTTTGGTTGATGGTGATAGGCTCGCCTCCCATTACATGGGACTTCAACAACTAGGAAGGGGAAAAACAGGATTGGTAATCTATTGCAACCAGCATGTCCACGTACCTATTCATCATTACCTAACTGTAATCAGTTTCATCGCACCGGCAATAAATAAACCGTGAAGCTATAGTAGTAATAAAGCTGTTGCCGGAAAAGTTTATAATTCAGCCACTATATATTATGTCTGATTGCGAATTGATATCGTCTTCTGTGGCGATAGTAAACGATACGTGTGCTTACTACGTTCCTTTAGTAATTTATTATCATAAAATCATAAAATCGTGTTGTAGCCTAATTCGTTTGAAATGTTGCATAAGTAGCAAGCTTCTGCGCATTATTGTATTATATGTGCATTGTATGCATCACGTGTATTTTATTGCATGTATAGTTTGGTTTATAAAATAAGATAATTTAGGTTTTTAAATGTACTGTTTGTGCATAGCTATAGGTATAGGTGGTCCTCTTTTGCAAATCTCGTAATCGAAATCAAGTTTGCTGTAAGAAAACCCAATTCTGGGTGAAGCTCGTCGTTGTACATAAGCTATACAGGGTGTAAACAGACCCTTCACATAGCCGTCAACTAAGCATTCTGTACATCAAACTAAGTAACTTTACGCAAATATTATTGCTAGGAATCGACTTTTTTTTTGGGGTGAAAAATCACATTTTACGGTAGGACTCGATGGAAAGCACTCAAAGCTTTGTGCTGATGGATGGATAGAATTAAATAGTACGGGGGTCGTGGAGAAAAATCTTACATTTAAAACATGTATTAAAAAACAAACTTGTGAAAAAGTTGGAACTTTGACCCCCAATATCTCCGTAACTAAGGTTACCAGGTAAGGTCTACAACAAAACAAAATATTGCAATAACGGGGAGAACAAGTGCCTTTCGGATATGTTAAGGGTCTATTTACACCCTTTATATTTTTATTTTGTGTGAATATATTTTAATTTTATGTACAATAAAAAAATAAGTAACACAAGCCTGGGAGTTTAAAATGACCGCTTTAGCAGAATTATAATAGGATAATAATATGAATTACGTTCCTACAATTCCTAAAAAGGTCGCAAAGTGACAATTCATAACATTAACTGCGTTTGTGACCATTTCAATAATTTTAACGTCATTCATATTGTTTCTGCTAAAGCGGCAGATTCATATTATAGGTTTAAAGACATCTATTTCTCATAAGAACAAAAATCAATCAATGAGAGTCCACTTACAATGAGATACAGAGTTACTCTTTTTTTTTTTTTTTTTTTTCTTTTTTTTTTTTTTTTTTCCGGATGGGAAATCATCAAATGACCCCCCCCACTCTGGGCGGAGCGGAGGGGAGTGTCAGACTTGTACTGACTAAAACCCATCCATGTTCCTTCTTTGCCCTTTATGTTCCAGGGCCACGGTATCTCTTTCGAACAGTCCCGCAGCCCTGGCAGGCATCGGTCCATGCGGACCCCTACTTGATTGCTGACATGTCTTTGAGGCGCGCGTGGAACACGGACGCGCCGTCGACACGGCCTGTAGTCATAAGACGGCCGGACGGCGAGCTAGCCCATAACTCGCCGTCCACAGGCCAGCGCCTACGGTGGTCGGAAGCCACCACGTGACCCCCGACGCCCAGGGCGTCTCCCGCGGCGGCTGGGACGTGAGGTTCTTTCCCTCTCACGTCCTGCCACCTCCTTCACTAGCATGACTGCTTCGCAGAAGGAGGTGACGGCTTCCCATTCCCTCTCGCTCCGGACCATGGCTTGAACCAAGGCCGGACGCGAGAGATCGTCGCCGCCAATCGCCGCTATGAGGACACGGTGGTGCTCCGCCCAAGCGGGGCAGACCTCCACGGTGTGTTCCACCGTGTCCTCCGGACGATCCTCGCAGTGGAAACACCCGGGCGTTTCCTCCCGCCCGATTCGGTGCAGGAACCTCCCGAAACAACCGTGTCCGGTGAGGACCTGCGTCAAGCGGTAGGTGAGGGCGCCGTGGCGCCTCTCTAGCCACTCCTCAAAGAGGGGACTTATCGCCACTATGGTGGCGTGCCCTGCACGGGGTTGCGACAGTCGCTCTCTCCATGTCGCCATGAGATCACGCCGGAGGTCTGTCCGCTGAGCGGCAATTTGTCGCGGCAGCGGTGTTTCCCCCCGACATAGTGCTTCCGCGCGCCATTCATGCAGGCGCGCGAGGACTATCGCCTCCAGATCCCATGGCGGCAATCCGGCAAGGAGGCTAGCCGCCTCGCCGGAGATCGTGCGGTACCCCCGGATTAGCCTTATGGCTATCACTTTTTGGGGCGCGTTCAGGTAGTGGGCGGCTTGCCGCCTCAAAGAACGCGCCCACACCGGGGCCCCGTAAAGGGCCATGGACCGCACGACCCCCGCGTAAAGCTTCCGGCAGGAGGCGTTTGAACCCCTCAGGTTGGGCAAGAGCCGCTTGAAGGCAGCCCCTGTCCGTTCCAGTTTGGGAGCCAAACGTCGGAAGTGCTCCACGAAGTTCCACCGGCTGTCGAGGACGAGTCCTAGGTACTTCAACGTCGACCCGACGCCGATGGAAACCCCTCCTGCCATCAGTAGGGATCCCGACGGTGGCGCATTCCGAGGCCCATGAAAACACATGGCCTCGGACTTGTGCAATGCCACCTCGAGACCCAATTGCCGGATCCTCTCCACAACTATCGCAACCCCGCGTGTCATGTTTTCGGCCGCCGCCTCGTGCGACCTCCCTTGTGCCAGTACCAGCGTGTCGTCAGCGTAGCAAACTACACTGACGCCGGTAGGCAGGTCGGCGCGCAGCACCCAGTCGTAACCGATGTTCCACAAGGCCGGCCCCAGAACCGAACCCTGTGGAACACCGCACGACATCTCTCGCCGGACAGAGTTACTCTTAAATGATAATTTAATATTTGCCTTAAATGAAAAACTGTTTTTAAATATTGCAGACTTCTCATCCCCTACATAGCTGTACTGTTTTGTAGCCGAAGAAGAACCGGTTGTCAAACAAATGCTTGTGGCAGATTATACATAGTTATAAGTAGAAGAAAAGGTAAGCAAAGCATAATTTACTCTCAATTAGTTTAAATGAGGATCAGGGGTAAATTGCTCCATTTACAGCAATACGTAGAAAATATACTTAGAAAGAATATTAGAAAGATGATGAAAAAAGGATAGATATCATGAAAAAACAACAGTCTTCAAGCATTTTATCACAAAATTCAAAGTACTAAATACACTACAAAGGTTCTTCCACACCTCTTTAACCTGTAAATAACCATAAACCGGGTATCTAACAATAAAACGTAATCATTACAACAATCAACGCTGATAAAAATTAGTATAAATGTCGTGAATTCTATTCGAAAATCAATAGATACTTTGTATCTCGCAGCTATAAACAAGAAGCATTAAGTAAGTACCTACCAATATAATATTTCAACAGTTACATCAATTTTTCAACAACTCATTTCTTTTCTAATATCAAAGTTTTTTATTATCTACTGCCTTGCTATTTTCTAACACGAAAGAATCCTAAAATCTTTCACCATACAAATACAATTTTAAACCTTAACTGTCTGTTTTCAGAAATGAAATTCCTGCTGTCTGTTGCTGCCGTCATCGCCGTGGCCGTCGCTGTGCCCACACATCGCGGTCTAATACCCGTTGGACCTGCTGGCCCTACCTTCGCCCCTGAGCCTATTGCCATCGGACCTGCCATCATCGACTCTTTCGAGCCCGTCGCTATCGGACCCGCCATAATAAACCCCGTTGAGGGTATCGCTGTCGGACCCGCTATCGTCGAAGGTTTCGAGCCCATTGCTGTTGGACCTGCCATCGTTGACTTCCCCCTTCCCGACGGTGGTGCTGTCGCTGAGGAGGCCGCTATCGTCCCCTCTCCCGTATCCGTCGTCGAAGGCCCCGTCTCCAGCGAGATCGCTTCCGGCACTCCTCTGGTGCAGATCATCCTGAACATCAACCAGGTCGCGTCCAGCCCCGTCTCCGTCGGACCCGCACTCGCCCCCGTCGAGATCAAGCCTGAGCCCGTCCACATTGTGGAGTCCGCTCCTGAGCCCGTGCAGGTTGTTGAGGCCGCTCCTGAGCCCGTACAGGTTGTTGAGGCCGCCCCTGAGCCCGTTCAGGTTGTGGAGGTCGCCCCCGTGCCCGTTGAGCCCGTCCAGATCGGCGTCCCCGTCATCCCCGAGGCCGCTGTCGTCCTCCCCGAGGAACTCAATTAAGCGTCTATCACCGCGAGGAAGCCACTGCGCATGACAATTTAACATCTGAAATTGATTGAATTTATATTCCTTGGACTTTCTACCAATACCTTGAAACGCTTGCATGTCCAATTTATTGAAATACATTAAAATACCTAAAATGTAAATGTTATTGTTTTGTTTTCTGCCTTTTAAATTAATTACGAGCACTTCACCCGCAAAACATGAGTTAGCTGGGTTCATATAAATATAATTTATAGCCTATATATAGCACCCACGAATTATGAAGCACTTTCTGCCAGTGAAAGAATTTTTAGAATTGGATCATTGGATCCACAGACGTACAAACTTATAAACAAATTTTACTTCTTTATAATATTAGTATAGAAGTATAGATTACATTTAGATTTATTTTGACCACTGAAATAAAATAGAAAATAATGAACACACTCTGATCACTTGCACACCTAATCAACACATCAGCCGTAAGACGTCCACTGCTGGACATAGGCCTCTCCTAAGCCTAACGCAACTCATCATCATCATCTACCTAGCCTTTTCCCAACTATGATGGGGTCGGCTTCCAGTCTAACCGGATGCAGCTGAATACCAGTATTTTACATGGAGCGACTGCCTATCTGACCTCCACAACCCAGTTAGTACTGGGTAATACGATACCCCTTGGAAAGACTGGTTGTCAGACTTTTTGGGCCACTGACTACCTGTAACGAGTGTTAAAGATCTACAGATGACAGCCGGGATCAACGGCTTAACGTGCTTTCTGAGGCACGGAGGAAACTCGGTATGTAATGGGCGGTCACCCATCCACAGACCAACCTAGGTAAGCAGGACTTAACCTAAAAACCGACCCGAGCGGCTGTTATTATTTAGCCACGAGCTCCTCAAAATGTGTGCATAACCAAATACAAACATATAATCAAACCTAATCAGGAGTACTCCGAGGAAGTATATTGGGTCCATTAATTTTTTATTTTTCAAATTGACATCAACGATTTGCCTATGGCTTGACATCATCAATGTTTACTTTTTTTAATCTGTCTGTATATTATAACAACAGTACTTAAAAAATAATCAGATAAGGGTTGGTCTAGTTGACAAGCACGACTGCTGGGCGTGAGAACCTAGGTTTGTTTCCCGAGTGGGGAAACGTGTTGTGAATATCTCGGTAACAGCCCGGATACTGGGCTTTGTTCCAGTTGATGGAAATAGGCTGGCCCCCTGCTACATGGGACTTATGAAGTAAAATCCAGCATTGAGCGTTGCTGGATTTTACTTCAAGTAAAGTTGTTCGCGAGATTGGTATACAACATGTAACGTAATTAACGCACACCCTCAGACACCCCAATTAGTATATTATGTTATAATCATAATACATACACTGAATTTTTAGTTAAACATATATGAGCATTGATTATTGATTGATTTAGTTATACTTATTCCGGAAGAATGTTGTGGTCACAGTACAAATCCACGAACGCAGACAGTCGCACACGTAGGTATGAGGGTCTTGTTAGCCTAGTAGGTATTCGCTCGCGTTCGAAACGAGTTAACGAGTTTTTACTGTAATTTACGTAGTTTTAATTATTTTTGGGAAAAAAAACTACCTATAATAAAAATTATAGAAATCGATTCAGTAAACGATTCTGAACAAACTAATTTCAGGATGTGCGTTAATTATGTTACATGTTGTATAAATGCAACAAGCGGCAGTAGCCCACTAGATACTACACCCGCCTGACCAAAGGGTTCTCCCTTTTTTAAGGAGGATGAGGCACTTGATTTATTTATTACAACTTAATGCACGAGTAAAATCTGTAAAGAGGCGAACTTAATGTCTTGGGCCTTTTCTACTAGTCTACCTTACCTTCTTTACTCTTCACCCTATACCTTATACCGGTAAATGTACTTTAGGGTACGTCTCTGCCTTACCTTTCGGGGAAACAGTCGTGATGCTATAGGTCATGAATAAATAATAAAGATATAAGATTTTAAACTTTCATGGTCACTAAAATTATTATAACTAGAAGACGGGATATTTACCATGTTTATAGTTTTCTTTGAGTTCCCGATATTTCGGCGCTGTTGCAAGCACCATGATCACGGATAAACTGAAGTTATTGCGGGTGGGTGTTTATGAGCAGACAAATCGGTCTACCCTCTTTCTTGTTCGTTTTTTGCACTCAGTACCGCTACCACTGTCACTCACAACTCGATTCTGTTCCCGACACAAGAAACTCACTGTGTCTGCTCGCTAACTTTTTTCGCTAGCGTCAGAATGGCTGGTTGCCTATGGCAGGCGGCTCTGGAAGTATATTGAAGAATTGCTATACAATTGCTTATATTTGCTTCGTTTCTTCAATAATTGCTACATATGATACATTCAGAGAAATATGAATATTTTTTTGACCAGCCATTCTGACGTCAGGATGGATGGTGGCCTCCGTGTTCAGCGTGAAGGACACAGAATTTCTAAAAGTTTGTTGTATCAATAATTGCTTACTAATTGCTTCATTCACCAATTTAAGTTTGAGCTTCGTACATAAATTAGGTAAAAAAATATAGCTTTTATTAATATTTGTACGAAGAAGTGCCTGATAATTTGGAAAGGCAACAGTTCTTTTGTGCTACAGCGTCTTGTTCAAATCTTGTAGGCGTTCACTTCGACTTATTATGACGATGTTCGGTGAGTGGTTTTAAATAACAAAATATGTATCTACCCTCAATAACACAATATTTACTAGTGTCAATACGTATAATAGCTGGGTCAGATATACTTTGAAAACTGTTTTAACTTATTTGATGAGTATATCAAAAGCAAAATATTTATTGCATTAGTGAAACTTAGTCATTCCGTCTGTGGTTTGTGATTTACATTTGGTGATAATGAAAAGAAGAAGAAAGTTTACTGTGCCACTAGATGAACAAATAAATGCGTTCCTACAATACAAAAAGTATTTTTCTAGTAAGTCCTATTTACCACCATCTACCGATCCATTGTTCAGTGAAATAAGTACCCTTTTGTCAAACAAAATTACTACACAGGCACTGTGCCTTTCTGTAAAGAAAAATTTCGACTATTTCTTTGCTAACCCTGATGATCTTGAGGTTTGTCATAACCAAGAACCAAAACAATTTCATTTGAATAAGAATCAATTTAAAAAAAAAATCAAAGATGAAAAAAATGAAAAAACAGTATGTTACGAATTTATGATTGACACGTATCAATAGGAACGAATGCAACCAATAAGTAAACGCATTAGATTAAATAAGGGTGCAGAGACTGTGTTTAGAATGAAACATCTTTTGCCTAGGCATCAGTGGGCTCATCTAATGCGTGAAAAAATTTGGGAGGTTCATCCAATTGCACACAATTGGATATTCAAACACTATTCTATTAATAAGGATCATAACATAACGTGCATTGGATTTTGTTAACAATGTGAGGCTGAATTGAAAGTTATAATTAGCTGGCCTTCTGATAAAATTGCCCAATGCCAATGCATTATAGAAAATTACAATGAAAATTTTGTTCATACTTTTGCTAGAAAAATAAAACTGTCGCCTACGAAACGAATAGAATTATCTGATGATCTCAAACATGTCGCCGTCATTACATACCGCAACACAATGGCTAATAAAGTTATGGATTCCGGTGATCCTGAGCCCGCTCATCTGCCAACAGTTGGTTGCCTACGTCAAATAAAACACGAACAAAACAGGAGTTCATATTATGACCAAAATCAAATTCTTTCATTATGGCTAATGACACTAATATCACCTTATAAAGAAGCTATTAAGCATATTTCAGTTTATCCTTTTTATGTGTATTATTGGGATCCTTACCAAGATAAATATTGTAAACTATTTAAGAAAACTGGCAAGTTAATTCTTAGTCTGGATGCCACCGATAGTATTTTTAAACCATTTGGTCCAACACATAAAATCGTAGTAACTAAACACATTTTCATTAACGTTTGTGTCATGAAGACAATCGAAAATGAAAGTAGCGTACCGCTTACACAGATGTTGTTGGAAAATCAATCCATGGACACGATATACAAATGGTTAGAAGCTTGGCAAGAATGCAATCCAAAACCAGATGAGGTCAATGTCGACGATTCATCGGCACTAATTGGTGCTTGCGTGAAAGCATTTACGAAACATCGACAAAAGAATATGTCGAAGAATCGTACAGAAAATTGGAACAAGAGAAAAGTAGTGACGATTGTTACATAAGAATAGACACAAGTCATTTTGTAAAAATATTATTTAATCAGTCATGCTTTAAACATGTCGACAGCAGAGTAAAATTTTTTATATTAAATGTTTATTAGAGTTAAAAAAATGCGAAAATTATGAAAAAGCTAAAGATAATTTGGCAGATATAATTACAGTTTGCTTAAATGAACATGATGGATTAGATAAAAATAACACTCCTTCTAGATGTGCTGCAGCTAAAAATCGATTAAAGTCACTGGATCAATTTCAGACTTTGGACAAAAAAATAGAAATTGTGGATAATGATAAATTACTTGATACGCCTCAAGTTCACCAAAAGCCGATATTTGAAGATGTATTAGAAACTGAACATCCAATCAAATTAGACAAAAAAAAATACAGAAAGGCATTTCTATAAATGGTTCAATAACAAAATTGACGCCGAAAAATTACTGGTGACACTGGATACTGAGGGTATCGACGAGCATGAGAACCTGTACTATTATCCCGCTATTATTGGAACTATAACGCGTTTACTGACACAGTTTCCGTTATGGTCTAATATAATGAAAAATATTTATGATTCACACAACACCATCTTCCTCAAATGTAGAGGCCTATTTTAAAAACATTAAAAGGCTTTTATTACAAATGAGTACAAAATCTCACAGACTGCGGACAGACGAATTCATATCCAAACATTTAGAATTCCTAAAAGGAGAAATAAAAGTTGCCTCTAATAAATTGGCTCATGAAGGAAAGATCGAGGTTAATATTTCTAAAGACAGAATGAAAAAGGACTCCAAAACTTTGGTTCAGAAAAGAAAGATACAGACAAAGGAAGAGTTTACTGACGATTCAATTTTTGCTCATAATCCGACCTTTATCGAAAACTGGAGAGGAAAAGGAAAAGACGTTAAAAAAAGAAAAAATACGTTAAAATCTATTGTACTTTTGTCTAACGGAAGCAGATTACAGTTTGGTGACAAAATAATTATTTTGAGAAACACATGCGCTATTGATTCTTTATGTCAAGCTTTGGCTATAGCATACGTCGACGGTTACCGTGTAAGTAGAACAATACAGGACAGCAAACATTTGTTTTGTAAACTTATTAGGCTAATGACTGAGAAAGGTACAGAAGAAGTGTACAAAAGTTAGATCAGAAATGGCTCAAGTCTATTTTAACAAAGTTGAACAGGCTGATACTGTGGAGATTCGTTGCGAGTGTAATGTCAATAATGTGTTTGAACGCATATTAATTGATTGCATATATAGTGCAGACGAAAGAGAACATTGCACAGAATCAGATTGCCCGATCAATAATGTTCAGCGGAAAATACCTCTTCTACATATAGACCTTAATAAAACTGTTAACAAGTTACAAGAAGCCGCAAATACACTTGTTAATGGTGAAGAAATGACACAATGCCGTCGACATAACTGTCCTGGTATCAAATCATTTACTTTAGCCTTACGAGACCTTATTGCATTTGAATTTAATTCAAATGAATTTATTTCAGTAGACGATCCACCAATCCATCTGTTATTGTATGACACTGAATTTCATTTGTTGTCAATAATAGAATTTATTCCTCCATCACCTGGAACACAAATTGGTCATTATAAAGCTCACTGCAGGCGAAATTTACAGTGGAATTGTTACGACGATCAATCTACAAAGATTACAAAGAGCAAAAAGAAGGTTATCCCCCATTGTATTTTATATGCAAAACAATAACTATTGATTTTACCTAGAAATAATATGAATAAAATAAACGTTTTACGATGTACTACGGTTTTTTCTTTCATACATTGCCCGTGTTTCATATTTATGCACATACCATCCGTGCTGCTTGATTAAATAATAGGTTGTCTTTTTTGTGTCATAAATAATAATTTCAAATAATAGTCGAGTCCGCGTCAAGAGAACGGGAGGGTGACCCATAATAGTAAACGCCTGCACGATTTGAACAAGACGCTGTAGCACAAAAGAACTGTTGCCTTTCCAAATTATCAGGCACTTCTTCGTACAAATATTAATAAAAGCTATATTTTTTTACCTAATGTATGTACGAAGCTCAAACTTAAATTGGTGAATGAAGCAATTAGTAAGCAATTATTGATACAACAAACTTTTAGAAATCCTGCGTCGTTCACGCTGAACACGGAGGCTACCATCCATCCTGACGTCAGAATGGCTGGTCAAAAAAATATTCATATTTCTCTGAATGTATCATATGTAGCAATTATTGAAGAAAAGAAGCAAATATAAGCAATTGTATAGCAATTCTTCAATATACTTCCAGAGCCGCCTGCCATAGGCAACCAGCCATTCTGACGCTGACCTTTTTTCGGCACTATTCCGCTTTAAACATGGTAAATATCCCGTCTTCTAGTTATAATAAATAATAAAGAAACAGAAAACCAAGTTTCAATACTGCTCTATTCAATAAATTATGTTTATGTGCGGATTTGTTTTATTCCCTCTTAAATGTTTAAGACGAACTGCATACTACATGTACTTACTTTAGTATACTTATAGTCTTCTGCTCTGTGGCTAAATGGCTCACCTACTGGTATTGCTCTGCATGGATAATGTTGTACTGTTAACATTAAATAAAGGGATTGTCATTTCCATTGTGAAATTGAGTCATGAGTGTTCATCTCATGAGTAGACAAATCGTCTAACACCAAATCCATCTCATAGACTTCCACATTCATACTTAAAACTTTCCTCACGACATTTCCTTCATTCTTACGCTTCAAATCATACCAGACAACCGTTTGCCACTCAATTTTTTAGTCACTGGTGTCACTTTTAGACTTCCTCAGATATGCACATTTTTTATTCTATCCAGTCACGTTACACCATACATTTCTTTTAGCATTGTCATCTCAGTCTCATGCATTATCTCTCATTCGTCCCTTTTAAGGCCGAGCATTCTGATCGACACAGCACTACAGGTTAGGACGCGAAGTATGGATTTTATTTAAATGTTAGTTACACAAAATTGCATAAAGCTGTAAGATTAACGTTTTAATCTTTGTAGGTAGTGCATTCGCTTGCAGTATTGATATAAGCACCCATATCTTCTGCTATCTAGTATGACATTAGACCAGAATTCTCCAGCCAATGGATATCCCCGTTATCGCCAGAGTTGTTGATCTCGTGACTGACTGAGGTATCAGTTAGGTTTATTTGGAGGAACGCTAAGGCTATACAAACAGGGTTTAAACAGACCCTTGACGAAGCCGTCAACGAAGCATTCTATACATAAAAATTAATAACTTTACGCAAAAATTATTGCTGGGAAACGACTTTTTTCCAGGTATGGTCCAGAACAAAAAAGTGATCGTAATGATGGGAAAAACAAGTGCCTTTCGGCTTCGTTAAGGGTCTTTTTACACCATTTATAGAGCACTGTCAAATTTTCACGTGGCCAGTAATGCCTATGTAATAGGCGACAAGCCACGCGCTCAGACATGGTATTGCGGACTCAGCCGACCGATATTACGACATACAGTACGTACAATACAGGCAATAGGCTGGTATTGCCACAAACCAGGGTTATTCTAGACTCCGAGGTTTTTCCAAAATAACACTTCGATAAAGCTAGTTTACGAACCGAAGATTTTGGGGTGCAAAGACTAGGTAACACGTGAGACCACGGGCAGTTTATCCGTAAAACGAGGGAAGCCCTAAATTAATCGTGTCGCAATAAATAAAACTTAATCATTTAATCAACTAGCATGATAACAAATTACTATAAATGGGGTGAATTTTAAATTAAAATCAATAGATACTTTGTATCTCGCAGCTATAAACAAGCAGCATAAGTAAGTATTATATTGTTGTAAATAACAGATTTAAAAATTTAAAGCAATTCTAGAAATTCATAGGTTTACTTAATTTAATATAAAATTGTTTTCCATTTTTAGAAATGAATTTCCTGCTGTCTGTTGCTGCCGTCATCGCCGTGGCCGTCGCTGTGCCCACACAGCGCGGTCTAGTGCTCCCCGGACCCGCCGGCCCCGCCCCTGCCCCTGAAGACTCCTTCGTGCCCATTGCCATCGGACCTGCCATCATCGACTCCTTCGAGCCCGTCGCTATTGGACCCGCTATCGTCGACTCTTTCGAGCCCATCGCTATCGGACCCGCTATCGTCGGAGGTCTTGAAGGCATCTCTGTCGGACCCGCCATAATAAACCCCATTGAGGGTATCGCTGTCGGACCCGCCATCGTCGGTGGACTTGAGGGTATTTCTGTTGGACCCGCTATCATTCCCTTCCCCTTGCCCGAGGGTGCCCTCGTTGAGGAGCCCGCTATCGTCCCCTCTCCCGTGGCCATCGTTGAAGGTCCCGCCTCCAGCGAGATCGCTACCGGCACTCCTCTGGTGCAGATCATCCTGAACATCAACCAGGCCGCGTCCAGCCCCGTGTCCGTTGGACCCGCCCTCGCCCCCGTCGAGATCAAGCCTGAGCCCGTCCACATTGTGGAGTCCGCCCCTGAGCCCGTGCAGGTTGTTGAGGCCGCTCCTGAGCCCGTGCAGGTTGTTGAGGCCGCTCCTGAGCCCGTCCAGGTTGTGGAGGTCGCCCCTGTGCCCGTTGAGCCCGTCCAGATCGGAGTCCCCGTCATCCCCGAGGCCGCTGTCGTCCTCCCCGAGGAACTCAACTAAGCGTCTATCATCGCGACGAAGCCATTGCGCATGACAATTTAACATCTAAAATTGATTGAATTTATATTCCTTGGACTTTCTGCCAACACCTTGAAACGCTTGTATGTCCAAAATATTGAAATACATTAAAAGATCTAAAATGTTAATATGTTGTATTTGGTTTTCCTTACTTCTTATGCCTAACAATTATTGTTCGAAAACTTACTCATCTTGTTATGCTAGCAACAGCATTCAACATGATTATTATTTTTATTATATTATTATTATTATATTATATTATTATATTATTTAACCTATTAAATAGAGCGCTTAATTATGTAACCATTGGCTGGCCTATGAAACGCTTTAAAGTTAATAGGTATATGGTATTATTTTTCTTTCTTTCTGAAAAACATCGTGAGAAACTTAGATAGTCTTAGTCTGAAATTGCCTATCTGACTTGAGCAAGCGTGGTGACAAATCGCGTACCGTTTCAGTTTGAGATGAGTGCTTGGCCCAGGTTTGGAACAGTTATAAGCTGGTATTATTATTATTTGAGAAACTAATAATGACTAAAACATATTATTTTCTTTTGTCAGGCGTTCCTTATATGGTTTGAAATTGGAATATACAGTACTGGTCCACCGATAAATCTAGCTCTGCTAAAGTGTCAAAGATCAAAAGATAATAGTAAAGGATAATAAGGTTTTACTACGATTTCAAATTCGTAGGTCCGAATAAAGAAACTTTATTTGAGCGGCAATTTTATTTTTTTCCTTGGTTCTGGAAGAGCTTGCGTTTTAGATTGATATGTTAGAAAAAGTTTCTAACAACTCACTAATATAGCTAACATCCATTCATCCTCATTGACAATCCCTGTTTCACCGTAAATGAAACGGCGGCAGTCTCTTGGAATATTTCGTTTTGAAACTGACCACACCTTTTCCACAAACTAGTCGTAGTTTTCTGGTATAAGCTCAGTCTCATCATGCAAATTAAACAGACCTCTAAAAGGGACCGTGGCTGGTTTTAGCGCACCATAAATTTGACATGCTATTCGCGTTGTTGTGTTCTTTGAATCAGAAGGCACACTGTTTTTAAATGCAGAGACGGCTGATGCTGCCACTGGTGAAGATGAAGTCAGGGTTATAGTCCGCTTGAGACCAGTTGTGACTGGTCATCTCTTAGTTACCACGGCTTATTTGAAATAATTATTTTTTTTATTTTTGAATTGTCTTTTTGTCTTTTCTGTGGACACTTAACGCGCACGTCTTGCTACATCGTTCTCACATAATGTACAATCTCAACATGGATGTAACCAAAGTTTTGTAACAATATTCCGAATTTAAAGAGTGTCCATGGAGTTTCTTACCCATTCTTCTCCATAGAGATCTACGCTTTGGAATGGGCAACTACAGTACTTTTTGATATTTTGTTGTGTCTAACTAAATCATTATCACAAAATACATGTAGCAACCCTAAATACAAGAACATTAAGAACAGAAGAAAAGCTTATTGAACTTGAAGAAGCACTGAAAGATATTAGATGGGATATAATTGGACTCAGTGAAGTAAGAAGATCCGGAGAAGAAATAAAAGAATATAAAGATTATATATTCTACCACAAAGGAGAAATACAGTTCAAATACGGCATAGGATTTCTTGTTAAAAAAGAATTAAAACAATACATAGAAGAGTTCAAAGGCATATCGGTTAGAATCGGAATTTTAAACATTAATTTACCTGGCTTCAAGAACCCGTTCTCAATTCTACAGATATATGCCCCAACAGATAGCGAAAAAGATACATTTTATAATAGTCTCAACGAAACAATGCAAAAAGTAAATAAGAATATCATATTGATGGGGGACTTCAATGGCCAAATAGGAACAAAATCAGACACAGGAGAGTATATAGTAGATAAATACGACCAGGGAAAGAGGAACGACAATAGACAACGCCTGATAAACTTCTGTTTCGAACAGAACTTGAGAGTAATAAACACTTTCTTTCCCAAGAAACACAACAGGAAATGGACATGGATGTCTCCAAATGGAAGAGATAGAAACGAAATAGATTTTATAATTACTAATACGCCAAAGATTTTCAACAACGTCAGTGTGATATCAAATCTATACTTCAATTCTGACCATAGAATGGTAAGAGGAACTATCATGGGAAAGGACTTAAAAGCACAGAGACGAAAATTCTATGGAACGAACTGCAGGGCCATAACACATATTATAACAGAACAAAACTTGAAGGACTTAAAACTCCGGCCTTGGTTCAAGCCATGGTCCGGAGCGAGAGGGAATGGGAAGTCGTCACCTCCTTCTGCGAAGCAGTCATGCTAGTGAAGGAGGTGGCAGGATGTGAGAGGGAAAGAACCTCACGTCCCAGCCGCCGCGGTAGACGCCCTGGGCGTCGGGGGTCACGTGGCGGCTTCCGACCACCGTAGGCGCTGGCCTGTGGACGGCGAGTTATGGGCTAGCTCGCCGTCCGGCCGTCTTATGACGACAGGCCGTGTCGACGGCGCGTTCGTGTTCCACGCGCGCCTCAAAGAGATGTCAGCAATCAAGTAGGGGTCCGCATGGACCGATGCCTGCCAGGGCTGCGGGACTGTTCGAAAGAGATACCGTGGCCCTGGAACATAAAGTGCAAAGAAGGAACATGGATGGGTTTTAGTCCGTACAAGTCTGACACTCCCCTCCGCTCCGCCCAGAGTGGGGGGGGGTCATTTGATGATTTCCCATCCGGAAAAAAAAAAAAAAAAAAAGGACTTAAAACTATCAATAAACGTAGTTGAAAAACAGAATAATGTTCAAGAAAAATATAACATCCTAGAAAAAGCACTAACAAATGTAAAACAAGAGATACATGCGACAAGCTCGGAGAGGAAGCCAGACTAAAAATTAACGAGAGAAAGAAATGATAACAAACAGAAAAGAAAATCGTAAACAAATAGCTAAGATAAGTAAAGAAATTTCAAAAGCAATTAGAAACCATAGGAAAACAAATCGGCTTAATATAATAAGGGAACAAATAAATAAAAGTGCCTTAAAACAACTTACAGATCATTCAACATGGATACTGAAGACGATAAAGAAAGATAAAGGCAACAAAATACAAACAGCAACAGATTTTTACAAAGAACTATATACGGATGATATAAACTAAAACGCGGTCAAAACAACACCAGAAGAAGACTCAAATCGAGAACCAGTCCCAAATATTATGCAAAGTGAAGTAAGAAGAGCCATCCAAACACAGAAAGCAGGGAAACTACCTGGAGAGGATAAGACAACCAATGAGCTATTAAAAATACCATAGAAGAGATAATACAAATAATAATAATTATAATAAATTCCTTCCCAATGGACATCGTCAACAATAATACTTTTACACAAAAAAGGAAATAAAAACGAGATTAACAATTACAGACCCATCAGTTTGTTGTCAAACTTGTACAAAGTATTCAGCAAAATAATATTACACCGCATGACCAAAAATCTAGACAGTAATCAACCCAAAGAACAAGCGGGATTCCGCTTAGATTTTTCAACAATTGATCACATACATACTGTCAAACAAATAATTGAGAAATGCAATGAATACGACCGCCCGTACTACCTGTCTTTCGTCGATTATAATAAAGCATTCGACTCTTTGAAACATAATTACGTATGGGATTCCTTAAAAAACCAAGGAGTGGAAAATAAATTCATTAGGATCATTATGGAAATATATGTCAACACAACAGCACAGCTAAAGTGCAACTTAAAAACATTGGAGATCAATTTAAAATAGAGAAGGGCGTGAGACAGGGAGACCCGTTGTCGCCAAAAATATTTATTTATTATTTATTTATTTAATGCCGTTTTGGAAAATATATTTAGGCAACTCAACTGGGATACCCTTGGCATTAATATAAACGGGGAAAAATACGACGATCTCATTTTGTTCGCAGAAGATCCTATCACACTACGAACAATACTACAACAACTAGCATCAGAGAGTAAAAAGGCGGGATTATCAATGATTACAAGCAAAACTAAATTAATGACAAAGAAGTCAAAATTGAGGTGGACGAAGATGAGATCGAATACGTAAACGAATATGTATACCTGGGTCAAGTCATATCGGTGAAAGATTTATCGACGAAAGAAATAGAAAGGCGAGTAAACAACACCTGGCAAAGGTACTGGTCACTCAGGGAAATCATGAAAAATAAATCTGTGCCCATCTCGCAAAAGAGAACCGTTTACAACACCTGTATACTTCCATGCCTTACCTACGGCTGCCAGACCTGGCCACTAACAGAGAATATTGAATACAAACTAGAAAGAAAATGAATAAAGATGAATGGAAAGGAGCATGATGGGTCTAAGCTTGAAAGACGAAAGGAAAGCTACAACAATAAGGAACACCACAAAAGTAGCAGATGTTAAAGTAAAAACACAAACCCTTAAATGGAAATGGACAGGTCACATGATGAGGACACAAACAGAAAAGTTGACCAAAAAAGTTACTATATGGTACCCAAGGGACGGAAAAAGACGCAGAGGAAGGCAGATAAAAAGATGGAAGGATGATCTGCCTAAGGGATGGAGGAATATAGCGAGGGATCGACAAATGTGGAGGGAACTTGAGGAGGCCTATGTTGCAAGATAGCCTGACCTGGTAGTTAATAAGATGAATAAATAAATGAAATATGTATAATCTAAGGTTAGTTAAGTTATAATTTAAGTTTAGATGTAGAAAACAAATAAGTGTAGTTTATATTTATTTTTCAAAATTATTATATTGTGTATCCGAAGGTCAGAGTAAATAAAGGCTATTTTTATTTTATTTATTTTATTAACTTACATACTTACTAAATATACTTCTCATAGTTTGAAAACTGTCAATATATTAAAACATAGTAGCTAGTTACATGGGAAAAAAACTTTCATTACAGAGGTTCCTTTTTTCTGCCTCTGGATTGGGACTCCTGTTGAATGATCGCATGATCTACCGCTATAGACAGAGGCTGAAATAAATTAGGAACCGCTTGCCCCGAGGCCTTAATAGGCAATTATGTCATACGTATAAGGTTGCAAAAAATGGAGCATGTAGTAGTAACTCCTGTATGAAGGGTAGAAACAATTCTAACCTGTCCAAGGCAGTGTGTAAAAAAGCTTTTCGAGCTCGCTTCGCTCGCTCTTGCAGCCTAATTCCTCTCTCCACGTAACTTCTCAACCAAGTAATTGCTGTTTGTAGGGTCAAAACAATTCTAACATTTCTAGGGTGCGGTGCCAAAATTTTCGAGTTCGCTTCGCTCGTTCTTAGAGCCTTAGCTATTTTATTCAAAAGACAATTAAATAACATGTATTTCTGAATAAAAGGACTTATGAATAGCTAACCTTTTTGGAGTGGAGAGTTTACATTTTCTTTTAGTTCCTAGACCATTCAAATAACTCGAAAAAATTAGTAACTTACTACTAGTAAATTAGTAACGTACTATATGTATAGAAAATCTTAACAATTCGAGGTGCTAATGTTATGGTGGCTATTGCATTTTAGAGTTTTAGAAGAATTTTAGCTACATCTGTAAATAGTGAATTTAACCCTTAAAAATCACTCATCGTTTTTTTTTTCTCATCTTTCTGCTCCCCCCCCCTAGCTCAAAAGCTGGTGACGTCCTTGCCTAGTTATTGGCATCAGTATCAAATATTACGAAAAATCTAAAAAGGTCATAATAAATATTAAGAAAATAACATTAATGATGATTCAAGTCGTGTATTTAAGTCTTTCAAAAGGTGTACAAGCGTTTCATGTTGGCAGGAGACCGCCAACAAAGTACTTCAGATTTTTTTCTTAATTATAGCTTAGTTGAGTTCCTCAGGGAGGACGACAGCGGCCTCGGGGATGACGGGGACGCCGATCTGGACGGGCTCAACGGGTACGGGGGCGACCTCCACAACCTGGACGGGCTCAGGAGCGGCCTCAATAACCTGCACGGGCTCAGGAGCGGCCTCAACAACCTGCACGGGCTCAGGAGCGGATTCCACAATCTGGACGGGCTCAGGTTTGATCTCGACGTGCTCGGGGGCGAGTGCGGGTCCGACGGAGATGGGGCTGGATGCGGCCTGCTTGATGTTCAAGATGATCTGAACAAGAGGAGTACCGGAAGCGATCTCGCTGGAGGCGGGACCTTCAACGATGGCCACGGGAGAGGGGACGATAGCCGGCTCCTCAACGGGGAACGGAACGATGGCGGGGCCAACAGAGATACCCTCCACGGGGTTGATGATGGCGGGTCCGACAGCGATGCCCTCAGTGCCGCCAACGATAGCGGGTCCGATAGCGATGGGCTCGAAAGAGTCAACGATGGCGGGTCCAATAGCGACGGGCTCGAAGGAGTCGATGATGGCAGGTCCGATGGCAATGGGCACGAAGGAGTCTTCAGGGGCAGGGGCGGGGCCGGCGGGTCCGGGGAGCACTAGACCGCGCTGTGTGGGCACAGCGACGGCTACGGCGATGACGGCAGCTACAGTCAGCAGGAATTTCATTTCTGTCAACAAAATATAACTTTAGAGTAAATCGGTACACAAAAACTTTGATTAGGGATAGTCGCCCTAATAGACATAATAAGGCAAGGATGAAAATTAAACAGATTACAGTAAAATCTTTACTTACTTGTGTTTGGTTTACTTGCAAAATACAAAGTATGTCTTTCGATCAGAATTCCTGCTATTTTATACGAAATTGTTATCAAATCAGTATGCTCAAACTTTTAATTTTGGTAATCTTAAAAGATAATACTTCGCGCCTAAACTTACAGATAATTACAAGGAAGTTTTTAATTGTAAGCTTAATTTACGACACCTTTCAATGTTATCGGTTCATGACTTGTCTTGTTGATTTATACGTGTTGATGAAATTGAGGTAAAACTTGGTAATCATTAGTTACATTTGCCTAAACAGCAAGATTAATTCTCATTCTTACAGACTAAATCTTGGACATGAGTTGACGACGTAGCAGATATTTATTGTGCCCAAGTATGCAGTCACAGGTACGAGTGAGGGAAGCGAACGTCGCGATACGAACTGATACGACCTGCAATCCGGCAGAGAACCAACGGCTCATACCTCTCGTATGGAAAAAACTAGAATCATGACAAAAAGAAGGAATGAGGAAGGAGGGATTGTATAGGGAACTGCAGAGAGTGACCAGTTTTAGGTATTTAAGGCATATTGTGACGGAGGTTATGTCCGATGACGCGGATCTGAAGCGGGAGCGCAGGGCATTGGCGGTCCGAAGGAACATGATTGCCCGTAGATTCGCTCGCTGCTCCGTTCCACTTAAAATCACTTTGTTTAAGGCATACTATCAATCGTTTTACGCGGACAGTCTATGGTTAAATCAAACCCGTCGGGCTGCCAGTGTCCTGCTCGTTCAATATAACAACATATTTAGGATGCTGATGCGGATGCCTCCCTAGTGCAGTGCGTCGCTAATGTTTGGAGAAGCTCGAACGGATGGCTATCCAGCTATAATCCGGAAAAAAGTTGCTTCTTTACGAGTGAGAGACAGTAGCAATAGCATCCTCAAGATGATTGCTTCCCGCACAGACTGTCCGATCCAACATAAAAGGATGTGTCTACATAGCGGACAATACTGACATATTATTTAATTTAATTGTAATATTTTATGTATGTACAATTTCTAATTTAATTTAATTAATCGATTGACATAATACTATCCAACCATTTATGTGCTATTAATTTTTTTTTTTTTTTTCTATTTGTAAGCTGACTGTTTTATTTTTAATTTACTATTGTGCTGTATAGATTTTATCTAAAATGAACGTATTATTATTATTATTTTTCATTAAAAATACCCCTCATGGACTGTTTGTGATGAAAAATAGCGAAAAGTCGGGACAAAAATTTGCTGAAATTGTCAACTCTACTCGCATTAGTACGAAATAAGAACTAAAAATTATTATAAATTATTTGAGAAAACTGGTAAATCGTCAGACAGTCGGGAAGGTCCTAGCAGGACCGTGCATGAATTTTTTTTTTTTTTTGTTCAGGGGAGATGATACCTCCTAGTAGGCGTCTGCACCTCAAGGTTGCAAGATCAGTTCTAAGTGCGGTTCCGCCTAAGATTTCCAAAATCAATGTGGCAGTTACGGCACTTATTACGGCTTCAGACCTAAGATGCGCCTACGACGGCTGGAACGACCACGAACAGAAGCGAATCCTGTAAGCTGATGAATGATATTGTTGCAAGCCTCATTTGTCAGACAGTCGGTCATTTCATTATTATGATTTGGAGTCTTTATAGAAAATATTTTTTTTGCTATTCTGACCCGCGCCGAACAGGATATCAGTGACTGGGCTCAAGAGCCGTCTGAAGCGACCTTGCACATAAACCGAGGTGTGTATAAAAATGTGGAATTTCCAAGTTACTATCTGTTACATCCGTATCATCCCTGATAATTTAAAATATGGTATTAACATCGGTATTTCCATCATTATTGCCTTCGTTAAAAGCAATAAAATGCATTACTTTGTGATTAAATTCCTCTTCGTCATTTTCATTACTTAGGGCAGGTCATCTTCTTTTTTTCTATATTCATAAATTACGTTATAGTCATTCATATTTAAATGAGATTCTTCATTCTGATTTCATTCAACCACGCCACCATGCTACCATTAGCCAAATCTAGATACGGACGTTGCAATTCGGCCCATCTGTCATCATCAGGCAGTTTTCTATGGTGTAGTAGGCATGGGAAATTACTCAGTTACAAATATCTAGATTACAGGTTAAAGTATAGTTTTTAACAAACTATCATGGCAACAATTAATAATAGCGAATTTTCATAATCCGTTACCATTTACAACTTGTTATTATGATAACCGTAAGTAAGTAATTCACACCTTTCAGATTGCAGAACTAAACAAAATAATAAAATATGACTAAACAATAAATCTTCCTTGGGACTAATTAACAGGATTAAATAACTTGGCAAATTAACATTTTTGAAGAGTGCAGTCACCTACAGCAAAATGCTAGACTCAAGAAAAATAATTTATCTAAAGCAGGCTATTCAGTAGTAAATAATAATACAGTAGATGTAACCTTGAAAATATTATTTATTCTTTCTTGTGTTAGTGTTTTTAGAGCTTCTTTATTGTAGCACATCACATTGTAGTAGCTTTAAAACGAAATGATCTATGAAAAACTAGAACAAACAAGTGTGTGTCGTGATCTTATAAAAATATTTACACATTTCACTTAGCCGATTTTTATTTTTTGTTGTTGGCAGAATAAAAGAAAGTTTTGAGCTTAGTTCAGTTCTTCGGGTAGGACTACGGGTTGCGGTATGATGGGGACGCCGATTTGGACGGGCTCGACGGGCACGGGGGCGACCTCAACAACCTGGACAGGCTCCGGGGCTTGTTCAACCACCTGAACGGGCTCAGCAGGGATCTCAATGGGCACAGATGGGACCGGAACAGGCCTGACGGGTGCACTACCGGGTTCACCAGTAGCGGCGGCCGCATTGACGTTCAGGATGATTTGCACAAGAGGACTAGCTGAAGCAGCAGGGACGGGCTTGTCAATGATGGCAGGTCCAACGGCAATGGGCTCTAAGTTGTCAACGATGGCGGGACCAATGGCAATGGGCTCGAAGTTGTCAACGATAGCGGGTCCAATGGCAACAGGCTCGAAGGAGTCAATGATGGCGGGGCCAATGGCGATGGGGTAGAAAGTGTCCTCAGGGTTGGGAGCAGGGGCGGGGCCGGCGGGCCCAGGCTGGACTAGTCCAGGCTTGGCAGCAGCCACGGCGAACAGGGCGGCAAGAAGCAGCACTTTCATGATTTCTAGGGGCAAATAAGTATGATTTCAATTAAGGTGTTAGAACTCTTTTTGTAAGCCTATCCGCTTTAGCGTGGTATTATAACTTAGTTGGGCCTATATAATTAACTTTAAGCCGTAACTTGGTATCAGTCCAGGCACTGATGATTGCACAAGCTCATATTATTTACACATTTACACACACTTCGTGGGTACTGTGATATGGCTTTCAAAACTAACCAATATGGTCTAAAATCCCAAAATAAGTAAAAAATAATTTAAGGAACTCCGAAAATTTTACTCTTACGCACCTGTTTGTTTTCTAGTTCTGACAACAAATACACAGCTTTTACCGAATTTTGACCATTATATACTATTTCTTTATCAAGGGTATACTCTACAGGAAACTGATATAAATGCAATAAAATGCACTATAAATATGAATGATTGATGAACAGCAATAAAGCAAATTGTGTATACAATACAGGCATATCACAACAGGATAATCATGAAAACATCATGACGATGCTACTCTAATTTTGCAAATTTTTCATCATCTTACATCATCCCAATTTCTTTGAGGTCAGCGCAGCCTACTTTCAAACATCTTTATTTGCAGTCATATCTTTTTCATCATCTCTTGCGTCTTCGTCTTCATCTATTCTTGCGGTTACATTATGCTCAAATCTATTCTTAACTATTATTCATTCACTCATTTCTCCGCATTACATCTACAGAATGAATCGTTTTCCATACAACTTGTAGTAAGTGTATCACTCGTGTCATTTTCAGATTAACTGATTTCAAATTCTAGTCTTATATCGATTAGTAACACTGGACCCTCTTAACAAGTTCAATTTCTTACCTCAGTTTCATTCAATGGCCTTTATTCATCTCTTTTCTAATTCAAATTCAAATTCATTTATTGCAAATATGGGTAGTTATACAGGTGGGTTTTTGAAGAACAGGAAAGTTGTTAGTGTCACCATATTCTGCACTAGGCATGCAACATTTAGTTCGGAACGTGGTGGAGTAATTATTTGATACAAACCAGACAGCAAGTCTTCCATCATCATTCACCTCTCAGTTGCCTAACCCTAGTGCATTGTTGAGTATAGGCGTTTCCCAATTTGCACAATAAACTTACATCATCAGGTCCTTTGCATCCAGTCTTTATGTCGTCATTTTATTTCTTTGATGTTATGGTGTTTATAATAAAGAGTATTTAACCAATCTCTCAATATACTGTCGCAGCAGCATTTCACCTTTAATCAATGATACACCTAATAAATCACAAAGGAAAAGATTACGATCACGTTTTCGCCAGTCTGACGTCACGATAGATATAATGTTAATCTGAATTTATCGTTTTATGAGCCCTTCTAATTCCTGCCGAATTAACCTGAGTTAATCGCGACGGAAAAGTACACTGCAATAAATTAACTGTGCGTTTTATCGTCAGCTATCGGTGTATTGTATTATGATAATGATTAAGCGTCTTGCTTTTAATTTTGCGATCGTTTGTAGTTTTGTAATGGTGACTACTGTTTTGAAACGTTTTATTATAAGTTATTTTCTCTTATTTAACTTACCATGTTATGTTAGTTAGTTAGTATCAAATCTTGCAACGTAATTTCAAACCAATTCCCTCCAACTGTTAGAGCTGACATTTTGCACACACCTGTGGTTCTGGTGACAATACATTTTTATGTCAGACATGACTTGACCCTGCCGCCAGGATCGCCTCCTCATGAGAAAACTCCTCAATGGTTAATAGCACGGACACGAAGCTTTGTATACGCGTTCAATGTTGATGGAATAACGTAATTTTCTTCTTTTCATTTTAATAAAAGCTTTTTTTTATTCTAATTAGACGCAGAATAAGCAATTCTTCACGTGAAAAATAATAAAACAGCCACTCAGTTAAAAAAATGTGAATTATAATCAGCAGTCCGTCCTGGTGGACTTCAGATTAAAGCGGAAAGGATAAGCAAATCAGGGTGTATGCACACTGATAGCCCAGGACTAAATCATACTAGACTGGGATCTAGAGTAGCTTGAGAAGCAATTATATAACACCGAAATTAGGGTGTTGCTGTTATAAAGCAGCACTTAATTGCTATCTCAATCCGAAAAATTTTAAAGGGAGGCTAAGTTTTCAAACAAAAACGCTGCTTCAAAAAATCTTATGCTCGACAACGTTAAAAAAAAACCATGAATATCACCTCCTATTGCATGGGACTTGAACATAACTGGCGAAATGTGGATGTTCACCTCTGCCGAATCCTTCGGGGTTTACAGGCGTGATGTAATGTTATGAATATTGTTGGATTGTGAAAATGAAAGGTATTGCAATAGAAATTGTGTTGGTTGCTGGATATATCTATAAAATCGTGAATAGAAAATCCTTCTACTATGATTAATGATAGTCTTGATATAGACAATAAGATATCAATTAAAGTATAATTTTGTGAATTAAGTTTAAATGTTATAATTATTGATGTCAAGATAATCAATGACTAATACCGCCTTCCTGAGATAATTCTCACCTCTTAGATTATCCTCATTGCTAATCTAGAAATGACTCATAATTATTGACACTAATTTAATCAATATTAATATATTGATTAAATCAACGTAGCTATCTTTTAATTCATTTTAAAGGTGCTAGCTAAATGAAGTTTGCTCTTAACTGATTCTTGATTACCTAAGGATCGCTACGCTGGCTCATATTGTGTTAATTTGTCCAATGATACGCTAACAGTATCTGTAACATAATTATCTCATAATGTCATGCCTAATACCTGAAGAATTAAGCAGAGGTCTACCTATAGTACTCTCACATTTCGCTAGTAAACAGGGGAGCTCGCTATTGCTGCCAACTGGACACACATCCAGACTCCTATCTCCTACTGAGAAATTCCTAATGGAAAAACCCTATACATATAATTCGACCGCTCTTTACTTTTATTTTACTTTATCTATCCTAGGAACCAAAGTCGGGACATCATGCTTCGCTCTTGCAAACGCAAGACCTACAAGACAGGCTAATAGTAACTAGTTATAATTTCGGGAAGCTGAGTCCACATTGTCGGCCATCTGAGCGCATTAAGTAAACTTTCACTTATTTTTGTATTACTGCATATTTATAGCACTGCGTTTATACTACATAGATCGCACCGGTGAAGACTTGCAGTATCGTAAAACGCAGTATAACTCAATGATGAATAACCTGGAATAAGGTCGGTCCCAATATACTTCCCTGAGGTATTCCGATAGTGCAAGTTTCTATTCTTCTTATTATGAACTTAAACATACAGTCTTAGGACAGTAGGGTGAGTAATTTAAATACCGTAGTTTTAACTTTCGAAAATATCACGAGCTAGCTAGACTGTGTATGTAAATTCTAGTTTTAATAGGGAAGTGGGATCACGGACTTTGTCAAAAGCCTTCCGACAATTTATTTTTGCGAGAATTTCGGTTAAGTACCGCATCTCCTGTATTATTTTGTGGTTATAACATAACATCACGCCTGTAATAGATAGCAGAGGTGTACTTTAGAGACGTAAAAACCTCTATCTATGTTTATTTATGACTTGACTGGAAAGGAGATTTAAACTCTAATTTCATAGTAAGAAGAATAAAAAATGGTATACAGATCTAGACGACAATCAGGGTTTTTTCGTGTGAAAATTGAGTCTGTATACTCATAATTATTCTAGTTCTTAAAAATCGTTTTTGGCTCTCTTATAGTACTTAATAGTCTGTACAGTAGAGACCATAAGTGCAGTAGCAGTTTCACAAAACGATCGCATCAAAACAAGTCGCACTTACGACCTTTTTCCATAACAAACATTTTGCACACATACACGATCTTGTATATCGCACTCTTTCATATTTATCTAGTCAGAAAGAGTGCGATATAATGATCATTTGCCTTAGTGACAAGCCTGTCATGTCGCGACGGAGTATTAAGTTAGTGATATTTAATTTCAAACTAACAATTATGTGTCTATCTGGTTTAGCGGTTAACGCTATAGATAAAATGTCTCGCACGGTGTAGCCTGTGTTCGAACCCAAGTGACACTACACTTTTTGTGTTTTAATTATAAATGAAACGTTAGACCCGATGAGATATGTTTTTTTAAATATTAGTTGGAACTTATTATTAACAAAAAAGATGAGGGTGAATGTGAAACAAAATAAACTTCTGGATTGAACAAAGTAGTTAGTTATGGCGTTCTTAGTTGGTGAACTTTGTCACGAGCGTTTGTGTTATTATTACGATTAGCGTATTGTTTGATTGTCTTTATTCAAGATGCAAGCTAATATTAGTATTGATGACAGGGCAAATATTGTCACTTTGCGTAAAAATGGGCTTAATATTTCTCAAATTTCAACTGAAACTGGCTTAAAATGTGTAAGTTATTTTTAAAAATTATAACTATTATGATGATAGTTGTGGTGTGTGATTTTCTTATTATTAAATAAATTGCTAGTTGCAAGTGTGTAATCATATTTTGTTTTTTTTTTAGAAATTCTGTTAGCCGTTGGGTAAAGAGGTTTGAAGAAGAAGGTAGTCTGAAGAGTCGTCTTAGAAGTGAAAGGTCGCCGCTTATTAACCCGACTCAGCAACTTTTTATGGTGGAAGAATATGAAACAAATGGTTTCATTCCAACTATAATGTTTGCAGAGCAATTGGATACTACATTACAGACTGTTCGCCATGCAGTCCATGCTGAAGGTTAACATCATCGGAAGCCAGCTAAAAACCATTTTTAACACAAAAACACAGAGAGGAAAGACTACGTTTTGCTCGAGATTATTTAGATTTTAACTGGGAGGTGACTGTATTTTCTGACGAGAAGACTTTCAAGTCTTGCCAAAAGGAAGACTTAATTTATGGCGAAAAAATAATAATACTTAATTTAATACATAACCGTAAATAAAAAAATAAAAAATTAAGAAATAAATTTTAAATTTAATGATCTTAAATTGGGGTTTAGTTTCAATATTCTTTTTGTCAAGAAAATGAACACTTAAGCTATAACCTCAATACATTAAATGTGACGTTACATAAAAAAAACACGTTCATAAAGCCTAACTCATATATTAGTATTCAATGAACTCTGCTGAATACTGATACCTATAATAAGCGGGTATCAACAATTATTTTTGTGTTATTAGAATATCCTAGCTTTCCGTGTTATGTTATTCTTATTATGAATTGACTAAGTGGGTATACAACAAAAAATCTTATGAACGGTGATAAGAGAACTTTTTTTTGCCTAGATAGGAATGTGAAGTCACAATTCTCATAAAAGTTTGTTAATTTTATAAATAAATAAAACGAATAAACATTTTTGTTATCATTCAGCATGATTTTTTTATTTCCACCTTCCAACACCGAAAACATAAAATAAAAATCAATTAATGAGGTTAAATAATAATACAATAACTATCTAATATTTAACTTCTTATAAAAAATAAATAATAAGCATGACTACATTATAAATAAACATAAATACCTATCGACTTTCTGCTTAAAATACAAATATTATTAAGGTTTCAAAGAAACAAAAAACAGCCACACATTGTAATAATATAGATTCGAACTTGGACTTCATTGATCGTTAACCCATGCTCAGCCCAATCAGCTACCAACCCATGTTAATACTACGCGAATTTTAACAATGCAATGGTAAGAACAGGTCATCACTATGATGTGTATTCTAAATGCAACTGAAATATAATGCTATTTCGCGTAGTGTGACGACAGTTCATTAGTGTATGTTATGTGTGGAATGTTGAGACATCACTCATACACACACGCACACACTCTGTTGTATCGCGCTCGCACAGTTCATAGCAATATAATCTTTAGCATGGTAGAGCACTTTTGAGCGTCTACTGTACACCACCCCACATAATAATTCATAAAAGGAGATCATTTCGGCTCCATACATTTTTGGGCCTTATATATAGTTAATATGGCGCAAAAGTTGTATGATCGCTCTGAACCAAGTTATATAAGTTCGATGATTCGTAATTTTTATACATTTATTGATTTCTGAAACTCCTGGGAAACATAAAATAATGATTGATATTGCTAGAACTAATTATTTGAAGCATATCTTGGTTCAGAGCGATCCTACAACTTTTGTGCCATAATAACTATTGCTCCAAATGGCTAGTTCTAACAATACGTGCCATTATTTTTTGTTGGCCGGCTGGCTGTCAGAAAAGGCCCAAAAAAACGATCTCCTTTAATTTTGATAAAATATTTATTCTAATTAATACCCATATATACATATACATAGCGTAAAATAGGTACTGAATAAATATGCATTTGAAAATATTTATTTAGATATGACCAAAGCTACTAGTCACTATTAGCTTTGGTCAAATCGAAATAAATGATTTCATAAAATTAACAAACTGTTATGTTTACGAGTTAGTGTGTTAATTTTTTTATTAACTATTTTAGAAATGGTTGGAAGGATACCTTTGCCGATAAATTTCGTTAACCTAATGATTTATTCAAATACACTTTCCCATTTAGCAAAATTCGTATAAAGTAATTGCACTTCCACCTTCTGCTCAAGAGTTGGTCGACATTTTTAATTAGACACTAGAATACACCGATCATCGACCTGAGATCTACTTAATTTGCTGTTTGTTTAACCATATGACAACCGCACTAATATGTCGCTGTTTCTCTCACCGATTGCCAAACACATTATGATTACTTAAGTGCAGCAAGACTAGCACGACATGAGAATCAAATGATTGTGGTCATGTATTTTTTGTCACAAAATTTCGATATAGGAAAGGCAAAATAAAAATAATAAATTGTTCTCAAATCTCTTTTATTGTATCACACGTAAAGACATTTTCTAGATACTGTAATTAAGAATTAGAACCACTTCAAACGATTCCCATCTTAGTTGAGTTCCTCGGGGAGGACGACGGCGGCTTCAGGGATGACGGGGACTCCGATCTGGATGGGCTCAACAGCCTCAGGGGTGGCAACACCGATGGGGTTCACGGCAATAGGGGGGCTGATGGGGGACGGCTCAGGAGCGACAATACCGATGGGGTGCACTGGAATGACGGGAGCGACCTCAACAACCTGCACGGGCTCAGGAGCGGAGTCCACAATGTGGACGGGCTCAGGCTTGATCTCGACGTGCTCCGGAGCGACGGCGGGTCCGACAGAGATGGGGCTGGACTCAACAGCAGCCTGGTTTATGTTCAGGACAATCTGGATCAGAGGAGTGCTGGCAGCGGGGGCAACAACAGCGGGGGTAGGGACGATAGCGGGCTCCTCAACGGGGAAGGGAACGATGGCGGGGCCAACAGAGATACCCTCAACGGGGTTGATGATGGCGGGTCCAACAGCGATGCCCTCAGTGCCGCCAATGATAGCGGGTCCGACGGCGACGGGCTCGGGCTTGACTCCGAGGATGTCGAGGAGCATCTCTTCGAGGGCGGCGGCGGTAGCGGGGTCGGTGCTGGGGCTCTGGATGGCGGCGATGATCTCCTCGATCTCGGCGATCTCAGACCTCAGAGGTCTGACGACGGCGGCCGAGGCCACGGCGGCGATAAGGGTGATGGCGATGAAGTATTTCATATTGACAGTATCTGAAAATGAAGTTTAGTGTCATATATGATTATATACAAAGGAGTAATTTTATGATTTACTGATGATTAATTTATTTCCTAAAAAGGTGAACACAAAGAATGATTAATTGAAATACTTACTTAACAAGACGCGTATCGAAGACGACTTGTCTCATTCAATTTTCGAACACTATTTATATTGACCATTATCTACGTATTACTTAGAGATTAGTTATTATCTTAGGATTAGCCTAAGCCATTTCCCGGCCTAACGTTTTGTAAACTCGAACGACCTTTACATGTAGTTTTAATTTATTAGTGCGAACTATCATTATTTAGCAGTAGTTTGATTTACAGCAGAAATGATAAGGACATACAAAGATAGAAATATTATCCATAGCGGTTTCCCTTTGAAAAATCATGGTACTAAGTTGAGTAAATTATTGTTGACTGTTCAAACTCTTTGTTTTTCAACAGATTCATTATATTACATAGGTATTTCTTTATGTTCTTTAGTCAGCCCTCCCTTTATCATATAAGTAGTTTTTCATGGAAACAATCAAAACGGAATTTTAATAGAGGATAAGATGTAACGATTTATAATAACTATAATAAGTTATCAGCCACATTGAGAAAAACGAATGATTATTTGATTGCCTTTATTTTGAAAAAGAATTACGCCTGTTGCTATTATAAAAATATTTAATTCAATTACGACACCCAAGGTGCGCCGGCGCAGTATCTTAGGTGTAAATGTCGAAAAAAAAAAGACTATTCTATTCTTGAGAGCCCTACCCCACATATTCTATCCATGTCTCCTAATTAATTACTTTCAGAATTATTGCACCGGCAAGTTTTGCACTTTGTCTGCGGAACATCTCTTTTTCTTTCTTAATGTATTCTACTCGTCATCTCAGTATTCAGCTCTTTGTGCCATGCTATTTTTCTTATTCCCTATTCTTTGTGTATGATATTCAAAGTTTCTAGCACTGGTACAGCAGTGCTGGTTCAGTGGTAATTATTTATTTAGCGTCGACTTTCGAGTACTCAGGCAGGTGCGTTACTTTTTGTAATTTATTTCAACTGCTTTCAAAATTGTGAAGGAAAACATCGTAAGGAAACCGACATGTCCTAGAACCAAAAATACGAGGACAATTGACATGTACCTACCAAGATTATGTCTGGACTTTAAAAGACCTTTGTGTTTATTTCAGCTGTTTCTTCAGAGTAGTCAGGTAGGTACAGAACACCGGCCTCATCTAGTTTAAAAAGAAATACGTTTAAAAGTGTTTGTAAAAACTGATTTGCAAAATAAAATAAACATCATTTATCATTTACCAGATAATTCCCTCTCTTAGAGAGGTCTGTGTCCCAGCAGTGGGAAGGCCGATTATGCTTATGCTATGCTGACTGGTATCAAGTTGACTCTTCTAGCCGACCATTGTCCAGTAATATGCTGTAACAGAAAGTTGTCTCGCCCCTATAAGCCCCTATTACATGAGACTTCAACATAACAGCCGACCTCTCTGACCACGCTGATATAGAAAGGCAGCTAGGAGCGATATCGGTGCGCGACAACATGCTGGCAAGGAGGTTTAGCCGCTGTAACGACGTAGTGAAGGACCAGCTATTTACCAGCTACTGCATAAGCGTCTACACAGTCGAGCTGTGGACCAACTGCACCAAGGGTGCACTGAGCGATATGCAAGTGCAGTATAACGACGCGTGGCGTGCGATGTTTCGACTGCCTCGGTGGTGCAGCGCGAGCGCCAAGTTCGCCGCGGGCCGCGGGCCCTGCTGGCAGGCGCTGCTTAGGAGCCGCTCGGCCGCCGCACGCCATATATCGATCAGCCAATTCCTTGGTGCCCGCGGTACGAGAATGGTACCACAGTCTACCTCACCAGTCACCCCACATACAAGGTGGCAGTCCTACCATACGCCGATGTGTGTATCATGTCAATAGGTTTAATTTATTTTATTTCAGTGTCTGTTTGTGAATGTTGATTTATATCTGTTAAATAAAATATTTCATTTAATTTTCGTTTCATAACTGGCGAAATGGAAATGGGATTACAGGCGTGATGTTATGTCTAGTTAGTACCTAGTAATGTTAGCATGAGAGTGGCAGCGTCTGGATAAGCTGGATTAACTGAATGATTTATTCCAGTCGGTTCATTTTAGGTGTTTTAACTTTTTCAAATTTAAAACAGGTCTAAACTTGGAAACTCATTGTCTTGGTGGTTATGGTGTCTGCTGTCGAGATCGGATGAAAGTATTTCCATACAAAATTATCACCGTCATCATCGTTGGCAGCCATGTTCCACACATTGCTTGCTGACATGCAAAAGTACTTTTTGGGAAATGATTTAGTGGCTGCGTTAGATGCGTGTTATATAACATGCAGTAACATGTAACTACATATTAAACTTATACTGTCACTTACGGGATATCTTCCGTGGTTGTTATTGATGTTTTGTGTTGGTGCTGTTCGTTATTGTTATTGTGTATAAGTTTAAAATTTTAAACTATCATAGTCACTAACATTATCATTAACACGAGAAACGGGATATTTACCATGTTTACTGTTTGTTTTGAGTTCCCCATATTTCGGCGCTGTTGCAAGCACCATGATAAACAAACAGTAAACATGGTAAATATCCTGATTTCTTTGAGTTCCCGATATTTCGGCGCAATCACCATGCAGTAAACATGGTAAATATCCCGTTTTTAGTGTATAAGTTTAATTGTAAACCGTGAAAGCTTAAAACAGTGTTTAACAACATATTTTTGCTTTAACCTTACAATCATACAGTTTACATTTTAAAGTATTTTTGTTTTGTTTTTTTCATTCACATTATGCTTTTACCATGAGATCACCGTTTGTACCGCTCAGTTTTCCTCAAGTTGGAACGTCTTCCACCATTACACCAAGAGATAGAACAATCTATTCTTTAGCTATCCTGTGGACAGGACTGTTCGATAACAGTTGGAAAATGTGTCACAAACACTGCATCAGCGGACCGCTCTTACGACCTCAATGATTCTATCCCATATACAGGATTCTTTTTTTAAATTACCGATGAACATTTTCTATGTGCCCCGGGTTTAGAATAATGTACTGAGTATATATGATAGCCGTTTGTGCGTCGGCTTCCGTTCCACCCGGTATAGTAGGCAGGGACTCCAAGTCCATATTAGGACCATTATTAGAGAATATAAGTTGTGTAATGTATATTGAAATGTGTTGAGATTAACAAGTTTTTTTTTCTTTTTTCTCACTGCAAGCACCTATCTATCAGTCTAGGAACAATAGATGATATTAGCCCGTATCCCTCCAGATAAAAAATTGCCTAGTTCCTCATCCTGTAGCAGCTGCTTGCTGTAGCATCGAAGGTTTGACGGTATCATTTGACCATGTTGTAGCTGTGTTAATTTAGTCACTAATAATTAAGTCCCGTGATCCTTGATCCTTGATTTTTGGGGATGGTGAAGCCTGATGCTAAATACCATGACTAAATTAAAGATGTTATCTGTCAATGTAGGCATCTATTTGTCTTGGCTCATACGGAACTACGGGTGTCATTTTCATGACTTTCTTATGTTAAAAACAGGGAACATCAGAATACATGTTAAATCAACACACAAACAAACATGTCAAACTTAAATACATGTTTTATAACATGTATTTAAGTTTGTTTCTAATTCTGATGTTCCCTTTCAGTCATGCATTTTATGTCATTATAAAATTAAAACAATTTGTGTGAATTCCGCATATCAATCAGTCTTTTATTGCATCACATGTAGAAAAAAACATTTTATAGATACAACAAGTCGATCAATGCTTCTGCTACTTCTTAGTTAAGTTCTTCGGGGAGCACGACGGCGGCTTCAGGGATGACGGGGATGCCGATCTGGATGGGCTCAGCGGGCTGAGGGGCGACAACACCGATGGGGTGCACGGCAATAGGGGGGCTGATGGGAGAGGGCACGGGCTCAGGAGCGACCTCAACAATCTGCACGGGCTCAGCGGGAATCTCAGCGATAGGCTCAGGGCGGCCGATGGGCTCAGGCCTGACGACATGGCCGGCCTCAGGGGCGGACTCGGTGGCGGGGCCGACAGCGATGGGGTTGGACTGAGCGGCCTGGTTGATGTTCAGGATGATCTGGACCAGAGGCTTGTTGGCAATGGGGGCGGCGGCGTCAATAGCGGGGCCGGGGACGATGGGCTCCTCAGCGACGGCACCACCGTCGGGAAGGGGGAAGGGAATGATGGCGGGACCAACAGAGATGCCCTCAACTGGGTTTATGATGGCGGGGCCAACAGAGATGCCCTCAAGGGGGTTTATGATGGCGGGTCCGATGACGACGGGCTCAGGCTTGATTCCGAGGATATCAAGGAGCATCTCTTCGAGGGCGGCGGCGGTAGCGGGGTCGGTGCTGGGGCTCTGGATGGCGGCGATGATCTCCTCGATCTCGGCGATCTCAGACCTCAGAGGTCTGACGACGGCGGCCGAGGCCACGGCGGCGATAAGGGTGATGGCGATGAAGTATTTCATTTTGACAGTATCTGAAAGTTCAATATTTGTATAAATAAAGATAACTACGAAACTACTGGCTGAGAACGATGTTAAAAATGTAGTTTTCACTAAAGGCCAAAATAGCTGCTCTGTAAAAAGCCCTGACAAAGCGGGAAGAAGTCACGTCCCGTCTTGTAGACGTTGTCAGGCGAGCAGAATAAAATCAACGACCAGTGGGCCACATTAGCCCGGGATAGAAAAAACTGGAAGTCTAGGAGAGAGGACTTTGCCCGGAAGTGGAATAAAGCGAGCTAACAGTAACCAGTAACCAGACATCACTTTTAAAAAGGTGCGTACTTACTTTATGAAACGCGCTTCGAAGACGACTTGCTTTTCGATATTATTGTATAGTATTTATAATGAATTTTATCTATGATTCTACTGCAATTTGGATTATCGTATTTCATGATAGGTAGGGTATAAAAGTTTAGAGCCCCATTAAGATAAGTACTTTAGATATTGTTTTGTACGATTCATGGCGCCAAAGGAACAGCCGATACGATTCAAGGAGGAACAGGAGTTAGGCCTCCTGTTCCTCCTTGAATTTTATGCTTTGCTCATATTTATTGTATTTTTGTGATTCGCACTATGCACGTTGAGATTGAATTGCAAAACCTTATCTTAATGATTACTTGCAACATTTTAATAAAAGTTTCTTTGTTGTCTATGTCTATATAACATAATTTCTGGATTATATAAACATGTGTACAAATTTATATTTATCTTTAGGAACGCAGTCCTCAAGGCCTTGTCTTTTAATAACATTGCCAGGAGGGTGCTTCCGGTAAACATTTGTGAAATTTTCCGTAGAATTTGTATTGAAAAACAAGACTGGTCATATTTAGAGGAGGCTTTCACCTGTAGAGGGGTTGTTGCAGATTAAATTAAAAACAGTACACACAGATAACAAATAAAATAGACATACACGCACTAACATACAACTAAGATTAAAATTTCTACTGTTAGCCTGTGTCATCCCACTGCTGGGCAACGGTCTCGAAGGCTTTATATTTTAAATAGTTAAAAGCTCATTGTAGATGGCGCCACCATAGTTTGGTCCCAATCTGACCAATGAAGTCAAGGTATTCTGAAATAGAAAATGACATTACCAAATTTTCAACCAACCAATAACGATGCTTGTAATGCTATGCTAGCACCATTAGTTTTACAGTTGCCATTCCCATTTAACCATCCAGTAATATATAGTTTGACCACTTTAAGTGTGCAGTTCAAGGTGGCGCTGCTTGTCAAGCAAACATGCATCGATATGTCAAACTTGGTACATTTATTTTAGTTCTATGTTTTCCCGCCTGCACTGATAAGTTGGTTGAAGTGTAGCAACATTGCCCTCCTGTCAATTTAATTCAACCGCCAGATACAGCATTATATTATGACAACTACGCTCTCGTCCACTGTTCATGGAGAATCAATTTCGTCGTTATTTTGAAACACGCGACGTTTTTGTTTTAATGATGGCGGTCATTTAAGTTTCAAAGATAATAGATAACGAAGCTTAGTATCAAATCCTATGAACACATTATATCTGCAGATAATATTAACATAATTGTCAATTTCCTGTCTTTTCCGTAAAGTCATCTTTGAGTTTGGGAAAGTTTTTCATTGACTACTAATTTTTGTAGTCATGATTATTGCGAGAACATTTTAATTCTTTGTCTACCGCTTGATGTTTTATTTATTTTTTAGTTAATGATCTCCAACAAAAGATATACACAAAACATTATTAGATAATGGACAACATAAGGTATTAGGTAGGTGTTATTGAACTTCATCAGAATCAATACGATCATTACATCATTGCCCATTTATTACTGTACAAGAATCTATTGGCGCGTGACTAAATTCGGAACTGATATCGCCATCTTTGTTTTTCAACATGCATTTTAAATATCACAAGTTTATGTTATGGAATCAGGCATTAAGATACAGACATTACATTAGCAGTGATAGTCTAGTGGTGTGCCCGTCGGCCTGCCAAGTCGTAAGTCTAAGTCTAAAAAAAAAAAAAGTCGGAACACTAGGCACGTACCTCTAATTTTTCGGATTCATGTGCGTATTGTGTAATTATCACTTGCTTCAGTGAAGGAAAACATTGTGAGGAAACCAGCATGTCTGAGAGATATTTCTTAACGGCATGTAAAGACGACACGATTGGCGCCGTGGCTGAGCGATTGACTGCTGCGCTTCGTGTCGCGGGTTCGATTTCCGCTCGGAACAAATATTTGTATGGCCTACAGGTAGTTGTTCCGGGTCTGGTTGTTTGTGTATGTGAGTTTATATGTTTGTAAAACGCACCCACGATACAGGAGAAATTCCTAGTGTTTTAAAAAAATAAATAAAAAAAAAGCCAGGGCAGAGGCACACGGGCAGTATAAAAACTCTGATACTCGGTTAGGCACTAACCACACGATAAAGAAGAAAGAAAGGCATTACTTTGCGGAAATCCATGACATGAAATATTTAGTGTTATTTCGGGAAAAAGATCCAGGCTCGGATGTAAGATGCAGGAGGAACTAACACTGTAAATTTTGCATCACCATGTTATTAGTTCCATGTTCCATGCACAATGTTTATCAACAGCACACCTTTTTAGCATCTTAAGATTCTTGTTGCTCTGAACTTGACGGCTGCTGAAATAAAAGATCTGCATTCTAACTTCATTTGTTTTAATTTGGTATGGTACCCTTACCATAGTCTTCCATAAAATATGGTCTGAAAAGTAAATAGTAGTAAGAAATGACTATGCTTTTAGTTTAAATGTTACCTAGCAGCGGCGAAGGTTCAATACAACTCTATTCCTACCGGATTTCCTTTGAAAAATGGAACAGTCAGTTTTCTATAGACAAATAATATAATCACATTAAAGATATGTACTCCGGCTTACCTCTTACAAAAATTGACCCTTCGCTACTGTTACCTAGTGCCTTGTTTTACTTTGGGTATAGTTATCCATGTTCCCACTTATTTTTAAATCTATTCGTGTTTATTATTTTTCTGTTATATAAGATGTCAGCATTTACAACTCAATGCGTTATTTTAGTATGTTAATCGGATTGGTCTAATAATTAAACCTACGCTCATTTTATTCAAATACCGTAGTATAAGGTCGGGGAAAAAGTTTCTTCTTATTTTGTTTCCAAATTCAAGATATTTTTTTTCAAAGTTTAATTCATAAATATAAAGGGTGTAAATAGACCCTTAACATAAACGAAAGGCACTTGTTCTCCCCGTCACTGCGATCATTTTTTTGTTCTAGACCATACCTGGGAACCTTCTAGTTACGGAGATATTGAGGGTCAAGGTTCCAACTTTTTCACAAGTTTTTTTTTAAATACATGTTTTTAATGTAAAATTTTTACTTTATACACCTCCACGACCCCCGTACTATTCAATCCATTCATCAGCACAATTCTATGAGTGCTTTCCATCGAGTCCTACCGTAAAACGTGATTTTTCACCCTAAAAAGAAAAGTCGATTCCCAGCAATAATTTTTGCGTAAAGTTATTTAGTTTGATGTACAGAATGCTTGGTTGACGGATATGTAAAGGGTCTGTTTACACCCGGTAAGTGCCATTTTGTTCGATAACTTGTTGTCATCATGGATGTAGTGACATTATCCCGTTGGTGTAGAAATCTTGGGATTCTTGATAAAAAAAACATACGACAAGTAGTTTTGACAGTCCTCGCACTACCTAAAGAATTCTAAAGAGACCGAAACAGGTGGAAATCTGAGGATGCAAGGTTAGGACTATAATGATGGACGCATTAACAGATCCCAACCAAGCTCTCTTAATTTTTGATTTGTGGCCAAAGATGTGTGTGGTCTGGCGTTATCATGATGAATGACCGCTCCTTTTCTCTTTGATCAATTCCCGCTGTTTTTTTTTTCAATTTCTTGCTTGAGTCTCATTATTTGTTGGCAGTAGAGATCGGAATCTATGGTTTTGACCGGCGTAAGTTCATTCTCCATCGATAGGAGTTCATAAAGGAAGATCTGTGTAGTTCTAAATTCCTTCTTCATAATCTCACCACACTTGTTTGCAAAGATTGTAATCTGTTTCCACATAGTATTCAATGGTAGGCACCTAGGTAGCTTAAAAAATTATTTAAAAACTGTTTTTTACTATAAATTGTTTATTGCATTACTCGTAAAAATAATTAGGGTTTCAATCAGTGAGCATTTAGTTGAGTTCCTCGGGGAGGATGACGGCGGCTTCAGGGATGATGGGGACTCCGATCTGGACGGGCTCGACGGGCACGGGGGCGACCTCCACAACCTGGACGGGCTCAGGGGCGGCCTCAACAATCTGCACGGGCGTAGCGGGAATCTCACCGACTGGCTCGGGGCGGCCGACGGGTTCAGGCCTGGCGACATGGCCGGCCTCAGGAGCGGACTCGGCGGCGGGGCCGACAGCGATGGAGTTGGACTGAGCGGCCTGGTTGATGTTCAGGATGATCTGGACCAGAGGTTTGTTGACAACGGGGGCGGCGGCGTCAATAGCTGGGCCGGGGACGATGGGCTCCTCAGCGACGGCACCACCATCGGGAAGGGGGAAGGGAATGATGGCGGGTCCAACAGATATGCCTTCCAACGGAGACACTCCGAGGACGTCGAAGAGCATCTGTTCGAGGGCGGCGGCGGTGGCAGGGTCGGTGCTGGGGCTCTGGATGGCGGCGATGATCTCCTGGATCTCGGCGGTCTCAGCGCTCACAGGGGTGGGCCTGACGGCGGCCGAAGCCACGGCGGCGAGGAGGGCGATGGCGATGAAGTATTTCATTTTGATTTATCTGAAAATAAAGTTTATGTTAGTTGGCATAAATAAATATGGTGGCGCAGAAGTTTCTGTTCCTGATTGGACACAGTCATAAGTTGAAGAGATAATAAAGACAATCGTTTCCTCTAAAACAGATTTTAAATCTACTTCGTTGAATCAGTGTTCAAATGGCCAACATACTCAAGTTTGTATAATTATATACGAAAACCAAGCGGCTATAAATAGGCACTTATGCACATAGAAAAATCTCTTCGAAACTTAAAAATATAACTTAAGTGTACTTACGTTTGTCTGCTTTTATACGACTGTGATATTTTTGGTTTTCATGCACTTTTTATATGGTAGGTTTATCTACTAATTTACGGGGTAATAGAAAATTATCTGACTGCAAGTACTGTAGTATTCCTAATTTACAACCCTGATTGGATAAGGAATCTAAGTTTTATTTGGGTGCATAAATCTTACGTGATTTTCTCACGTAGTAAATAATTACATTTCTTCAATTTATGAAAAATATTGCGAAATAATTGACAATGAGTTTATAAGGCATGTCTGAGGTTATTGGGTAATAATTGTACCATCATGCGACAAAAAGTTTCATCACATGCTACAAAATCATTTGACACTTTGCAAGGTACTTCGGTTTTTGTCTATTAATCTGCTATATGAGTGTATGGTAAATAAATCATCACAGGCTGTGCTACTTTTCCATCAGTTGATAAATCGCCAAGTACATGCCCTTGTCGTTCCTCTCTACACTGTGGAGGAACAATGCCCACCTAAACACCTCGTTTGGCAGTTGAAATACTCGTCATCATCATCTTCATCATCATCTGCCTAGCCTTTTCCCAACTATGTTGAGGTCGGCTTCCAGTCTAACCGGATGCAGCTGAATACCAGTATTTTACATAGAGAGAAATAAGTTGAAATACTCGTATATAACATAAAATCACGACTATAATCTCCGAGGGGTGAGGTACTATAAGTACCCTTAACCACTCAAATTCCTTTTTTTTTGCATTTGTGTGATTGATCTCGGTAAGTTGTTAGTAAACTCGATAGTTAGGCAGTAGCCGACTATCATTTTTGCCAGGAAATGGACGCTGCTGAGGGTGAGACATTTCTTGATGAATTTGATTGTCTTAGTGCGTATAAAAAAAAACTTAAAAAAGCATAAACAATGGAAACATCAATACAAGGAGAATTAAAGTTATTTAATGCCGCGAACGGCGCGAACGAGTTCAAGCGAACAACTCCGGTCCGGTTGCCATGACAACGCTCTCGGTATCGATGTGGGTGAAGTTACCTCGAATAGTCTATGCTCTAAAGCATGCCGTCCTTATCACTCCCATGTAATAAACATGTTGCGTGCTGCTTTAGTGATGTTAAAGATGTTATAATATTGTCATTCTAGTTCTACTGAATGAGTTTGACTTTATAGTGAGTCACTTAATTGTCAGAGACAGAGTCAATTTGTGTACCTATTTAGAAAACACGTAAATAATCCTCAAAAAAACTAGTGTCTATTATTAGAACATCATTGCCCATATTCAAGAGTTGCAGTTAAAATGTCTCGATCATTTTATACCGAAAGTGAACTGCGGTGCTTGCAGGAGCTTATCCGCAAATACGACTTGCACCAAAATACAATGTTTATGGGCAAGCCATCAGAAAAAAAAATAGCCTGGTCTAGCTTGAGCAAAGAGTTTAACTCAGTAAAAGCAAATTCGCACGTAAGTACTTTATCAAATACCATTAGATAGTTTCTATACCTATAATTTATAGAGCAGCATGTTCCATTTGAGGGCAATGATGGTAAACTAAACATTTATGATATTGTCTGTGTGTGTTGTGGATATTATTTATATTGAAAAAACAACATGGCGGTATAAGTTCCGACTATTGCCACGCGCCAAAATAATCATGCATCACTTTTGTAAACAACAATGGCTGCTCGAAATCGTCTATGGTTTAGTGATGCGGTAATATGAATTTAAGTCCAGAAAGCTATCGATATCACAAAAGTAGGTATAGATAATAAGTAAATTTAATGCATCCAGCATTGAATTTCCTTATTTTTTATAATCTAAAATGTAAAAATATTCATGAATGATATAAACAAAATACCCTATCGTAAAAACTTACCAGTCATGGTTTAGAATTTTTTTTCCAGATGCTAATAAAGTTTACCTACATTCATTATCATCATTTCTACTGCTGGTATGTCCAGCCTCCGGCCTCCCCCACCGGGGGGTTTTGCCATAATCGCCACGCTTGGCAGGCTCGTTGGCGACCGCAGTATGGTTGTTATAAAAGCACAGAGAACGCTTACCACACGAACGTTTACCTACATTATTATTTTTTAATTAATGTTATATATTATGGTACATCACTTTTCTTAATTACAAAAATATATTTCGACAAAATTCTGTCAAAACTCTGTGCTTCTGAAAGTGGCGCACTTTCAGACTTCCTCATAAGTACGCATTTCTTATTTTATCCATTCGCGTAACACTACATATCCCCCTTGGCATTATCATCTCAGCCACATGCAAATGCTTTTCACTCATCCCTTTTATGGCCCAACATTCTTGTCCATGCAAGACAGCAAGTCTAAACATAGTTTAATAAATCTTCCCCCTAAGTTTAAGAGGAATGCGGTAGTCGCAGAGTTCCCATGACCTGCCACCACTTCATCCATACAGTGTTTATTCTTATCACTCCAATTTATTTCGCCATCGCCTTGCACGAGTGAACCGTGATACCGAAAGTCGGAGCAGACAGGTAGAAACGCGCCATCTAGCACTATGACTCCAGGACTGATGAGACCGCCGAAATCGCAGAACATGTATTCGGTTTTAGTTCTGCTGATTTTCAAGCCAACATTCCCTAGCTCCTGTTGCCATTTCTCCAATATACTCTGGATCTCAGGTGATGGACCTGAGATCCAAAGCAGATTGGAGAACACACAGTCAGGAATAATGTCGTTGGCAAACAGTATACACCAGGGTGCCTCTTCCTGTAAGTCCAACGTCATAAAAAAGTGAACGTGTTATTAATTAAGTGTATGTTATTTAGCGAGGCTCTGATTAGGGGGGGCGCAGATACATATTATTATTTTTGGTTGCTGGGCAACACCTCGTCTATACTATGTCATTGATGGATCATAATTAATCTTTGCGTTTTTTAGAGAACCGAGTCTCAGTTAAGAAAGTGCTGGTCCAATCTCAGAAGCAGGAAAAAGACCGAACTGGTACCGGAAAACACAGGTACACCCTCCCAGGAGAACTCTGAACGCTCTAGTCGTGTGTCTCTGTTAATGAAATCAAGCTGAACAGTTTGTTTGTTTGTTTGAGCACCCTAATCTCTGGAACTACTAGTCGAATGTGAAAGTTTATTTTTACATTTTAGGCATAACATCACGCTACTTTCCTTGGGAGCCGAACAAAAACAGATACGGTGGATGAAACCGCGGGACACAGCTAGTCCGAATATCTACTATTACTACTATCTTCCAGTTGCCTCTTTCCATTCAAAATCGACCCTCTCATACGTCATCACCATCACAATTATTTGGTAGGTCTTGAAAAAATAGTTTACAAGGTCATCTCGATACATTGCAGAGGTGGCGCCGCATAAGAGTTCCTGGATGAACTTGAGGAAGGCCTTTGCCCAGCTGTGGGGCAATATAAGCTACTTTTAAAGTTCTTTTAGATTAGCAGACAAATTTTGTTACAACTCAATAACGATTCTGATAGAAAGCAGCAATACATACAGTTTCATCATGTGCACTTTGCAGAAAAAACTACTGTACTGAAGCCCCAGCGGGTAAACAACCATCACTGCTCATGTTCAAGAGTTGCAGCAGGAAGACCATTTTTCACCGAAAGAGAAAAGCTGTGCTTGAACGGGCTTATCCGCAAGTACGGCTTGCATCTAAGTTCGACGTATTTGTACAACGAATCAGCTAAAAGACAAGCATGGGATCGCGTGACCAAAGAGTTTAACACTAACGAATCGAACTCTCGTGTAAGTACCTTGTCAAATGTTCCTACAGTTTATTTTACTTTACTTCTGACTGTTTCTTACTGTCAAATTCATAATAATCTTTATTGTCGTTAAAATAGGGTTGATGCTGGGTTGCTCCCACTGACAAGTCCATTGACATAAGTGATCTTTATTCCCGTTACGTTGCTGTTGGGAGGCCGCTGTCAGAGATAAATTAACTGTACCAATATTAACAACTTTACCGAAGATTTAAACAAAAATCACTGCTCGAAATTGTCTCGTCAAAAAATGTTCCTTTGAATTAATGTTCATTGAATACTTCTTGTACAGACGCAAGCACATCAAGATAATGCAATCTGTCAAATTTCTTTAATAGATCTTCAATTATATCGCTAAAGCATTAGATTCAAGGTTGATTTTGAAAATTTGACAGTTTCGGGTAGCTTGATGTGCTGGCGTATGTACATAATTACAATAATTAATTATACCAATCAAATCATATTACATAGTTTTAATGACATTCGAGAAAAAAGGATGACAGTCAGTTCACGTACGAATACGGAACCAACTTACCTACTGCTAATTTCCTCCACAAGAGGGAACCATTGTATTACGTTGCTAAAAATGTTTGTAATTGTTTGTTTATGTCTACACGATTAATGACACTTTAGGTACAACATATTCAGTAATCAAACCAAAAATAAATAATTAACATAAACAGAACAACACGAAATTTAGGCCTCTTCTGGTGTCTTAAGTATGTATTATTTATATTGTCTAAGTACAGACGCCATAATCGCTATCCTTTTTTGTCGAATGTCATTAAAACAATGTGATTGGAGTGGCATAATAAATCATTGCAATTATGTGCAGACCAGCACATGGGTGTCAAGGTGGCGCCATCTACTCTCTCAGTGTTGCGTAATATAACCTATTTAAAGTTCATTCCCGATTTTCACTCATGCATGGATAGTCTGTAAGACTAATCAATAATACTAATACTATAAACTCTGTTTATTAACAGAGTTTTGTAGTGATCCACTGCGTAAAGACGTGAATGTGATAGCATAATCAGCCTATTAATGTTCCCACTGCTGGGACGCAGGTCTCTCTGTGAGAGGGAATGGGCTATAATCCACCACGCGGGCCCAGTGCGGGTTGGTGAATGTGATAGGTGTATTCTATTTAACGCGTTTTTAATCAACGACAAGCGGACAACGCATTATTTTTCTTGGCAATTTCAGTGTTAAAGCATTTTGTTCCTTCGACATTCCGTATTATTTATTTATTAAAGCTTTATGCACAAGTAAAAATGTACAAAGGCGGACTTAATACCATAGGCATTTTCTACCAGTCTACCTTAGGGTGATTATTACTGTAGCATCTCGTCTAAATAAAAGGCAGTTTCCATTTCTTGGTGATCGTAATGAATATTTGAAGGCCAATAGGCAAATGGATGGCTGGGCTGATAGATGGATGGATGGCTAATGAGTATTTGGGATTTGGGTTTTTTCATAATTTATTTTTTTCGTATTCTTTTTTTTTATGAGGGGTCGTATACCGACGATTCCGAGGACGGTTACGCGACACCACGCAGCAAAACATGACACCGTCAACAATTCGTGTCGAGTTTTAGTTAAATAAGGTTTTTTTATATGTATTAGTTTATTATTTTATAAGATTATTTTGTGAATTTTTATCCATGGGCACAGATAATATAATACTCTACCATGGGCTTTTGTTGCCTGACAAAAAAATGATTAATGATTGATTGATTGATATTTGCTTTTTTTAGAGAACCGAAGCCCAGTTGAAAAAATGGTGGGTCAATCATAAAACAAGAAAAAACTTCCTAATGCGATTAAAAAAAGCGAAATCGCAACCAGAGGGTGAATGTACGAACTTTGAAAGTGAGATTTCAAATCCAGTAATTGAAGATGCGGAAGATCCGTTGGCCAACGAAGTTCAACTGAAGGACGATTTTGACAGTATACCTGATGAAACTCCTGCTGACGGTATACCCACCATTAATAATAATTGACATATCACCACAGTAATCATTGAAATAAAAACAGATATCGATAACGCGAACGAATCGATAACTTTAAATATCAAAATATAGTTCTTTTTTGCGTTGGTAATTTGCGACACACAGACACAGACAGGATATGCGATTATGCGGCAACAGCTAGTTTAATTATAATTTTAGAATTATAGTTTAAGTAAGTTTTATTTGATCATGTTTAAATTAGCTAGCGGGAGCATGCAACTTGCAGACTCCCGCCAGCTAATTTTATTTGACCCTATAGTTATTTCATTAGTTGTGCCTATTATTAATAATATTTGATTCTATCTTTCAGTACTGGAAGTTTTGCCGCCAGAAATAGTCCAAGAGCAGATGGCACTGGCGCTTAACATCAAAAATGAGCCCCCTCATTCTTCAGCGCCATCACCGTCGTCAGGTAGGTCTCGAAAAAATAGATTTTATTCTTCTCGACCTATTGCAGTCCACCAGAAAGTAAATTGTACCTGTGTACGGCATAAAGCGCAGGCCACACCGCCTGCTGGCGGGCGGGTTTGCGGAACGATGCCCTTTTCATACTTCATTCGGTTCTTTCGATAGTTCGCGGTGTTAACCAAAGTATGAAAAGAGGTGAAACGATGCCTCGTTCGCCCACTCGCCCGTCAGCTGGCGGTGTAGCCTGCGCTTAACAGTGTGACATTGGCTATACTTAGTAACTTTCATGAATCATTCTCCTTCTTTGCGTGTCGATTGACTCAAATTTTATCCGTCCCGTCAATAAATTGTATTCATACGACCTAAAATAATAAACTAACTGGGTTGCAGAGGTCAGATAGGCAATCGCTCCATGTAAAATATATTCAGCTGCATCTGGTTAGACTACAAGCCGTGTGCCATGTTCTTCAACTTCTTTTTTATTTGTCATCTCATGAGTCTTTCATGCAGTCCATCCATCATTCCTTTGATTTTTCCCTAGTTATATAGCCATGCACATTCGACTTAACATTCTAAACTTATTAATTTATTGAAGGGGAACATGGTCACGTGGATACAGAGGATTTGCAGCAGGTGAACAGTAAGCGAATTGAAGAACGAGAGGAAGAACTGCACCGTCTCCAAGTGGCGGAGAAAGAGTGGCTGGTAAAAGCAGCGAAGGAAGCCTACCTCAAGGCCAGGCTCGAGAGAGAAAGTGCGGAGGAGCTGCTTCGCTTTAGAAAGGCCAAACGGGAAGAGGCAGAAAGGAAAATGAATATAGAATAGATTATTATTGTTCACAGTACATTGGTTTTATTTTTATAGCGTAAAGTATGCTTGCATAGATTTCGTGCCATGGGATTTCGACATACCTGGCCGGCAGAATATGGGTATTGGTCAATTCAGAATGTGGGCATTGATGAACTCCACACATTATACGGTAATTACGGTATACAGCCTTGCCTAGCATGGTTAACATCAGCTAGAAATAGTCTTTAAGGTCGTCATCTTTTGATGTGTTTTAAAATTGCATTCTTCGTGATAATCAATATTTCAAGAGCATCCGAGACAGTCAGTCCCTGTACCTCATTGATGCCAAGAATTTATTTTTACTGCGGAATGATCTTTCTTCGAAATATAATAGGGAAGGAAACCAGAGAAGTTTAGAACTATTCACAGAGATACGTTCGATTCGATATCCTATAGATCGATATAATTCTTGCCTTTTGGGGATTAATAGGTGTGCCATATAAATGATGATGGTATGTTTATATGTTACTTACTATAATATAAATTAATGTCATGAAAAGGAGGGTGCTTATATTATAACCTTGAGGTAGGTACTCATGTTTTAACCATAGCTGGGCCTATCTTATCGCTAATGTGCATATATGCATCATTAAGTGCATTATTCTGTCTAACTTGCTCTAATATGCCAATTATTTAAAGTGGTGGTCCCAGAAAGCCTTTCAAAGATTACTACGGCCTGCGGGAGTGTCAAATTTAATCTTGGAGTTTAATTATTCTTATTTTAAGAAACTGAGTGAAAAACGTTCGTCACCATTTGCTTATTCAAATCGGGGTCAGTAACCCAAGAAAACATTTCATTGGTTGTATTGGATATTTTATTGCTATTGCAGTATTTGTAAAAAAAACATAGCTACGGTGTTAAAATCATTGACATGTCTTCATTTACATAATATTTCAGTAGTTTTATTCCGGAGATGTGGTGTTTATTCATTTAGTTGAGTTCCTCGGGGAGGACGACAGCGGTCTCGGGGATGACAGGGACGCCGATCTGGACGGGCTCAACGGGCACAGGGGCGACCTCCACAACCTGGACGGGCTCAGGGGCGGCCTCAACAACCTGCACGGGCTCAGGAGCGGCCTCAACAACCTGCACGGGCTCAGGAGCGGACTCCACAATGTGGACGGGCTCAGGCTTGATCTCGACGGGGGCGAGTGCGGGTCCGACGGAGACGGGGCTAGACTCGGCGGCAGCCTGGTTGATGTTCAGGACGATCTGAACAAGGGGGGCGCTGTCAGCGACGATGGGGGCGGGGGCAACAATAGCGGGGCTAGGGATGACAGCGGGCACCTCAGCGACAGCACCACCATCGGGAAGGGGGAAGGGAATGATAGCGGGGCCAACAGAGATGCCTTCGTGTTCAGACTCGACGATGGCGGGTCCGACGGCGACGGGCTCGGGCTTGACTCCGAGGATGTCGAGGAGCATCTCTTCGAGGGCGGCGGCGGTAGCGGGGTCGGTGCTGGGGCTCTGGATGGCGGCGATGATCTCCTGGATCTCGGCGGTCTCAGCGCTCACAGGGGTGGGCCTGATGGCGGCCGAAGCCACGGCGGCGAGGAGGGCGATGGCAATGAAGTATTTCATTTTGATTTATCTGGAAAAGGAGTAAATGTTAGCAAAAATCTCGCTCCACAAAAAGTTTTAGTAATCTATGCAAGCTTTTGACTGAATTAACAGACAAAAAGCATCACAAAAGTTTAATAAATAACGATTTGAATTAAACAAGGGGTTAAAGTTTGACTACGAATATAGCCGTCGCGTCGTCTAACTACATTAGGATATTATTCGAAAATGCTCTAAAATCTTATAAAATTAGGTATATAGGTAATTAGGTATATTTGTGTTATTGTATTCGTACTTACTTTTGTCAGCTTTGAACACGACTGTGATATTTTCTGGTATTCGTGAACGTTTTATATTATTGTTTATCTAAATGAATTAGAAAATTATCTAACTGTAGACGAGATAGTGATTTAAACTATTCATAAATTTTACAACCAGATCGGATTAGGAAAGTTACTTTTATTGGGATTGTAATTATATGTATCGTGTTCCTTATTGCTTTAATATAGATTAACAAAGAGATATTCATCTACATATTATAAGGTCATACTTATTAGTAATCAGACAGAGTTATTGGGTTTTATCAATAGGAATTTTCAGTAGCCGCACTGAATGAAGGAAAGAAAATGGCTTAAAATATTGCCTTGAGGAATCCCTGGATCTTATTGAGATACATGTTTTTAAGTTTCATTACGTTCTAAATTGTCTAGTTACTGATGAACATGACGTCTTGGGTTTAATTTCAGAGTCGAGCAAAGTTTTAAGGAGTTGGTAGTCTTATAGTTTAATGCCGATATTGTTTATGTTTAAGCATAAACTTAATCATAATTTTCCTATAATGTTCCCGACGCTGGGACACACGCCTGTTCTCTGTGAGAGGGAATGGGCCATAATCCACCTCGTGTGTCCAGTGCGGGTTGGTAGGTGTCGCATGCCTTCGAATTTTTTGGTTCTTTTCGGTCGTTGCCCTTTCCCTGATATCTCTTTACACGAACTGAAACCATAAACCGTGTCCTTATCGTTTCTTCTGTTAATGTTCAGGATCACAATCAATGTCAATTCAGGGGCTATTAACAGGTTTGTATACGTTTTTAAAAGAAGAGATTCAATAAATGTATGTGGTTCAATGACCGCTATTGCCATGCTAAAACACAACTACTATAGAACATGCCGGTTTCCTTGCGATGTTTTCCTTCACCGTTTTGAGAGCAGTGGTGTTGAAATAAATCACACAAAGTATCGTGCCTGCCTGTGTTTTAAACCACGACCTACTTGTAACTCGGGCCCGTACGTTACCACTCTGCCACTCTTACTACAATACCAATATCCTCGTCCCCTATTACACTGGTCTCAAACATATAATGTACATCATGGCGAAATGTGGTTATCCATAGGTATCCTTTTTCTTAACCCTTCGGAGATTTCAGGCTTGCAGGAGCTTATCCGCAAATACGACTTGCACCAAAATACAATGTTTATGGGCAAGCCATCAGAAAAAAAAATAGCCTGGTCTAGCTTGAGCAAAGAGTTTAACTCAGTAAAAGCAAATTCGCACGTGAGTACTTTATCAAATACCTATTAGATAGTTTCTATACCTATAATTTATAGAGCAGCATGTTCCATTTGAGAGCGTTGATGGTAAACTAAACATTTGTGATATTGTCTGTGTGTGTTGTGGATATTATTTATATTGAAAAAACAACATGGCGGTATAAGTTCCGACTATAGCCACGCGCCAAAATAATCATGCATCACTTTTGTAAACAACAATGGCTGCTCGAAATCGTCTATGGTTTAGTGATGCGGTAATATGAATTTAAGTCCAGAGAGCTATCGATATCTCAAAAGTAGGTATAGATAATAAGTAAATTTAATGCATCCAGCATTGAATTTTCTTTATTTTTTTTATAATCTAAAATGTAAAAATATTCATGAATGATATAAACAAAATACCCTATCGTAAAAACTTACCAGTCATGGTTTAGAATTTTTTTTCCAGATGCTAATAAAGTTTACCTACATTCATTATCATCATATCTGACGAAAGACGTCTACTGCTGGTATGTCCAGCCTCCGGCCTCCCCCACCGAGGGGTTGCCATAATCGCCACGGTTGGCAGGCTCGTTGGCGACCGCAGTATGGTTGTTATAAAAGCACAGAGAACGCTTACCACACGAACGTTTACCTACATTATTATTTTTTAATTAATGTTATATATTATGGTACATCACTTTTCTTAATTACAAAAATATATTTCGACAAAACTCTGTCAAAACTCTGTGCTTCTGAAAGTGGCGCACTTTCAGACTTCCTCATAAGTACGCATTTCTTATTTTATCCATTCGCGTAACACTACATATCCCCGTTGGCATTATTATCTCAGCCACATGCAAATGCTTTTCACTCATCCCTTTTATGGCCCAACATTCTAGTCCATGCAAGACAGCAAGTCTAAACATAGTTTAATAAATCTTCCCCCTAAGTTTAAGGGGAATGCGGGAGTCGCAGAGTTCCCATAACCTGCCACCACTTTATCCATACAGTGTTTATTCTTATCACTCCAATTTATTTCGCCATCGCCTTGCACGAGTGAACCATGATACCGAAAGTCGGAGCAGACAGGTAGAAACGCGCCATCTAGCACTATGACTCCAGGACTGGAGAGACCGCCGAAATCGCAGAACATGTATTCGGTTTTAGTTCTGCTGATTTTCAAGCCAACATTCCCTAGCTCCTGTTGCCATTTCTCCAATCTACTCTGGATCTCAGGTGATGGACCTGAGATCCAAAGCAGATTGGAGAACACACAGTCAGGAATAATGTCGTTGGCAAACAGTATACACCAGGGTGCCTCTTCCTGTAAGTCCAACGTCATAAAAAAGTGAACGTGTTATTAATTAAGTGTATGTTATTTAGCGAGGCTCTAATTCGGGGGCGCAGATACATATTATTATTTTTGGTTGCTGGGCAACACCTCGTCTATACTATGTGATTGATGGATCATAATTAATCTTTGCGTTTTTTAGAGAACCGAGTCTCAGTTAAGAAAGTGCTGGTCCAATCTCAGAAGCAGGAAAAAGACCGAACTGGTACCGGAAAACACAGGTACAGGTTCCCAGGAGTACTCTAAACGCTCTAGTCGTGTGTCTCTGTTAATGAAATCAAGCTAAACAGTTTGTTTGTTTAGTCATCTCGATATATTGCAGAGGTGGCGCCGCATAAGAGTTTCTGGATGAACTTGAGGAAGGCCTTTGCCTAGCTGTGGGGCAATATAAGCTACTTTTAAAGTTCTTTTAGATTAGCAGACAAATTTTGTTACAACTCAATAACGATTCTGATAGAAAGCAGTCAAATACATACAGTTTCATCATGTGCACTTTGCAGAAAAAACTACTGTACTGAACCCCCGCGGGTAAACAACCATCACTGCTCATGTTCAAGAGTTGCAGCAGGAAGACCATTTTTCACCGAAAGAGAAAAGCTGTGCTTGAACGGGCTTATCCGCAAGTACGGCTTGCATCTAAGTTCGACGTATTTGTACAACGAATCAGCTAAAAGACAAGCATGGGATCGCGTGACCAAAGAGTTTAACACTAACGAATCGAACTCTCGTGTAAGTACCTTGTCAAATGTTCCTACAGTTTATTTTACTTCTGACTGTTTCTTACTGTCAAATTCATAATAATCTTTATTGTCGTTAAAATAGGGTTGATGTTGAGTTGCCCTCACTGACAAGTCCATTGACATTAAGTGGTCTCTATTTCCGTTACGTTGCTGTTGGGAGGCTGCTGTCAGCGATAAAATAACTATACAACTATACCAATATTAACAACTTTGCCGGAGATTTAAACAAAAATCACTGCTCGAAATTGTCTCGTCAAAAAATGTTTCTTTGAATTAATGTTCATTGAATACTTCTTGTACAGACGCAAGCACATCAAGCTAATGCAATCTGTCAAATTTCTTTAATAGATCTTCAATTTTATCGCTAAAGCATTAGGTTCAAGGTTGATTGCGAAAATTTGTACGTATGTACATAATTACAATAATTAATTATACCACTCAAATCACATTACATAGTTTTAATGACATTCGAGAAAAAAGGATGACAGTCAGTTCACGTATAGTACGAATACGGAACTAACTTACCTACTGCTAATTTCCTCCACTAGAGGGAACCATTGTATTACGTTGCTAAAAATGTTTTTAAATGTTTTTTTATGTCTACACGATTAATGACACTTTAGGTACAACATATTCAGTAATCAAACCTAAAAATAAATAATTAATGTGAACAGAACAACATGAAATTTAGGCCTCTTCTGTTGTCTTAAGTATGTATTATAATTATATTGTCTAAGTACAGACGCCAACACATTAAGCTATCCTTTTTTGTCGAATGTCATTAAAACAATGTGATTGGAGTGGCATAATTAATCATTGCAATTATGTACACACCAGCACATGGGTGTCAAGGTGGCGCCATCTACTCTCTCAGTGTTGCGTAATATAACCTATTTAAAGTTCATTCCCGATTTTCACTCATGCATGGATAGTCTGTAAGACTAATCAATAATACTAATACTATAAACTCTGTTTATTAACAGAGTTTTGTAGTGATCCACTGCGTAAAGACGTGAATGTGATAGCATAATCAGCCTATTAATGTTCCCACTGCTGGGACGCAGGTCTCCTCTCTGTGAGAGGGAATGGGCTATAATCCACCACGCGGGCCCAGTGCGGGTTGGTGAATGTGATAGGTGTATTCTATTTAACGCGTTTTTAATCAACGACAAGCGGACAACGCATTATTTTTCTTGGCAATTTCAGTGTTAAAGCATTTTGTTCCTTCGACATTCCGTATTATTTATTTATTAAAGCTTTATGCACAAGTAAAAACTGTACAAAGGCGGACTTAATACCATAGGCATTTTCTACCAGTCTACCTTAGGGTGATTATTACTGTAGCATCTCGTCTAAATAAAAGGCAGTTTCCATTTCTTGGTGATCGTAATGAATATTTGAAGGCCAATAGGCAAATGGATGGCTGGGCTGATAGATGGATGGATGGCTAATGAGTATTTGGGATTTGGGTTTTTTCATAATTTATTTTTTTCGTAATCTTTTTTTTTATGAGGGGTCGTATACCGACGATTCCGAGGACGGTTACGCGACACCACGCAGCAAAACATGACACCGTCAACAATTCGTGTCGAGTTTTAGTTAAATAAGGTTTTTTTTATATGTATTAGTTTATTATTTTATAAGATTATTTTGTGAATTTTTATCCATGGGCACAGATAATATAATACTCTACCATGGGCTTTTGTTGCCTGACAATAAAATGATTGATGATTGATTGATTGATATTTGATTTTTTTAGAGAACCGAAGCCCAGTTGAAGAAATGGTGGGTCAATCATAAAACAAGAAAAAACTTCCTAATGCGATTAAAAAAAGCGAAATCGCAACCAGAGGGTGAATGTACGAACTTTGAAAGTGAGATTTCAAATCCAGTAATTGAAGATGCGGAAGATCCGTTGGCCAACGAAGTTCAACTGAAGGACGATTTTGACAGTATACCTGATGAAACTCCTGCTGACGGTATACCCACCATTAATAATAATTGACATATCACCACAGTAATCATTGAAATAAAAACAGATATCGATAACGCGAACGAATCGATAACTTTAAATATCAAAATATAGTTCTTTTTTGCGTTGGTAATTTGCGACACACAGACACAGACAGGATATGCGATTATGCGGCAACAGCTAGTTTAATTATAATTTTAGAATTATAGTTTAAGTATTTTTTATTTGATCATGTTTAAATTAGCTAGCGGGAGCATGCAACTTGCAGACTCCCGCCAGCTAATTTTATTTGACCCTATAGTTATTTCATTAGTTGTGCCTATTATTAATAATATTTGATTCTATCTTTCAGTACTGGAAGTTTTGCCGCCAGAAATAGTCCAAGAGCAGATGGCACTGGCGCTTAACATCAAAAATGAGCCCCCTCATTCTTCAGCGCCATCACCGTCGTCAGGTAGGTCTCGAAAAAATAGATTTTATTCTTCTCGACCTATTGCAGTCCACCAGAAAGTAAATTGTACCTGTGTACGGCATAAAGCGCAGGCCACACCGCCTGCTGGCGGGCGGGTTTGCGGAACGATGCCCTTTTCATACTTCATTCGGTTCTTTCGATAGTTCGCGGTGTTAACCAAAGTATGAAAAGAGGTGAAACGATGCCTCGTTCGCCCACTCGCCCGTCAGCTGGCGGTGTAGCCTGCGCTTAACAGTGTGGCATTGGCTATACTTAGTAACTTTCATGAATCATTCTCCTTCTTTGCGTGTCGATTGACTCAAATTTTATCCGTCCCGTCAATAAATTGTATTCATACGACCTAAAATAATAAACTAACTGGGTTGCGGAGGTCAGATAGGCAATCGCTCCATGTAAAATATATTCAGCTGCATCTGGTTAGACTACAAGCCGTGTGCCATGTTCTTCAACTTCTTTTTTATTTGTCATCTCATGAGTCTTTCATGCAGTACATCCATCATTCCTTTGATCTTTCCCTAGTTATATAGCCATGCACATTCGACTTAACATTCTAAACTTATTAATTTATTGAAGGGGAACATGGTCACGTGGATACAGAGGATTTGCAGCAGGTGAACAGTAAGCGAATTGAAGAACGAGAGGAAGAACTGCACCGTCTCCAAGTGGCGGAGAAAGAGTGGCTGGTAAAAGCAGCGAAGGAAGCCTACTTCAAGGCCAGGCTCGAGAGAGAAAGTGCGGAGGAGCTGCTTCGCTTTAGAAAGGCCAAACGGGAAGAGGCAGAAAGGAAAATGAATATAGAATAGATTATTATTGTTCACAGTACATTGGTTTTATTTTTATAGCGTAAAGTATGCTTGCATAGATTTCGTGCCATGGGATTTCGACATACCTGGCCGGCAGAATATGGGTATTGGTCAATTCAGAATGTGGGCATTGGTGAACTCCACACATTATACGGTAATTACGGTATACAGCCTTGCCTAACATGGTTAACATCAGCTAGAAATAGTCTTTAATGTCGTCATCTTTTGATGTGTTTTAAAAATTGCATTCTTCGTGATAATCAATATTTCAAGAGCATCCGAGACAGTCTGTTTCCTGTACCTCATTGATGCCAAGAATTTATTTTTACTGCGGAATGATCTTTCTTCGAAATATAATAGGGAAGGAAACCAGAGAAGTTTAGAACTATTCACAGAGATACGTTCGATTCGATATCCTATAGATCGATATAATTCTTGCCTTTTGGGGATTAATAGGTGTGCCATATAAATGATGATGGTATGTTTATATGTTACTTACTATAATATAAATTAATGTCATGAAAAGGAGGGTGCTTATATTATAACCTTGAGGTAGGTACTCATGTTTTAACCATAGCTGGGCCTATCTTATCGCTAATGTGCATATATGCATCATTAAGTGCATTATTCTGTCTAACTTGCTCTAATATGCCAATTATTTAATGTGGTAGTCCCAGAAAGCCTTTCAAAGATTACTACGGCCTGCGGGAGTGTCAAATTTAATCTTGGAGTTTAATTATTCTTATTTTAAGAAACTGAGTGAAAAACGTTCGTCACCATTTGCTTATTCAAATCGGGGTCAGTAACCCAAGAAAACATTTCATTGGTTGTATTGGATATTTTATTGCTATTGCAGTATTTGTAAAAAAAACATAGCTACGGTGTTAAAATCATTGACATGTCTTCATTTACATAATATTTCAGTAGTTTTATTCCGGAGATGTGGTGTTTATTCATTTAGTTGAGTTCCTCGGGAAGGACGACAGCGGCCTCGGGGATGACAGGGACGCCGATCTGGACGGGCTCAACGGGCACAGGGGCGACCTCCACAACCTGGACGGGCTCAGGGGCGGCCTCAACAACCTGCACGGGCTCAGGAGCGGCCTCAACAACCTGCACGGGCTCAGGAGCGGACTCCACAATGTGGACGGGCTCAGGCTTGATCTCGACGGGGGCGAGTGCGGTTTCGACGGAGACGGGGCTAGACTCGGCGGCAGCCTGGTTGATGTTCAGGACGATCTGAACAAGGGGGGCGCTGTCAGCGACGACGGGGGCGGGGGCAACAATAGCGGGGCTAGGGATGACAGCGGGCACCTCAGCGACAGCACCACCATCGGGAAGGGGGAAGGGAATGATGGCGGGGCCAACAGAGATGCCTTCGTGTTCAGACTCGACGATGGCGGGTCCGACGGCGACGGGCTCGGGCTTGACTCCGAGGATGTCGAGGAGCATCTCTTCGAGGGCGGCGGCGGTAGCGGGGTCGGTGCTGGGGCTCTGGATGGCGGCGATGATCTCCTGGATCTCGGCGGTCTCAGCGCTCACAGGGGTGGGCCTGATGGCGGCCGAAGCCACGGCGGCGAGGAGGGCGATGGCAATGAAGTATTTCATTTTGATTTATCTGGAAAAGGAGTAAATGTATGCAAAAATTTCGTTCCACAAAAAGTTTTAGTAATCTATGCAAGCTTTTGACTGAATTAACAGACAAAAAGCATCACAAAAGTTTAATAAATAACGATTTGAATTAAACAAGGGGTTAAAGTTTGACTACGAATATAGCCGTCGCGTCGTCTAACTACATTAGGATATTATTCGAAAATGCTCTAAAATCTTATAAAATTAGGTATATAGGTTACTATTTGTGTTATTGTATTCGTACTTACTTTTGTCAGCTTTGAACACGACTGTGATATTTTCTGGTATTCGTGAACGTTTTATATTATTGTTTATCTAAATGAATTAGAAAATTATCTAACTGTAGACGAGATAGTGATTTAAACTATTCATAAATTTTACAACCAGATCGGATTAGGAAAGTTACTTTTATTGGGATTGTAATTATATGTATCGTGTTCCTTATTGCTTTAATATAGATTAACAAAGAGATATTCATCTACATATTATAAGGTCATACTTATTAGTAATCAGACAGAGTTATTGGGTTTTATCAATAGGAATTTTCAGTAGCCGCACTGAATGAAGGAAAGAAAATGGCTTAAAATATTGCCTTGAGAAATCCCTGGATCTTATTGAGATACATGTTTTTAAGTTTCATTACGTTCTAAATTGTCTAGTTACTGATGAACATGACGTCTTGGGTTTAATTTCAGAGTCGAGCAAAGTTTTAAGGAGTTGGTAGTCTTATAGTTTAATGCCGATATTGTTTATGTTTAAGCATAAACTTAATCATAATTTTCCTATAATGTTCCCGACGCTGGGACACACGCCTGTTCTCTGTGAGAGGGAATGGGCCATAATCCACCTCGTGTGTCCAGTGCGGGTTGGTAGGTGTCGCATGCCTTCGAATTTTTTGGTTCTTTTCGGTCGTTGCCCTTTCCCTGATATCTCTTTACACGAACTGAAACCATAAACCGTGTCCTTATCGTTTCTTCTGTTAATGTTCAGGATCACAATCAATGTCAATTCAGGGGCTATTAACAGGTTTGTATACGTTTTTAAAAGAAGAGATTCAATAAATGTATGTGGTTCAATGACCGCTATTGCCATGCTAAAACACAACTACTATAGAACATGCCGGTTTCCTTGCGATGTTTTCCTTCACCGTTTTGAGAGCAGTGGTGTTGAAATAAATCACACAAAGTATCGTGCCTGCCTGTGTTTTAAACCACGACCTACTTGTAACTCGGGCCCGTACGTTACCACTCTGCCACTCTTACTACAATACCAATATCCTCGTCCCCTATTACACTGGTCTCAAACATATAATGTACATCATGGCGAAATGTGGTTATCCATAGGTATCCTTTTTCTTAACCCTTCGGAGATTTCAGGCTTGCAGGAGCTTATCCGCAAATACGACTTGCACCAAAATACAATGTTTATGGGCAAGCCATCAGAAAAAAAAATAGCCTGGTCTAGCTTGAGCAAAGAGTTTAACTCAGTAAAAGCAAATTCGCACGTGAGTACTTTATCAAATACCTATTAGATAGTTTCTATACCTATAATTTATAGAGCAGCATGTTCCATTTGAGAGCGTTGATGGTAAACTAAACATTTGTGATATTGTCTGTGTGTGTTGTGGATATTATTTATATTGAAAAAACAACATGGCGGTATAAGTTCCGACTATAGCCACGCGCCAAAATAATCATGCATCACTTTTGTAAACAACAATGGCTGCTCGAAATCGTCTATGGTTTAGTGATGCGGTAATATGAATTTAAGTCCAGAGAGCTATCGATATCTCAAAAGTAGGTATAGATAATAAGTAAATTTAATGCATCCAGCATTGAATTTCCTTATTTTTTTTATAATCTAAAATGTAAAAATATTCATGAATGATATAAACAAAATACCCTATCGTAAAAACTTACCAGTCATGGTTTAGAATTTTTTTTCCAGATGCTAAAAAAGTTTACCTACATTCATTATCATCATATCTGACGAAAGACGTCTACTGCTGGTATGTCCAGCCTCCGGCCTCCCCCACCGAGGGGTTGCCATAATCGCCACGGTTGGCAGGCTCGTTGGCGACCGCAGTATGGTTGTTATAAAAGCACAGAGAACGCTTACCACACGAACGTTTACCTACATTATTATTTTTTAATTAATGTTATATATTATGGTACATCACTTTTCTTAATTACAAAAATATATTTCGACAAAACTCTGTCAAAACTCTGTGCTTCTGAAAGTGGCGCACTTTCAGACTTCCTCATAAGTACGCATTTCTTATTTTATCCATTCGCGTAACACTACATATCCCCCTTGGCATTATTATCTCAGCCACATGCAAATGCTTTTCACTCATCCCTTTTATGGCCCAACATTCTAGTCCATGCAAGACAGCAAGTCTAAACATAGTTTAATAAATCTTCCCCCTAAGTTTAAGGGGAATGCGGGAGTCGCAGAGTTCCCATAACCTGCCACCACTTTATCCATACAGTGTTTATTCTTATCACTCCAATTTATTTCGCCATCGCCTTGCACGAGTGAACCATGATACCGAAAGTCGGAGCAGACAGGTAGAAACGCGCCATCTAGCACTATGACTCCAGGACTGGAGAGACCGCCGAAATCGCAGAACATGTATTCGGTTTTAGTTCTGCTGATTTTCAAGCCAACATTCCCTAGCTCCTGTTGCCATTTCTCCAATCTACTCTGGATCTCAGGTGATGGACCTGAGATCCAAAGCAGATTGGAGAACACACAGTCAGGAATAATGTCGTTGGCAAACAGTATACACCAGGGTGCCTCTTCCTGTAAGTCCAACGTCATAAAAAAGTGAACGTGTTATTAATTAAGTGTATGTTATTTAGCGAGGCTCTAATTCGGGGGCGCAGATACATATTATTATTTTTGGTTGCTGGGCAACACCTCGTCTATACTATGTGATTGATGGATCATAATTAATCTTTGCGTTTTTTAGAGAACCGAGTCTCAGTTAAGAAAGTGCTGGTCCAATCTCAGAAGCAGGAAAAAGACCGAACTGGTACCGGAAAACACAGGTACAGGTTCCCAGGAGTACTCTGAACGCTCTAGTCGTGTGTCTCTGTTAATGAAATCAAGCTAAACAGTTTGTTTGTTTAGTCATCTCGATATATTGCAGAGGTGGCGCCGCATAAGAGTTCCTGGATGAACTTGAGGAAGGCCTTTGCCTAGCTGTGGGGCAATATAAGCTACTTTTAAAGTTCTTTTAGATTAGCAGACAAATTTTGTTACAACTCAATAACGATTCTGATAGAAAGCAGTCAAATACATACAGTTTCATCATGTGCACTTTGCAGAAAAAACTACTGTACTGAACCCCCGCGGGTAAACAACCATCACTGCTCATGTTCAAGAGTTGCAGCAGGAAGACCATTTTTCACCGAAAGAGAAAAGCTGTGCTTGAACGGGCTTATCCGCAAGTACGGCTTGCATCTAAGTTCGACGTATTTGTACAACGAATCAGCTAAAAGACAAGCATGGGATCGCGTGACCAAAGAGTTTAACACTAACGAATCGAACTCTCGTGTAAGTACCTTGTCAAATGTTCCTACAGTTTATTTTACTTCTGACTGTTTCTTACTGTCAAATTCATAATAATCTTTATTGTCGTTAAAATAGGGTTGATGTTGAGTTGCCCTCACTGACAAGTCCATTGACATTAAGTGGTCTCTATTTCCGTTACGTTGCTGTTGGGAGGCTGCTGTCAGCGATAAAATAACTATACAACTATACCAATATTAACAACTTTGCCGGAGATTTAAACAAAAATCACTGCTCGAAATTGTCTCGTCAAAAAATGTTTCTTTGAACTAATGTTCATTGAATACTTCTTGTACAGACGCAAGCACATCAAGCTACTGCAATCTGTCAAATTTCTTTAATAGATCTTCAATTTTATCGCTAAAGCATTAGGTTCAAGGTTGATTGTGAAAATTTGTACGTATGTACATAATTACAATAATTAATTATACCACTCAAATCACATTACATAGTTTTAATGACATTCGAGAAAAAAGGATGACAGTCAGTTCACGTATAGTACGAATACGGAACTAACTTACCTACTGCTAATTTCCTCCACTAGAGGGAACCATTGTATTACGTTGCTAAAAATGTTTTTAAATGTTTTTTTATGTCTACACGATTAATGACACTTTAGGTACAACATATTCAGTAATCAAACCTAAAAATAAATAATTAATGTGAACAGAACAACATGAAATTTAGGCCTCTTCTGTTGTCTTAAGTATGTATTATAATTATATTGTCTAAGTACAGACGCCAACACATTAAGCTATCCTTTTTTGTCGAATGTCATTAAAACAATGTGATTGGAGTGGCATAATTAATCATTGCAATTATGTACACACCAGCACATGGGTGTCAAGGTGGCGCCATCTACTCTCTCAGTGTTGCGTAATATAACCTATTTAAAGTTCATTCCCGATTTTCACTCATGCATGGATAGTCTGTAAGACTAATCAATAATACTAATACTATAAACTCTGTTTATTAACAGAGTTTTGTAGTGATCCACTGCGTAAAGACGTGAATGTGATAGCATAATCAGCCTATTAATGTTCCCACTGCTGGGACGCAGGTCTCCTCTCTGTGAGAGGGAATGGGCTATAATCCACCACGCGGGCCCAGTGCGGGTTGGTGAATGTGATAGGTGTATTCTATTTAACGCGTTTTTAATCAACGACAAGCGGACAACGCATTATTTTTCTTGGCAATTTCAGTGTTAAAGCATTTTGTTCCTTCGACATTCCGTATTATTTATTTATTAAAGCTTTATGCACAAGTAAAAACTGTACAAAGGCGGACTTAATACCATAGGCATTTTCTACCAGTCTACCTTAGGGTGATTATTACTGTAGCATCTCGTCTAAATAAAAGGCAGTTTCCATTTCTTGGTGATCGTAATGAATATTTGAAGGCCAATAGGCAAATGGATGGCTGGGCTGATAGATGGATGGATGGCTAATGAGTATTTGGGATTTGGGTTTTTTCATAATTTATTTTTTTCGTAATCTTTTTTTTTATGAGGGGTCGTATACCGACGATTCCGAGGACGGTTACGCGACACCACGCAGCAAAACATGACACCGTCAACAATTCGTGTCGAGTTTTAGTTAAATAAGGTTTTTTTATATGTATTAGTTTATTATTTTATAAGATTATTTTGTGAATTTTTATCCATGGGCACAGATAATATAATACTCTACCATGGGCTTTTGTTGCCTGACAATAAAATGATTGATGATTGATTGATTGATATTTGATTTTTTTAGAGAACCGAAGCCCAGTTGAAGAAATGGTGGGTCAATCATAAAACAAGAAAAAACTTCCTAATGCGATTAAAAAAAGCGAAATCGCAACCAGAGGGTGAATGTACGAACTTTGAAAGTGAGATTTCAAATCCAGTAATTGAAGATGCGGAAGATCCGTTGGCCAACGAAGTTCAACTGAAGGACGATTTTGATAGTATACCTGATGAAACTCCTGCTGACGGTATACCCACCATTAATAATAATTGACATATCACCACAGTAATCATTGAAATAAAAACAGATATCGATAACGCGAACGAATCGATAACTTTAAATATCAAAATATAGTTCTTTTTTGCGTTGGTAATTTGCGACACACAGACACAGACAGGATATGCGATTATGCGGCAACAGCTAGTTTAATTATAATTTTAGAATTATAGTTTAAGTATTTTTTATTTGATCATGTTTAAATTAGCTAGCGGGAGCATGCAACTTGCAGACTCCCGCCAGCTAATTTTATTTGACCCTATAGTTATTTCATTAGTTGTGCCTATTATTAATAATATTTGATTCTATCTTTCAGTACTGGAAGTTTTGCCGCCAGAAATAGTCCAAGAGCAGATGGCACTGGCGCTTAACATCAAAAATGAGCCCCCTCATTCTTCAGCGCCATCACCGTCGTCAGGTAGGTCTCGAAAAAATAGATTTTATTCTTCTCGACCTATTGCAGTCCACCAGAAAGTAAATTGTACCTGTGTACGGCATAAAGCGCAGGCCACACCGCCTGCTGGCGGGCGGGTTTGCGGAACGATGCCCTTTTCATACTTCATTCGGTTCTTTCGATAGTTCGCGGTGTTAACCAAAGTATGAAAAGAGGTGAAACGATGCCTCGTTCGCCCACTCGCCCGTCAGCTGGCGGTGTAGCCTGCGCTTAACAGTGTGGCATTGGCTATACTTAGTAACTTTCATGAATCATTCTCCTTCTTTGCGTGTCGATTGACTCAAATTTTATCCGTCCCGTCAATAAATTGTATTCATACGACCTAAAATAATAAACTAACTGGGTTGCGGAGGTCAGATAGGCAATCGCTCCATGTAAAATATATTCAGCTGCATCTGGTTAGACTACAAGCCGTGTGCCATGTTCTTCAACTTCTTTTTTATTTGTCATCTCATGAGTCTTTCATGCAGTACATCCATCATTCCTTTGATCTTTCCCTAGTTATATAGCCATGCACATTCGACTTAACATTCTAAACTTATTAATTTATTGAAGGGGAACATGGTCACGTGGATACAGAGGATTTGCAGCAGGTGAACAGTAAGCGAATTGAAGAACGAGAGGAAGAACTGCACCGTCTCCAAGTGGCGGAGAAAGAGTGGCTGGTAAAAGCAGCGAAGGAAGCCTACCTCAAGGCCAGGCTCGAGAGAGAAAGTGCGGAGGAGCTGCTTCGCTTTAGAAAGGCCAAACGGGAAGAGGCAGAAAGGAAAATGAATATAGAATAGATTATTATTGTTCACAGTACATTGGTTTTATTTTTATAGCGTAAAGTATGCTTGCATAGATTTCGTGCCATGGGATTTCGACATACCTGGCCGGCAGAATATGGGTATTGGTCAATTCAGAATGTGGGCATTGGTGAACTCCACACATTATACGGTAATTACGGTATACAGCCTTGCCTAACATGGTTAACATCAGCTAGAAATAGTCTTTAATGTCGTCATCTTTTGATGTGTTTTAAAAATTGCATTCTTCGTGATAATCAATATTTCAAGAGCATCCGAGACAGTCTGTTTCCTGTACCTCATTGATGCCAAGAATTTATTTTTACTGCGGAATGATCTTTCTTCGAAATATAATAGGGAAGGAAACCAGAGAAGTTTAGAACTATTCACAGAGATACGTTCGATTCGATATCCTATAGATCGATATAATTCTTGCCTTTTGGGGATTAATAGGTGTGCCATATAAATGATGATGGTATGTTTATATGTTACTTACTATAATATAAATTAATGTCATGAAAAGGAGGGTGCTTATATTATAACCTTGAGGTAGGTACTCATGTTTTAACCATAGCTGGGCCTATCTTATCGCTAATGTGCATATATGCATCATTAAGTGCATTATTCTGTCTAACTTGCTCTAATATGCCAATTATTTAATGTGGTAGTCCCAGAAAGCCTTTCAAAGATTACTACGGCCTGCGGGAGTGTCAAATTTAATCTTGGAGTTTAATTATTCTTATTTTAAGAAACTGAGTGAAAAACGTTCGTCACCATTTGCTTATTCAAATCGGGGTCAGTAACCCAAGAAAACATTTCATTGGTTGTATTGGATATTTTATTGCTATTGCAGTATTTGTAAAAAAAACATAGCTACGGTGTTAAAATCATTGACATGTCTTCATTTACATAATATTTCAGTAGTTTTATTCCGGAGATGTGGTGTTTATTCATTTAGTTGAGTTCCTCGGGAAGGACGACAGCGGCCTCGGGGATGACAGGGACGCCGATCTGGACGGGCTCAACGGGCACAGGGGCGACCTCCACAACCTGGACGGGCTCAGGGGCGGCCTCAACAACCTGCACGGGCTCAGGAGCGGCCTCAACAACCTGCACGGGCTCAGGAGCGGACTCCACAATGTGGACGGGCTCAGGCTTGATCTCGACGGGGGCGAGTGCGGTTTCGACGGAGACGGGGCTAGACTCGGCGGCAGCCTGGTTGATGTTCAGGACGATCTGAACAAGGGGGGCGCTGTCAGCGACGACGGGGGCGGGGGCAACAATAGCGGGGCTAGGGATGACAGCGGGCACCTCAGCGACAGCACCACCATCGGGAAGGGGGAAGGGAATGATGGCGGGGCCAACAGAGATGCCTTCGTGTTCAGACTCGACGATGGCGGGTCCGACGGCGACGGGCTCGGGCTTGACTCCGAGGATGTCGAGGAGCATCTCTTCGAGGGCGGCGGCGGTAGCGGGGTCGGTGCTGGGGCTCTGGATGGCGGCGATGATCTCCTGGATCTCGGCGGTCTCAGCGCTCACAGGGGTGGGCCTGATGGCGGCCGAAGCCACGGCGGCGAGGAGGGCGATGGCAATGAAGTATTTCATTTTGATTTATCTGGAAAAGGAGTAAATGTATGCAAAAATTTCGTTCCACAAAAAGTTTTAGTAATCTATGCAAGCTTTTGACTGAATTAACAGACAAAAAGCATCACAAAAGTTTAATAAATAACGATTTGAATTAAACAAGGGGTTAAAGTTTGACTACGAATATAGCCGTCGCGTCGTCTAACTACATTAGGATATTATTCGAAAATGCTCTAAAATCTTATAAAATTAGGTATATAGGTTACTATTTGTGTTATTGTATTCGTACTTACTTTTGTCAGCTTTGAACACGACTGTGATATTTTCTGGTATTCGTGAACGTTTTATATTATTGTTTATCTAAATGAATTAGAAAATTATCTAACTGTAGACGAGATAGTGATTTAAACTATTCATAAATTTTACAACCAGATCGGATTAGGAAAGTTACTTTTATTGGGATTGTAATTATATGTATCGTGTTCCTTATTGCTTTAATATAGATTAACAAAGAGATATTCATCTACATATTATAAGGTCATACTTATTAGTAATCAGACAGAGTTATTGGGTTTTATCAATAGGAATTTTCAGTAGCCGCACTGAATGAAGGAAAGAAAATGGCTTAAAATATTGCCTTGAGAAATCCCTGGATCTTATTGAGATACATGTTTTTAAGTTTCATTACGTTCTAAATTGTCTAGTTACTGATGAACATGACGTCTTGGGTTTAATTTCAGAGTCGAGCAAAGTTTTAAGGAGTTGGTAGTCTTATAGTTTAATGCCGATATTGTTTATGTTTAAGCATAAACTTAATCATAATTTTCCTATAATGTTCCCGACGCTGGGACACACGCCTGTTCTCTGTGAGAGGGAATGGGCCATAATCCACCTCGTGTGTCCAGTGCGGGTTGGTAGGTGTCGCATGCCTTCGAATTTTTTGGTTCTTTTCGGTCGTTGCCCTTTCCCTGATATCTCTTTACACGAACTGAAACCATAAACCGTGTCCTTATCGTTTCTTCTGTTAATGTTCAGGATCACAATCAATGTCAATTCAGGGGCTATTAACAGGTTTGTATACGTTTTTAAAAGAAGAGATTCAATAAATGTATGTGGTTCAATGACCGCTATTGCCATGCTAAAACACAACTACTATAGAACATGCCGGTTTCCTTGCGATGTTTTCCTTCACCGTTTTGAGAGCAGTGGTGTTGAAATAAATCACACAAAGTATCGTGCCTGCCTGTGTTTTAAACCACGACCTACTTGTAACTCGGGCCCGTACGTTACCACTCTGCCACTCTTACTACAATACCAATATCCTCGTCCCCTATTACACTGGTCTCAAACATATAATGTACATCATGGCGAAATGTGGTTATCCATAGGTATCCTTTTTCTTAACCCTTCGGAGATTTCAGGCTTGCAGGAGCTTATCCGCAAATACGACTTGCACCAAAATACAATGTTTATGGGCAAGCCATCAGAAAAAAAAATAGCCTGGTCTAGCTTGAGCAAAGAGTTTAACTCAGTAAAAGCAAATTCGCACGTGAGTACTTTATCAAATACCTATTAGATAGTTTCTATACCTATAATTTATAGAGCAGCATGTTCCATTTGAGAGCGTTGATGGTAAACTAAACATTTGTGATATTGTCTGTGTGTGTTGTGGATATTATTTATATTGAAAAAACAACATGGCGGTATAAGTTCCGACTATAGCCACGCGCCAAAATAATCATGCATCACTTTTGTAAACAACAATGGCTGCTCGAAATCGTCTATGGTTTAGTGATGCGGTAATATGAATTTAAGTCCAGAGAGCTATCGATATCTCAAAAGTAGGTATAGATAATAAGTAAATTTAATGCATCCAGCATTGAATTTCCTTATTTTTTTTATAATCTAAAATGTAAAAATATTCATGAATGATATAAACAAAATACCCTATCGTAAAAACTTACCAGTCATGGTTTAGAATTTTTTTTCCAGATGCTAAAAAAGTTTACCTACATTCATTATCATCATATCTGACGAAAGACGTCTACTGCTGGTATGTCCAGCCTCCGGCCTCCCCCACCGAGGGGTTGCCATAATCGCCACGGTTGGCAGGCTCGTTGGCGACCGCAGTATGGTTGTTATAAAAGCACAGAGAACGCTTACCACACGAACGTTTACCTACATTATTATTTTTTAATTAATGTTATATATTATGGTACATCACTTTTCTTAATTACAAAAATATATTTCGACAAAACTCTGTCAAAACTCTGTGCTTCTGAAAGTGGCGCACTTTCAGACTTCCTCATAAGTACGCATTTCTTATTTTATCCATTCGCGTAACACTACATATCCCCCTTGGCATTATTATCTCAGCCACATGCAAATGCTTTTCACTCATCCCTTTTATGGCCCAACATTCTAGTCCATGCAAGACAGCAAGTCTAAACATAGTTTAATAAATCTTCCCCCTAAGTTTAAGGGGAATGCGGGAGTCGCAGAGTTCCCATAACCTGCCACCACTTTATCCATACAGTGTTTATTCTTATCACTCCAATTTATTTCGCCATCGCCTTGCACGAGTGAACCATGATACCGAAAGTCGGAGCAGACAGGTAGAAACGCGCCATCTAGCACTATGACTCCAGGACTGGAGAGACCGCCGAAATCGCAGAACATGTATTCGGTTTTAGTTCTGCTGATTTTCAAGCCAACATTCCCTAGCTCCTGTTGCCATTTCTCCAATCTACTCTGGATCTCAGGTGATGGACCTGAGATCCAAAGCAGATTGGAGAACACACAGTCAGGAATAATGTCGTTGGCAAACAGTATACACCAGGGTGCCTCTTCCTGTAAGTCCAACGTCATAAAAAAGTGAACGTGTTATTAATTAAGTGTATGTTATTTAGCGAGGCTCTAATTCGGGGGCGCAGATACATATTATTATTTTTGGTTGCTGGGCAACACCTCGTCTATACTATGTGATTGATGGATCATAATTAATCTTTGCGTTTTTTAGAGAACCGAGTCTCAGTTAAGAAAGTGCTGGTCCAATCTCAGAAGCAGGAAAAAGACCGAACTGGTACCGGAAAACACAGGTACAGGTTCCCAGGAGTACTCTGAACGCTCTAGTCGTGTGTCTCTGTTAATGAAATCAAGCTAAACAGTTTGTTTGTTTAGTCATCTCGATATATTGCAGAGGTGGCGCCGCATAAGAGTTCCTGGATGAACTTGAGGAAGGCCTTTGCCTAGCTGTGGGGCAATATAAGCTACTTTTAAAGTTCTTTTAGATTAGCAGACAAATTTTGTTACAACTCAATAACGATTCTGATAGAAAGCAGTCAAATACATACAGTTTCATCATGTGCACTTTGCAGAAAAAACTACTGTACTGAACCCCCGCGGGTAAACAACCATCACTGCTCATGTTCAAGAGTTGCAGCAGGAAGACCATTTTTCACCGAAAGAGAAAAGCTGTGCTTGAACGGGCTTATCCGCAAGTACGGCTTGCATCTAAGTTCGACGTATTTGTACAACGAATCAGCTAAAAGACAAGCATGGGATCGCGTGACCAAAGAGTTTAACACTAACGAATCGAACTCTCGTGTAAGTACCTTGTCAAATGTTCCTACAGTTTATTTTACTTCTGACTGTTTCTTACTGTCAAATTCATAATAATCTTTATTGTCGTTAAAATAGGGTTGATGTTGAGTTGCCCTCACTGACAAGTCCATTGACATTAAGTGGTCTCTATTTCCGTTACGTTGCTGTTGGGAGGCTGCTGTCAGCGATAAAATAACTATACAACTATACCAATATTAACAACTTTGCCGGAGATTTAAACAAAAATCACTGCTCGAAATTGTCTCGTCAAAAAATGTTTCTTTGAACTAATGTTCATTGAATACTTCTTGTACAGACGCAAGCACATCAAGCTACTGCAATCTGTCAAATTTCTTTAATAGATCTTCAATTTTATCGCTAAAGCATTAGGTTCAAGGTTGATTGTGAAAATTTGTACGTATGTACATAATTACAATAATTAATTATACCACTCAAATCACATTACATAGTTTTAATGACATTCGAGAAAAAAGGATGACAGTCAGTTCACGTATAGTACGAATACGGAACTAACTTACCTACTGCTAATTTCCTCCACTAGAGGGAACCATTGTATTACGTTGCTAAAAATGTTTTTAAATGTTTTTTTATGTCTACACGATTAATGACACTTTAGGTACAACATATTCAGTAATCAAACCTAAAAATAAATAATTAATGTGAACAGAACAACATGAAATTTAGGCCTCTTCTGTTGTCTTAAGTATGTATTATAATTATATTGTCTAAGTACAGACGCCAACACATTAAGCTATCCTTTTTTGTCGAATGTCATTAAAACAATGTGATTGGAGTGGCATAATTAATCATTGCAATTATGTACACACCAGCACATGGGTGTCAAGGTGGCGCCATCTACTCTCTCAGTGTTGCGTAATATAACCTATTTAAAGTTCATTCCCGATTTTCACTCATGCATGGATAGTCTGTAAGACTAATCAATAATACTAATACTATAAACTCTGTTTATTAACAGAGTTTTGTAGTGATCCACTGCGTAAAGACGTGAATGTGATAGCATAATCAGCCTATTAATGTTCCCACTGCTGGGACGCAGGTCTCCTCTCTGTGAGAGGGAATGGGCTATAATCCACCACGCGGGCCCAGTGCGGGTTGGTGAATGTGATAGGTGTATTCTATTTAACGCGTTTTTAATCAACGACAAGCGGACAACGCATTATTTTTCTTGGCAATTTCAGTGTTAAAGCATTTTGTTCCTTCGACATTCCGTATTATTTATTTATTAAAGCTTTATGCACAAGTAAAAACTGTACAAAGGCGGACTTAATACCATAGGCATTTTCTACCAGTCTACCTTAGGGTGATTATTACTGTAGCATCTCGTCTAAATAAAAGGCAGTTTCCATTTCTTGGTGATCGTAATGAATATTTGAAGGCCAATAGGCAAATGGATGGCTGGGCTGATAGATGGATGGATGGCTAATGAGTATTTGGGATTTGGGTTTTTTCATAATTTATTTTTTTCGTAATCTTTTTTTTTATGAGGGGTCGTATACCGACGATTCCGAGGACGGTTACGCGACACCACGCAGCAAAACATGACACCGTCAACAATTCGTGTCGAGTTTTAGTTAAATAAGGTTTTTTTATATGTATTAGTTTATTATTTTATAAGATTATTTTGTGAATTTTTATCCATGGGCACAGATAATATAATACTCTACCATGGGCTTTTGTTGCCTGACAATAAAATGATTGATGATTGATTGATTGATATTTGATTTTTTTAGAGAACCGAAGCCCAGTTGAAGAAATGGTGGGTCAATCATAAAACAAGAAAAAACTTCCTAATGCGATTAAAAAAAGCGAAATCGCAACCAGAGGGTGAATGTACGAACTTTGAAAGTGAGATTTCAAATCCAGTAATTGAAGATGCGGAAGATCCGTTGGCCAACGAAGTTCAACTGAAGGACGATTTTGATAGTATACCTGATGAAACTCCTGCTGACGGTATACCCACCATTAATAATAATTGACATATCACCACAGTAATCATTGAAATAAAAACAGATATCGATAACGCGAACGAATCGATAACTTTAAATATCAAAATATAGTTCTTTTTTGCGTTGGTAATTTGCGACACACAGACACAGACAGGATATGCGATTATGCGGCAACAGCTAGTTTAATTATAATTTTAGAATTATAGTTTAAGTATTTTTTATTTGATCATGTTTAAATTAGCTAGCGGGAGCATGCAACTTGCAGACTCCCGCCAGCTAATTTTATTTGACCCTATAGTTATTTCATTAGTTGTGCCTATTATTAATAATATTTGATTCTATCTTTCAGTACTGGAAGTTTTGCCGCCAGAAATAGTCCAAGAGCAGATGGCACTGGCGCTTAACATCAAAAATGAGCCCCCTCATTCTTCAGCGCCATCACCGTCGTCAGGTAGGTCTCGAAAAAATAGATTTTATTCTTCTCGACCTATTGCAGTCCACCAGAAAGTAAATTGTACCTGTGTACGGCATAAAGCGCAGGCCACACCGCCTGCTGGCGGGCGGGTTTGCGGAACGATGCCCTTTTCATACTTCATTCGGTTCTTTCGATAGTTCGCGGTGTTAACCAAAGTATGAAAAGAGGTGAAACGATGCCTCGTTCGCCCACTCGCCCGTCAGCTGGCGGTGTAGCCTGCGCTTAACAGTGTGGCATTGGCTATACTTAGTAACTTTCATGAATCATTCTCCTTCTTTGCGTGTCGATTGACTCAAATTTTATCCGTCCCGTCAATAAATTGTATTCATACGACCTAAAATAATAAACTAACTGGGTTGCGGAGGTCAGATAGGCAATCGCTCCATGTAAAATATATTCAGCTGCATCTGGTTAGACTACAAGCCGTGTGCCATGTTCTTCAACTTCTTTTTTATTTGTCATCTCATGAGTCTTTCATGCAGTACATCCATCATTCCTTTGATCTTTCCCTAGTTATATAGCCATGCACATTCGACTTAACATTCTAAACTTATTAATTTATTGAAGGGGAACATGGTCACGTGGATACAGAGGATTTGCAGCAGGTGAACAGTAAGCGAATTGAAGAACGAGAGGAAGAACTGCACCGTCTCCAAGTGGCGGAGAAAGAGTGGCTGGTAAAAGCAGCGAAGGAAGCCTACCTCAAGGCCAGGCTCGAGAGAGAAAGTGCGGAGGAGCTGCTTCGCTTTAGAAAGGCCAAACGGGAAGAGGCAGAAAGGAAAATGAATATAGAATAGATTATTATTGTTCACAGTACATTGGTTTTATTTTTATAGCGTAAAGTATGCTTGCATAGATTTCGTGCCATGGGATTTCGACATACCTGGCCGGCAGAATATGGGTATTGGTCAATTCAGAATGTGGGCATTGGTGAACTCCACACATTATACGGTAATTACGGTATACAGCCTTGCCTAACATGGTTAACATCAGCTAGAAATAGTCTTTAATGTCGTCATCTTTTGATGTGTTTTAAAAATTGCATTCTTCGTGATAATCAATATTTCAAGAGCATCCGAGACAGTCTGTTTCCTGTACCTCATTGATGCCAAGAATTTATTTTTACTGCGGAATGATCTTTCTTCGAAATATAATAGGGAAGGAAACCAGAGAAGTTTAGAACTATTCACAGAGATACGTTCGATTCGATATCCTATAGATCGATATAATTCTTGCCTTTTGGGGATTAATAGGTGTGCCATATAAATGATGATGGTATGTTTATATGTTACTTACTATAATATAAATTAATGTCATGAAAAGGAGGGTGCTTATATTATAACCTTGAGGTAGGTACTCATGTTTTAACCATAGCTGGGCCTATCTTATCGCTAATGTGCATATATGCATCATTAAGTGCATTATTCTGTCTAACTTGCTCTAATATGCCAATTATTTAATGTGGTAGTCCCAGAAAGCCTTTCAAAGATTACTACGGCCTGCGGGAGTGTCAAATTTAATCTTGGAGTTTAATTATTCTTATTTTAAGAAACTGAGTGAAAAACGTTCGTCAAGATTTGCTTATTCAAATCGGGGTCAGTAACCCAAGAAAACATTTCATTGGTTGTATTGGATATTTTATTGCTATTGCAGTATTTGTAAAAAAAACATAGCTACGGTGTTAAAATCATTGACATGTCTTCATTTACATAATATTTCAGTAGTTTTATTCCGGAGATGTGGTGTTTATTCATTTAGTTGAGTTCCTCGGGGAGGACGACAGCGGCCTCGGGGATGACAGGGACGCCGATCTGGACGGGCTCAACGGGCACAGGGGCGACCTCCACAACCTGGACGGGCTCAGGGGCGGCCTCAACAACCTGCACGGGCTCAGGAGCGGCCTCAACAACCTGCACGGGCTCAGGAGCGGACTCCACAATGTGGACGGGCTCAGGCTTGATCTCGACGGGGGCGAGTGCGGGTCCGACGGAGACGGGGCTAGACTCGGCGGCAGCCTGGTTGATGTTCAGGACGATCTGAACAAGGGGGGCGCTGTCAGCGACGACGGGGGCGGGGGCAACAATAGCGGGGCTAGGGATGACAGCGGGCACCTCAGCGACAGCACCACCATCGGGAAGGGGGAAGGGAATGATAGCGGGGCCAACAGAGATGCCTTCGTGTTCAGACTCGACGATGGCGGGTCCGACGGCGACGGGCTCGGGCTTGACTCCGAGGATGTCGAGGAGCATCTCTTCGAGGGCGGCGGCGGTAGCGGGGTCGGTGCTGGGGCTCTGGATGGCGGCGATGATCTCCTGGATCTCGGCGGTCTCAGCGCTCACAGGGGTGGGCCTGATGGCGGCCGAAGCCACGGCGGCGAGGAGGGCGATGGCAATGAAGTATTTCATTTTGATTTATCTGGAAAAGGAGTAAATGTTAGCAAAAATCTCGCTCCATAAAAAGTTTTAGTAATCTATGCAAGCTTTTGACTGAATTAACAGACAAAAAGCATCACAAAAGTTTAATAAATAACGATTTGAATTAAACAAGGGGTTAAAGTTTGACTACGAATATAGCCGTCGCGTCGTCTAACTACATTAGGATATTATTCGAAAATGCTCTAAAATCTTATAAAATTAGGTACCTATATAGGTTACTATTTGTGTTATTGTATTCGTACTTACTTTTGTCAGCTTTGAACACGACTGTGATATTTTCTGGTATTCGTGAACGTTTTATATTATTGTTTATCTAAATGAATTAGAAAATTATCTAACTGTAGACGAGATAGTGATTTAAACTAATCATAAATTTTACAACCAGATCGGATTAGGAAAGTTACTTTTATTGGGATTGTAATTATATGTATCGTGTTCCTTATTGCTTTAATATAGATTAACAAAGAGATATTCATCTACATAAGGTCATACTTATTAGTAAGCAGACAGAGTTATTGGGTTTTATCAATAGGAATTTTCAGTAGCCGTCCTGAATGAAGGAAAGAAAATGGCTTAAAATATTGCCTTGAGGAATCCCTGGATCTTATTGAGATACATGTTTTTAAGTTTCATTACGTTCTTAATTGTCTAGTTACTGATGAACATGACGTCTTGGGTTTAATTTCAGAGTCGAGCAAAGTTTTAAAGAGTTGGTAGGCTTGTATTTCACTGTTACTGTTTCTGTTAGCCTGCGTCATCCCACTGCTGGTCAAAGGCCTCTCTCCATGACTTCCTTACTACTTTTGTAGTTTAATGCCGATAAATTGTTTACGTTTAAAAACATACCTACTGCAAATCATTCTTCTTTTCTATTCTCAGTATTTTACGAGTCATGGTAAAGTTAATTCATGAGTGGGTGACCATTCATTTAATATAAATTTATTTGTTTTATTATAAAATTAAACGACCTATCGTTAATTTATTACATCTATTATCCATAAGGTTCTGTCTGTCATTCGTAGACCTGTACAGCTATTTAGGGTAATCAGCAGCTCGAAAGTCTGACAACCAGTTTGGCGAAGGGATTATTAAGTAATGCAATATTTCTCAGTAACTATGCTCGCTCCCTATTACACGGGACTGAAACATAATTGGCAAAATGTGGGTATTCCTCTAGGTACACCTTTGCGTAACCCTTCGGGGATTACAGGCGTGATGTTATGTTATGTTGTGGAGATCAGATAGCCAGTCACAACCATCTATTGTAGATTCGTAGGCCATGATCAAAGCCATCAGCAGCTTATGACTTTTTTTGACTTTTTAAAATCGAAATTGGTTACTTAACTTCTATTACGGTGCGCCCCGGGAGCATTCGCCTGTAATGTCACAGTTCGTATTCACTTGTTTCTGTATAATATAGAATCTTGAATTTGTTAAATTAGTTACAGGCAAAAGCTCTCGGTGACGGAGCGCCTTTAGGTGCCTATAATATGTATAGAAATTCAGATGTTTCAAATAACCTAACATTTGTTTTTGAATAAATTCAATATAGTCGGGTAGCAATATTATAGGATAATGAAAAATAAAATGATGACTGTTTTATTGCAGTTATCCTGAGTATTTATAGTAAGTGTTTGGTCAATAAATTAAGAGACTTCGTCTTTTACTTTTTAGTTCAGAGCTTCAGGGAGGACGACGGCAGCTTCAGGGATGACGGGGACGCCAATCTGGACGGGCTCAACGGCTTCAGGGGCGACCACACCGATGGGGTGCACAGCAATAGGAGGGCTGATGGGAGAGGGCACAGGAGCGACCTCAACAACCTGCACGGGCTCAGGAGCGGACTCAACAACCTGCACTGGCTCAGGCTTAATCTCGGGGGCGATGATGTCGACGGGGGATACATCGATGGGGCTGGACTCAGCCTGGTTGATGTTCACGATGATCTGAACAAGGGGAGAACTGGCGGAGACATCGGCGGGTCCTTCGATGATTTCCACAGGGGAGGGAGCGACAACAGACTCAGCGACGGCACCACCATCGGGAAGGGGGAAGTCAACGATAGCGGGGCCAACAGATATAGGCTCGTACTCAGACTCGACGATAACGGGTCCAACGGCGATGGGTTCCGTGTCGACGATAGCAGGTCCGACGGCGACGGATTCAGGTCTCAGGGCAGCGATGGCTTCGAGGAGGTGTCCGATGATGGAAGCGGCATTGGGGTGGTTGATGGGCTCGGCCGTGGCCACAGCGGCGATAAGAACGATGGCTGCGAAGAATCTCATTTTGATAGATCTAGAAATAAACAGAGATGATTATCGTAGATACAAAGCTGACAAGGTTAAATTGCGGAAACGTGTGGAGATGTGTCACAAAAATATTAGAGAAGTACTTACTTTTTCCGTCTGTATTTGTGACACAAATATGCCATTCCTGCACTTTAGTTGCCTTTTATATTGTGCATTATCTTTGATGTTATGTATTAAAACGTAAATTGCAGTTTATCAATTTGATATTATGCCGCAGAGACCTTCAAATATACAGCTCGGGATATTTGTTTATTGCATTATGTTCTAAATAAAATTACGTAATGGAACGAGCAGCTTTTTATCTCTTTATCAAAGATCTCAATTCAGCTACTAACACTTTTATTAAGATATTAGCAGTTTTACAACACATCTTTATTATATCCAAAGAGGTCTCGAGGTAGGTACATTAATGAATATTCTAAACGTACCAGGTAAAACGGGGTGAATAGGACCGCAGGGGTGAACAGAGACAAAACTTTGACGGGATTTTAACGTTGAATTAATTTGATTATGTTATCAAAAAGTACTCTGTTTTATTTACTCAGTTATACTTGATTATTTAGAGACCTTGCTAGCAACATAACATATTAATTCAACGTTAAAATCCCTTTCAAAATTTGTCTCTATTCACCCCGTTTAACGGTATTGACATTGTATAGGCCGAACTCTGTCTTGCTTGGGTCTGGCAGATGGGCATGTCAAACTCTTACAATATTCCAGGTCAGTCAGACTGGGGGTTGGATCGCTCGTGCAGTCATCCCCACCACCAGCAGGTACTTGTGCATCTCTTAATTCTACGAGGAGTCTTTGTCAGCTGAATTTTGGAATCAATAACAAAACATTGCAAAACATGAAGTTATCAGTATAAATACTATTTAATTTACAACGTATATTATTTACCAGATCAGATATATTTTATACCAGTGTTAAAGATACAATCATTATGATTCAGTTATCTTGTTCAACTGTAGTAGCTTTTTATGATACGGCTTAGATGAATGTAGTAAAACTTTACATTTTCACGTTTTAGATATAGGTGTGACGTACGTACACACGTTTTTAAGGTAGGTTGGTACATAACAATGATAATCCTAAAATTAATGACAAGATAAAGAAATTCTCTTACTTATCTTAGACCGTCCTATTACGGCCGAAGAAACCATCGTATACGCCAGCCATGGGCGCTGACAGGATTATTTACATATATTGTGCAATTTGTGTAAAATGTTATTCTTACAATTATATTTATTATAACTACGTGAACCTTTGTGAAGAGAGAAAATAAAGATATTGTATTGTATTGTATTTCCAGGGGGTGCATCTTCAGCTCCATGAAAACAGTTCGAAAATTTTCTCTCTGTGGTTTCCCGAGATAGTCCCTAAGAATAGGAGACGCGAGGCTAAGCGGCATGTGCATGCTCAATGTTCACAGGAAAATAGTAGAAGCGGACACTACATTTATTGAAATTTAGGTGATGAGAAAATTTGGACTGCAACCTAAGACGCCTAAGTGTTTATTCAAACTTATTGCAATATTAATAGACACTAAGTATGTATACATAATATAACTGTACAACCACTGTAATAAGTTTTTAGTTTTGCCTTGTTCATGCATGCTGTGTCTATTGCATCATATTGTTCACTTGGTGTGTTTTTTTAGCTGGTATTATTGGAGTAAAAAAAGTGTAACAATTGTAATAGGCCAATAAATAAATAAATAATACTTTAAACTTACAATATTATTAGTTCAAAGTTTTATGTTATTTTGTTGCGCCCTAACAGGGTCATGTACTCACTAAGCCTAGCATGTAAAACTGGTTGTGTGCATTGTGCATTAAATAAAATAAATAATAATTAACATCTTAAAATTTTTCATGTTTTCTTTCCCGACAAGGGGGGTGCTTGCAAACTTGCCGGCGACCATACGCCTAGCTCGCTGTAGCATTGTGAGGAGGTTCCTGTCTCTGGAGCCCTAACCATCGGTAGCTTGGACCCTGCTCCCGAAACCGGCGGACCACTATTTTTTTATATTTTTACAAAAATTTCTTAATCTAATAACAATTTAAATCTTAGTTTATAGGTTGTACGGTTTCACATAGAATTATGGAATTCTCTAACTCCTAAACTAAGTCAAGCTTGTATTATAGGAGTTAGTGAGCTGTTGACTTAGACACAACCTTGAACTTATATAACTGTAAAACATAACAAAGTATTGCCTAAAAAGAAATTGTGGAGTGGAGTGATTAAAACTAATTGACTGCTGAGTAGGATGAATAAAACGTTTTTCTGTTCCTATTTCTCTCTCTACCTATACGTTTTAGATTGGAATAATTCCTGGCTTATTCCTCTTTATGTAAAACAGTGTAATTGGCTATTAATGGTCGATAACCCAAGTTTCGAAAAAAAATCTCTATAGACTTAAAAAAGGACGGTTCTTTGATGACTGCCCAAATCATTAGATCTATTTGTTTTCCTTTCTGGACCGACTTGATTTGCGCTTCATAACAAGTTATATTTCTGAACGATTTCGAGAATGTCAATGCCAAACTTTATGTCTTTCAAGTCTGTCAAAGATAGGCAAGTTCAGTAAATGCTACGCTACAATTTTTTGCATCACTTCTCATCTTTACCTCTATCAACTTTGGCAAATACAAATATAGCTGTCTCTTACACTCTTTTTAAGTAACGTAGACAATTTGTCAATTAAAACTAACATACTGGAACGCACTTATAACCTAACCTCTTACGTTTAATTTAGAGGAAACAGCAAAATTTGTTTTATTTTGAATTAAGTAGGACAGTTTTGGCATTCATAATGAGGCTAAACTATATCTTACTTGCGGGCCCTTCGCAGAAGAGTGCCAGGAGGCCTCAACGAGAGCCTGTACCATTCAAACAGTTGTTACCATTGGAGCTGAAGAAAATTGTTTCAGGCAAAGGAGATAGGCTCAAAGAAGCTGCTTGTATGCAAGAAATGGCTGTTATGTTTGCATGTTTCAAGAAGTCCGAGTTTGACCAGGCAGCCTGCTTGAAGGAAGTTGCGGCATTCCAAGGATGTTACAAGGAATACAGTGAAAGAATGAGTGCCCAGAGAGAACAGGGCAAGAAAGGTATCCTCGTCCCAGGAGAGAAGAAACTGACACATAGACAACTAAACCAATTATTGAAAGCTTTTCCACCCAAAAAGTAGTTTGATTTTTATGATAGTACGTATTGGTATTTATAAATAAATATAGAAATAAATAGTTGTTATATATTTGGTCTTTGTTATATTAGCTAATCACCCTTCCTGAACCTTTTTAAGCCTGCATTCTATTGGGTTATTGTTCAATATTGACTGGTACCAGCACTGACCAACCACACTGAGACCATACAAAAGTTTTAGGGAGCCCTCATTCAATTTGTATAATAACAACCTTCAAGAGCATAGTTTTATGGTATCTGCAACAGTGACCAGTTGCCTGCAGGTACCTACATCAAAGAATTGAAGCTCACTACAAGCCTTATGTAGACACAAAGTTGATAGGGTTGATAGGCTTGGAATTTTCCTAATGATCTATGTAAGTCATATTATAAACAATAATAGATACTCTGCAATATTAGTTTTAAGTTATCTTGCTGTGCCCTAGCAGGGTCATGTACTGACTAGTTTAAGCTTAACATGTAAAATTGGTTGTGTACATTGTGCATTATAATCTTATATATAAAATTCTCGTGTCACAATGTTCGTTCCCGTACTGCTCCGAAACGGCTTGACCGATTCTCATGAAATTTTGTGAGCATATTGAGTAGGTCTGAGAATCGGCCAACATCTATTTTTCATACTATTTATATGGCAAAACAACATTTGCCAGGTCAGCTAGTAAATAAATAAATTTCTCTGGATTATGACCAAAATCAGAAGAAATTAGGAATTATGGGGCAAAGAAATATGGGGCAGGTTAGCAGGTAATATATTGAGCAACAAAAACACTCCCATCATGTCACATGTCCTTATAATAGTAAAAATAAGTAATCAAATACAATCTTATATCATAGAATGGTAGTAAAGTGTATAAAATAGCACAGTTTTCACTTAGGGGCAGTGTGTAACCATTGTGGAGAAGACACTTGCAGCTCGATGCGGCGGACTGTTATCAACTCATCGTCTATCTCATGGACGTTGTAGAATCTCTCCAGTTGCTCTATAGCTTTGTCTTCAAGCTGTGAAGAAAGATATATTATGATTATTGCAATTACATAACATCACGCTTGTAATCCAGATGTGTTAGATAGAAGTGTACATATGAAAATTTCGCTAGGAAGTCCCATGTACTTTGAGATTGTGATGAGCCTATTGTCATAAAGGGGCACAGATCTCTCGCTCTGGGCTACTACTGAGAATTATCCAGTAACACTTTACCCCAATCAACATAAGAAATCTGTCATTTTGACGATTTTTCTTTACACTAAACCCGTTTCTGCGGTGGTCATGCCACGCATGCAGGGAATAATACTAAGTTCAGTTTTGTCCTATAATTGCCATTATTGAAGTTGGACTAATATACCATTGGGCATCCACCTTTTGGTACCCATTCATCGTCATCAATCAAGAATTTCTTCTAACTTTGATGACGAAAAATCACAGCAAAGTAAAAAATCGTTTTTCATCCTTCCTCTGACATAACATCAAAACATCACATATCTAATAGTACATCCAGATTTCGCCAGATATGTTTAAGTCCCATGTAACAGGGGGCAAACCTATTGCCATCAACCGGGCACAAATCCAGACTCCGTGGCAGCTACTCAGAAATTTCTGATGGCAAACTCAATAACAATTTGCCCGACCTGGGAATCGAACCCAGGACCTCATGCTCAGTAGTCGCGATTGCGACCACTGGAGCAACGAGGAACCCCTGAGAGGTAGTTTTCACCAGAACATGAATAAATAGTTTACATACCTGAGTCAAAAGAAGTGGTTTGGTCATGATTCTTGAGTGATCTTCCTTCTGTTTCCTCTGATCAGTCAATATTTTATTAAACTCTATGGATTTCGATTTAGGGCTGCTGCTAGCAACCGGTGCCTCACAGATCTTCCACGGGTTCTTCGGCTTTTCTGGTGGACTACCCACATTTACCTTGGTGAAGTAGTCATCAATACTTTGTGCTGCTGATTCATTGCCTTGCAAAGCCAACTTTTTTCTTTGTTTCTGTGATAATTTTGGTCCCACATGGCTTATAACTAAGTTACCCTGTGTTGGACTCCATGCAGGTTCAGCAATTGGAGATTCTTTAGGTGATACAGACATTCTTGATGAGGTAGATAATTTTTCTTGTATTGTCATAGCACTGGAAGAGCTACTCTTCGTCAGTTTCGTAAACGATTCGGCGGGAGCCTCATTCAATATATCTTTTGCAATGGTTATGGCTTTCAGTCTTGCTTGGACGACTTTCAACTGTTTCTGCTGTGAGGATGGCACTTCGGTCCACTTCTCCTGCTTTTCCCGCGTCCCTTTCTCAGATTCCTTAGATATCTTACTCAACGACAGAGTTATATCGCCGGAGGTATCATTAGACAGGTCCAATGATGTCACCGAACTTACAGATTCGTACCTCATTCTCTCCTTCTCACTATCAGTGTATTCAATTTTCTTTCCTTTTTTCTTCTTACTCACAATTTCTATTATACTGTCGTCTCTCTTGATATCCTCATCCGTTAGCTTCAAGTTAACAGGATGTGTTTTAGCAAATTCTTCAATAACTTCGTCATCCGGAGCGTTGTAAAATGGTGTGATCACTCTGGAAGACATGATTGGGTTGAATTTGCAATAATACTGAGTTATATCGTCCAGTAAGGTTTTTTCCAGCAGATCTAGAGATCTGTTTTCTAGTACACAGTTTAAGTTTAGCGCGATGAATTCCATGCAGCACTGTTTGAGCTGGGTTGCGTTGTACGTGTGTGCGAACTGGCAGAGTTCTGTGCAGTTCTTGAGGTTGATTAGGTTTGCGAGTGCGATCTCGCACATTTCTCTCAGTCGCGATATGAACAGCTGGTCGGCGACTATAAGGAGGTTGCATATGAAGTCGATGCTGTCACAGTTTTCAAGTTCAGGGCAGAAGTCGGTGTAGAGGAAGTTGATGACTGGCAGTAGGATGCCGTAGTTTATTGGGAGAGTTACTGTTGACAGCTTCTTGCTCTGTAAGTTGAGATAAAAATGCGGTTTAGTAAAGAAATAAAAAGTAGTCACCAAAATTTGGCAACACATATTTTTAGGAAAGTATTGTATTTATTGCAGGAATGAATGAGATTATGCTTGGTAGCCTCTAATATTTTACTTTACTCGGCCATATTGTGAATGCCAATCACATTCAGGAGAGTTAATAAAGAATAATATTGCCAATACATAATATTAGGTAAGGTTTCAAAAGTGCTATTATTTCTGAAACCAACCTAATTTACCCTTTTAAAAAGTTGAAACTTGTTAAAAAGAAAATTACATCGAAACGAAATAAGAATTTCAACAGACTCTAGCTTTACCTCAGTCCAAGAATGCATGAACATCCCCTGGAAGTAGTCCAGCCTGGCCGCCAGCACACACTTGTGCGCGGCGACCCTGGCGCCGTCCTTGGACACCACACTGGTGTCCACCAGCTCGGGGAACGTGTCGCGCTCCCAGCGGCACGGGCTGCGCGTGCACGTCGCGCGAGCGCTCTCTTTCAGACATATTGAGCCGTTCTTGTAGCTGGGGAGAGGATTGTGAAATTAATGAAGGTAAGAGTTTATCGGTTGTGTGTAGGACCAGATGTATGAACTTGGACGAAGTAAAAGGAGTATGCATGGATCGTAGCAGGTGGCGTTCTGTTCATATTTATATGTAACATCAAGCCTGAAGGGTAAGGCAGCGGTGTATTTTCTACATCTACATTTTGCTTGTTGGGGGTTGTGATACGTGGTGAGGTTTTAGACCTCGTGTATTTTTGTGGTACAAAGTATCATAAAAAAAATCAGAATATTATCTTTAAATACAGGTTAACAGGTAAAAACTAATTTTATTCTGGAAAATTAACCACCGCGATATAAATATCAAGGTCACGCACCGCTAAATACACGTGATATCTCCCAACCCCCCCTCCCCCTCTCTCCTAGTGATTATGATGATGATTTTTTCCGAACACCCTCACCCCTTTCGAGCCTCACGTGATTAATGGTCGACCCCTTTCCATAAAATAGACAAAAATTCAGTCAGGACAAAATAATCAACACTTTACTACCCAAAGGGGTATAAGAGCAGACTGGAGACCAAAGAATAGATGGATGGACTGTGTGAAGTATGATATGGCAAGAAAGGAGGTGTCTGATGAGATGGAAGAAGACATGGAAGAAGACATGCTGTGCCGACCCCAAATAAATTGCGTTAAGAGCAGGAGAATAATGACTTTGCTTCAGCAGTTGATACAAGTTTTAATATTATATTAACTCAACGGTAAATGGAAAACGATTTTGCGGGGATCCGCTGGATGCGAGTCGCACGGGACCGGTCAATGTGGCGACACTTGGGGAAGGCTAGGTCCAGCAGTGGACGTCATTCGGCTGAAATGATGATGATAAGTAAATGGAAAGAGCAAAAGTATGGGTCAGCTGGTCATTATTTTTTCGCGATTACGATGTTGGTCCCATCGAGAAAGTTGTTCAATTTGATGCCTTAAATATGATCATACGTACTAGAACTTATCCAGCTGTTTGTGTAGACTCATGACCTGCAGTCGCTTAGCGGAGGCCTGCAGCAGCTTGACGGGGTCACAATACAGATGGGTGCGCGGCGGCGTGTCGGTGTTGCGTCGGTTGCGTTGCCGCTTCGACTTATCCACAGGTTTGTTGTACACTTCAAACGCTGATATTTCGGAGGGGTTTTCTAAAAGAATAAATACGATACTTATTACTTTGTAATCTATCTCCGCAAATATAAAACAAGAGATAGCTTATTTGTAAAAGGCCTCTCTAAAAATGCTGAACCCTAGAAAAAAAAATGCATCTGATTCTTTGGGAATCTCATTACAGGGCGCAGTTAAAATTTTAATGCTTGAAACTACAATGAAACTGAAACTTAAACGCAGCATCTGGCTTTACGAACAAAATATTTGACAATGATTAACTGCTTAGGCCTTTCTTTAATTCATACAATGAGTAGGGATACAATGGATCAGAATGTTGGGTCACAAAAGGGATGAATGAAAGGCATTTGCATGTGGCTGAGCTGAGAATGCTAAGGGGGATGTGTGGTGTTACGGGAATGGATAGAATAAGAAATGAGTATATAAGAGGAAGTCTGAAAGTGGCGCCGGTGACTGAAAAGTTGTGTGGTAATCGGTTGTCGTGGTATGGGGATGTGATGCGGAGGAATGAGGAAAATGTCGTGACGAAAGTTCTGAGTATGAATGTGGATGGGTATAAGAGTAGAGGAAGACCAAAGAAACGATGGATGGACTGTGTAAAGAATATATAGGAAGAAAGGAGATATCTGATGAGATGATGAGTAATAGAGAAGTATGGAAGAAGTATTGCTGCGCCGACCCCAAATGAATTGGGATGAGGGCAAGAGAATTATGATGGACAGATGATGGATGATGGATAGGTAGACATTGCAGCTGCTACACTTGCTACACTGTTAGCTGATACACTACACGCTGCTGCTACGCGTCAACAGTTACATTTAAAGCCAAATTCGCCAAAATACACACTCACCAATGATAGCCTCCTCCTCATCACAATCCTTAACCTTCTTCACTAATTCTTCCTTCGTAATCTGCAGTCCACAAGGTCCCAACTCCGTGACGTCACAAGTGCCGGTGTACATGAACTTCATGATTCTCTTGAAGGCTTCAGGGTGAACGTTGTCGAGTGCGACCTCGGGTTTCTCGCCCGGGGCGGTTATGTTGTCCTGGTAGAGTTTGTACAGGAGTTCACTGCTTGAAGCTACGATGAAAATATGCGCGGGGAACAGCTTTGTGCCGACCTTGAATGAGAAAGAGGTTTTAAGTTTCGGTTTATACAATCATCATCATCATCATTTCAGCCGAAAGACGTCCACTGCAGGACATAGGCCTCCCCCAAGTGTCGCCACATTGACCGATCCCGTGCAACTCGCATCCAGGTTTATACAATAAGGACACGTTATTCAAGTCAACACTAACGTGTGTTTGACTCGAGAAGCTAAATAATAACAGCCGCTCGGATCAATCTTCAGGTAAAGCAGCGCTTGCCTAGGTTGGTCTGTGGATGGGTGACCACCACAGACCAACCTAGATTGTATTGTATAACGGGCTGGTGTCCGCAACTCCACGTCAAAGCGCGTATTTTGCGTGCCAAAAAAAGACCAACCTAGATACCAAGTTTGCTCCGTGCCTCGGAAATAGTCGGGAAGCACGTTAAGCCGTTGATCCGGGCTGACATTTGTAGATCTTTGACAGTCGTTACAAGAAGTCAGTGGCCCAAAAGTCTGACAACCGATCTTACCAAGGGGTATCGTATTACCCAGTACTAACTAGGTTGTGGAGGTCAGATAGGCAGTCGCTTGGTGTTCTGAATGATGTACTGAATACGCGGTAACCGTTTGTGCGTCGATGTACCTTCCTCCTTGAACGTATTAGAACAAGTTACCTTGAACACCACATCATGCAGCAGATCATCTTCGGAGGCACATTCACGCAGAGATTCCATGTGTTTGGACATGCTGGTCGGTGACAGCTGCGGTAACGACTTCAGGCCGCAAGTCGGTTTAATCTGTCAAGAAAAAAAAATTATTTATAGTTCTACACTTAGTTGAAAAATAATATTACCTTGACCTAATTGTTAAGAGGGAACAGGTCCTGCGAGGTATTTGAAGAAACTATTGCAGTCGCGCTGAGCCTAGCCTGCTCAGACCGATTATATCGCAAAAAAAAATGACGAGATCGACGTTTCGTATTCCCCTTTTTTCTCCTCGAAAACTGGTTCAATTATTCTTGACTTTAAAATTTAAAAAAAAGATTATGTTTAGGGTCCTATCAATATATTTTATGTAAAAACTTTTCGAATTTGTCTGGTAGTCCTCTAATCACGGCATAAAAATGGGGCTTTTTTTGACATTTGGAGGTCATATTTTTCTTTACTAGTAGTTGTTGAAAAAAAGAAATCACAGGGACATGTCTACAGTAGACCTTGATTTTATGAAAAAAAAAAAAAAATACTACTCTACAGGTATTATTCAGGAGGAAAAAAGGAGATTACATTTGTACGGAGAATCGCAGCCTCTGTTCCCTCTAAAGCAAAGAAAGTAGCACAACACCGCACAATCAGCCTTTATGTTTCTGCTGTTGGAAAACACGCCTTCTCTCTGAGGGAGGGAGAGGGCTGTTACCTACTTCTCGGGCCCAGTGCGAGTGAGTGAATAAGAAAGAGGTGCTGAGATGCAATTGCAGCAAGGCCACAATTATTTATTACTATATTTGCATTGACTGTTATGAATTAAAGTAAAACCTTATTTTAACGGCCATAGATAATGATTAGTGGCGGTTCTATCATACAAGCTTAAAACCTTGGCTTGCTTAAAATATACTACTCTTCATAATTTAAGGTTTTTGAACAGTCTGCTTGCCTTATGGGATTGCTTTAGCTTCCCGGAATATTGCCCCACATATAAATCTGCGGATAAAAGCTATTATAATACTACGAACCTGTAGACACGCAAAATTAAGTCCCTCACTATCCACAGCAATAGACACCGCTCTATAAACATTCGGTATCTTCGCGATCCTGACAGAAGTACAGTCGTCCTTTTCTAAAAATTTCACAAGCGACGGCTTGTTGTCTCTCTCCTTCTCCTTTTTGATTGGCTGCTGTGGCGTGTTGGGCGTGGTTTTGCGTGAGATCGTGCCAATGAACGCTTCGCCGTATTTAGTAGTGAAGTAGAGAGCATCGTGGGTGAGCGCTACGTGTGTTATTATTGTTTGATGGACGAGGCCGAATACGCATCTGTAATGAAGAAAATTGTTGATATAATCTGTGGAATATCTGATTTGTAAGTTTGGTCTGTATTCCCAAAGGGGTGAGACGGAAGTGTATAGTATACACCAACATTTCGCCAGTTATGTTTATTCCAGAAGTACACTGTGAGCTTGTTGCTATCAGCTTGGCACAAATAAAGACTAAAAACTGAAAAAATTTAAACACTGTCACAGGATGGGACCCAGGATATCGATCTGAGCTGACGTTCCGTTTATGTTAACTAGATTCTGGAGGCAGTCTTCAAATAAGAATATAATAATTTATACAGGGTGAATTTTCCAAGTGGGTGTGGATGGCCAAATCTGAAACTGTGAGGAATAGCGAATAATACTCAAGAGTCTCGAGCTCAATTTTGATGATAACTAAAACTGCATCATTACATTTTAGAAAAATCAATATTCCTAGCCAATGATTTCGGAAAAAAAAAACACACTGTATTACACCATTCGGTAGTGTCGCTAATAAGGATCAAATTCTGGAAAGTAATGACATACGGCAAACTAAAGGAAAGAGTTTATTTTTGATAAAATACCTAACAGTATGCAAACATTTAGTAATAAACAACGATATAACTTTAAAAAAACCGAACTTTAATTTTTTTTGTAAAATTATTTTGAAAAAAAAACAAAATGGTGGTGTTTGTTCTTATTTCGGCCATGCGCCAATATATTTACCTAGTAAGTTTGTTAGTGGTGTCCTGCCATATGAACAGCTGACCGACGTTGGTGAGCAGTAGTACTGTCACTCGCGAGTACACGCCCTGGTCGTTCACTTTAGCCTCTACGCACACTTGGCGAAGGTTTATTTGTCTGGAAAATAAAAAGGTGAAATAACCTTGGTAGAAATAGTAGGTTATTCTTATAAAGGTATTGAATGGCAACTAAGCAAGTGGTCCGCGTCAATAAGGGCCGGCGCCCATTGGCAGCACGGCATGGCAAGGTATTTTTAGGCGACGAATAAAAATATGGAAATAAAGTTGAAATTTCAATGTTAACGGTCGTAAGAACAAAAACAATACCGTGGTATGTACTTACGACCGTTAAAATTAATTTTTAAACTTTATTTCCATAATTTTAAGTTATATTTTTATTCGTCGCCTAAAAATACCTTGCCATGCCGTATCGCCAATGGACGCCAGGCCTAAGAGGTCACTGGCATGGTCATTATGCAAACCGACAGACGTCAGAAAAAAACGTGTAAAAGATATAAACTGAAAGAAACAGCAATTAAATGGAGCAGCTGTGCTTCAATGTTTTTAACGCTAAATTCAAATTTTCTCACGTTTTTTCAATTTGCTGCTCATAATTTCGCGAGCTACCTTCGAACAAAGAAGATGGCTGATGACATGACGAGTAAAAGAGAAGTATGGAAGAAGACATGCTGCGCCGAACCCAAATAAATTGGGATAAGGGCATGAGAATGATGAATTCCTCGGGCTACTTTTGCGCAACACTCGTAAGTTTAAGGGTGTCCCTCCACTTACTTGATAGCGATCTTCTTGCAGATGTACTTGTGCAGTAGGTACACATCTCCGCGACTCGTGGTGATGACTGTGGCCGCGTCTGCTGCATCCACCAGCTGTATGCCTGCCTCTTCTTTGTTGTTCATCGATATTGCTACCTGAAGACAACGTAAGAAAGGGTACATGGTTACATGGAAAATGGTAGATAGAGTGAAAAATAGCACATTTTGAAATAAGTGGAGAAACGTTGTTATTGCAATCGAGACGGAATTCACACCCGAGCCGCAGGCGAGGTTGTTATGGAGCCGAAAACTGCTGTAAAAAATGCTCACGTTTATCAAACGACGTTCTTCAATACACTTTCGAAGAAATAAAATAACAGCACGAAAAGTATTCTTGTCTTGTTACAACTGTAACCTTACCCAACTTGAAGAAATAAATGGTGTGGTGGGTAATTTTTTGATTTATTAAGATGCTGGGAAAGTAACACGGTTCTCAGTCTTGTAAGTCTAGTAGTCGAAAGTAAGACTGGATTCGTTTATTTTTCAGGTCGGGTAAACTCAAACTTTTATTGAGTTTACCAAGTTGGTACTTCTCGGTCGCAGTCTTGAGTTTGGGATGTGCTATATCAGAGGTGAATAAACAGGGGTGATGTGATGCTATATTATTCATCTATCCATTATGTATGTATGTACACTAACCCTTTTCGGCGCAGCAACCACTTTATCCTCATTGGAGTGTCCCAGCTGGCCATGGTTGGTCCCCCAGGTGTACACCGCGCGCGTGTTCCACAGCACGCAGTGCGAGCGCGCGCCCACCACGCCCAGCGGCTCCGACAGCTTCATCAGTGGCTTCACGGAGGCTAGCTTGATGGTGGAGGGAGTCTTCGTGGTGGACTGGCTTGCTACGTTATCGTTGCTGTTGAGGGCGTATTGGAGAACCTGAAAGTAAAGGATTTTGCTTTTTTTCTGTCAAAACGAAAGTGGTTGTAATATTTTTGTATGAAGCCAGGCAAGCCTAACTTCCGACATTTTTTTTTGTTTCAAAATAGCAGCCACGCATATATTTAATCTGTATTATTCAATAGCTGGTATCAATACAAACAAATATTGTCTCGGACAAAATTTTCCAAAGTGTCACGTTTCAGAGATATACAGCTTCTAGTCAGAATCAGTTAGTACCTGAGTTATGGAGGTCAGATAGGCAAGCACTCCATTTAAAATAGTAGTATTCCGCTGCATCCGGTTAGACTGGAAGCCAACCTCAACATAGTTGGTTAAAAAGTCTAGGCAGATGATAAGTTATACATACCGTGCCACTTTCCAGCAGGAACACGGTAGAATTCAAGGTGATAGCCACGCTGCGGCACGGCTCGCCTAGCCGCAGCGGCGCGGGCCGCAGCGCCGTGGCCAGCGGGCCGCCCGCGCGCGCCTGCTGCCCGCAGCACCACGCCTCGCCCAAGCCGCACACCCACACGCTGTGGAACTTGCCCAGGCACACCTGCAATACATATTGCATTATATTTTATTTATTTTTAAGCAACTTTGGCCCATATAAATATTACATTACAGACTAAAATAAATGTGTTAAAAATACAATAAGTAAATAGAACCGTAAAACTACCATAGTATTAAGATTCTATTTACTAATTGTACTTTTTAACAGTCACTTCTACACTATATTTCTACATTACGATACAGTTAAACCAAAAAAAGTATGCGCTTCGGTTATCTCAGTGTTTATGTACGAGTATTAGCACGAACGTGGCGGTACAAAGTATCCTTCAGTAGAGGCAAAGCTGCCAAAATTTGTAAACCCCCCCCCCTCCTTTTGTATACAAGACAATACAAAACAAACATGGTCATTAATGTTTAAGAAACGTTGCCCCACACTAGGAATTTCTCTTGTATCGTGGGTGCGTTTACAAACATTTAAACTCACATAAACAAACAGCCAGACCCGGAACAACTATCTGTAGGCTACAAATATTTGCTCCGTGCGGAGATCGAACTCGCGACAAGCCGCGCAGCAGCCAATCGCTTAGCCACTACGCCAAACGTGCCGTCAAATATGAATGATATGAATGTGCCTCATGAAATGCAGAATTCTATGCTATGATGGAGATCATGTTTGATTGTATCTAAAGAGGGACTCAAGATTTAGGACAGACCACAGAATCACTAGTATCTCATTTACTTTAATGATATGTTAATCACTAAACAAAATAAACACAAAGATATATTCGAAACATTTTATTGAACATTACATCTATTTTCTCATGCTATGTGTCCGATAGATGTCGGCGCGGTAGTCCTCGGGGCGACTGTAGGCGCTCGGAGTGAGCGTGTAGGACTGGAAGGGGTTCACAGCCGACACCATGCGCACCACCTTCTGCGGCGGCTGCTCCACACACACCAGGGGCGCACTCGGCGTCTCGACATTGTTCGCCTCCACCCGAGGAGCTTTTGAAGGCAACCATTCCGCCCATTGCCCTGCCATCGCCCCCAATAACGGCTCTCCTCGTAGTAAACAATACGCAAACAGAGTCACGATTGAATACAAGAAACCTATTAACACGACATAGAATATTAATGTTCCTTTATTCTTGATTATAGCTATCCGCAGCGCGTGGAAACATCCCACTTCTTTGTTCGTCTGTATGTCGGGATCCAGGCTCTTGGAGCATCCCTTCGACACCGGCACCAGACTGCTCACATTAGCAAGTTTGCAACACTGGATAGGATATATTTGTGAAGGATGCAAACTCTGCCAGTGACTCTTCGAAAAATCTCTATAGCTGACCACACCGCAGCATTCGTACTTCACCATTATGTAGTCTAGCATGTACGTAAAGAAGTCGTTATCTTTCCCGTAAGACGTATGAACGGATGCCTGTATGGATCTCCGCGTGTTCTCGTTTTTAGTGTAGATATTGTAGACTCCTGTTATGAAGATTACCCAAAATGCGACGAAGGAGAGTATAGTAGCGAGAAATATGTATGCTTTTATCGCGCATTTCATTTTGCAGCCGGCGCCCAGGACCCCACAGCACGACGTCATCATAGCGAGTCCGGCTATCGGGATCAGTATCGACGTCAGCGGCGTCACCCAAAGCCTTAAGTTGACGAATTTAGCGACTACATCGACCAGCGGGCTCTTGGTGATGGTGTAGTTCACATCGCGGAAGAAATCAGTGTTCGTGGCACACCAAACGCAGATCACGAACCCGATCAAACCAAACACAAAGAACAATAAATTGGTGAATCCTAGACATGTTCGCGGCAACCCAACTGTGTGCATATTAGTAAAATTTTATTAAAATGTAAGTGTGTACGTTATTTCTAAAATTGACGTTTAAGACAATGTCAAATTTCTATCTAGCAGGCCAGCATTTTATTGGGTAAGTAAAGGAGAATTTATTTTTCTAGAGCTTTTTCATGAACAATGAGGTTGTAGTAAAAGTTTTCAGTTTGTCAAATAGAACGAGAAGACACATACACACACACGTTCACGAACATTGGTTGTTCAGAGGGAAAGGAGGGTCAAAGAGATGGATTGTGTAAGGTAAGATAACGAAAAAAAAGGGCGTGACAATTGACAGAGGAAAACGGAAGAAGAAAACGTGTTCGCTGATCCCAAGACAAGGTTAGGAAGATGATGATGAGTGATATACCTGTTTGACACAAGTGTTAGCTCGGTTGAAGCAGGTGAGTAGCTCGGGCGAGTTGCGCTGCTGCTGCGTGCCAGTGCCGAGCGTGTAGTTGCAGTTGCTGCCCCACACGTACACCTCGCTGGGCTGGGTGCTGTCGTGCTTGTACATGTACTGGCGATCTAGCATAGCGTGCTCCAGCGCTCTGTAGTCGTCCTTGTCTACTATGTCGGTGTTTACACCTGGAATATTGAAAAGTTGTTTTAATTACGAACTGTCAGCGTAAGTTTGTTTCTGTTAATGGTAATACGTCCAGTGGCTACCGTCACCCCCTATTAATAGTCCTCCTTTTTTCTGCCAATATCATCAGAGACTAGCCAACGACGCGAGAAGTATTACAGTGTACAAGTGTGTGCGAAAACAGGTGCACTCTCTCTTCCCATACTTTCATAATAAGACCCTCTATTACGTAACTGGTAAAATATTAGATTAGTATAATTTCTTACTCTTGATACTTGATGAAATGGTATATTAAGTCATTTCTGAAGTCGACTTTTTTAAATTCATTTTAATAGAGTAATTTAGTGCTGGGACCGGTCTTCTGATCTTTAGTAATAATAACCAGCCCTAACGTGCACCGCGCTGAGCCGCAACGTTTTCGTCAGTGTGGCTAATACGTTTCTAGTTTTTCTGAGATTGATTGGGTAAAATGGTTGGCCACATCAACCATATAACACAAATAGTAAACTAATATTTCAACTAGATTCGAGCAAACGAATTTTGAATCTAATTTATAACATTAATACACAGAGATCTTACCAATCTTCATAAGAGCGACAGCAGCATGTATTTGGCCGTAGAACACGCTTCGGTGCAAGGGCGTGTACCCCGACTCGCGGTCGCGTGCGTTAATGAAGGCTACTGAGGAGTGGCGGATCAGCCAGTCCATAAGGGCGACGCGGCCGCGGGATGCTGCCGTGTGGAGGGCTGTTCGACCCTGGAAAATGGATATCGTTCAGCATCTTCTTGCTCTTGTTACTTGGAAAATAAAGAACATTGTCGAAATTGCTTTAACGACGATGACTGACGAACATAAAAGGTAGACCGAGATACTGCGGAAGGCAGGGTGTTGTGGCGCAGGTAGGGGGAAGCTTATGTCCAGCGGTGGACTTTAATAGCATTATCAGCCTATGTTCCCACTCCTGGGCCACCGGCCTCCTCTCTATGAGATGGAATAGGCTATAACCCACCACGCGGCACAGTGGGGGTTGCTAGGTGTCACATGCCTTCGAATATTTCGGTTCTAGGACCTGCCGGTTTCATCACGATGTTTTCCTTTACCGTTTTGAGAGCAGTGGTGATGCAATAAATTACACAAAATAATGCGCCGGGGTTCGAACCTATACCTCGTAAAAGTGCACTGTTGGTTTTTAAACGTTATGAGCGTGAGTGGAAATTCCAACAGTTCAATAATATTTGGGCATCAAGTCACACAAGTCTATTTAGATTTTTTTTTTAAACTGTAACTTTGCCTTACATCGTGTATCGTGGGTGCCTTTACAAACATTTAAACTCACACACACAAACACCCGGAACAACTATCTGTAGGTCATACAAATACATATTTGTTCCGTGCAGGGATCGAACCCACGAATACGCAGCGCAGCCTGCAGTCAATCACTCAGCCACTGCGCGTGACTTCAGAAAGAAGAGATCAAATGATATTTGAAAATGTAAAGCCTATTATCAAAAAAAAAGCGTAAATGTTGCACAATACAAAGGAAAAAGAGGCAGTAATCACTCAGTTCTTTGTAACACAAACTTAGAAATTAATAATAGATTAATATTTTTTCAAAAGAGTAATATAAATTACTTACCTCAAAATCGAATGCCTTGATAAAGTTAGCGCATGTTCCTTTAATAAAGCTACCCAGCGCTTCATCACTGACTGATCTCTTCGTTATGGCACTCGTGAGAGCCTGTCCGTGCATTCGAGACCTGCACCGTAGAGTACAGTCCACTTCCACTTTGTGCTTACTCATTTTAAAATGTTCAATTCACACCACAAAAATAAATTAATAATAAAATCCTTCCAACCGAAAGTTGGTCAAGACGGCCAGACTCAACTAGCCAAGTTCACAGAAGATACTGTAGTGCACAAGTGTGTGCGAACCCAGGTGCACCTCCTTTGCTCTGTCCTCACTCTCCCGTTGAATATATTATTGTGCTATGCGTTAAAGACTAGATTCTCTCTTGTAAATAAGTAGATATGTGTAGTTGAGAATAATATCAGTGAGCAATAAACAGGTACGGTGTAGAGCTCAGCTCAACGGTAGCTCCCGGAGGAGCTACGGTTCCTTCTTTAACAGCACATGATTGGGGAGGTGGCAATCTGCAATAGAAATAATATGTTTGGTTAGAATGGTGGTTCTTTATAATAAAATAACATAGCCAAAGGAGCATGTATGAATAGTACACTTACATTTAATCAATAACCTTTAAACACAACAAACAGGATGGAATTTTGAGATGGGGAGTAAACACCTGTAAGGCTACCTTAACTGTTGCAGCTACATCAAAATGGTCTTAGGAGACTAACCATAATTTTATGAGAAAAATTTGATCTGTATTCACAAATTTTGGAAACAGTGTACAGTCAGCAAGAAAAGCACTATTTTTCACAAAAAACATTTTTTGATGCAATCAATCCTGTCTCATAAAAGGATCAAAAAATTATTGTATCAACTAAGTTTTAAGTACTAAAAAAGTCAGAAATTGCAATAATACTTTTTTCATACATTTCCTAGGAAATGAAACACCAACTAACTTATTTATGAATTGGAGTAACCGCTACAACAAATACTGGCCGAAAATGAACAATGATAAACAAAATTATGTATTTTGCACGAATTTTTCATTTTGTTTTTGCTTTGTAACAAAATCTAGAGTGTTTTACTTGTAATTTCTTACATTCTTTGCCAAAAATTACCTCAAAAAACATATATAGAAAAAAATCAAATCATTTATTAACAGATCTTCCAACCCAATTTGTTAGTAATAATAATACATACTTTAGTGTTGTTCATAATTATATTTGGAAAATTTTGTTAATAGTTACTAATAATTTCAAAATAAAAAAAAAATGTGTTTTGACTTGTTTAGAAGTCTATTTTTAAATAATACAAAGTCCGTTTACACATAAAAAGAACTTAGTTCAAGTCTCAATTCCTACAAAAAGTATGGGAAAAGTCAGTATTGAAAACCAATAACACTTTGCACAAACTAGGACTCACATCCAGGCACTTCATGATACAGTTTATAACAAACATACATACTGGTTAATAGTCTGACTACTGATTCATGATTTTATTTGGGAAGTCGTAAACTTCTAATGCCAAATTCTTGCAAGAGATAACCCCTTAGTATTGTAGTGTTACTATAGCTCAAAAATTTTGAGCTGCTGTTTGTTACACTATTCATTTTTCTCACATAAAAGACTAGGTATTAGTGAAGTATGGGATTTTTATGCATCTTTGATTTCCAGCATCATTTGAATAAATGAATTTTGATTTTGATTTCATGTGATTACAGCACATGTTGTGAAAAAAATTATGAGCAGCAAAAGTGGTACATATGTATTATATTAACATTCTTTTATGATTGACTTAAATGTAAGCTAAATTAATATTATTAGCCTAACCACTGATAGCCATGGAATAATTAGGCCTTTATTTACTTTCTCATAAGAATTAGCAACTTTCATTTTGAAAAAAAAAAATAAGTAAGCAACAAGTCATTTTTCACTGTTATTCTTATCAGCAATTGCTTCGGTAACAATAAATAATAATTGCTTTGGTATTTCACAATAATTTACAATGAGATGAAACAAGATGATATGAAATCAGAAGTCATATGAGAAAAAACGGCTTCTGATGGTAGCAAAATATATTTTTTTTAATACACATCGCTTAACTACCTAGGTACCGTAGTAAAAACATTTTCGTATCGCCTTCCAAGGTCGAATGATAGGTGACACCGGCTCTTCGGTGCCCGCCTTGGTAACAGTTTGATTACCTATTTCGTAATATTACAATAATGAACAAATACCGATAAAAAGACTGCAATAAAGGGTAAAATATTAAAAAATCGTCATATTATATTTTATAGGAAAACTCACCTTTACATGAAAACAGCTGTTTGAAGTCTACGGAACGCGAAAGAATCATTGCAAACCATTTTTTTACGTTAAATATAATATTAAATCACACATAAACATACGCAATAGATAATTATCTAAGCATATAATAGCTTTGTTGAAAACAGTGCAACAACAGTGCAGCTAAAATAGATTTTTGCGATAGTCGCAAGTATTCGTATTGACACTTGACAGACAATTGAGACAATTTCAAACTTGACATTTGACACTCACGTAAAAGCTATGATTGTGCCATTATTGCCAACTGAAAATAATTGAAATACTATCTTGCATGCTATCTTGCCATTTTGAATTTTTGATGAAATATAATTCAAATTCAGAATTGCAATTTGTAATACAAAAACATTTACTTATTTCTTTTTTTGTCATTTTTGGTATTTGTTACCTTGGGCCTCCCTCCAAACCTTAGTAGGACTTAGAGAGAGAAAGACATAAAGAACGCACCGCACAGTAAGCCCCTTATCACACGTGTCGTAAGCGTATCGTTGTACGACGCTACTCGTACGAGACCTGCAGTGTTGAACGAATCGTCGCGTAAACGTATCGTTTTGGATATAAGTTAAAATCGTGGCGTCAACGGCATCAGACGTTTTGGATGTTGAGGATCTTACTTTTTCTTCAGACGAAGAGGATTTTTTATTGTTTGATTTTGTTAGAAGTAGAAAGCGAAATGCTTATTGGATTCATCTGTACATTTTAAATAATTACAGGAAGAGATTATTTGTTGCTGCAAGTGAACTTTCAGAAGATTATAATAAATTCCGCGGTTTTTATCGAATGAACATCTTTTCTTGAATATTCGCATTATGAATGATTATACACCGTGACTTTTTAATCGTCTTACAAAGGTGGTCCACTCAATGTAACCGATATAAAATAGCTCTAGGCGTGTTTTTTTTACCTACCTTATTAGGTACAAAGAAAAATAAATTATACATAAGAATAAAATGATGAATAAGAATAAGAATAATATTTATTTGCTTAAAAACATGGTATAAAAGATGGTAAAAACAAAAAAAGAAAGAGCATACATGTTTTTGCTTAACAGTAATAAGCGTGCAAAATTTTCACGAGAATATTTAACATTTATTGTCAAAGAAGTCTTTGACACTATAAAAACTAAAAACACCAAACAACAACAACACCCTGAAACCACCAATGAAACATCCTGTTAATGATGAAAAAACGGGAGAACATACCTACCCAGCGCTCGAACCGAGTAGATAATCGTTCGCAACAAGGTGTTTTTAAGTAATGCGTCATAATACTGAAAAATACTTTTATTTTTAAATTAATAAAATCACATAAATACTATTTTTTTTTATGAATGTTTAGTAGTTATTGGATACATGAATTGGGCTGTCGTGGTAAGACGACAGACAAGGGTCTTCAACCAGTCTGACGAATTCAATTATTTTTTCAGTCTTAATAATGAAAGTTAAAAATCATAAGCAATTGAAAATCAGTTTTATTTCTGGTGATTTTAAAGAAAATAATGAAAAATTAACTTTTTACGCTTGTGTTTTTACGCCACTACGCTACGACTATCGTAATCGCAATAAACACCTCCTACGATTCGCTGCAACACCGCTTCGTATGCCGACTTGTTTGAAAATGGTCAATTGGTCATGCTCGTATTGCTCTCGTCGTACACGCGGATTACGATACGCTGACGCTACGACGCCGTGTTCGAAGGGGTTAAAAAGCAGGTGCACGCGTGACACAGTTAGAGCCTATGCACACGGACGGCGCGGCGTTAACTGCAAAATTGTGTACTTATTGGTTCCATGGCTAAATAAAACTTACGTAAACATTATAAAGCTTTATGATGATACGTCCCGGTTGGTTCCGGTCTCAGGTTCCGGTAGACGTGAAATTCAAATCTTATGTTTTTGAGACTCGTACACTAGTATTTAAGATTATATTGACTATTATTTTGTAAAATAAACACACCTGTTTGTTACGGTCATAATCATATTTTGATTTAAAAAATAACAAGACATGAGATACCCTGGCGCTTTCGCTTCTAGGGAGATGCGGTAAGGTAGCCCGCGAAATTTTATAAAGATTCAATTTGACATTTTTTTTTATGCATCATAATCGGAGATCGAAATAGGTATAGTCTGTTTTTTAATCTCGGAGACTAAATTAACAAGTGAAAATGTCAAAACTGACTAAAATGCTATTGAAATCTGTGTCAGTTTGCCATTTGTACTTGTTAATTTAGTCTCCGAGATTAAAAAACAGACTTTAGAGTTTACTTGCCCAAACTTCAAGAAAATAAAAATGTGGATTATAATGGGTGTAAAAGTACCCTTAACGAAGCCGAAAGGCACGTCTTGTTCTCCCCGTCATTGCGATATTATTTTGTTCTAGAGCTAGACCTTACTTGGGAACCTTCTAGTTACGGACATACATATAATTGGGGGTCAAAGTACCAACCTTATCACAAGGTGTTTTTTTTTATTTAATTACCGTTTTTGATGCTGTAACTTTACTTTAAATACCTCCACTAACCTAATACTATTCCAGGCATCGATCAACACAATGTTTACAGTGCGTTTTTTGAGTCATACCGTTGAACGTGATTTGCTTAGAGCTAAATAATTTTATGTACAGAATGCTTGGTTGACGGCTGCGTGAAAGGTCCGTTTACACTTACACAGATAATACCTCTGTATAATGTCATTTTTAAGTTTCGAAGTTACTTACTTCCTTGAAAGGGCAAACAAACTGTTACTATTGCGATATCATCAAAATATTTCCAAAAAATTTGCGCTACATAATATTTCAAAAGAAATAAAGTTTGTGGAATTGAATGTAGGGGTAATCTTCGAAACTAACTACCGTTCCGATTTCAAACATTCCAAAAAAAGACAGGACGTTCCGACGGGAAAATTAACCACCAGCGCGAGCGAAGCCGCCGGCAAAAGCTAGTTGACGCTGCGTGACCCACGCTGCCCGAACAACGTCCACCACGCACAGGATGGATGGAAAGTAGTAGATTATGTACTTATGTAATTCTTTGCTCCGCTAAGGTAATTGCTGTATGGCGATCTAGTGAGAGGATAATTTTTACTTTCTTACAAATCAGGTTCTCACTTATCTATTTTTTTTTCTAGGTAGTCTTATCCGCTAGGTCTATTTTGTTGGACGAGGATTAAGTAAAAGTACTCTTAATTAGTGTAGATTAGAGGAGTGAACACTAAGGAAGGATGTCAGAAATTTAATCCACTAAATGAGTAGAGGATGAATGTTTGTATGGAAGTTCGTCATTTTCGCCGTCGGGAGTTCCTATCGGATAAACGACTTGTAAATAAAAAAAAAAAACAATTATCATTTAATGGATTTTTCAAAAACAACTTGAAAACATAATTTAATTTATTTGTAAAACTTATTTAATAGATAGTTCAATATTAATAGGATAGCCATGGGACACACTAATTGAATAAATAATAATTCTATTAACACAGTACGGTTAAAAACATTTAAAATATTCCAAAAACCCGGTTTTTATCTGTTGGTCCGATTTCTTTTACTCAGTTATTATTTAGGTCAGTCAAGGTCAGTTGGCTGTTGATAATTAATTCAACCAATCACAGCATTTCACTATTTTCACCAGAGTTTATTTGACGCGTCGATAATTTTCGTTCCAGAAACCGGGCGTTAGTTTAGATTAGACCATGAATAATAAAGTGAAAGCACTTTTTATAGCTCTAAACATTCCTAATTAATTAAATTGTACAATATATCATAGGTATTTTCGAATGAGATAAATCTCCATCATTCATTAATTTATAGTTATTACAATATTATGTTAAAATAATTGGTACAAAGTAATGTTTTATTTAAATTAGATGCCTACTTAAAATTAATTTTAGACCTATACTAGAGATTCTATATTTTGGTAAACAGTCAATCATGTTCAATTCACATTTAAGTAATTAGGTATAGGTTGGTATCATGTATAGGCGCGTTTACAGACAAATCAACACGGCTCATACAAAACCGGAGTCAGATCAAGACTCTGTCTGTAGCCAACACGAACGTTTGTTTTATTCAGGATACGAGAGCGTCCTAAAGCCTGCAGAATCCCCAACCCTCTCTGTGAAACTCCAACTAGCTGTCAAAGTTGGTGCGATTATCGCGTCTTTCAACACTTTCGATGATTAAAGCGTCATCAATTCCGTCATTCCACCCATAATACTTTCATTGTCCGTCAGAAGATTGAAGACCCACTTCAGTATCCTGGATTCGTAGTCATCTTTCTTAAATACTGAGTCCAAGAAGTTCATGACTGCAGAAACCATACTCCTTTGTTGAACTGCGCTTGATTTCCTTTGGAACAGATGTTGGAATGCTCCGCAAGATGTAAATAAAACTGTGATTGTTACAGCTGCTAGAAGTATTCTGGCCCGCATGGTTCTGTTAACAAAGAGAAATCAGATGTAATATTGATATTGGCGAATTAAAGTTGCCGAACATTATAAAATACGGTTTTTTTTTACTTTGTCTATTTGCCCGTGACCTAACAACATTATAAGTAGTAGACGTGTAGTACCTATATAGATAAATAGTATAACCACATTTCGCCAGGTATCTTTAAATCCCATGTAGGTATCATCATAATCATTTCAGCCGAAAGACGTCCATAGGCCTCCCCCAAGTGTCGCCACATTGACCGGTCCCGTGCGTCTCGCATCCAGCGGATCCCTGCAACCTTTAGCAGGTCATCGGTCCACCTAGTGGGAGCTACCATCGACCATCAGACTCGGAGCTGATGACTGAGGAATCAAATTGACCATTGTCGTCAGAAACAGTCCCGTCCCGATACATAATTATGTTTATAACAATGTTTTTACATGTCTGGGGATTCATTGGTACATAATTATCTTTGAAAGTTTGACATGCGAAAGACAAGCCATTTTCCTTTATATGATTTCGTTTATCGTTTTAACAGTAATGATTACGAAATAAATTACAATAAGTAAGTAAGTAACAATCCTGCTTGGGTTCGAACCCGCGACCTATAACTTATAAGTTGGAGCCAATACCACTGAGTCACCACCACTGCTCTACTGTCGCGCAATCGGGTAAAATCAGGGAAAGTAGCTTTCTTACATGTAAAGAATACGTTGAAGCACTTCAAAGAACAATAATGCATTTTTAATAGGACTGAGTAAGAACAGAATGAATAGGTAATAATTTATTATTATGCAAGTCACAGTTGACTGTAAATTACATAAAGCATCTAAAGTAGGTAATATGAATAAAAATAAACTCTCTTGAAGTCGACATAAACAAATACGAATGTACGCACGGTATGCGCAGTGACAACATTATCATTATATTTTTAATGTTTTTGTGATTATTTGTCCGTATCCGGCCAGGCTGATGTCACATGATTTAAGAAACGGAGGTTCGTCTGATTAAATTGATTTCTCTCTCCGTTTGGTCCCTTCTGCGTCTGGAGAATTCGTACTTTCGAGTTTTAAGTGTTCGTTGCAAAATGAACCATGCCATTCCATGTGGCATCCATGTTGCCTATTTATCCCGAATTCATCATCTGCCTTTTCCCAACTATTTTGGGGTTACCTCCTAGTCTAGTCTTAAACAGCTGAACCGGTATTACCAGTATTAGTGCCGGTCTAACGTCTACAGCTCGGTTATTAGGTAACAAGATACTCCTTGGTAAGCTGGTCATCTCAAACCAAATACAATCTACGTATGCTGCTAACAAATCGCAACAGGAAACCACTATTCTTTAGTGTATGGCAATCAAGCCGACTGCCTAATGATAAGTGTTCATAGCCCATTATGAATATGTGTAAATAAATAAATAAAAGTATCTTCATTGTTTTAGTTTTTAGTGTCATATAAAACATCTTTCGCTTGGAACTGTTAACCGATTCGCGAAAAAAAAAACAAATTCTCATACTTACAACGTTTTGATTGGATGCAACTACGAAAAGTTTTTTGTTACGTCAATTACGTGTATCATAGCGAAAGTTCCTTATTATGATGATGAATCACCCCCTTGACGGATGCAGGTGACTAAATCCCCACCTGTATAACTAGGTATATGAAAGCGTGACAATGGCGCAGAAGTGGCGGTACTAATGTAGTTATATAACAATCTGGGTTAATTGCTATCTAGTTCTATCCTCAATTATTATATGGTGCGAAATAAATAGTTTGTGTAGAATTCCGAGAAAACTGGTTTCTTATTATTGACCCAATCGAAAGTTTGGGATTTTTGAACTTTCTTCTTATTTGCATGGGCCAGCCTATTTCGTAACGGTATGTACTCAATCAAGCAAAATGTAGGTATTGTTGTATAGCAAACATTACGTGTTACGGAAAGAAAGATGCCCATTTTTGTTGTCTTTCAAAGGCATTTGACCTCGTCAACTGTGAGAAGCTCCTGTATGGGCTGTATCTGACATTTGACCTTATTGAAGTTCTAGTACCGTGTCTGTTGAAATAACGTGACCGTATCTTTTGAACTGTGGACATAGACAGGGTGGATTATTATCCCCTGTTCTGTTTAACCGAAGTCAGCTCTTGGTAAGCAAAAGTCAGCAGATGGTGTTACTAGGTTAACAGTCTGAGCTTTGCAGACGATATGGTGCTGCTGCGCCCATCAATCAGTGTACTTCAGAAATTGCTTGTCGTGGGTAAACCGTGTAACCGCAAACCGGAAACCCATCCAATCGCGATGACAGAAAGGCAATGCTGCGATCACCATCTACAGAAGAGTTACATAAAAACCAGTCGAGATGGATCGTGTCGGTTCGGTCTGTCAGAGTCAGTTTGCCTACTTTTATGAGGTGATACAAGGGCTTATCTACATTTATTATAACGTCAAGAAGTCACAAATGTTGATTTTTAGGACCACACTTGTATCGCTCCTTCTGCAAAACATTATAAAAACCCTATAAAGGTTTTCCACCTTTAGTTTATAAAGGTGGAAAACCTTTATAGGGTTTTAGTCCGTGTAAACAGGTTTGCGTCGTAGGGATGTGAAAGTGAATCTTGTCAAGGCGTAGACGTGTCTTTACAATAAACTTTCCAGAGTTATTACACATCTATAACTTAATACCATGCCCTACTTATTCTGTATAATAACGGTTTCAGGATGCAGTTTAGGTTTCCGAGTTCCTGCAGCGCACCTCTAAAGAGAGCGGCGCTACTACTAATTTATTATTATTAAGAATGCGTGCAACATATTGGAGCCCGAACGGTATCCTAATGACCTTGATTCAGAAGCCTGATAGTCCGTTTCTTGATAATTAGATACACACTCACGTGCCTACTAGATGCGTGAGGCGAATGTTTTAAGCATGAACATAAATAAATAAAAATAAAATAAATTATAATATTTTACTAATACATACAGATCGGGGATTGTTACACTAAAATACTAGTAGGTACCTACTATGGATCTGATTTCCGTTATATCCGCTTTATTGTTTCATTATTGTAATAGGATCTATGATAAATCGATCCCGAGACAGATCGACCCCGACATTTCGATTCCGGGACATCTCGACACTAGGAAAGTTCGACTCTGACAACTCTTATCGACATTTCCACGCCGACAATCTTTAACCTGACAACTTGAACCCGATAACGGGAATAAATAAAGAAGGCTTATTTTGCTCCCTCTCATCATACATCAACATCCGCTTCCAACCTAATTTGTGGTGTCCCCCGCACCACAAATTCCCTAAGTACCTAGATGAGCTCGCTTCGCTCGTTCTCATACTGCTTAGTACAGAAACTGGGTTAGAAATGCCAGTGTCAAGGTCGAGTTATCCCGGGGTCGAGGTGAAACAACAATATAACGTCACGTCTGCTTCCTCAAGGTTCAGGTGTAGGTACCAATTTCGCCAGTTATGTTTAAGTCACATAATAATGTGAAAGGGGAGAATCTATCGCCATTACCTAACTGAGCAAAAATTCAGACTGGGCAGCTACTAAGAAATTCCTGAAGGAAAAATTAAAAACACTCGGTTCGACCCGAGAATCGAGCCCAGGATCATGCGCGAGGCTGATAGTTAAAAAAATATATATTATATCGATAACAAGACCAGAGCAACGATGAATAAACTGAAAACCTATACGATAAGAATATGAATATGAACCTTCATAGTATTGAGAAAAACAAAAAAACCTTACCTTTACATGAATAGAGCTGTTTGAAGTCTATCGAACGTAAATTAATTATTGCCCACCTGGTATTAAAAAAAATCACTCAACTTTTAAAATAATTTTGAATTTTTACAATGTTTATAAAAATATTCGGTTTCGAATATTGATTGACTAGCTTTCAACACTCACGTTTCCACAAAGCACGTCTCATAACTACAATGAACTGCATTCATTCATGCTCATTATTGCTCATGCACCCACACCCTACACTCTTTCACGGACCACCCCACTTCTGAGAGTGAACTAGTATTGTAATGCATGGAACTTATAAGTACTCATCTGCCTAGCCTTTTCCCGACTTTATTAGGGTCGGCTTCCAGTCTTACATACCAGATGCAGCTAACTACCAGTATTTTACATGGAGCGATTGCCTATCTGACCACGACGCAGACGACTCAGTTAGTACTAGGTAAAACGGTACCCCTTGGTAAGACTGGTTATCAGACTTTCGGGCCACTGACTACCTGTAACGACTGTCAAAGAATGAAAGATCTAGAAATGACAGCTGGGACCAACGGCATGGAGTGCTTTCCAAGACACGGAGGGAACTCGGTATGTAATGATGGTCACCAATCTACAGATTGACCTTGGCAAGCGCGGCCTAACCTTGAAGGACCTTCGACCTGTGGGGCTGTTATTATTAGGCCTACGCGACAGTAATTTAAAAAGTGGCAATGCTAAAAAAAAACTATATGTGGTATACAAACTCAAACGTCACAAAGTTATAGATTTGACTTTGTGACTAAAACCGCACTACAGTATCTATTTTGTTTTGGTATCGGTAATGTCTTGGTTTTCCTACAGTACATAATACTTCCATTCTAATTCTACTTTTTGCTCGCTAGAGTATTAATATTCTGTGGAAAAAATACTGCCAGTGTCACTGTCACTTGTGTCACCTTAAAGAAAAAACTACGACAGAAAACTTGGAATCTGATTGAACGTAATTTTCATTTCCAGAGATTGTTACGTAAAAATTAAGATGTTTCAGGTAATTAGCCGTGCAGCGAGTTTATCTAGAGCTCCGCTGTCTAGGTAAGTGTATTAACAGAACAATCCCCAGATTAAGTTCAATTGCTCATACAAATAGAACTTAGCAGCTCAAGCCAAATCAATGACAGCAAGATTTTGTTTTTAGGTCCTTGCCCGCATTCTCAACAACATCGTTCCTCAATGATCGCGATCAACTTACTCGACGTGAGGCGCCCAAGATTGAGAATGATGTTGCGGTCGCAACGCCAGACGAAGCACAACAAAGATATATTTTGGAATCAACCATTCAGGTTCCAGTTAAGGTGAGATTGGTTTCGGTCTGAGGTGGAATTAAAAGTATCAACAAGGTGGCATACCGAATGTTAAGAATCTTTATAATCCATTTCTTTTATAGGTATACAGAGGTATACATAGACAATGTTGATTTAGTTCTAAAACCTCCTATTACAAACTTATTGTGATGGAAACTCCTGTCTTTGAAGTTATAAGCCTTGATCTTGCCTGCAGTTAAATACTGTGTACTGATTAAACTTCTCAGACATACTTCTAAACTTGAGAAGAATGGGTTATAACTAATATTTGATATTTATCATTGCTTATTTATTAAAAAAATATTTGTACAATGCTTTCCAGGTGGATCTGACCCCTGTCAGTGGAGTTCCAGACGAACATATTGTGACCCGTCGTGTGCGCATCTACCAGCCTCCCAAGAATGCCATGCAGAGTGGCACCAACAATATCCATCATTGGGAGATGGAGTTTGACAACCGCCAACGCTGGGAGAATCCCTTGATGGGCTGGACATCTACTGGTGACCCACTATCCAACATGAAAGTAGTCTTCACATCTCCTGAAGAGGCTATTGAACACTGTGAGAAGAATGGATGGTGCTGGTTCCTAGATACCCCTAAGATTGACAAACCAGTTAGGCCTAAGAGCTATGGACTTAATTTCTCATGGAACCGACGTACCAGGGTGTCTACGAAATAGAAATGTTAGTAAAATTCAATTATTCTGTTATTTAGCCAAGATTATTTAATATACCAAATGGATTTCATATCCTGTTAATTTTTTATTTTAATTCAAAATTAGAAGAGTTAAATGTATGATTACTAAATAAATAGCTACTGTTGAGTTTATCTTGGTTTATTTTCTTGAGGTTTTGTTTTCAACTGCATTTCTACATGAATTAGTATCTCTCAGTACCACCTTTTTTTTTTTAAATTTTTGTTCATAGTTTTTTCTTAATACTTTGAAGGTGTAATATTTGGTTTTTGTTTCCAATTGATGTTATTTCCAATTATTTGGGTGGGTGTATAAATTAAGTTAATTAAAAGATAGCTTAGTATTTTGAAAAATTATAAATATAGTTCAAGTTTAACTGAACTTTAGATAATATTGTTACTTTTCTTGGGAACTATATTCTTTTTTTAGGTATAAATAATAACTTTTCTTGGGAACTAAATAGCGATGCTGATTATATAAGTTGCTTATATCATCCAGAAGTTAATCATTTTGATTAGCTCCACTATATCTATTATACTGGTAACTCTAAAGCATTGTTTTTTGTTAGGGACTTAGGGACCTCGTGCACTACGCGGCCACGACTTGTCGCATGACCAGCTTCTCTCTTGAACAAAACTGGTTGGTTACCAGGTTGTGCGACCAGCTCTCTTCCTGGTTTCGACCAAAAGTAGTGGGCGAGGTAGTCTTATACTCACTCATAAATACTCGATCACATAATCCTCCTTTGTTTGATGGAGGTACTTACCTTACCTTAACAACGGTATGTAATAAAATGCAACATTTTCTATATTTTCATTTAATCATAGTTTTCAACATGGTTAATTTATATTTTGTACCTCGGAAGAAAATCATATTTCGCAGGTCTCATTTAAAGTTTTTATTTACATATAATACAATTTAAACATATGTTACACAAATCGAACCATGCTCAACACATGCTTTAAACATTGCAATTTCACTAACTACAATAGTTTTACATGTACATCGTACATAATTATAAATTATAGTTAAAGTAACCACTAACAACCTCTCAAGATTATAACTATAGATAAAATTATGAAAAATTATTGCATCTTCTTCATTATTTACATAGTAATGAACAATATTGAGAAATATTATCTATTCTATTAGAACAATTTTATCATGCTTCTTCCTTTTAGAATTTAAAATATTTAATAGTGAGTGTGGGTTGTTGAAATATCAAAGGGTTCAAAGCAAATGGTGTAAAACTTGTCACAAAGCGAGGTGGTACAAATACTAGTATGTTACAAGGTGTCAGCATCTAAAATTCTAGCATAATCTGATACAGGCCTCGAAAATTCTAAGTAAAAATGAATTCAAAAGTTGGTCAAGAATATAATTAGTAAATTGAGATAATTTTTTAAACAAAATAAGTTTGGTCCTTGCTAAATTGGAAAATTTTTGGGGGTTTAAAAATTTACCTGCTCAAGTATACTTCTAGAGAAATCTTAAAATTTTCTTTTTAAACTTTTCTTTTAGAAAAAAAGCTAATTCTATAGTTATTATGAACTATTTAAAACCAACGCATCAACTTTTTATTGAATGCTTTACAATCTTCCTAAGTAAATTCTCGTCATACGTGTATTATCGGTTCCAAAAGTGATTTGTGGCGGTAATTGATTCGCCAACAAATAAAATGTAATCACTTTTCGGGCCGATTGTACATAAATGCAGCTAAAATATAATTCGAAAGCACTTGGTGCGCCTAATATATAGCAACTCGTTAACACTAATAGCAGCTAATGTTACAACTATAAAACAATCAACAAAAGTAACATGTGGACGGGCTAAATTTAACAAATTATACACTTTCGCTTAATGAAAATTCATACATGTATAAAATTATATAACACTTGAAGTAATCGGTAATTATAATTTACATTGTAGGCACATAAGTTCATAATCATTTAAATTAAATATTGTAGGGAAATAGCAGATAAATAAAGAACAATTATAAACAAAATGAAAGTGTCTTTTACAAATAAATACTAATGTAACTTCAAAAACTAACTACATAATATTTCAATACCTATGAGATTTGTGCGAATATTTTCCCATTTTGTACATGTCTGTATCCATTTAGCTTGCCTTGGTTGTGCGAGAAAGGAATCTGGTTACTAAATGTAATTTTAGTAGGTAGTAAGGTGGGAAGTAATGATTTATATCAGAACTAGCATTTCCAAAACAAAATCTCGACTTTGGTCGATTATTGTGCATAAGTGTACTTAAACTTGCCTTTCGTCGTTGCAAATCAGGAGTGGAATTCATAAAGACTTCTATGAACACTGACATTCGATTAAAATTACAATGCGTTTGTAAAAAAGCAACAACTCTACCGTTTTTAGTTCTAAATCGTTGTTGTGGATACCTACATGAAACTTGTTGAATAAATAAAATTGTGAGGTATAATTATGATTTTTTGGGTTTTAACCATTGAATTTTTAACTATTTTAATACCCACTTATTTTAAATATCTACCTATCATGTCAAAAAGATTAAAGCTCTATCGAGATCATATTGACTAGTAGGTAGTTAAGACTATAATTAATTTTTGTCGTATAAAAAAATCTACGTATGCTTACAGCTGCACCTGTTATAAAATAAATGGCTAAAAACTGATCATTTAGAATCTTGAAGTTGAACATTTCTATTACAGCAGTCAAATCTACCTACACCTGTAACATTTTGGTAAACATAGAGTAATGTAATGTACTAAAGGTCGAGATAAGTTAGGGGTTGAGCCTATTGGTAGATATTCTTAAATACTTTTCATTTGGTGGTGGAAGTTTTGAATCAAATTCATAAATACCTTACGTAGTTTGAAATATCCACCCTGTATACTACATTACTATTTTAAAGTACTATAAGGGAGCTGTTTATTTTTACTTAAAGTCTTTTGACGTTGCCACGCCTTTTCCACAACCTGAGTATAAAAATTCTGCCTGGATATTAGTTATAGCATTTATGTATTTAATAATACAGGTTTTAAGAGAGACATATACCAATTGATTTTATATAAATGAGGAAATAGGAGGTTTAATTACATTAAATATATCAAGCACACTTTTCCCTAAATAATATGGCAACATACTTAAAATTAATACATAACAACATGCCCTCCATTTTAATACTCATAATTATATTAGAACCAATATTTTGCAAATACTTAATTTCTAATAATCTTCAACAATATAATGGCAATTGATCTGGAAAAATGCATCTATTTTAGAAAGCCTGAACTCACTGAGGCGATAAATCTATGATGATTAAGTTATTTTTAGGTAAACCGCACACCAAACAAGCATTAAGGCATGTAATATAACTATTTTGTAAAATTAAAATAGACTAAAAAGTTCACAACGGTACGTGAAAATATTCCAGCCTTTAATTGAATTTGAGTGAGACTTTCAATTGTGTTGACCCCAATGATTACAGTTTATAAAGATACGAATTGAGTGATAACATTATCAATATTGAAAAGCAAAACAATACAATACAAAACACAAATTAAACGAAAATGTCACCCACAGTAACTAATAAATAATTAACTTTTTTACAACTATGTTCTCCGTGGAGTTCCCCAGGGTAATATTCTAGGCCCGTTGCTATTACAACAGTTTATTTATTGAACCATACCATGATAATATCGGTATTATGTGTATATTTATGCCACGAAAAGAATGGTAAAAATATAATTTATAGTTAAAACATATTGTCGCTTTGTCAGAATCTTATTATAAACAGAATTAGTATTATGCCTATGATTATTATTTGGCGTGCAGCTTGCTTTCATGAGTTCCATTTTATTATTTCTATCGACATGGTGACATCAGTCATTCTCATATACAATACTATTTACAATAACAAATTGATTTACATACAACTTGATAATGGCCTCGCGTATCTACTTAAATAAGTATTAAAATTTATTTTAAAAAAAGAGCTGTCTTACCGAATTTTGGATTGTAGAAAAAGGATATGGCAAGTTTCTAATTAGTTTTAGAATAATCGAGATCTATGAACTAATTAGTCGAAAAAAGTTTGAGGATGACAATCTTGTAATTATGTATAAACTTCACGTGTAGTTAATTATTTACCCATGTAAACTTTGTAAAGCTAAACCTTTCCCATAAGTACATCCTATTTTCTGGAGTATGGTAAATAGGTAACGCGATAGAATTTAGGCACATGTTTAGGTGGCGTATTGTTTCTTGATAAATCTGCGATTTCTTTTTGTATTATAGTTGCGAGTCTTACAAATCTTTAAAAAGCTAAAATCTACACAAATCCTAGTTTTCTACAATCCAAAAAACCGGATTCAGCAACATTAATCTATCGAAGCATCTACAAACCAATGTTACCTAATAAACCTATCTGCGTGTAATACAACTTGCGTGGCGCATTTCAGCGCAGTTCAGTATCGTAAAGCTTATTGAATTCGACGAGATACTAATGAAAACGTTATTGTAACGACTCTGGAAGTTTCCGGTTAGTACTGTATTTAACTATTTATTATTATAAAGTGTTGAGATAAATGGGCACATTTCATAATCTACCGGTAAATAACAAAATTAAATCACTCGTGCCCTAACGTTTACTGGTAGATGTACAGAAACGGGGTCATCTATCTCAACGTATCCACCATAATGACGACCGCGAACGGGGCTAGTTAAATTTAAAAATCACAATTATTCTCCGGAACACTGCCGGTTGGAGAGTCAATAGGGATCGTTCGGTTCGGGAACGTCCTGGGGCAGAGCTCGGGGCGCGAGCTCGGGAGTCGGAGATCAGCTGGGGCGCTCGTCCGACTCGCGGTGTACCAGCACGCGCACCAGCGTGGGGGGCGGCGCGGGCGGCGGGGCGGGCGGCGGGGCGGGCGGCCCGGGCGCGGCGTCGGGCGACGCCTCCGTCACCAGGATGCTGACCTCGCTGTTGGCGTGCGGCGACGGCGTGCGCGCGCGCGCCGGCGGCGTCACGCGCCGCATGCTGCTGCGCCGCGAGCTGCTCAGCCGAAGGGAACCTGCGGGACGTCACACACAACACCATAACACACCACTTCCCAAATTGTTTGTAGATCCTAGAAGTTGATTTCAGTGTTTTCATTGAAGTGCTTCAGTTGAGGTGGTAAAGCCATCTAGGTAATCCTTACACGACACCCATTTTTATTAAACCAAGCAAACTTCTTGAAATTTCGTTGATGTGGTTTTTGGATTCTTTCATTCTATGATTCAAATCGGGTGCTGCTTGCACAGTAACTTAGAAAATGTATCTTGAGTACATCGACTAAGGCAACACAGAACGCCACAGACTCAACGGTGTAACCTCCGGTAGAAGAAGCTCGGTAATAATGAAGGTGGCACCTACGCCAGCTAGTGTTGATTTCGTGTCATCTATTGTGTTGATCAGTGCGATCGAGTGTTAACACCTTTGCCAAATAGGCACTGTCAATTAAGAAAATACAGAATTGTACTTACGGACTCCTGAGTTGCGTTAAAAGTGAAGGAAAGACTATATAGGGGAACAAACTACTCAGACTTACACACTACATGCCGACATTCACTTACAAAGATACCTATAGCTACAGAAGCGAGAATCTGGGGTATCTACTACTAAAACATGCAAAAGCTCTACGTCCTGGATACTTTTGAAACTGTTCTTAGGTATGCTTGTAAGACACGCCATCTAAAAACTGAGAAATAAAGGTGAAATATAAACTCATTTGAAATAGATTTGAGTACCTAGACGGTATGTAGAATTTAAAAAGCCAATCAAAGCTTCAATCACTTAAAATTTTGAATCAAATGAATTTAGGTAGGTGCCTAAGAAGTTTAGGACCGAGTGGTTGGTTCTGGGGCTACTCTTGACTACAAATACTTCCAGACTGACGTACATATATTTCCAGTAAAACAGGCACAAGACAATCAAACGAAAGCAAACACTCAAGAAATGACTAAATATTGTTTTTTAGGTTTACTTTCCGAGTCCATTTACTAAAGGATTAGGGAAAAATTTAAAGACTGGTGACTAACCACTCAGTGCTAGCCAAGTCTTAGCTGAGCAAGGCGTTGCAAAAGGTAACTCATTGCATAATGCTATTAACTGCATAAAACTTTTTAACACACAATTCAACGCATTGCCCAGCCATACAGAAGTCTAATCAAAAATGCATCTATCTCTAAACCTACTGCGGAAGAGACACGGAAAGCAAAACATTACATATGAACCTGCTCGTTTCGGGCCGGTCTCTTCGTCCATGGCGTCCTGATGCCGAAGGAAGATCGGCAGCCCGTAGGCCGAGCGCCTTCGAGGCGGCGCCGACTCAGAACCACTTGGCTGTACCACGACAAATGTTACTAGCTTTAAAAATGAAGAGGATGGGGGCCGGCGACCGATATTGCCAACGCTGGATATGACTGGTGTTGTGGGATACACCTAGGGCTCTATATAATGAAGACAAGCAGCTAAAATTCCTCCTGGAGGAATCTCTCCGCCTGTATTTTACTAAGAAATTAAGCTTGACTACCGTTCTGCAAGTATTAAGTAACTAGAGATGGAACAAAGTCAACTTGACTACTTAAATTACCAACTACTCCGGCGGTTTCTTTTCCATAAAAAAAATCTTACTGAATCAATAACTCTAATCTATCATCAAGGACTAGGACGATGTTTAAGCATAATCGTGTATCTGATCTGTGTGTAGAAATATTAAATGTGTAGTGTAAAGTGTCGTCTGCCCTACAAATCTACCCCTGTACCGAGGCTAAAGTACACGGCAGTAGCGAAGGTTCAATTTTTGTAAGAGGAAAGCCGGAGTACATATCTTGAATGTGATTATATTATTTGTCTATAGAATACTGACTGTGCCATTTTTCAAAGGGAATCCGGTAGGAATCGAGTTGTATGGAACCTTCGCCACTGGTACACGGAATTAGTTACAAGTTTGTTGCCATTTGAACCGTTAAACGGCCAACCCAGACGCTGGGGCATATGAAAACTGCCCCGGTACTGAGTTTATGTGGTCGGTACCCACCTGTTCTCCGGGCGCGGCCCCCGGCAGCAGCAGCAGCGGCAGGTTGAGCCACGCTCCCCCCAGCTCGCTGATGTCGGACGCGTCGGAAGCGCGCGACGACTTGCGACTGGACGCGTGCGATCCGCGCCGCACGTGCAACAGCGCGCTCAGCCGACCACCCCAGCCTCCGCCGGGGGACCACTTCGTGCTTTCTTCTTCTTGAGAGGGGCTGCGGTTCTTACGCCTGGAATTGTGGTAAGTGTTTCTTATTTTTCATCTTACTTTTCAAGGTGTTAAATCAAATTATAAACGAACTTTTGCTACGGTTTAAAACATGAACCAATGTTCATGTTTTTTTTATTTCTTCCTCCTTTCCTGTATTCAAACTAGGCTGATAATCAACATCTTTTGAAAGGCATAATTGCATTAGTCAGTCCCGAAAACCGCAAACCTTTCACCACTCGAAGAGTAAGAGAATTCATACTCACTTGACATAATCTCTAAACGCCCGCTGCACCGTGCGGGCCGCCTTATCCTCTCTCTTCCATATCCTGGTCGAGGACACAATCTCCAGCTCTTTCCTCGTCGGGAACTGCTTCTTGAACTTGATATCCATCTGTTCCTGCAGCTGTCTGAATGTGTCCGTCTCTTCAACATGCCCCAGAACATGTTTGACCAGGGAATGGAGTATATCTAAACAATGAATCTTGTTGCCTTTCGCGATCGGCAGATTAAAACTGACTAAAGCCACTGTATTTGGTTTGGAAATGCCTAGCGGAGGGTCTAAGGAAGCTATGAAGTCTGATAGTTGAGCGAAACTTATGAATTGGGTTGCGTGGGGGTCGTATCTGTAAAGAAGAATATTTGTGCATTAGTTTTTTTGATACTAAAAGATGATGACGTACAGTAGTTTAAAATTGTTTGGAAAAAATAAGATTACACGAATATCTGTCGGTTGAATAGATCCTAGATAAAACTGCTGTTATTCAAAAATCAAACTAACATTCGTACGATACGTGCTTGCTCCCTAAATACGTTTATTTCTTTAGAACCACAAAATAATTGCTAAATACCGTTCCCACAAATGATGAGGTTAATGCCAAGCAATAATTGTTTGAGTAACTTTTAATGTGTTGAGCTGGAGAGCCGGGATCGAGATAGATGGCAAGATTTACGAGCTTCCCTTTACGACGTCATTTGTGTTTAAAGTGTCCGTTCTGAACTGTCGTAATTGTAAATAGCTCTAATAACTGTAAGTGGCCTATTGGTTACAGAATGGTTTAATGTTGGAAGTGGTGAGCCAAGTATTATCAGCGGAATTTTGTTGATGTTCCGTGATTATGTAGGTACGGATATTTTATTTCAGTCAAAAGTTAAATAACAAGAAAGCCCAAAATAAATGTAGTGTCAATGAACAGTATAACTCCGCCGGTGGTGGTGTCAATTTGGTGCTGTTACGAGGAACGAAAGAATATAAACCATTTTGAAATTATTAGCTGATAAAACGATTGTCAAGTATGTACAAGCAAATATACTCACTTTGACCACCGTATATAGAACATCTCGAGATCATCCTCCACGATGCCAATCTCTTCCTCCTGATGCGCCTGGTTGAAGTTTTCGAGGATGATGGCGATGTACATGTTGATGACAATCATGTAGCTGATGATGATGAACGACGTGAAGTACGTGATGGCCAGTAGGGGGCTCCCGCAGTTGCCGTTCTGGCCAGGATGCTCTCCTAACTCGCATTCAGGAGGCTGGATCATGAGGGATTCTAGTACGTCGTTCCAACCAGCTGATGTCATCAAACTGGAATGTGGATAGAAGGAATAGTTATTGTTGAGCCAAGAGAATAAAATGATGTGATGAGATCCACAAATTATAACATAGCCACTAATTATTTCCCCCCACCACGAAGCATTCTTGAATAACATCGACGACAACGGGACAAGCATTATATTGTACCTAGCTACAATAAGTACCTGTTTGTGCAATAAAACTCACACCAGTTCATTCAATAGATCATCACAGAGGTCTTTAAAAAAAAGTCATGATATTTAGTTCAACGTGCTTACCTAGGTTGGTCTGTGGATGGGTGACCGCCCATTACATACCGAGTTTCCTCCGTGCCTCGGAAAGCACGTTAAGCCGTTGGTCCCGGCTGTCATCTGTAGATCTTTGACAGTCGTTACAGATAGTCCGTGCCCCAAAAAGTCTGACAACCAGTCTTACCAAGGGGTATTACCCAGTACTAACTGGGTTGTGGTCAGATAGGCAGTCGCTCCATTTAAATACTGGTATTCAGTTGCATCCGGTTAGACTGGAAGCCGACCCCAACATAGTTGGGAAAAGGCTAGGCAGATGATTTAGTTTAGCCCAGAAGCTGACCACGTTAATCAGGGTATCAGTGTCGTTGTTTATGTCTTCAAATTTGTCAGCTTAGATACGGACGGAGTTACCTACGGACTTTAGAAACATCAACTAATAGTGCATAGCCTGGTAGAAACTTACCGAAAAAGCAACTGCATGCTTCTTCCGAAGGTCTGAAAGTTAACGATGTCGTTAAGCGCGCCCTGCTCCTTGACGTGACCGAACACGGACATGCCGATGATGGCGTAGATGAACGTGATGAGGGCCAGCAGCGCGCCGATGTTGAACAGCGCGGGCAGTGACACCACTAGCGCGAACAGTAGTTTTCTAATGCCCTTAGCGGCCTGTAAGAAAGATAGAGACGGTGTTGTTACATGAGATAATATAAGAGAACAGATGATGAATATCTACTAACAAAACAGTATCACAATGCATAGTTTAAGCTCCATTTAATAAAAGGGCTTAAAATTCTGGGATGCTGCGAAATTCTTGGAATAAAAGCCCACTCGGCGGTCACGCTTCCAAACACTAGAAAAACGAGGCTGATTTGTTTCAGATAGTTCTTTTCAGAGCCTCTTTAGTCTACTTATAGAGAAATCTGGTGGATAACGGAACCGACTGTACATAGTGTCTAAAAGACATGACTACAAGCCAGGCAATTAGAACAATACTTACTTTAATCAGTCTTAAAATTCTCCCTATCCGGAACACCCGGACGACTCTCAGCAAGGTGGGCGATATGGGCAGGTCGATCATGATATCCTCCATCAGGATGCCCAGGATTGAAGCCAGCACCAGCAGAAAGTCGAACACGTTCCACGGCACCGTGAAGTAGTGGTACCGAAGACCTACTATTTTTACTATCGCTTCTGTAAGGTTTAGAAACGTTAGGAGCAAAGATGGTGATAGTGGGTTAACTATAAGCGGTAACCGCGCCATACCCTCAAACTCAAATTAAGAAACATCGTGGTTCTTGAAGGTTCAATAAGTCAAGTCTAGTTCAGTGTGTAAAAACACGATGATTCGGGTTTATTCTATGACGATCTAATGGACTTTAAAAGAATTGAAGGGTCTGGCGTGGTTGATACTAAAAATATTGAAACGATTATCGTACCTAAACCAAATACAGTCGTGAAAAACGCATTACTAACTTCTAATATAAAGAAAACAGAATGCGGTTGATCATAATGTTCTATGCCCATAGTGAGCATATTCAGAAATATTAAAACGAAAATGGCGATTTCGAATCTTCGCGAATTCGAGAGATCGTAGAACATCGCTAAGAATTGATTCCTCGGCCTTTTTATTACTTTCTGGGGCTTTTTTCTACCGAGTTTCTTCATTGCTGTATAGTAATGCTTTTGACTCTCGGTAAGGAACATTTCTAAAACTCCACCTTCGTACTGAAAAGGGAATTGATAGCATTAACACTGGACAAAACTATTGAACACAATAAGGTTGGAATTATGTATGAAAAAGAAATTACCTTCTTCTTGAGCATATTAAAATTATCTATAATTACTCCTATAAACAGATTAAGGGTGAAAAATGAACCGCATACGATGAAAATGACAAAATAAATATATGCGTAGATGTTGGCTTCTCTCGCCGGCTGTAAGTCTACTCCTCGCGCGTCCACAGCGTCGGCCATCACCTCCATCCAACCCTCGAACGTGGCTACTTGAAATAACGCCAAGTAGGCTATGCCCACGTGGTCGAACGATATTTTCGAATTTATCCAAGTGAAATTGTTGTAATAACATTCCCATTTATCGTTCACTATCTAAAATCAAACGGAAACCATTAAAGACTCCATATAAAAAAAAAGAAATATTTGTCTTTATGTAGGAATACTTGCCTCTAATGGTAATAATTCCCCTTCATCATCGACGCACTTATAAAACTTCCCACCAAAAAACTGCACTCCCATGATAGAAAATATTAACCAAAACACTAGACACACTAACAATACGTTGAAGATACTAGGTATCGCGTACATTAGAGCGTTCACTACGATACGCATCCCCTGCCACCGCGATATCGCTCGCAACGGCCTCAATGCACGTAAAGTTCTTAACGATCTTAACACTTTTAGGTTTTCATTTTCTTCTATCAACAAACTGAATACTGAAACCTGAAAGCGGAATTGAAGCGTTAAAAAGAGAAGTATGAAAGAGTCAATAAAAATATATGAAGAATTGATACTTACAAAAACTATAGTAAAGTCTAATAGCGTCCAGAAACTAGTGAAGTATCTGAAGAACCCCAACGCTATCCACTTTAGAAACATCTCGATGATGAAGATCATGCAGAACCCCAAGTTGGTCCAGTACAGTATTTTCTTCAACGGCTTGTTTTTTTCAAGGTGGATGTCTTCGAAGCAGAGAGTGATGCTGGACGCGAAGATCAGCACCAACACGAACCACTCGAAGGCTGGGGTGTCTACGTACCGCAGGATGTAGGTACGGAGAAACATCCAACGTTGACCCAAGTTGGTCTGAATACATGCATCCCAACAAGAACTCCTAAAAGGACAGCGTATTTGCATTCATTCGGGTTACAAGCAACTATTACAACCCTGTACCTACCTACATACTTCTGGATATCCTAAATACGTAGAGTCGTGATTCTAATTTCCATCCCTGGAACCTTTTATTTGTTACCTTGGTTCCGTAGTTTTGTAGGGATATTAGTACGATTAATGTTGTGAAGCAATGGTCATAGCAAAAAAGTTAGATGAATTACATAATAATTACATTACGGGATGCATTAGGTAGTTAAGAAGTGCAAAAGGTTAAGAGACATACACAACTCGTAAGGGCATGAAGATTAATGTCAAAGGAAGAAGAGTTAATCGTAAAATCGGTTTTCAAAAGGCTTGGATAACTACCAAACTCCTACAATAGAAATGGAAGCGAATATGGCATTGAGCATCGAGACATTCTTGAATGAATACATACGCATCGTAACATTGGCGAGGGAAACAGTTCTCGGGTACTTTCGGCTCTTTCTGTTTCCCAAATCCGGGGAAGTTTCCCATCGCATCAACATATTGACCCTGTGAGTTTTTTCTCCCACCTACGGTTAATTCATCTACATATGAGACTAAAGTTTGCCACGGACGCTTCATGTCTTCGTCATTTCCTTTGTCTGGTTCCTTACTTAGGTTGTTACTTGGCAGTTGTTCCCTGGGCTGGTGTTGCCTCTTCGGCTTTTCTGGCGTTGTTTTAGTTGACAATTGTGCCATTTCATAGTGTTCGTTTTCATCTGTAATTTTTATCATATCCGAGTTTTTTATTTGCCCTAAGTATACAAAGATATCTGTCTATTACATGTTTCTACGTGCTTTAAAATAATCCAATAAATAGACTTCTGTACCTAAGTGTATATAAAAAGTTAAACGAATTAGTGGGTATTATAACTGTAACTATAACTATTACAAAAATATCGTACCTCTCGAATCAGATGGCTGTGTGTGATATCCCGAAGACATCTGGTTCAATAACTTCTGTGCGGCGACTTGCTCGGTCGGCGATGTTGTGACGTCAAGATTTTCTTTTGAGTCTTCCCTAATACTAGTTATCTTATGTTCGGCCGCCAAGTCACGCACGTCTTTTAAAGTTTCTTGACTGCCGTGGTTAAAGTTGTTGGGAGCTTGGTAAAGCTGTGGGTACGCGATGTCGGAACCTACTGATATTGGCCTGAAATATTTTTGTAAAGTTAGATAACAGGTCTTGTGAACAAGTTTGAGATATCGTCGATTTAAATTCTTACTTTGAAGTATACGGCTTATCTCTTGAGTAGGTATGTTAATTCTAATCTTTAATTTAACAAGAAATAAATTGTCATTATTCTGTTTAACTTCTCGATTCTTATTTTTGATAAAAAATTGTTTTACATACCTATTTAACGCTTCTTGATAACTATGACTATAAATATTGTCGTGTGGGAACAGGATGGTCTCCTGTATCGACGCAGAGAATCTCTGCTCGCTCGGTATCGATGGTATCGACACCTTTTTCTCCTTTATGGCTTGCTGTTGTGTCATAAATTCGTTAACTAGCTCTTCTAACTTAGATTTTTTGTCAGTCTCTTTACTTCTCGATATAAGGAAACCTTTTTTTCTTACTATAGAACGTATTCTATCGAAACTTTTAGCTAATTTTGAATCTTCACCAACTTCCTGAAAATTAATGGAATCATTACCGTTCTTACTTATACCGTTATATTTTTGAATAAGGTTCACTTTCCCTTGTTTCTTCAGGGGTACTATCTCACTAATATCTGCGTTGTAGGCGGCGTTTATCGTACACATGCGTCGCACAGACGCCTCGCTAATGAAGAATGGATAATGGCGCCGACGTACGCCTACGCTGCGCGCCCGGTAAACGGTAGTGCGATATCATCTTCAGGCATTGCAAAAGGGGATTGGAAAGAATGGATGTCTGGCGAGAAGCGACAACGTACTTTTGAATTTCAAATGATATACTGGGTATTCAATAGATATTTGCCATTATGTACTTATCTTGTGATATTGGATTGAATTTTGTCTTTTTGTGCATAGGTAACAAATTCAATACCTATATGTAATCATAGACATTTACAATGAATCATTGAACAGATATACAATCTCAACTTCAACTGTTTAATATGCAAATAAAAATAACAAAGACAATTTGATGAACAACAAGATATAGTTACTAACCTCCTTCTTATTCTTAAGTTCCTCACTATTGAAGCTGTTGAGCAGCAAGGCAAGGAAGAGGTTGAGCACCATAAAGTTGCCCATGACGAGTGCGGGCAAGAATATGAAGAAGCAAGTCTCTGCCCCGTTCTCCTGCTCCGCACGCATGCAGTCCCATAGAGGCTCAATCCACTCGCCGCATAGGATCCGGAATATCATCATGAAGGAGTGGAAGAAGTCATTGAAGTTCCACCTTTGTATATTGATGAGTCAGGATTGTCAGTTAATACATTGATAGAAAAATCACTGATCGAGATGAACGTTTACATGCAATAGTAGAGATCTTAGGGGATTAAGAACAGAAATAAAAAACACTAAAACTACTCAATGGAAAATAAATAATACAAAAAGAAGTAACTTAGTATTCTGTTATAATACTAGCTGAAAAGTAAAGTTCTGAATAAATGTCGTGCAATTTCCGGTGAAGTCATACCTGGGTACTGGATCCGGGTCGAACTTATCGGGCGTGTAGGACTTGGAGAAGAGCTGCATACCGATCACAGCGAATATGTATATAACTATCACTAACACGAACGTCAAATTACCAAGAGCACCGATTGTCGATATTATAATACTCAATAACACTTTCATTGTAGTCCATGATTGAGCTAACTTTAACACTCGTAACTGAAACAGAGTTAAGGTATTATTACGATGGGTTCTATTTCCAGATGTGAGGATATAATTACCTAGTAAAATTAGAAAAAAATGAGGCTATCTACAGTTAGTTTAACTATTATACCTGAATTGTGGAAGAAGATGACACACCTAATCATTATAATTAAAACACAGAAAGAGAAAATAATCAAAGTTGGACATTAAGTTCTTAGATATTTCCAATCCATAAAATTCTGCAAATGCATTAAGTAAAGTTTTTTTTTAATGACTTACCAAACGAAGACCTCGCAACACTGATAGGCCATCGACGAGCTCAAATATTAGATCTAGAAGGCTTGCTGACACTATAATCAAGTCGAATATATTCCAGCCGCACGCAAAGAAGTCTTTGCTCATCGCCATCACTTTCATTATACATTCTAATGTAAATATCGACGTGAACACCTGAAAACCGTTCATTACGTTACTTTTTATTATTTGAGATTAGAAGTGAATGTAATAAAGCATAATTATGTCGGATGGACGTAAATAATAGTAATATTGGTTTTTTGATACGATTAGAAGCCACAATGATTTCTCATGAGTGTATCTACGGTAAAGCGTTGATTACCTTATTTCCTATATCTAAGGCCGATCTAACGTTCTCACTCATCCCATGATGCTCTAACGCAAGGAAGAGTGTATTGAGAACAATGCAAGTTGTAATGAACAACTCGAATAAGGGATCCTTCACGATCCCATACAAACAATTCTGGAACTGCAGCCAACCTTCATAGTCTATACAGCAAGTGACGCAGCACTCACAATTTCTATCCACCAGCTCATCTGCCAGAAATTTCAAACCAGTCACCAAAATATACACACATACAATAACAACAAATATCACACTTATACGTCACGAACAGAAGAAAGAAAGAAGTGAAGAAATAGATCAATTAGAATAAGCGAAAGCATAGTGAGGCAAATTCAAGTTTCATCGATGCAAAGCTTTCGTTTTACTGAATTAATCTATCACTTATCAAACATTAAACAACTCATCATGCATTGAAAGCGAAGTCAGGACAAAGAAAATATGCAGGAAAATTGCATAAAAATGCAAGGAAAACCAGCATGGTAGTACGAAAAATTTTGATATGCCAATTATGTGTACAAACGGTGCAGTTACCGGTACAGTGGTTACACTGAAAGTTCGACAAAACACTGATATGAATTTTGATGTTTCCAGATACGAATCGCATAAAAGTTATGCACAAGTGTTCAAAGTATTTGTTAAAGTAATTGATTGTAATGTGGAAAGACTTGAATGCGATTCTTGAGCTATGACAAGACGACAGCTAATCAATCGCAGTCACCCTGCAGTCTTCCTGTGGGGACAGGGGTGGACTGGGGGGTAGAAGCGTTTGCGTCTGTGTTTACTAACCTGTGAAGTAAGTGCAATTTTGCTCGTAATTGCCCATATGAGTTTTGTGCGTGGCTGCCAATAAACTGAGCTCATTAATTTTCGTCGTCTCCGCTTGCGGGAGGTCGGGCGCGCGCTTGTATGGCCAGTCCGCCCCTGACGATATTAATGAGGGTAGAAGCGAGATTGCAACCGTGTCGTATTAAAATGCTCAATGAAGTGTTCCTCATTGAGAAGTGAAGCTACTGGTGAATGTTGCCAACCATAGAATATAACTAGTCCATCTCTTTATGATTTGAAAATAAACGAATTGAAATCGCAGAAATGGAATAGATATTTCTATGACATATTAGCAGTACCTAAAACTGTTTTAATTGCATAATGTATTTGCAGTATCTACAACTTTGGAAGCTTTTACGAGAGTGAATTGAATTATTTGACGTACTAAGTGAATGAATTTGTTCGTAAAGCTACCAAAGAATATAAATGTGAAACCGTTTGATCAGGAATTTACAATACACGAGTGCTTCGCAGAATTACTCTCCAATCAAACGGTCCACGTATTCGAGGATTGTTCAAAAATCAAAGTGGAATCTTACATAATGCTTCTGAAATCCAAAGAAAATATCATCTGTTGCAAATGAGAGTTGAAGAATAGTTAGAATTTTTAGAAGAAAAAGTACTTAAAGTCAAACTACCTAATAATGTAATTTAGAAAATTTAAAATGAACCTGTACACTGTAATTTCAATTTAGAAAAGTAGAAAATTGGAACGCAAGCATTTAAAATTTGATAGATGTCGAAATCGAAATAATGAACTTCTAAGTGACGTAATTTTGACAAGAATTATTGAAGAACATGCAGAATTAGAGCCAATAAACTTACGTCCGTAATCTAAATCTACAAAATTAATTTTGCAAATTCATTAATATCAAGAATTGTACCGAACCCCTATAAAATGCATTCGTCGTCATAGTATAGTTAGCCCTTCGTGTTTGCAAAGCGTTCATTCTGATACATAGTGGCAGCATCGTTTAGTTTCAGTGTTATTTGTCTCGTGCTTTTCAGTGTTGAAGCCGTGCCAATAAACTGGATTAGGTTGTGTATTGCCATCAAATTGTTGAGTTACATTTGATTGCCTTCCAATTTCTCTATCACATGTGCCTGAATTTGTTTTGCAAACTATTCGTTTCGGAACCTTGTTGAATTTGATGGCATTACTGAACCCGAAAAGTTTTTAGGAAGTGAAAATTGTGCTAAAGTTCGAAGTAGATTTTACCTAGCACCACGATCTGGTTGAGGTAGTCAGGGTTCAGCGGATACTTGTCCTGAATGCTTTTCACGGGATTTTTTGGTTTCACAGCAGGTTTTTCACCTTTTGTTGGTTGTCTAAGTTTTATTTCTTGCGTTTGTGTGTCTTGGGTAACCTGTAAAAGCGGATATCTTTGGTACGTCGTACGATATGTTATAACTAAAATATAAATTTTGTCTCAACATATTTATTCTATTTGATAACATTATTAAATGATAGTAGTCAGCTTTCAGACACAACGGCACTCCTTAGTTCTCACAAAGATCTTCACAGTGACATCTATCTATATCTTTTGTAACTATTGTGAAACCAAACCGAACCCCTATGACTCATTAATGACATACCTGTTGAATCTGGGGCATGGGCATCGGCATAGCTATCGGTGTAGGCATCGGTGTGGGCATCGGCATTGGCATCTGCATCGGCATTGGCATCGGCATTTGCATTGGCGTCTGCATTGGCATTGGCATCGGCGTTGGTGGGTGGTTTGGCGGTAGCGGCAGCTGCGGTATGAGCAGATGCCTTCGTGGGTGTGGGTGTGGTGCCTGGTCGTCCGACGTATGCTCTCCGTCATCGTGGTCATCCACCACACCCGAGTCATCTAAGGAAGACTCTCTGTTGTTGCTGTGGTCACTTAGCTGGCGACCCGCTGCACTTAGTGCACCTCGACCTGGGATATACACAGTCCATCAATAATATTGTAGGAAACTATATCTACAGGCTTTTCAAGTATATTACCTAGCTCCATTTCGATCTTACCAATAATAATTCGGAATTTTCCAACTGAAATATCGTTACCTCTAATAAAACTAACTGTTACCAAATACATTTTCATATCTATTCCTTTCTCATCTATTACAAATTATGTTTGGAGAGAAAACTCTTCGTCTTCTGTAGGAGCATCTGAAAATGTTTATCCAATAAGTTTCTGCTCAAGGAAAATATTAACATATTCGAGAGTAGTCGGTATTCGACGGCGAATCAATCTTTCTGTCGTTGTATCGCAAGATTCATATTAATATGGAAGCTTTTAGTCCGACGTGCGCTGTAAATGGTACAGACGTACTACAGAGCAGAGTTTGTTACATAATTATGTCGTATACAGGGTGTAGCTTATAATAAATGTAATATTAAATGTGTATACAAGATTAGAAAGAGTATTTTGGACTCAATCCTTGTTTCAACAATTCTTTATCTGTGACCGTCGTTGAGATATAGACAATTAAGCATAGCTTTAATAATTTTGCTAGTCAAGGTCAAGGAGCTTTTAAATTATTCAGCTCCAGTATTTATGCCTCACTCGAAAATTATATACTTTATAAGTAATCCTGAAGTATCAAACATCAGGATGCAAACATATTGAACCCTGAAAATAACATTTGACTCTACAAAGCTGTTGGTCAAGTTCAAACATTTCCAATCCAATCTTTTACTTTTAGCTTTAGAACCTCAATAGTTCTTAGACAAATAAACACAGGTTGCGAAGAAGTATAAAATGATGTTGTACCTAATGCATTGTCTGGGTGCAAGGTGTGCGGCGGCGGCGGGGGCTGAGGCGCGGGCATCGGGGGCGGAGAGTTGCTCGGGGTCACAGACCGCGACCGAGACCGGCGGTTAGCGTCACTGAAACAACATGGCAGCTGTAGAGAAAGAAAGAAAAAAGAAAATTGTCCTCCATCTGAAATGAAAAAGAAAATCATGAATAGTTTGCGTCTTTTAAAATTAAAGAAATTATTTAAAGCCATCTTGCACCGCAGATAACTAAATGCAAAATGCATTTCGCGTTGAACATTTTAAACATCTTTTTGTCTCCGTCAAACGATTGGCAGAAAGAAAATGGTGTTTTAAATTAATTCGTTTAGCGCTGAAAGCTGGACGCTGGTGCAAGTTATCCTGCCTGGGCCTGTTACAGAATATGATGAATCAAGCTGTAAGAATTACTTGCAGAGATCTCTTAGTAGTTCGGTGATTAACAAACCACGTCACAGACAAACACAGTTAAAATTTTGCGTTAAAAAATGTGACCTGTAACTGACCTGTACACAAAAAAAAAACAGAAAACGAACTTATGGGGCAATCTTCAGCTTAATAACTGGAGCAGTAAACATATTATTACTGTTGCACGTATAAATCAAAAAGTTGCAACCTGTCACAAATATACGGAGGTAAAGCCCAGTATTCCGTAACGTTAGTATGCAAGCTGCAGGCTTCATGTGACCTAACTTTATGGTAACATTAGTGTGCATTGTACACAAGTTGCCATTGCTCTAAATTCTAAATTGTATTCAGCACGCAGGTATGACGTCTAACCACCGTGTGCACGCTGTCGAAATGCGATCTAATATTAATCTTTAGAATACTTCTCCTAGTCGTTTTTAGGAATTCATAACAAAAGGTTATATCATTTATAAGATCTCAAATGTGTATGCGGCGTGTCGTGTCTCCACAGACATTGGCCCATCTTACATCTTGTGCTGCATGCCCTAACACCTGCGCACTTGACGATCATATAACTGCATCAGCGAGCGGAGTTTGCATAGCCGAATTTTGGGCCAAACATGTTTAATAAAAATTTGCCATCGACACGCTAAGATTTATCTTTAAGTAATTGAGGAAGACAACCTCCAAAAACGTTTTGGGTCTAGGTTGATTTGACACAAAATCTGTGTTACCAAGGATACCTTTATTCAACCTTTATATAACGCTAGTTCGTAAAAAAAGAATTGGAAAATTGTAATCAATGAGATTACAAACTCTTCTTCAATCACACCTTTTAATTGAAAAAGATTGTTGTTATCTTTGTTACCCGTCTAACCTAACCTAACCTAACCTAACCTAACCAGAAACACAATCTATCACAAATCAATATACCGTCAATAACTGAACATACATCGTGGCATGTTTAAAAATGTATGGTCTCTCAAGTTCTGCCATTAATGGATACTCGGCTTAGCGGCAACCGCTCGCTATGGTAAGTGGTCCCGCAGCAAACAACATTATCATGTAAATTCACGTGTTGACTCCGACTTTTCCGGAATTGGGTCAAACAGGTGAGCTGGCTTTCAAACGGAAATATGTATTGTGGATTGTGGGAACTACATTTGTCGTCGGTTTCTCTAGATTAATAGTTTCGCTTTACTGCGGCTGTAATGTGGCAAGTTTAGTATTTATTATATTAATGTAAGGAGTTGCTGCTTTAATATTTCAAGAGAAAAAGGTTACGAGTTTGTACAACTCGCTCAAAGAGTGTTGCGTCCAAGTGCTTTGAACTTTAAATCGGATCAAGTTAATGAAGTGCTTAGAGGTTCTTCATTTAATTAAGAGCTGGAATGTAAAATGTTAAGTAAGGAAAATTAAGAAAGTTCGAGTTAACTAGCTAGGAAACAAAACAAAGACGAAAACTCACACGTACATATTAGATACGTACAAATATAAGAACCGAATCCTAATTTAATGAATGTTATCGTCTTATAGATATCTATTTTCTTAAATTCGAAATACGTTAGCTATAAATACGTTCAATGTTGCTCCAGCAACGAGCTCATTTCATCTGTTTGACGCTTTCCTTAAATTGCTTTACAGTTCCCTATATGTCTCCCAAGAGACTTTACTCAATGGAGTTTCACAAAGATTGGATTACGATTGGCGAAACTCAATATAACTCCAACTCAATCGAGTTGCTTCAGTTATGTCATCTATGCTACTGGAAATCATATTTTGCATTTCTCGATCTCATACAAGTAACTTCTGTACGTTAGAAACGTCATAGCAATATGTTGAGATGAAATCCGACAGTGCTCTTCGCGGGGGATCTTCTTGAAAAATATCCCTGTCAAAAGATACCAATACTTCAAAGAGTTACTTTAAAATATTGAGTCTGTCTTTTTAGCCTGATGCTTCGGCTACAGTCTTTTGATTTTCGAGTCGAGTCAATAGCCAGACAGCAGACAAAGCTCGGCAGAACCCAGACTAAATGAGCTTTTTCTTTATCACCTCGGATACTCGGAGCTTACAATCTGCTACGAATCGGGAATCGTTTGGTTTTATTGAATTACGCTTCTTAATTGGACAACTGTGAATCGATTGAGATTACGGTTTTGTTGTAAAATTTCACAGGGTAGACACTGTATTACGCCTATTTGGGATTGGTAAAATACTAAAGATACTTTATTTTTGTTTTAAAGGCATTAGGCATTTAGTTTCGTCTATTACATATATACAGGGTGTAAACGGACCCTTATCGAAGAAGTAAACCAAGAATTCTGTACATCAAACCAAGTAACCCTACGCAAAAAAATATTGCTGGGAAACGGCTTTTATTTGGGGTGAAAAATCACATTTTACAGAAAAACTCAATGTAACGCACTTTATACATTGTGCTGATAGATGCTTTGAATAGTGAACGGGTGGGTCATGGAGATATGAAAAATAAAGATCATCATCATCATCTGCCTAGCCTTTTCCCAACTATGTTGGGGTCGGCTTCCAGTCTAACCGGATGCAGCTGAATACCAGTATTTTGCATGGAGCGACTGCCTATCTGACCTCCACAACCCAGTTAGTACTGGGTAATACGATACCCCTTGGTAAGACTGGTTGTCAGACTTTTTGGGCCACTGACTACCTAACGACTGTCAAAGATCTACAAATGACACCCGGGACCAACGGCTTAACGTGCTTTCCGAGGCACGGAGGAAACTCGGTATGTAATGGGTGGTCACCCATCCACAGACCAACCTAGGCAAGCACGGCTTAACCTAAAGATCGATCCGAGCGGCTGTTATTATTTAGCCACGAGCTCCTCCGAAAAAAAAAGATATAACTTTAAAAACTAGTATTTAAAAAAAAAGTTGAGAAAAGTTGGAACTTTGTCACTTTGTCCTCCAATATCTCCGTATCTAGAAGGTTCCCAGGTAATCGCAATGACGAGCATAAAAAGTGCCTTTCGGCTTCGTTAAGGGTCTTTACACCCTTTATGCACTGTCTCGAAGTGACTAAAACAAGGTAACTAAATTTGATTTACTTCTTTAAATAAAATTGAGTATTCCGACTATCTTTGAAACTTGGCACCGCAGCTAAAGCTTGCACGCCTCTTTCATAAACAAGGAACATCAGCTTAGTTCAACAAAGTCTGCCAATACAATACGGGGTTGCATTTCAGTCAACTTATCCCAGAGTTTTCTCTGTGGATGCAAGTAAACTCGTTCCGTAAGTAACTTTGTTGGCACACGCCGCGCAGGCTTGCTTATTTGATCCCCTAGTCGCGCACCTTTCACTCAAGTTTCAGTAAACAGATAAATTTCTGATTTCAGTTTGTTTTGCGATGTAATTACTGGGTGTTAGTGATATGTTGTTTTTAGTTTATTTACGGTGGAAAGCGTTGATTGAATCGGCATGTTTCTCATCATGGCCTTGGTGATTCATTGCTTTGGATTCTATTTAGAAATTGTCTTTCAAAATAGCTGTAAACTTCGAAATTGATGAATTAGTTAAAAGAATCTGCGTTGAAAAAACCACGTTTTTATCTGTATTTCTTCATCCGTTTTATCATCTTTTAAAGCAACGAGCTGGTTAAATTCAAAGCTTCTCACTCAGAATTCATAGCTTATTTCGAGTACAATACGCAAATCCGTTGAATGTTATCGCTCATAAAGCAGATATTTATTTTTTGTGGAACGTCGGCGGCGAAGTGTCCCTTGGCTGACTCAGATAATTCCTTGCTCGTCCTAATTCCAGGCTTAACTTCGTGATAATCCTGCCTTTGGAATCTTGTTAGTTGCGTCCTCGCTCTTTGACTGCATTCCTTTGTTTGTCTCTGTGTTTTCTTTGTATAATTATTTTGTAGCACGAGATTTGTAATTAGTTTTGTGACACGCTTGTTTTAGAGATAAATTTAACGCTTGCTACGTAGCTTATTTTGATTTGATTGGGTGAGTGTGGTTTGATGTCTTCGTCAATCTTACTTTGATGATTATCTGTATATTCTAGGAAATTTTTGCATTGAAAATTTTGATTTGAATTCCGTTTATGAAGATGTGGCTTTACAGCTGTTGATTTAAAAGTTATCTTTATCTGAACGTTCAATTTATACTAAATAGTTATCTAGTCCATTGCCATCTTAGATTGATATGTTATTAATGATAAAAAAACATAAATCATCAAAAGTGCAAAACAAAAAGATTTCCATCTGCTTTTAGTCCGAAGCCAGCGGGACAATTTCACATCCAGCGAGTACTACAAAACGCTGAATCTCGTTTAAAAGCGAGCACGATATCAAAGCGAATACATCGTTGATATACTTCAGTCGGCAGCTGACATTGCGACGGCTATAACGCGGTAGATATGGTATCTGTAAAACGTCCGTATACTGTCCTTTCATGGTTAGAGGTAACTAACTATGTATTGTTGTCAAAATCACATTGATCTTTATGCGTGTAGCAATAAGGTTGATGTTAGGTAACTATCACTGACAAGTCTGTCAAGATTACAGTGATCTTTATTCCAGTGAAAATAAGATTGCTTATGGACTGCAGCTGTCAGAGCTAAACTGTGAAACGACTGTAGAGCCGCATGCCGTCGACAGCTTCCCAACAATCAACAATTGTCGATGTCACGCTTGATTCGCTTTAGTGCTGAGTTTTTAAAATATGAATATGGAACGTTTTGTTTTTTTTTTGCGTTTTCGAATTGCGAACGTTGGGATAGTTTTTGCGTTGATTATGCTTTTTTTTTATAAAGCTATGCAAAAGAACTATATGGCTGCGTTAGTTCCACGCCGCCTTTTTGTTCTTTTGTATGGTAAAGCTCATTCCTTTGCTCTTGCCACGTGCCAGCAGAAACATGCAGCACAATATTATCTGTAGTTTTTTGAGTTCGGCTCACAGACAAGTCGTAGACTATAATCTCGATTTAGTCTAGTCCCCAAATATCGCATAGATCGAAAATAAAGAAAGAGCCTAGTCACCAAAAACAAGTAAGAGTAAGGTGCAAAGAAACTCACAAAGTAAAAGAGAAAAGAACAATGACTAACAAAAGATACCGGTAAGATAATACATACTCAATAAACGTCAGAATTGATATTTATTATTTGGAGCAACATTTGCCGATGACATTAATAAATTCGTAGGCACATTAGAAGTGGTATTGATCTGCTCGTTCACCTATAGTTGCTTTGTTTTCGAATGATATTTGAAGAGATAATTACCTTTTGTTCAAAAGCATTTCGGTGGAACGTATGATATCAATACTATTAATATAAATAACGATATCTACTTTCAAGATAATTTTGGAACAAAACGATATGGTATAAAACGACAATCACAGCGAATTTTCTAAAATTTTTGGAAATTTTATTGGATTCGTCTTTCTTTGAAACAATCTTGTTGTCTCTATACTAATATTATAAAGTGGTAAAGTTTGTAAGTTTAGTTGTAGGGGGTAATCTTCGGAACTAATGATCCGATTCTGAAAATTCTGGCACCAATGGGAGGCTACATTATCCCCAAGGGTCATAGGGTATATTTCCGACCACAAGGCTACCTAAACCGCAGGCAAAAGAAAGCACTACATAATATGTTATTAAAGCTTGTAGCTACTATACTTAAGGATGATTTTCACCAAACGGCTCGCATCGCATCGGATGGGAAAGGGTGCGGCGACAGCCGATCGCGCCCGGTAGGATGTCAACGCATACGATTGGCTCCGTACCGTCGCTTGCGAACCGTTTCTGCGCCTAGTCAAATAGTTTCATTCCTACCGTGTCGGATACGACGACAGGCTAACGGAGCTGATCGCGAGTCGCAGCATACTTTCGGCTACTATCGCGTGTCGCGGAAGACGCCGCGGTCAAGCTGCTGGGCTCGGCTTGGTAATATAGACTTTATATAGTGTGTACACGATTTAATATCGTTTAAAGGTTGTAAAATCCGTTCCGATCCGATGCGATGCGAGCCGTTTGGTGGAAATCATCCTTAAGTCGTCTTCACCGTACTTATCCGATGACAGCGACCCAAACTAATTTTCCTTTCCTTCGTAAAACTTGTAAAAGATGTGTAATTCACACCATAATAGAAAAAAAGGCGTTATTAAAGGATCTTACTTTTAATTACAATTATTTTTACAACCTCATTAGGTGTAGTAGAAATTAATTAGTGTGAGAAAACTACCATTATAAAAATTGTAATTATAAAAACAGTTTTCTTTAAACAATATACTCTGAAGCAAGTAAGTATCTTTTTTGTATAGTTTAAGGAACAGGTTCTCATAACGTTGATAAAAAAAAATACTGTCTCAGAATTTGTGGTCTTCCAACACTGACACAACTACCATTCCGTCAGGGGTTTGCTCTGCCTGTAATTAATACGTCTAGCCAAGAGTCCTGCCCTTCTCTGTTTCAGAACCGCTACTAGTACGACGTCTTGAACCTTAGTCTAATTTCTGAGCCAGTATTTCAATGTAAGCAGACTGGCGCTTATTAAATTAAATTCTCTCACTTTTCTGTACACTATTTCTTTCCTTCTCCAGCACTACAACAGTCTAGAAATAGTAGTATTTCACACAAATATGCAGTTTAAACTTTTATTTAAGTTAGAAAATGACCTCTTGTGAGTGTTCGCTCCGGGGGTCTGGGGAGCCATTCAGGGGAATCGCATTGTATAAAATATTGCTAGCATCAGGTACTTGTGTTCTGTAATTCAGTTCTACTTGAGCTTTCATTGTACATTGTAGTTACTTTGTTATTTCTTAAAAGAATTCACTTCAAAAACGTTAGGCCACGTTCACGACCTCAAACGATGTGACTTGCGGTCTTTTGCGTCAAGGGATAAACGTCACACTTCGCGTGAGTAGCGTTGCTCCACAAAACGTGTCGTGCGGTGTCTCGTAGTACGCTCTGAACAACTTCGTTCATTTGTTTTCCCCGCTTGAGCGAGTAGTTCGTGGCCAAGAGGTAGGTAATACCTAGACTAGCTGAGTTTTATATTAGGAATTTTATGTTTGCCTCCAAATTGAAAGATTTGTTTTCTTAGAAATTTTGTGTAGATAATATATCGAAAAACATAATGTTTTTCTTCGTGTGGTAGCCTCAGGGCAAATCCAATTCATCGGTCATTGTTGCCCATTGACTTAGATATTATCCCTGAGCCCGGGGCCACCTCTTATGATTTCCTATCCCATCTGTTCGTGCGTCCCTTACTTACAAGGAAAAATGAGAAAATTGATATTATTATAGGGTTGATATGACAAGATAATGATATCTACCGATGTTGATAGTTTGTAAGACCGTACTTTGGTTTTGTGATGTAGGTACAGGCACAGATGAAACAAGGATAAAGTAGTTCAATTACCAGCAGTTTTACGATAGCGTAACTGACTTAGGTCCCATTGGATTTCAGTATGAAATAGAGATACGGATAGGTACAGATATGAGATAGATAAGCTCGTAAAATAATATTTTATCTATAAGGAAAAATAACTTCAGAAGGAATTAAGCTTAAAACTGTTGAGAGCTAGAATTGAAACTGGATGAAACTGGTTTTTCAGAATTAAGATCAAGTTTTGGAACCAATGAAAATATTTTCACGCAAAATTATATTAAGCCGTTGTAGTTCTGGAGTGGCGACCGCGAACTGGAAGACGTTGCGTTGGAAGGCCTCCCACTAGGTGAACCGATGACCTGGTGAAGGTTGCGGGGAGCCGCTGGATGCGAGTCGCACGGGACCGGTCAATGTGGCGACACTTGGGGGATGCCTATGTCCAGCAGTGGACGTCTTTCGGCTGAAATGATGATGACGATGTTGTATTTTACTAGCATATGGAGTTGAGAAATAATTGAAAAACCTACACGATTTCTGCAAACCAGAGTTAATAATGTTTTCATTTGTTTTTCATCGTTGCAGTTCCAGCAATTTTTTGCGAAGTGATGAAATTGGAATTACCTACGTTGAGTTTCGCGTTGAATATTACAAATGTTCCTGCAATACTATAAAGTAATTATGTTTTAGTTAGTTCTACACCGTGTTCGTCAAAAAGGATGAATAGAAGTCAGGAGCAGGTTCGAACACTAATTGCAATCAAAGTAGCGTTCAGCGTTAGGTGTCTTAACGGTTGCGTCAGTTTCGACGAAAACGAACAATCAGGCGTGTTCCTCTTCCCTCTTCTGACTTTTAAAACTTTAGCGGCATGGAAATATCCATGCAACTTTTGCCTTGGGACTTTCCAATGTGTGATTTACGAGAATATTAGATTTTCCCACATATAATGGAACTCTCTTGTTCGAATTTATGCGCAAAATTCGTACTACAGTCGGACCGAAACGAAAGCTGGCCTTTTGTTGTCAACGTAATTGTAAGATGCCATTAAAGTTTACTTTTTCATATTTTGTTAAATTATTAAATGGCTTTTGTGGTCATTTTAATGAGATAAATGGCCAGTATTCGTATATTCAATTACTATTTATTTGTGAATCGAGGTTACTCTGATGCACCAAACCCTTAATTTTATTGACAGGTTATCACCATCTGGCTAGCCTTTTCCCGACTTTATTGGGGTCGGCTTCCAGTCCTAGCGGCTGCAGTTGAATATCCTATCTGACCTCCACAACCCAGAAAGTAATCCGTACTATCCATACTTCATACTAATATTAAAATGCGAAAGTAAGTTTGTTTGTTACCTTTTCACGCCTGAACCACTGAACCGATCATCCTGAAATTTTGCATTTACGTTGTCAGGTGTACAGAAACGGACATAGGGTACTACCTTTCATCCCGAAAAAAAGTACTATTCCCGAAGAAAATCACAATAAAGTTGACGTCTTTCGAATCATGATTGAATTATGTTATTAGAACCAGAGTTGATTGTTAAATTGTAAATTAACACGAGTGAAACCGCGGGCAAAAGCTAGTGGGTAATACAGGTTATACACCCATGTTTAAACTAGGCAATCTTCTACCAATCTTTACAAAAATCTCTTAACTGAACGCTAGAGCTCCTGAAATTTCACGTTTGAGAACGTTCAAGCGATTCCAGATGTCGTGTTCTGCCGCCGCCGCCGGCATCCAGTCACATATATTACCCTAATGTCTCGCTGAATGTTGCAGCGGGACATATGCGACTGTATTTGTACATAGTTCTGCGGTAGCGATCTATTTCTGTTTGTCAAATTAAGTATCTACAAATTCGTTGAAAGTGCCTTTTCGTTGTCGGGTGAAGAGAATTTTAATGTTTCAGTTTATAGTTTTGTTAGACTTAAGTAATATCTCATTTTTAACGGACTGCTGTACATGTGTTAGTTAGTGAGATTTTTTAAACTAGAAATCTCTTCATAAAAATTTTTGGGAATTTACAGTTATTGGATTGACCTGTTTAACCAACCTTATGTAATTAGCCAACCAAGAATAGTAAATCACTTCCCACTGTAATGTACTCGATAAATCGAACAACAACTATATTTATTACTTTGAGATATTTTTGTTAAGTTTCTCATATTTAAGTGAACTAATAGGTATGTTCTTTTTGAGAAATGAGTTTCTTTATACCGAATAACTTCCGATTGACCTAACTTGTAAATAATTTATAGCAGTAAAAAGGATCTTTTGGCGAGTAGCCGAATTGGAACTAACGTCGCCATCTTGTTTTATGCATACCTACAATTTCACTAAAATATGCGTCCTTGTGAAACTGTAGGTTCAACATTGACTGTAAATATCTAAGAAACTAATTATGTCCATCCAGACATAATACAATAAGGGGGTCTACTTACTCAGCAACAGCAGCAACCGCAGCAGCATGATGTATAGCACTCCTTCCACGTTTACGTCTCCTAGTGCGCTTGCGTGAGTAGGAGGCCAGTAGCAGCCCCTTGCGCGCGTCGATGCGCTTGCGCGAGTCCTTGGCCAGCGTGCGCACCGCCAGCGAGGTGGGGTCGAAGCTGAACGTCGAGTCGTCGCGGTGCTCATTCAAGTCTTTCTTCCTTTCCTGGGTGAGGAGTAAGAAGGGTTTATGAGGAAGAATGTGAGTCAGTGCGTTTTCCAGATCATATTAACCTTCAACTGTCTGTAGTTTCTACGAAGCGACGTCAAAATTAGAATCGGAAGATACGATTACCGATAGTTATGAGTATAGTTTAGTTTAGTTTAGTTTAGTTTATTTATTAATAATTATCAAAAATTAAAAATAAAATTACAGGTCATATTTTGAAAAAAGTAAAAACACAAATCATAATACATTAAAAACTAAAAAATAAAAAAACAAGTCATTATACATTAAAAAGAGCATTAAACACAAATTATCATAAATTAAAAAAATAATAATAATACACAATAACCAGAATAATAGAACCTTACAGTATACTAATCACATAAATTTTCTTAAAACCATTCTTTTAGGTCATATAATGCCTGGTCGGTTAGCCAACATTTCAGTTTAGCTTTAAAAATAGTGTCAGACGTCGCGCTCAAAATATTATCCGGTAGCCGGTTGTATACCGATGGAACCATAATATGAATTAACTTACCAAATGGTCTTTATAAACATACACTTCTAGCCTTTGGACTATGACAATCAGAAAGGAGAAGGTGCACCTGTGCGCATAAAGTTGTACACCTGCACACTAATATGCTTCGCGTCGATAACTAGTGTCCGCTGAGATAAGCCGTCATAACCGAAAGCGGTCAAGAGGACTCGAATTAGCCTTATTTGGTTTAATCATTACTACTTTGTTAAACCCCACCTGACATAACTATTTTATCCAGGTAACTAGCAGGTCTTAGGAGCCTACTTGTTAAAATCCCGTCTGTAAATAGAAGCTGTACATACCTCTTGCGTGATCTGTGACTCCTCTTCATAGCTGAGCGCCACGACGGCCAGCATCAGGTTGATGAGGTAGAACGAGCCGAAGAACACGACCACCGTGAAGAACGACACCGACATCGGCCCGCACGATGACAGCACCTGGGGGTCAAAATGTTCATTTGAAACTAAGCGTAAAATTCGGGCGATCTGGCGGAATGTGTCCCAAATTCTCGATCAAACGATATATTTAGTATTTTTTTATTATAAAGTCTCATTTTTAGGGTTCCGTAACCGAAAGGTAACCAACGGGACTCTATTACTGAACCTCCGCTGTCCGTCTGTCTGTCGGTCAGCGGGCTGTATCTCATGATCCGTAATAGGTAGGCAGTTGAAATTTTCAAACAATGTGTATTTTTCTTGCCACTTTAACACCAAAAAATAAAAATAAATTAATAAAGGGGCCTTTAATTTATTTTTATTTTTTTTCCCTTCCTACGATGGTAATTTCATGTGCGAGTCCGACTCGCAATTGGCCGGTTTTTTACTTTATAGTGGTATTTTCCACGGAATTGTACAAGCTGGATAAAAAGTATCCTAAGTCCTAACGCAGGTGTGTATGTGCGTGTGTTAAATTTCATCTAAATCCGTCTTTTTACTAAAAGGTAACGAACAGCTTTTTCATGTTTAACCGGTTAATAAAAAAGTAGGACTTTATTAATGTTATTAAGGACGAACTGTTGCCGGCCACCTTCATCCGCGTGAAATTATTGTAAAAATATTACTTCCCTGTTTGAATCAGATTTTTGTTAACAATTTAAAGGGTTTTAATTTTTTTTTGCACGGTGCCATAGTCCTTTTTCTAAATAAAATCAGCTATCTGCCAGTGAAAGTTTCGTAAAATCGGTACAGCCGTTACGGAGATGAAGCCGGAACAAAAAGAGAGACAGAAAGACAAAAAATTAAAATAATGTTTTTTTAAATATTATCGTATCGTATCCGTATTACTTTCGCAATCAGTAAAAAGCTGTTATTTTGAAATTACAAACAGTCACTTCAATTTTATTAATTTTATTTGTACACAAATAAATAAAATGTGTGTGTTTGTTTGTATGTTCTATTCTATAGATAGAATGTAGTATGAGTAAGTTAGAATAAACAATAAAGAATTATTTAAACGTGGATCGATGGATTTACAATCTTTAACGTAGCAAGCCAAGCCACTTCGGTATTCGAGCTTTATTAGCAGTCATTGTTTTGATTGGTTTCATAATTATTTCAAAGACTTTCCTAACTGGGTATCAATATCATCAAACGATGCAAAGTCTTCTGAAATTCACAAACTTTATTGATTAACCTGATATTTTACTTTGAAACTTGTTGTAAAAACGGCCTTTTCCAGTCTTATTTGATTAAAACCGCGTACATTAAAGATAGACGGATTAACTAGTGCCGTCCTAAAACAAACGGGCCCGTATAAATAGTGTTGTCTCTACGATTTCCGGTTCTTTCAACGGACCAGTAAAACAGACGGCCCGGAACAATATGGCTGTGGAAACAGCGGGGTTCTAATTGATAAGATCCTGATTTATAACTGAGTTTTACATCCAAATTATCTTTAAATTATGATGGTGCTTTTTCTTATAAGCCTGAATTATAAGAGCGCTTTAAAAGGCGTTATGCAGGATTTCTTTGCTCAGTTTTTACCCGTCTGTGGTGGAGTGGAGCCCACACGGAGAGTTAAGTTTTTGAGAAAGGTGTACAGCATTTCGTCGGGGATAGTGCTAATCCGCGGAACTAGTTACTAGGATTAGATAATTCCGCGTATCAGACAAATGTCAATTACGCATTGTCGTCGCGACTAAATTAATGACTTTAATAGATTTATACTGTTAACAATACATAGAACTCGTGTATTGTTACTATTCATGTAAAAATGAGGTCAAAAATAGTTGAAATTAAAAAAAATTATAATCTTCCCCTGTAAACCTACTCGTAGTGCACATTCGCGCACTTTACGTATGGTAGATTCGCGGATTTGCACTATCCCCGACGATATACCGGTCGTTTAAAACCAGGATCGGGTTTATAATAAACCCAACATTATAATAATAATAGGCAGTAAATAATTGTCCCAAAATACATGAAAGCCGCGACGGTAAATTAACCTACATTACCTACGTATATCGAATCGCTCCAAGTTTCGTAGTTAACCTCCATTTATTTTGATGTTCAAATCAAAGCGAAGGCGGCCTATAAAACCGCCGGAATATACAGTACATTATTTTATCTACATAATCTACACTAATATTGTAAAGAGGAAAGATTTGTATGTTTGTAACGAAAAAACTCAAAAACTACTGGACCGATTTCAAAAATTCTTTCACCATTAAAATGTTACATTATCCCTGAGTAACATAGGCTATATTTATTACGTGAAAAAATTAGGCCCCCCTCCTAATTTTTTGTTCGAAATTAAATGTCCACCTGTACGAAGTCGGGACAGGCCGCTAGTATTTTGATATTTTTTTAATAAGTCTATGAATTTTAACAAATGACTGTTATAATGTTTACGGACTGGGGTGGTTTCTGAGTATAGTATTTGAGTATGAGTAAATTATTCTCTAGAGATTTTCGACTACTACCTCGTATATCCTGCTGCTAAATTGCAGCGTAACGTTTTCGCAATTAACGGTTCGAAAACATATTGCTTTTCAAAACATAGATAGACTATGGAAAGGTATAAAAATAATAAGTGTTTCGTTTGGGAAACGGATATGTTATGAAAATATCTAAGAACGTCGCAATTGGCAAATATTTCGCTGTTTTGATGCCCACGAATCGGCGAAGTATTGACCTAATAAATTTTGAATAGTACCATCGATACCATGGTAAAGAGGAAGCTGTTTTAATATATTATTTACCTAATATTACGAAATGAATATCACTCTTTGTTGGATATTATTGATTTATAAATCGCATGAAAAGCAGAAAATGTTCGTAACCCCATTGTTATAATTAACGTATTTTGTCGTAAAATTATCCAAGACGGGTGTTGCTATTCTACTGATAAATTGATCAGCTCCTTATTTAGTTTGCAAAGCAAGTTCAGTAACTTGATTGCTTACGACATTATTTACTGAAACAGTTTCTTATATTGCTGGTTTGATATGGCATTATGGTAACGTACAGTGGAACTCCAAAGACACCCACTTCGAAGGATTTTCAGCACTCGCTGTACATTTATTTAGAAATTCATTTAGGTTTTCGTCCCTGTTATATTCTAGTATACCTATACATATATTCTAGTATAGCTACACCCGGTAAGACTGAAAATCGACATCAACATAGTTGGGAAAAGGCTAGCAGGTGATGCTTCATTTATGTTTGGAGTTAGTGCTAGCGAAAACGGGCGCTAGACGAGCAATCGGCAAGTATTCAACAAGTTACATATGTAGCTAGTAGGTATCTATGTGCGCTAGATTGGATGCAACACCCCTTCTCAAGTAGGTATTTATATTAAAATTTGAAGTCTTGTGTATTGGGAGTGATATTATTAGCAACATTATTGTCGGATATTACCTACTCTAGCTCTTTGCATTGCAAATTGTAATACGTGTAGATATTGGTAGTAACTATAGTTACCATACATCCACATTCCGCACTGGACGCGCGTGGATCATGGCTTATGGACCAGTCTCACAGCGAAGACCTGAGTTTTAGCATTAGGAACTTTTTAGGCTGATTTTGATTAATAATAAAGGAATAAAGGAATTGATTCGACGCTATAACTTGGTTGAAGAGCTTTGAGCCGATTGTATTTTTACTGCAGGTGTTAAAAGTTTAAAATCACCTGTAACGAGTGTGTGATTTATGTCTGTGTTCAATCTTTCTAATGCTAATTTAGACATGTCCCAAAATGTCGACTGGTATTTAAGTCCAACGACTGCCGAAAAAATCTAATAATGTGAGTCAGCGTGGACGGATCAGTAGCCGTAGCATGACGGTTTTTCTCACATGTTACAGAAGCATTTTTCTCGCCAGAAAGAGTTGGCACGCGCTTTTCCTGTGACAAATGACAAAATATACTGTCATGCTGTCCGCAGGTAACGCGTGCGAGGGTCAATTGTCGCAAGTCGCCTCGCGAACGACTAATTCCCGGAAACAGAAACCAAGCTTTAATTAAACTGGCCAATAACTAACTCAAATGACAAAAAACAGTTGTAACAGCATCTCTTTAGTGTCACACCGTGTCGTGTTCTCCGAGAAGAGAGAAAACAAACATAAAGTTACTTAGTAGGTCTCTAGACGCCGCCTCTAATCGTTTGTCCTCTAAACCGCTGTAGAAGATTGTGCAAAGTAATTTATTAGTGTAACCGCTTGCCCGACCGGCCGTAAGATAAGCACGTGTACTGTGTTTGCTTGGGAACATGCTAGTGGGATGTACAACTTGAAATATAGTTTGTATACTGAAAACCTAGAATGCTCGTAGACATGTTGGGTGTGTAGAAGCACAAAGGCATGTTTTCGAGGTGCTATATCGTAGCAAACACGTGCTACGAGCTTATGATGAAATCAGCTCTTTTCGTACACACGAACGAAACGATCATGAGCACACAAAATAATATGATGGACTAGTATGTAGTCTCTATTCTGAGTGACTAAAAACGTGATGCCATACGTACGGAAAGTATACAGGGTGTAAACAGACCCTTCAGATAGCCGTCAACCAAGCATTCTGTACATCAAACTAAGTAACTTTACGCAAAAATTATTGCTGGGAATCGACTTTTTTTCGGGTGAAAAATCACGTTTTACGGTAGGACTTGATGGAAAGCACTCAAACCATTGTGCTGATGGCTGAATTGAATAGTACGGGGGTCGTGGAGGTGTGTAAAGTAAAAATATTACATTAAAAATATGTATTTAAAGAAATCTTGTGAAAAAGTTGGAACTTTGACCCCCAATATCTCCGTAACTAGAAGGTTCCCATGTATGGTTTAGAACAAAAAAAATGATCGCAAAGACGGGGAGAACAAGTGCCTGACGGCTATGTTAAGGGTCTACTTACACTCTTTATGAACTTAACTTTTTTGTAAATTTTTGTATCATTTTATCTATGTCGTGTGGTTAGTGCTTAACCTGGTGTCAGGTTTATTATGCCACCCACTTTCTTACCTTTACATGCTATAGAGAAATATCCCACAGCCATGCTGGTTTCCTCACAATGTTTTCCTTCACCGAAGCAAGTGATATTTATTACGCAAATGAATCCGAAAAGTCGAAGGTGCCTGTCTTGGGTTCGAACTTAAGAACTATGGCTTGGCGGCTCAACCGTCATACCACTAGGTTATCACTTTCACTACCATCATTTTTAATGCAATATTTGCTTGAGTAAAAATTATTTACTCAACCAAACATGATTACTATACCGTGCCACAAATTCATACCGGACTATTAAATACACCCACAAGTTTTATTTGAGTTTTAACTTTGTGCTACGGTTTCGTAGAAATTTTACAGCTATTTGTAATTTAGTTTCAAATGAGTTTCATGAGTTATGTAGTAGAGTCAGAGAAATTATTTACTGAGCAACTTGACACTGTTAAGGATTGACAGTACTGCTGTGATTTTAAATACGGACAATCTAAGTTAGAAGTTCTAGTTAGACAATGAATTTCTCTGACTTGACATATTTTGTAAATTTTCTCATTGCTAATTAACTTAACTTCAATGACTAGTGTGAAGACAACGAACTATGAATTGACTAATTGCTATGGCACTGAAGTAGTCAATTTGCTTTCGAATTCAGATATGTACATCCCAAATGGCTTGTGTGAATGATTGATGATAGTCGCTGCAACATTTGCTATGCAGCAATTTCTAGTCCCACGAGAGTTAGTTAGTTTGTGGGAAACCTCAATGTGTTAAATTATGGGTTACGACTTTCAGACTCTTCAATAAATTGTTGTTGTTATCTTAAAAATGGAACCTATTAAGGCCCGGACTCTACTAAAATGGAGACGAAATGAGAGGAGAGATGTGTTATAAACCACTAATAGTATTTGGTTATTTACACTCCTCGTCTTCGCTTAGCTTTGGTGGAAACGGTTGAGTAGAGAGGAGAGGAGATGTCTCATATTTGTTTAGGCCAAGTAGGCAACAGAGCACAGCGAAAACGAGAGAAGACGTTAGCGCCGTGTGCTAATCAGGGCGTGAGTAGTCTGTACTCCAGTCAGTTTGTCTCTGCCTCAGTCTAGCAAGTACGCATCTCTGCATAGCTTCGGTGAATACACCCTATGCATTTCCTGTCCTCTCCGCTTCGCATTTTCACACGTCTCATCTTTGGTGAACTCCGGGCCATCACATTTTTGTTGATTTCTCCCGCGACATTCATCCGCGAGTAAGTCAACTATTGGCACTCGGGCGGGAATATTGTAACCTTCTATCAGTGATAGATTTTTTGTAATGGGATCCGTACTTCCAGAGATTACCATTGTAATGTTAGTTTAGATAATAATAAATCAGTCTCGTAAAATTAATTTCTATTAGAATTAGATCGTTTGTCTTTTCTACACACTGTGTCTACATTTCTAATCCTACTTTCCTCTCGCAGGTCTGCTGGAAGAGATTTCGCATGAAATAAGCAGTACCTTTGTGCTCTTCTATCTTAATGTAATGTCTTGTTGAGTATTTTGTGTGTACATAAATAAATAAATAAATCATTATCATCATCATCTTCCCGTCCTTGTTATTAGTTACTTGGGTTTGGCGCTACACGTTATTTTTTATATTCTTCTGTCACCCCTCAACCCATCGCTACCGTCTAATCCTTATCATGTTCTGCACCAGAATGCGGTATAGGTACTAGGTACATTAATTAAAGTCCCCCAAAATACACGAATCCACTAATATATTTCGCAATTTCTCATCTACGTCACAGAATTTTGTTTGAAAGCGTTTCAGTGGCAATGCCATCTTGAAAGCGGTTCTCTTAGAATTAATTAAGAGGAGACCGGTAAACGACCCTCACATTATGACCACACCCGCAACTCACGTAAACTTCATTTACCTACGGTCTGGCAGACCTTTTGTAATAAAATTCTCGGACCTCAAAACCGTTGGAGCGTTTTAAGGGTTTAGTTGGGTGCATGCTTGATGAACTAAGCTTTTTTATGGAGCTTGAAAATAATTCACTTTTTGTTTTTCTATTTACAGTGACAGTGAGTTACACTGATCATTTTTGTCTGCTTCTTAGAGTGCAGAAGGCAAAAAGAGTAAAATGATTGGCCTAAAGTTCATTTAAGTGAACTCCGCTCACTGCAGTCATAAGATCATCAAATGCGCAGGTGTCAGGGCTAGTAGCGCAAGATGGGAGGTGGGCCATTCTCTGTGGACTCACAACACAAACACACTTGAGAAACAGTTGATATTGTCTTATGTCTTATCATTTTTGATGATGGCAATATTTATTTCTAAGATTTTTTTTTTAATCTCAATGACAATTTAAACCTTTTCATCGCAGAATCAATTATATCAATTATATCAATTTGTTTGTATAAAGAGAAGCATTATAGACTACCACTGTTTTGCAGTATAGGCAATACGCAATAAACTTCAATTTTGTAACAGGATCTCACTGTTACGCGGCAGGCAATCAAGCCGATGGAGCTTCACAATACCTATTACACTGTGCAACAAATATATAGGAAAATAATACATATACATAGATACTATTGGCAAATAATACCCAGGAGAATTTTAGACGATACTGATTCGAAATTTTACACTCGAATTACCTATTGTGTAGAATTCTACAACTCAATCTGTACCCTGTCCTCAATCTGTGCTTGGAATTGCAGAGCAAGATTATGTTCTGAGTTGAAAATGTGGTGAGAAAAAGGTTGAGTATGAATGTAGATGGTTATAAGAGTAGAGGAAGACCAAAGAAACTATGAACGGACTGTATGAAGGATGATAAATCTAGAAAGAAGGTGCCTGCTGAGATGACGACTAATAGAGTAATAGAAAAGTATGGAAGAAGAAGAAATGCTGCGCCACCCCAAATAGATTGGGAATAGGGCAAGAGAATGATGATCCTTTTTCAGTTATGTAACGTTTTTCTCAGTTGAGTTGGTAATAAATACTCGCAACAAGGTAAGGATTTCATATCGTGTAATAAATGTTACTTTGAACATCTTGGCTTCGTTCCATTGGTACGCACGATGACCAATCAAGCTATAAAAAACCAGTTTATGAGAATCTCTCGTTATACAGGAAATGTATACAAAGCGAGGTCATGTTATACTGGAAATGTATAGCTTGATGTTGCGCCGTGTGTACGACGCTCTACAAAGCCTATTTTTTTTTTCTAAAATTCGAAGTTCCGTTTTAACGAACACGTATGCAATACAGCTAGATAACAAATGAAGAAACTCACCATATTATATACATTCTCCCAATAATCCAACGTGATCAACTGAAATGTGGTGAGCATAGACCACAGAAAGTTGTCGAAGTTGGTGTACCCGTGGTTGGGATTGGGGCCCACACAAAGGCAGGTCCAGTCCTCTGGACAGTGCCTGGCCCCGGTCAGGTTGCCGCAGATTATAGGCACTTCGTCTGTATTCACCATCCAGTTTGATGGTTCTTGGATCCACCTGTGAAAATGAAAATAGATCTTTATTATCAGAGACAGCTGAACTACAATCGTCGTTTATTTTGAGAACGTGCTGATAAGGCATACGGCGTTATTTTATCACGATTAAGTGATGTTACCAAAAAAAAAAAAATTTCCTGAAGACAATTTTCATCTATATCTAATTATTGTTAAAACTATACTTAGAAATTATAATAATTCAGACTGTGTTTACCTACAAGCTCAGTCATCTCAATCAGTTTTTAACCGACTTCTAAATAAGGAGGAGTAGTATGTTCACTGATTTCTCCGTGATTACTAGTGCGATTTAAGTGTTTTTTTTGTCTTTTGGTAGAAGAAGCTCGCGTAGTGGTCCCATATAAAATTGTTTTTCCACTTTTTAGTGCATATTTTAATCTTGCATATAATTTTTTTAAATTTTGTTATAAAAAAGAACAAAATAATATAGCCGATATATTTCCACAAGACTGCATAAATCTCACTTATAATATTTAACTACGAATGTTAACTCCTTCATTTAAATTCTTGGAACAGACTCATTATTCAAAATGGTGTTCATCGTTTTTACAGCAATTGATTCCTGAACTTGGCGGAAAGATAAACCGTTTGCTCAGGTTCGTCAGAGTGGAAAACATTCTCATAAATCGTAATTATTACAATAGAATTTAAACTTATCGTTATTTTCTTTTCATCGGAATTAATAACGCTTAAAAATATTTAATCTAGATGGTGAGTAATTTAAAAATGGCGGGCTTACCTTATTCTGTAACTTATTTAAGTAAAACATAAGGTTTATTTTTGGTATATTTACAAACGTAAATAGACCAAAAATAAATTACAATAAAAGTGGTTTTCACTAACTCTCTCACTCTCTCTTTCGTATTCGAATTTTTAAGGGTAGAGGTATATTTATTTATAGTCTCTAAAATTAAAAATTGATACCATATGCCAAAACAAAAGTAGATAAAAAATTGTAATTCGAAACAAAAAGTTTTCATTATTTTTTTTCACATATTATTATGGCTCTACGGAACTAACTTTCTAACCAGCCAGTAACTACGTTAATGTCAGAAACATGCCTCTCGTTTAAGTTAATGTTCAAAATTAACTTTATTGAGTAGTGAGAGTAGACGTCGTACCAACCTATGAAACTAAAATAATTAAACAGCGACTATAGAAATTTTTATTTGGTATTAATAGTTTTAACATGTACCTACTTATATAACAAATAAAATAAAATTAAATGTGAAATCTTTTTTAAAGATTTCATTTTTATCATCAAAAGATTCTCTAAAGTTTGGTTTGTTTTGAACATGGATTAATTGCCATATATTTAAGAGCAGATTTCACAATACTGAATGCGAGCAGCACATGACAGGAGTGTTCATGTCCATGAAATTCGCCCTTAATTTATGAAAATTTCTACTCACGCCGACCACGCCTCATCAGTGAAGTTCTCCCCGGGTGGAACGACGAGGTTCTTCACACACTTGTTCCGCAGCTCCCCCATGTAGACCTGCAGCGCGAACAGCGCGAACACCATCAGACAGAAGATGGTCAACGTCATTACTTCTGCCAGCTGCTTGAACGAGTGCAGCAGCGCGTTGATGATGGTTTTTAGACCTGGCGAAGAGGGTGTTTTAAGAATATTGTCTGTAGTTTAAATAATATAACCTCTGTTGATTTTAAATTGATTTAAAGATCAAATATAGTAGTGGTAGGTAAATAGGCGGCTTTAACGAGACAAGGCTGTTTAAATCTTCCTTGTTTGGGCAATCTTCATTAACTTTCTTTTGATCTTAATCTGAAAGTTTACCGTTGAGGCTCTTAATAAGTACGATAAGGTTTAATGAGTCATTAAATTAACGTCTTCAATGTCCTCGTGTTGTCTCGCTCACACTTTAGGAACAGAGATACGAATATCTCTTTCCTCTCGTTCGTTCAGGGAGTTTTTATACCCTGACACCAAATCAGGGCTGAATGAGTTTTGGTTGTAGTTTTACGTTTGTGTTCTAAACATAAATTGCAATGCTAACGTCTGTCATTTAAGTGGAAGCGCGAAATTCAAATTTTCTTACGTTTTTTTGCAATTTGCAAAGTTACTGGCTGATGATTCACCATAATCTACTAGACTATTTTTTAGAAAAATTATGCAATGTAAAAGCAAATCCTGTCGCTGTATTTTTTCTCTTGCTCTTCTTTGTCTTCGAGAAAATATAAAAGTTATGTAAATAAGACTACCTACTTAATTATTAACAGGCTCTTTTGATTTTTTATAAAGTTTGATGTTAGTTTCGCAAGAAGCAATATATTCAAAAACCATCTTTCAGAATTAAATCATGGTGTGACTGTCTGACTGCCAAACTATAGGTCTCGAGTTAGAACCCTAGACACGCACCTCTGACTTTTCGTATATATAAATAATTATCACTTGCTTTGGTGAAAACATCGTGAGGAATCCAATCAGCATGCCAGAGAGATATTTCTCGACATGTAAAGTCAAGTCAGAGACCCAGAAAAACTCCGATAACAGGTTAGGCACTAACCACGCGAAAAACAAAGAATTAAATCCACTTACCAGGCATTATAGAAACAGTCTTCAAAGCCCTCAGCACCCTAAAGGTCCGCAGACCCGCCAGGTTGCCGACCTCCATGCCAATGGTGGCGTACCCTGAAGTGATGACCACGAAATCCAGCCAGTTCCAGGGATTGCGTAGGTATGTGTACTTATTTAATATGAACCCCTTAGCTATACACTTAATTATCATCTCCGCCGTGTATATCGCCAGGAAAATGTATCTGGAATAGAGAAAAACATAGTGAGTCATAGAAATGATTTTTTTTCTAAGAAAATCATAGCAGGATTTTTCAGAACAATCTATTGTTAGATATGGAAGTTTTGGTCAAAAACAAATATTTTTGACGTTCAATTTGATTCACAGACATTTTTTGTTGATGTTGGTTTAATTTTTATCCTCGCTTTAAGTTTATTGCAGCATCGAAACTTGTAACATATTTTGTTACAATGTTTTTTATTTGTTACGGTAATCCTGGCAAATATAAAACTGGCAATATGTGTAAAAAACCTAAGAAAAAAAAAATTGGTTCGAATTTTGTAGGAAAGGAAGCAACTTATGGTGTTCCGTAAACTTTGTCTTAACAAAGTTCAGTTGAGGTCGACTATGATTTCCCCTAAGTTAGGTACTTATTCGTATTAACATTATTAATAATTTGTCAAGAAACTTGGTAAAATAATAAAGCAGTTGCGTGTTCTACCGTTAAGAACATCATTAGGTCATTTCACAAAGTGACATTATGATTTATTCTTTCAAAATGGTGTTCCGGTAAATATTGCGAAGTTCCTATTTTACTTATTAATGGACTGGCATCGTGATTCATAATATTAATGAAGAAACATTAACCTTTTGATAAAACTCAAAATAAAAATAAAAATAGCACACACATATTTCAATTAAACTCCATATAAATAGACTGTTGTTTATTTTTTAACATTAAAAAAAAAACTAAATAGAAAGCCGGCACTGAATTCCACAGACTGGCGGTTCGCACAATAAATGTATGTGTTATAACACCTATCTTTTTGATCTCTAACTGGATTTGGAATTCGAAAACCACCACCAAACGTAGACCTCTCTCATTGCAGTAATCTTTCATAGTAGTAGGCAACAAAAGACCTAGATTTGGTGGATATGGCAGTCGCAATATAATGATAAGAAGCTTATACTGTCACTTACGGGATATCTTTCGTGATTGTTCATTATTTTGAGCTCCCGATATCAAGGATGATATCCCGTAAGTGACAGTATAAGTTTAGTTGTAAACCGTGAAAGCTTAAACAGTGTATGATAAGAAGCATCCATAAAAGCTAGAAATGAAAACGTGTTTGTTCTCATTGAACTTAACTAAGTCAAGTCTCAGTTAAACTTCAACGATTGGAAATAAATCAATTTCAACCGCATAGCCAAAGTACAGTTGTTTCAAGTAATAAGTTCACAGGTGAAACCTTGTACCGTACCTACCCGTATAATCCTACCTTGAAAGGGTTGGGTATACCCTTCCCTAATACGGAACCACCACACGGCGCGGCGCCATATTCTACGGCTTAATTACCATTTGTAGGCCAAGATCTTATGGTCACCCTGAAATTTATGATACTTTGAGGTGTCGCCAAACGTTGCCTACCTACTGTTTGACTGTCTGTAATCATTACGAATTTAATCAAGAGAAAAATAAGGACCGTAGGAAAGGAGGCCTATTTCCTTTTTTGGGGGACAAAAGAGGTTGTATTCAAATAGAAACAGGAACTCTTTCAAGCAGGAAAAGGTTTATGGACGTTCACAATCGTTTGAGTTCCTTTTTAGAGATTTTAGAATAGGTATTTTTCTTTTAATGTCTATTGAGATTAATGCTATATACAAAAACTATTAAATAAACGACCTGACCTGACTGCCTTCTTGGTCTAGGTCGGGAAAAGTGTCATCGGGTTTTTCTATCAGGAATTTGTCAGTACTACGCCACGGAGTCTGGAGTTGTGCCCGGTTGATGGCAATACGCTCGCCCCTATTATTTGGGACTTGAACATAACTGGCGAAATGTGGGTGTATTCATGGGTACACCTCTGCCTAACCCTTCTTGGATTACAGCGTAATGATATGTTATTTGTTATTAAATAAACAAGAAAAAAACTTTTGAGAGAATTTCGCGTAATAAAATGCAGATGATTCGAATTTTACGGTCGGTTTTACTATTAAACTCTAAAAACATGTATAAACACATAAAACTTAACGATATTTACCCGTTCAAAGTCTGGCGCACCGAAGCTTATATTTTGTCATTAAACACTAGTTTATACAAAGTGCTTACCTTAATAAAGGTAACCTGTAACCAAAAACTATCCAGACTTGGTTCCCTCATTTGCATACTGTTTTATGAGACAAAAACCTCGCTTTTAGACACAAATCGTTTGAAATATTTAAATAAAATTGCAAAAATAAGGGAATGCTATCCTTCCAAATGGTTTTTTTGGATGAAAATGTTATCTATAAACCGACTTCTTTTTTTAAAAAGAAGTTGATGTATTCGGCCGTCATTATTTTTTTTTTTAATATACCCATATAAATTAGGTCCATAAATATTATTCACTTTGCGTTTACAAAAGAACTTCTTGTTCCAATGAAAGTAAAAAAAAAACAATAAAATAGTGAAAAATAGCTTTACTTTCGGAAGTCGTTGGCAAAAAAGTCAATGAAACAAACAAAGTCACTGGCTTCAGAAAGTAATTTGTCACTTTTTTTAGTGTAGCGTTTTAAGTCTTTTTTTTTTAGTATTTTTTGTATGGGATTTTGATTGGCTTATCGTTATTCGGCTCATAGGTATGCAAAAATGATTATATTTCACACAGTTCAGTTTAATAAATGAGGTAGTAGATGTCGCGAAAAGCGAAAGTTTCTGTAAGAGTTCTGAAATATCGAAGAAAAATAATTATAAAACTCGCCTAGACTATTTATTAGTTAAAAAAAAACACAAAATCGTTTCAGATTTTTGAGTAGTCTCTTGAAATTTAAACATTATTACAACATTATAAAAAAACCTTGAGACCGATTTATAGGATGCCTTTATCAGTAGGTACTAAATATGCTCATAAAGACTATCATAAAATCTGTCCAAACATCATGAAATCATCAATAAGCTATCGAAGGGAATATTTTCAAGAATTTGGTGGTTAATTTGATAAAGAAAAAAAAATTACGGTTCATTATGTGGGTCAACAGAATTTTGGAGATGGCCGCTATTGATCGTCGCCATCTTGGGTCCCTCATTTTCCCGCGATTTTAATGAAGTTATGCAAACGACGTCTTCTGAGTACGACATGATTTGATTAATTGCTTTCATGATTTTTTTTGGATTTAATATTAATTCGATTATGTTTTAGGTACGTTTTGACTTTTAATATTTACCGAGTATGAAAATATTAGGTTTTAGCCTTTAACTGATTATATATTAAATGTCCGAAGTATAACGTGAACAGATTTTACTATCAAATTTAAAAAAAAAACTAATAATGTAAAGAATGTTTCTGTTAGATTTTATTCAAAAGTACCCTCAATTTTGCCCTAGTTGCAATATACTGCAGTATGCTTCCCAAAGTTTTCCTATCCATAAATCGAACCATTTATTATGGAATTCATAGTTCAAAATAATTTAAGTGCAGTTATGTAAAAGATAATTAAAAAAAAAAAAAAAAAATTGTGTTCGAGTTTCCATTTTTTTTTAGCGTACACAAGACAGTATTGCGACAGTAATGTGAGAAGATAAGAGATAAAATGCACCCTAAGTACAAAACTACAATACACCTAACACACAATATGTCAAAGCTACATTTCAGACTACTAAACGTGCGAGCATTTAATTGTTTCCTTTCCATTCAGTGTAATAAACGATTGTTTCCACGAAAATACTTGTTTGTGTCGTAACCTGTGCTTCCTACATGCAGGCGGGTAAATAGACATGCAATGTCGTCGTTAACAGTGCTAGCATCGGAACAAGTAATGAAGGAACCGTATTTCTCCATGTTTAGGTATATAATATACCTACGTCACTTAGACGTAATTTACTTTCCTACACCGGATTATAATGTGGTTCCGCGTAATTTATCATCGAGGTTGAATAGGCAACTTAGTAGGTAGGTTAGTAACAGTTTTGTAAGGCTGTTTGGTAATTCTAAATGTTGGTTATCATTGTTATTTTATAAGTAAAGGTATTGTGTGACTACGCCTTAGTAATATTAATGAGAGTGGCCTTCGATTTATTTTCACACGTGTAGGGTTACGTAAAAAGGTTTTATAACAATTTTAGTCCAAGGCTGGCCACTTTTGCAGTCAAAAAATTGGAAACTATTTATGAAGTAAGAAAAAAAAAATCAAATGGCATTTCATAATTGTTTTGACCGATATCAACCAGTATTTTTAAAGAAAAGAGTTCTTATTGTAAATATTCGTTGTCACAATACAATTACAGTGCTATATGGCTTTTTGAGCCTTGAATTACATTTGTGGAATTGTCACTAAATTGTTTCGTTATAGTATTGTAAGAGTGAGCAAGATATCTGCATCGATTACAACTTTGGCAACACATCTATCTATTCATCTTCTATTGTAAAAATCTGCCAAATGCGAGTCGGACTCGCGCATGAAGGGTTCCGTACCATCGTAATAGGGGAGCCCCCATTAATTTTTAATATTTTTTTATTGTTTGTTGTTGCTATAGCGGCAACACATTCTGTGAAAATTTCAACTGTCTACCTAATACGGATCATGAGATACAGCCCGCTGACAGACATGGACGGACGGACGGACAGCGGAGGCTTAGTAATTGGGTCCCGTTTATTTTTTAGGGTTCCGTACCCAAAGGGTAACCCCCTTTGGATACGGAACCCTAAAAAATAGATAATTTTAGACCTGAAACGCCTGAAGATAGACTTACAAAACATGAACTATTACTAAAACACTTTGTATTATTGTGGTTAGTGTCCAATACATAACGTAAACAATACCATATCGTTTGAACCTTTTATCAAAACATTTAATTTTTTTCCACACATGCTACTTATACTTATGTTACTATACTGCATTCTTGATTTAGTTTTCAAACAAACATTTATGTATTTTTTTTAAATTAACTTTATAACTTACGTCCAAAGTTCAGTTTGCGCTCAAACTTCAAATATTTTATGACTTTTACAATAGTAGGTAGGTTCAGGATATTCAGGAATCAACTTGATTTTAACAAGCATAAAGTTGATATTACTTTAAGTGAAAATAATGTGGATTTTAGTAGACCGTAATGCATTACTAGTGTTGTGCCTAAAGTGTGCGGTATAGCGGTACCACAATATAACTGAATTACTCATAGCGCTGGACTCACATAGCGGTACGGAATTTAATTACACTGAGATAGAGCAAATGAATTTAACTAGGACTATGGTCGAATTTTGGGCTCGAAAATTGAAATTCTTGGTCCTGTCATTTCATTCGAGGACAAGCTTTTATAATCACGGCTTTAATCGCATGGAGGTACATTCTTTATTCGACTTTAAGAGTAACCAGTTGTGCCAAATTTAATTGAAATTCGTTCAGCTGTAGCGAGGCGTGAGATGTAACACAGAAACAGACCTCTCGGTCTGTAACTCCGTCTGTCTGTCATCAGAAAGAATTTAATTTCGTTTAGTATGGATTTTTATAGGGACCTGCTTGTGAATTCGATTTCAAATCAACAACTGCTCAGAGACCAAATCAAGGACAGACTTTTTTAATCGGATCCTTTTTTAGGATTGGAATTGGAAGTCTGTGTTGACACCGCTGCTCTCAACATCGCCAGTGCGGCAGTGAACGAGGGGTGCAGGGACAGCGGGGGTCTGCCGGCCGACGGCCGAGCGCGGGCCCCCGCACCACACCAGTCAGCTGCTGCACGCCTCCACGCACGGCTGCGGTTACGCGTTTTTACTTAGCGTCGAATACTTATTTTCCTTGTTATTCCAACCGCCCGTTGTAATTCATTTCCTTTTTCGTAATATATTAGGTCTTTACTTATGAAATTGGACATTTGTATGAAAATTTTAAAAATAATATTTTTTTTTTTTTTGTATTTTTTATTTTATTTTAGCTTATCTAGCTTTTTAATCTTTCCGATTTGACGCAAGTGCTTCAATGTCGTTTTGACACTAACTCCAAGGCCCGCAGCAAGCTCTGCCGTAGATTGAGTTGGATCAGTTACCACTACCGCCTTCAATTCGTCGTTGTCGACAATAGTTACCGGCCGACCGCGAGGCTCATTCTTCAACTCAAAATTTCCAGATTTAAAACGATTGAACTAATAATGGACCGTGTTTATGCAAGCAGTGTTAGGCCCGTATACGTCGTTAATGTTTTTGTGTTGATTGCGCAGCGGTATGTCCATGTAGGAACTCATATTCGAAAATTGTACGAATTTTCAGTTTATCCATGGCGCCAAAAACTACCACAATTTCACAAAAAAAAAAACTATCTAAAAACAAATGACTGAATTTGAAATTAAAAGAACACGGCTTTCGAATAAAATTTATTTGAATTTCGAATTGCGCGCCAATCCACAGATAATTAAATCTGAAAATGCTGGTTATTAAATCTCCAATTACATAGGTAAAGACCTATTATCTTGTATACAGTCTACTACACGTTTCATTTTGCTCCACCACGGCCTATCGTCGCGATCAGTCTGAGTTCAAGTTCCCTAAGACTTCATTGCTGCCAAAATTAAACGAAGATAATTATGTAATTACGTCTTTCCGTCTATTTTCCACTTTGAATTTTTGATTAATTAATTCAAAGTCTTAATTAGGTAAATCAAGATAATTTACTTTAGTATAAATAATGATGTCACTGATCTAGTTACTATATTTATTAAGGGTCGAAATTATTTTTAATAACAAACGATGGTCACAAATCTATGCTCCAGTTAAGAACAAAGAATTTACTCATCCGAACAAACCTTACAAACCCTTATTCATCCAAATCTAATTAAATTATATTCAAACTTAAAATATTAATTATGAAAATGAATATTCTTGCGAAGCTCTGAATGCAGTAGCGCTCGAGTAAATCTCTGTTAACTTTATTAGCCCGTAAGAGCTGTCGGCAACTATTCCACTTCATCATAGTAGTTTTGTTTAAAATAAACTTTAGAATGTGATATATAGTAGCCTGGGATACTCGGAATACTGGAATACTTTGGTCTAGTTGTCCCCAGAGTGCGACAATTCGCGATAGAGTCGGTGTATTTTCCAATTTCGCTGGTGTTAAGCTGTTTACTAAAACAACTGTTGCTGTTTCTGGTTTCCATGTAATTGTGGAACATGGAATGTCCATTAAAGATGGAGTTGTGTTGTGCTAAGTGACTAAAGATATCGGTGTGTATTAGGGCTTTGCAGAATGGTTTAATGGTACTTACTCTCTACAGGATGTTTTTTTAAACGTGGGTAATAGTTTGAGGGAATGATGTAACCAAGGTTTTGTTAAAGTATTCTGATTTAAAAGAGTGTCCATGGAGTTTCTTGCCCGTTCTTCTCCATAGAGATCTACGTTAGGGAATGGGCAACTACAGTACTTTCACAGTTTTTGTGCCTTGTGACTGGGACTGTAGCTTTATTTTACTGTTGTCTTTGTTTCGACAATTCAAAAGTGCCTGTAACTGGCCTACTTGAAATAAATGCTTTGATTTTGATTAATTTTGATTTTGGGGGCGTGTAGTACTCATGAAAATAAGCAACTTTTACTATGGTACCCACCATGAAATCGCGAAAAAAATATCAGGTGATCCATAGATTATTGGTCGTGTAACTCGAAAAAATGTAGGCAACAGCAGATTTTTTAAATCATATTTCATAGTTGGCCCCATAGTAAGTGTTACTCATATTTATGAGCACTTCACTCCCTTTAAGTATTGCCCACGTTTAACCAAACATATAATAAAACAAGGATTAATTTGCAAATTGTGGCAAAAATAGAGAAACTTCAACGACATCGCTTGGAAACGAGTGCCAACTCAGATGACTAATAATAATAATTTTAAATTTCAGTAATCCGTTAATTTATTATACCATTTAACTTAACCTAATGTAATATAATACTTGATCTAATCTAATTTAATTTAATTTTATTTGTTAATTACTATTTTAATTTTATGTGTCTTGATTTTGTTTAATTGCTATGACTTTGTTAATTTATTTTTGAAATTTAATTTAATTTTTTCCAAAATTACTTCCAAATGTGTTTCGATTTTTTTTAATTGCTGTTATGTTTGTTAATTATTTTATTTTTCTAATTTAATTTTAGTACTAAATAATGTGTTTTGATTTGATTTGTTTTTTTTTTATAACTTTGTTAGCTTAGTTATACATCTTATTAAGCATGCTGTGGTCTCCTGTAAGTGAAGGAGTACACCTACGTGATACTTTTGTCGTCGATTTTTTTATTTCATGTGTCTGTGTATATCTTTTGTTGGAGATCCTAAATAAATAAATAATAAGACGACTTATAGGAAAGTATGGACGAAAATTAATTTTTCGTCGACCTCAAGAGAATGATGATCAAAACTTACACTGTCACTTAATATCTTCCGTGATTTTAAGTATACTTGTTAAGTATGCTCGAAAGCAACAGCCGGCGTCGCAATGAGGATTCCACAAAACCTAGTGATACAGTGAGTACCTAGTGTTTTTCTGTGACTTTGTATCGAGTTCCAGTAGTGCACGTCGCAAAAGACTACGAGAGAGGGTAGACGGATTTGTTTGCACTTATCAATTTATTTATCATCCACCCGCATTCTCCAGTCATTCCGCGATCATGGCGCTCGCAACAGCGTCGAAATAATCAGAATAATTGAAAATCACGGAAGATATCCCGTGACAGTCTAAGTTTAGCTATGAACCCTGAAAGCTTAAAACTGCTGCTTATTTGATTTGTTTTATTTTGATTTGATTTGTTTTATTTGGTTTTAATTGATTCAATTTGACTTAGTTTAATTGTATTGTATTTGGTTTTATTTTGATTCTATGTTATTTTATCGGATATTAATTGTCCATGTCTTCGGATTTCTATTAATTTATGTGTGGCAATTGGTGTTATTTACCTGAAATAAATGAATTTATTTATTTTTTATTTTTTAAAATTGTATTAGAATGATGATCATCCTTGAAAGCTGACAAATAAACATTTTCAGCAGATTATCCCCCGCTAACTTATACCAATTTGACATAATTACCAGGCATTAATACACTGAACATTAGCCATGACACAAAACCGTCAAAAGTGGAGAGGTTTGGAAGAGACCTGCACTCAGCATTGGGTGGCCAAAGGTTGAAGAAGAAGAAGAAGAATAATGCTCTGAATTTATAGAAAAGCAATGTAAGTTCTGTTGTGTTGTGTTGTGTTGTATGCATGTAGTTTAGTTAATGCACATAAGTATATCCTCTTCTGAAAATCTCTCAGTCAAAATTTAGTTTGCTGTAAGAAAACCCAATTCGGGGTTAAGCTGGCCATTGTACATAAGCTATATTATTGCAATTTGTATGTATATTTGTTATTTTGTATGCAATAAAGCATAAGAATAAGTAGAGAAATTGTGACCACATTTTTATTTCAGTCCTGAAACTTTCTGGCTTAAAACAAAATGCTACAATGTAGTATATTATCGTTAACTTTATTGTTGGACTAGCTAAGAATTAGGTTAATACGCTTATAACAAGTTAAACTCTGCCGCAGAGTTCAAGTGTTATGAAAAACTGTGTTAGTTAATCAATACTTCTGTGTGGTAAAATATTTACTTTTGGTGGTAATCGGTTATTATACCTACATAGGTACTTAGTTCTTGAATCGTTTAGCGTTGACAGTTGCGCGGATAGAAAAAAAGTTTGAGCGAGTTTGAATGTTATTGATCAACTAGCGACCTGCCCTTGCTTCGCACAGCGCCACCTATCGGGTCCAAAATTATATCTAATGTAGCCTATATTTTAAGTTGAGCATCTAGCAGTAGAGCGCTGAAAACTGCATTCAAATCCATGCAGGAGTTTCTGTGAGATGCGCGTAAAAACATACAGACAGACAGACAAAAATTCTAAAAACTGTTGTTTTGGCTTATGTTGCTCTAATAAAGACAATTTTTTTTCAATATTTTCAATGTACAGACATCGGCCTGTTACAATTTTATTATATTTGGACAATAAGCCTGGATCCTGATAAGATTTTTTTATCGGGAAGTTATAATTCAATAATCTTTATTTCTCAGGATCCTTGGTATGAGTTTAAAAAAAGCGATATCTTCAAAATGAACAACTTCCATGGTACAGTCGCCAACGCATTAAGTTACTACAAACTGACAAACTTTCTCATTCGATTATGAACTTTACCATCAATCAACATTTTATGGTTTCAAGTCATTTGGACAAACTTGACAGTTTAGTGGACACATTCGTTGTATATCGTACTTTTGTGCATCATTTCAACTGTTCGTCAGAATATTTATTCAGTATTCATTCGTCGAAATTATTAAAAAAAAAAAAAAATAGTTTGAATGAGGGGCCGATACAACCATAACTATTGCGAAATTAAAATATTGTAATAATAGTGCGGGATACGGTGAAAATCAATCTACATAGTTTAGTCACTAGCAAAATAATTTAGAAGTGACATTGACGTATCGAACAGTACAGTACCCGGCCCGAGCCGTAAATATGACAGATATGATACATCGAGTTTTAGAAAAAGTGCATCTCTATCTGCCATACCTGTGTGACAGTCTCTTTCAAAGACTTGTTATGTTATTTTTCTCTTGGGGAAACAGTTTTGAGGTACGGTGAAACTGGAAGGACATACTGTAGACTAAGCTGTAGACACCAAGGTAGACACAGCCCGGGGCATCTGACACTGACAGTATAATATCTGTCAAAGTCGGATTTATTTAAATTTACAAACCTACGTCTAATGTGAAAGTTGTATACAAAATGTGACACAGTATCTAAAGAAAATCTGTCTATTATGTGAAATAATGATAATACATCATTTTGACGCAATGTGACAACTACATTATTTTAAATTGAAGTTCGCGCTCTTTATGTTGCAATGTATTGACATGAATTTAAAAATTTGTCAACGAATACCATTGCTCGTCGTAGCTGCTCATCTTCTCGTGGCTATATCTACTCTTGTAGCAACATTAGTAGGTACGAAACGTAGATACTTGGAATTGATCGTTCTATGTGAATTTCCCCACTAGAACGATTTCAGCACGGTGCTAATGACGCGTCGATCATTCGATGATTAGTGACAGCAAGAAATAGCTGTAGTTCAGTAGAAAGAGTCATGTGTGGAATGGGTAGAATTTTGCTAGCATTTTCTTCCTGGTGTGAAAGAAGAAGGCATGCCGCACCGACCCCAAATAAATTGGGATTAGGGAAGGAGTACGATGGTATTAAATAAATTTCTTGTGAGTGATATTTTACCATTAGAATAGAAAGTTGTTTATAACATTACTGTACGGGGATCAAAATGTACCAAGTCTAGGTATTGAAAGAGGTCAAATTTTAAGACAGCTGTATATCAACCCTTACTGGGCCTGCGTGGTGACTTACAGCTTACAGCCCACTTCCACTCATTGAGAAGAGGCTTGGGTCCTAGCAGTGGGACCATGATATGATGATTATGCTTTATGCTAATTGTAACGAAAACACCATAACTAACTATTTATCTTCCGTTTCGATTTTCAGCCTTAATAACAAAACAAAGTCAGGATTATTTTGTTATAAATAAAAATATCTATCACGTTGAAGTAAACAATGCAATACACAATAACATTGAGTTATAAACCGTCAATGAAAAGGGAGTATAATATATCCTTATCAATTTCATATTCCTATTTATTTCTCGTTCATGAACTTTATGCAAAGTTCGGCTAAATGTTCACGAGATCATAACTCAATGAACATAGACAACAAAACAGGTCATGTGTGAGCGGAATAAGCGTAAAATGGCCGCCATTGTCTATGTCTGCAACGGACACGCTTCAATTTATGAACGGATAATTTTCACATGAAATCATAAATTCTGTCCGCAGCCTGAGTCTGTACTCGTACCACCATCTTATAGCGGATTAATTTAATGTCACTGACTTCTGTGTGGGAGGGACATATAGCTTCATCTCGTTCAAAATAATATTGCTCTACTATAAGAGGTGACAGTAGGTCTCCTGACGTTTTAAGAAGACTTAAAATGGACCGCATCCTAGCACCTATTCTGAAACTTATTTCTTTCCTCTTAAGGTTGAAATTTATTTACAACGTCTTGTTTATGGTCTAACAGACTTGCCAAACGGGATTCTGTCACGTGGTTCTGACTTTATGACAGATTTCGGCTGGCTTACTGAAGTATGTCAAAAATAATATCCTTCGATTGAATTTGTGTTCAAGCTTATGGTTTTGGGAGTACAATTTGCCTTGAAATATGACGCGTGTTAAGTGGTTTCAGAGAGTTTGGGTTGTTTGTAAGTGACGAAAGTAAGTCAATAATTTATGATGATAACAAAGAGGTGTTTTAATTATATTGCGGGGTAATGTAGGAATTATTAATTAAATATCTACTCTTTGAATTTAAATTCAAAGGGATTGTGCCAAATTCTTCAGTTGGTTAAATAAGCTTTGAAGTTAGTAACTGCGGTCTTTTTCGTAATATTAAAGGGCTCTCTTCAATTCAATCAATAGCCACGCATGCTCTGTGTATTGGTAATATAGTTATGATTTCCAGAGGTGTAGTGAGGTTGGAGAATTTATTGGCCCATTACCCAAATCGGACCAAGCAAAGCCATTTTTTTTTTCAATAACATAACATCACTCCTGTAATCCCCGAAGGGTTAGGCAGAGGCGTACCTAATAGTACACCCAAAATTCGCCAGTTAAGTTTAAGTCCCATGTAATAGTGGGCGAGCGTACTGCCATCAACCGGGCGCAAATCTGACTCCGTGGCTGCTAAAGAGAAATGCCTGATGAAAAAACGCAATAACACTTTGCCCGACCTGGGAATCGAACCCAGGACTGCAGCGCTTGCGACCACTAAACCAACGAGGCAGTTTTTTTCAATACATTTCACAAAATATAAACATCATCAGCATCCCTCTGTTAACATAAATCAAACGCCAGAAGATCCTTGCAGCACTATAGTACCTGTCTAAGTATAAGAAGTTATAAGAATACCTACTTGTACCTGCTTAACTCGATACTACATCATCATCATCATCATCTGCCTAGCCTTTTCCCAACTATGTTAGGGTCGGCTTCCAGTCTAACCGAATGCAGCTGAGTACCAGTATTTTACAAAGAGCGACTGCTGTTAGACCTCCACAACCCAGTTAGTACTAGGTAATACGATACCCCTTGGTAAGACTGGTTGTCAGACTTTTTGGGTCACTGACTACTTGTAACGGCTATTAAAGATCTACAAATGACAGCCGGGACCGACGGCTTAACGTGCTTTCCAAGGCACGGAGGAAATTCGGTATGTAATGGGTGGTCACCCATCCACAGACCAACCTAGGCAAGATACTAGCTCGATACTACATCAACCTATCAATACTAAGAAAAGCTTATTGATTCAGTCAACAACAGAATTTAGCGTTAAAACACATTACCAAGTTTTAATTAGTCTTACAGCGAAGAATAAATAAATAAAAACACGTTTTCAGCAATGTTTTCAGCAGTAAACTCCATTGTTTGTCTTGTAACGAAACCAAATACATTCAACATTTTGTTTATGTCTGCAAGAACAGATTACTGAAATGTGTTGTCGTCGAATATTTTAGAATAAATGGAAACAATGTAGCATTGCGCTTGTATTCCCCGGAGGAGTATACAGATCTTTTATCAAGAATTAGTTGGTCAGATGTCGCTGTACTCGGGGAGCCTGTGTTTTAGCTACTCCCAAAAAGCCTACAATGCTCTACGGATCCAGTATAACAACGCGTTTAGGGTGCTGTTGCGTCTGCCTCGGTTCTGTAGCGCGTCCTCTATGTTCGCTGAGGTTCGTTACGACTGTTTCGATGCTGTACGGCGCAAAAACGGGCTCGCTGCTAAACAGACTCCGTGGCAGCCATAACAGCATTCTGAGCGCCATAGTCGGGAGGCACGACAGCCCGTTGGTGAGGTCACTAGTCACCTGTACACTGTCTGTGTTTTTAGTTAAGTACGAATATTGTTACTAAGCCAATGGAGCTTGGTCATCTGAATAAATTAATGAATATAATTTCGCTTGTAACGTTCGAGCCCCTGATTAATTTTGAGGATAATTATGTTCAACTGCCTCTTGATCCAGTGGTGAAAAGCGCCATTGAGCCTGAGGTATTAGGTTCTATTCTATAAGTTGCTCAATGAGTTATTGGATTTTTCATCAGGGATTTCTTCGTCTTCAGAAGCAACTTGGTGATGCTATATTATGTCCCATGTGGTAGATGGTGAGCCTATTGTCTGAATTAACCGAGCATAAATGCAGCCTCCATGTTGCTACTAAGAATTTCCTGATGAAAATACCAACAACATTTTCCCGCCATTTTAATTGAAACTTGATAATATAAGGTTTAAGAACAACTTTATTTCTCATAAGAATTACATAGATAATTCACTTACTGAGAAACACACTAAAATTAAAATTTGTAATTAGAGCGCACAGATTATGTGGGTACACAGATAAATAAAAAAATAGACTCGATCATAAATTTAACAAAACACAGCATGGATGTAGTTTAATTTTACTGGATGTGGCATCGATGGCATAGTCTGTTATGAGCAGGTTTGTTAACAAACACACGCCTATAATCCTCGAAGGATTAGGCAGAAGTGTACCTAATAATACACCCACGTTTCACCAGTAATGTTTAAGTCCCATGTAGTAGGGGGTGAGCCTATTCCCAACAACCGGGCAGGAATCTAGACTCCGTGGCTGCTACTGAAAAAATCCTGATGGAAAAACCCAATAACACTTTGCCCGACCTGGGAATTGAACCCCGGAACGATCAGTAGACCAAAAAGGCGTTTGCGATCACTAGACGCGCAATGCGGCAGACGAACGACTACTAAACCAATAAGACAGTAAAATTAATTCTAGAAACAATTCCAATGGAATGAATGAATGAAATGGAGGATGCTACTCAGAAATTCCTAATAGAAACCCAATGACGCTCTGCCCGATCGGGGAATTATACCGAGGACCCCATCGATTGTTGCCCGTGGTACTACCAGTATTACTACCAGTAGTACCACACGTAAAAAAAACCCATACCTGTTAATACAAACCCGTTGATTTATGAAACGTTTGATACTTTAAGGCATTTTGAATCGTTGAGATTATTGTTTTGAGATTTTTAATGTTGAGATCAAGATTGTTAATATTACCCACACTTGACAACCAGCCTCGCAACCGGCGTGCGTGTATGACCAGGGGGGCTACCATGACGTCTTAAGCAGGAGTAATTCCAGTGTGGGAAAGAGACAGAGCTATATAGGTCGTCTAGCGCCATCTCTTTCCCACACTGGAATTAGTCCTGCTTTAAGAAGTCATGGTAGGCCACCAGATGTATGACCGTGGACGAGGCAAAAGGACTAATTAAGTATATACCAATCCCGAGTGTAGTACGGGTAAAAAAACTTCCCGTGGTACTACCGGATCGGTTGGTAGTTCTAAGGTTTTTTTTTTTTACCTGTTACACTACTGGTAGTAATACTGGTGGACCGAGAAGTCAACGGAGCAGTTAAAATCTACTCACTAGTTACTACCTACTAGGTACGGGTAAAACGGGGTGAATAGGACCGTAGGGGTGAATAGAGACAAATTTTGAAAGGGATTTAAACGTTGAATTAATTTGATTATGTTATCAAAAAGTACTCTGTTTTATTTACTTAGTTATACTTAATTATTTAGAGACCTAGTTAGCAACATAACATATTAATTCAACGTTTAAATTCCTCCTATTCACCCCGTTTTACGGTACATTAAACAATGCTAACCGCTAGTTAACTTACTTAGTGTTGCTTATCAAGAAATCAAAAGCGAACTAACTGTACAGCTAATATTAACGTAAGCTCGTTACAGCCAATAAAATGTTTTTGTTTACAATCCATCATTACTTGTGGTATGTTATTTACCCTGGCTGTTTGCTCGATCGATCAAAGTCATGACTGAAATCAGGCTCTCTTGGCCGAACCAACTTAATTTTAGAAGCTTGCAGCACACGGCTTCTATATGAGCAGATTTTTAAACAAGATATTGTTAGAAATGTTGGTCTAGTATGTAATTAATCGATTCTCAATCAAATTATCGCTTGCGTCAGTGCAGGACCTAGTATCAATTTTTTTTTTTTTGGCTAAGTGCTTATTTTCATCAAAATTGATAAATCAAGTAGAGTGCCATACAGCGGCAAAACATCAACATCATCATCTGCCTAGCCTTTTCCCAACTATGTTAGGGTCGGCTTCCAGTCTAACCGGATGCAGCTGAATACCCGTATTTTACTTGGAGCGACTGCCTATCAGTTAGTACTAGGTAATACGATACCTCTTGGTAAGACTAGTTGTCAGACTTTTTGAGCCACTGTCTACCAGTAATGACTGTCAAAGATCTACAAATGACAGCCGGTACCAACGGCTTAACGTGCTTTCCGAGGCACGGATGAAACTCGGTATGTGATGGGTGGTCACCCATCCACAGACCAACCTAAGCAAGCACGGCTTAACCTAAACATCGGAAATACAGCGGCAAAACATTGATATAATAAGTCAGCACGAACGGTCGGTAAAAAGTTGAATCTAGGACCTTCAACATGAAGCACATTTAAAACAGTTTTTGTTGCTCCTGTATAAAGGGTGTTGTGAATTTACAAGGCCTGTCACCGATGTTATGTAAAACGAACGACTCGCCTCCACTTCGCACCGTTTATACGACTTGACAAAACGTCAAGATTTCTGTTTAAATGTATTATGCACATAAACTTTCTGGAATAATTATCTATAAATGATGGTAAAGATGCAACAAAATCTGTTGTGTAGTTTACAAGAACAACGAGGCAAGATAATTAGATAGTGACTGTGTATTAATCTATGACAAGCTGTAAAGAATGATTTACGATTGATTTAACTTTTTGTAAAGTAAGGATTTCGGGTGGTAGGTGGGTGGTGCAAAGGTTGACTGGTAGAAAATGCCTATGGCATTAAGTCTGCCTCTGTACTTTGTGCATGAAGTGTTAAATAAATAAATAAATAGGTGGTATTAAGGTATTTACAAGGCAGATGTGAGTGGCAACGCCGGAAGGGGATGCCCTAGAAGGAAATACACTGACCTTATTGGTGTGGTTCTTCAGAAAGGTCAGGTGCGTAGTACCACAGGTATGAACGTGGACGAGGCAAAAGGAGTATGTAAGGATGGTAGCAGATGGCGTTTTATGTTGTCAGTCTACCCCCATACGAAAAAGCCCAAGTTAACACATATATACATAAACTCACGTTTATGTATATATGTGTTAACTTTTTGTCTCCGGTTATTTTGATTTTAAAAGTTATTGGTTTAGCCGATTTTCCCATTTGTAGTATTCACTCGGCATAAAATTCATGTCTCATCAAAAATGTAACTGGTAACAAAGTCTTTCATATTACAAAAAGGTCCAAAGAAAGTTTTTAAGGACTTAAGTTTTAAGTGGATCCCCGTTCAACGCTACCCACTCGCTCCATATGGTATATGAAACACTCTGCGTATCAGTCGTTCATGTTTATGAACTAAACATCGTTAAATTCTCAACAAGAATTAGCTTAATGGAAGATATTAACATCACGCTTTTCTGTAGGTGTAAAAAGGCTGACAGGCGTAAATTGAATATTAGAACCACATTTCGCGAGTCATTTTATAAGTTCCATGTAAAAAGTGGCCAGTATATAAGGTGCAAACGGACCCTACAACCGTCAACCACGTATTCTGCACATCAAACTAAGTAGCACTAAGCAAAAAATGTTGCTGGGAAACGACTTTTTGGGGTGAAAAATTACGTTTTACGCTAGGACTCGATGGAAAACTCGATGGATTGAATAGTAAGGGGGTCGTGAAGGTGTGTAAAATAAAAATCCTACATTAAAAACATGTATTTAAAAAAAAAACTTGTGAAAAAGTTGGAAGTTTGACCCCCAATATCTCCGTAAATATAAGGTTCCCAGGTATGGTCTAGAACAAAAAAAATATCACAAAGATGGGGAGAACAAGTGACATTCGGGTATGTTAAGTTTCTATTTACACACTTTATATCACAATGACGGGAAGACCCAGTGCCTCTCTACTTCGTTAAGCGTTTATTTACACCCTTTATTATCACTAACCAACATAAATTAAGATCTGTTGAGAATTTTCAAATAGAAAACAGGCCGAATCCTAACCAAAGAGTTTGCCAGGCGAACACGTGATCGTCGTGTTAATTTTCAGTGCATGATTCTAGTGCTTCTAGGATGATATGGCACGATTGGAGCTGTCTGATGAGATGACAAGTAATAGAGAAGTATGGAAGAAGAAGACATGCTGCGCCGATCCCAAATAAATTGGGACTAGGGCCGGTTGAAAATATATAAAAAAAGAAAAATCTGCAGTTCCATACAAAACTGAATTACCTAATAACCGAATCTAACTTAGCGAAAAATTTAATCTTAATTCTCAAACATAGCCATTTTTATTTCAGGAAGCACTTTTAGCGACAGTATTGTCAGCTGTTAACAACATTTCCTGTTGCTAGTGAAATGTTGTTTTAGAAACATATATTTGTATTGAGCCATAGAGACAACATAGATGTGGGAAATCGCTTTCAAATATTGGCAGACGACCACTTGAGTCAACAGGTTTATTTGGTGTTTTTGACATGGAAAGAAAAATTCTAGTGCGAGCAGGGTTTGAACCTGCGACCTTCCGAGGTTTATTTGGTTTCAGCATCCGAAACAAATAAACCTCATAATTATAGACGTATTTATTATGATATAAAAATACTGGCTAAATGCCATTCCAACGACAAATAAGTAGTGCATGATGTGCTTACCTGTAAGAGGTTGATACACTTGTCTGTGACTCTATTGAATGTATCTCGTATTTTTGTGGCAGTGTATTCAATTGTTGGTGAGCCAAATAAATGAAATAAATAAATGCGGGTTTCAATTTAATACAACTCTGCTCAACCTGTCAGGAATTCCAGCGTGATGTCATGTCATCTTTGTAACCATATAATTGTGTTAACGCAAATCTACAGTTTGTTTCGGACACCCGGACATAGGAATGTCCAGATGAGTTTTGATCAATTTTGAAACAATTTCAGATCACTTAGGAACAGCCACCCGGGCCGAAGCTAGTGAAATAGGCCCTTAACATCATTAGACCCTGCTAGGTGTCGTGAAAGGCAACTAAATTAGACCTCGAGGCGACTGCATGCTAACTTAATAAGTACTGGTAGAACGTAATTCTGTTAAACAGAAGCTGGTAATTATAGTGTCGCTTTACACGTGTTACCTTACACAGAGACCTGTGTCCCAGCAGTGGGAACATTATACGCTGATAACGCTTTACGAGTCAAGTACCTAGCTTTTATAACATAACAACAGAGGTGAAACTAATAGTACACCCCACATTTCGCCAGTGTTTAAGTCCCATGTAATAGGGGGAGAGCCTACTGCCATCAACCGGGCGCAAATCCAGACTCCGGGCTGCTACTTAGAAATTCCTGATGGAAAAACCCAATAACACTTTACCCGACCTGGAAATCGAACCCAAGACCAAGCTTAGTAGTGGCACTTGAACCTTGGACTAACAAGGCAGATGTGTACTCACATGAATAGCGGAATGTGATCATTGACGTGGAAAATCCTTGAGAATAACCCAATTATCAACGAGAATATACTCACATATAAAAAAGAGCAGGAAATATTGCCTTCATATCCGAAAAAACTTATAAGAGTCGTTGTAATAACTATAGAACACATACAACACACAATTTATTATAGTAAGTTTCAAGCTACACCTACCTAATAACTTATATGTAAGTACCTACATAGTACCCACAAGAGAAAGAATCCTTTTTTCACTTCGGGCACGTTGCCAAAGCCGAACAATCCCGAAGCGAAGACAGCGAACGTTCGGAACATGAAAAAATAAAACTGGCAACTAAGTACGAAAAAGGCCAGATAACTCCGAGACTGAGAAACAAATGTATCGCGGAAAGAAGGTTTCATTTAAAATGTTCTTGCGTATTCGGTGTTTCTTTTTTTTAAATAGAATAGGAAGGAGTAAATAGATACCATAGGTTGGATGTTTTAGGAATTGAGAAAGTGTGGAATGATTAGTGAAAGTTCTTTCAAAACCTATTTGGACCTAATAAACTATTTGACCGAACTAGCTAAGGCTGGATGCTAACTACGTACATTTATAACATCTTTATGATATTTCGCAAAGTATCTAAAAACCAAACTTAAAAAAAATCATTAAAAAATCGTAAAATCAAGTAATTTTTTTTTTGTTTTTTTTTTTTTCAGTTTAACACCCGAGATCACACGCTTGACATTTTTTTTTTGTTAGTCTCTTTCAGTATCCCACTGATGGGAAAAGGCCTCCCCTTTGTCCTTCCAAACCTCTCTGTCCTGTGCGATATCTGGCCATGAGCATAATAAAATCACGTCCATCCAAAACACCTCGAAAAATCATGATCAATATCACTAAAAACATAAACCAAACACAAACAAAGAAAAGTAAACATTTAACTAATTTAATCACGTAACAAAATCCGTGCATTTGCAGAGCGGCCCAACTTGTTTAATTAGGCTATTCTATTTGCCGGCCGTCGGCTGTTGCGTCCACAACACCGGGATACACTTAGGACGCCCTTTAAGTAAAAACTTGTGCGGTGACCCGAATAGGATTATGTTTTAGTGATAGATGTCGGAAACGTAGCTATGTTTCTATTTTTGCCATAATCATTGTAACTTTTTAGGGTTCCGTACCGAAAGGGTTACTACCCGCGGGACCCTATTATTAAGCCTCCGCTGCCCGTCCGTCTGTTTGTCAGCGGGCTGTGTATCTCATGATCCGTAATTGTTAGACAGTTGAAAATTTTACAGAATGTATTTTTCTGTTGTCTCTATAACAACAAATAATAAAAAAAATTAAAGGGAGCTCCCCTCCCCTTCATGCGCCGGTCCGACTCACACTTGGCCGGTTTTCAGTATTAAAATAGCCTCCACTCCTCTCGCCAAGTCGCCAAAGTCAGACCGTGGGTGGGTGACCGTCAATCGAGACCCCTACGTGACTCGAAGGCACGTTAAGCTGTTGGTCCCGTCTGTTACTAGTAGACCTTTGCCAGTCAGAAGTCGGAAAGTCTGACTGCCAGTCTTACCAAAGGGTTGTGGAGATAATCAGGTGAAGCTACTGCAAAATAGGAGTATACACCTGCATCGTGTTACACTGGAAGCCAGACAGAGACTTTTTTATTTTTAATGTTTTAGCGCCATGCTGAGATAGGAGCCTTTTGGCCTCGTACAGAACTAATTTCGTTTATTTATTTTTTTCTTATGTTTACTTTTTTATGTAATTTTATTTTATTGTTAATTTAACCATTTTTTTGTTTTGTCCTGTGCGTGACTAATAAATACATTTTCTTTCTTTCTTATATAGTGGCTGTTTTTCTTTGTAAAATTAGTCACAACATTACATTTTTCCGATTGGTCTCCAAGTTAAAAAAGTAAGTACCATATTCATCAGATAGTACCTTCGCTACATAAAAGCACGAGGTACTATGAAAATCATCGTAAAAGCCGAAACATAATGTACCCAAGAGTGAAAAGGTATATTAGTGTCCAAGTGATTTATTATCTCGCCCTTTTCCCAGTTTAAAAACTGTTTTTCTCACGTATGTTAGGTTTGTTTCTTTTTTTAGAAAATGCAATATCATCGTTAGGAGTTTCTTTTTAAAAATAGAGCTCATCAATACGGGGTGGAAGGGACACCGACGTGAAAACGGTTACCACGTATTCAGTAGAACATTCTGTGCCCGTCTACATAGAAATTTTTCATATACTGAATACGTGGTAACCGATTTCACATCGGTGTCCCTTCTACCCTGTATAGATAAGGTTGATATACAACCAGTAACATATATAAAAAACTAAAGCGTTATCGCTTTTTAGCGCTTTTTTTTGGAAGCCAGTCGTTTTTTTGCAAAAAAGTTTTTTATTTTATCCTTTTTAGTTGAAGCATTCCACACAAATTCTTATCATATGTTCATTTTACTGTCACTGTCTACCGAGCACCTGAAAATCAGCGGCCCTGCTAAACCCATATTTGTGTCCGAAAATCTTTCACCAAAGATGAAACGCTTGTTTTTCTTGGCCCGTGACTTTGCCAGCACTAATAAGTACCAGTACTGCTGGATTAAGAACGGCAAAATTTTTGTCCGAGAAAAGGATGGTACCCAACATATCATGATCAGAGATGAGTCTGATCTTCCCAAAAAATGACTAGGTATCTATCAATTAATTTTAGTAGGTCGTAGTAAGGTCGTTTTGCTTAACTCTTATAATATTGCCGTAACTTTTTACGTAGAATTAATGTTTCGAAGATTTAAAAATATAAAAGTTCTATTATTAATTATTATGCATGTTCTGAAATTAGGAAATACGTCACTAATGTTAAATTATCATTGTAATATTACTATAAACACACATAACTACTTACATTCGCTATACTCACAACGGAAGATGTATTCTGTTCAAATTCTACTGCAAATGGAATACTTTGGTGTCTCCTGTACAATCTCCAGTCATTTCGGATTATGCTATGTTACGTACAATAAATCAAATCACCTGTTGTTTGTTCTCAGCCTTTGATAATGAATGACAACGTCAAAATAATGGATGATATAGAATACTTTTCAACTTCAGCATCACATCAATGCTCCCCGGAACAAGTTGACTCATACTTACATAACGTTAATCACGGCTTGAAAATTTTTCACGTTAACATCAGAAGCATCGGTAGCATTGTAAATTTTAACAACCTCATGATATTGCTGCATCGAATAAAGACACAATTTGACGTCGTGGTCTTATCGGAATGCTGGTTACGAAAATGCCCTCATCTTCCCTCCATACCGGGTTTTGTGTCTAATTACTCTGATCACTCAAACCAAAATGATGGAGTTGTGGTGTATACTAAAGCAGAGCTACAGTTCCTTTTAGAAAAGCCTATACTCGCCGAAGCAAACTGTCTTGTTCTCAAATTAAAAAATGAGGTGGCGCTTATCGCTATATATAGGTCACCTTCAAATAGAAATATTCAGCACTTTATTACCAGTCTAGATGTAATCCTCAACTCACTAAATACTTTCAGAACAGTTATTTTGGTTGGAGATATCAATATAAACATAGCCCCTAGTTGGGTTGATTCGAACTCAGACATGTACCTTAATGCTGTTGCCTCACATGCCATGTTGCCTGCTCATGTTTTCCCGACACGCAACGATAGCTGCATTGACCACGTTATGCTAAAATCAAATAAACCAGCTATTACCTTAGTTCTTGACTCTCTAATTACTGACCATGCTCCTGTTGTAGTTTTTTGTAATCTGAAATTAGATATCCCTAAATCACCTTCCCGTCAGCACCGTATAGACATTAATGCTTGCGTAGTGGCTCTTGAGAAAGTTGACTTTACTCCCATTATGAACTGTCAAGACGCTGAAACTGCGGCTTCCATTATGGTCAACCTTGTTTCCTCAGTTGTTGTTCATAATAGTCGTGTTACTGTTGTCCCGAACAGAAAGCGCATTTTGAAGCCGTGGATCACACCTGGACTCCTTAGGTGTATTCGAAACCGGGACAACATGTATCGTAAAATGAGGAGGGATGCTGAAAATAATACTCTGAAAATCACCTATAATCGATATAAAAATTTTTGCAACAATCTATTAAAGAAATTAAAAAGAGAATATGAACGACATGAATTTGAAAAACATCGCAAGAGTCCGAAAGCTACCTGGAATCTCATTAGGACTATATCCAATCTTCAAAAAAGTAAAGCCTCTGCCAGTGAGTTGTTATCTATAACTCCAGATCCAACTCATTCACTAGATTCTGTCAACGACTTCTTCGCAAATGTGGGAACAAAACTGGCATCTAAAATCATTAACTCCCCAAACTATAACTCTAGCAACACCTCTGAATCAGGCACTTTATATGTACACCCTAACTCGATGGCTATATTTGGCACGGACAACGAAGAGATAGATTGTCTTATTCGTGACCTACGACTAACTAGTGCTACGGGTTGGGATGGTATCCCGGCAACAGTAATCTACAGTGCTAGAAGCACTCTTGTCCCAGTTATCTGCCACGTCTTCAACCTTGCCCTTACATCTGGATTATTCCCAACGGTGTTCAAAAAGGCAGTAGTGCACCCTATTCACAAGAGTGGAGACAGAGACAGTGTCAACAACTACAGACCCATATCTGTATTATCAATTCTGTCTAAGCTCCTCGAAAAAGTACTAAACAAACGTCTGCTGGATTACCTTAGCTCACAAAATGTACTCGCAAATAATCAATATGGATTCAGGTCAGGCAAAAACACAGAGGATGCCATATTAGAATTAATAAGTTCACTAGCTCAAAATCTTAACAACAAGGATAAATCAATAGCTATCTTCCTTGACCTTTCTAAAGCTTTTGACACTGTCTCTGTCCCCCTTCTACTCAGTAAACTAGAAAGGATTGGAATGAGAGGCCTACCGCTTAGTTTGTTTAAGAGTTACCTTAGTGGTCGCTCGCAAGTCATCAGGATAAACAACCACACCAGTAAGGAAGCATTCCTCACATACGGAGTTCCGCAAGGTAGTGTCTTAGGACCTACCCTTTTCCTGGTTTACATAAACGAGCTCTGCAAACTCAACTTAAAAAACTCTAAACTAATTGCTTACGCTGATGACACTGTAATCCTGGTTCGTGGCAGTGACTGGAATGAGGCTCGACTTCGGGCAGAGTCAGCCTTGCGAGTTACTATGAGATGGCTCACACAGAATTTGCTCACCCTCAACCTGGATAAAACCAAATTTATCACTTTTAGTCCAAGGAAAGCGTCACAGCCAGCCCCACCCTTCCGTCTGACAGCTCATGCGTGTCATACAATGAGGACTCACACCTGTGGCTGTCCTGAAGTTATGCGCGCGGACTCAATAAAATATCTTGGAGTCTGGGTCGACGGCGCGTTGACATGGAGTGAGCAAATCGATTCGCTGGTCTCTAGGGTAAGAAAATTAATTTTTGTTTTTAAAAATCTAAGGACGTCCGCCAATTCCTCTACTCTGAGAACTGTCTATTTTGCTCTTGCCCATTCCATTTTAACGTACTGTATTTCGGTCTGGGGTGGTGCTGGTAAATGTCTTCTGCTGCGTTTGGAGAGGGCGCAGAGGGCTGTCCTTAAGGTAATGGCCTTCAAACCTTATCGGTTCCCTACCAGCGAACTGTACGCGCTATGGAAGCTACCCACAGTAAGGCACTCTTTTGTGCTAAATACAGTGTTGCGAAAACACTCAAACTTGTCTTTTGATCCAAAGTTTGGAAGACACAAACGTAGAACTGACAGAGTCTGCCCGACATCAAGTGTTAAATTGGAAATTGTCCGCCGGCAGTTCATTTTCTGCAGTCCCGTGCTTTATAATAGAATAAATAAAGTGCTTTCTATTTATCCATGTACTCTCCGGGATTGCAAAAGACTTACTGATCAATGGCTTCATAGTCGCACATACGAAGAATTGGAGAACTTAGTCAAACCGCGGAGTGTGCTTGTGGGGTTCCACAAGCACACACTCTACACTCACATTCCACAGACACGCACTACACTCACATACAACACTCCCACATGCACATCAATTACTTACATAATATTTAATTTATTTTTTGCCATGTTAATTTTTTACTATTTTAATTGTTTACTATTTTATTTTTTTTACTATTTTAATTGTTTACTATTTTATTTTTTACTATTTTAATGTTTGTATCTGGAACGTTGTCGTCTCCCTCCTGGAGGTGGGCGTTAATAGCTGTGACACAGTTTTTAACTAATGCAGCTATTTCCGTACGCAATTACTTTGTGAAATGTGTTTTTGTTCCAATAAAGATATTTGATTTTGATTTGATTTGATTTTACATTCTAACTAGAAGATATTAGGAGATCATCAACATAAAAGAAGACTAAAAAATATATTTTATTGTAGCTAACTAGTAAACTACCCGAGCAAAGTTAATAAAATTTATATCGAACCGCGCGAGTTTCGAGTTTTTAACTAAAGAATTATGATCCAATTTACAAATCATGTAACGAATATGTCGGATCCGGTCATTTGTACGAAAATAAAATGAATCGCAAGCGTGCCAGTGGTGACATCACGCGACCTACTTACAAGTCTACCCACACCACAGTGTGCTTCTACAGAGCCGTAATGTTTACAGCTCGAGGCAAGGACGACATTCAATATCTGATCACAGTAGAGTTGAAACGACCTGGAACTTTACCCGATTCAGTGTGCCCCGTGTTATTGTGTTAAATTGTAATTTCAAGTAATCTGTTAATTTAGTAGAAACAGTGTATCGTACCCAGTGTATTTTTATTGCACGAAACCCATCTTCTGTCCACATGATCTACGAGCCTAACGGAATAAATCCTGACAACCCGATAAATATTTATTTTACAGAATAAGCGGATAAAACAGGGAAATTGACGCTTCTGAATAAATTGGTGAGAGTTTGGACTTTTGCAAACTCGTAAAGTTTTAATTGATCACTTTCTCATTCATGTTCATCTCTCTCCTTCTCTCTCTTTTTCAATTACAAAACGAATAAGAATAGCTCACGATATAACATACTAAAAACATAAGCTGTGAAGCCCGTGCCGGATTAAAATGACAACATGGATATTTTAAATCCGGAGATGACAAAAACGTCCTGGGTTGCATACCCAGGACGTTTTTGTCATCTACATAAGGGAACGCTGCCTGACATAGATACGTCTGGTTTTATCTGTATCCTTGTCTATTTTACGGGAACAGGAAACCGTCTATTATTAGAACCTTGAACTTACAAATAGATACAGTCGACCAAACTTGCGCTTGACCACCTTAAGGACTATTCCTGCTTGAAGCGCCCGGTCGCTTTCTCTTCCTTTGTCATTTTTTTTAAATTTTATTCCTGTTGGTTGAAAAAGGGTGGTCAAACATCTGTGATCATTAACAGAGCCTGAGTTATTTTAAAAAATGCACGCAAATATTTTTCTGTCTTATTTTGTTTTACTACCGCCCCACAACAACACAACACACACAACAACACAGATTCAAACAGAACAGACACTGAAATAGATTCTGATGTGGTCATCGTGTGCACGGGGTTTTGTTTTAAAAATTAGCAGTCGTAGCTTTAGTCGACTGTACATGAACTTTTTAAACTGTTACTTTTTAGACGGGCTTAGACATGACCTACACACTACTAGTAACTGTTGAAGTAGGTACTGAAAAAAGATTTATTTTTCCCGTATATCATGAAAGGGTTTTTATCTCTCAAATTACAGGCTGATTTTACTATTTTTCAAGGCTATATATCTTTGATATCTACAACATAAACCAACTGGGTATATACTTTGGGTTTACGGGGTTATATTTAAATTATCCTTGATTGTAAAACTCTCATCTATAGAGAGTATTTATGGTTTGTATTCGACGGAAGGGTATACACTCATGTAACTGAATATCCTTGGTTAAGGGTGAGTTAAGCGCTGTTAGCACAAAGGGTTGTTTAGTACGATATTTTGTTTACAGTGCCGACTTCCTGAACATTATTATGTTTAATTATTTCTGGAGGAATTTATTACTGCTGCATAATGATTGATAGAATCGTTATCAGTGATGTTATTAGTGAGGTTATTTATTGTATTTAGTGTAAAATTAATTAAAGTTTAACAAATACTTTTACTTCTCCTGGACAAGATTTCTTTAGAAATCATCAGTGTATTTGTTCTTAAGTTATTATGTGTAATTGTCTGAAATAGTTAGTATTTTGTGTGTAAAAACAAATGAAACCTACACAGCGCTGGAATTGGCGCCTCATATGTCTCCTTTTGTGTCGGTTTGCCGTCCCATTGGACTTCAAGAGTAAGGAAAGAGACAGAGCACATCTGTGTCTGTGCACAGATCATGCACTATGGTATCTTTTAAGACGATGGCAAGACTCTGTAGGATAAAATACCCTTTACGAAGCCGAAGGGCATTTTTTCTCCCCCATCATTGCGATATTTTTTTGCTCTAGAATGGTCTACAAAGTGGTACAATGGTCTCCGTAACTACAAGACTTTTTCTTAAAATAATTGTTTTTATTGTTATAACTTTACTTAAATTACCTCCATGACGGCTGTACTACTCCATACATCCATCAACACATTGTTTTGAGTGCGTTATATTGAGTCCTATCGTAAAACGAATTTTACACAACAAAAATAGAAGAAATCGTTTCCTATCAATTTTTTTTGGTTAGGGTTTATTTAGTGTGATGTACAGAATGCTTGATTGACGGCTTCGTGAAGGGTTCGTTTACACCTTGTAATCTATAACACTGAAATACCTGGACTGTAAAGACTGAAGACCCTGGCCAATTAAATCTGAGTCAAAAAACAAAAGAAAACAGTTTCAAAAGTCATATAAATACCTCTTTTTCATTTATGACACTTATACACATGCGTTTGTATTCCCAACCCGTCGAACAAAAAAAATATCTGGACACCCCTCTTCACAAACTAGAAGCGACTTGGCGAGGCAATAAAATGTCGACAAGACCGCTCGGAAGAAGTGTCCGTTATCACTCGGTCGTTTGTGAAGTAATCAAAAAACTATTCGGATCCTTCCCCGGTCAGAATCAACTTTGATAGCTTTATTTGTAATCCGGATCTTACGGATTCTCCGAAGGTCTATTTCGGGCGATAAAACAGGAAAATTGACGTTTCCGAAACGATTTTTCGTTGTTTGATTTTCGTGGTTCGTTTGAGTTAGACTTTTCGGGTTTGTAAAGTTTGGATTGACGAATTGTTTTCTGTTTTGTGTTAGTTGAGGTTTTGGGGATAACTTTTCAGCTGCTGCAGTTAGTGATATTGGTTATTTTCGACTTAACGAATATCAATGTGGCACATAGGCAGACTATACGGGGTGGGAGGGACACAAACGCGAAAACGTTTACCATGTATTCAGTACATTATTCTGAGCCCCATCATCTGCCCAGCCTTTTCCCAACTATGTCGGGGTCGGCTTCCAGTCTAACCGGATGCAGCTGAATACCAGTATTTTACATGGAGCGACTGCCTATCTGACCTCCACAACCCAGTTATTACTCGGTAATACGATACCCCTTGGTAAGACTGGTTGTCAGACTTTTTGGGCCGCTGACTATCTAACGACTGTCAAAGATTCACAAATGACACCCGGGACCAACGGCTTAACGTGCTTTCCGAGGCACGGAGGAAACTCGGTATGTAATGGGTGGTCACCCATCCACAGACCAACCTAGGCAAGCATGGCTTAACCTAAAGATCGATCCGAGCGGCTGTTATTATTTAGCCACGAGCCCCCTACATAGAAATTTATCATTCTTCTACATAAAAAACCAGCTGTTCCATACATTTTGACCGTGTAGGTATTGCAATTTTGTAGGAAACAGCAGTTTTTTTTTAATAACCAATGAAAAATTTTTATGTGGGGAGCTCATAATGATGTACTGAGCACGTGGTAACCATTTTCGTGTCGGTGCCCCTTCAACCCCGTATAACCTGGGTTAGGAGGTACGATACTTTTACCCTGGGATAACTTCTGACCCCTTTGCAAAATGCTAAGTAAGTAAATGATGCTTTTTACTTGAGGTATTAAAATTAGTGATTCAAAGTCACAGGAACATACAGATTACCTGACATGTTTTTTTTTTTCATAAATACTTAATTAAAACACTTATAAACTAGTACGTACTTAAAACGTACGTCAGTGAACAATATTCGTTACAAACCAAACCTCCATCTTTCTGTTTTTCTACTAATTTGACTACGTAATGTCAGCTAGTAACAGAAACAAAATGGCAGATAAAATAACCACAAATTATAAAGATAGAGGGAAGTGTTCTCTATGGCTCGCTTATTGAAACTAGTCTATGGAAACGTCAAAGTAACGTTGTATTCAACATAATTACTGTTAACATTCGATTCTCGGTTAAATTAATGCATTGTTATTTAATATTGTGTAGTTGTTTTATTACTTTATAAGGACAAATTGAATTAGCTAGCGAAACTCAAACTGCGTTAAGGGTATCGACATCTAACATAACAAAACACAACATCACGCCTGTAATCCCCGAATGGTTAGGCAGAGGTGCACCTAAAATTACACCCACATTTCGCCAGTTATGTATCGACATGTAACATCATTAAATAAAATTTATATAATTTTTAATATTTTTATACGCAAACCCTGCGTAGGGAACTACAGCTGTTTTGACATGGAAAGAAAAATTCTAGTGCGAGCAGGGTAAAATTTATATAATTATTTCTTTTTGGGGCCAATGACAATAGTACCTGTAGTAACTTTTAGTATGAGATAAGGAATTCTGTTTTATTTTATGTTTAAATATCAATACCTATTACGTCTGTCCAGTGTCGCTAGATAATTTAATTTGACCCAGTAAAACATCCTTTATAGATTGCCTACTGTGACAAGACAAGACATGTGTCACAATGTAAGACTTCCGTAAATAGAACACAAACGAGTTCAAGAAGTTCGGCTACGACGTAGCAAGCGTAGCCGTGACGTCAGCTACGAGCTACGACGTAGCAGGCACGCTATCTCAATTATTGTGTCCCTGTATCTATTTCGACGGTGTACTTTGTTGACTTTCGAAGAGAATGCTAAATAGTAGATTTTGGTTGTCATAAAGTACATATGACTGTTAATGCCTAGTAATTTAACACGTGGTTTGAATATTTTTTCACGATTTTAATGTTAGTCTTTTAAGGGGAGGCTTTTGCCCAGCAGTGGGACAGAGTAGGCGGATATAAACAAATGTTGGTCTTATATTAATATTTGTTCATAATAATCACACAAAAGGACTAGTAGTTGTTATTCAATTGACGACACGGAATAGACGAAAACTATATCCACATTTGGTATTGTATGATCCCTTGCTAGACCATACATTACTTTTAGATGATGAGTGACAGGAATGAAAGAAGGTAAAGTACTTTAAAACACTACTGTAGTGTCCGAAAGATACTAAAGGTAAAATGAGCTTAATGAACTGAAGGTGTGGAAATGAAGTGAGTGACGCGGCCCTTGTTGGCTGTAACGAGAAAGCCTGGCTGACTTGATAGCTCAACGCGAACTGAACAAAATATTATGAGTTAAATTAAACGTGAAGTCAACTGCTAAATTGCAGAATGTGCGGTTGCACCGTACAGGTATAATAGCTAATCAGAAGATTCCAATCGCGTGAAACTAGAATACAATAACAACTTTCTTGAAGCCAGGCAGACCATTACTCGACACCTTTTATCTATCAAACAAGGATCACTAAAATTCAAATTCCAAAGTGCTACCGATAACTTTGAAACTCAAACAGTTTGAGTGACCGCCAATCGGCGCCATGTTTATAAGTCGACGTTGATCCGGCGACTAATCGCGCGGCGGACATGTTGCGGCGTGACATCAGACTCGCTGTCACGTCATCTTCCCTACAGTGAGTGTAAAGCGACGTTTATTATAAAGGTTTAACATTTACAGGGATTTTAATTGAACTTTTTGTTTAGATTTTTGGCAAAGGTTACATGCAAATGCCTATTATATGGGACGTAAAATGGCGAAAATGTAAGTGTAGTAGCTAGGCACACCTTTGCCTAACCTATCGGGGATTACAGGCTTGATGTATGTTTAAAATTAAGTCAAAGATAAATTATTATTAAAAAAAAAATACAATTTTATGAAAAACACGGTATTCCTAGGTTTTTCAGTCTAAAATTATAATTGGCTTTCATCAGTTCATTGAAGTTAAATTTACACTCCCAAAAAACTCAAGTAACAACAGTCAGAGGTCACAAACCTAGTAAAAAGCGTGCACAAAAACGGGATCAACGAGAATTTCGTCATAAAGTACCGACTTAAGTAGGAAGAAGTTGTGAAGTCATATAATAACCGTCGCTTGTTGCTTTTATACATTATAACGTGAAATTGCGGCATCCACATTACCGGAATAAGTTAGCGCAATGCGTAAAATACTCGTTGCTTTGGGTTGAGGGCCCATGTACTCGTACGGGTGGTTAACGATACAATTGTTTTGGAAAGTGAAACTTCAAGGGTTTTATTGTTTTTGTGGTAATCCAGATTGTTTTATGTTATCATATTTTACATGTGGGTACCTGCTACGTTGTGGTGGTATTTTCAGCTTACATTGTATGCCACCAACCAGTCTTACCGAGGGGTATTGTATTACCCAGGACTAACTGGGTTGTGGAGGTCAGATAGGCAGTCGCTCCATGTAAAATACTGGTATTCAGCTGCATCCGGTTAGACTGAAAGCCAACATAGTTGGGAAAAAGCTAGGCAGTTGATAATTGTAAGCTACCAAGTCCAGATTATATGCATATTTTAAAGCTTACGCTGTGTTCAAACCCATCGATTTGAAAAGTAAGTCAGTTCAAAACTCAAGTTAATCGTACCATTAAATCGTTCATTTTTATTTCAAAAGCTTGAGAAAGTACCAGTTACAGATTTATATATTAATTATCAGTCGACATATACTAAAACTATAAAGAGGAAATATTTGTATTTTTGTATGTTTGTAACGAATGAAATCAAAAAGTATTGGATCGATTTTAACCATTTTTGCACCAGTAGACAGCTAAATAATATAAAAAAATAATAAATTTATTCAAAAATATAAAGTACAACTTTTAAAGTTTTTCTTCTATCTATGTCAAGTTCACCCATGAATTGTGCCTGAACTAGGTAATCCTGTGTTTCAGGCGATTGGAGGTAACATTAATTGATGAAATCATCACATTTTCTTATTAATCTTATTGGTACCTATGTAGTATGTAGTATACCTATGTAAAAAGGTGTATAAAAGCTAAATTATAACATAGGCTATAAATTATATTTATATCGTGAAAATTAGCCGAGCTATCACAATTTTTGCGGCCGAAGTCGCGGCCGAAATTCTAGTTATTTTATAAAAATAATCATCATCATCATCTGCCTAGCCTTTTCCCAACTATGTTGGGGTCGGCTTCCAGTCTAACCGGATGCAGCTGAATACCAGTATTTTACATGGAGCGACTGCCTATCTGACCTCCACAACCCAGTTAGTACTGGGTAATACGATACCCCTTGGTAAGACTGGTTGTCAGACTTTTTGGGCCACTGACTACCTATAACGACTGTCAAAGATCTACAAATGACACATATTATTTTATAAAATAATATTACACAAATATAAATTTTCGCAATATTCGCACTCAAAACGAACACAATAGTCACCATTTCGTGTTCCTAATTACAATACAAACAAACTGTCAAGTTAATAAACTCGCGAATCCACCATAATATTCACCATGAAGTATATTACTACCGTGTAATTTATCACGCCTGTCAGTATGAGATAAACCAATGAGGTGATGATATTTGAGAACGCCAAACAAAGAGTGTTTGCCAAAGCCGGCTGAACTGACAAGCGAGTATAATTTCGAAGGGACTATTCAGACCGACACGGACAAAATTAACTGTTACTTTACTGGTGGAAACTTGATGTGAATTTTCTATAATGCGTAAATTCAACTATTGAAACTAGAAGACACAACATGCAGAAGGCATTTTTTAAACCTTAGTGTAAACACGGTACAACAGGCCAGTTTTATCAAACACTAGCTGTTGCCCGCGTGAAATTTTATAGCGTATAACCTTCCTCAATAAATGGGCTATCCAACACTAAAAGAATTTTTCAAATCGAACCAGTAGTTCCTGAGATTAGTGCGTTCAACCAAACAAACAAACTCTTCAGCTTTATAATATTAGTATAGATTATCTAAAAAAACTAACCTGTTACACCGCGTAATTAAGAACTGTAGTTTACAGTACTGGAGGGCTATGCAAAGATATTTTCTGAACAAAGTAATACATTGAAGACCGTACCGAGCAACGAAGTGTATGAAGCCAGATGAAGAGCGACTATGGAATATAAGATATAACAGCTTAAAAACATGAAAAGAGATGCAGACGTCCAAAAATAAACGCTTTTACACCTTGACCGACATATCGGTACAATTAAAACTCTCGTCGACATCAACCCTAAAACAGGCACCGCAGCTCTTTCACCGTTTGGTATAATCAATAAACCTGTTGATCAAACGGCCCGATAAAACATGCTACACACTAATATTAGTCGGTATTAGGCTCGAATACCGCAGTGCCACAATGTCGGCTAGATAAGGCAGCCTTTATAGCTCGGGGTACGATTATGGAGGGTTAAAATGACGTGGCACAAAAATGTTGTGAAGTCCATTTCGTTTAGTAATTTTGGTAAAGAGAAATTGCTGTTTGTCTTTGTGCCGTTGTGATTTTGCGGTTATAATGTTAGTTATCGTTGATACAATATCATGATTAGTATACAAATGGTTGTATGGCCCCGTCTGTTGGGTTACGGCTCCCTGTCAGATAGGAAACCAATGTCTCAGTAGGCCCCAACATCATAGGCTTATTTGTAAGTCCTAGTGCCTATACTAGATGTGTTTCTAGTTTAAGCTTTTGATGTTGTCCTGTTTTTTTTTTGTGGGCAGCCTCTGTTGTTCACACCTTTTTTACCAGTTTTGTTTTTTAAAAGTGAAGACTTGTAATTGGCTGTCAGTTTCACTTACTATTATTATTCTGTTTTGTTTAGCTGTTAGTCTTCTACAGTTGATAAATAAATAATTGTGTAGGTACTATTGCTGTTGACTCAATTATTGCGAATATTTTAAAAATAGTGAGTACCTTACCTACATACTCGGGTGTTTATTATGACATTTAGAGCTTTAGAAAGTAGGAATATCACAAAGATAGGAGTGGCAAGACGACGCTCAAAAAAATTAAACTTCTGTTTAGAAACGAAAGTGGTGAAAATGTTTTCACTATTTATTTCAGACCACAATCATTATTAACTTCCCAAACCATTTGAAATACAACATACAATTTCACACACGACTAGAAAATATGTTTTCGTATTTTTATTCAATTCGTCCGTATAATTGTATACGTATTTAAATAATTACAGGACTGAAGGCCGCTGAAAACGTTACAATGAGTGTAAACCGACCAAGTTTTATTTATAAAACTGTGGCCGACTCACGTTGAAAGGCATTTGTTTGTTGTAAGCAAATACTACCTACCTAGACGGTTTTTCCTTTTGTATTTTATTCGTTTTAAGGGTTAAAATAAAGTAGAATTGAATTATGTAGGACAAAATCTTATGTTTGTCTTACGGGTCCTATTAAAAAAGAAATACTTTGGGAAATTGGTACGTATTTTTCATATTCATAGTGAAAATAATTTTAGGATCTTTCTGAATTAAAACCTTAGGGACTGCGCCATCTGAACGTTATTTGCAAAACAAGGGAAAATCTTTCTAAAAAGTTACTACGCTGGGCGGTTTTGCTTTACTATAAGTCATGACTTGAATCTAAAATCTAGTTTGAGTAGCGTTATAAATCAGGTGCAACAAAGATTCTAAAATGCATAACATCCTTATTTCATTGCCTTTTTCATTGCCTCGTTGGTCAAGTGGCAAGCTCGACTGCTGAGCATAAGGTTCTGGGTTTCGATTCCTGGGTAGGGCAAAGAGCTATTGGGTTTTTCCATGGCCATAGGCTTGCCCTTAAATTTGACTAAAACATAACTGGCGGTAATGTGGACACACTCGTGTGTGTGTGTGTGGTGTGTGATGTGTGGTGTGTGCACATTACCGTCAGTTATGTTTTATGTTCCTCTGCCTAACCCTGCGGAGATTACAGGCGTGATGTTATTTAATATTCATTTATCGCAACCCCATAAAAACCCACAATCATCACCAATTTATAAGTCTTAATACAGAATCAGATTAACAGACCAACATTATCATGAAAGCTGTCTGAAGCTCCACATTTTAGCAGTCACCTCACGTGGGGACACTTGGAGGGAACGCACCCTGCATAGCTGATCACCCGACACCTTTGGCCCCCAAGTTGGGGTAGCTCGGTTAAATTGAGTGTCAGCAACTTTGTTTTCACTTACATCTCGAATTACATGTGAGGAATTAGATTATAGGGACGTCTGTGTTGCTGACTGGGTTGTGATGTAGTTGGGGACCGTATTAAGGATCTTTTTTGTTGTTTCGTGTGGGTTTTGGTAGGTCATTCTGTACAGTTTTAATGGACATTTCCGTGTATGATTTAAAAGGTTTGTGACAGACGGGACCAGGTTCTATTCTGTTTTTCCTTTTGAGTTGTGAATCTCTCGCAAGTGTGGCTACTGCGGATAAGTTATCCGTTTGCGCGCCGGTGATTTCACCCTGTATAATTATACATTAAATTTTGATTTCATTTTATACACCGTGACTTTTTAGTCGTCTTGCAAAGGTCGTCCACTCAATGTACCCGACATAAAATAGCTCTAGACGCGATTTTTTTTATCTGCCATAATAGGTACAAAGAAAAATAATAATAAAAAATTAGTATAAAATTATGAAACATCCTGTTAATGATGTTTACGTGTCAAACGGGAGAACATATACCTACCCAGCACTCGAGTCTAGTAGATCATCGCTGGCAACAGGGTGTAATACGTCATGCGTCATAATACTGAATAATATTTTTATTTTTAAATTATTAAAATCTCATAAATACCTATTTTTTTTATGAATGTTTTTAGTATACATTGGATACATGAAGTGGGCTGCCGTTGTAAGACGACTAAAAAGTCACGGTGTATAATTTGAATACTTAAACATTCTTGAGGAACCATTGCCAAATTGACGACTGCAGGTGATAATATAGAAAAGTTGCCGACACGCTAGCAACAAGCAGTGTATGAACCATTCAAATTAATGCAATTACATCAATTATTTTAGTAAATAAGAAAATAGGAATGACATATTACGTTACCTACTAAAATTATATAAAGAGATTTTTTCATAGATATGTATGTGACTGATTATACATGCATATTTCGTGAAACGACTGTTATGTCTTGAATTTCGTAAACCGAATTTTTAACCCAACTAAGTCTCAATAAAGTCTCTTTACCTTTCTCCAAATAACACTCTAATTACGCTCACAAAACTAATTATACTGTTAATTTTATTAGTCGCAAAAATAAACAGTTAAAATGTCAATTGGTTTAAATTACCAAACACGGCCCAATTCAAGAATAATGCCGATCAACGAGTTCTTTGCTCACTTAACGAGAGAGCTCGGTTAAACCCGGTAATATGTTTACCCGGGTCAAATTACCGGTATTTTAATAAAAGCATCACGTTTGAGGCTCCCGATATCCGGATATCATGTTCTGTCAAGCACTTGTTGATCGAATTTGACGTCTGAACCGGTTAATCCCAATTACCCGGGTGGCAATTACCGGGACTCCAATATTGGATTAAAACAGACGCTTGACATTCCGATAGTTGAGAATTTGAGTGTGAACTGGGGAATAATGATTAAGGGTTGCCAAATTCCGGCACTTTATAATATGTGTGGCATGTAAGCAATAAAAAGTATGTAGTAACATTGCTTATTTATTTCAAAGATCTTCTTGAACTTATCTCATGTAACTTGGGGTTACACTACTCTATCATTAACTCCTTTTTCTTTAAAATCTTCCCTCTTACAATCCATCTGACATCCATATCATGTTCTTTAGTCTTGCTCTGGCTCTCCATCCATTAACATTTTTCTCTCATTTCCCGTTAAAATTGATAAAATAAAAGCGATTACAATCGGGAGCCGTATGTTCGCCAATGTATTTATTAAGATGACATTTGCACACGTCTATTATTTTATAAAGACAATACTGAGCGCCCTTGCTTCGCACAGCGCCACTTATCGGGTCCAAAACTATATCTAATGTAGCCTATATTTTAAGTTAAGCATCTAGCAGTAGAGCGGTGAAAACTGCGTTCAAATCCATGCCGTAGTTTTTGCGTAATGCGCGTACAAACATACAGAAAGACTGACAAAAAATCTAAAAAATGTTATTTTAGCTTCTGTTGCTCTAATACAGAATTAAATGGGGGGTCCCATTTAATTTTTTTTCAATATCTTCAATGTACAGACATCGGCCTGTTACAATTTTATTATACGTACCAACACCGATTACTAACTAAAGTAAACAACTTTATCCTACAAGCTCCCCTAAGCTCAACACACACTCAATTCACCAAACTTGTACCACTCCAAAAAGCGCTTTAAAGCGACACTCACATCTGCACTGCTACCAAAATTATGAGCTAACTCAGCTCATGTATGAGCAACAAAATCAGTTTGCATCGGCGACGGCTGAATCAATCATCTTAGTCGCTTACTTGCGTTTACGTCACCGTTATAAATGATCTCGTTAGTGAGCGCGATAGGTCCTACGAACATACGGTGTAAGCACATGTCCTGTCTGCGAAGTACGGACGGTTGTAATTTACCGTCGGGTCTGAAATTTATATCTGGTGCATTGTTGTAAGTGGTTGTTGCTTTTGTCGCATTAATGTTTGATTAGAGGGAGAGGTTTATTGTCGCACTACTTTGATATTGTAATAATAATATGTGGGTTCTGTTTAGAATAGTTCGCAATTTGAATGATTGGTCATTTGCCTTTTCGTAAAGTAAACTGATGGTCGATGGGGCCGAAAAGTTCTAGAGTGGCGACCGCGAACCGGTAGGTGGGCCGATGACCTGGTAAAGGTTGCATGGATCTGCTGGATGCGAGTCGCACGGGACCGTTAAATGTGGCGACACTTGGGGGAGGCCTATGTCCAGCAGTGGACGTCTTTCGGCTGAAAAGATGATGATGAAAGTAAACTTGTCACAAATATACCAATGGGATTACTATGACATCTTAAAGCAGGTGTAAGTCCAGTGTGGGAAAGAGACAGTGCTATACAGGTCGTCTAGCGCCATCTCTTTCCCACACTGGAATACCCCTGCTTGAAGACGTCATGGTAGGCCCCCTGATGTTCACTCTATTTAGTATATTCATGTTATTGAATTTGTTTACGTCCACAAAAACCCAAAAATTTTTTGGTCAGCATAATTATCCAATACGCCATGAATGATTTCAAACAGTTTTCTAAGCGACTACATTCAAAAATACTCTGTTAATAATCATCGTTGAACATTTAATTAAACTTTCTCTTAAAAAAGTTTTAAATTCCTCAAAGCCAACCAAGACATCCGTCCTGAAAACAAACAAATTTAAGTTGTCAGTTATTCATGAAGGCGAGACTAAAACCGGATATCCGGTTACAAAGCCGGTGGTAGTCGCGATGGGCTGTGAATGTTAAGCGGATGCACTTTAATACCGGCTTTAGGTGGCGTTGTTAGCCTCTGGATGAATTGGGGACTAGGGTACAACCCTAAAGAGAGAACGGGGGACTTGGGACTAGTTTCTGTGTGTCTGTTAAATGTTTGATGATTTTTAGTTCCAGCGTTACAAAAAAAACATTTTTCTTGGTAAGTATTATACTTATAGCTCTAAAGGCCGGTAAGGTTCGTGTAAATAAATTTAAACATGCATTGTTTTCTTTTTCATTTTTCTGTCCCAGCAGTGGGAATATTATAGGCTGATTATGCTTATGCTTAATTCTATTAATAGTATAAATTACCTATAGCGTTGTAAATGTGTATTTTTTTTTCTCTCTGAATAATTGATTAATATTGGTGTATTAGTCGCTTTATGATATAATAATTATATTAAATCTTCTAATATGTATACACCGCATAGGTAGTATATGTGAACTAATATAAACTGTAAGATCTTTATGTCCCTACCGTATACTCAGAAATAAATGATATTCTATTCTATTATATTCTAAATTCAGCCGTGGAAATGCGTAGCTTCCTGTAGCGAAGGGTTAATTTTTGTAAGAGGTAAGCCGGAGTACATATCTTTAATGTGATTACCACATTGTACACTTAGTTTAGACTTTGATTATATTATTTGTCTATAGAATACTGACTGTGATAGTTTTCAAACGGTAGGAATCGAGTTGTATGGAACCTTCGCCACTGATAGCTTCACAAGTAAAGACAAACAACTTACGTTCGCCGTTATTACTTAACCCCAGAGAAAACAATATTTATTTGGAATAAGTCTAATAATTCAGAACGGGCAATATGTTACAATAACATACGGCCTCGCATGAGAAAGCATAGGCTGGACTCGGGGGAGGCCGAACATTTTATATAAAGGTCGAAGGACTATGGACGTCCCTTGTGGTGGACGAAAATGTTGTGGGGAAGTCGAAAGTTTTCTGTTGCAATCTTGTGCGTTAGTGTTTTGGTTTGTTTATTGACGTTACTAGGCTAATTACACTTGTTCTTAGCGTGTCGATGGCAATCTAAATTGTGTCAGCCCAGAACTGAGCTACTAGTTTGACGCTTTCGGCAGCGTCCATCAGTCAATCAGCCAATTACGCTTCAGCCGATTTATCTGTGCAGGCGGGAAAACACAGAACTAAAATTTTTTATATTTTTATACGCAAACCCTGTGTAGGGAACTACAGCTGTTTTAACATCGAAAGAAAAATTCTAGTGCGAGCAGGGTTTGAACCTGCGACCTTCCGATTCAGTACACCGGACGTCTTAACCAATTAGACATCGAATCGAAAGGTCGCAGGTTCAAACCCTACTCGCACTAGAATTTTTCTTTCCATGTTAAAACAACAGAACTAAAATCCTTACCGAGAAAGAATTTTGAAGAAAAAAGATTTTTTGTCTATCTTTATAATATAAATTGTGTTTTTAGATAAGTTGTGATTTAAAACTATTTATACTGTTACTCTAATTGACATATTGTTATTCTAGTGGGCATAATGTTATTCCGTTTGACATTATTAATAATATTTCTTTTTTACTTTGACCATGTTGACATTTTTTAATTTTATGTAATTCTAATGACATGCCACTTATTTGTTTGACATTATTGATAATATTTTTAAATTTTTTATTACCTTGACCATGTTGATATTTTTTTAATTTTATATAATTCCAATGACATGCCACTTTTCTCAAATGGGATATCAAAATGAGATTGGGTGGGTCACATTTCCAGGATGGCTCAGGTCAGATGAGCTAGAATCGTAGAGAAGACAGAAGACGGTCGTCGTCACCGAGGCAGGCTCAAGAAAAACTTTTTTTTTGGGATTGGAAGGCATCGAATGAACCCCTTTTCACTCTGGGCGGAGCGGAAGGGAGTGTCGACTTGTACTGACTAAAACTCATCCATGTTCCTTCTTTGCCCTTTGTGATCCAGGGCCTCGGTATCTGTTTCGAACAGAGCCGCAGCCCCGGTAGTCCCAAGAAACGCAGGCGTGACGATTTGGACTCGTTCATGACTGGATGGTAAGAAAAGGCAAATCACCAGGACAGTTGGAAAGGAATGGGGAGACCTTTGCCCAGCAGTGGGACAGAATAGGCTAATAAAAATTAAAATATTTGCAATGCTAAAGAAATCAACGGATTGACATGTTCATCTAAACCCGAAACGGTTTTAATCGCGACGTTCAAAAAACTGTATGAGCCAACCACGGCATTAACAGAGTATGGAACAAGGAGACTTGTTGCGCCGCCACCACCGTAAATTGGGATTAGGACAGATGGATGATGATAATCCACGGATTGCGCGCGACAGACGTAGCTTCATTTTGTACATTCAAGTAACCCGCGCGGCGTCACGTGGTTGATATTAATCGTTGACGTTCACACTTTCATATATTACAGACAATTTATAATGAAAAAATGGAATTCTTACAATTGGAATGTTAGGTAAAAGTAAGGACATAGTTTAAGAGAGTGTAGTAATAAGTACTAATGACAATGAACCACTTTTACAATGCAACGAACTCTGAAATATACAAAAAAATCTGCAATTTTTTTTGTGAATGGCATCTGCGCTTCACAATAAAGGGTGTAAATAGACCCTTAACGAAACCGAAAGGCACTTGTTCTCACCGTCGTTGCGATATTTTTTTTTGTTATAGACCATACCTGGGACCTTCTAGTTACGGAAATATTAGGGTCAAAGTTCCAACTTTATCAAAAGTTTTTTTTAAATACAAGTTTTTTTTTAATGTAAGATTTTTACTTTAAACACCTCCACGACCCGTACAATTCAATCTAACTATCAGCACAATGCTTTGAGTGAGTTCCATCGAGTCTTACCGTAAAAAGTGATTTTTCACTAAAAAAAAAAGTCGTTTCCCAGCAATATTTTTTGCGTAAAGTTACTTAGTTTGATGTACAGAATGCTTGGTTGACGGCTTCGTGAAGGGTCTGTTTACACCCTGTATAGTATGGACTACAACTGTCACATAAAAACATAACACCTGTTTCTCCGCAGAGTAAGACAGAGGAACATTGAACAGCTGTTTTTCTCATATTTCAGAGTGCATCCCATAATAAAACTTGTTCCTTTGCATAAGTACTACCTACTCACTTATGTTCTACATCTTAGCCTGAACTGTCCCACTCCTGGGCAAAGGCCTTCCCCATTCCTTCCACTTTTCTCGGTGTTGCGCTTCTTCTGTCCAATTAACTAGAGAGCCATCTAAGGCCTCCTGCCATCTTCTTCGCGGTCTGCCGCGACCCCGTCTAGCTCCAGTTTTGCGACGTAAGTTATGTTTTGTACGTGTTATGTTTCTTATGTTCCTTAATTTACTAAAAATACTGTATATCCTACTTCCTACTAATATTATAAATGCGAAAGTTTGTGAGGATGGATGGAGTTTGTTACTCTTTCACACAAAAACTACTGACCGAATTTGGATGAAATTTGGCACATTGATTAACATTTAGAATACTGTTGTTTTGATATGGAAAGAAAAATTCGAGTGCGAGCAGGGTTGCAGGGTTGGGTGGGATTTTTATTTCCATATCAAAACAGCTGTAGTTCCCTACGCAGGGTTTTCGTATAAATAATAAAAATTCAGAATACTTTTTATTCCGGTACTACGATCCCGTGGCACAGTACCGAACACCACGCGGGCGATGCCGTGGTAATAAGCTAGTCTAAGAAAAATAAACAAAATACTCACTCAGCCTCTTCGATAGTCTCCGACATGGCAAGGAAGACACAGTTGAGCAGAATGGTAGCCATGACGAAGTAATCGAAGTACTGGTTTGTGGAGAGGTAGACACAGGCCCGGCGCACTGGAGACCACGGAGAGTACCAGAACAGGGATCTCGTGGCGGTGAACCGGTGGATGTAGTTCTTTCGGAAACGTTTTGATACCACGCAGAAAGTCTGGAACAAAGATAAATGGGATTAGTTTAGATGTTGTAGATGAAAAGATACACTGTAAAAACGGGTATTGTGAATTTACATGTTAACAAGAGATATTTTTTCAGGTCAAAATGTACGTCATAAACCTTTTTAATATCGTACGCGTACTTGTCACAACTGATAGGGACCCATATTTGGTCTAAGCATAAATAGAAAAGTACTAGTTTGATAAAAGCAGATGATTCTCCTTATTAACGTAGGTGCTCTTTCTGTTTTGAAACTAATTGATGAAAAACACAAATGTTTTTTTTTTATTTCGATCTATACTACTAATTAACGTAATAGTCGCCACGCCAAGCTACTGTAAATTTTAGAAATATTTCACTGTTTGAAGAGAAGCATGAAATACGTCCAAGAGTAACTTCGATCATATCTAGACTGATAACAAACAATACGCTTCCTAATTATCTCCGTCAAAGAAAGAAAAAGCTTGCACAAGCAACAATTATGAGGCTTGCAAATTAGCGTGGTTAATTGGCGAGCCACCTGCCACCAGCCACCAGCCACCAGCCACTCGGTCGTTAGCCATTTAGCCATTAGCCACGGAGACCTGCTACAGTTTTAATTGCCAGCGCGAATTAATATCGCGTTCGAAATAATTGTTTCGCTCTGTTTACCTGAACATTACCTTCGAAGGTAATCAGCAGCAGTTTTGTGCTGGGAACTGAGGTTTTAAATTGTGAGGTTGTAGTTTGATCGTTATACTAGCTGTGCCTCCCGGTTACAGCCACCGTTTTTCCATTTGCTCGATTCTTAAAGGTCTTTGCGTGATGTTAAATAGTTTAACACCGCTCAAGAATTGGGTTTTTTGAAATCCGATTGGTTGTTCCAGAGATTAGCTCGTTCATACAGACAAACAAACTACACACAACAACTACAAACAATAACACAAACAACAGCTACAGATAATATTTTGGGCATAATTGTTGTGAATGCATATTATAATTTTACTCAACATTTAGCATTATTGAAAATAATGGTGAGACATCAACTATCAACGATGCCCTTAAATATAAGGTCAGATACGCGTGGTACTTATACCTACTTACTGTTGCAGATGTGCATATATTTTTTTTTTATGAAAAGATGATTATGGCTTATAAGAAAGAACGTAGTCAATAGAAACTGGCAAAAAATTAAACTTCTTTTTCAGATAACGGTACTTTCAAAATCATTATAAACGTAGTCACTCTTTCAATTGTGACAGTCTCTGAAGTGCCATATCCGTCCATTTTGACAGACCGCTAACATAAACCGCCATATTATAAGTATAGTAAAGGTTGAAATAATAAACCTTTAGACTGAAAAACAAAAATGCCCGATAAATAAATAAAGACAAAAAATAAACACAGTGCGATATAGCAGACGACCCGTATCGCTCAACGTTTGCCGCTGATTGAAAGCACAGATTTAATAGTGAGCTCAGTAGCCAATAGCAAGCCCCAATCGAATGTGGTATTCCAAAATTGATTGGCTGTGATTGGCTGATAAAATTGGAACGGTTTACTTCCAAAACAACAGACCTTTTGATGTATAAATCCAAATTGGCGGAAACGGCTTGCTTCTTGCATCAGACCGGCAATTTGTAAAGCCGGTCACAGATATTTGCACAAGTGTAGGGGAATATTTGCAATTGGCTACGTATATATTCGGCCGGATTTGCAATTTAGTCGCAACGGGTTTTTGGGGCATAAAGTCGTGAATCATGATATTTGCTCATACATTGGTGGTGTTAGTTGCGCTTTCGCGAGCTGTTCAAGTGATACGCATTATATAATAGTTAAATAAGTCTGATTACAAATAAAGCATTTTGAGGTCTATACAAGGTGTAAACTTACCCTTCACAAAGCCGGCAACCAAGCATTCCCTACATCAAACTAAGTACCTCTACGCAAAAATGATTTTTTTGCGGTGAAAAATCACGTTCTACGGTGGGATTCAATGTATCGCACTCAAAAAACTATGCTGGTGGATGCATTGAATAGTAGGGAGTCGTGAAGGTATTAAAAATAAACTTATAATATTAAAAACTTGTAAAAAAAGTTGTATCTTTGACCCTCAATATCTCCGTAACTAGAAGGCTAGGTATCAAAAAGATTTAAAAGTATTTGAATGTCTTTGCCAAAAAAAAGATCGCAATGACGTGAGAAGCAAGAGCTTTTCGGTTGAATACCGATTATTTGATAAATTTTAAAGTGTATAATTCCTAAGCCGTAGTAAAGTCAAAGTCAAAGTCAAAGTCAAAGCATTTATTTCAATTAGACCATCACAGGCACTTTTGAATGTCAAAAAAACAAAAAGAAGCGAAGCTACAGTCACAGTCTATGTACAAATCTTTCCGTACCAGAATGACCCAACGCTAAAAATTTTTAACAGACGACCCGGGTCAAAAGTTGAAAATCTCTCGTATTTTATGTCTCTGCATTCAGAAAAATTCCGCGTTGGTCATAAATCATGTCGTTAAGAGAGCGTATGTCTGTAGGTATGTTTCACCAAATTTTTACGGTTTGGGGCTGGAGGGTATTTTACTGGGTCATATTAGACATTTTCTGTGAATATAAAAGTATAATTATTCATAAAGGGTGTAAATAGACCCTTAACACATCCGAAAGTCACTTTTTCTCGCCCTATTTGCGATCAATTTTTTGTTCTAGACCATACCTGGGAACCTTCTTTTTAGTTACGGAGATATTAGAGATCAAAGTTCCAACTTTTTCACAAGTTTTTTTTAAATACATGTTTTTAATGTAAAATTTTACATTACCAACCCTCCACGACCCCCGTTCTATTCAATCCATCCATCAGCACAATGCTTTGAGTGCTTTCCATCGAGTCCTACCTTATAACTGATTTTTCAAATAAAAAAAAAATCGATTCCCAGCAATAATTTTTGCGGAAAGTTACTTAATTTGATGTACAGAATGCTTGGTTGACGGCTATGTGAAGGGTCTGTTTACACCCTGTATATTATTTTAAACATTAATATAGAAAATCCTTTCAATACATATAACATCTAGCCTATATTCCAAGTAAGGGTAAGCAGAGGCAGTAGAACACCAACGTTCAGTAACGTATTATGTTTTCAGTTTCGTAATACTGTGAAGCGACCGCTCAACAAATAAAGTAATAGTAGATCTGTGTATTCTTCATCGTGCAAAAAAGTTGTAGACGTCCCTTGAGAGTGATAAAATACAAGGCGTACACGTGCCAGTTCCTTACAACCTCACAACAGACTTCCATTTGTTTCGTCACTACGTAACATAAATTAACTTCACGCCTTGTAATCCCCGAAGGGTAGGGAAGGTACTTGTTAAGTACACCTCTGCCTAAAGAGGTGTACTTAAGAAGTATACCCACATTTTGCCAGTTATTTTTAAGTCCCATGTATCAGGGGGTGAGCCTATTGCCATCAACTGGGCACGAATCCGGACTCCGTGGCTGTTACTAAAAAAATCCTGATGGAAAAACCCAATAACATTTTGACCGACCCGGGAATCGAACTCAGGACCTCATGCTCAGCAGTCGCGCTTGCGACCGCTAGAGCAACGAGGCAGTCAATGCCGAGAAGGGAAAATTTTGATTTTAATGCCTTGAGGTCGATCTCTAAACATTGAATTTGTATTTTGTTACCACTAGCTACGTATGAATTTACGTTGGGTAACGATTAAATTCCCTGCCGTGCCGTCCCGCGTGTCTGTCCACCTAGCTTTAAAAAGTACAGTACGTGGAGAAATGGACGTTTGTATGTCACATCAAGCTTCAGTATCAAGCCAAAAAGACAACGTTCTAAGTTTTCAAAAACGATTTAGCAATTAACGACCTTGTTAAATAGTAGTACAGTATGTTATCTAAGTAGTTAAAACAGCAACTTACCCTAAGCACGTGTCGTCTATTAACAAAGGGCCTGAGACATCTAAGCGCCTACATACAGTTAATTACACTGCCTTACCCGTAGGGACGGTAAACTGTGAAGTTGCTACAAGTTGCTACCAGTTGCTACAGGTTAACACAACGACATGCAACTGATTGTTCTTAGTTCTTGACAACTACGTGAACTAGCGCCCTCTGGGGAGAAATGTGATGTTTATTTTGTACTGCCTTTTGGCTGCAGGTTCTCCGTGTTGAGGTCGAAAATGATCCTGAGTACCAGTAGCGAAGGGTCAATTTTTGTAAGAGGTAAGCCGGAGTACATAAACTTTAATGTGGTTATATTATTTGTCTATAGAATGCTGACTGCGGCATTTTTCAAAGGGAAGTCGGTAGGAATCGAGTTGTATGGAACCTTCGCCACTGCTGAGTACTGTATTCAAGACCCAGGAAATGGTCTATGTCATTTTTTTTGGGAAATCTGTTCATATTTTACTGTTCTGTGGTTCAGATACTAAGCCATGATAAGGTAACAAACTGACTTACAAACAGAGTTACTTTCGCATTATAATATATGTATGAAATCACTACATAGTGTAAAACAAAGTTGCTTCCCGCTGTCTGTCCCTATGTATGCTTAGATCTTTAATACTATGCAACGGATTTTGATGCGTTTTTTTTTAATAAATAGAGTGATTCAAGAGGAGGGATTATATGTATATATTTCACCCGTGCAAAGCCGAGGCTGGTCGCTAGTAGTGTATATAATGCATATAGTGTATAGAAGTAAGGTTAGAAGGATAGATGTAGTTGGGCTGCATAGAGTTATGTATGACTGGCTTATGCCGCCCACTGCTTCGCCCGCGCCTAGTTCGGTAATTATCCCACGGGATCGTACTTCCGGGATAAAAAGTATCCTATGTGTTAATACTGGTTATAATGAATCTGTGTGCCATATTTCAGCAAAATCTGTTCAACCGTTTTTGCGTGAAAGAGAAACAAACATCCGTCCATCCATCCTCACAAACTTTCACATTTATAATATTAGTAGGAACCGCTCCGCCCAGAGTGGGGAGGGTCATTTGAAGATTTCCAAACCGAAAAAAAAAAAAAAAGTATGAAGTAGGTTGTATGAGACATCATCATCATCTTCCTGTCCTTGTCTTACTCGGGGTCTGCGCAACACGTTTTTTCCTTCCATTCTCCCCTGTCAGACGTCACGGCATCATTTACTCCTTTCTCTTTCATATCCTTCCTCACACAATCCATCCACCTTTTCTTTAGCCTTCCTCTCCCACTCCATCCATCAACATTAATATCCATCACTTTTTAGAGTTTTTGTATAGAGTTATTTGTGTATAGGAGACTAGAAATAGAAGTATACGTACCTTGGTGTTTGTGCTTTGGTGTAAATATACGGTCGCCCTTTCAGACATTTACGATTTGATCAAGACGTGAAACATTGCCGTTCTTTTCTTGGCTTTCTATTGCAATATCGATGAGTAATATCAATGAAACTCTAACAGTGGACTTGTTTATTCAAACCACTGTAGGTCTAAAAAATCTTTAAATAAACTATTTAAATGGATTCACACAAAAAGAGAGGCCTTTACCCAGAAGTTAATTCAGCGTGAATTCGGTCTACGGATGATAATAATCAGTAATTCTCTATTAAAATAACCTAGAACCGCAGGTAGGCATAGTAAAAATAGGTATCTTTTACTATGCCTACCTTTGGTTCTAGGTTGTCTTTACGTGCAGTTAGTGCGAATATCTCACAATTAAACTCTTTTAAATAAATCACTGTACGGGTAGAATAAAGTACCCAATGAATTTAAACCAAGGAAGATTTACATTGCATTTGCATTGCACACTAAAAAACCTGCGCAATTAATTCTCCTTCCTAAAAATTTTACTACGTTGTTTTGGGTTTAAACATCGGCCATCTTTATAGCGTCCAGGGCCGGACTGGGGCGTTTTATGGGCCGCATTAAGTCCGTCCCCGGGCCGCCTGGCCGCAACTTGTGCCATAAAATCCGATAATAATGGATCTTGTGACTGTCTTACAATTCACACATTGTATATGAAGAAACGGCTGTTTTTAATATGTTTTATTGGGGAATTGGTGTTCTTGTTGGCTATTAAAGAGTTTTTCTGTTTCCGTCACGTTTTTGCAGTTGTTTTATGAAAAAATCTGCTGCTCCATACATGTTTGATCGTTTTTATCAATAAATGTAGGGAGCAGCTGCTTTTATGCGATGAGCAACAGCACTACTCAACTACCCAACAAAAATCAAAAAGTTACTACATTTTTTTGTAAAAATACCTCGTTTACTAGGTCAAGCATAACCTCCGCGAAGAACATTCCAATAACTCATAATTTACACAGAGTAGTAAGAAATAAGACATAACAGGTTCAGCAAATAAATTCCCTCGCTGTCTTTCGCACGCTTCAGAAACAGCAAAGAGGAGAAACGCTTGAATATTGCAGTACAAAAAACATCGTTTTCTCTTTGCTTCGCTTTTCTTTCGATATCTTTGAAAACTTTGTCGTATCATTAAAAAGTGAGCCTTGCAGTGTTGCTTTGTAATGAAAGTAGTTTGTAGTTTTAAAAAAATGAAAAATCAAGGTACCTGCACTAAATAAGTGAAGGTGCTATATATCTACAGTTTTTTTTTTTTTTTTGGATTTATTTTTACCAGTATTAGATTTTTTTTTATAATGGCCTGGAAATTTCCTTCTCTCTACGAAAATAGGTACAATTATCCTACATCTAGGATGTTACGACTCTATGGAACTGTGATAAAAAAAAATTGACACAAGCTTCCAAAATATGTCAATTCTGTTGAAAGTCGTTATTAAAATACACACTTGAAAAACAATTACCATATGTCCAGTATACAGGACAATCAAATAATAAGCCGATATATACCTCTATTTTTAAACACGCTTTTACTAGCTGCATCTGTAACTAACTATGTAAAAAAATTAACCCACTTCCCGGTTTTCGATTGTGCTGAAATTTGCATACATGTTTAATTTAAATAACAATACATGGTGAGCTAAGTGAAGTCATTCTAAATCCAATATGGCGGACTATTTATTTTGTATGTATGGTATACGAGAAATAAAATGTCGTCACTCTAAAGCGTGTTTTTAGTTTTTTTAACTATAATATTTTATTTTATTAATGTTCCTAATAACTCCAAAAGCAGTTGAAAGTCGGTTGTTTATCCAGAATGAGCGAAGTAAAACAGAAAGTAGAGGGTAGTAGCACAAGCGTTTCTATTTTAATTCGGCCGCAGGTGGGACACAACTTTGTCCTATAAAGTTATGAGGCATCAAGTAAAGCGGGGGTAACTTGAAGCTTTACACCGTTTTACAACCCTCTACTTAACGCTTTGAATAACTTAAAAATAGAATATTTTTGGGATCATCTTGAAAAAAAAAGAACAATATAAATATAGAAACTCACACAGAAACATGAATCCTGAAAACATAACTCTTTTCTAAGCAATTGAATAAAGAATAACAAGAATTTGTTTAGTTTCATGCATTGATATGGGTTGCAATATAATAAATTATCGCACCTTCTGCAAGCGCATATTTTTTGCAAGCGATAGATGTTCTAACACGCACGGAACACGCACGGGATGGATGAAATGGCGGCAGGTCACGGGAACAATCTGCGACTCCCGCATTCCCCTTAAACTTAAGGGGAAGATTTATAAAACAATGGTTAGACCTGCTGTCTTGTATGGATCAGAATGTTGGGCCACAAAAGGGATGAATGAAAGGCATTTGCATGTGGCGGAGATGAGAATGCTAAGGGGGATGTGTGGTGTTACGCGAATGGATAGAATAAGAAATGAGTATATAAGAGGAAGTCTGAAAGTGGCGCCGGTGACTGAAAAGTTGTGTGGTAATCGGTTGTCGTGGTATGGACATGTGATGCGGAGGAATAAGGAAAATGTTGTGAGGAAAGTTTTGAGTATGAATGTGGATGGGTATATGAGTAGAGGAAGACCAAAGAAACGATGGATGGACTGTGTAAAGAATGATATGGCAAGAAAGGAGGTGTCTGGCGAGATGACGAGTAATAGAGAAGTATGGAAGAAGAAGACATGCTGCGCCGACCCCAAATGAATTGGGATAAGGGCAGGAGAATGATGATAGATGTTCTAATCTGAGGCAAGCTTGAATCGATAGACCGACCGCTTATGAGTCCCCCGCCTTGCCCCATCAAAGGCACATTAAGCGTCCACAAAGTCCTAACAATATCCCACAGGTTATTTGCTGTAAAATAACCATAATCCACGTAGGTATTACCATACTAATTAAACCAATACGTGATCAACCTTCAGAATATTCCATTTAAATTGATACTTTCGCGAGGACTCATTAAAACGGTCAGTCTATAGGTTATGACGCGATTTAAATTAAATATTAAAATGGTTATTATTGTCATGTGTTTGCACAAAATAACGCCCGATTTACTTAACTAATAAAACTTGTTGTCCACCCAATATGTACAAAAGCTATTTTGTTTTTCAAATTAAATTATGTATTTTGTTAATCAATTAACAGAGTTTTTCCGTAATTGGAAATTAATGGTATCTCTTGTATATCGTTATTAAACAGGCGATATATTAATTAGTGATAATAAATTATGTGTCTTGGTAATGAGCTTTTTTCATTTACTTGTAATGTGTTATGTGCAGTTTTTGGGTACTTAATATCAGTTATGTCAGTTACGTAAATTACGTATGAAAACAAATAAAATTCGTTTATTAATTACTACCCAAAATTTCATAATAATTTCTACAAAAAGAGAAATATTACAGGTAAATTAACACTGAGGATCGTGCAAATATATTGCAATTTCACACTAAAAGGCTGCCTGTCTATTGAAGCGGAGCGAGGCTGCGGAGCGGAGAAACAGAAATATTAACCAATAGGATTGTATACTGGAACGGAGCGCAGATTTTATACAATCCTATTGGTTAATATTTCTCCGTTTCTCCACTCCTCAGCCTCGCTTCGCTTGAATGGACAGGCAGCCTAAATACAGTGCTAAACATTCTAGACTTATTTTAATTGTGAAGATTTAATAACATCCTAGTTTATGTCAGTTAAACACTTACTTGACTATGATTATTATTAAACTACATTATAGAATACACAGCTATTTGTATGATGTGCTATATTATAAATAAATAATACATTAACAAATGTTTCGACAGCCTGCCGAACTGGGTTACCGCATTTCGGTGATATATGTCACGATTCCGACAAATATTTATAATATTCATAAACAATTTTGCTAAATATTTTTACGCAAAAATATAAATCATTAAGGCTTCTCGCTTCTGCGTCAATTTAGGGTGTAATTAAGGGCGCGTAGGGTGCAAAATGATTTCTTACAAATAATTTCGCAAAATCTGAATTGTATAGAAGAATAATGGATGACTGTTTATAAGGAGAAAGCGTTTATTTTTGTTTCGGAGTGAAAGGTTTTTACAAAATGATTTGTTAGGTTGATGTTTGTGAGCATACTGGGTGGATATCAGGATATACAGGGTGTAAACAGACCCTTCACGAAGCCGTTAACCATACTAAGTATCAAACTAAGTATCTTTATGCAAAAATTATTGCTGGGAAACAATTTTATTTTTTGTGGTGATAAATCACGATTTAAGGTAGGACTCGATGTAACGCACTCAAAACATTGTGCTGATGGGTGGATTGAATAGTACGGTGGTCGTGGAGGTGTTTAAAGTTATAACATTAAAAAATTGTATTTTAAAAAAACCTTGTGCAAAAGCTGAAACTTTGACCCCCAATATCTTCGTAACTAGCAGGTTCCCAAGCAAGGTCCAGAACAAAAAAGTGATCGCAATAATGGGGAGAACAAATATCTTTCGGCTTCGTTAAGGCTCTATTCACACCCTTTATGTAAGTACAATGTACACCGATTATTATAGGAAAGGTCAGATGTACTACGTTCCATAATGTTCCTGATCGTCACTCGCTTGAAGTCTCGTACAAACTAGTAAGTATGACATGATCTATAAACGTAGTCGAAGCAAAAGGTCTGTAGTACCACCACCACCACCACCAGCGCTGTGCTATTCAATAGTAACTATCTTGAATGTCACGAAACGTGTCGCATATTGTCCCATAAAGTCGGCTCCCGCCGTCTGTTCAACAAACACATAGCGGCTGAAACACAGACCCTCGTTAATTAATTCCGTACCTACTAATTGCCTTAAAGTTTTCTTGTAATTTCCACATTGTATTTGAATTTCCTTGGAGATTGTTTTGGTTTAAAGATGGCGTATTGGGACTTCGGGAGTGGGGATTATGATTTCGGTGTTAGTGGGGGTTTGTTTATAATAAGGCGTGTTTATTTTGTAGTGACTTAGATATATTATATCTATACGTGTCTGTTTGTAATTTCAAAATGTTTTTTTTTAAATTTAATGCCTAGAAAAGTACATACATTACATACATTTAAAAAAAACATTATCTTAGTTTTTGTCTATCTGTCTGTTTGTTCCGCCTAATCTCCGAAACGGCTGGACCGATTTTGACGGGACTTTTACGCGCAGATAGTTGATATTATAACGAGTAACTTAGGCTACTTTTAGTTTATAAAAAAGGATTAGGGGTTTCATCAGTTTTAATTTATTGCACGGATGCAATAAATTAAAACTCATGAAATTGTTAACAAAATAAGATTCAAATATGGATTTAATATTTTATAATAATTTCACGTGGACGAAGGTAGCAGGAAACAGCTACAATTTGAATATAATTTTGTAAGACTTAGAATCTTACAGACCCGCATTGGCCCGTGTGGTCGAGAGCAAGAACCCTCTCAGAGAGAGGAGGCCTGTGTACCAGCAGTGGGATCATTATAGGCTGAATATGCTACAGGAAAATCTTATGTCAGCGGACGAAATATACACAAAGCAATACAGAAAGGTACATTTCTCTTGCAAGTTTATTCGCTCCTAGTAGGTACTTATGACGACAAAAAAACAATTATTCTGCAAGTAACAAATATAATCTAACATTCAAATAGAAGGAAAAACTGGCCAAGTGCGAGTCGTACACACGCGAACATAGGTTTCCGAAGCAACAAACAATATAATAAAAATATTTTGAAGGCTCTTTCATATGATATATGGTATTACATTCAGCAGCAAAGCTAAATTTGTTTTTCATAGTATGTTAATGAAAAAGAAAGTTACTGCTGCAGTTTGATGAAAAAGTCCCATATCTCAAAAACTAAACAGTTTCTGAGATATGGGACTTTTTCATCAAATTGCAGCAGTAACTTTGTTTTTCAAACCAATTTTCGTTGAAAGTTTTTTCACGTTCTACAATCCTACATTTTTTCATAATTTTTCCTTTAAATAGAATAGAATAGTTTCGGAATAAACTGGCTGTGACATACGGACGGACAGACAGACAGACAGACAGACATACATGATGAATCTATATCCGTTGCCGTATGGCAAAAAACGGAACCCTAAAAAGAAAAGAAAATGTTTTTCAACAAATACAAACAGTGGGGAGAAAAAAGTAAATTGGAATGCGAATCTTTTGATATTATTTTCGAACGTGTTACGGTAATATTTGCGTTACCTTATCGAAAGCCATGCGTAAATGCGTAGTCAATTGTGATTTGTGACAGGTGAGAGCAGGTCTTTCTATAGAGAGAAGCGAAGACGCGTGAAAAAAGTAATTTATTTTTATATTCAATGTTTGTAGGTAAATGTTGACTCTGGTTTTTCACTTATTTCGGTAAAGATTTGTGTTTGATAAATACTTATGTGTGAGGACCACGTGATACTCTTTGGCGTGGTATTCTTAAACAAACATTACAGACAAGCTTTTAAATATAGTTGTAACGTTTTTTTTTCGCATTCTTCTCAGCAAACCCTTTAAATTGGTACCCGTATCATGGGCTGCATAAAAAATAACCAGTCCGCCATATTGAATTTAGAACGACGTCACTTAGCTAACCATGTATTGTCATCTAAACTAAACGAGTATGCAAAATTACACCTCAAACGGCAGGGTATAACTATTATAAAAATCCGGTGCAATTGACGTAAACAAACAAACCAACATACAAGCATTTCAAGTTAAATAATTGCTTGTAAAATATATGCATAAAAGAATAACTACTTACAAAGTTTAATGAGTGATGTTTGTAATAATAGTAATATAGTAATAATAGCGTTTATTGTGTCCAAAAGTTATACGCAAACAATTTTGGGTTTGGAGTCTTCAATTAAGCAAATGATGCCTGTATTAAAAGACTCCGCTCCTTCACAACAGTAGGTACTTACTTAAAACACAAAAAACAGTACATGGGAGAAGTAAAACAAAATATAATTGTGTGAACGTGTGTGTGCGTGTGCATAAGTGTGGATGTGTTGTTGAGTGTATATGAGTGTAATGGATGTGTGATTGTATGTGTATGGGTGTGTGATTGTACGTGTAGGTATGGGAGTCTCTGTATGAAGGTATGTGAGTGGGTCGTTTACTTGAATTAAGTTACGTTTTGTAGGAGAGCTTCAATATTTCCATATGTCAGTGGTTTTATCCAGTCAATCAACATTTGTAAACACATAGAAGAAGACAGACGTCAAATAAGGAGGTTCGAATTAAAGCAAAACCAATCGACCTCAGTTGTGACACTGAAGGTTAGTTATTAAAACAGCATTTCGACGAGCCACATACATATCATTCTTCGCCATGAACAATAGAAACACAAAGATTCCATTTTCTAATTTGTCCAAAATATATTTATATTATGGAAAACAATAGCAACCCGTGGGATGTTCACCATATCCAAAATGGAACACTGGGAACTATCGCAGACGTAATGTAATAGTTTCTGAAGGTTTTGTTTGAGACACAATTGATACATTGTGACTGGGAAAATGTATAGCTAGTAATTTATGGTGAAGTAGATATAGATAGCCAATCTACATAAATACAAAGGAACATTGTCAGCACCAAATTAGGAACTCCTGAAAACAAAAATAAAATTAACAAACGGCCAAAGCAAACAGCAATAGAAATCATCATCATTAAAAAACCTCGTAAATCATACTTGACCTCTAACATTAATGAAAAAGATAACATCAGTGAAGAGAGCAAAGTACCAGGAGGTCATAGCTTCAAACAAGTAGGTCAAGACGCCCACACGCACTCGGGAGATTCTAAATTCAAAAGCCACCACCGTGACTGCTTCTCCAATGAATAGAAGGCATTGAACGGCCATGTTACCTTTCCGCGCCATTTCGTTTAGCGTAACATTTCATTGTACCCAGCGCACAGAAACGGCAAGATAATAACTGAAGAAAGATTTCCTTTGTTGTATTTTTAGCCAAAATAAAACTGAATAACAAAACAGAATCTGTAATTATAATAATCATTTACAATTCAACAAAAGTGTGGGTTGTGTTTAATATCTGAGAGACTGGTTGTAATTGGATGAAATCGTTACTAAGTTTGTTGTATTTGAATTTTCTTGTCTAAAAAGATTCTGAAGCTTCTTAATAATATTAATTCCTCGGCACGAACCGCATTATTGATTTAAACCTAATACATATTTTATGTTCTTCCATAAACGTACGTCACGAGTTAAGTATTCACATAAAATCTAATTTTAATATCACTCACGTAGTTGGGACGCTTGGCGAACAATTTCAAACAATTAAGTTCATATTAAATTACCTTTGAACATTAGTTTTCACATTTTCAGTCTGAGACAAAGTTTTTAAAAATAATGTGACATGAAATTGTTCTTAACTTTTATGAAAAAATACGCTGTGACATGAAGTATTTTGAAGCGAGTGAACGCTAGTTGCCCCTGAAGGTTAAAAAATTTGTGACGATTGCAATCAAGCAAGACGGCACGGATGGCGCAGGATGGCGCAGTGGCTGAGCGACTGGCTGCTGCGCTGTGTGTCGCGAGTTCAATCCTCGCACGGATCAATTATTTGTATGGTCTATAGATAATTGCTCTGGGTATGGCTGTTTGTGTGTGTGAGTTTAAATGTTTGAAAACGCACCCATGAATTTCTCTTGTACATAAGAGAAATTCGTGTTATAGTGTGGGGCAAAGATTTTAAGAAAAAAACAACAAAATTAAAAATATCAAAGCGTTTTTATTACCAACAACGAGTTTTAATATAATATACATTTTTGTCGGTAGCTTATGTGAATTCAATATGTTTTTTAATTTATGTTCATTCCACTTTGACTCTGTCCTCTGGGCAGTCATCTCTGCTTCTAGTTCCAACTTGAAGGCTAATTAATCTTTTTATCACGGCGTACTTTACTCGTGTGTATTTTTGAATACAGAGTGTAAACCGACACGAAGCCGTCAACCAAGCATTATTTACATCAAACTAATTAACTTTACGCACAACAATTTTTATTGGGGTCAAAAATCACGTTTTACGGTAAAACTCAAAACATTGTGCTGATGAATGCATTGAGTAGTTACCCCCGTACTACTGGATCGTGGAGGTGTTTAAAGTTAAGTAACATTAAAAACTTGTGAATTAGTGGGAACTTTGACCCTCAATATCTCCGTAACTAGAAGGTTGATCAACGGGAAAAAGAAGTGCCTTTCGGCTTCGTTAAGGGTCTTGTTACACCCTTTATATTCAAAAATATATTCCTACAGACAAGAGGGCAGTACAAGTCCGAATCGGATCCGATTCTGAATTTGAAATCCGAGTTCAATAAAAATTGGGGACGTTCTAAACTCGGATCTGCCCGGGCTCAGAGTTCAATTAACAAATTCTCAGTCGTTACATCTTGTGCAAAATTAATCAAGATTTCTATACTTAAGTCAAACAATCGAAATTCTCCGTAGCAATCAGGATTTTGGAATTGCGTCCTGTAAAGGTCAACAAGTTCTCTCCCTCATACAAACACAGGATTGAATGCGTCATTGCCGAAATATAGGGCACGGAGCACAAACAAAAAGAGCGGGCGAAGGAACCCCTTTATTTCACGCCTAGGGAAAGATTATTATAAGCGTTAAAAAATAAGGAAGGTGAAATTAAATACTAAAACTTTTCTGACAAAAAACTTTACCAAGGATGAAAAGTTTTTCCAAGCTATGAAAAGCACCGTCGCCTGCGTCTGTTTTTCGACCATCATACGTCCAATGCTGGACATGGGAAATCATCAAAAGACCCCTGCACTCTGGGCGGAGCGGAAGGGAGTGTCAGACTTGTACTGACTAAAACCCATCCATGTTCCTTCTTTGCCCTTTGTGTTCCAGGGCCACGGTATCTCTTTCGAACAGTCCCGCAGCCCTGGCAGGCATCGGCCCATGCGGACCCCTACTTGGTTGCTGACATCTCTTTGAGACGCGCGTGGAACACGATCGCGCCGTCGACAAGGCCTGTCGTCATAAGAATGCCGGATATAGGCGTCCCGTAAGTGTCGCCACATTGACCGGTCCCGTGCGTCTTGCATCCAACGGATCCCAGCAATCTTCACCAGGACGCGTAGTATAACCACCGTATAAACAGGTTTTGTCGATGGGATAATAAAAAAAATTACAGATTTCTTTTGTTGGTCTGTCATTTTGTCGATTCTTCCGTCGACAAAACCCGTTTCTACGGTGGTCATGCTAAGCGTGCAGGTCATCGGTCCACCTAGTGGGAGGCCATCCAGGCGTTTTTCGACCATACCTACTGACAATTCCATACCTACTAATTCATAGATAAATGCGAAAGATAGACAAAGGTGTCTGTCTGTTACCTTTTGACCTAGGTTAGGGCATAAGATTTTAGTCCGTGTGTATCTTCCCGTGGGACCATTTTCATCCCCCACGCTAAGAAGCTAGTATTACATATTATAACATAACATTACATCACGCCAGTAATCCCCGAAGGGTTTCAAGTCTCATGTAATAGGGGGCGAGCCTATTACCATCAACCGGGCACAAATACAGACTCCGTGGGTGCTACTGAAAAATTCCTGATGGAACAACCCAATAACACTTTGCCCACAGTGCCATATTCCCGTTAGGACAATTTCAGTCCACCATGCTAAGAAGCCAGTAGTACCTACATATTACGAACTACGTAATAGGCACTTTTACTCAATAACACAACTCCTCACGAATCTCACAACCGAACCATACTATGTAAAGTAATTTTCTTCGGCGCGGCACAGAAAGGCATAAATACTTGATACACGTAATGAACGCGGTTCAACTTGAACTGTTACACGGCTCGCGTTTTCATCAATTAATAATTTAACTGTTCGCATTGAAATCCCGCCGCTTTGCGATTATAACACCTCTGAACGTATAGATACGTGTATCTTTGATATATTTCGCGTGTCACGTGTTGTTCTGATAATTTATGGTTGTTCAGAGGTTTGCGAGTCGGCGCTTACACAGTGTGACTGTTAAACAAAGGACTTATTCAAGGACAAGATAATTCAGGCTCATATTTGTAATGCATAAAACATATCGATGTAATTTAACGAAAAACAAGTTTATATCTAAAATAATATGAGCGAATCATGTGATAAGTGAAGACATTTCAAATACGAAATAATTTAAATACATTTAAGACACTTAATATCGTGTCCTGCGTGTCCTGTTGTTTGTTCACTACAGGAACTGATGGACGCTAACGAAAGCGCCAAACTAGTAGCTCTGTTCTTTTTTTATATATTTTTTTTTAAAATTATTACACCTTGTATATTATACTGTTAGTGGCGTCACCTTTGCGCATATAGATGCCTGTGCTAGGAGGCGCCGCTCTTTTACATCTTAGAAATTGTAACATGTTACTCAAAAAAAAGTTTTATTTTTTTAATTTTTATATTGCCATCGACACGCTAAGAAGAAGAAGTAGACATTTAAATATACTAACAACAGACGGGGCAATGTAACAGTGTCTCTTGTTTAACAAGTCACGGAAAATAAAGTAAATTAGCATAGAATACCTACCATAGCATAATCAGCCTATTAATGTTCCCACTGCTGGGACGTTGACCTCCTCTCTATGAGAGGGAATGAGCTATAATCCACCACGCGGGCCCAGTGCGGGTTGGTAGATGTCACATGTCTTCGAATTTTTGATTCTAGGACATGCTGGTTTCCTCACGATGTTTTTCTTCACCGTTGTGAGAGCAGTGGTGATGAAATAACTTACACAAAGTAATGCGCCTGGCTGGGTTCGAACCTACGACTTACTGCTCGTAAGTCGGGGTCTCCGCCACTGGGCCACCGCTGCTCTCAGTAAATTAACATAACATAATCCTCGAAGGGTAAAGCGGAGGTGTACCCACCTAATAGTACACCCACATTTTGCCAGTTATGATCAAGTCCCAAAACCAATGATAAAGCTTAATTAAATTCCAAAAATCGACTACAAATTAAAGTACTTAATAATAGTGAAGGTTGTTGCTCTCGTTGCTAAAAGGTGTGAAAAATAAATTGGCAAATTAATTTTTCACGAGTACGTAACTTGTTCATTGGATATGAAACTGAAAAGCTAATTACGTCACCTTTATGTAAAGACCGGTTAACCTAGTAGAGGAAACTGAAGAATATCAACCAGCTGTTACTTTTTATGGGCTATCTAAAAAAAATATAGCTCATAGTTATCAAAATAATCAGGTTTATGACGTAGTCTCATAGCCGTAAATCTGATATAAGAAAACAGAAAGAAAGAAAACATATTTATTTGGCCCATGCCACAAGTGCACACAACAAGCACAAAAAAAATATTTAAAAATAAAAAAAATCTTAAATTTATACAATAAAAATGTTAAAACAAAACAACAAAAAAAAAAGGAGATAATATTGTGTGTCTCACGGCTGCGCCAAATAGGCCCAGCAAACAACTAACAATTATGAGGATAATTGCAATCAAACTTTGAATAATTGTTCAAAAATAACATGTCCTATCTAAGCTGAAGAGCCAGGTGATCTGTAATACAGGACCCTGCTACATTACACACTTTTCTCTATTTTAAATTGTGCATAATATAATTGCCAGTAATTCTTGATGTCAATATTTAAAATAAAGATTTATGATAATGGTTTTTTTTTGGGCCTCCTACAAAATCGGTACAAAAAAGTGAGATTTTTTTTTTACGTGGTATAATTAGAGATCCATTTGTCACATGTTTTTTTTTGCAAAATAAGAATATACACTACACCGTTTACTTTCAATAAAGAGATAGATGCTAAAAATAAATAGAGCACTTAACGCCTACATAAATCGAGTACTCAACTCAATTACTTCCGAGCAATTTTTAATAACCTTCCACGGAAACTATTCCATACATTTTTCAATTTATTTACTTGCTCACTTTAATGGCTTTTTCAACTAGCATCGCGTAACCTCCTAACTATTTATGGTGATGCATTCTGCCCATCTGAGGCATTTGGATTAAATTATGTTAGAAAAAGGTCTGAGAGCCCGCAATCTCATATAATAAAGGGGCATATCTCATTTTCCTTACAAAATAAGCTTCCCATTGTCTACTTGAGGTATTTTTGAGAGAAAATATGACGGTGTCGTTCTAACATTTGGCGTTTGAAGTCAACATTGTTAAGTTCTGTTGCTGTCAATTGGAGTAATGGATTATTTTAATTTTTTTGTTAGATTCGCAAGTTACTTTATCATAGGTACCACCAATCAAGAATGCTTCTAATTATTTAATGATATTCTTGATTTTAGTGATCTCGAAACTGTCTTTCAAGTTCCGCTGTACATGTAGGTATAGTCTATTTTTATTTCTTACTAGGACAACCCTTTTTTTCTAATGATAAGCGGAAAACAAATATCCATAGAAGAAAATTATATAAAGAAATACAAACGATTGCTATTGAATTTCCCAGGCGTTGTATTGCCATTTACATATGTAAATGTATCATTTCCCTGTCCTTGATACATCAAAGTAGATATTAAAAGAAATTCAATCTCATTCTGTATTTTACATTGAGAGCGAATGTTTCAGTGCCCACATTATATTAAATTTTGAAATAGCTACAGTTTCCAACTGTACACAATAATAAAATAACCTCATGACATGTGTATCAAGTATGTTACACTAGTTCTCTGTCGTATCGAAGTAAATGTTATGAGAAAATAGTTAATGCAAATGCGATAAAACTTGGTTTTGTCCAATTATGGACCTTCGCAGATTAGACTATTGCAACAGTTGTGTGCAATTAGAGAGAGTAATCTCAATATTGGTATTTTACGATACCACGTGCACTACACACGCGGCCACGAAAACGACTTTTCGCCGCAGAAGCGACTTTCGGTCAAAACCAGGAAGAGAGTTTGGTCGCAACACCAGGCGTCCGACCAGTTTTATTCGAGATAGCGGCCGGGCATGCGACAAGTCGTGATGCGCGAAATCCCTAATTGTTTAAATACAGAGTACTAACCAAATTCAATCTACGTAGTTAATGACAGAGAACGACAGTGTTCAGCATGGCAATAGTCCTTAAAACAGGCAACAATTCCCACAATTTTAACCAATCTTCATATTAAATCATTACCCACCGTCACTGTGGACCCTTTAAATGGTTACCGGGCAACACTGAAGGGATAATCTGTCGTCGCATCAATCAGCAGGGGACCGTCAATGGCGGCGGTCGTCCCTTCAACAAATCTATATTGTCCGGGATTCCACGACCTTTTCCGCCGTTCAAGTTTTTTGATTATCATGTAGACATTTGTAGAGATTCGGGATTTCTGGGATTCCGGTTTTTTGTGCTATTAGAGTGGTTTTATAGATTTTTCTTTTAGCTGGTTACGTTTTGTGGTTTGGTGCTATCATGATTACCTACGTTATCATTAAGACTAGAAACGGGATGTTTTCTGGTTTTTTTTTGAACAGCGCCTAAATATCGGGTACTCAAAGAAATCAGTAAACATGGTAAATATCCCGTTTCTAGTTTTAATGATAATGTTCGAGTCCATGATAGTTTAAAATCTTATATTACCGACGTTGTTGGTGGATGTGTTGGTTTTATTGTTTTGCTACGATTCTTGTATATTTCCGTTGAATTATTCACCGACTGGAGAAAGTAGTGTCTTTTTATCACTGCTATTATACTTTCCTATTAGTTATATATTGACTGTCTTGTTGGTTTAGTGGTCGCAAGCGCGACTGCTGCGTATGAGGTCCTAGGTTCGATTCCCTGGGTGGGCAAAGTGTTATTGGATTTTCCCATCGGGTATTACTCAGTAGCAGTCTGGATTTGTGCCCGATTTTTGGAATGGGCTCGCCTCTATTATATGGGACTTAAACATAACTGGCAAAATGTGCGTTTACTATTAGGTACACCTCTGCCTAACCCCTCTAGGATTACACGTGATGTTATGTTTCTGTAGGAATTAGTTATTTAAAACAATTTTCCTTCGCGGCTGGGGTAATCGCCATATCATTCTTAGTTGAGTTGTAAAACCTACAAACAAACCGTCCCTTCCAAATAAATCACAAAATCACCTCAATTTCAATTCTTTAACACCCTTCCACAAACACCAGCATCAATAGAATACAGATCACTACTCGTGTTCCAATACGCCGTGTCCCACCTTCCGGTTCGTCCCGGTTCGTCACCGGGCCGTGTTTACGGCATGTCCTGATTCATTCATGAGCATGCTGCGGATGTCGTGTATACAAACTACATGGAAGTGTTCACACCTGTTTCTTTGTTGGTTTTGTTGTAGAGAAGTTTTCGAATGTACGCAAAGGATGTTTGGTAAAAATAAACAAATGAAATAGTGTTTATGGTTGGTCAGCTGTTGGTTGTCAAGCTGCATTTTGGATGCCGCATGTTTACAAAACAAACAAAAAAAAAAAAGTTTAACGAAAGAGATACCGCGGCCCTGGAACACAAAGGGCAAAGAAGGAACATGGATGGGCCCAGAGTGGGGGGGGGGGTCATTTGATGATTTCCCATCCGAAAAAAAAATATTAAAGGGCTGCGGGACTGTTCCAAAGAGATACCGCGGCCCTGGAACACAAACGGAAGAAGGAACATGGATGGGTTCACTCCGCCCAGAGCGGGGGGAGGGGGGGTCATTTCATGATGGAAAAGGAGAAACCCATGAGTTTATGCATCAACGTTGTTTGTATGTAATTCACGGAAATGAGCATTTCCAATTCCAAAAGATTCCCCAAAAATATTAATATTAACTTTCTCAAACTTAAACGAAATATATTTCATACAATGTGGAAATATAATTTCAAGTGTGTGGTCAGAGCGGCCGGGCAGGTGGCCGGGAGGCTCATTACCGCCGCTAGGGGGCGCTGGAGCGGTGAGGGGGTGTTGGGAAGTGACGTCATCCGTCGTGTCGCATTGCCGTGTTGCCGTTGCCGTGCCGTGTCGTGGCGACAAATGGATACATTTGAATGCCTACACTTACTTTATTCTAGGTTGGTGAAGAGTAATAATAAAAGAGTAATTTTGTGTAGGTGCTCTTTATGAGTTTTGGAGAAATAAATGATGGTTTTACACTCAAAGATCATGATATTTTCATGATCATGATATTTTCCATTTGAGGTAGGCAGTAACAACAGAATGCCACATGCTACCATCTTAATCTATTTGCAATGCCGTAGTTACTCCGTCTTTTAACGAATAATGATAATTTGATCAAATTGAGGTTATTAGAGCGTTGTAAGAAAAATAAACATTTTTAACTTTTAATAACCCCTTATAGTCGTACATCAAAGTGAACTCAAGAACATAAAATGTAATTTCACTGAAGCTTTAAATAATAGGAGTATATTGATAGCGCAAAACAGGTGGTTCTAGCAAACGCGAGTATTTGAAACGGTTAGCTAATAAAACATGTTTCTGTAAATAAACTCGTATCACAGTAAATATTACCTAGAATCTAGATGAAACTGCAACTATATTTACGTTGAAAAATAAAATGTTACAGCGTAAATAAAATACAATATTTGGCACTGGCAACTTTTTTAATCGTCGAAAAGAGGGCGCATGTTTTTCAAATGTTTTTTTTTTCTTTTTCATAATTCAAATTTCGAACTTCGACGAAAAGCGTAATTAGGTTTTGGTTAACCTAAAAAATATGAAAAGCATATTTCAAAGTAATGTTATGTTAAGATTATCGATTAAAGAAACATTTTCAGACTATGGACACACTTCAGCAATATTTTATTCACAAATTACTAACTGCTTTGACGGTCCTCTTGAATACAAATTGGGAGACCGTCGCAAAAGTAGGGACTACGTTGCGACTGAAAAAAGTTGCGGTCTTTTTAGCATAATCGAGAAACATATTACCATAAACCCGCGTAAATTGCTTTTCTATAAAAGGGAAATAGTAAACACTGCCCTCTCAGTTTGTTATGACATTAGGAACGGCGGGAATCGCCATTACGATGAGATTATTGCCGACTTGATCGAGAAAGGAAAATAAAATCTTTTCGTGTCAAGTTGCTGGTGGGCCAACCGAAATTGCAGTGGCTACCAGTTATGCCAAACTAACGCATATTGCTTTTGAATAATTTATAAAGGTGATTTTAGTCATCAATTTTATTAGTGGGGAACTTTTTTATAGCCAGTAAATAAACGTTTTGTCGAAAGTTCGTACAAACAAGAGTGTTATTTTCAACATAATAGCTTGGCAAAAGTTTCAATTACGTTTAAGAGCCATAAATTCCGTGTTTAATTTATAATTTTTATGATGGCTAAACGGTTTTGAATAAAACTGAAACAAAACGACTTATTTGTGGCAAACGTATTTGTGGTCACAATAAAAAATGGAATTACCCGACTGGAGTTTCGGTTTTGGCTAATTTCGGCCGTGAAGCCAGGCTTCGGCCAAAATGTGACCGAAAATAATATCATTTTAACCATCATTATATATTTCGGTTTAGATAAAAATTAGAAGAGTAGCCGAATATTTGGATGTGGCTTCGGATTCGATTGAAAATTGTGTTTCGGTAGGCCCTTATAAAAAAACCGATGGAAATGAACGATTTTTAAACGGGAACCGTAACTAGAAATAGCATTATTAGTACAAAAACATTACAACGAATAATTTGGTTCCCGTTTCGTTAATTGAAAAGAATTGGCTGAGTTAAATAAACACTCAATCCAAAATATAAAGAGATTATTAAAACACAAGACAAAATAACACTTACTTCGAAAGACCTAATAGAATTTACTAGTGAAAAGGTTGAAAGATATATCTAAGTCGAAACTTCAATGACTTTACCTCAAAAGGAGTAAAGACCATCCATCACCTCAGCCCACAAATTGTTTTTATTTATTTACGTCTTGCCGCGAGTATTCCATTTCGCACACCGTGGAGTCTGCACGATTTATGACAAAGATAAATTTTATTACTACAATGTACTGTTGCCATGTTATGTTATCCTGGTAGGCGTTCAGGCATACATTACTCTCTACAAGAGTTTAATTTATACAGAGCCTATTTGAAGTTAGATAAATACTTAGTAGGTTAAAAATTATGTAGAAGTCTTGCCTCTAGGGGTTTATATTTTTGGTTTTTTGCAAAAAAATTTTGTAGTGGAGACTGTAAAAAATACTTTAAGATTTGGCTGTCTTCTCAAATTCCTATCAATAAAAAAAACTTTAATGATTCATCGCTCGTAATACTTATATTATTATCTCGATGTAAAGTAATTCTGATAGTCAAGCACCACTTTAAAGTTTCTTATATTATTTCACAAAATATAGAAAGAAAAATATCTAAAGATTTTTAAGCTTTTTCTGTTACCATTTCTGAGCATCAAAAATGTTTTCAATATTGCCTTTTTCCATTTTGTGGAGAATTAGAGGTTTCTATTCAGCCAGCGAGTTTGAGTGCATCGTGTATTGAATACCAGGGGACCAGGCGAGTGAGGTAGTGTATATTTGTGAAAGACTTCGTACTAAGACGGAGTAGAGAAGGCGGTTTCAATAAAGTGGATACCAGTGGCCAATCGTGGAACTTTAACTTGCAATGTTTGTATGTTTGTTTATTTGCTAAGTATCAATATTGAGGTAAAATAGAGATATTTCAGACTTTGACACTGCAAAGCTGAAAAGTTTCTCTTTATAAACATACCCCTCGTATCGTTAGGTACTGAACGATTTGTGAGAAATATTTGCAGGTGTAAGATACTCGAAGTTGAAATGTGTTCTAGATCTCCACTTAAAACTTTTACGGTACTCCGTTCGATTATACGTTCGTAATATTTGGTCGCGAGACTGAACCTAATCAAACTGGTACATATGACTGTAGATATATCAAGTTATTGAAAAAGTTCGAGTTTACAGAAAGTCGCTTCTGTCGCATATGTGACAGTCTTTTTGAAACAGTCGATATTAAAGCCAGCCCCCGTAGCATGACCACCGTAGACAAGGATTTCTTTGACGGAAGAATCGACAAAATGACAGATTGTGTCGACACAATGACAGATTTCTTTGCGCTATCTGTCATTTTGCCGATTATTCCGTCAAATAAATCCTTGTCTACGGTGGTTATGCTACGGGGGATGGTACTGTGATAGAACTTATAATTTGTCAATAGCGCCAGTTTTTTTTTAGGTAAACCTATTCTCTCTCTCCTAACACAGGCACTATCTGTCTAAAAAGAGGATCCAATAAAAAAAATTGTTTACGCCTAAACTTGTTTTACCAATACACTATTTTTATTTTTATTTTTTTTTTTGCTCACTGTTGGGAAAACGCCTCCTCCATATTCTTCCAACACTATCTATGTTGTGCAAAGTTGGTACAGAAAGAATCACACAACCCACAAAAACAAAAGCTTTTGACGTATGTCAACCCTCTTCGGGTCGGGGGTTAAAAATAGTCCGGATTAAGATGTTTATCCACTGACCCAGTCACCTTAATTTTGACCCCAAACAACAATAAAGGACACGAACTACACATAAAGGAAAATAAATTATGTAAGCGTTTACTAAAGATTAGCTCGCATTGGTCCAAAAATGAGTTCATATTTTAGTTCAGAGTAATGAAATATTGGTTCGGAAAGCCTCGATAGGGTTTGAAATAGGCATTAAATGAGATTGTGAAGTAGATGTGAGGGTATTATGGTAAACCGCTTGATACAAACTCATTACAGCTCTGTTGAATAGATTTGAATGTGGTGTAAGCTGGGTAAGTGAGCTAGACTATTATAGTATTAGGTATTGACTAGTTTCAGCGGTCGGAATTTAGTCTTTGCAATTTATTGAGCAAATTAAAATTGTAACATAATGCCAAATCATCATCTGCCTAGCCTTTCGCCAACTATGTTGGGGTCGGCTTCCAGTTTAACCGGATGCAGCTTACTACCACTATTTTACGTGGAGCGACTGCCTATCTGACCTCCACAAACCTGTTAGTACCTGTAACCTGTAGTAGAGCTGTGAGCAGGGTGCGATGGTCTAATTGGTTAAGACATCCGGTGTACTGAATCGGAAGGCCGCAGGTTCAAACCCTGCTCGCACTAGAATTTTTCTTTCCATGTCAAAACAGCTATAGTTCCCTACACAGGGTTTGCGTATAAAAATATTAAAAAATGATGTTCTATATTTTTCATGAAAGAGTGTAATAACAAAAGTTAGAAATCAATGGGGTAATAAACTTACAATGGCAATGGGTTTCATTTTGACCACCTTTGCGTTCTTTAAGGCGATGAGCAGACGAATTTTGCAAACCTATGAAAATATAGTTATGTATTATCCCTCAAAATCTTTCGGACTGTGATTGAATGTGTTTGTTCACTTAATACATGTTTAATCTCTCACCAAAAGTCTAAATAAAACTGATTTAAACCATAAAAAAATCGACATGAAAATACTGCTCGTTCTACACAGAGAGCTCTATATTTTATTGGTATGATATCCGCAATGCTGGTGTTTATTCTGTTTTTGTATTCCAGAAATATTTGTATATTTTTTTAGTAGTCATGACTTTAAATTGCTGAACGTCATACACAAAAATTTAAGCTCTATTTTAGTGCGGATTTTTTGTGCATCTATTGTTTGGTTTCCGAGTTAAAACTTTCAGTTTTTTTTGGTAGCAAAAAATATGCAGTGTTAATACTGAAAATATGTTTTTTTTTAGTTTTTTTCACATAGGCACTCACATAGTACTTACATGGAAAGTAGACTAATATATTTTCCAAAATCCGTCCAAAATAAATTGTTGAGTAATTTAACACCCTATAATTTTCCGTATTACAACCTTTTCATACTCGTACAACAGCCAACGAATGAAGTAAATTATTTCTTTATTAAAATTACACAATCTATTTAGATCAGCAGTCAATTTGCTTAACATTTTATTTTCTATTCACACCACATATTCACGAAAAATCGAACAGCACATAACATTCTACAGCTTTATACATCCCTAGTACTCAAGCTCACAGTACCCCAGTATCCATAGAGACCTGCCATGCATGTAGATGTTTGTATGAAATGACCACTATGCCCGGGGATGCCCCAGTGACCAATTGACGTTCGCACGTAACTGCATTGTGGGATACGACACGTAGCTAGCTTGAAATGACTTTGGTACGTATTGAAATTGGTCCGTTGATTATTCTGTTTACCTGGTACACGTAGCCGCGTTTGAATTGTATAGGTAGGAAATTTTGCGGCAAATTGTAGTGTAATTTCGAGAAACAAAATTGGGTTGCCGAAAATACGGAAACATTTGATTCTGAAGTCTTGGTACAAGTGTGATTCAATATCAAATAACATTAAGGGGTGTAACATGTAAAACACTTGTTCGTATCCTTTCGACTCGGCGGTAATTATTTGTTGAACAACAAAGCCAAACCAGAGCAATTACTTTTCAAATATTCGGCTTTAATTCGGCTTTTGCCGATCAGTTCTCGTTCGACTTTAGCTGAATCATATTCGGTCGGCTCGGCACAATTAGGTTAGCAACAGTGTTCTGACCCGAAAATAATTGTTTGTAGCACCCATTTCTTTAATTGATTACAAAATATCGGCGACGGCGAATACACAGTTCAACCAAATCGAATCAATGATTCAGCTGTGCGAACTCCGCTCGCTGATGCAGTCATAAGATCGTCAAGTGCGCAGGTGTCAGGGCAAGATGGAAAGTGGGCCATTGTTTGTGGAGTCACGTCGCATACACACATCTTAGCCATCCATGAACAACCATCTGAAGAGATTGTCTTGGCTACGGCCGACTTGGGTTCGGAGTCTATTTAGAGATTTCCAAGTCGGCCACGGCAAAGGTTATTCTTTTATTTATAGGCATAAAGTACCAATACATGTACAATGAATGATTTACACTCACTCGGTTTATTTTTAACACATTTTCACAGTCTAAATACTAAATTATACCCACTCGACCCAAATCTGAGCACGTCAAAAAATAATAATTACATTAACGTTATGTTCAATACTAACATATCTGGCGACATTTTCGGGCAAAATACGGCCGCGGACACAACATCCGACGTCCGAAAAATAAAAATTACTGCGAAATAGATAATGGCCGAGGTTTCTGAGTTATCGTTGTGTATCGAATTTACGGTTATGTGTTCCCGGTTTTACCGGACGCGAATATACGATCGAAAGCGAATAGAGACGATTTTCTGAATTTATCAGTTAGCGATTTAGTGATGGCCGAAATGTATGATCACAGAAATGGCTTATTTGGTACTAGCTGTTGCCCGCGACCTTCCTTCGCGTAAAATTATTATAAAAAATATTACGTCCCTTTTAGAATCTGATTTTATTAGCAATTTCTAGGGTTTTAATTATTTTGCACGGAACCCTTTTTTTATTCTAAAATAAAAGTAGCCTAAGTTAGACCTTACAAAATCAGCTATCTGCCACTAACATCGGTCCAGCCTTTTCGGAGATTAGCTGGAACAAACAGATAGACAGACAGACTGACTAATATGTTTTTGTATAAAAAAGGTGTTATTTTGATATTACAAACAGACATTTCAATATTATTTATTTGTTTAGATGTATAGATTACTTCACGGCTAAATCGTTGTTTCGATAATTATATCGGAAAATAAGGAATGTTAAACAAAGTGGTTGTTTACTTATACAATAAGAAATGTTTAGATAAGGCCTTAAGTAGTTCCCATCTTAATACCTCCGAGAAGAAACAGTAGGTACAGCCGGTTTTCATTAAAACTAAGTGAAACCCGAATTTTGCAACTAAAACTTTCTGCGCTGAGGTTACTTATCCAGCACTTACTTATCCAGCCCTTGCAAAATAATATATCATCATAACATTACCCCTGTGATCCCCGAAGGGTTACTCAGAGGTGTACCTAATAGTACACCCACATTTCGATAGTTACGTTTAAGTCCTATGTAATAGGGGAGCGAGAAATTAATTAATGAGACATTCCAGATGGAAAATCGCAATTACATTTTGCCCGACATGGAAATCGAACCCAGGACCTCATGCTCAGTAGTCGCACTTGAGAACACTAGACCAACGAAGCAGTCATTGCAAGGTAATACCAAGTATACTATTTCAGACGGAATTGTCGGCCCTAACCATATCATTATTACATAACATTGTAATAATGTAGAATGGAGCTCGTGGCTAAATAATAACAGCCGCTCCGGTCGATCTTTAGGTTAAGCCGTGCTTGCCTAGGTTGGTCTGTGGATGGGTCCCATGGGACCCATTAAATTCCGAATTTCCTCCGTGCCTCGGAAAGCACGTTAAGCTGTTGGTCCCGGGTGTCATTTGTAGATCTTTGACAATCGTTAGGCAGTCATTGGCTCAAAAAGTCTGACAACCAGTCTTACCAAGAAGTATCATATTACCCAGTACTAACTGGGTTGTGGAGGTCAGATAGGCAGTCGGTCCATGTAAAATTCTGGTATTCCGCTACATCCGGTGAGACTAGAAGCCGACCCCAACATAGTTGGGAAAAGCCTAGGCAGATGATGATTGTAATAATGTAGAATGCTTACATACACACCCTACTCGTACAATAACCTGCCTATTACACTAGCTCCCTTACATATAATTTCCCTACCGTAACAAACCTGTGCTTATTTACCTACGTACATAATTTATTATGTAAACGTCGAACCCGCTGTTATTAGGGAGGTCCCTAAAAACAACAGCTTTATATACTTATATAGGCACACAAAAAGCTGTACTTTGGGAAGGTAAATTGAAAAAGGGTCTATGTATTTGCATTCCAATATTTTCTAATCAAATATCGAAGCTGTGTTTTAACGATAAAGCCATGTAAATGAGTTTTTCTTATATATTTTTTTGTTTTGAAAGAAAACCTCTGTCTTTTTTGCGATTCGTAGTTCTGTACTAGACGGAAGAATCGACAAAATGACAGATTGTGTCGACACAATGACAGATTTTTTATCACTATCTGCCATTTTGTCGATTCTTCCGTCAACAAAATCCTTGTCTACGGTGGTCATGCTACGCAGCTCACTTTCAAATCTTTCTTTATCGTGTGGTTAGTGCCTAACTTCGTGTCAGAGTTTTTAAGCCGCCCATGGGCCTCTAACTTGGCTTTACATGCCGTCTAGAAACATCTCTCAGGCGTTTGCTTTCCTCACGAGGTTTTTCTTCACCTCCTCTTTTAAATAAACAAATAAATAAAAAAAATAACATATAAATAAACTACATACAAAAAATCATGCTCGTTTCCAAGTAGGATTAGTTACAGTTGCATCTAATGGTCCACCCACATTTGGTTACTCATTTTTAGGTCCTATAAAATAGAAAGCGAGCTTGTTGCCATGCCACCAACCCGCACTGGGCCCGCGTGGTGGATTATAGCCCATTCCCTCTCATAGAGAGGCCTGTGTCCCAGCAGTGGGAACATTATAGGCTGATTATGCTTATGCTTATGCTATTGCCATGAACCGGTCGCAAACCAAAACTAAAGGCTTCTACTGAGAGGTTCCTGATGAAAACACCCAAGAACACTTGACCCGTCCTAGATATCAAACCCAGGACCTCACTCAGCAGTGACGCTTGCGACCACTAAACCAATGATCCAGTCAAACTAAGCGGCTTTAGCAGTAAGTACTCTCTGATCTGCCTTTTCCCAACTCTGTTGGGGGCGGCTTTCTGTCTAACCGGATGCAGCTGAATACCAGTATTTTACATGGGGCGACTGCCTATCTGACCTCCACAACCCAGTTAGTACTGGGTATTACCCAGTACTAACTGGGTTGTTCGATACCTTTTGGTAAGACTGATCTTTAAGTACTAAGTAACCTATCGCTAATTATATCCTACCGTCATTTCCAAATAAATTGTTATGCATAGCAAGCCAAAACACAGGCTATCGTGTATTTAAATTAGGTACCACACAAAAAAGCCTGGTCAAGATTTCAGCTTGCGATTTTCAACAATAAATAGGAAAGCAGGTACTTACTTTAATTCCCGTGAAATAGCCCTACTATACTGCCAAAACTACTTGGCAATTTGCCAGAACTACCCCATACTTACACCATGGTATTTTTAATCATTCAGTTACCTAGTTAAATGATTAAGAAAAAAAACAGAAGTGCGAGACGGACTCGCGCACCGAGGGCGTATTATAAATGTTCAGGAATCGAGTTTCGCAGATACTCTATTCTGTACTTGTAGCATAAGACGATATTACCTACTTGCCAAATTTCATAGTTCTAGGTCAACGGAAAGTACCCTATAAATTTTGATTCCCTTGAGTGACGAAAAATTCGTATTTGCGGCAAAACGCCTGTAACTTTTTTTTACGTTAACTTAGAAGTTACATTTTTTCACAGCTTCAAGGGACTGTAGATTTGAGTATATGGTTTTAATTTCAACTCGATACCTCCACGCATTCCCGAGATAAAGGGCAGACAGACGGCCAGACGGACAACAAAGTGATCCTATAAGGGTTCCGTTTTTTTCCTTTTGAGGTAAGGAAACCTAAAAACCGGCCTAGTGCGAGTCGGACTCGCGCAACAAGGGCCTCGAGTCGTATCCGTTGGGCCTTTGGGCGAGGCACACAAGAACCAATTTAGTTTAATGTAGGTATGTCTTATACGTTAATTATTTTTTGAAAATTTCTTTCTGTTATTTAATTTTGTTGTATTGTTTTGTACTGTGTGAGTGAAATAAATACTTTTTATTTCATTCTTTTTATCAGTACTAAGTAACGATAGGGTAAGCTATGATTCCGTTGATTTAGAAGCTGGGAATATTGATCATCATCATTTGCTTAGCCTTTTTCCAACTATGTTGGGTTTGGCTTCCAGTTCAGTCTAACCGGATGCAGCTGTTTGCCAGTGTTTTATATGGAGCGACTACCTATCTACCCTCCACTACCCACTATCTACCCTGTACTGGGTAATACGATGAAGAGATATTTGACATGAATGAAAATTCGATGCCTTTACTCATTTCCGAGTAGATAAGTGGTAACCTAAGACTATAAGGTTTTGTTCGCACAGTTGATCTTTTTGACGCGAATTTTATTCAACAAAAGATGCACTATGTTGGATTCTTCGTTAAAAAAAATGTCGCTATAAAAGATAGTGCAAAAGTGAGCTTCGGATTTCGGTTCCCTTCTGAGGTAAGGAACCCTACAATACATTAGCTAGTTAGTACCAACGAAGCTAATGTTATTTCCCGTTCTAGTTTTAGCGGAAAACAATCGAATTACCAACAAGTTCGCACTTAACTTCAGCTTAATGGATGAGTTTAGTTTGTAGTTATTTCTATTTCGGCTATTATTTGTAAGGGTACTTTAATGTAGATGAAATAGTTAGTTTTCGCACATGAGAAATGCATGACCATATTATATGCGATTATCGGTATGATGGTCCTCGTCGCAATGGCAAACTGCAGCTGTATCGCTGCCTTATTTTTGTGACAGACCGAAGCGATTTTTTTTTTCTATAAATCTACGAAAAAAAGGTAACATAGCGGCAACGTCGCAATCCATTGGAGGGTTTTCATAGGAAACAGTCTTGACGTTGGTCTATCATAGAGATCGAGCGGCTCTGCGCTGCGGTTTACATTCTCACAATATACATCATACATTCTGAGAATTATATCGTTTTTTTCATGTTTTTGAATGTATGCTAGCCTTGTAATTAAAAGGACAGCTGTATTTCGTTTTGGGAAATTATTAATCGGGTGAATAAAAATTTAATTGGCGAAAAATGTACTGAAATAGGCGACTATTGTACCAAGTAAGTAACTATTTATCCGGTCATTGCGGCAAGGAGAATATAGGAAGCAAGAGCGAGCGAAGACTGAGAGAGACTTGTGGCACCCAGACTCGGACAGGTTAGGTTCGAAGGGGATGGCGGGGTCTAGTGAGCGAGCGGAACAAAGTAAGACCCTGGAATCCCGGTCTCCTTCGTGTTAGGTTACTTTAAACTCTACAAACAGAAATAGGAGCCCGCGCAGCGTATTTTCAAGTTGCTGTTTTAAACATTTGTATTCGCCCACTGTTTGTCACTCACTTAGTATTTCAGCAGCCCATTTTCAATATTTTTGACATCTTTAATTTGAGTTTATTTTCGCTTGTTTAAATAAACTAACATTATTTTTAAGTGTAACGTGTGTGTTGTGTCCAACTAAACATAAAAAATTATGGATCGTTGTGTCTGATGCAAATAAATAAATAAAATTAATTAAAAACTACACTTTCGTTTTTAATGTGACTGTACTCCATGACAACCATGTCGCGGCGACACAAAAAACAATTCATCAAAGACAAGAAAAATTACAAGTACCGGGAATCGACATAGCAGGAATGATTCTATTAAATTATGCTGCTGTAGTAACTTAAATTTTCTCCAAATCCAGTTCAAGAGCAACTCGGATTTTGGAAGTTGACGGTAAGATAACTACGTGCCTCAGAAAGCACGTTAAGCTGGTGATCCTGCCCCTGATCTCTGCCCAGTCGTGTCGGATTGCCGTCCCATCGGACTATGAGAGTGAGACAAGGATGAGTGCACCTGGTGCAGCTATAATATCTCCCACGTCGAGGGCTAAACTCCGCAGTGATTGGCCGCCGTGACCGAATACGGTCAAGAGGATTAGGTGTTATTATTCTGCCGAATTGCTCGCAAAATTGGCATTGTCGTCTATTTTCAACTTGGCAGACTTGGCCGAGGTCGTACAGCAATCTGGACCGCCTGTCTGGCGTTGTTATAGTTACGGTTATCGTTAAGATTAGGTATTGTTTATTTACAAGTATTTACATAATCATGGAAATGTGTAGATGTTAAATTTTGAGCGGTTTAAAATTATTATTTAAAAGTGAAGATTGACATTGAGTTCGTTATTCTATTATATCACATAGGCCTAGATGGGCACTTATAAAACGTCGACAAAAAGGTGAACGGTTCGGGTTGGTCGTTTCCTATGGAGAAGAACCGGCAAGAAACTCCATGGTTACTCTTTTCAAATCATTTGGTATTACAATATTATCATGGATACAGCGTTTGTACTTAAGTATGGGGGGACAGCGTCGGCCCGACAATAAGTCGTTGATTACTACACAAAAAAATGTACAACAAAATAAAAAGTTAACAAGCAGCTGGGAATCTACAAAGCCTACAATGTTCACACATTCACAAACAATTGATAAAAAAGAAGCCTCCTAGCCTTTGCCCAACTATGTTGGGATCGGCTTCCAGTCTAACCGGATGCGGCTGAATTTTAAAAGGGGTGACTGCCTATGTCTTGCACGACCCAGTTAATACTGGGTAATACGTAAACCTTGGTCAGAGTTACTGACTACCTGTAACGGCTGTCAAAGTTCTACGGATGACAGCCGGGACAACGGCTTAAATATTTGTAAAATATAAGTTTACTAAATAATAAAGGGTGTAAATAGACCCTTAACAAAGCCGAAAGGCACTTGTTCTCCCCGTCTTTGCGATCATTTTTTTTTGTTCTAGACCATACCTGGGAACCTTCTAGTTACGGAGATATTGGGGTTCAAAGTTCCAACTTTTTCAAAAGTTTTTTTTTTTTTTTAATACCTATTTTTAAAGTAAGGTTTTTACTTTAAACACCTCCAAGACCCCCGTACCAGGGATCGGATACACCGGTATCCGAGCCCTGGTATTTTTCGAAACGGTATCGTCTTAAATACCTAAGAAACGATTTGTTTCGGTTACGTTTGAACGGAACGTTATAAAAAACGTTTTTGACGAACAACAACATTTATATCGTTCTTGGTTAATAACACGTTTTTAACCTTTTTTTTTCATTCCATTCCATATACACGGTCAACTAAAAAGTTCATGCTTGTCGCAGGCCGCCGTCCGCGGTTACGTCTTGCGGGATAAACCGGTTTTTACCCTGCGGAATAAACGTTCTCATTTCGTTTTTGTTCCGAACAAAATGATCTACAAAGAACTGTTCAAAACGTTTTAAAAACGTTATTTTAAATAAAGTTTCCAAGCCCTGCCTCGTACTATTCAATCCATCCATCAGCACAATGTTTTCAGTGCGTAACATTGAGTCCTAAACCGTAAAACGTGATTTATCACCCCGAAAAAAAAAGTCTACACCACCACAGTCTACATAGTATACCTTTAATAACACTTACATTCCTTTCACCCTTTCAGATTGCAAAGTATGTTGTTCTAAAGAGTGCCTCTTTTATTGACACGTCCAAATAGAAATTGACCTTTCCTGCCCTCCACAAATACAATTATCGATTACCATAGATACTGCAAAAGCATGCAAATTCCAAAGCCCATTATAATTTCTTATTGTCCAATCGAATTGCAAATGAAGGGTGGGTTTAATACGGTATCCGTGAACGGCGAGTAGGCAATAGATCACTTTGTGGGATATATGGTGTATGCTCGCGTGGATAGTCAGTGAAACATCGCAGCTACGGAATACTAGATTATAAATTATATCACAATTCTAGGCTTGTAGACTTGCATGTATACTTTATTATTGTAAACTAGGTATGCCCGCGACCTTCGTCCGCGTGAAATTATTATAAAAATACTACTTTTTGCCTGCGGCTTCGCTCACCCCCTACGACCTATTCTCACACCTACTAGATATACATAAAAAAAACATAAAAATCGATGAAGCCGTTTCGGAGGAGTGCGACCACAAACACCGTGAGACGAGATTTTTAAATACCTATAAGATTAATTCCGTATTTGAATCGGATTTTGTTTACAATTTCGTGGGTGTTTTTTTGCACGGAACCCAAATCTACATAAGTCACTTTACAGTTTAAGTCAGTTTCTAAACATAAGTCAGTTTCAACAAGCAAGGCGCTTTTATTTATTTCATTCATTCGAGAATTGCCGGAAAAGTTTGTATGTTGAAACGAAAAATCTTCTAATTAGGTCAATAAGTAGGTGCTTACTTGTTTTTCGATATACCAAAACATCTTATATTTTCTTTAATGATTCCATATTGAGTGGCTTCCTTATCAAAAATATATCCGAAATTAATGATGGGCGATCTTAAAATATCCAATTCCCCGAAAAATTTGCTGAATTTTGCAAACGATAAAAATAATCTCGTTTACAATGTTGATTTAAATGAAATAAAAATGCTGGCAGTCGTAATAAAACATTGTTGCAAGCTTTTTAATCCAAAGAATTGTTTGTCATGTAGTACAATGCTGGCCGTCATGGCTTGAAATCCGCTTTTCAACCAATGTTTCGAGTAAGCCCGCTTAAAACATCGTTTTGTCTCTGCCAACTTAAAACGATTGACAGAAATAGAATGATGTTTTAGACGAGTTTAGTGCTAGGTAAGTGTTTAAAGTAATTTGCGGTGCAAGCGGGCTGGAGCATAGCAAGTACGCCGATACCACTTTTGAACCTTATTACTTGGGGCATAAGGGTGAGAACTGACAGACCGTCAGTGAAGTCTGTAGTACCTGGGTAAACCAAAGTGGTTTTTCAACTTCACTTTCTAAGCGAATCTTAAAAAGCTGTCCCGTTAGCCCAGCAAGTGCTGCTTGAGCATGTACAGGAATTATCTCCCATGTCGAGCAAACTGCTATAGGATTTTTTCATCAGGAATTACAGGTTAACGCAACAGACTTGCCTCGGCAAAACGAGGGCGTACCAATGTGCCTCTGAAGCTTAGACGTCACCATTTGTATGACTTATAATAAAGGAAAACATCGTGACGAAACCTTAGCTAGACTTGAGCTTAGCTTAGCGAGGCGGGAGGAAACGCCCGGGTGTTTCCACTGCGAGGATCGTCCGGAGGACACGGTGGAGCACACCGTGGAGGTCTGCCCCGCTTGGGCGGAGCACCGCCGTGTCCTCGTAGCGGCGATTGGCGGCGGCGATCTCTCGCGTCCGGCCTTGGTTCAAGCCATGGTCCGGAGCGAGAGGGAATGGGAAGCCGTCACCTCCTTCTGCGAAGCAGTCATGCTAGTGAAGGAGGTGGCGGGACGTGAGAGGGAAAGAACCTCACGTCCCAGTCGCCGCGGGAGACGCCCTGGGCGTCGGGGTTCACGTGTTGGCTCCCGGCCACCGTACGCGCGGGCCTGTGGACGGCGAGTTATGGGCCAGCTCGCCGTCCGGCCGTCTTATGACAGGCCGTGTCGACGGCGCGTTCGTGTTCAACGTGCGCCTCAAAGAAATGTCAGCAAATAAGTAGGGGTTGGCAAGGGCCGATGCTTGCCAGGGCTGCGGGACTGTTCGAAAGAGATACCGTGGCCCTGGAACACAAAGGGCAAAGAAGGAACATGGATGGGTTCATTTGATGACTTCCCATCCGAAAAAAAAAAAAAAAAAAGCTTAGCTTAGCGAGACAAAGTGAGATTTTATGTATACTTCAATACTAATATTAAAAAATTAAAAGGTCAAATTAAGGGTGAAATTTTTTTGTAAGTTTGTATGTAGGGTAATCTCCGGAACTAATGATCCAATTCTAAAAAATTCTTTCACTGGCAGAAAGCTACATTATTCGTGGATGCTATATAAAGGGTGTAAATAGACTCTTAACATAAACGAAAGGCACTTGTTCTCCCCGTCACTGCGATCATTTTTTTGTTCTAGACCATACCTGGGAACCTTCTAGTTACGGAGATATTGGGGGTCAAAGTTACAACTTTTTCACAAGTTTTTTTTTGAATACATGTTTTTAATGTAAGATTTTTACTTTACACACCTCCACGACCTTTGTACTATTCAATCCATTCATCAGCACAATGCTATGAGTGCTTTTCATCGAGTCCTACCGTAAAACGTGATTTTTCACCCCAAAAAGAAAGTCGATTTCCAGCAATTTTTTTTGCGTAAAGTTATTTAGTTTGATGTACAGAATGCTTGGTTGACGGATATGTGAAGGTTCTTTTTACATCCGGTACAGGCTATGTAATGAGGAAATCCGTAAGAGAACCAAGATTACCGACGTAGCCCGAAGAATACCCAAACTTAAGTGGCAGTGGGCAGGGAATATTGCTCACAGAACGGATGGCCGATGGGGCCGGAAAGTTCTGGACTGGCGAACGCGAACTGGAAGACGTTGCGTTGGAAGGCCTCCCACTAGGTGGACCAATGACCTGGTAAAGGTTGCGGGGACCCGCTGGATGCGAGACGCACGGGATCGGTCAATGTAGCGACACTTGGGGGAGGCCTATGTCCAGCAGTGGACGTCTTTCGGCTGAAATGATGATGATGATGATGATGATAAGCTATAAGTTATATTTACCATGCCTAATAGCCGAGTAATCACAATTTTTGCGGACGAAGTCGCGGGCGTAGTGCTAGCCAGTGATAAAGCCAATATCAGATGCCGTTTTGAAATTATTTTTTGCTTTTTATTCGGCAGCATTCACTCGAAGGTATTCCCTTCGAGTGAATGCTGCCGTCCGTCTAAGGACTCATTGAAACACACATGAAAACCGAATTCGTTAGTGAATCGATATACAAAGCTCTTGGTTTCATAATAGTCTGAACTACACTGAGCATAAGTGCCTTCTCTGTGTGAACCATTTTCCTATACCCTGCAGTTATACAAGTTACACAACGTTACAGTACTTGAATACAAGTTATGTCGACGTTGTATTCATGATGCTTTTAGCGAAGTTAGTCTTGACACTGTAGCTTAAACGAGACGCATTACCGTCTTGGTTGACCGCTGGGCTAGTTTTGAGCCAAAAGTTACGACGAATATTGAATGTTTGTTTCGTCAGGCACATTTCTGGATAGACGATATCTTCGTTTGTATATTTAGAAGGAGTTTGTTGTTGCAATAAGTAAAAAAAATAATAATTAATAAACGTTTATTCGTGGTAACCTCCAATAACAAAAAAATAATTTTACTTCTGCCAAACTGTAAAGTAGTTTGTTGGCAGATGTAGCTCCCATAATACATGCAATATTTCCTAAGAGAGTACGAGTAGAGTGAGTAAGTACAGCAAATGAAATGGATATATAAACGAACGGATATATGATAATGGATTAGACGGCACGGTTGGCGCAGTGGCTGAGCGATTGACTACTGCGCTGCGTGTCGCAGGTTCGATTCCCGCACGGAACAAATATTTGTATGGCCTACAAGTAGTTGTTCCGGGTCTGGCTGTTTGTGTATGTGAGTTTAAATGTTTGTAAACGCACCCACGATACAGGAGAAATTAATTGCTTTGAGTGCTTTCTTTCCATCAAGTCCTACCGTAAAACGTTATTTTTCACCCCAAAAAAAGGCGATTCCCAGCAATACTTTTGTGTAAAGTTACTTAGTTTGTACAGAATGCTTAGTTGACGGCTATGTGAAGGGTCTGTTTACACCCTGTATAAACAAACAATAGTATTATAGTTTAAAAACTAAAAAAAAACACGCTTTGTCATATTCTTCTCAGCAAACCCATTTTTTTTTTTTCGGATGGGATATCATCAAATGACCCCCCCCACTCTGGGCGGAGCGGAGGGGAGTGTCAGACTTGTACTGACTAAAACCCATCCATGTTCCTTCTTTGCCCTTTGTGTTCCAGGGCCACGGTGTCTCTTTCGAACAGTCCCGCAGCTCTGGCAGGCATCGGCCCATGCGGACCCCTACGCGGTTGCTGACATCTCTTTGAGGCGCGCTTGGAACACGAACGCGCCGTCGACACGGCCTGTCGTCATAAGACGGCCGGACGGCGAGCTAGCCCACAACTCGCCGTCCACAGGCCCGCGCCTACGGTGGCCGGAAGCCACCACGTGACCCCCGACGCCCAGGGCGTCTCCCGCGGCGGCTGGGACGTGAGGTTCTTTCCCTCTCACGTCCCGCCACCTCCTTCACTAGCATGACTGCTTCACAGAAGGTGGTGACGGCTTCCCATTCCCTCTCGCTCCGGACCATGGCTTGAACCAGGGCCGGACGCGAGAGATCGCCGCCGCCAATCGCCGCTACAAGGACACGGCGGTGCTCCGCCCAAACGGGACAGACCTCTACGGTGTGCTCCACCGTGTCCTCCGGACGATCCTCGCAGTGGAAACACCCGGGCGTTTCTTCCCGCCCGATTCGGTGCAGAAACCTCCCGAAACAACCGTGTCCGGTGAAGACCTGCGTCAGGCGGTAGGTGAGGGCGCCGTGGCGCCTCTCTAGCCACTCCTCAAAGAGGGGACTTATCGCCACTACGGTAGCGTGCCCTGCACGGGGTTGCAACAGTCGCTCTCTCCATGTCGCCATGAGATCACGCCGGAGGTCTGTTCGCTGAGCGGCAATTTGCCGCGGCAGCGGAGTTTCCCCCCGACGTAGTGCCTCCGCGCGCCATTCATGCAGGCGCGCGAGGACTATCGCCTCCAGATCCCCTGGCGGCAATCCGGCAAGGAGGCTAGCCGCCTCGCCGGAGATCGTGCGGTACCCCCGGATTAGCCTTATGGCTATCACCTTTTGGAGTGCGTTCAGGTAGTGAGCGGCTTGCCGCCTCAAAGAACGCGCCCACACCGGGGCCCCGTAAAGGCCATGGACCGCACGACCCCCGCGTAAAGCCTCCGGCAGGAGGCGTTTGGACCCCTCAGGTTGGGCAAGAGCCGCTTGAAGGCAGCCCCTGTCCGTTCCAGTTTGAGAGCTAAACGTCGGAAGTGCTCCACGAAGTTCCACCGGCTGTCGAGGACGAGTCCTAGGTACTTCAACGTCGACACGACGCCGATGGAAACCCCTCCTGCCTTCAGTAGGGATCCCCACGGTGGCGCATTCCGAGGCCCATGAAAACACATGGCCTCGGACTTGTGCAATGCCACCTCGAGACCCAATTTCTCAGCAAACCCTTTCATTTGATATCCATATCATGGGAATGCATAAAAATAAACAAGTCTATCTTTGGAAACCACCATGTTGGATTTAGAATGACGTCACTAAGCTGACCATGCATTGTCATTAAAATTAAACATGTATATGCAAAATTTCAGCTCAATCGTAAACCGGAAAGTGGGTTAAATTTATTTTCTAAGATTTCTAACATAGTTACAGGTAAAGCTAATAAAAGAGCGTTAAAAAGAAGAACATATCTATGCACTTCCCTACTTTGTAATTTACTTAAACATTCACTTGACCATTTGACCCACTCTTACGACCCTATAACACGTAACACATAAACCCACATACACACTGTACTGACCGGCTGCAACATACTTGCAATAAAACTTTAGTTTCCATTGCAATTTACTTTTACAATTTACGAGAACTGCCCACTCATCGAGCTTTCGTTCGATTCCAGTTTCAATACTGAATAGTTTATCGTTATTGAATTGTTAATTGTTTTTCCCTGAGCGTTATATCCAAAAAGAGGTTTACAGAATAAAATTAATACACAGTTTCTGATAATAGTCCTTAGTTACTCATTTAATTTTAACGGTAGGTATAATGTAATGGGCCAGGTGTTGGTTGCGGAGATCCGCTGGATGCGAGTCGCACGGGACCGGTCAATGTGGCGACAGTTGAGAAAGGCCTGTGTCCAGCAGTGGACGTCTTTCTGCTTAAATGATGATGATGATAATGTAGTTAACATAACTACCGAGTATCTGGCATTTTGATGCTGGAAAAATAATCATGGCACTTACGGCCTACTTTCAAAATCCAAAGTAAATAAAAAAGTAGGCATTATTATGCATTCGTAAGAGAAAACATAGTAACTTCAGTCTTCAGTTCTCATTATCATGAAGTTACTGTGTTTTCAGCTACAAAACTTAACTCGCTAATTATCCCTTTTGTGCGTGATTTAATTCGCATTAAAACGATTAAACACTAGTACGATAAAACAGTTATCTTTAAAAGCTTTAAATGAAGACTACACAAAAGATATTAACTGAGAGAGAACTCACGTAATCACATAAAGTCGTCTCTCAAGTAGGTCGATCGCTCGACGCTCAACGGAAATGTACAAATCAAATCTCCTCCATGGCTGTTATAATATTTATGGCCGATACTACTCTGTAGCTCTCGGCAGCTAAGATGGTACTGTCAGCAGAGAAAATTAATTTTGGAGTGTGAGCACGAAAATATAAAATACTGGATTTTGCCCGTAGGTGCGTCCGCAGGGAGGTCGAGAATTATCCCTCATTTCGGGATGAGAAATAACCTAAGTCATGGTCCGTGTTTCATCTATTCAGCCGTTAAGAGCGCTTGTACAGAGAGTGGGCAACGTCGCAAATAGCTGTCAAATATTTCGCTGTTTTGATTAATTTGGCAATATTACTGTATGGTAATAAGAATAATGGCTAACTAGTGAACTAAAGTATTGATTATGAAATGCAATAATTAATATCGTAACACCGAATATATAGTTTTAGATATAAAAAAAGATGCCTCCGAATCCGAATGCCTTTTTTATACCTAAAACGGTTACAACATCAAATTCAGTATTTTAATTGCAATTCATTATTAATATTCTAGTCCACTAGTTACCCGTATTTCTTATTTTCATTCAGTAATATTGCCAAAATAATTAAAACAGGTAAATATTTGACAGCTATTTGCGACGTTGCCAACTTTTTGGCTGAACGCTCTTAAGGCGGTAAAATGTAAGTTACGGATAAACTAAGTAACCTTTGCAGCTATTTTATTAGTAGATACAAAGTATTAAATGTAAAATATATAACAAAACGAAATCGATGTGACGTCAAATGAGAGTTTAGATCCTCATCACATCATCTCCACTCCACTCCACTCCACTCACTTGTTATATTGTGACCTAAAGTCATAATATAACAAGTGAGACTGCTGAGTATGAGGTCCTGGGTTCGATTCGGCGGTCCGGCAAAGTGTTATTGGGTTTTTCTATCAGGAATTGCTCAGCCACGTAGTCTGGATTTGTACCCGGTTGATGGCAATAGGCTCGCCCCCTATTACATGGGACTTAAAACATAACTAGTGAAATGTAGGTGTACTATTAAGTACACCTCTGCCCAACCCTTCAGGAATTACAGACGTGATGTTACGTTATAACAATTATCGTTATACGACTCATGTCCCGTCTTACCGGCTCCTGACTATCAGGTTGAATAATCTAGCACACATTAACTCTGTTCTATTCAAGTATCTGATAGATGGTTGGATATCTATGTGAATATTCGTTCGTGCTGTTATTCTACATTATCTTAAACATAATTACACCTAAGTAAACGAACGACTAATTAAACACTATATACGTGGATATATTACCTAGTTGACGAGCTAACACAATAATATACATAAGTAGGTTTCTTGTTTGTGTAAGGAGTTTCGTTCCGAACGAGGTTGTAATTTCAAATGCATTTGCACTTCGCAAAGGTAGGATTAAATGAGTACGGGTATACCTCGCCTTACAGAGGTGAATGGATTCGAAGCTTTCAGACTTGTGTCGATAAACTGCGTGTAAACTGCTTTATTTGCAAAGTTTGAATAAACGAAATAATTAATCGTGTTTCAGAATGTTTGTAGCCATTTCAGGAAATTCTCGTTAAATTTTTAAAAGAGAAGATACGACTTTCCGTCACATAAATATTATACAAGGTGTAAACGGACCCTTCACGAAGCCGTCAACCAAGCATTCTGTACATCAAACTAAGTAACCCTACGCAACAATATTGCTGGGAAACGATTTCTTTTTTGGGGGTGAAAAATCGCGTTTTACAGTAAAACTTAATGTAACGCGCTCAAAACAATGTGCTGATGGATGCATTGAATAGTAAACTGGTCATGGAGATGTTTAAGGTAACTTTAAAACTAATAGTTATAAAAAAAACTTGTGAAAAACTTAAACATAAAAAAGCGATGATTTTCGAAAAAAAATAACTTTATTTCCATTTCCATCCATATGTCATCATCTGCCTAGCCTTTTCCCAACTATGTTGGGGTCGGCTTCCAGTCTAACCGGATGCAGCTGAATACCAGTATTTTACATGGAGCGACTGCCTATCTGACCTCCACAACCCAGTACTGGGTATTACGATACCCCTTGGTAAGACTGGTTGTCAGACTTTTTAGACCACTGCCTGTAACGACTGTCAAAGATCTACAAATGTCAGCCGGGACCAACGGCTTAACGTGCTTTCCGAGGCACGGAGGAAACTCGGTATGTAATGGGTGGTCACCCATCCACAGACCTACCTAGGCAAGCACGGCTTAACCTAAAGATCGATCCGAGCGGCTGTTATTATTTAGCCGCGAGCTCCTCCGATTTCCATCCATATGTGCAAACAAAAAATAAAATATCAAATATCACGATTGCGTATTATTTTGGTAAGATCAACATGCTTAATGGTACGCCTTCCCACCTCCAAGTGCGAACAAAAATATTATGAATACCTGCGGCAATTTATGCTTACTCTTGAATACATTCATATGCATATTCTCTCATGAATACATTAATTAATTTACTACAGAATACGAGCCACCAGGGTTGTTTAACTTAAAAATTATGAGGTAGTAGAGTGGAGTTCGGTAATTGTCCCACGGAATCGTACTACCGGGATAAAAAGTATTCTATGTGTTTGTCTTTAAGATGCTAGTTACTTTGTCGCAACTGCACTGTGCTGTTCATTGATAGTGGGGTGAAATTTCACATAAAATGTCATAGTAATAATAAGCTGTTGAGTTTCCAATAAATAAATAAATCCAGGTTATAAACTATCTGTGTACCAAACTTCATTCAAATCCGTTCAGTAGTTTTTGAAGAGTAACAAACAACCATCCATCCATCCTAACAAACTTTCACATTTATAATATTAGTAGGGTAGTTCGGGAATTGTACAGGTTGCACCGGTGCATTTTATAAAAGATCTTAGTGCACAAGAAATATTGATCCAGCCCGATCACTATGTATGGTACGTAGGACTCGATTACCACCTGTCTTTCGGACCACATCTCAAAGCAGTTCGTGACCGAGCCGCCTTCGCTATGGGTAGGCTTCATTTCTTGCTTACGGCAAACAGTAAACTATCTCTCAGGTGCAATCTGTGCCTCTATACCGCGATGATCCGTCCCATCATGACATACGCTTGTGTCGTGTTCGCTCATACCGAGCCTAGACATATCCATAGGATGTAAGTACTTCAGAACCGGTTCTTACGAAAAGAACCCCTTGGTATGTCCACAATGACCGTCTACACATAGATCTTAGAATGCCCACTATCCTTCAGTTTATGAAGCGCCTTTCAAAGCGCTTCTTTGATTTTGCCAAAAAACACCGTAATCCCCTGGACGCATCGTCCGCCCGATACGAGCCCTCTAAAATCAGTAAGATTCGCCGACCAAGGCATACTCTCGTCACCCTTGACGATGGTAACACCCTCCTCCAGGAGAGCAGTAGGGAAACTAGCACGCTCAAGAAGCACAGATGCAAACAGCTGTCATTCCGTCCTCGCCGTTGCGGCCCGTCGCGACACCCCCTTCCATGCCCTCCCCGTGGCAGGGACTGACATAGTCATTATTTGGGGACTGATTCTGGATCAGTCCCCAAATAATGACACCACTGAGATCCAGCCTATCCCTTTGCTGTCCACCATTGTTAAGTCGTCGGTTTCCGCAAGTATTCATGGTAATAAACAAATCATGTTATTTCTTATTTACTCCCAACTTTACGAGCCAGGCTTTACAGAACGACCAACTCCGCGATGGCTAATTTCGAATATCGGTCAAAGTATATCTATATGATTTATGGCGGATGTATTTGTATATGTTAATGCTACTTATGCTTATTAAAAACGTTAATTCAACTTTCGCAATTTGACACGACAGTCAAAGACGAGAGCGAAACGGAAATAAGTATATTCAAATTGCATTAGTCAAACATAAATGAAATAAAAAAAGTTTCTCAACTTCCTGTTAGCAATTTGAGTTCATTTTCGTCTGGCCACGAGTTTCTTTTTCTATTTATACTTTCGTACGAAAAGTGGGTGACGAAGACGTTGATTTCGGGCCCGTTTTTCCCTCAATTTATTATGACTGTGACTCTGCCTCTGCGTCTTATAAAAGTAAGAGACATTTTTTTTTAGGTTTTGAATCATAAAAAACACCTACAAACGAAGACAATGAACGTTCTGTAGTTTTTGTTTACCTCCATGGGAGAAAAACATGAATTTATGTATACAGGGGTAGAGGGAAACTGACGCTAAATCGACGGCTAATCAAGCTTTATAAATCCAGTTTTTAGGGTTCTCTCATTGTATAGGAAATCTATATAAAGCGAGGTCAAGTTATACTGGAAAAGTACAGCTTCATGTACCAGCCGTGTGTGATCATTCTGAATTATTTTTATTAACGGTAATTTAAAAAAATACATCTTTTCCATACATTTTGACCGTGTAGGTATTGCAGTTTTGTAGGGAACAGCTGTTTTTTTTAAATTATCTATGAAAAAAATCTGTGCGGGGTTCAAAATGATGTACTGAATATGTGGTAACCGTTTAAGCGTCAGTGTCCGTTCCACCAAGTATATGTATGAAAATAAAAATATCAATTCTTCAATTGGGTCTCTGTTGTGCCAGGCTCAGATAATTAAATTTTTGTATAAAACTATAGATCGGTAGCGTAATGGGCCGACGACGGCCCGCGCGCGCATTCCATACGCTTACCAACATTGACATATTGTACCTGTTTTGGAATACATTCATTTAAATTGCAGTCCATTGCATTTTAGTTCAGTCCTTAGTGAGGTCCCTAACAACTGGTATTATAGAACTTTCTAATAGACAAATGTGATAAATACTAATTTAAGTGCCCAAGCTTTAGTTTCAGCTAATTCCCACTACGGTAGTCCGGAGATTATACTGGTTGAATTTATAGTATAAACCAGGGAGCTTTTTAGATCTAAACGGATTAAACCTCTCCTATACATGTGCAACGTGTAAGGGACACCGACGCTAAAATGATGACCACGGTTGCAACAAAAAAAACAGCTGTTTCCTACATAATGGACCTACACGATCAAAACGTTCGGAATGGCTGTTTTAAAAAAAAAATACCGTTGAAAGAAATAATTGATAGCGATGTACCGAGTACTTGCTAACCGTTTTAGCGTCGGATAGTGGTAGATGAAAAAATTCTGTGTGGCTGTTTCATGATGTACTTACTGAATACGGGTTTAGACAGTTATTATTTCCATTTAACACAACTATGCTAGAATAGATCTAGGTTAATCAAATACATAAAACGATATCTATTTGTAAGCCAATCTATAATATTTGTTGTATAATATTTGAATATGGTGGTCATCATCTGCCTAGCCTTTTCCCAACTATATTGGGGTTGGCTTCCAGTCTAACCGGATGCAGCTGAATACCAGTATTTTACATGGAGCGACTGCCTATCTGACCTCCACAACCCAGTTAGTACTGGGTTATACGATACCCCTTGGTAAGACTGGTTGTCAGAGTTTTTGGGACACTGACTACCTAACGACTGTCAAAGATCTACAAATGACACCCGGGACCAACGGCTTAACGTACTTTTCGAGGCACTGAGGAAACCCGGTATGTGATGAGCGGTCACCCATCCACGGACCAACCTAGCCAAGCACGGCTTAACCTAAAGATCGATCCGAGCGGCTGTTATTATTTAGCCACGAGCTCCTCCAAAACAAACCAAGTGACATAGCACTTTCCGTCCCACATCTTGTTACATAATTTTCTGTCGCCACACGGTTCAATTCCTCCTAAACTGTACAATGTAATATTTGAATATGGTGGTGTGGAATCAAATAAAATTGTAAGTCATCGAAATAAGCATTTGTTCTCAAATAAAATTTGCATTACTGCAAAATAAAAGCTTTCCAATGTAGGGTAAATACAAATATTCCCTCAAATAAATAAACACAAAATCAAAGAAAAACGAATCACTGTAACGATCCTTTCCTCATACACAGAGTGAACATCCCAGCACGTGGTTTAAATAAACATTACTTAAACGATGAAATTGTGAAAATAAATTGAAGACAAGAATTGGGCCGCTCACCCTAGAGAGTACGCAGAGAGAGACACCGATATAAAGTGCCGACACTGGATGCGACAGTTATAACCTCGTTGGAATTGCTGTTCTATTATTAGCTGTACAGAGTTTTTATTGCGATTTGGCTTTTATGTTTGACAGTTTTAACTTCAATGGAATTGCTGTTCTATTATTAGCTGTACTTTGTTTAGGCTTTTATTTTTTGTTTTATGAGACGACAAGCTGATCGTCTTTGCGTCACACAGGTCTTATAAACCCGTCATTTTTGTGCTATATCTTAGTGGATTATTAATGTATTATACACACAAATTCAATGATAATACATTCCTTATGCATACGGTATTTATCTATAAGTGGTTTACTATAAAACCTGTGTGGACAATTGTTGGTGGACCAATAAAATAAAACTTGCAAAGTGAAATATCTAAATCACGGTGAAAACAACATCAACTCCATTGTTAAGGAGAAACACGCCGTCGCACAGACAAACACAACAGCGATTTTAATTTATTACACATAAGAAGACACGTAGTTTATCCGTTCCTTTAGTAAACCATTTAAAAAAACTGAGTAGAACAAAAATGAATTACAGTTGGTTTCAAATTTTACCACATCATCACTTGTGAGGTAAGATGCAGCAGTGTATTTTCCCTCGATAATTATTATATGCGACACCCACGACATACGACAGAGTGACATAATAACTATTCACAGTACAAACCCACGCTGTCAAACTAAGCGACATACCACTTTCCGTCCCACATCTTGTTACATATTTTTTTGTCGCCACACGGTTCATTTCCTCCTAAACTGTACAATGTACTATTAGGTACGCCTCTACCTAACCCTTCGGGGATTACAGGCATGATGTTATGTTATGTCTATCAGCGAAAATGACGATAAAAAAGTCTATGGGAATGACAACCTACAGAAAATCTTAGGTAGGTATAACAACTCATTGAAAGTCATCGTAGAAATACAAAGCGCTTGAAAGGCTTTCGACACTAGTCTGCTTGTTTTTTATCCTTAGTTATGTTACTGAAGTGTGGATAAAACACATAAGATACGTAAAAATAACAGAACAGATAGAAAAGAGAGGATCTTCCGACCAGACCCAGGGTTGTGTCTGGTGGGCTACTGCCTTTTTTTTTTTTTTTTTTTTTTTTGGATGGGAAATCATCAAATGACCCCCCCACTCTGGGCGGAGCGGAAGGGAGTGTCAGACTTGTACTGACTAAAACCCATCCATGTTCCTTCTTTGCCCTTTGTGTTCCAGGGCCACGGTATCTCTTTCGAACAGTCCCGCAGCTCTGGCAGGCATCGGCCCATGCGGACCCCTACTCGGTTGCTGACATCTCTTTGAGGCGCGCGTGGAACACGAACGCGCCGTCGACACGGCCTGTCGTCATAAGACGGCCGGACGGCGAGCTAGCCCATAACTCGCCGTCCACAGGCCCGCGCCTACGGTGGCCGGGAGCCACCACGTGACCCCCGACGCCCAGGGCGTCTCCCGCGGCGGCTGGGACGTGAGGTTCTTTCCCTCTCACGTCCCGCCACCTCCTTCACTAGCATGACTGCTTCACAGAACTGCTACTGCCTGACAGTTGTTGTCGTACTTTTTGTAATGCCTCTACATCATACTTTTTTTTTTCTAATTTTATTACATTTTTGTTAAATATTTAACTAGTACTAGGTACCTAAACCAAGAGTACATTGTGTTAGGTATTTCAATTTTAAGTTTGCATGCTGAAGGAAGTCAGCGAAATGTGTGAAACCTTTTATTTTATAAGACCATCATGTACCATATTTCATGCAAAATAAAGAATCTTGAATCTTGAATCACTCCCCTGTCTGATACCCCCATATACCTCTGTAATAATGATTTTTTAACATATTTTATCTTTCGCCTACCTCGCTCAATAACTTTAATAAAAATCAACAAACCACCTAACACCTATCTAAAATAACTACTTCTTCTAACCCCTTCAACATCCACTCCAATCACAACCTTCACCTCTCCAGGTCGATGTCACCTCCATTGGCTCTCGCTCCATGTCCAAGTCACCTTCTGAACTGCAGCATGGAACATGCATACCTTCGCCGCGCATGTGTTGTGTGGGACGGTAACTGTGTGACCCACCCTAACAGGGTTTGTGTGTAAGTGTGAGTAAGTGGTAATAGAAAGGTTTTATGTGTTGAGATACAAGATGGAGGCATATAGTGTTTTACTTCTCTTTCTTTTTCTTCGTTACAAGAAGATTTTGTCTACGAGTTTTTTTCTTAATAATCGCCTAGATTATACATATTACGAGTTAGTGGTTATTAAAAAAACGGTGCTTTCTTATTTCATTTTATACAGACATTTAATGAAAAATAATAATAATAAAAGATTAGTTCTTTAGTACATTTACTGATAATTTATTTCTTTTATTTCAACTAGACCTAAACGTTGTATACAGGGAGGAAGTATCACTGACGCACCAACGGTTACCACGTATTCAGTATATCATCAGTAAAAAAAAATACGTAAATAACCCTAAAGAATAAACTTACTTGGTTCAGATTGGTTTGCTGGAGGTGATGGTTGCGTAGGTCGCCACAAACCTCTTTCATAATTTACAATAAAAAAACCTTTTACCACAAACTTCACTAATTAACTGTTTTCCTTACACCATCACAAAAATTCAGTTATCCGCGCACTAGTTGCTGGACTGGGCTGTGAAACACACAATATTATCTTTTTTTTTTTGTTTCTATGTCGGTTTTTTGTATGTGTACTTGGGCATGTGCCAGATAAACGTCTTGATATACAAAATTGAAGAAACGTCCGATACAAAACAAAGATCAAAGACTAGTAACATAATGCCGAGCTTGTAACCATTGTAGCACATCGAACATCTGCTACGAGACCGTAGCGCGTAGCCGTGACGTCACCGCCGGCTACGGCGTAGCAAGAACCGTGTAATAAAACTGGGTCTAGATAGAATATTTACGTTTTTTTTTCAGAACCCTTATAGAATTGTACGTCTATCAAGACCCATTTTCTCAATTACGCGTGGAGGTATCAAGCTGAAATGAATATCAAATACTTAGAACTGCTACCCCTTAGAGCAGTGAAAAAATCAACCGTTTCGCGTAAATCTAATCTACTGCTTATTGAGTTTTGCCTTACTCTATCATCATCTGCCTAGCCTTTTTCCCAACTATGTTGGGGTCGGCTTCCAGTCTAACCGGATGCAGCTAAAAACCAGTATTTTACATGGAGCGACTGCCTATCTGACCTCCACAACCCAGTTAGTACTAGGTAATACGAAACCCCTTGGTAAAACTGGTTGTCAGACTTTTTGGGCCACTGACTACCTAACGACTATCAAAGATCTACAAATGACACCCGGGACCAACGGCTTAACGTGCTTTCCGAGGCACGGAGGAAACTCGGTTGTAATGGGTGGTCACCCATCCACAGACCAACCTAGGCAAGCACGGTTTAACCTAAAGATCGATGCGAGCGGCTGTTATTATTTAGCCACGAGCTTCTTTTTTTTTGCCTTACTCTATATGACTATAAATAATAACTATAACCTATTATCATAATCATTTAAAATATTAGTTGTGCTTTAACTTTTGCTTAGGTCGTGTAATAACTGAGAAGAGTAAGCTAATGTAGTCCGTATGAAATAGGTGACATTGTAGTACGAGTGAGCGAGACAATACAATACTTTAGTATTAGTTTGGTATGGCGACTTCTATACAACATTGATTTGGCTGCAATGTCAACGTGTTGGTTTAAGTTAGTTCGATACTTTCTTAAATATATGGCGCTAACGTCAGCGTAAGACGTTATTAATGGAACGAAAATTTCGAGAGCTGTAAGCAGGGTGCGATGGTCTAATTGGTTAAGACGTCCGGTGTACTGAATCGGAAGGTCGCAGGTTCAAGCCCTGCTCGCACTTGAATTTTTCTTACCATGTCAAAACAGCTGCAGGGTTTGCGTATAAAAATATTAAAAATACAATACTTGTCATTCAACCTAACAAAAACGTCACTTCTTTTGACGCAGTGGGCGAATCTGACGATTTAAATCGTTGCCTGGTCAGAAATTATTATTAGTGAAATACCTATTTAACATAAAATAACATCACGCCTGTAATCCCCGAAGGGTTAGGCAGCGGTGTACCTAATCGTACACCCACATTTCGCCAGTTATGTTTAAGTCCCATGTAATAGGGGGGGAGCCTATTGCAAGCTACAGAGCACAGATCCAAACTCCGTGGCTGCTACTGAGAAGTTCCTGATGGAAGAACCCAATAACAATTTGCCCGACCCGGGAATCGAACCCAGACCTCATGCTCAGAAGTCGCGATTGCTACCACTAAACCAACGAGGTAGTCAATCGTAACAGAAAAGTCACTTCTTTTGACGCAGAGGGCGAATCTGGCGATTTAAATCATATTCAGTACTGTAATTGGTAAACTTATACTGTAACTTACGGGATATCTTCAGTGATTGTTCATTATTTTGAGCTCCCGATATTTCGGCGCTGTTGTAAGCGCCATGATGGCGGGTTGACAAAATAATGAACAATCACGGTAGATATCCCGTAAGTGACAGTATAAGTTTAGTTGTAAACCGTGAAAGCTTATAACAGTGACTGTAATTGTTAGTACTAAAATACCCGTATTTGTGTAAATAAAGCACAAAATTGAAATCGTTTCATATGTTTACACAAATTAAGTGGGATGTGTGAAAGTTTTGTTTAAATTAATTCCTACAATCACTTGAGCCCAATCAAAAGCGAAACCAAAACACAATTTGTAAGCAAAACTTTTGACGAGAAATAGGATACTTCGGCTTGTAAATACATACAAAATGTGGCACAAAAGAGGAACAATGCTGAAATAAACAATGGACGACCTGAATCGGAGTTTTTTGTTCACAGAAACTAATTGTAGATAATGGCGGACTGTTTGGTTTTGCAAGACGCATGTTTCTTTTATTGAGATTTTATGTACTGCGGCCATCTGGTTTAGAATACAAGCTTTCACATGATTTACATATATAAGGTTCCATTAAAATAGATTATAGAAGCAAAAAAAACACTGATTAAAGTTGATTTTATTTTGACCTAAAATCATTGAGAAAGAAAAAAGAAAAAAAAAATCAGCTAACGAAAATACATCAAATAATGTTGGTTACATTTTTAGTGTATTTTCGTTAGCTGACTTTTTTTTCTTTTACGTATCCAATGCGTTTATCTTATTTTTTTTTACCGTTGTCCTTATTTTTTTGTTCTGAAAGATTTGTAAAAGTTTGTCCATCTATTTTAATGGGACCTTATCTATGCGATTTAGATTGCGCGTGCACAGAAACTTTCGTACTACTAGGAATTAAACTGTATTCGGATACCTACTAAATTTTTATAAAAAGGTCATAGATATTATTAACCTTAAGGTTTGAGCTATTGATGTTCTTTTTGTTAAACTTTGCCTCCACACTGGGAATTTCTCCTATATAGGGCATTTAAAAACATTTAAACTCACACACACAAACAGTCAGACCTCGAGCAACTACAGGTCAAGCAAATATTTGTTCCGTGCGGGGATCGAACCCGCGACACACGGCATCGCCAATCGCTTAGCCACTGCGACAACCGTGCCGTCAAAGGATTATGATGATTATAGGTTCCATTCTTACTAAAGTACATCAGGGTTTTCACAGAAATCTAGTTTGTGGATTAGTTCTACTAAATTGCAGCCTCATCATCATCTGCCTAGCCTTATCCCAACTATGTTGGGGTCGGCTCCTAGTCTAACCAAATGCAGCTGAATACTAGTAATTTACATGGAGCGACTGCCTATCTGACCTCCACCACCCAGTTAGTCCTGTGTAATACGATACCCCTTGGTAAGACTGGTTATCAGACTTTTGGATCACTGTAATGACTTTTAAAGATCTACAAATGGCAGCCGGGACCAACGGCTTAACGTGCAGTCTAATATCAGTTGACAATGATGACAGCATGTAAATTAATTTAAATCATTACTCTTACGCTTAACCTTTTCAAGTAACCAAGCTAAAAATATTACGAAAAAAGTTAAGCCCGGCTCTCCCCGTCCTAATTAATTCAAATGAGTCTTAACAGCCAGAAAAATGTTCAGACTTACAAACAAAAAGTTATTTTACTTCATCTAGGTGGCGTTGGCGTGGCCTGACAAATTGGCGCCCGACGTGGGACCACTACCCGCTCTCATAAAATATAACTAAAACTCATAGTTGCTTTAACGGGCGCTTGCTTTTCTTTTCTTTTATTCTTGTCAGAAAGGTCAAAGAAAACTTATTATTAATGATGTAATCAACATTGTGATAAGTACTTTAATTAGGATAAAATGTAAATTAAAAGTGTTGGTATGTTTTTCGTGTCTAAAACTAACCGACAAACCCAGTTAAAAGTATACTAAACAACAAAAAATATGCAAATTATTATTACCCAATAGTGAATCAGCGTTTATTCCAATAACCTATTTAGCATATTCGATGGTAAACAAGCTATTATACGGCCTTAACGTTTTTCTTTTTTATCAGACAGCCCATTAGGTAGCGACTAACAAGCATCGAAGCCACAATGAAAATACACGAAGTAATATCTCGTCTCGATAGCTAACTTTACATAAATACTTTTGTTTGTAAAATCGCGGTTTCATGGAAGGCCAATAACAATTGGAGTATTTGAGGGTAGTTTTAAAACCGTGCGGCGCGCGACGCTCAGTTTATATGTGACCGTCACGCGAGGCGGACGTGCCGGACAGCGGAATTTATTGATACTGTGGCGTAAAGTGCATTGTGCTTTATTTAATGTTTGTTTGAATGCGTGTATATTCTTGATGCATTGCTTCATTTATTGAAGTTAGTTAATATTGTTTAAGTAGTTTACTTAACATGTTAAAGGCATTTTCTTTCTTTATCGTGTGGTTAGTGCCTAACCTGATATCACAGTTTTTATGATGACTTGGCTTTACAATGCCGTCGTGAAATATCTCTTAGACATGCTGGTTTCCTCACGATGTTTTCTTTCTCCGAAGCAAGTGATGATTATACAATATGCACATGAATCTTAAAAATCAGTGATGGCATACAACTACAGTTACACAAAGAGCTGCTAATTAGTTTATAAGTTTTTTAATGTTAATTTTTCTTCTTAAATTTAATTTTTAGTCACCATTTGAGGAGTTCGTGGCTAAATAATAGCAGCCGCTCGGATCGATCTTTAGGTTAAGCCGTGCTTGCCTAGGTTGGTCTGTGGATGGGTGATCACCCATTACATACCGAGTTTCCTCGGTGCCTCGGAAAGCACGTTAAGCCATTGGTCCCGGGTGTCATTTGTAGATCTTTGACAGTCGTTAGGTAGTCAGTGGCCCAAAAAGCCAAGGGGTATCGTATTACCCAGTACTAACTGGGTTGTGGAGGTCAGATAGGCAGTCGCTCCATGTAAAATACTGGTATTCAGCTGCATCCGGTTAGACTGGAAGCCGACCCCAAGATAGTTGGGAAAAGGCTAGGCAGATGGTGATTTGTAATAATTTGTACAATAGTCTCAATATTGTTAATAATTAAGGGAAAGAGCGAGATATCCCCAACACAAGTATTATCAATTACTTACTGGGGAAGTCTCATTTATAAAATCTATGTAACTGATTTTGGGACAAATAAACATTTTTACTTTTTTTTATAAAAATGAACAACTAACGTATTTAGATTCAGCTACTACTAAATCTAATAAGTAAGCAATCAAATCACGTAGTTTTAAAACAGATTAACCCTTAACCTATCAATTCCTGCCCTCCTAATAAAAACTCGACCGTTGCCCCCAGATATAATCTAAATCGTAACGAAAAAAACCGTTTCGGCTGGATGAACAGAGGGCGAGAAGGAAAAATCTGTTTCTTATCTATCTCCGAATCTTCTCGAGCATTAATAATCTGTGATTCAACTTTATGCTTCGGAGAATCTGTTGGAATAATTAGGAGGATATTTTTCTTTCTGTAGATTTTTTTTAATCTTCCTTTTTCGTGGATGGCGTGAAAGGTGACATTAAGTTATTTACTTATTTAAGCATGTCAAGACGCTAGGCAGGTGTGTTATCTTCCTTGTTTTTATGTAAACTACAATTTTATATAGTCGTCAGCTGTGCTATTTAAAGTCCTGCAGATAGCGTGTATTTTTTTTGATAGAGTACGGCTTTTAGAATTTTAAAGTCGTAACTTCTTCTAACCTTCACTATGCCTATGTATTGGATTAAAGCTACCGCAGCCCTAGGGCTGCTAGCAGTAGGGACAGTATAGGCTGATTATGCTACATCTCAAAAGTACAAGTTGCATTTCAAAACGAGACTACATAATTCATCATCATTATCTGCCTAGCCCTTTCCCAACTATGTTGGGGTCGGCTTCCAGTCTAACCGGATGCAGCTGAATACCAGTATTTTACATGGAGCGACTGCCTATCTGACCTCCACAACCCAGTTAGTACTGAGTAATACGATACCCCTTGGTAAGATTGGTTGTCAGACTTTTTGGGCCACTGACTACCTAAGAGACTACATAATTATTATTATTTTTTTTTTTAATTTTGAATTGAATTGAATAAAAAATATAAAAATAAAGTAGGTAAATGTTTTTTGTTGCCTTAAGAAAAAACATGTCTTCCATACGCGTTACAAATTAAAATGTAAGAGTATCAAAGGACACCGTGTAAACTAAAGAAAAATCACTACTACATACCTACATAATTAACTACCACCCTTTTTAATTTCCAATTCAAAACGTTAACAGAGTGGAAACCAGAAATAATTTGCATGCAACTAAATCGTGGACACTCGACAGGCGACATGTCACTAACACTCCGGACACTAGTGACATTCGTGACACCGCAGACATCAGTGACACTGCGGACATCGGCGACACCCGTGAATTGGAGACACGAATTAATTAACCCTCGACATTTTAATTATTGAGGCTACCGGCTCGCTGACTTTTATAAAGAAAATTCTTTCTCTTTTGGACATTTTGTTATGTCCATTCGTGTGTAAGATTCGTTTGATTTTAATGTTATTTAGATCTGTTTCCGAAAATTCTCTTCTTCTCTAATGGAAAGCTACATTATCCCAGAGTGTCATTGGCCGTATTTAAAGCATTCTTGTGGAATATTTTCCGACCATAACGCAAGCGAAGTCGCGGGCCAAAGCTAGTGTGTTAGTAGTTACAGATAGCATAACATAACATCACGCCTATAATCCCGGAAGGGTTAGACAGAGGGGTACCTATTATTACACCCACATTTCGCCAGTTATGTTTAAGTCCCATGTAATAGGGGGCGAGCCTATTGCCATCAACCGGGCGCAAATCCAAACTCCGTGGCCGCTACTAAAAAAATCCTGATTTAACGAAAGGAAAAACCCAATAACTCTTTGCCCGACCTGGGAATCGAACCCACGACCTCTTGCTAAGCAGTCGCGCTTGCGACTACAAGACCAACGATGCAATTCAGAAGTTACAGATAGAAATATGTAGGTACTACTTATCTGCAATAAATAACATCAAGTAGCGTATTCACTGAATTCTGATAAATGCTTATCCATCAAACCACAAAAGCATTTCAATATATTTACTAAATCACTGATAACATCAAAAGCCGAAACCTTTTAAATATAATGAAGTTTCGGTATCCTATCAGTGAGCCTAAAAACCTGAATAAACCCTCTCTAATCCTACACTGTTAATAATTGTACCGCTCGATAACATAGCTTTTTCAATTACACATTTCAACAAGCTACAGGGTGTAAACATCCCTTCACGAAGCCGTCAACCAAGCAAACAAACACACAAACGTACATCAAACTAAGTAACTTTACGCAAAAATTATTGCTGGGGTGAAAAATCACGTTTTACGGTGGGACTCAATGTAACGCACTCAAAACATTGTGCTGATGGATGGATTGAATAGTACGGGGGTAGTAGAAGTGTCTAAAGTAAAAATCTTACATTAAAACAAGTATTTTTTTTTAAACTTGCGAAAAAGTTGGTACTTCGACCCCCAATATCTCCGTAACTAGAAGGTTCCCAGGTATGGTCTAGAATAAAAAAATATCGCTTTGACCTGGCGAAAAAGTGCCTTTCGGCTTCATTAAGGGTCTTGTTACACCCTTTATTTCTCTACCTAGCTTGTTGGTCTACCATCCTCAAAAAAGACAGTATAAACAGCTCCTTCAAATTCTAGACTCCTGGTACAAGTATCATTGCAACCTAAAATCATCCTAAGGCTGTATCTTCCTACTATTCTCAACGAAAACGTGGGTCCCTTCTTTTCAGAATACTTCCATAAAGATCCAGTACAGTTAACTTTTTCTAATTCTACATTCCTAGTACCCGATAAAATAGCTGTTTCAATTACAGCGGCTATCGTTTCAGCAAGCCCGTATTAAACAAAGGTAGGCTTTGTTAGCAGGTATATTAAGTTCAGCTGATAAGCCTGGCCGGATACTGACTGACGGCAGATGCTATCTTTCGCACCAACGCTTCCCTTCTATGTTGGGACCTACTTAATAGTGTTTAAGTACGGTTCGACTGGACTTTCGAGAGAATATTTTTAGAGTTGGTTCGGTATAATTATAAATGTAGCTCAAAATAGTCAAGGTTTAGGGTCCGGAGGCACTTTTTTTTAGATGATCGTGGACTTAAAAGGATTATGTTCATATAGATCGTAGATAGAGAGGAGGAATATAGGTGTGTGTGTGTGTTTGTTTTAACTAGACGTTAATGGGTGGTATTAATGAACTATCACAGAGGAGAATTTCGCAAGTCCCGAGTGCCTACATAAAATAATGACAATCACTTCCAAAGCGTTTTGTAAGTTTGCAGCGGCTTTCAAGAGGATTATCTTAGCTTTTAGATTGTTTATGTAATTCCATCATCGGTATAGCTGATAGTATGTTATTTTGTTTAGGTCTCTGGACTTAGTTAATTTATCTATACATCTATACAAATAAATAAAATGAAAGTGTCTGTTTGTAATTTCAAAAGAGCAGCTTTTTACTGAATGCATGTGAAAGTAAACACGGTACTTATAACAAAAAAACACTTCTTTGAATTTTTGTCTGTCTGTTTGTTCCGGCTAATCTCCGAAACGGCTGAACTGATTTAGACGGGAGATAGTTGATAATGAGTAACTAAGCCTACTTTTATTTTAGAAAAAGAATTAGGGTTCTGTACAAAAAAAATTAAAACCCTTGGATTTGTTAACAAAATCCGATTCGGTAATTAATATTTTTATAATAATTTGACGCGGACGAAGGTCGCGGAGCATAGGTAGTCCTAAATATAAATCTAAATTACTAAGTAAGATGTGAAATTTTTAAATGTACTATTTATGCACATATTTATATCCTCTTCTGCAAATCTCCCAATCGAAATAGGTTCGCTGTAAGAAAACTCAATTCTGGGTTAAGCCCGCCGTTACACATAAGCTATATACGGAATTTTGTGTGTATATCTTTTAATTTTGGGTGAAATAAACAATAAGAATCTCGGTGATCCTGGACCATGCTTGTTTCTCTAAAAACCGCAGTCCTGTGTAATTTTTCTTCTGTTTCCAGACTAGCTCTGTCCGTGTCCACCGTCTCGGGACAATAAATTCCTTCTACAATTAACCTAATCTTTATCACATTCGTCTGTCCAATCCGTCTAGCTAATTGAATTGTTTCAACATTGAAGTACATTTCTACAATCAAATTACACAAGGCAAACAGGGTACTTTCGCAATAGCGCAAGTAAACTGCAAAACTAGGAAAAAAAGAAAAAACATTGATGAATTTTGACTCCAACATACCAAAATATGAAGAAAAACAGTAATGACATACAAACACCAATTACACAATGATATAAAAAATAAAAGCTATATAGAATAAAAAATAAATCCAAGGTCAGCATATCTGCAAAAGTAACATTTTGCATCGCTGAAATTCAGCGACCGGCCCGCTATGTAGGTACTACAACTATCTACGACTACAATAGAAATTATTCATTTACTATCAATTTAGATATACAGAAAACGTCTAGATTAGACGAAAGCCTGATGACTTAAAAGTATGTGAATATGAATCTAACTTACAGAGCGTTCCAGCTCCTAAGAAGTCGTATCTAGAAATAGGTTATCTACATGGCTGCACTATAAATACATACACCGATTGCTGACAGAAAGATGTATTAAACTATAGGCCGAGACGATGATAAATAACTACCGGTACCTCGCATCATCAGTGAGGGCTCGCGTCGTCTTGCACTTTACCTTAAACTGGAAGACGAAGGCATCATTACAATTTGGAAATGGCAAATAAATTCACAATTCACAGTCTTAAAATAATAGCGTCGGTTAATCATAAAGCCGTCCCACACTTTTTCTAAGTTATAGACCATATTTACTGCCTTGTTAAAGAGACTTCAGAGGTATCTGGGTCGCGGAACGAAGATGAATGGGGTATCTGTTTAATATTCCACAGTGTTCCCTTTGCCACGGAATGAATTAAAGCTGGAACAAGATCCCGCAACCTTCCGGCGTGGCGCGCAACGTTTTTGTTTTAATATTACTTTCTGTACCACCGGCACCGGCAACAATGGCTGCGTTACGAACGCGGAACTTGCAAATGAAATTATAGAAATATCGGTGAACGTGACGAGAATGTAATGCTGCGAAGACGGGATAAATGGATCCAATTAACTTAATTTACATTTTCATAATTGATGGGAGGCGAGACGCGACGCGCCTGGCGTTCAATTTGATGGAACAGAAGTCGGGTTTCTAGGACTGATATCGAGATGTTAATGAGATAACAAGCAATTTTAGGCAGATGCTATATTCAAATCGAGTTTCAAATCTCTTGATACCGTGTCTTAAAAAATAATATACACAATAAAACGATAGGAATACAATCAATCCACCCATATCGGTACAATATCGGACATAAGCCGCCGCGAAGAAAACACTCAAAAGTAAATAAAATGACGCTTAAAATGTTATAAAGAAACGAACATTCACCGCGAAATTAATATGAGAGCAGCTTATGCAGCTCACAATTCGATTTAACCTAAGGAACTTACTCAGTTGCTCTATATTCGTGAATTTTATTTAGCTCGAGGCGTCCGAGTCAAGTGCTGGCGTTAACTTTAAATTATCTAAAGAAACTTTCAGCTTATAGACTTGGCTGTCTATGCCACAGACGGGAAAATTCAGTGCACCAATATACAGTCCGTTCACCGTTTGCAGTTCACAGCTGCAGTCCAATAGCAAGCTTATTTTTACGAAAATAAAGATCAGTGTAATCTTGACTTGTTTGTCACTGAACAGGCAGGACACACTGATTGAAGACCTTAGTCTTTAGCCTCTGTGGGATACAAGAAGACCCGACTAATCTTGACGGGTTTGTCACTGATAGCAACCTAACAAAACCTTATTGTCTCGTGTATAAAGATCAATGTAGTTTTGACAGCGATGCATGGCCAGGGTGAACTAACAGTGAATGGACTGTAAACGAAAAATGTCACAAATTACGTTCAGAAATAAATTATCGCAAAGGTTTAAATATTCGGTTCCAACAGTTTGATTGCAGTTTCAATATTAAATGTAATTGAACGCGGTTTTCAATTTAGTGTTATTGGTTTTTTTATTTATTCCGTTACCGGGTCGTTCATTTTTGTAATAAATGGTGTGTGATGAAATGTATTTAATCTTATTGAAATATGACATAAATGGTAAAATAAATTCAAATCGAAATTAATTGAGAAGTTAAACGCCTAGTTGACGCTTCCCGTGACCCAAGGGCTGGCTTTTACTTTGACTAGAAGCTGTGTTGCCATACAACGTGGCAACGCCACGCCAGTCTCTTGGGCACATTTCTAGCTGACAGCGTTGAGGAGTTTTTTGAAGCCCTATTATAGTTTGTTGTTAGTATAGTTTGGTTTATTTAATCGTTTTTAATTGTAGTATAAAGTTATTTTATTAATTAAAGATATTACTGAAAAGTTTTATTATACGAAACTACAAATTTTACCCCTCTTATATCTTATGTACAGTCGCCAACGCATCAAAATGCTACAAACCGTCAAATTTTTTGATTCGATTTTGAACTTAACCATCGACATTTTATGGTTTAAAATCATTTGGAGAAATTTGACAGTTAATGGTAACTTGATGTGCTGGCGACTGTACATAAAAAATAAGAAATCCTAGCTCCTTCTTAATATTGTACACTGTGACTCCACTTTAAAATATAGTTTACGACATCGAACGGATCGGTGGAGCGAATAAATCCGTGACACGACAACAACCCGGGCCATTATTTACTCTACTACTAAATAGCTGGCGATAGTCAGAATTTCCTACTTGCTGCTTGCCTTTATGGACCTATTGCTTCACATTTTATAGGCTGTGGCTTATACAGTTTCTGCTAAGTTATGTGTCCTGTCAATATGGATTAGTTTTTATTCTAGACTTTTTGATATTTTTTAAGCTTGTGTGGTCTTACTGGTTTTGTTTGCGGTAGGTCTGAGTTAGGCTGTTGACAGCGAACAAAGTGTAATATTTTTTCTGTTAGAAATAGTCTAGGTTTAGAGATGTCATATGAATATGGTGATGTCAGATGTTACTTCCACGTTAAATATTAAGGTAACAGTAGCCAGACGCGAATCTTTTTCTAAATAAATTCGGTTCAAACGTAGGTGCAAAATATCATAGAAGCTGGTCATTTCTTTAATGAAATTGGAGCCGAAAGGCATCGTGACACAGACAGCTTACAACATTTTCAAAAATTCATTTTAAACAGTGTGGAAGGACAGACGCAGAAACGGTTACCAAGTATTCAGTACATTATACCAAAAACCTCTCAGAAAGAAAATTTCGTCGGTGATTAAAAAATAATCTGCTGTTTCCAAAAAAGTGCAATAAACAAGGTCAAAATGTATGCTGTTTATTGTTTTAATTACCGATGAATAATTTCGGAGCAGCGGTGGCCCAGTGGTGAAGACCCCGAGTTACGAGCAGTAAGTCGTGGGTTCGAACCCAGCCAGGCGCATTACTTTGTGTAAGTTATTTCATCACCACTGCTCTCAAAACGATGAAGGAAAACATCGTGAGGAAACCGGCATGTCCTAGAACCAAAAATTCGAAGACATGTGACATCTACCAACCCGCACTTAGCCCGCGTGGTGGATTATAGCCCATTCCCTCTCATAGAGAGGAGGCCTGCGTCCCAGCAGTGGGAACATTAATAGGCTGATTATGCTATGCTATGCTAATTTACTTTATTTTCCGTGACTTGATAAACAAGAGAGTGCTATGAATAATTTGTAAATACTAGGTTAGGTTCGGTACGATGTACTGAACTCATGGTAACTGTTTGTGTGGCGCACGTCGGTGTCCCTTACACCCTGTATTTCAAAATAGGTTGACCTCATTGGTCTCAGCTATGGTTACGCCATCTACAATAAGCTTGAAACAGTCTTCCTCATTGTGGCGCCAGCGCTTGTCGCAAGGAGCAAGTCGCATCGAGTGAGTACCGTAAATGGAGCCTGAAACGTTGCGTTGTATTTTATTTTACACCGCCTTTACACTTCACAGTAATAATGAAATATAAAATCGGTGCGGTCCACAGAGAGATTCGCGACAAATCCCAGTTCCGTGTGAAACACGACACGGCTTGTATCCCCAGTGAGGGGGAATAAAACTAAACAAATCTTGCTGAAAGTAGCGATGAATGGAGGACAGAATACCAACTCCCGATGACACAAATAAGGAATAGGCTGGGCAACGATAGAATATTTTAGAAGAGCCCAACCACACTGTTGCATTCGTTACAAAAAGATATTGTATGTAAGTGGTATTAAATCCGAAATTGAATAAAAAGAAACAATTTTTAGTGGAGCACTAGTATTTTGGATTTATCGTTATACTTCTAATAAACTACTTTCTACAAAAAATATATAAATAAAAATGAAAAATTCCAATAAAATTTCAATGGAACAACATATTTTTTTATTTTATATTTATTATCTTACTTTTCTTTATGTGATCACCATGTGATCTAAGTGTAAGATTTTTTTTTTTTTTAGGAATTACCTTTGTATCGAAATACCTATCCAATATTCATATATTATGTTACTAATATAATAGTCTAGGTAAGGATGTAACTTGATAATCTGTTAAAAATGTATTTCTTTCCTGCGACAATTACAATGTGTGAACCATCTCATAATTTCACATTCGTAATAAAACTTCTGCAGCCATCTATTTAGCGCCGCATTTAGCACAGGGCGACATAAGGGGCTTCTGCATGTGACAGCTCCAACAAATTGCGTCGAATGTCCGCGTATATTTCAACTGGCAACACCTACCGATACGGAGTGAATGAGGTTCCATGTCGGAATTAATGATGTGTTTTATTCTGAAATATGTTGTTTGTGTTGCCAGGGAATGCAGAACTAAGATGTGGTGTGATTTGCGGTGTAATGGCAATCTGAGGTTTAGAAACTGTTTCTTAATCATTCAGAAAATTTCTTGTTTTTAGACCCGTTTATGGAAGGAATTTTACAAAATCTTTCTTATTGCCCGCCTTCTTTATAAAAGGAATTCATTTGGATTTTATGCTTTTCGGGATTTATTCATTTGTTTTAATAAATGAGAAATAAACAATTTCTAGTAACAAACACAATTTTTAATCTTCAACAAATAAAAATAAAACATTAAAAAGACGTAGGTTTGAGATCATAAACAATTTCGATCTAAGTAAGTACATAGTCCAGGGAAAAAATCAAACATCCAAGAAGAATTTTAGCTTTACAACTTACACGAAACAGAAAACGGAGAAATTCCAGCACATCTGAACATAAATCTAACCAGGAGTGTCGGGAGAACGTACCTAATAGATTTCCCTCCATTTCTCAGTAAAAGCTAGCAAACTTTAGGTAACACTTGATATAAAGTGGATCCCCTAAACATTAAACTGAAACGATTTTCTCTTTTAGAATTTTAATTGGTAACTTTCCCAGCCCAAATCGCTTTTTTAAAGTGTCCGGGAGCGTACGAGCGATGAATAAAAAGATAATTTTTAACCACTTCAATGTGCTTGCCGAGGCGAACCGCGTATTTGGAGGCGCGAAAAATTTTGACGTTAAATGCAGCGGCAAAAGCGCTTTATGAGCTTAACCTATCGATATTGCCGCAACTAAGCCTTCTCATAAAATTGCCTACATTTATGAGCCTACACTCTCCGAGTAGCCAGCCTTTGACTATGTTAATCGACGCTCGTAAAATCTAGTGAATTGTAGTCTGTACCGGAGGGTAATAAAACGCGGGAATCCACAAATTACTTATGTTTAATGAGAAGCAAGCTGACGTCAAAATGGGCAAATGGGAGATGAACATTGAATTAGGCTACTAACTGTGAAAACTTTGATTGTATACTTGGAAAATTAAGTAGAGATAGCCCCTTAAGTAATTTAGATAAAAGTTTCAATGTTCTGGAACAAAAGACAGGCATACAATCGCAGTCTTGGGAGTTATTCAGAGAAAACATATTACGTATCACAATGACACTTTTATAGGCTCTTAAAAGGCTTATACTACGATTCAACCGGAGAATTCAAATATCCGCATCCCGGTACAGTTCTATCCTCATTGCTGACTCATATCCGCCATCAGAGATCGTTGGGTACAACACTAAGCATTGGGGTTGCAAGACTGAATAATTTTCAACCCACGTTTCTCGAACTTTTTGCAAAAAGATGGGAGTATATCCACGTCTTTTTATTTTATGCCAAAAGATCGCAGTTTCTGCTGACACAAAATATGTTAGAACACTTATATTTTATGGATGAATAATATTGAAAGGTAATACTGCGAAACGTTTTCTTCTTTAATATTTTTAGAACGAAATATCCATTTCGAGATATCTACAGTTTTATAAGCGAGTTTCTCGTCCATTCATGGGTATTTTAAGTTCTGAAGGCGGAAAATGGCATAACAATATGGTTTTGTCAATAATACCATTCTATCTTCCAAGAACATTGTGAACCATTCTTAAAAGGTAAACAGTAGGCAATTTTGAATGGACGTTAAGAAGTCAATTGTTGCCAGGGGGAAGAATTTGTGATCTGCATCAATAATGAGGTCTGGGTTGAATGAATTATTGTGTTTCCTTTCAGCGTTTGTTAATGAAGTGCTAACACAGATGTTAGAAGACTTAAGTTATTTTTGTTTTTTTTTTTGTAAAACAACTATTCATCACCTAAGTCGGGTGTACCTACCAGTCTACCGGGATGCAGCTGAATATTTTCTGTATTTTACACGAAGCGACGCCTCTGTCATCCATAACTCAGATACCTGGTAGGTAACATGATATCCCATAGTAAGATTGGATGTCAGACTTTCCGGTTTCTGACTATGTAACGTCTGTCACAGATCTACGTACAACAACCAGGACCAGCGCGGCGGCCTGATGTGATTTCTGAGCCACGGAGCCATTTTCATATGAAATGGATGATCACCCATACACGGACCGATTCTGACAAGTGTACCTAAACTTTTAATCGAAATATGCGGCTGTAATAACCAAGCCAACAGCCAGGTCTTTAGGCAGGATTCTCATTAATGACAACAATTACTAGATTCACATCCATGACTTCTTTTAACACCGTCAAAAAGTGACAATCATAAATGGCCACATAAATTCCAGAACGGTTTTCGCGCGCAACTTTGGCGTTGTTCCAAAGTGTTATTTGGTTCATTTGGAAAGTTTATCTGCACTCAATACTGTGGTAATATTTTTTCCTGTAACGACACTATGGAAAATATACTTCGCATTTTTGTTGAATCGTTTGGAAATGTGCATAGGTATGTACATTTTTCGTGTATTGTATTTTTTTGCGGTAATAACTGATAAGTTTCATATAAGAAAATGGAAGGCAAGAGGAATGTTTTGAGTATGAATGTGGATGGCTCCAATGTGAGATGGCTAGAGGTGGGGAAACCCAAATAAATGGTAGATGGTCTGTTTGAAAGCGATATGGATAAAAAGGGAGAGAATGCTGAAATTACGTGTAATAGACAAGCATGGAAGAAGCAAAAACAATAAAAATAATAATAAATCATTATGCGGCTGGATCAAGGGCTTGATTCAGAAAGCAGTACTCCTGGACACGGCACGCATAGTGAGGCGGTTCCTCTCTCTAGAGCCCTGACCACCGGCAGCCTGGACCTTGTTCCTGATATCCATCTATTTTTTATATTTTTAAATGTTTTGTTTACTTTTGTTTTTTTAAATATTTAAAAATGTATAAAAAGGAGAAATGATGAATAAAGGACGTAATAAATAAAAAAATAAATCAATAGAGAGGCATGTAAAATACTGGTATTCAGCTACATCCGGTTAGACTGGAAGCCGACCCCAACATAGTTGGGAAAAGGCTAGGCAGATGATGAGAGAAGCATGGAAGAAGACATGCTGCGCCGACCTCAAATAAGTAGAGATAAGGACAGAAGAATGATGATGAAGTAACTGTTTACTACCGATTTCCGACATCTACATCTACGTTCAGTGATGTTTAAAATTTAAAAGTAGAATATGATAAGCAAGTCAATTGATCGCTAATAATAACTGTTGATGTTTTTACAGATCCAGGAAAATATAGTGGAGATTTTGTAAATCGAGTATATTTGAAGGATATACCCACTTAAAAATGGAGGGAACTATAAAGGTAAGACCAACAGACCATATTTTCCCAAGTTATTTTGTGTATAGGGGAAATTCATTTCCGCTGGGTGCAGCGTATTTTCTTTTGTAATCATCTTTTTCAGTTGAAATCAATAGATATTCATCTCTTCGTAGTCATAAATAATGTTGCACACAATTCATCCATTGTTTCCAATACCGATGTAAACAAGTATTACAAAATTCATTCACTGCTGCTTCCAATCTACAGCGATGCTTGTCGAACGCGCACTAAATTTCCCAAGAGAGAAAAAACACGTGCGATACACACATTATGCACACACTAGTTTTACAACAGCGCTATTTTCCGCCACACACTATTATAAAACAATATCAAAAAGATAATAAAAACGTTAAAAAAAACAAAAGGTTCGGTACGTTAATTCAAGAAAAAAAAAGACAGAACATAAAACTTTATTTACTGGCAACATTTCTGATTTCAATTTGTTTAGTGGCAACTCTAGCGGTCTTAAGTCACTTGAGTCGGGACAACAGGCCATTGAGCGACACCCGACTTCCCGGAATAAATTAAACGCTGCCAATTGTGACTTTTCCGTCGAAAAGCCGGCGATTTTACTTTTACGACAGTTGGCCGATTTGCTAGAGGAGTTTTTTTTATTTATGACCCGAGGACACGGCACTTGGAATAGTAAACGAGGGATTATGCGGGGCGGGCCCGCTGTCACTGCTACAATGTATCATGTATAGCACTTCTTCCTCTTAGATTAATAAATAAACCTAGTTTGTTTTATGGTGTTTTTCACGCGTGGCGAAAATCAGAAGCCGTGTCTAATTGGTTGTAAAAGTAGATACGAGCAATTCGTTGAAAATTTGGTAGGTACTAGTCAGTACCTACCAAATTTTCAACGATTTTAATTCAACTTCTCTCATTTCCAAGTTGACAAACGAAATAGAACTGTTCTGTTATCAACATACCTACCACAAATTTTAATTCAAATGTTTCAAAATCTTGTTTCCATTTAGCCTTAAGCCAATAAAGCGCGCTTACACTACAAATCACTGTAAATTCGTACAGCGTATTTAAAACATCGATATTTTATTGTCAATTGTTTAAAGAAGATCAATGTTTAATAATAAATTTACGTTATATGTATTTTTTAATAGGACAAGCCCGCCACACTATTCCCAAACCACTGCAACTCCTGAAAGCCAGAATCAATAGTGGCGACCACCAGAAAAGCGCCGAGACAATGAAGCTCGACCAAGTCCCAGAGAAACAATTTAACTGTCTTGGATCCCGCAACGAAATTAATCAGAAAATAATAGGAAAAACATAATTTCTACTTCTCACTACGCAAAATTAGCGATTAATGCATTTAGAGTTTTTGGTGCTAGCGGCCTAAGTCAATCCATTAATTTATATTTCAAAGCATCTCTTTTGTCGTGCAATCACAACCACACTCAATATAACGATGAAAAGCTAAACAACAGACTTGATAATTACACCATTATAAAAGTCAATACCACAATGAGAGTCAACCAACACTTTGGCAACCCGTCGAACCTTCTGAAGTGTCAATACCAGCTGTATGGGTGGCTAAAGAGGCCACTAGGGCCTCCGAAAGGCTCTCAACCCTGGACCGGCCACTCGTATCAAGAGCACTAGGAAAGTGGATGAAGCAAAGAAAACGAAAATGCTGCGAGCCTTCCAATTCTTGGCGTGAGACTTTTATTTTTTCGGACTTGGTAAAACTTGTTTTTTTTTTCCGTGTGAGATGATGTTTCAGCATGACATGACATTAAGGGGAAAGTCACGGAAGACTACGAGAGTTAAATTTCTTACGTTTTTTTGCAATTTGCCGGTCAGTGGCAGGAAGTATGTATTTACAGAAATATAATAATTAAAATCATCAATGTAACCCTCCAAGTTAATTTATTACTATTTTATGAAAAAGTCTTTCAATTGTACATATTAAAGGAACTTAGAGGGTTGTGTTGATGATTTTAATGATTATAACTCAGTAAAGCCATATTTGTTACGCTCGATTCTGAGAAATACGTATACCTATATCAGACAAATCAACTGTAATTTCACGTAAGTATCGACATCATTTCATAAACATGATTTTCTTAAACACTGAAGTGAGGTGCCAGTTGATTAAAGGAAACTCAAATGTTGTAGTTCGTTACCTCATTTCAAAACATTGAGTCATCAGTTGACCTGGAGTTTTAAAGTAAAGTTTAACGAGATTACTAACTGAATTTTAAACCGGAGATACTGCCATTTTTTGTCTTGGTTATTAACGCAGTGGTGTTATTGGTAGTTTACTTTATTCCTTTCTATCAAGTGTGCCACAAATTCACTCTTAGAATAAGTCATTCTACTAGTGAATTTGTGGCACACTTGCCCTTTTCCTAACCAATATATTAACACTATTCTTTATCAATCTAACTGACACATTCAAAGTATCCTAACCTCAGTACACAGGGTGCAACAAGTGGGGTGCAAACTGATCCGATAAGGTGATCGGGGCAGCCGCGACAAGTAGCCACCTTACAGCCGTGCGAGCTAATGTTAATGGTGTGGAAAAAATATATTAAAAAACGTCTGCAGAATGTTTTTGTCTTATTTTTCGTAATTCATCATTAAATTTTTTGCCTGGTTTATGAGAATGAATGTAGATGAGAATAAAAGAGGAACACCAAAGAAACGATGAATGAACTATGTGAGGGATGAAATGGCAAGAAAGGAAGTGTCTGATGAGATGACGAGTAGAAGAAGAAGACATGCTGCGCCAACCCCAAATAAATTGGGGTAACGGCAGAAGAATGCTGAGGCACTAGTATATCTATTATGGAAAATTTTGTAAGGAATGTATGTAATGTGTAGTATGAATGTGGCTGGCTGTTACAGTAGGAGCAAAGAAACGATGGATGGACTGTACGAAGGATGATATGTCAAGAGAGGAGGTGACTGCTGAGATGACTAGTAATAGAGATGTATGGGAGAAGACATGCTGCGCTGACCCCAAATAAAATTGGGATAAGGCAGAAGAATGATGAGAGTAGTATATAAATAGGTACAAATCGAAAATGCGAGAAGTTTTTCTATCTATATTAATTTCTCTTTCTGTTTCATAAAAAGTTCGAAAATATCATGTATTTGTGCAATTTTGTCGGCACGGTTGGCGCAGTGGCTGAGCGATCGGATGCTGCGCTGCGTGTCGCGGGTTCGATTCCCGCACGGAACAAAAATTTGTATGATCTACAGGTAGTTGTTCCGGGTCTGGCTGTTTGTGTATGTGAGTTTAAATGTTTGTAAACGCACCCACGATACAGGAGAAATTCCTAGTGTGGGGCAATGTTTTTTTAAAAAAAAAAAAAAAAAAAAAAAAAAAAAAAAAAATTATTTTTACGTTATTATTTTCTGTTTCAAGAAAAATCTAAATCTCGATTGGCAAATTTACTATAGACGTCCCCTTAAACAATGACGTGTTAAGTCAAGTAAGTAAGTAAGGCTTAAGTGGACAAGTGCATGCAAGCTTGATGTCAGAGAATTTATAACGAAAAGTGCTTCCTTTTAATTTAAGGCGCATTTAATCAACATCAAACCGTCTATGGTTGTTTGTTAATTAAAATTAATGATTTGTGACCAACATTTTTATGTGTGTAAGAAATTATAATCATTTAAATCGACACTACAAATTTCTTAAACTGGCCTTATTTTAAAGTATACTAGCGACCCGCCCCGGCTTCGCACGGGTGCAATATATATATATACAAACCTTCCTCTTGAAACATTTTTCTATTACTGAAAACCACATCAAAATCCGTTGCGTAGTTTTAAAGATCTAAGCATACATAGGGACAGACAGCAGGAAGCGACTTTGTTTTATACTATTTAGTGATTTCCCTTATTTACGGAGCATTTGTTTAGTCACTAACCAAACCACTATTCTGAACAGGGGCCCTAGCACGAGTGTTGATGTTTTTCGTAACGTAAATACTTTGACTTTAAAATTAAAAAAAAAAACTCGTTTTACAAATTATATTTTCATAATATTAAGAATTTATGAATCTATGGATATAACTGATTGTGCAAACAATTTAACAAAAATGCTATGGGATAATTGTATTTTCGATTAAAAAGTCGACGTATTCAAGTTACGTTTACACCGCGAGCTCGTCACCTCAGGTAGGTTAAGTACACCTAATAAATACTTATCTAGTAGGTAAGTAAACGGGTTTAAAATTTAATTATGAATCTATCGAACAATAAACACAAAATTCTTCCAAAGAGTCCAAAAACCACAATTTAAAACCAAACCTTCCCTACACTTTAAAGAAAAAAATCTAAAATATATATATTGGGATATTCAATTCCAAAACCGTAACGAGGGATTAACAGGACATCACCCAGTCACGTCGAGTCGTTAAGTCATTATTTTTTACGATCCGTCGCCCGAACACCACTTGTTACGAGAACCTATCAAATGGTCAACTACCAGTCTAAAATGACCGCTACGTGCCTTTAAACCTTTATGGGAGCTTGGAACCTGTACTGGGTCAGAATAAAATGGCCGCCGACCACAGCGAGATGTTAGTACCCCCTGTGGATGTTATAGCAGTCTTAAAAGACATTATTGCGGGTAAATGGTGGTAAATACAAGGTATAATACGTTCATCTTGTTGGTGGATGAGGGTGACGAAAATTGGTTGAACAGTAATGAGCTTCGTTTGTCATGGTACACGGGGAAGAGATTTCGGAGTTGTTTCGTCATTAGGGATTGTTTTGTTTTACTTTTCTTTGTTTAATATTTGAGCTTGTTGTTTATTTTCATGCCACTGATGATTTTATCATTAAAAAATGGTTGTTAATTTCACGGACGGACCGTAAACATGAATATTAAAAACATAATTTGAAGAAGTATTGATCCATCAAACCACATCTATTGAATCGACTATAACAAATATTTTCTTAAGATTTCTTTTATTTCCAAAACGTAAGTGAAAACGTGAGGTCATGTGACGTGATGTGCGTGTATGAAGAGACATAAAACGTTATGAGACGGAAAGGGCGGCCTCACTCCTCTCTATTACCAGCGAAAATGAATAGACTACCCAAAGATATGCAAAATTTAAACGAAATCGCGACTGAAACTGTGCCATTTCCAACGTTTTACCATAAAGAGGAAACGTACAAAGACTTTTATGATTACGAGCAACTTTTGAGTTATTATGCGTCAAGAGAATTGACAGCAAAATGGAACAACTGCAGTGAGGCGCTTCTCTGTATTTTAAATGTTACGCTGTTATATAGAGTAACAGCAGTAAGCTGTTGGGATAAAAGAGGGGGGAAGAAACTCACCTCATCGTAAATAAAGTTGTCGATCTCCTCGAGCGGTCGTCCGTACAGCTTGGGCGGGAAGGGCTCGTACTTGCGCGGCAGGCGCGCGCCGTCCTCCACGCTGAGGCGGCGGCGCGGCATGAAGCCGAACTCGCGCACCAGCTGCGCCCCGCGGGAGCCCGCGCGCCGCGCCGACTCACGCGTGAACGGCGTGACGGCGGCGCGCGGCCCATCGCGCTCGGCGGCGCCTGCGACGCTCTCGTGCGCGAACGTGACGCCCTCCAGCGGGATCCGCAGCTCATCGCGCCGCGGCCTCTCGCCCTCCACGTGCAGCGCATCTCGCGACTGCGACGCCACCAGCGGGGCCGCCGCCTCTGGATTGGTGGCCTCGAGCGTGCGCACGATCTCGCTCAAGAGCCGCGAGCCGTCGATCTCCTCGCCCGGCGAGTTGAGCGGCGCCGGCGGCGGGAACGAGAGCCTCCGCTCGTCCTCCTCCATGCCGCGCGAGGCTACGCGCGCGCCCGCCACATCGCCTCACCCACTCGCACTCACACACACTATTTGCGCACAGATGACGCCATTCTCTAATGTTACTGCCACCTGAAACAAAAACAAACACTTTATAATAGTGCATCAGCTGGCGGCTGGCCACTCACTAACGTTATTATTTGCAGGTGGCGTAAATGCTGCTCTTTGAATAAATCAGTTTATTTGCGAAGACGAATTAACGTAAACAACATTTTCTAGACGATTAATAAACGGAGTATTTCCGTTTGATAAAGATGTTTGAATAGTTCTTGATTACAATTGTGAATATAGGTAACATTTCAGTGCATTATATTAACGGACGCAAAACCTATGTTTGTGCATAGTTTTGACTTTCGTAAAGTAAACAACATCGTTATATTTATTTTACTTAAGAATAGCAGCTGGACTACAATAAAATGTAGCTGATGCACGGAGATACATTGAGCATTGCGGTGCTACTTTCTTAGTCAAATAAAAGTGCAAAATGTTGAACAAAGCCGGGAACTACACCGGATGAATTGAAGTTATGAAAGTGTTTTTAAGAGTTCCTTTATCTTCTCCCGGCGGCTTAAAGCGGATGAATATTGTACGAGCTCCGGCTGTTTTGCTATGAAATCCTGTATGTACCTATGTAAGGTAGGTACTCGTCGCAATTCCATTAGTGGTACCTTCGCGCCGAGGGTTCCTGTCCTATATTTTTGGTACATTAATTGCTAAGGCAGCTGCTAACGTACAGCTATTCCAAATAGACGGCTAAAATGAATGTTCGGTGAAATATGAACATTATGTCGTTATTAAAAGAATTTCGAGGACATTTTTAGGTAGCCAGTTTTTTACATTATTGTGTACATAAATGTATCATTTGACTTTCTGTAGTTTTCTACACACTTTCGCAATTTCCACGACACAAACAACATAACAAAGTAACTTGATAAACAACACACAATAACAAGTGAGCTACTAGGACCTCATAGATACTAGCAGCCTATCTAGCACAAATCATACCTCCCCACTATGCCGTGGCACACATACAAAGGTACAGTTATAGAGAGCTCGGCGAATGATCATTGTGCTATTTTGTGCTATTGTTACAGCCAGTACCAAGTATTTTTACAGAGAGAAAAGTTCGTCTTTCTCAGTGCATTCGCTTAGGGGAGTGATGTTTTTAATTCAGCTGGAAAGATTTTGTGCCTTTGTTAAATGGGCTGCTTTTATAGGAAGTTTTGACTGTGATTGCTAAAATTTGTCCAGTGAAAAGCTTGTCTGTAGCTGCAGAAATGAAGAATTATGAAAGGGGATTGGGAACACCATCGCTTTGACTGTGTTATGGGCTGACTTTGGTAATTTCTTTATAAAAAATAGTTTTAGTATTTGTGAAACCTGAAACACGTGTCTAGTATTTTTATGTAAAGAATCTATGTACAAAACAGAACTGTTTCATGAAAAATCACAAAGTTATAAGCTTGTCCTGTTATCTGGTTGTCCGCACAAAAACTTGGTCACCACGCAGAACGCTTCCAGCGTCGTCTTGAGCTCATTGATAATAATAATTTGGCAGTAGGTACCTAAATTATTGCGATAGGTACTTAATATCGCTCGGTGTCCATTTTGTAACTTTTTTCAAATATTTTTGGGACAAAATATAACATGGTTTAAAAATGATTGGAATCGATTCAGTTACTTATACTGAACAAACTATATTCAGGTTTCACATTATACTAAAAATAATGTTGTATAATTAAGAGGTAAGTAATCAGAGATCAGTTAGATTTGATCTCTTTTTCCTCTTCAAATTACAAGCAAAACTCATTCTTTTGTATTTGCAGTGTTTTTCAAGAAAACTTTATTTTCTTGCCTATATACTTATTATTTCCTCTAATAGCCTTGCCCAAATTGGTAGGTCAGAAAGGTACGGTTAGCAAGTTGAATATAAAGGCTATTCAGCCATTGGATCATGGTTGGCGGCAAAATGCCAGCAAAAGGCCTTGGTTCCGTTCTACTGCATTTTTAAAACTCTATGTTTATGGTGGCTTATCTTCTGACGTTACAGCTGTATAATAATGGGTTGCTTAGAGCAATTTTTAAAAGGTAGGAAGAAAATTGAAAATTCAATGTCTTTTTGTAATAAACATTTGTATACATAAAAAAAAAAAATAAGTACTACACAACTTAGTTGCATTATATCATGTTTCATTATATCTTTTTGCGCCATTTCAGGCCACGTTCTAACCAAAGCGATCATCATGTCCGGCAAACCTGACCGCATCGTTGTGCTGAAAAAGCCTTCCGGTTTTCCCAATAAATGACCGGCATATGAACGAGACGAACGCGACCAATCGCTTTGATTAGGACATGTTGTTAGTGTTTCTTTGAGGTATTTTTCCGAAAACTAATTAGATACCGAAAATCCACCGAAAGGAACGGTAGTTTCCACATTTTCGGAACTAATAATTAGTAAAGGGAAACAATTTAATGGGTGCGTGAGACAGAAAGGATCACGGATAATTGAAACCACATCTAAGCCATGATTAGAAATATATTAATTAGGTAGTTAATTGGTTTTGTTGACATAAATAGGGATAAACAGGGTGTTTGTAGTACGATATTGAGACGCAAAAAAGAAAAAAAAAATGGAAATATTATGTTTTTTTTTTTTGTTGTAATAATATTAAAACAGAATGTTTGCCGAGAAAAACTTGTGCTTATTTTCGATTATTAGACTTTAGCTCTGCTTTATCTAAACTATTTCCGAAAGAACATTAGTAGTAATATACAATACAACTACGAGTATGTTTGTACCATTCTAGGCACGGTTGCAAAATGGCTCGAAATCGGTGTAGCGAAAGGTATTTGGCTCAAATCGGAATGTTCTTGCATCAGGGTTCGAAGTGATTTATCATTGAATAATAACAATATTAAAAATCTAATAAAAACAATAATAAATAATATCATCAATTAATAAGAATAATAATAAAAAATATGAATAATATCATTTTCTATTCGGTAGACCGAAGAGAAGATGGCGGCACGTCTTGGATGGCTTCCTCGCGAATTGGCGAGAAGAAGCACACCATCGTGAGACGTGGAAGGAATGGCTCGAGCCGAGGCCTTTGCTCAGGAGAGGGAAAATACAGGCTAACTAAAAAAATTATAATAACAAAATTTATAAAACTATAATTAATAAAGTTCAGATGTATCTGAATGCGATTTCCGCTTCCACGCGCACGCAAACACGTTAAGTGTCAACTTAAAATGAAACGGTCACAAACATTTTGTGTTTAATTAATCAACAAACAGAATGTTTGGTCCGTTTAAAAAAAAAAACAATATAAATCATAAATTTCTTTCTTTACATAATATTTTAGAAATGAAAATACAATTTGATTCAGAAAAAAAAATTAAGAGATCAAGTTATGAATCAGCGTGGATAATTATACAAATCAAATAATTATCTTGATAATTACGAACCCTGATTAAAATCCAAAACATAGCCACAGGATGATACAAAAGGTGAAAATCCTTTTTATAACCGTATCAGCAATCCAACCACCACTTAATAGCATCAATACCCCACTAATTTCCATTAACACAAACCCCGAAATACGGAACGTCCCAAACCAAATCGGCAGCAATTTTTCACTCAAACGAATCCTTTTATCCCATTTCCCCCTCAGCTCGTAGAACGTATCAAGACGTCCAAATACAATCCATTTTGCGCCTCTCCTTGTACGTCCAGTGGACGTATACGTCTATGAATCACCAAATTAACGTCCGTTTTACGCGCGTAAATCTCGTTCGCGTAATATGTGGAATTTACGCGCCCGTTGATGTCAGGTAAAAGGCCTTTTGGACTGGGCCAATAAAAAGTAATGAGGTTTTATATGGTAGTATTATGGATGCTGGGAAGCTGAATTATTGACTTCTGCAGCACAATGTAAAATCACAATGTAAAATCAATAATCCACTGCGGATTGGAGCTACAGAGATTTCAGTATACAAGGTGTAAACGGACCCTTCACGAAGCCGTCAACCAAGCATTCTGGACATCAAACTAAGTAACTGCGCAAAAATTATTGCTGGGAAACGACTTTTTATTGGAGTGAAAAATCTCGTTTTACGGTAGGACTCAATGTAACGCACTCGAAACATTGTGCTGATGGTTGTGGTGAAATTATAACAATAAAAACTTGTGAAAACGTTTTAAATTTAACCCTCAATATCTCCGTAACTAAAAGGTTCCCAGGTTATAGTCTAGAACAAAAACAAAATCGCAATGACGCCGGCGCCCCCTTCCCTAATCCACTTATCCCTATCCAGTGCTGTTGTTTGGAAATCTTTTTGAAAAGAGTCGAGTTCGTCCCTCCATCTCCTTCTGGGCCTGCTGCGTTGCCGTTTGCTGCTGTTTAGGACCCATTGTGTTATTACTTTAGCCCATAGCTCCTCCGGCATGTGACAGATGTGGCCAGCCCAGTTCCATTTAAGCTTGGCAGCCGTGTGACCTACATCAGCAATTTGAGTTTTAACATCCTTTCTAAAGTCTAAGAAAAAAACAAAAACAATAGAAACATAACTAACTCCCAATACCCAACCCGCTATAAGGAGCCACTAAACCCAAATAACAACAAAATCACCCGATAAACTCAATACGAAGCTGAAATAATCGCATCTTTCCGTATAGGAGCAATCAAAAGTATCTCTATTGTATCGGGCAATCAATTTGCCATATAATGCCCGGGCAATGTTTACGGAGCTTGCCCCGGAAGGGAATGAGATAAGCTTGCTCGCGCCCCTGTTGCTTACCGTTATGTAGTATTAGCTAAATTGAATTAATAGGGACATATGCTGATGATAATTTGTATTAATTACTGCTGATGTTACTTGTCCTGCACAAGTTACAAGGTTGGATAATGCTTAGCTACATCGTGAGAATAAATTTAATTACATTTAAGCCTACCTAAGCTACCTACCCTTCCTGCCTACCTACCTTGTTTGAATAAACAACACCTTGAATGTATGCTAACCTAGTACTTTTGATCGCCAAAAAGTCGATTTTAGTCAAAATTCGAAAAAAGTCATGTTTGGAGTTAAGTTATTTGATCATCCCACGGGATCACCGCATCATTCCGGCATTAAAAGTAGCCTATGTGTTAATCCAGAATATAAGCTATCTTGATACCAAATTTCATCCAAATCTGTTAAGCCGCTTGAGCGTGAAGGAGTAACATACATACATACACTCATAAAAACTTTCGTCTTTATAATATTAGTGTGATTTTCATTCGGACATTAACTTAATTTCCACTGTCTCGTTATTGGACGGATTCAATTTTCTTTTAAAAAAACATCAGAAAATGCCAGCATCACTGTGAACTCACAAATTGATATTCAAAGCATAAATTAAGAACTAATGGACCCATAAAATATTTTCACAGGCTTTTAATACCGCAATTTCCGATCTAATCAATATTGAACTTAAAAACATCGGGAAAAAAGCGAAAACAGAACATTAAAAATATTAATATTATCGTAAACGACAGTCCCTTACTGTCTACACGTTGCGATCAATTTGCCGATAACGCTTCGACACTTACGCGATTATACTGTTTGCCGAAAAGTGCCGATGTTTGCCGAATCATAAGGTAGGTATGGCTGTATGGTTAGGTTTTGTGGGTATATAAGGAATGCAGTAGAAGAATGAAGATCATAGAAATATTGAATTTAAGAAAATGCCTTGATTTAATGTGAAAAGATGGAGACGGTGCGTACATTTGATAGCCTTTTTGAAGACTATAATTGAAGGTGTACACGTAAAGAACCATTAGTATGATTCCGGCTTCTAATATATCTGTGTATCCTTTGTTGATGATCCTAAATAAATTATATACTATATTTAAAATCAAACTTTTACTAAATACGGCGAAAAATACGAGGAAAAGGCACAATACAAGAAGGCCTACCAAACTGTAAATAAATAAAAGTTTAAATTTTTTTTAAATGAAAACAAGAAAATTAGGTTTATCTATCAAAATTGAACGCGCTTGCAGCTATTTGTGTCGATACTATTAACTGTTGAAGAATTCTCTCGTGAGAAGATGATCCTGGCTGTAGGATTAGGTCGTGTCTGTCATAAAAATGTATTGTCATTAGAACCAAAAGTGTGGGAAAATTTCAGCACAATCGGTTGGGGGGGAACTGGTTGAGAATTCACTTGAAAGATTTGACCAATACATAGGTACGTACTAACAAGGCAAGTTAAATAAACGCTTTTAATAATTAGGTGGAGACCAAGTCGACCAGTCTGTAACCAAGATTATATATAGAATGATGTAACCAAGATTTTGTAACAATATTTTGATTTAAAAGAGTGTCCATGTAGTTTCTTGCCCATTCTTCTCCATAGAGATCTACGCCTTGGAATGTGCAACTACAGTACTTTCTCAAGTTATTATGCCTAGTGACTGTGACTGTAGCTTCGTTTTTTTTTTCAAAAGTGCCTGCAATGGTCTAATTGAAATAAATGCTCTGAGTCTGAGTTTGAGTCAAACGAACCGAGATTTCCATGATGCGTCAAAGTTTAAACTGTAAACCAATTTGACAGCTCTGGACCCATCACTTTCTCTTTCCCACCCCGTCCATTAGACAAAGACAGCAAAATTTTCATTTGTGTTGAGTCAGCGAACAACAAAACGGGCGCCATGTTACCGTCTTTAGAGATGACTAAACGTTATTAGAGTTTTGTTATTATAACCGTTTAATGTACCACAAATAAGGCGTGGTTAGCTTCGCAACAAACAGTTTGCGGTCTCGAACTCCGGCTTATATTGAACCGGGGACCACGAAATTACTAACTATGTTTATAAGATTATTCAGGAATACTGTAGCGTATTAAAATGAGGCGGTGTGTACTTGGGTTTTAATTTACTTTAAATAAGAAAAGCAGTCTTGCCTCGCGTTTACAACAAGGTGAAAAACATGTATCTACTTATTCTACATTTTGTGTCTACTGTTTTCGAAACAAGTTGTAAAAAACACTGTTTCACGCTTTCACGGTTTACAACTAAATTAATACTGTCACTTACGGGATATCTTCCGTAATTGTTCATTGTTTTTTTTTTGTCTATAATGAACAATCACGGAAGATATCCCGTAAGTGACAGTATAAGCTAAGTTGTAAAAACTTGTGTATAAAAACTTGACACAAATGTAGAAATGCAAACAAAACATGTATGAAACGACGTCAATACAATGTATGTTAAATGTTTTAACACACAACATGTTTTCGATAACTTACTTTTACAAGACTTGTCGAAAACAAGTATTACAACAACTTGTATTTGGGTGTAAAAGTGGTTGATTAGGGAAGTGGTGAATGAGCTGACTGAATTGGCCTTGTCTATGATTGTCACTAAAACTAACTGCTGACGCAATTGTTTTCCTTTGTCTCTGGATGGATATAAATACTTTTACTACTCGTAAACGCGCATGCGTGATATGGCCAGATCTATGAATGAAGAATTAAGAGCGACGCAAAAACAATAAATACAGATCCAATTTTAGTAATGAAACCGTAGGCCATGAGCACATTTAAACCGTGTCAAGATCTATCAGTATCAATCTGTCTATACTTATAAAAATGTTTGTCCTGAGTGACTATCATCATCAGCTTACAACAGTCCACTGCTGGACATACGCCTCCTCAATCGCACGCCGGTTTACGCGATTCTTGGCAACTCTCATCCAGTTGCTACCAGCCACCCTGCGAAAATCGTCGCTCCACCGAGCCTGAAGACCAACAGATACTGACTAACAACAGATAGCTAATATGACGTGGGAATCCGCTAAGAAAATATTTGGAATATTAAATTCGCGGCCAGAGTGCGAGAAATTAGCGACTTAGCACGTGCGACATGGAGGTACGGCAAACAGCCTGTGCGTTCTGCCCCGGCAGTAATTGTCTGGAACAAAGAAGCTTGCACATTGTTCCATTATAAATTAAATCAATGCCTTAACAACAGGCGAACAGAACATTAATCAAGATGAATAAACTTCAAACAACAACCTTTAACTGAAGATTCAAAACGTCTCCGGGGGAATTGGGCGCCATTGTAGCGTTTCATTTGGCGCGAAAATGATCATCAACGGCTATTGGTTACAAGAGTTTTTATGAAGATAAACTGGTTTTTATATTACGTTTTTAGTGCATCCACTGGTTTAAGTCTTACCAAGCGGTATATTATTACCCAGAAGGATTGTGGAGGTCAGATAGGCAGTCGCTTCATGTAAAATACCGGTATTCAGCTGGATTTAGTAAGCTGGAAGCCGAACCCGAACACAGCTGGGAAAAGCTGCTGCAGCTGGCTGTTTTTTACTTACAATTTATAAGAACAAAAACGTTGATATAGCTCAGTAATGTGGTCAAAACATGAGCACTACTTAACTGTCTACTAATACTTCCAATTTTGAAGAACAAATTCGTTGCTTACCAAAGGCCAGAAAAATAGCCAAATGGGACTTCTTCTAAAGACAAAGAATGTAAATTGCAATTGTCATCCACGTTTATGTTTCAAGTTATACAATATATCCGTCAAACACAGATGACTATTCTCAGTTTACAAAAAAGCCTAACCGATTAATACAACGATAGTTATTTTTATTTTTTTTATAGTTTAATTAATGAATTATTGTACTTAATCAGGCTTTATAACCTCACGCCTGTAATCACCGAAGGGCTAGGCAGGTGTACCTAATAGTACACCCACATTTTGCCAGTTATATTTAAGTCCCATGTAATAGGGGGTTTGCCATCAAACAGGCCCAAATTCGTGGCTGCTACTGAGAAATTCCTGATGGAAAAACTCAAAAACAATTTACGAACCCAGGACCTCATGCTCCTGCATGGTCCTGGCCTCTGAGGCTCTCGGACCCCGACTGGAAGGGCTCCTAAGCGCATGCTTGGAGAGAGGCCAGTTTCCGCTTCGTTGGAAGACGGGGAAGCTGGTCCTCAACCGCCTCGTCGGGCACCTTGCGGGGATGGGGCCGGATCTTGCGGAACACCAGTTTGGTTTCCTGATTTCCCATCCAAAAAAAAAAAAAAAAGGACCTCATGCTCAGCAGTCCCGATTGCGACCACTAGACCGAGGCAGTTAGCTTTATAATCACCTAGTTAATAACTCCAGTACAAAGCCCACTCCACCCGACTCCCCAAGTAAATCTAAATACCAAAACAGTTAGGAACGCCCATTTGTTTAGTGGTAAGGTCTCAGGCCATTCATCATAGGCTATCAGTTTGTTACTATCATCTATTTATGTATGAAACTGGCTATTTAGTTTGTAGGTTTTGATTAATGAGCGCTTCGGGCATCATTGAGGCGGGAAATGGAATTTTCTCAGTGATTTCTTGCTGGATTTGTAAGGAGCTGAATATGTTTGCGGGACTGTTCGAAAGAGATACCGTGGCCCTGGAACACAAAGGGCAAAGAAGGAACATGGATGGGTTTTAGTCAGTACAAGTCTGACACTCCCTTCCGCTCCGCCCAGAGGGGGTCATTTGATGATTTCCCATCCGAAAAAAAAAAAAAAAAGAGTTGAATATGTTATCCATTCGGGCTAAAGAGTCTGTTTGGTGAAAGTAAAGAAATATTGAGCACTTTGTAACCGACTTCCAAAAAACACTAAAAAGTCTAAAATAACTTTACTTTCGGAAGTTGGTGTCTTTGTTTGATTCATTGACTTTTTTGCCACCGACTTCCGAAAGAAAAGGTATTTTAGACGTAAAGATTTTTTGGAAGTCGGTTTTTTTTAGAGATAGTTTTTTAATTCACTAATTTTAGTTGTATACCACACAAATTCTTTTCATGAACAAATTTTTACATTGTAACTAGAAGTTATTAAGAATCATCATGTCATCAACATAGCCCAAGAAGAAAAAATACGTATTAAAGGAAATAAAACCACATTACTGAACCGATTATGATGAAATTTCTATAAGACCAATCGGGAAGTATATCCATTCACATAAAAAAAAAATTTCAAATCGGTTCATAAATGACGGAGTTATGAGGTAACAAATATTTAAAAAAAATACAACCGAATTGAGAACCTTCTCCTTTCTTGAAGTCGGTTTAAAACTGTTCGATAATTATTTAAAAACCCTTTTAAACAACAAATCTACCAAAAGGAACATAGAACAATGTTCACAACTAAAATTAACAAACGTTTCATGCTTAGCTTGCTTTGCTACGAGAGCGTAGACTCGTAGGTCAGCGCAGCTTGCGTAGCGGTTACAAGCTGCTACGGCGTAGCAGCCGGGCTACGAAAACGCTGAGGCAACATTATCACACTTCAGCAAATATTCATGTTCTTGCTCTGTGTCGTCAACACATTACTTAAACTAAATTATTGTGAGTGTTTCTGTAGGATAATAACCAAAAGCCACAGTGCATTATTCTGGGAATTCATTTAAAAAACGGAAACTATCGAGCTCACTTTGCTTTAGTGCCAAAGCAAAGTGAGCTCGATTTTATAGAAAATCTAAAAGGCATTTTATAGTAAAAAAAAATCATTTATTTTCATCATCATCATCATTTCAGCCGAAAGACTGTTGGGCATGGGCCTCCCCCAAAGCGGGGGCTTTGAATCGCCACGCTTGGCAGGCGGGTTTTCGATCGCAGTACGGTTGTTACAAAAGCACAGAGAACGCTGCTGCCTATTCTCTGGTAAGTCCCTAAGTCGCCCCTTACGACACCCACGGGAAGATACGGGATGGTGCTATTCTTTACGTCCGACACCAAAGTAATATACACTTTATTTTACTAGGAATCAAACCCGATATATTTTTGTAAACATATACGAGCTTCTAGGAATGATCAAATATTGCATAGGAATCACCGAGGAATCACAACAATTCAGCAGTAAAATATGAAAGGCCTCAGCGTTTTAAAGGGTGTAAGAAGACCCTGAAAGAAGCCGAAAGGTACTTGTTCTCCCCAACATTGCGTTATTAACCTTTTAGTTACGGAGATATTTGGGGTGAAAGTTCCAACTTTTAACCGAGTTAATTACATTTTTTTAATGTAAGAACTTTACTTTAAACACCTCTATGACCCCCGTACTATTCAATCCATCCATCAGCAAATGTTTTGAGGGCTTTACATTGAGTCCTACCGTAAAACGTGATTTTTCACCCCAAACAAAAACCAGCAATATTCCAACAATATTTTTTGCATGTAGTTACTTAGTTTGCTGTACAGAATGCTTGGTTGACGGCTTCGTGAAGGGTCCGTTTACACCCTGTATATAAACAAGTTACCACACGTAATCGACTACGATTTTGTTCTTTCAATGTCTAAAATTAAGTTCTTAGCGGCACGGCGATGGGCGGCGGCGTTCTCTCGCGTCCGGCCCTGGTTCATGCCATAGTCCGGTGCGAGAGGGAACCTCTTTTTGCGAAGCATTCATGCGAAGGAGGTGGCGGGACGTGAGAGGGAAAGAACCTCACGTCCCAGCCGCCGCGGTAGACGCCCTGAGCGTCGGGAGTCACGTGGTGGATCCCGGCCACCGTAAGCGCGTGCCGGTGGACGGCGAGTTATGGGCTAGCTCGCCGTCCGGCCGTCTTATGACGACAGGCCGTGTCGTGCGCGTTCGTGTTCCACGCGCGCCTCAAAGAGATGTCAGCAACCATGTAGGGGTCCGCATGGGTCCGCAGGCGCCAGGGCTGCGGGACTGTTCGAAAGAGATACCGTGGCCCTGGAACACAAAGGGCAAAGAAGGAACATGGATGGGTTTTAGTCAGTACAAGTCTGACACTCCCTTCCGCTCCGCCCAGAGTGGTCATTTGATGATTTCCCATCGGAAAAAAAAAGAGATTGTCCCACAAATATGACCGACAGAGACGAAGCTCTACAAAGCCAAATCTTTTCTAAAACTGAATGTAGCCATATTTTCGGCCTGATACATGGTGGATTTTTAAGATGGTGTAATACTCTAACGTCTTTTGATCTTTTTGATGGGTTTTTCAGTCAGTAGAAGTCTGACACTTCCCTACGCTCCGCCCAGAGCGGAGGGGGGGAGGCGGGTCATTTGATGATTTACAAAGCAAAAAAAAAAAAAAAAGGAGACGTGTGTCCCAGCAGTGGGAACATTATAGGCTGATTATGCAAGCAGCTTAAGTATCTCCCTGATGTCTTAATTATCTCGAAAAAATATATTATAGAACTGTACGAGTATCTTTAATACAATTTACTTCTCAACCAGAGGTGTCAACTGCAGAATACGATGAATTATTCTTTATAGCGCGTATTATTTGAGTTGTCAGTGTTCGCGACTTGAATGCGGTTTCATTACTCCCGAGTCTGTACCGAATGTGCTGGAATTAAAACCACTGTTATGCTGTGTTTTGCCACGCTGTGTTTGGTTGCGCTATGTTACGCCAGTAAGTTAAGCTGTAAAGGTTCTATTGAACATTTTTGTTTATTATAGTGTTTGTTGAGTGTCTTTTTTGAATAAAACAGTGAGGATTATGTCATATGCAAAGCACAAGGAATCGGGTACAGTTCCGGGACGTCTCCACTCCTCTGCGATCAGACACTCAATGTCATCCTCGCCTCTAGCTGTAAACATCACGGCTTTGTAGAAGTACGCTGTGGTGTGGGTAGACTTGTAAGTAGGTCTGGTGATATCACCACTGTCGTACTTCCGATTCATTTTATGTCCGTACCAGTGACCGAATCCGACATACAAGAGAAATGCCTAGTAAGATGCATGTTTTTTTATTTTTGTTCACGTCTATACCGACCATTCTGGTGACAAGAATAGGCTTACGTCAGTGGAGCAACAAAAGCGAGTTGAATTTTCGAGCTCACAGACCAAGCGATCCCTATCATGAGCTTCCACTAATTTCTCCAATTCCCCTACGTAATTAATTGAAAAGCCAATTAATGATAATGCTATTTAACCCTACTTCGCTGATCTAAAGCCCACCAAGTCGGCAACATTAAATACTCTTGTATTAACGAGTAGATTGACTCTGAATAAAATTAACATAGCTTATTCGTAATTGTTTGGTATTACTTCGCGTAAAGATCATTTTATCTTGTTCTTGATAAATTGTGTTTTGGCTTCTTTAAGAAATTAAAGGGAATATTGGTAGTAAGTAAGCTTTCAAGCAATATTTTGAATAGCTGCGTTGGGTTCAGTGCTACTCTAAAAAGTTGTTATTTGACCAGTGATAAAATCGTATTTTTTTCCTGCATAAGCAGTCGCTAAACGTAAAATACTGATATTCAGCTGCATCTGAAATTAGGAAAAGGCTAGGCAGATGATATGATGTTGATTACCTATTTTGAATCTGACTAAATTGATACAAAATTGTTAAAATCGAGCATTTTGAAATACTGAAATATAATACATCGAATCATGTTGTAAATATTACCAAAGCCGATTAACACAATATTCGATGCGTTTCCCATTTTTAATTAAATATTTTAATCACGATTTTAAAGACTTCAATTTTAATGTACATTGATATATTAAAAATTAATATATCAATGGACTTATACCTTTGACTGTACAATAAATAATCTAGCATACAAAAAAAAAATCATTTCCACAAAAATTACAAAAATCAGATAATCGCTCCACAAAAAACCTTCAATACAAAACACAAGCGGCTTTTCAGTTCATCATACATCAAACAAAAGGAGATCCACGGGTATTTGTCGGCGGCCGAGTGTTGACCCTCGAGGCGCCACGAGAGCCCTACAGAGTGGCGTGGTGTCAAGGGGCGGCGGCCTACGTGCCTCCGAGACACCCGCATGTAGGGATTATGACGCGTGACCTCAATTGCAGGATGGTAATGGGGACGATCTTAGGACTTGTATTTTTGGGTTTAATTTTTACTTTTTATCAACTCAACTACATACGGAACCGAAACGTGGTCGCTCACAATGGACCTCATCAGAAGGCTTAAAGTCACCCAAAGGGCAATGGAGAGGGCTATGCTCGGAGTTTACTTGCGTGATCAAATGAGAAATGAGGAAATCCGTAAGAGAACCAAGGTTACCGACGTAGCCCGAAGAATAGCAAAACTTAAGTGGCAGTGGGCAGGGCATATTGCTCGCAGAACGGACGGCCGATAGGGCCGGAAAGTTCTGAAGTGATGACCGCGAACTGGAAGACGTTGCGTTGGAAGGCCTCCCACTAGGTGGACCGATGACCTGGTAAAGGTTGCAGGGATCCGCTGGATGCGAGACGCACGGGATCGGTCAATGTGGCGACACTTGGGGGAGGCCTATGTCCAGCAGTGGACGTCTTTCGGCTGAAATGATGATGATGATGATGAACTCAACTACATCCGGGTGTTAATAATATTATTATGACACCTTGTGCTATAAAAACTAATAGGCTGGCCCTCTAATAACCATCATCTGCCTAGCCTTATCCCAACTATGTTGGGCTCGGCTTCCAGTCTGACTGGATGTAGCTAAATGCCACTTATCTACATGGAGCGACTGCCTATCTGATTTCCACAACCCAGTTAGTATTAGGTAATATGATACCCCTTGGTAAGACCGACTGTCAGACTTTCGGGCCACTGACTACCTGTAACGACTGTCAAAGATCAACAATTGACAGCCGGGACCAACGGCTTAACGTGCTTCCCGAGCCGCGGAGAAAACTCGTTAAGTAATGGTATAAGGTGGTCACCCATCCACAGAACAGCCTAGGCAACCGCGGTTTAACCTGAAAATTGATCCGACCGACTGCTATTATTTAACCACTAATAGGGCCGGAAAGTGAAGGCGCACACTTCCTGTGGGTGTTAGGAAAGGCAACTAAAAGGAATTCTTGATAAAGTGTAGGAGTAACATCAACACGATGTAAACAATTTCATTTTTCAACATCCGGTAAATTCTTGCAACTACTACAGACTCGGGTTATTGTTTACCTATATTTTGTAGTTACATTAGAAAAAAAGCCTTTTTATTTCAGTCTTTTTAGTTGTGGTATTCTAATAATGGTATCTCACAAAAAATCTTGTCGATAATTTAAAAAAAAAAACAGCTGTTCTATAGATTTTGACTGTGTAGTTAAATTGCACTTTCGTAGGAAACAGCTGTTTTTTTTTTAATAACCGGTGATAAATTTCTATTTGGGGAGGCTCTGAGTGATGTAGGTACTGAATACGTGGTAACCGTTTTCGCGTCGGTGTTCGTTCCACCCCGTATAAGATCTATAAGATATCAGAGTCTTACGTGACCTACCTAAGATAAGACTACATTAATAAATATCTGTCTATCTCTGTCACACGTAAAACTTCAACGAAGCAATATCAATAAACGAACCAGGTGAAACTGATCTCCTTCATTGAAATAACTCAACGGAATGAGCTCAAATTAATATTCCTGAAGCAAAGGTAACTCGATTCTCTTTTATATTTGAATTTTTCGAGACAAAATGAAAGTATTCAACGTTGTATGAATTTGAATACTTATGCTGACGTCAATTTGCTTGAACTTTTAAGAACTGTGGGGCTAGCACGAACACGCGGACGAAACGTTCAGTAAATGGGAACGATATTAAAATCTATACTAACATCTTATAGAACTGAGTTTGGATGTAGAAGGTCATCTCTACCACCACAAATTAGTACTCACACGTCTTCAAAATTTCTTCTACTATCAGTGACACTATCAGTACTATCAAGAAAGCTAGACTATTTTCCGAGGGCAAAATTATCTACGATATGTTAATGAAACCAAAAAACTTCAGAAGGACAAAATGGCGGGTGGAAATTAGTTGAAAAAAGCCGGCCAAGTGCGAATTGGACTCGCGTATAAGGGTTTCGTTCCATTGTGGTAGGAGAGGCCCCTATAATTCTTAATTTTCTTTTTATTATTTGTTGTTACAGCGGCACAACAGAAAAACACATTTTGTGAAAATTTCAACTATCTACAGAGAGAAAAGATCATGAGATACAGCCCACTGTCAGACCGACGGATGGACAACGGAGGCTTAGTATACACCGTGACTTTTTAGTCGTCTTACAAAGGTCGTCCGTCCACTCAATGTACCCGACATAAAATAGCTCTAGACGCGATTTTTTTTTATCTTCCATAATAGGTACAAAGAAAAATAATAATAAAAAATTAGAATAAAATTATGAAACATCCTGTTAATGATGTTCACGTGTCAAACGGGAGAACATATACCTACCCAGCACTCGAGTCCAGTAGATCATCGCTCGCAACAGGGTGTTTTAATTGAAAATAAATGTCATCATCATATATCCGTCATGCGTCATACATAATACTGAATAATATTTTTATTTTTAAATTATTAAAATCTCATAAATACAAAAAGCCTCAGTATTCCGAATCTCGTAGCAGCAATATATTTTGTGTGGAACTGTTTGATCAGAATGCAATAGATTTGAAAATGAATATTTTATTTCCTTGCTGTGATTTCAAGGCACGTCTCTGGAGTGTCGTTAGGAAAGGGGAATTATAAGCGCGTAGCGTGGAGGGGCATGGTGGGCCGAGTTGGGGCGAGTGTTTATTAATTGATGTAAAAATCTTGAGGAAATCGGTGCATGTAAATAATAAAACGTGATGAAAAATAACCTCATCCTTTTTAATTTGGTGAAAAATACTATTATTATATTATGCTTTATTATGATTTAGTAGTAGAATAGATTAATATGTACTGTAAATAGAAATCGAAGCTACGCCACCTACAACATTTATGCCTTAACGCCGTATCTACATATAATGTTGGTGAGACGGAATTGATAAATGAAAGAGAAGACAGACGTAGTATAAAAGGTGTAACAAGACCCTTAACGAAACCGAAAGGCACTTGTTCTCCCCGTCATTGCGATATTTTTTTTGTTCTACTCCATACCTAGTTTCGGAGATAGTGGGGGTCAATGTTCCAAGCACATACATGTTTTCATTGCGTTACATGGGAGTCCTACCGTGATTTTTTACCCCAAATAAAAAAGTCGTTTCCCAGCAATAATTTTTACGTATAGGTACTTAGTTTGATGTACAGAATGCTTGGTTGACGGCTTCGTGAAGGGTCCGTTTACACCCAGTATACCTTCTGTTTCATTCATTCTCAAGTTTGCAGATAGGATAACCAAAAATTTCAACAATCCTAATACAAATCATTCCATTCAACACTTCACTGATTTTTCCAAACACATTCTTGTTAACATTGATCATTTCCGTGTACATTATTTTTTATAACAAAAACGCCCCACTCTTGTTTGTTGTGTCGCAATCGTCCCATTCGTGACACAAAAAGGAATAAATCACGTCATTCGACATTGATAATGCACGCCAGTGTACACCAGTGAATAGGAAGTGTGAATCGCGCACAAATGTTATGTCATTGTGTGAATTGACTTTTGCTTTGAATGTAAACGGATTGTTCATGGTGATAAATAAAGAAAAATATTTCAGGAATAATTTGATTTATGTTCTGAGTGTATTATTTTGAAAATGAGCATGTGAAATATTGTTCATAACATCACGGCTTTAATCCCCGAAGGGTTAGGCAGAGGTGTACCTATTAGTACCTATATCCACATTTCGCCAGTTATGACAGTGTATACAAAGAGGCGAGCCTATTACCATCAACCGGGCACAATCCAGCCTCCGTGGAAAAGAAAAACCGACCTAGGAATCCAGGACCTCACGTACAGTAGCCGCTACCGCGACCCCTAGACCAATGAAGCAATTACGGAAACTGTTCATAAAGTAACTTTTAAAGCTAATGCAGTCAAATTAACTCAAAAACTAAACAGGCGCTAATACACGACCAAGTCTGCGAGTAGTATAAAAACGTTTACCAAAATGCAAGTCGCAAGTCAAGCCGAAGCCGATGTAAGCAGATCTAAGTGTTGTTCGAGGAGCTCGTGGCTAAATAATAACAGCCGCTCGGGTCGCTCTTTAGGTTAAGCCGTGCTTACCTAGGTTGGTCTGTGGATGGGTGACTGCCCATTACATACCGAGTTTCCTCTGTGCCTCGGAAAGCACGTTAAGCCGTTGGTCCCGGCTGTAATCTGTAGATCAGTGGCCCAAAAAGTCTGACAACCAGTCTTATCAAGGGGTATCGTATTACCCAGTACTAACTGGGTTGTGGAGGTCAGATAGGCCGTCGCTCCATGTAAAATGCTGGTATTCAGCTGCATACGGTTAGACTGGAAGCCGACCCCAACATAGTTGGGAAAAGGCTAGGCAGATGATGAAGTGTTGTTTGAGGTGCACTCGCACGGGCGACGGATTAGCCGGCCGCGAGCGCATTAGGTTCGTACGTGCATATAACATGGCCTTGTATAGGTTTCTCGTACAATGAGAGATCCGTATAAACTGGTTTTGTACAGCTTGATTAGTCGTCGTGCGTACCGTACCGATATTTTTGGTCGAATCTTTAATAGAAGCTAAAAATCTATAAAGCGCACTTAGATTTAGCTCAGTCGCAGTCATCTGAAAATGCATATTTATGCGCATAATTTTGAATGTTTTAGATTTATAGATTTATCTTATTTTTATTTGAATGTTTAATATTTATTTTATCTTATTTTATTTGATTGTTATATTTTACCTTTTTTAATTTTGAATGAATTTTAATTTTATCTTATTTTAATTCTGATTTTAATGTTAATTTTAATTTTGATGGTAATTTTTTTAATTTTTTTTTTTTTTAAATGTTAATTTATTTTATTTTTAATACTGATTTCACTTCAATGTTAATTTTATTTTATTTTTATTTCACTGTATGGATCAAGTTATCTGAATTAAATGAATTTTATTTTTTTAATTTTTTTTTTATAAATATATTGTTCATATTGGTATGATTCGCTTGATCTCACTCAGAGACTCGTTTGATAGATTTCAGTTAGTTAGGAAAAAAAAGATTTCGATGTTCTTGCATAGGTTTATGTCGTGATTTAAATAAAGTAATCCATTCCTAATTTCAGGCAATTTACAGAATTAGATCATCATCATCTGCCCTGGTCGGCTCCACTCTAACAGGATGCAGCTAATACCAGTATTTTACATGCAGCGGCTGCCTGTCTGACCTCCACAGCTCAGTTAGTTTGGAGTACGATGGATATTTAGTCTGAACGGCGCAAATCAAATGGCCCGCATTCGACCGTAAACAAAAATCGTTTACGTTCCAATGGCCCGGTGATAAAATGATGTCAAAATAAATTTAAAGGGACAGTCGCATTGGCAAGACGGAAGACAGAAAAAAGACGTTGTCAGAACTTCAGGCTATGATATAAAAAAGCACTAATGCGTCAGTGCGCCTTCTCAAACAAGCTGTTTTCTAAAACAGCTACTCAATTAAAAGAAACTAGTAACACTAGCTTACTGGACATTAAAACCAACCCTATACATAATACAGCTTACCCTATTTCCCCTATTAACAGCCATATCAAACTTTTACAACGTAACACGCATAAGTTCATATGCGTCGTTCCTACAAACTCGACAGTAAGTAAACGACAATGACCTGCAAGGCATTATCGAGCGACGATGGATGTCAAGGCTTTACGAATAGACTGGTTATTTACCGGTACATATATTATGTAAGTTGGCAACTTTGTTACATGGTTGTGTTAATTTGTTTCAATTAACTCGTGTTGGCTGTTTCGTTGGTCTAGTGGATGCAAACGCGACTGCTGAGCGTGAGGTCCTGGGTTCGATTCCCAGGTCGGGCAAACTGTTATTGGTTATTTCCATCAGGCTTTTCGTTAGAATTGCAAGTCACCGTTTTCTTAATTGCATTTTAGATTGTGTTTAATTCATGAAAACGCATTTCAGTGGCTACAGTTACAATACACCTTAAGCAGAAGGGGTGCATTTAGGGAAAAATAGTTAACGAATAATAAGCCTTCTAAACAAAAAAGAAGGAGGAGCTCGTGGCTAAATATTAACAGCCGCTCAGGGGAACACCCCTTTTTTCCCGATGGTAAATCATCAAACAAATGACACCGGAGCGGAAGGGAGTGTCAGACATGTGTAGACTAAAACCTATCCATGTTTCTTATTTTGCCCTTTGTATTCCAGGGCCACAGTATCTCTTTCGAACAGTCCCGCAGCCCGAACAGTCCCGCAGCCCGGGGGAGCCCCCCTGAACGGCTGTTAATATTTAGAGCTATACAGGTCGTCTAGCACCATCTCTTTTCCACACTGGAATTACTCCTGCTTTAAGACGTCATGGTAGGGTTCGACCTTCAGATTAAGCCGCGCTTGCCCAGGTTGGTCCGTGGCTTGGTAAGTACTCGTAGATCGGAAAGCACGTTAAGCCGTTGATTACGGCTGTCATTTATAGATATTTGACAGCCGTTACCGGTAGTCTGAGGCCCGGAAGTCTGACAGCGAGTCTTACGAAACGGGTATCGTAATACCAAGTACTAATTGGGTTGTGGAGGTCAGACAGGCAGTCGCTCCATGTGAAATACTGGTGTTCAGCTGCATCCAGTTAGACTGGAAGCCGACCCCGACATAGTTTGGAAAAAGCTAAGCAGATGATGACTAAACAAAAAAGGCGCACTTAGAAAGGCTCATTTTTCCCCACTCACTTTCCTCAATTACGCCCTTTTTCTTACGACGGCAGAATAATACTCTACGTGCATTTTTCTCATATCACTAGCTAATATAGCGAAAAAAACTGGCAGGCCGCCATGAAAGCGCAATTTGATCAACTTTTTACCAACATTTATGCCAAACAATCGTTCAAATACTACTTTGGCACTACCAGCTACTCTACCGAGTCGGTTAAGGTTACTGAGCGTGATATTTTGTATGTTAACAAGCCCACAACAGTTTCAGGGTCGTCTCAAGGTCACATTAATCTTCTAGACCGTTTTATAAAGTAGTTTCATAGTTTGTTATTCCGGTTCAGGATTGTATATTGTCTTGTTTTGGGCGCCAAGTTTCGTCTATTACTTAATACTGGGAATTGACTGGAGTTAGAATAGGCTGAAAGAAAACAGCAGCCATTAGGGTGTCAGCTATTTTTGTGTATCTACCGTGATTTCTTATGCATCTAGGAAAACTTTAGAGCAAAGTCTGTGGACGGCGAGTTATGGGCTAGCTCGCCGTCCGGCCGTCTTATGACGACAGGCCGTGTCGACGGCGCGTTCGTGTTTCACGCGCGCCTCAAAGAGATGTCAGCAACCGAGTAGAGGTCCGCATGGGCCGATGCCTGCCAGAGCTGCGGGACTGTTGGAAAGAGATACCGTGGCCCTGGAACACAAAGGGCAAAGAAGGAACATGGATGTTTTTTAGTCAGTACAAGTCTGACACTCCCTTCCGCTCCGCCCAGAGTGGGGGGTCATTTGATGATTACCCATATGAAAAAAAAAAAAGTTTTGTGTTTCAGCCCTACTATTTTTATTAGGTTATTATCAAAAGCAAAAGAAGTATTTGAGTATAGTAGTAGGTGGTTTTCTGTAGTTTCTGCCTATACCCATGGGTAAAACCCCGTGACTTTATGTATGGATGAAGGGTCTGTCAGCGCAGAGAATAAACATGGAAAGCATGAGTCACATCAATGTTTTTTGTTAACAGCATGTCTAAAAAATAGGTAAATCGAGAAAAAAGAATCTGTTTTTTCTTCAAAAATTACTGAGATATTAAACCTTAAAATACGGCCTCCGCGGCAAAATCCGACTAAGCAACCGCGCTGACGTGTGACGTCACGCCGCGAGCTGCGAGTACTCCTACATACTTTGCCTCGTTGCGCTCTCGGGGTTTCGCTACAAATTAATTTGTTTTTCTTATAGTGGATCACTAAAATGGTTAAGAAATATTGCTATTGTACATGAAGTTTAAATAAATAAATAAATATTGTGCCTATGTGTACCAACTCCACTGAAGAAACACCCCAAAAATTGTTTTTTTCTATCCTTTTACAAAAGCCTCTTCCATCACTATGTTAATTTAGTAACAATATTTTAAGTAACCGCTAACACAAAAACTTAAAATAATCAGTGCAAACCACTTTACCCTCAAATTTTATAAACGTAAACACTGCGCATCACCCGCAATCGGACATGATACTCGCAGCATGACGTCATCACAGTAGCTCGCTAAGGAACGCAAATTTAAACAAGCGGTTAATCTTTACAACGCTTTAACTTTGGAAATACTGCCCCAATTTCGATAAAACAAAAACTATTATTATTTGCACGAGTATGTGCATTAAATGGTAATATAATATAATAATAGTTTTATAGTAATATTTTGATGTGTTGGTGTGACTCATTGTAGCGTTCTTTACCATCCAATAAATTGAATTTAATTGAACGCAATAAACAAAATTTTAAACGATTCCTGAATACTTCAAATAAAACTTCCTAATTGCTTTCAGAATGTGGAAGTTTCCAAATCCAAATAGGGTCGTTAGGAACTTTTAAAAGCCGTCACAATCGAAGACAAAAGTCACGTTTCCAATAACTCAACAACAATTGTAATATAAAAAAAATAAGTCTTCGGTACAATTAATAATGGGCTTTTGATTAGTTTGGCCATTCCTAATTTCAGGGTTATACAGTATAAACATGACAACATTTAACATTCAACCCGTTAGAAAACGGACTCTAACACTGGAAGCTTAAAGTCGAAATTTATACGAGGAGAAGTGCAATAAAATCACTTTTGAGGAATGGTTGTTGTCACGCACGGTTATAAATCAGATAAATACCTACGCGGCTACGATGATTAGCTGGTGTAGGTTTCAGAGATATTTCACCCCGGTAAGTATAAAATAATGGAAATAGAGCTACTACCCGAAATAAAATGAGTGAAGGACAAACCTACGGACACGTGTAATTACTACCGAGTTCACGGAGGGTCGACCACTTTTCACCCTTATGTCCTGAATTATAAGGTTGAAAAGTGGTCGACCGACAATGAGCATGGTGGTATCTATACGTTTGGGGCTCGTGGCTTTATTATAACAGCCGCACAGGTCGGTCTTCAAGGTCAAGCAACGATTGCCGAGGTCGGTACGTGGATGGGTCACATACCGAGTTACCCACGTGCTTTGAAAGGCACGTTAAGCCGTTGGTACCGGCTGTCATTTGTAGATCTTTGACAGTCGTTACAGGTAAGTGGCCTGAAAGTCTGAGAACCAGTCTTACCAAGGGATTCGTATTACCCAGTAACTGGGCTGTGAAGGTCAGTTTGGAAAAGGCTAAGGAGATGTTTGATGGTGAATTGTATGAGTATCTATGGTATGTGTAAGTATATACCTGCCTACATTCGTATCATACACCAACCACACGGCCCGCGTAGTGACTTACAGCCTACTCCGTCTCACGAAGAGGAGGCCTACAAAAACCTCCTCTTCATATAATGAACCAGGCTTAATATCGCGTAGTAACAATTCGAAAAAAACATGGCCGACTCATAAAACCATCCATCCATTCCGTGTCTCTGAAACAAACGTCTCTAAGTATTGATCATCGCATTTTCAAATAATTAGCATAGAAAAATGTATTTGATAATAATGTCTTCTTTATTGTTTAGAATCATTGACCAAAACACCAACCCATCATCATCATCTGCCTAGCCTTTTCCCAACTATGTTGAGGTCGGCTTCCAGTCTAACCGGATGCAGCTGAATACCAGTATTTTACATGGAGCGACTGCCTATCTGACCTCAGTCCAGTTAGTACTGGGTAATACGATACCCCTAGGTAAGACTGGTTTTCAGACGTTTTGGGCCACTGACTACCTAACGAATGTCAAAGATCTACAAATGACACCTGGGACCACGGGGGAAACTCGGTATGTAATGGGTGGTCACCCATCCACAGACCAACCTAGGCAAGCACGGCTTAACCTAAAGATCGATCCGAGCGGCTGTTATTATTTAGCCAAGAGCTCCTCACCAAAACACCAACTCTTTTTAGAAAACCAGAAATTCTTTAGACGTATGTATTCTAGAACTTTCTGTCAATTTATCGTTTCAGCCAATAGGTAAGTCGTCTACGAATGTTTACCCACACAATCCCCAGTTTAAATCAACAAGCCACGATCTAAATTGAAGCTTAGGCCCGTGGATCAGAGTCTAAAACCTGAAAGCACCAACAGTTAGTCGAATCGTCAGCTATGCGTGAAGATTGCGTAGTACTTTACCATGTAAACTCGCTTTCTGTATATCGACCACGTTTTAAGGAACTGGTAATATTCTGGGAGTGTTTTCAAAAGAAATGCGTTGAGAAAAGCAGCTTAAGTGTATTCAGAAATCTTTTCCACCAAGATATTCCAGGTTTTTGTACGTAGGAAATAATTTTTTTATTCCCGTGTGCCCCCACCAGTCTGTCCCACCACTGGTGGCAGTTGCAACTATTTGTCGCATCTACCACCACTAGTGGTGGTTGCATCTGTTCAGTCGCATTTGCTCTCACCTCTGTCCCCACTGGTTCGTAATGGACTTAGAAACTGTAGATGAAGTTGAAGAAAGTAGGCAAGTATCATACCGATTAAATCTGAGATGAACCTTTGATTACCTCCATGGTGACTCGCTTCACAGTATTAGCCCCCTCAACGGATGCGAAAGATAAGATCCTTTATATTTGCTCAACAGACACGGATCTAAACCTCGATAGCAATCACATCCACGAGAGGCCACTCGATACCAACTCGATAAAGGCTCTCTCGATACGAGAATCGAGTCAAGAGGCTTTCGAAATAATCCTACAGGTTTAAGGTCCCCCCACAACCTTAATTGCCGGCAATTAGCCAAAAATTGAAAGGAGTAAGTTAAGCCGGATTAAGACTTGTAAGATAAATGTTGCCCTTTGCCACGAGCCGACCTTTTGTTGGACGTTTGCCGACGCCTTAATTACGATTTTAATAAATTATTAGACGAAACTTGGAGGGAGTTCGGGGATTTAAAATGTATCTGTTTGTAGTCTACAATTGAGAGAGACGTTTCATTAATTTGTAAATTTTGTTACGGGGGCTTAACTTTTCAGGTGGTGATGGACAGTTTCGTTATTAGGTTAGACTTGCTGATCAGAGGGCCCAGATAGGGGGGCTAGGGGTATAGAGGGCCCGTTTTCCAAGCGTTATGTATTTTCACGAAACCTTCAACGGGATTGGCAGTATTATTATTAATTATTTTGACATTATTAGTAACTAACTTTTACCCGCAGCTTCAGTCGAGTTTATTTAGAATTTGAGAATCAATTCGGGTTGTACACTGCTTGTAATAATATAATTCAATCATGATTCGAAAGACAAGTTACGCCATCTATTATCATAAGATGGTTATTGTTGTTTTCCTTGGGAACAGTACTTGGTCAAAGGTACCCTATGTCCGTTTCAGTACACCTGACAACTTATATGCATTTCAAACAAACTTACTTTCGCATTTATAACATAAAATGAAGTATAGATGGATGGATATTTATTATTACCAAAATTTTCCGAATATAATTATGTTCTATGTATACTAGTATTTAAGATGTGTATGTAGTACTAACAAATTGGATTTTATGATCTGTTAAATAAATGATTTGATTTGATTTTGTTAAGCTTCCCCGTAGCTTCATGGATGTAAAAGTACCCTTAACGAAGCCGAAAGGCACTTGTTCTCCCCGTCATTGCGATATTCTTTTTGTTCTACATCATACCTGGGAACCTTCTAGTTATGGAGATATTAGGGTTCGAAGTTCCAAGTTATTCACAAGATTTTTTTTAAATACAACTTTTTTAATTTTATTACTTTAATCTTCATACATTGATTCCCGTTTCGTCAACCATAAATTTAAACTGTTTTTTCTACGGTACAGTCAGCTCCCAAAGTAACTAGGAAACTTCTTATTGTGGTTGCTATTTTTTGTCTCTATCTGGCACAATAAGGTTTTCACAAAGATTTTCTACTGGATCGCGATTCTGTCTCGTAATATTTAGAGAATACTTATCATTTGCAACACAATGAGAGGTCTGTCGGTCAAAGGCCCCTGACTAATAAATATCCCTCATCCTGGACCATTGACCAACCCATCAAAGTCGATGGTGTTAAACTGGAGCCAAATTCTCGTCAAATAGTTTGAAAGCGTCTCTCAGATTCTTGTGGCCGTCGCCATCCGCTCACATATTTGTGTAAATCTAAGTAAGTGCCTAAGTTCTGTAACTTCAGGCGTTTAGGAAATAACTTCTGTGACAACAGGCTGGGGAGGACGCTTCAATGATGGATAATTGTGTAGAACGGTTTATGGGAGATAAAATTGGAATTATCATTAACAGTAGAAACGGAATATTTACCGTGTTTACTGTTTGTTTCGAGTTTCGGATATTTCGGCGCTATTGCAAGCACTATGATCACGGATAAACAAAATCGACAACGAAATGAACTAAACGAAACGGAATGAAAAACGAAAAAGAAACCGAAACGAAACGAAAACAAACGAAACGACGAAGCGAAACGAAAACGACAAAACGAACGAAACGAAAACGGAACGTCGACGAAACGACGGACGACGAAATTGGAATTATGATGAATTTTGGGTTAATATTTGGTAATTTCCTTTGTATTGCACTCTTATCAATCGACGTAAATAAAGAAACTAAAGATATGCTCAGAGAGATTGAATATGATAATAGTGTATAATGTACGCATGTGTCTATGTATGATGTTGTACACAATCATGAGATTTTTTTTTATTGGGGCATGCTCGCCACACTATTCCCAAACCACTGCAACTCCTGAAAGCCAGAATCAACAGTGGCGACCACCAGAAAAGCGCCGAGACAATGAAGCTCGACGAAGTCCCAGAGAAACAATTTAACTGTCCCACAACGAAATTAATCAGAAAAGAATAGCGTAGGAGTAGGAAAAACATAATTTCCACTAACATGAGATAATAAGATAATGGCTTTTGTGTAGATAGCTTCTACAACTAAGGACAGGGAGCGCTAACATTGGTTTTCATGAAAGAACAAGTATTTACCGCAATGGCAGCAGTGTTGTTGGCAATATCAATATGTCTACCTCTATCTAAAGATTCGACCGTATGTATTCTAAACATGAGTAAAGGAAGACCAAAGAAACGATGGATGGACTGTGTAAAGAATGATATGGCAAGAAAGGAGGTGTCTGATGACATGACAAGTAATAGATTAGTACACAAGACATGCTGCGCCGACCCCAAATGAATTGGGATAAGGGCAAGAGAATGATGATGAATTTTAAATATTATTTTTTTGTTTGAGTGGTCGCAAGCCGACTGCTTAGCATGAGGTCGTGGGTTCGATTTTTGGGTCGGGGAAAATCTTATTGAACTTTTCCATCAGGAATTTCTCAGATGCACCACGGAGACTTGATTTGTGCCAGTTTGATGGCTATAGGTTCGCCCCCTATTACAATGAACTTAAAACATAACTGACGACATGTGGGTGTACTATTAGGTACACCTAGCCAAACCCGTCGAGGTTTACAGGCGTGATGTCATGTATATTATGTTCACAACCGATTGGAAATTTCAAACCCAATTTCAATCTTCACCATTAATAAAATAAACACCAACACAAGAGTACTTCCCAGCCATTCATCCCTACCTCTCCCCCAGATCTCAAAGTTACAATATAAAAGTGCACAATAACCGCGCAACTTGCACCCAGCAACCGTCTGCCGGCTCTTATCTCTTGGATATTTATGTGGCTCTCGGCCGCACTCACTTTATCTAGATAGCTAGTAGAAAGCCGGGATAGTTTTGTAGTCTAGCCTACGTTGCGAGTACTTGGACATTATAGTTGAGGATTATTGTCAGAAAGCGATGAGTTGAAAGAAATGTGTTATTGTAACACATTTGTAAGTCTATACTAATATCATAACAACAAAAAATTTAAAAATAACTTTAGCTTAAGATGTTCATTATCTTTTAAAATGTTCCAGTGAGGTATTTTATAACCTAACCTCGTAAGGTTGAACTTTGTAGACTAAACAAAGCATTCTCATCTTTGTATGTTTCAAAGAATCTCTTTAATATTTTTTATTACATACCACACATGTAACTACTTCACAAAAACCACTAACCAAATCCACCCACTCAACATCTTTAAGTTCCAAACGGTAAGGTTCATAATACAACACAAACGCCGCCGCCACGGGACGTCGCCTTCGATTACCATTACCCCATTTCACCCCATTTGACTTTCAACTCGACGAAAATAAGCATCTAATGCACTTTGTTTCAGTACTACCCCAGATCAGGGGACGGTATTTTAAAAAGTTTTTTTAAACGAACAAATTCACCGATGAGCGGATCCTTTTTTTCTGAACCGATTTTATAAAGGTTCTCGTCGCTCTGGTCTTCTGTTTTGAGCATGTTTTCTGATTTTCGGGAATGGCGACATCGGTTGGATGACTTTCCATTTGAGAATACACAGAGTTGGGCTTCTACCTCTCAAGCTTATGATTTGTGTTCGAAAAAACCGGTCAACTTAGGTCGTATTGTGTCGAGACTCGAGCCGACTCAAATGTGCTTTAGCGTGATTAAAATACTCAATACTCAATACTCAAATAGGTCTTTATGTATGAAATTGCCGCTTTTTTTTCTCACATTTTGTTCTGTTTGTAACTTTGACGTATAGTTATGTTTTTTCCTAATTTTTATTTTTGTTGGATTAATTGTTAAAAGACATAAGCACCTTTTATAGTTTTAAAACCGTACTAGTAGTTGCATATTACCTCATAGGGTAGTGCTAGTATGTCAAAACATCAGTTTCAATGTGCCGTCGGTTTCACTAATTCAAGTAGGTATATTTTTGTCATAGACTGTGTTTTGAGAATTTAAGGTACGCAGTGCAGCGCAGCTTTTTTCACTCTAACCATAGTTTGCAATTGCATCTTAATCGGTTTAGAGGTATCAAAGAAAAAAAAAAATGTTAGTATGGAAATATCACTTTTCACGAAATCGTCCATAAAAATCGGCAATTTCATACTTAAACCCCTAATATGACGAACGTATTTTGCTAATCAGAATAGGTGTAATAATAATAGGAGTAATTGCTGCAAGGTCGGCTTTGGTGCACAATAAATACTCATCATCTTCCTATCGTTCCCATTCTACTTGGGGTCGGCGCAGCACGTTTTCTTATTCCATTCTCCCCTGTCCGACGTCACGGAATCATTAACTCCTTTCTCTTTCATATCATTCCTCACACACAATCCATCCATATTTGCTTCGGTCTTCCTGTCTCTCTCCATCCATCAACATTTGTATTCATCACTCTTTAATAAATAGGTAATGCTGGATCGAAAACATAAGAAATGTGTGGGCATCACCCTGACGCGCGTGATGCCCACAACCCTGACTGTTATTTTCCCTTGCTTAGAAACACAACATCTCACCCAAATATCTCCAAAAATCCATCCAAGTCGTAAATAAGCATACACCTATTCCATTTTCTTGTCGGACAGGTATATTTACGAAGATACGAAATAATTTATTGTTACTACAAGATGTTGATGGCATATTCATGTTGATTCATATTATTCGTCTGTGAGTCGGAGTACCAGGGATTCAGAAGTGAATGGGTATAAGATTAGCGGCTCCCGTCGCCTTTACGAGTCGCAGATTGAACAAACGTAGGATGTTTCTTACTGAAAATTGTTGAGAATGTGTGAGAGAAGTATTTTGGTATTTTGATGTATTGCTGACAATTTTGTTGGAACTTTTCGTGTGTTTTTTTTTATTTTTAATTCAGCTGATTTTTACGTACTTATTCAAGAGCTTGTGTAGGTAATTTGTTTTTTTTTTTATCGAACCGGTACCTTCAAACAGATAATCTATTGAAATATTTGCCAGTGTCCGGTGTTTTCAAATTGGTCCGTAATTGGTCCATACAAGTTTACGCGAACCTGTAGCCCTCAGGCATATCACTTTGCACAATGAATTCGTCACTTTCCAGCAGTCCTCAAGAAACAAAACACAATTTCTTCATAAAATATCAAATGCCTCATTAACTCGGAAATCTCCTAATAAAGCTTAAATAACGACTGTTTACCGTAATCCAACACAATAATATGCCCACAATTACGTTAAACACATCTCCGAGAAACATTATCATGGCGGCTAACGTTTACCTACGCGTTAACGTTACGGCGCGTCCGGACTAGCGGGTAACATGATGTTAATGGCATTAATTGCTTCACTTCTCAACTTTACAATAGGGTCCCGGATGTTCAGGCGAAATTTAGAAGAGCGTAACAACAGGATGAGGACATAAGACCAGCTTTATATTTGCTTAGTTTGACGCACGTAAGTACATAATTATTACGATTTGAACTTTGAACTGAAACTTCCGAGGTCCTAGATGCAATGTTACTGTTATTTACAAACAAGGTAGGTACTAAACTGCACAGAAATTTTAAACACAACACCTCGACGAAAAGTCTTTTTTTTTCTACGTAGACAACCAAAATGATTTGGACTGTAATTTTGTGGTGTGCACTAAAAAAACATTGTCATACTAATTTATCATTATTTTCAGCCTGTGTCGTACAAATGTAGGACAAATGCATCCCTTTTTCCTTTCCAATCTACTCTTTTTTGACATATTTTATCTTACCGACTGTTGATAATATATGTCGGATCCGGTCATTAGTACGGACATAAAATGAATCGCAAGTTCGCTGGTGGTGACGTCACGTGACCTACTTACAAGTCTACCTTCACCACAGCGTGCTTCTACAGAGCCCTGATGTTCACGGCTCGAGGTGACGACGACATTGAGCATCTGTTTGCAGTGGAGTTGAGACGTCCAGGAACTGTACCCGATTCATCCCCGTGTTATTGTGTTAAGTTGTAATCTCAAGTAATTCGTTAGTTTTGCTAGAAACAGTGTATCGCACCCAGCGTATTTTAATTGCAAGAAAACCCATCGTCTGCCCACATGATTTACGAGCCTAGCGGAGTAAATCCTGACATATTCGACATATAAATATCCGCTGTATTATTTGATTCGACTATCAAGCGTTTCATAGAACACCGACACAATCCCTAAACAACGCTACGCTGCCGGCGCGTAAACGCAGCTTAGCAGCAAAGTTCAGTCGCATTAAACGCTCGCTAAACCACGATCACTGTAACTAAACCACAAAGCGAGTCCACTAAAATTGCCGGCATGATTATATTATTGTTTGCACTTCGCATTGTCCTGTGATGGTAAACTGAATTAATTTCATATCCTTTACGAGTCCCTCATTGAATCAAAGCTGCGTTTGTGGTCATTACTTTTTTTTTTACTCCTCTTTTTATTCTCTGTAATGTATCGCACACTTTTATTACGGAAGGGACTTTCTGCATTTTATATAATACGTACGACTCGACCTTTAACTATCTCTTTGATTATTCTTTCTACTTCATCATCATCATCTGCCTAGCAGTAGCGAAGGGTCAATTTTTTTAAGAGGTAAGCCGGAGTACGTGTCTTTAATGTGATTAAATTATTTGTCTATAGAATACTGACTTTGCCATTTGTCAAAGGGAACCCAGTAGGAATCGAGTTGTATGGAACCTTCGCCACTGCTGACAAGCCTTTTCCCAACTATGTTGGGAGCAGCTCCCAATGTAACCGGATCCAGCTGAATACCAGTATTTTAGTAGGAGCGACTGCCTATCTAGCATCCACAACCCAGTTAGTACTGGGCAATACCCCTTGGTCAGACTGGTTGTTGGACTTTCGGGCCGCTGACTAGCGCAACGACTGTCAAAGATCTATAAATGACAGCCGGGACCAACAGCTTAACGTCTTAACGTTGACTATATTTTCCACATGTTTGGTTTTGTATGTACTAAAGTTGGTATATTTGCCTATATCTACTCCAATGATGCCGTGACGTCTGACAGAGGAGAATGGAAGAAGAAAACGTGTTACGCCGACCCTAAATAGAATGGGACAAGGGCAGGAAGATGGTATCTCTACACAACTGGTTATATTTTAGTCTAACAAGATGTAGACTAAATCAAGAAGAATTAGATCTCGCAATAATAACTATTATTAAAAGAATTCAACTTTATTGAATTTACCGGAAAAGTAATTTGTTAAATGTAGCAAGGTATGGCGATAAAGATAGATCGCATACAATTGACACGATAACACAAACAACATAAGTGTGTGTAGATACAAGACTGAGCACTATGCTAGATTTGTACATACTCGTACATAAGCCAGCAAAAGTGACTCACCAGTGTCTAAACGATAACAAATGAATCAGATAATTGAAGAGAAACAGTCGAATCACACTAGACATAAATAAAAACAATCAGCAAATAGAAATTGAAGAATCAAAACTGATAGAAACAAGGTGAACGTCTGAAAGACACGGCGAGTCTAAATATGTCAAAATAAAACACAAAACATACACGTTCATGAAGAAAATGAATTGCTGGAATCGATTGTAATTAGCTCGCACAGAGCATTAATCTATTTCTAATTATAGGTGAGATATAATTAGGAATTTATCTGAATTGCGACGGACTGGGAGAATTTATAGTGGGTATTATCGCACTAGTGGGAAATATAGCGTGATCTGTAATTATTGTAGAGTGACAATGTGGATTCTTAAAAAGATGATGCAACATCAATGATTGGTGGGAAAAGTAAACATATTTCGATAGCGTCGTATTTTGGTAATTATTACCTACCTTCTTGAACAAGAACATAATAAGAATAAATCTATTTTTGGGGATTTATATATTTTTTACAATTATATTTAACATTATTTACTAACTATCCAGAACTAAAATAATAATAAAAATATATAAATGTTTGAAAGCAAAAAAACAATTAAAGGGCGTCAAAAATTCGTCCGCGTCAATGTGGTAAATGCCCAGAAGGCTGGCAGCATTACCACGATGGATGGATGGATTTTTGGGGCGTTAAAAATGGTATATACCATAAATAAACACAACTTTCCATTTTTACGGACAACAAACGTGGTGTTTATACAAACTAGATATGAAAACAAAAACCACGTTACTACCAATTAAGTATTTATTTAAATGCCACATAACATTCAATAACAATTAAACTATTTTATCTACCAAATATATTTCACAACTACCTGTCCACATTCCATCAAACTTCAACAAGCAGAATAGAAACCACTATTTACGATAAACAATGCAACCACGCGCAGACCAGTACTCGATACATAGTCAAACCACAAATTGCGTTTGGCCTACGTAAGTCCACGTCCACACAATTCGGTGCGACCGTCTATTATCCCGCATCGCGCGGGATTCGCGTTTGTGTGATCTAAGCTTTAGCGTAAGACCACGAAGTAAATGCTCAAAAGAAGGTGCAACACCCTTCTCTGTGACAATGACTGCGGAAAAAACAAATGAAAGAAATTGCTTAGGACTATACGCACGGCGCACTTTCCGCCTTCGCAGGAAGATGTACCAATCGCGCGGATCGCTTGACGCTAGTAGCATCGACTGAAGTCGTGGACGAGGTGTTAGCCGTGTCTGTTGAGGTACGCATCTTTTTAACAATACCTAACAGATAAGCGAGTTGATATTTCTTATCTTACTTATACTATCCTACTTAATATTATAAATGCGAAAGTTTGTGAGGATGGATGGATGTTTGTAACTGTTTCATGCAAAAACTGCTGATCGAATTTGAAAGAAATTTGGCACACAGGTAGTTTATAACTTGGATTCATACATAGGCTACTTTTAATCTCGGTAATACGATCCAGTGGGACAATTACCGAAACTCTAGGCGGGTAAAGCCGTGGGCATAAACTAGTTCGCAGTATTCGTAAATTCCTTTGGCCTTTTGTACGCGTCCAACCTGTGTTTTACCCAATTTACTTAAATAAACTCGAATTGCTCTTTGGCTCCGATATATTTTCCACAGGAATATGTTCGGCTGGATTGTTCTGATTTTACGAAGCCATTGAAATGATAATAATTCATTATTGAATTGCGAAATTCTGGAAAAAGGACAATGGAATATAAATTAGTCGAACGGAATGAGCGATCATACTGAAAACACATGAAAATATCACACAGCGTTTAATGATAAATCAACGAGAATTTATTTTACTCTTTTTGACCGTTCATAATATGGAAGGTTTTGCTCGTGCTATTTTATTTTAAACAAAGTTTGGTTGAGTTCAATGAACCGAAAGTTACAGGGGCAGCTGCTGTTAAGCACAGTAAAACGAGAGTAAAAAACAAATACCGTATCTGGAAGAGATTGTCCCACAAATATGACCGACAGAGACGAAGCTCTACAAAGCCAAATCTTTTCTAAAACTGAATGTAGCCATATTTTCGGCCTGATACATGGTGGATTTTTAAGATGGTGTAGTACTCTAACGTCTTTTGATCTATAAGTCATTTTATCCTTGTAAGAAACTTTATAGATTGTCATCATAAAAAAAAACAATTTAAAAAAATCAGTAAATCAAAAAGTTCAGGATGTATAAGAACCTAATAACGTTTTCCTGTAGCGAGAAATAAAAAAAAAATCGCAGGGTCATGACGTGCATACAAAATGACAAATAAATAAATAAACATACAACGTATAACAAACATTTATACATACATCAGGACAGAAAAAAAAGTTAACAGCTTGCACGTCGTGACTGCGACAAGCAGGTTACCACTCAACATGATGCTGGGGACCCACAGCATAGCGCTGGTTTTCAGTGGTCACCCGTGAAAAAAAGGAACGTACAGTGGTTAAGAACTGATCATATTGCCCCATCTTAAAAATCCACCCTGAATTACTCACTTACTGTAGGTTGGTACAGTAAGTGAGTTACGAGCAAGTTCCGCGACAACCTATTACGTCACTAACCCATAGGTAAGCTATCCACTAGATTGCATATCTTGTCAATGGCTTGTAAATGCTAAACAGTAGGTCGATCATTCTGATTGGTTTAGCCTATAGGCGGTTAGTATCACATACCTGCATAATATTCCTTCCTATACATAGGTACATATCGCTTCGCCTTGTTACTGCTGCATCCGTAGCTTACTAGCTTGATCATAGTGTTCTATTCTATTTTCATTAAGCTGTAAAATATTGGTGACTTGTAAAATCCGTGGCTGACTTAATAAATTTGATGGTGACAAATATTGTGGCTCTTTACTTGACGCTTTCTTTGAAATATTTAGTTGGTTTTGTTTTAGAGACGAATTAGTTTATTAGAAGTTTTCTTTTTTTACCGTTGCTTACATATATGTATAAAATCAGAGGTAGTAAAAAAACCATATAATTCCCCATTTTCATTTATGGCAATTATGCCGATGTCGACAATTCTGCTAATGATTAGCCATTGTACAAACGATGGACAAATTGACAGATTTTACAATGATGCTAAAGAAATCACTTCTTTGTACCTTTGTGGTTATGCCACTGATGTGGAATATTAATTTTAATCATTTACGTATATTGCAAGCACGTCAGCGGCGTTTACTGAAATATGAAAATGAGGCTGTTCTTATTTCTATCGTCTCTTTGATAGAATTTTGTATGTTATCTGTTTTTATATTACACCCTACACATTCGCCAATGAATTCTAACGTTTCCAATTAACGCCTAAACTGTGCTGTTAACATACAAATTAAATACAGCACTACTGCACAAAACTGATTTGAGAAGCTCTCCTTAGGAAACTCGTCGTTGACTTGTAATAAGGAATAGTAAACTTGTTGTCGTGAGCAAACCATTAGTTTCCGGACTAGTTTTCACTAATCTGGTGTCGTAGATGTTCGTCTTATTTAATTACTCACTATTAACGATTTAGATAGTAATTGGAATTGATTTTGGGAGTAAATAGTTGGTAGAAGAACTAGAAGGTGGACGATTTTGGGTGTAAATAGTCGGTAGAAGGACTACAAGGCCGCAAGGTGGAGTGAAAAGTTGTGTGGTAATCAGTTATCGTGGTATGGACATGTGATGCGGAGAAATGAGGAAAATGTGGTGCGGAAAATGTTGAGTATGAATGTAGATGGTTTTAAGAGTAGAGGAAAACCAAAGAAACGATGAATAGACTGTGTGAATGATGATATGGCTAGAAAGGAGATAACTGCTGCGATGACGAGTAACAGAGAAGTATGGAAGAAGAAGACATGCTGCGTCAACCCCAAGTAAATTGGGATAAGGGCAGGAGAATGATGATGAAGGACTAGAAGGTGGATAGGAGGTTCGTTTTGGCTATTGACTGGCAAAAATACCGTCGTTCCTCCCGAAAGGTGTTACCACGAGTAGTAGACGGAACTTTTGAAGCCTTAGATTTATATCATAGACGGAACAACTGATCGAAAGACGTCCCAACCCATGGTATCTGCTCCGGAGTTATTACTGACTTGAAATACGAAGTAATTTAATAGGTACCGAATTTATCAATATCAAAAACTATACAAATTGCGTTATCGTGAATTATCTATGTTGTTAATAAATGAACAGCCTTTTTAATACAAAAAAAGGAAAAACCACAGAAACGAGACGGAATTTTTTCCACTTAACAAAGAAAAAATCACAAACTAACTGTTACCCATCACTCAGTCTTTGATCAGGCAATAACAGTTACAATGATAGCCCCATAGCCCACACCCTGTCGATTTGTCGGCTATCAACGTCTAATGTCGTAGCTGGGCTATATCTTCATAGTTTTCTTATGGCTATTTCGGCTATTCGACTTTTTGTCACGAAAACCTTTATTATTAAGACTGCTCTTGTCACAGATGTGGCGAAATGTGATGGCGACTGTTTTTTGTTTTATACGTTTTTGTATGACACTTACTTTTATGATCGATTTTGGCCGAAAAATCATTTACTGGTCGTAAATGATTTTTCGGCCAATAAATGAGCTTTTCAATAGTTGATATGTTACGGGTAATGCTAGAAGCAAAAATAAAGCTAGGTTTACCCGGGGAAACTTAGTATTACTCAAGCTTTTTGGGTAAACTCCGTGTAATGACTAGAATAAATTTAAATTTGGAGGTCTAGCTTTCTTATTACTGGCGATTTGATGCAACCCACTTGGAAGTATCGCTCGCTATGCTCGCTCGGCTCGCGCGCGTTTGGTCACAGTTCTAACCTAACCTAACGTATTTGGTCGGTGTGCCCTAAGAATAAAAAGGATATACGAGGAAGATACACACTGCTACCAGCCGTACCTAGGTAAACTTCCTCAGTGTCGAACTTTAACCAAAAACATTGGGTAATACGAAGTTTATCCGGGTAAACCTAGGTTTACTCCTTCTTTTATCATTATCCGTAACGGATATATTATGTAGTCGAGAGTAGACGGTTTTCAATATCATACAATTATACCATACGGTAAATACGACACCAGATTTTAGTGACAGATATCACGCAGTTTCCCATAAGTGTCATCTATTTTTTATTTCTTGTTTTATATTGATTTAATCAGATTTTTGTTTCACGGTTCAAATAAGGGTGAAATCATAAAATTGTAACTTGAAGATATTGAAAAAAAAATATATATGGGGGGGTCTTTATTAGAGCAACAAAAACAGTTTTTAGAATGTTTGTCTGTCTGTCTTTCTGTCTGTATGTTTGTACGCGCATCACGCAAAAACTACGGCATGGATTTGAACGCAGTTTTCACCACTCTACTGCTAGATGCTTAACTTAAAATATAGGCTACATTAGATATAGTTTTGGATCCAATAGTTGGTACTGTGCGAAGCAAGGGCGGGTCCGCTAGTTATAAATAAAGATAAAACCATCATCAAATAAGAAGGTCAGTTTAAAACCTTCTCATGACCATAGCCCTGTCATTAAAATTGTACCTAAAAACTTCGGTAATTCAGTGAATGAAAAGGAAAATATTTTACAGCCAATCATATTCTCGTCATATTATATCCGGGACATAATTTTATCCTTTGTAACAACGTAAAGGTCCGTCAGACGTGAGGTGAATGCTAACGTGACTCAGCAGAATATTCTCATGATGACACCACTTATTTTATTCATCGTCACGAATATCGCTTCCATGAATGGGCTTTTATTTTTAACTACCTACTTTTTTTCATGTTTAATATGTTATAGATAAATACAGGGGCTTCGACGCATACTGTTATCACGAATTCAGTAGGTACATTATTCTAGAACTGATTCTATTACTAGACTGCTTCGTTGATCAGTGGTCGCAAGCGCGACTGCTGAGCATGAGGTCCTGGATTCGATTCTCGGGTCGGGCAGAGTGTGATTGAGATTTTCAATCAAGAATTTCTTAGTAGCGGCCACGGAGCCTGGATTTGTGCCCGGTTGATGCAATAGGCTCGCCCCCTATTACATGGGACTTTAACATAACTGGCGAAATATGGGTGTACTGTTAGGTACACCTCTGCCTAACCCTTCGGGGATTGGGTGATGTTATGATGTTTATGATTTTAGAAAAATCTTAAAACAGGCAGCCTAGAAAATTCTAAAAGTTTATTTTAAAAATCGGCATCATTCAGAAGTGCAACACCTATTATTTTCTAAAAACCATGAAAAATGTCATCACGGGGCCCTCCGGCGAGAGATTTTAGAATCATGCTAAATTCATGTTAGTAGTTTGCGCACAGCCTATGTAGTGTAAAACACACAATTACTAAACACAACTACGAATAATAGAACGTCTAATTATTAACTACAGTGTCACCAACAAACATAAATTAATTTTCCTACACACGAACATAGCTTGTATTACATCATTAAAATAACTTCGAACTTAAATTAAAATGGCTGCAGGTAATCCCTTCAAAACCGTTGGCCATTTCGGTGGGATAATTCCATTATTAAACTTTTCTGTCGATAATTAAAGCCTCATCAGGTGTCGTGAATTCGTGTCACATTCACATGTTTTGAGCAAAGGTAAAAAGTTGGAACGCAATGTATTGTGCTGTATGGTTCCATTGACGCGTGGCCATAGACGGAACTAACGCCGCCATCTTGTATTTCCAATACAATTTCAGAGACGAACAGCACCCATCTGGTAAGACTATTTAACCATGCTGCACTGTTTTTATTACAATATAAAAATCAATATCTAATCTATAGATTCCTAAACCAGGGAAAATTAAAAAAAGTAATGCAACGCATAATTAGTTAGTTAGTAGGGCACAATTACTTTAAAATAAAAAAGTAACGAACATATTGTAACATTTAAAAAATCCAGGTAAATTCACTGGCCCCATAGACAGGTGCCCCATTTTTCACCGGACGCCGTCCAAAGGTTGTAAAGGGCTAATTGTGAAGTTTCAGCCACGCCACGTCGAACCCCGGCGGAGCACGAAAACTGTGGGCTCGAAACAAAAGAACGATTACCGATACAAAGCCGAGGATAGTACGCAGTCATCGCGCTCCCTCGCAACGAAAAACAACCTGTTTTTAACGACGCACTTAATTACTGGAGTTTTAATCAAGTTCTGCGGATCCATAAAAATGGGGGGAATGGAGAACGGTTTCGACGTTAAAAATAAGACGTTTAATTTTTGGATTTGGGGTACGGGGTTCAGAGCTAATTTCTTAGGAGGGTCGTTACTTTTGGCAAGTCCTTGACTAAAAATAGACTGTTTCCGTCTTGTTTGTTAATGAAGTAAGTGGCAAAAACGGATTATGTGTTGTTTTACAAATGACATTTACTGATACTGATACTGTTAGCCTGTGTCATCCCACTGCTGCATTGAACTGAATTCCAAATTCATCGATCCCTGGCAATGTGGACCACTAGTCGTTGGTTTTGTCCAGTTCGTCCCGCCATCTCCTGTGAGGTCTACCGCGTCGTCTTCTGGCTGTGTCAGGGCTCCACATCGTGGTTATTTTTAGCCCACAGCTCCTCGGGCATGTACAAATGACATTTAGTTGATCTTATTTCTAAAGATGAATCTAAAACTGGCACGCCAGTATTTACAATTCGTGTTGAGGCAGTAACCTCGAAACAAGTTTAATAATCTTCTGAATCATCATCTACCTTTCAGTCAGAGATGAAAGATTTAAATCGATTTATTGTCCACTTTCCTTAAAAGTCATCCAGCAAGGAACGACAGATACAATTTTCAGTATGATTGAGCGAGACAATCCTTAGTATTCAAATGCCATTGTCAACGAGACAAAAACATGGTTTGACTCAGTAGAACTGATCAATGGAATTAAACATTTGTCATAAACCTCTACTGAACTTAAGGTTCGTGCTATAATCTAGGTTGAAACAACCACCATACTCGACAATGAATATCTAGAACAACTACCACGATGATTAATATTCTAGAAGATAAGTTACAGATTCTCTCACCAATCTATACCAACATAGATCCTCCTTGACTTGCTGTCAGGCAATATCTAACTCCATTCAAACACCAGACAATGGAACTGGGTCGTATTTTATCTCCGTCTAAGTTCTATCTAATGTCAAATCGCTATTATGTTGGATCAAAGGGTGCTGCCTAATTGAACACGACGTCCGGGGAACGTCTTTAGCACGACTAAAATGTTGAACTGCAAGTAAGTTTGTAGGTATATGTAAGTGCAATTTCATTGGCTGAAACTAGGGTATGCACCCAATCCACAAATACCTTGAAAGAACCGTGAAAACCGGGTATGAAAATTCTCTATTAAGTAAGTCGTGATAGCTGACCTTCTAACTCACGCAAATCGTTCTTTTAAAATTTATAAATACAGTGTATTTTAAACTTCATTCTTCAGCATGAGAGTCCGCGATAATGATGGTATGCAAGCAACCAACTAATATAGTAGTACATCACGTTAGAAAACAAGTTATTACTTATGTCTTAAACATAACCGGCGAAAAATGTAAAGGCGAACCTTTTGCCATCAACCCGGCAGAAAGACTCCGTGAACACCAATATCTAGTTTCAAAATACTAAAATAAGAATAAATGAGGGACAGTGCCCCTTGGAAAAATGACACATGAACTTTTAGAAAAGTTTGACTACGTAAAGAGTCGTCGGCTTTTCCTAAAGCCGATGTGCTACACAGGGTGTAAGGGACAGCCCTCCACAAACTGACAGGGTGCATTTAGCTCTTTATTTTGAATCATATTCCACCGGATTTTTTTTAAATTTCAGTTACTATTCTTTTATTACAATGTAGAATGACATTCTCTGTAAGCAGCACTCCATTTATGTAAATAATATGGATAAAATCAAAAATCCATTAAAATAATCTAACGAACGACGCTTGCAATCAGCTGTTCACTTCCTGCCTACCTACAGAGTTCATCGAACTCGTCGTCGCGCTTGCCGTTCGCTACGTGCGTTTTGCAACAGTAACGATACATTGCGTATGAGGAAATAAAACAATTAAAATTGATTGGATTCCCATAACATTCCTGTAATATTTTCTTGTACCGGTCATCTTAGTATGATATACTGAATTCACCCCATCAGTTTGTGGATGGCTGTCCCTAACACTCACTATTAACGGTGCTGTAGTACACTCGATGAAAGCAACCTTTACTCTAGATAGTAGCTAGGAGAACGTAAATGTAAACTAATCGTGAAAGTAACTTAAAAATTATACAGTTTTAAGTAAATATTATAAACAGTTTCCTGAAAATAATGAACAAGCAAAGTAAAGAAAACCCGTACTACGTAGATAATATTAATTAGTATTATATTCTCCCCTAGAGGTAAATAGAGTGAATTTGTTTTCATAGCACGTTCTTATAAGTTGATAAAATGGAAATTGTGTCTTCGGTTTTTTATGTGATGTTTTCGCAAAAAATATTTAAGATTATTTGTCGTGCGATGTACTGATAGACGCATCAGAAAGGTCCTTACAAATAATTAATTTCTTTGAAATAATTATCTTGGAGGCTACCTATTCGAAAATTGACGTGGCACCTTTTGATGTCGTTTTATTTTAGTTCGCTTTTTATGCAGTCGAGTTATTTTTATTTTATTTTCTTTTTTATGCCTATTGTATGTTGCCGTATTCCGAGCGTTTCCGCGAGAAAAATCTAGTTTCTTAAATTATATTGCGAAAGAGAAAAATAAACAAAGGTATTCTTTTGGAATTTATGGCGTTTACGTTGTTATTTAAGAAAAATAGACCATTATCAAAGGTGCAGGTTAAAATCCAAGGTGGCTCAGAGAGATATTTCGCAATGACGCTCGCTCACGAAATGCTAGGAATTTTTCCTGACGTCACCAATGTGATAAATGTGGAGCTGCTTTTATATGTCACTACGTTGAGCAAGCAAATATGGCGCTAGACTGAAGAGGAATGTAGCTGTATCGCGATTTTTAGGAAAAATATAACTGACTGGACTGCAATAGCTTGAAATGAACAGTTTGTAGAAGAACAAATATTTTTAAGTCAAGTATTCCGTGAAAATGTTGTTTTCTGAGTCTAAATTGTACTCTGCTGTAGCAAGGCACACACAGGAATTAAACCTCTATACCCTGGTACACACGGCCGCACATCAAGCTGTACATTTCCAGTATAACATGGCCTTGCTTTGTATAGATTTTCTGTGCAATGAAAGATCCGCATAAAGTGGTTTTGTATAGATTGACTAGCCGTCGTGTTTACAAATCAGGAATAATATAAAGGAATAAGGAGTAAATGATAACGTGACGATTGACAATGAAGAATGAAAGAAATTCAAATTTACATTTGAATTTCCTTTGTTAAAAAAATACCTAAAAAATGATCATTTCATAGTTAGGTCCTTTTCATTCAGCTCAAGAAAACGTTTACAGTGATATCACATGAAAGGAGGTTTTACAAGTCGTCCCTTCTATGTTAGCGGTGGCGTGAAAGGGTATGATGGCCTGGTACTCCCGAAATGGGTGCGACGTGCTTGTAGGGAAAATCATAAGCTACATGATATCTATTGTGATGAAAACGGTATCTTTAGGTTGTGTCCTATCGTCGGATATGTTTTCGGTATCATGATTTTATTTTTAGGTAAAAAAAATAGTTTTAGTTGCGTAGGTTTTTTGGTGCTTTGTTACACGGCAGCATGTATAGGTGTATTTTAAACAATTGCCTCGTAGTCGCGGGCGTGACTGCTGAGCATAAGGTTCTGGGTTCGATTCCCAGGTCGGCAAAGTGTTATTGGGTTTTTCCATCAGGAATTTCTCAGTAGCAGCCGCGGAGGCTAGATTTGTGCCCGGTTGATGGTAATAAGCTTGCCCCCTATTACATGGGACTTAAACATAACTGGTGAAATGTGGGTGTACTATTAGGTACCTACATCTCTGCCTACTCCTTCGGGGATTACAGGCGGGACGTTATGTTATGTGTAAACAACAAGCTGACCCGAAGCAAATACTACTGTTATTCATTCGGCATTCGTTCGGCTCGTGCTAATCGGAGAACTTCGGCATCTGAATCATGGTAGGCTCAGGTTGGCACAATTTGAGATCAGCCAAGTGAACATAAAATAAACGAATAAACAAAAAGGTAAAGAGTGTGGATAACTTAGAACTCTATTTTAAAATATTTATGGCGAAAAAGTTCTTGGAAAAATATAATAAAACAAGAGCGTTTTACACAACAAAAAAAAAACAGAAACGTTCAACTTTTCAATAGATAGGTCATATTCCCTCGATATACAAAACTTTTTGCAATACAATATTTTCAATAAAATAGTAAACAAAACACCGGTTGAGTTTTCAAAGTAAAATGAAAATAATCAGCTAGACTACTTATTAATAAATTCTAGTAAATGGATCATTCTTCTGATTCTATTTAAGATAAAGGAAGTTATGAACTTAAATAGGTACCTATCCTGAATTCTGAATACAAAGTTGAAGGTAGGAATTATCTTGGCCTTATAGACACGACAGATATCTTTTATTGGGTAATTCCTACTGCTCTTATAATATCATATAATGCGAGGTAACAATGTCGTTCCAGTCTGACCTCTTGCGAAGCGAAAACAAAAAAAAAAGAATATTGTTAAGAACTTGCCACGAATCACCGCGAAGCGACGCTTCCAATGCGGAAAAAACAAGTAAAACGCGCATGTCGCTTGAGGCTAGTCTGATCGCCCGAGGCCGTGAATGGGGCAGTATTCAATATAAGTATTTTGCATCGATATTTTAAATATAAAAAAACCTAGATGCACAATTCTTTGCAAAAATCACACATCAGAAAGTGTCGTCGATAAATCAAACTAAAAATAAAACTAAAGAATCACAAATTCGAGTTTACACCGACCACATAAAGTTCTTAAAAGGCGAGCAACGCATGTTATGTCACTTTTCTAATTCGATTCCCGAAAAAAAATGCCTGTCACAAACAGTGAAATAAGTGCATACTTTTGTGTGTATCTTGAGTTTTTCACATATCAATGGTATTAATAGACCATACTTTTGGTAGTACGAGTATTACCAAAACCAACCTCTGTGGGAAAAATAAACATGTGTAGCTGTAGAACCTCAACATATAACATGATATAGATTCGTTTTGCCAAACTAACCCGTATCAGTAAGCCGCAACAAAGCTAGGTTGAGAAGAAAGAGTCAGGGATCTGTAACATAATATCAATTTGAAGCGTTCTCGAGCGCGAATATGACAGATTACTCCCCGTCACATTCAAGCTACGTTCCACAGCTACGTTCTCACATTTTTCACTCCATTAACTTTATTTGCACGAAAATGAGAAACTTGTCGGTACATTTTTGTATGGTTTTCAGCAGAATATATCCAATAACTCTTGAGTTAAATTCTTGAATGTTTTTAAAAACATGGATTCAAGATGCTTCAAACTGTAGCGTCCAAAGTTGCAATGTAAGACCGCAGCGACACTACTGGTTGGCGCAGTGGTTAAGCCATTGGCTTCTGCGCTGCGTGTCGCGGATTCGATTCCAGCACGGAACAAATATTAGTATGACCTTCAGATAGTTGTTCCGGGCCTGGCTGTTTATTGTAGGTATTTTAATATTTTTATTTTTTGATATGTATTCTGATTGTGTTTTAATTGTTTTTTTGTTAGCTTATGTAAGTTATTGTATCTTGGTGGTGGTAACATCGCATTGGCGTTATAGCTGTAAAGGTGTTATTTCATAATTTTAAATAAATAAATAAATAAAATGTATGTGAGTTTAAATGTTTGTAAGCGCACCCCCGAGACAGGGGTAATAACCTAATGAGGGCAAAAAAAAGCACGGTTTCTGCATCTTTGGTCAAGCACCACCGCAGTCGGTATACCAATAGTGCTGTCACCGTCACTAACAGAGTTACAAGACGAATTTTAGGTTTGAAAAATGATTTTCGCAAAACAGAATAAGAGAAATACTGACTGGTACCGTCATAGTTGTGATGTCGCATTATTAATTAAAACCGCACAGGCATTGTCGCTTGCGTTTACTGTCAACCGCACCACCACTGCTGTTCCCATTTACAGTGCTCCTTAATACTTTTTTCAGGGAGAGACGGCCTGCGGTGACGGACGCGGTGGTGAACGGTCAGGATAGGAGGATGGACGATAGGAGGCAGTGCCTCGCCTCCGATTACACGGGACGTAAAAATAACTATTAGTTATGTTTACTATATGTAGGTATCTGCACCTCTGCCTAACCCTTCGGGGATTACAGGTGTGACATAACGTGTCGATCATTAGAACAGGATAACGATTCGCTGCCATTTGCCATTCTGCTCGGTCATGCCACCTGCAAACGACTTGAAGATACGTAAGAGGAAATGAGCAGCACATCAGTGCGGCTAATTTCCGCAAACCATTTGTTTGTTCGTTCTTCGACTAATGGTTGCAGGAGATGGCCCTATTTACCAGTAGCAAGTATACTTGGTACTTTAGATATAAAATAAGCATTGTTATCATGATATCGTTGTTCTGGAAACTTACTATTTTGTCTACTAACTCAAAATAAAGTGACAAAATGTCATTTAAATGGCATTTCAAAATGTCAGGTTTTTTTAATCATATATTGGAGTTGAAGTTGAAAGATTTCGATGTTTAAAGATTTCAATAATATTCTTGACCTAAAGTTGATAACCATGGTTGTAATTAAAACCAAACCGGGTTAAAACAATGTTGTTCTGAGCCTCTCTGATATTACGCATGCATACGATCGCCCAAAATTGTGAGTCGACAAACAACCGCTTCTTTAACCAATTCCCCAACTCTATATTAAGCAAAGACGTTTAAATCTAAACCCGATTTATTTATCGAAGCAAAAAACTTTTATTTAGCCGCAGTTACAAGCTTGGCTCACCAACTTTTATTTGCGGGTTTCGACGCAGACCCACACTCGAACAGCGACGCGACGCGGCCACGACCTACACGCTCAAGCGACTCGTGCCTTGCTATAGCGAGTGCGGAGAAAACAAATGAAAGAAGCATGGCACGAGTCACCGCGACGCGACTGATTTGCGGTGCTTTGTTACCTATTTACGTTAAGGAAACCAGTGACGAACGCGCGTTTCGCAGTGTTGCGCCGAGGCTGTGAACAAGGGCTTAAGAGGGAACAGGGCCTGCGTGGAATTTGGAGAATAGGTATTTAAAGAAACTATTGCCGTCGTGCTGCATCAAGAATACTCCCGTAGAATGCGATAGAGACAGGTGCAGTTCAGACCGATTATATGACAAAAATTTAGACGAGATCGACGTTTCGTATTCCCGTTTTTTCGCCTCGAAAACTGAGCCAATTTAATTATTTTTAACATTAAAACTTTAAGAACTTCTTTTATGTTAAATACTTTTCAAATTTGTCTGTTAGTCCTCTAATCACGACTGTAAAAATCGTTTTTTTTAGTCAATTTCGGAGGATTATATTTACTTTCATATTAGTTGCTGAAAACATCATGAGGAAACCGGAATGTCCTAGAACCAAAAATTCGAAAATATGTGACATCTACCAACCCGCACTGGGCCCGCGTGGTGGATTATAGCCCATTCCCTCTCATAGAGAGGAGGCCTGTGTCCCAGCAGTGGAAACATTATAGGCTGATTATGCTATTCTATGCTATGCTATTAGTTGCTGAAACAAGAAAATTGCAAGGACGTGTCTACAGCAGACCTTGATTAAATTAAAAAAAAAATGACTGCTCTAGAGGTATTCAGGAACAAAAAATACATTTGTATGGAAAATCGCAGACCCTGTTCCCTCTTAAGTCCAAACGACGGCAAGCGCTCGAACAGCGTCGCCGTTCATACACATCAATTAACTTCAGAAACTCCCGCTTTGACAGTTACGAACATTAGAGGACTAAAAAAAGATATATTACTCCATTTTGCATAATAAATTGAATTAAATTTTGTTGAAAAGAGCCCCTAGAGGGCGCCATCTCGCAGGGTTATCCGTTTGGTGAAAACTGTAAGACTGATTGGCTTGGCCCACAGGTGCCTGTAGATTACATCTCCGATAGCGGATGGGTACATCCGCAGAGACCCAGGTAACATATTGAGCTTAATTATTCGACATTGAGAATTAATTTACCAGACCACTAATATTATTTTACTTGTTGAGTGAGCAGGAAAAACTTAAATGTAGGTCAGTATGAGAAATGCGGTAAAATTATTCTTTCTTCTCATGCATTGTTTGTATAAGATCTTATGACGACAGGCCGTGTCGACGTTCGTGTTTCACGCGCGCCTCAAAGAGATGTCAGCAACCAAGTAGGGGTGGGTCCGCATGGGCCGGTGCCTGCCAGGGCTGTGGGACTGTTCGAAAGAGATACCGTGGCCCTGGAACACAAAGGGCAAAGAAGGAACATGGATGGGTTTTAGTCAGTACAAGTCTGACACTCCCTTCCGCTGCACCCAGAGTGGGGCGTCATTTGATGATTTCCCATCCGATCAATGTCGAAACTCGAAACCAATTTTCGATTGAAAAATTAGACTTGATTGAACGTACCTTTATACTACGTATGTATATAGGAAGATCAATATTTTAGCCAATAGGCGCAAAAACTCACCGAAATTCACAAAACTAATCGGATCGCCGCGCCGACACAATAATTTTACAGCTTCAACATGAAATATTGCGTAAAAAATGCACCCATATTTTTTTGTAATCTAATAATATCTCTCCACAAAATAAAATAACCGAAATAGCTCCAGGTATTTTCACGAGCATGCAAAAAGCAAATGACATTGATGGCCCAGTATTGCTGACAAAAACTACGAGTCGTGTGAAGCGAGCAGTGAAACCGTTCCTGGTGCAAATCCTCGTAATGTCTATCGGATTTTATCGATGCTCGTTAGCCACACGTTCCGACGTTGAATTGCATTGTCAGAACCAACTTCGGCTGTAGATATGGTAGACCGATCTTGTATTTCAGTTTAATTGTCCCTGAAAGCTTTGTGGGGTAGGTAGTCAAAAACTGAGAATTTTCGTATTGTTTGCGATTTTATGTATTGATTTTACCTGTAGATTCTAGTACATATCTGGAAACTTAACCTCTGGATGAAAACTTAAAAATATACATTATTTTACACAGCAATACAACAGCTGACACCGCAAAAACTTATTATAATTCCATTTCCACAATTTAAAAGGTAATTTAATAAATAATTCCCACATTAAAGCTTTCTCCGAACCAATATTTATGGCTGTATACTATCCATAAAATAAATACTAAGAACTTGTAACATAAATCAAGTGCACGTGCACTCAACGGCAGTAAAATTACATATTTATGTAAATAAACATAATTCTGATAATACGTGATCTTTCGTCAATAGTTATGGGAACATTTACATGCAATATAATAACGTATTTCTTTTATATGAGTTGCAATTGATGCATTTTTGATGGTGCACGTACGATGTCAAGGGACCTTCGGGCTGTCGATACGTGAAGGTGAAAAATAATAAAGTAATGTGGTGTGATATTCTTTCTTTTTTAGTAAAGGGTATATAATAACAACGTAACAAAACATTACAGTTGAACGGAGGCATACTAACACTACACAAACATTTCGCCATCAACCGGACACAAATTCAGACAACAAAATACACATATGCACATAGGTATTTTTTGTAGAATATATGCTATGGAAAGTTGCAAGTATGTATAAAAGCGGGAAACAAACAGTTAATGGCTAAGGTATTCTTTTACAAATACATGTCATCCCGAGGCTTGAAGAATTTCATTTTTCAATTTGAACTTCCAACCTGTGTTCACATCGAAGTCACGAAAAGAAGAATAAAAATCCAAATTTAAAAACCGAACGCCAAAATTGTAACAAAGAAGGTTTTGGTAAGACGCCAGCTACGGATCGCAACACCTGTGGGCCACTGAGAGCCACTGAAGGCCACGATCGATACATAACTGGCCACCTCTAGTCGCATGTACGGAAATTTGCATTTTTTCGTCTAACCACACATAGAGTGTACCGTGGTCTCTCTAGGGATTAAGAAGGCTTTAAAAAAAGAGGGTTTATTTATATTTAATGCAAAGATACTCTGTAAGCTTCTTCCTTCCTGTGTTTTACACTTTGTTGTGGTTTTCATGAGTCGTGTAAATGGCTTTTTCTAGTGAAAAAATATTATTCTATACTTAGCTTAAGATCGTTTAATCTTAGATTGAAGCAGATTTCTGATCAAATATGTTTTAAAATATTATCATGAATATGCTAAGGTTGGTCCGTCGGTGGGTGACCACCCATAATTACATACCGAGTTTCCTCCGTGCCTCGGAAAGCACGTTAAGCTGTTGATCCCGACTGTCATTTGTAGATATTTGACAGTCGTTACAAATAGTCTAGTCAGTGGCTCGAAATTCTGACAACCAGTCTTACCAAGGGGTATCGTATAACCCAGTACTAACTTGGTTGTAGAGGTCACATAAGCAGCCGCTCCATGTGAAATACTAGTATTTAGTTGCATCCGGTTAGACTGGAAGCCGATCCCAAGTTTGTTGAGAAAATACTAAAAATCCGCAACCAATAAAACCAATAAAACCACAAATCATGAACGGATCTCAAACCACAATAGATCAAAAGTAGTGATCGTTCAATAATGCAGTATTGCAGCTTGAGCGCTCACTATGGCACAGGCAACAATACCTTATCGAGAGCCATTTCAAGATCTGAAGCCAGAGGTCCCACTTCAGATGAACGATGTCAATGACTGTAAGTTGGACGTAGAAGACGTTAAATGAAACTGCTTTTGTTGAATATTTTGAAAGTGTTTTTAAGAAATACACTGTGTTGAATGTTTCCATATAAAATTCTCAAGAGGGTAACTTGAGTTTAGTAAGGTTCTTAAGTCATAAGGTAGTGTAATGGGCGGTGCATTTTCAAGTTTGGCCCATCCATGCCATTTGATAAAATTTTAAACACCTTTTATGTGTCTATATCAAATCATTAGTCACTCAATCGTAACATTGAATATAGAAGAAATATACATTCAGTCAACAAAGTATCCGGAATGGATGATTTGTTTATGGTCCCAAATTCAATATTTTGTTTTTTTTTTGTTGTTAGATTGGCACAACTGATTTCCATTTTGGCGCGGACTTTGAATACCATCTGTTATTTAGATTAAAAACAGTTAAGTGGTTTTTAGTTAGATCATAACTATCTAGTGTGTAATGCGAATTTCATAATGAACAAAAATATCGAACAAAGAGATTGTCTTAAATTTTGCATCACCAATGAAATTTTGTGTTCGAAATCCCGAAAATATTACAGAATGCTTACAGTGAATCCACTTTATCAAAAACACGTGCTTATGAGTGGTACGAAGCCTTCAAAAACTGTCGAGATGTGATGGAAGATTTGCCTCGCTCTGGTAGGCCATCAACGTCTTTTTTTTTTTTTTTTTGGGTGGGAAATCAAAAACCCATCCATGTTCCTTCTTTGCCGTTTGTGTGTGTTCCAGGGCCACGGTATCTCTTTCGAACAGTCCCGCAGCCAACGTCTTCAACTGAAGTTAATAATAAATAATAATAAAAATCTTTATTAACAGGTGATTGTTAGTAACATCAGTGTAGCTCTGGCTCTTGTACTAGGATTCCCTGTATCAAGTTAACATCGCGAAGTGAAGAAAATAGTGACTGAAAATCCTCATTCAAGTTTAAGAAAGATAGCCGCTGAACTTTCTGTGTCTCACGAGTCTATCCGTACCATTTTAAATAATCACTTGGGTATGAAACATGTTGCCGCTAGTCCCAAAAGACCTGAATTTTCTTCAAAAACTCAATCGCATAAGAGTCGCTGAGAACATACTAGAACGAGTCAATTCCGACCCAACATTCACGAAACGCATTGTTACTGGTGACGAGACGTGGGATACGAGTTTGTCAAACTAGTCAACAAGCTTCGGAGTAACGCCTTACAACTGAACCGAAACCAAAAAAAAACACGCAAAAGTCCATCTAAAGTCAAAGTCATGTTGACCGTTTTCTTTGACTATCGCGGTGTTGTGAACTCCTATTTTTTATCGTTTCCCGGTACTTTTTTGACAGGGTAGTATAAACGTAGTAAAAGATGCAATAATAACGGCACTGATTAGCTAAAGACGAGCTCCGTTTGAGTTCGCAACTAATCGGGAAATTCCGAGATAACCACGTAAGCCAAACCGGAAACATTAGTGAACGAACATTAATAGTTTCCGAAAGTTACCAAAATATAACATAAAAACTACTAACAGTTTACTAAGCTTAGTTGAACTTATTACGGTAAACGAATTTCCTAGAATATTCTGAACTAGTGGCTGAAGGTGGACTTTGAAACGAAAACTACGGAAAGTTACATATAGTTTTAGTTCTACTATTCGAAATGTTTAGAATATCAAAAAGTAGTTGCTAGTTGTAGAGCTTGTTGGCAAAGAGTTCGGCCGGATAAGAACTACCGATGCGTTTTAACCACGCACTGGTTTTCAAATCCCGGTGTTAACGGGGAAATAATCATTCAATGCGATTAAATGAACTTAGACGGTTGTTTTGATTATTTTAATGATTATAACTCAGTAAAGCCATATTTGTTACGGTCGCTCACCATATTTTAATCAACTGACAACCTGATCCTGACCTACATATTGTAAAAAAGTAAGAAAATTTTAATTTGGCGGGCTAGTCTGGAGCTTCCACCTGAAGCCGAAGCGTTGAGAATCCAACACATCTGGACAAACTGTACATACTGAACTGGCTTTTAAAAATCAAAGCTAAGATTGGTAATAAATTGTGTTTAAGATGTGTACAGTCGATTGCACTGTGGTAACACTTTACCTAGAGCTGGCTTAGCGCAGAAGTCAGTTAACTGCTGGTTTCGTTACTAAGTTAATTTGTTTGTGTATTTGTTATTTTACCTCTTACTGCAACCCAAAGCAGCAACTCACCTGAAACAAATATAAAGGTCATTGAGGTTTTTGAAATAATACAGGTAAGTATGGGGTAACATAAGGGCCAGAGACATACATAAACGCGTTGCGTTGCCGCGAAACAAAGCGTTCTGTACTACCGTTCTGTGAGGTGACCATTTTTTTGTGATTTGGGAAAGTTGCTGGACGTATTTTCACCTCTCTGCTATGCATCATAATAAACGAATTGCTCTTTTGTTGTTATTTAGAAAACATTACATAAATATGAGAAGTCAGAACGCTGAAATGCGCGGCGCGTTGTAAACCGCTTTATGCGTTATAATCTTGTAACGTATTATGTGTGTCGGCCCTAACTGAAAGAACTGTAGAACAAGCGATAAGTATTTCCAATAAAAAGAGTCTGCATTACATCTGTCTTCCAACAAATTAAATTACAAAAGGTTTTATTCCAACCGTCGTCGACATAAAAACGCAGACTATACGCAGTACTAAATAATAAACCTACTCACACCGACAAAACTTTATACACTTTGGCTACAAAACCAGATTGATTAAAAATTTAAGTAAATGGCTTCCCACGTAGTCCACAATGTAAGACAAAATTCTTGTTCTTTTACTTTGTTGTTTAAAGTTATTTTAGAATAAACCCACACTGGTGGTAACAACGAAAAAAACATATATAAATACTGAACAGAACAACACGCCTGTAATCCTTAAAGGATTAGGCAGAAGTGTATCTATAGTAGACCCACATTTCTTCGCCAGTTTTGTTCGAGTCCCCTAAAACAGGGGTCGAGCCTGTTCCCAACAACCGGTCACAAATCCTGAATCTGGGCTGCTATTGGGAAATTCCTAAGGAAAAAAACACATTTAATGTAAGTATATTCTACAAAACCCTTAACGAAGCCGAAAGGCACTTGTTTTCAACGTCATTGTGATAATTTTTTTGTTGCAGACCATACCTGGGAACCTTCTAGTTACGGAGATATTGGGGGTCAAAGATCCAATTTTTTCACAAGTTTTTTTTTAAAACATATTTTTAATGTAAGATTATCACTTTAAACATCTCCACGACTCCCGTGCTATTCAATCCGTCCTTCAGCACAATGTTTTCAGCGAGTTACGTTGCGTCCTACCACAAAACGTGACTTTTCACCCAAAAAAAAGAGTCGTTTCCCAGCAATAATTTTTGTGTAACGTTACTTAGTTTGATGTTAAAGCTTGGTTGACGGCTTCGTTAAGGGTCTTGTTACACCCTGTATACATTCATGCTGAAAACATGTATATAATGTAGACGGTGATAAAGTATAAACATGAACGAAGCAAAATAACCTATGCTTGACCATGTTTTGGAGCGCGTAGCACGCAGCCAATCGGTGTTTCAGCCTACCCCTTTCCAAAAAGGTGTGAGTTTGTACACAAATTCGCGTCTACACACACAGGTAAAGCCTTAATTATAATAATGACGTCATCACACTCATTATAGCGAGCGGATGTCGTGGGAACTATCGATCGTGTGGCTACACTGCGCGCCCATGCGGAAAAATTATATACGATTATACTGGGACCATGTTTTAAGGAGTTATGCGGACAATTTGGAAAAAAAAATGTTTTTCCTTTGGCATGTTCTAGAACCAACCAAACTTGGTCCCTGACCGCAAGTCGCAAAAGTCCAAACTCAAGGCTTGCCAAAGGGCGATGGAACGTAGCGTATTGAGTATTAAGCTCAGCGACAGAATTCGCAATATCATAATATGCTCAAAAACTGGAATCGCTGATGTGGGCAACAAGACTGCTGGGTTGAAGTGGGATTGAGTGGGCCATATCTGTAGAATGCATCAGGACCGACGGGCCAGAATCGTCTATCAGTGGGTACCAGAAGACGGGGCCCGTCGCTGAGGGAGGCCTAGAAAACACTGCCGTGACGACTTAGAGGGGTTTGTTCGAGATTGGCCGGAGAATACCGCACGGAGAGAAGAGTGGAAGTCTAGCGGGGAGGCCTTTGCCCAGCAGTGGACACTAAAGGCAAAAGAAAAAAAAAATGTTCTAGAACCAAAAATTCGAAGAGGTGATTTCTAACAACGCGCACTTGGCCCACGTGGGAGATTACGGCCCACCCCCTTTCATAGAGAGTAGGCCTGCGTGAAAGCAGTGGGAAAATTATAGGCAGATTATGTTTCTTGCCTAATAAGGATGAAGGAACTCACTTTTCCGAATTCAGAATTAAAGTAAAGGCATTTTAAAGGAAATCATCAACTACTGACTAAAACCCATCCATGTACCTTCTTAGCCCTTTGTGTTCCAGGGCCACGGTCTTTCGAACAGTCCCGCAGCCCTGGCAGAAGTTTAAAGGCCTTAGATACTGTAACTTCTTTAGATGTTTACATCATGTTTTAGAAGTGTTTAATATTCTTCTGCTCTATTTTACATTTATTTCTCAATTATCTAAGTCTTGGTTATTTTTTATTTTTATCTTTCTCCTTCGCCCTATCTCAGAAAATTGTAAGTATTTTCATTTAATTAACTAAAGAAAATTGTCATTAGATAGTCTTCTATATATTTTACGAAACAAGTTTCCGTTTGTTCCACTATCATCTGGTCACTGCGGCAATGACAGCGTTTATTTAATATTTTCATGAAATACTTTCACTACTTATACCTTTACATTTTTTAATAATTTTCAGAATATTACAATGAAAAAATACAGTATGTACGACGACAATTTTTCGTTTTATGAACTACTGTCTAACTTTACAACGAAGTTATGGGGACAACGTAGTGTTAAAGGCAATTTAGACGGGTTTGGAGTATAAAACATTCATGGAACTGTGAATTATGAAATTATAGTTTCATATGAAGGTGACAATGGAGTGAAGCTTAGTATTTAACCATTTTTTGACGGACACTTTTTAGAAAATTAGTAAAGCGTTTCTTTCCTGAAATCCATGACAGTACTTTATATCTGCCTAGTCTTTAATGACCTATTTTAGGGTCGGCTTCCAGTCTAACCGGAAGCAGCTGAATATCAGTATTTTACATAGCAACTGTACATCTGACCTCCACAACCCAGTTAGTGCTGGGTAATACGGTACCCCTTGGTAAGACAGTTTGTCAGACTTTCGCGCCACTGACTACCTGTGACGACTGTCAAAGTTCTACAAATGACAGCCGAGACCAATGGCTTAACGTACTTTCTTTTGACCTATGTCGTAAATTTAGCATTCTAAGCTTGCAGTTTTTATCAAAATGCTTAAATGCCAACAATAATCATATTGCAATGTCAAATAGCATATTGCAATCACAATAATTCAGAAAGCAAAATAAATTATTATATTTCAAATATTATATTACTTAAAAATATAAATAAAAATATATAATTATTTTTTATGCAAAAAATATTTAATTCTAGGACCGCAAAACATTCAATATAAGATTTTTCAATTACCATTTTCTTTTTTCAAAGAAAAAAAATGTCTGATCTAAATTTTTCTGTTTCATTTAGTTGTAAACACATCACACCCGTATTCCCTAAGGGCCATACGCAGTCGTTTGTAGTACACCGACACAGTTTACTTACATTTTAACGTAGTTTTGGTTGACGTGTACTATGGCACGGTTTCCCAGTGACCCCATTCTTACGGACGTGACCTTCCAGATATTTTAATTGCAGCAATCAAGTGTTACATAATGACATATTAGCTACCAGGAACGGTAAATGCTGTGCTGTGTAATTCAATTGATATTATTCTATTTAGAAAATACAGTATTTCTTAAAGACTCGTTGTTCTAGATCTCTAAGAGTTGCAAGGAGAACTGTTGAGTTTAGTCCTAAGAATGAGTTTCGAGTCAGGGAAAGTTTTATTGGTTATTTTACGAAACTAAATTTTAGAATGAGCTACTAAAATCAATTCTTTTTATTTGTATTGTTAACGTACGAAAGTACTTTTTAATGATCTAACTGAAATAAATGGTCTGACATTTGAACATAAATGGTCTGATATTTGAACGTTCTCTTGAGCAACCCATAGCTAGCTATACCCCCCGCAACCCGGACTTGGGCCTCGGCCTGGTCAATAGCAATAGGCATGCCCCTTTTGGTACAAATATTGGTAGACTACACGTCACTTGTGAAAATTTTGCCCCTTCAAGAAAAATAGACGTGATAGTATGTTCATGGTATTTTCAAAAAGGAAAAATCTGCCCGTCAATAATTATGATAGCCCCGAGACTGTCGCATGTCATTTAACGCCACATTGGCTATCCAGGGCGTGGCCTTATTTAATCACTAGCTACACCATGTTTTTTACACACACGGTTTTAATTCCTTCAACAGAGTTATTGATTTACCTGTGATATTTTTAGTCCAATATACATCTTGTTCGTTTATCTTCAGACATAGGTACGTATACAATGTTAGAAAAACATAACCGTAGTTATTATCATTACAACACAAACAAACGTACAGACGCCAGCATATCAAGCTACTACAATCTGTCAAATTACTTTAATTGATTTTCAACTTTATCGCCAAAGCATTTGGTTCAAGGTTGATTGGGAAAATTTGACAGTTTCGGGTAGTTTGGTGTGCTGGCGTCTTTACCTGAGCTGAACGTAGTCCTCCCCAGAACCTCCCCTCGCCACAGAGCTACCCAAAAAGCTGACGAAAACAGAGAAGACGTTCATGTTAGAACAAAAATAGTGCTCGGCGAGCTATAGAAAGATCAAAGAGCTAAACTTGGACCCTCTTTGAGGGATCGAATTTAGACCAAGGTAATCTGGCACAGATTCAAAATAGAAGCATAGCTCAAATAATGAACAAGCTGAAATGTCAATGGGCCAACCACGTAACCCGTAGAAAAGATGAAGATAAGGGTAGACGTGTTCTTAAATGAAAACCGCGCATCGATAAACGAAAGGTGGGACGCTGGCTGACGGTGGCCAGTAGCAGCTGGGTGGGACTTGCCGAGAACTGCGACGAATTTCGGTCGATTATCGAGGCCTAGGGACAGCAGTAGAATGCTATAGGCTATTGATGACGATATACCTTATCGAAACCCTTTACCAACCCTGATGACAAACGAATCTTTTTACTAGATTGATAACACTCGTTTGTCTAGAGGTCGCACGCGCGACTGCTAAGCATGAGATGAGAGGATCTCTCCTGGGTTCGATTCTTGGGTCGGGCAAGGTGTTATTGGGATTTTCTATCAAGAGTTTGAAAGTAGCAGCCACGGCTTCCCCTATTACATAAGGAATCTACATAACTAGATGAAATATGGGTGAAATATTAGGTACACCTCTGCTTAAACCTTCGGGAGTTACAGGCGTTATGTTTTATGATAAGTTTTTACATATTTAAACCCTTTCACTCCGAGAATATCGGGTATGGATGCTTAACAAATATTCCCCAACATAAATACAACACGGTAGAAGCCGTTTAACATCCACTTAGTAACTTATGGTCTATATTGAACACGAAGCTATAAATAATTTATAGCTATAATAAACCGGCTCGCAATATGGGGAGCGATGACTTTCAACCTATTCGTATTGCTTTCGGTTTCAATTACTCCTACAACCTTACAAGCTTATTTTTGGTAGTATGTGGCTTGAGTAATGTTATAGGGGTTTTCTAGATTTAGCTCAACTAAACTAAAAAACCCGATTTTCTTGACGGGTTTAGTGGTAGGTACTGAAGAATTCCGGTATCCATCTCCTGGCTCCATAATCCCAATCTATTGGACTCGTCAATACGAATCAAATGAGCTCAAACTCGAGGGGTCTGAGCGGGGAGAGCCACTGAAGAGTTCCACTATCCACCTACTGGCTCCATCATCAGATCAGCTCGAAGATACCAAATTATAGTATTGTCATCCAAACTACATACACATACAAAGTTTCATTTCGATACGAATATTAGAAGTTGGTTAAAATTGACGTCGAAGATTTAATTACATTGTTACAAATGTAGCTAATGTAAGTATGTAAAAACTTTAACATTTTCCGTGTTAATAACATGTTCTCTGCAACTTAATATTTCCTTATAACTCGACGGAACCAGACCCACAAATATAAGGTGCCATTAAAATAAATGGACAAACTAAAACCACGGTAAAAAAAAATATAAGATAAACGCATTAGATACTTACAAGAAAATAATCAGCTAACGAAAATACAAAAAAAAATGTGGGTTACCCAATGCACAAACACATCCATGTCTTTGTTATATCATAATTCGGATACTACAAAATGTGCAGGCGCACGTGACTACATCACCGCCCGCCGCGTTCATTGTTCAACTCGTGCAATCTCACTCTAACATAGGTCTTAGGTAAAAAAAAAAACACTGTAATTAGTGTTTTTTTTTTGCTTTTTGTGTTTTTTTATCATTTTAATCGTGTTATCTTTGGTTACACGTACTGAACGCTGCATTAAAATTTGTCTATCTATTTTAATGGGACCTTATATATGCTCCTTTTCGCGCCTTTGCACCAGACCTTATCCTGTTTGGAACACAGATAGACCATGACATCGAATACTTTGTTCACGGTGGTACGTTCCCATGAGATAACTCGGCGACAGCACGGACAAAATCTAGTTAAGAATATTCCGTCGATTAAACGACATAACGATGAAAGTTAATAGTATAGATGTCGAAGAAACTATAGAAAGTGAAATAACTTATTGATTTTAACAAACATCGTTTTACGCCGTAGTAGCTACAATACATTGAACTTCGAGAGTCAATGAAGAGGTCGATATCTTACAAATTACACGATTTAACATCGTTAACTGTTAATAGACCGTATACGAACAGCTGTTATACACCGTCGAAGTTTGATTTCTTGTCTATTTGGCTCAGAAAGTCTTCGTGAAATCGATTTTTAAAGGTGCCAACTCTTCGGTGTCTGGAAACTTCTACGAGTATGTTGCCTGTCATCCGGTACTTGATAAGAAACCCTTGTCATTGCGAAGCTTGTTTCTTTCCTGACCCACGCAACCTGGTTCTAAATAAAGGGTGTAAATAGACCCTTAATATATTCGAAAGGTACTTCTTCCTTCCGTCTTTGCTTTCATTTTTTTTATCACACCTGGGAACCTTCTACTTACGGAGATATTGGGGGTCAAAGTTCCAACTTTTACACAAGTTTTTTTTTAAATAAATGTTTTTAATGTAATAATTTTACTTTACACACCTCCACGACCCCCGTACTATTCAATCCATCCATCAGCACAATGCTTTGAGTGCTTTCCATCGAGTCCTACCGTAAAACGTGATTTTTCACCCCAAAAAAAAGTCGATTCCCAGCAATAATTTTTGCGTAAAGTTACTTAGTTTGATGTACAGAATGCTTGGTTGACGGCTATGTGAAGGGTCTGTTTACACCCTGTATACTTAACACACTGAGGTTACTTTTATGGACCAATCCTTGCAAATGCTAAGTGCCCAAGGATAATAAAAAAGTTATAGCAAAATGTATAGGAACTTACTTGATGCTAAAATGTTGCTTTACAAAAAGTAACTTCAGTTTGGATGCACGATACGAAAGAAATAGTTACAAGTAAATCATCAGTCAATTGTAATTTGGACGACATATTATCGTTCCAACCAAATATCTTGCACAATTGATCCCGAGTTTCCCTATCAACTTTCTGAATTAAATTTAATTAACAGTTCTTACTAAACAATACTAATCTATATCTTGCCAGATTTTCGCTACAGATTATCAAATCACACTTAATAATCTAAGCCTCCCGTAAACGTACTGGCAATTTGTAAAAAGTGCAAAAAAAGTGCTAATATTCACAAAAAAACAAAAGCTCATCTACAAGTCACGTTCAGAAAGTCCTCAGTTCAGCTATCGTGTGGTCAACGTATTGGAACGTTGCCATAACTTTGCGATATTGACATCTAACTTGATATTAGCATATGACTACGAGCAGTATTAGCATTTCGTGGAAACGCAACTGGTCTTTAGTTTATAAGAGAATATAATTGTAGTTCGATGCAATGATTTGTTTGATAGCGAGTTCAAAATGGTAGCGGGGCTACTTTTTGTTCGTCGATAAAAGAACACAGGAATATAGATTATATTGATTACACAGGATATTATATCTATTGGACCTGAAAAACTCAATTCGACATTACTTGGGCAAGTCATCGGCTAGAACCGAATATGGCCGATGGAGTAAAGCTTTGATCTAGTGGTGGCCAAGGCTAGACAAAAGAAACAGAGCCATCAGTGTAGCTCTTACCTGTGCAGCGTACCTGAATGGGGGATGCCCAGAACCGGGAAGTGTGCCAGAAGAAAGGGGAGGTCTGTACCCAGCAGTGTAAGAGTAGTAGCCTAGGTTATGAGGGCAAGCCTTGTATAGGCTTGTATGAAAGAACAAGTTTAGGCTTGTATGAAAGAACCGCCACACGCTTGTTTCCTGGCTAACTGGATGCAGCTGAATGCCAGTTAGTAAGAATACTCTGTAATACAGTTCTACATAGCTCGAAGGGATCGGGTAGAGAATATGACACACACCTAAGTATTCAATATTCCGAATATCACATTTCAAACACTATAATAGTTGTGGCCAACCAACCAACGGTTAGATGAGATTTGCTGAGATCCCGTAACGATCAGCCATATTCATTACAGGTATCCGATAATAGTGAATGTTCGTAAGACGATTGTTCGAAGCACACTGGTATATAATAGGAATATGCGTATGTAGCTAGTGACTACAGCAAGAGAACGGTTAAATCGCATACTTGATAATTGATCCCAAGGTTATCAAAATACTGTACTGTATTCATACAAATAATGCATAATATCTCCAGTGGGAACTTCTGACTAGAATCAAGAAAAAAAATCGAATAATTGCAAATCGTACGGAACAATTGTATGACCTACGGATAGTTGTTCCGAGTCGGGCTGTTTGTGTATGACAGGTTAAATGTTTGTAAACGCACCCTCAAGACAGGAGAAATTCCTAGTGTGGGGGCAACGTTTAAAAATACGTCAATCCTCAATTCTTGTAAGCACATTTAAGATACAGATTACGTTCGAAAAAAGTATTTTCAATTACAATACGTTTACTTTTCTTAGGTTACAACTTTACATTTCCTAGGCGCCTTCGGGCTCGACCAGCTGGGCGTGAAAAAGTTTAAACCAATTTTAATTATCTTGTAAATTTTCCAATAAAAATGTTCACAAGTTTCGGCGAAACTTCTTTCCTTTTACAATCTGATGTTATATTCGACAGATGTTTCGGTGAGCGGTGTTTTGCTTTATCATTATAACTAACTATCATTAACTTATTTTTATTTTATTTTCACATTTTTATTTGACACGAGATTTGATTGTATTAATTAAATTTAACATATTATTTTGATGTTAACTTAGAAATAATAGTACTACCGACCCGCCCTGGCTTCGCACGGGTGCAATATACGTATAAACCTTCCTCTTGAATCACTCTATCTATTAAAAACCGCATCAAAATCCGTTGCATAGTTTTTTAAGATCTAAGCATACATAGGGACAGACAGACAGCAGGAAGCGAATTTGTTATATACTATGTAGTGAAGAGAAATTATTGTATTAATTTAATTTAATACGTTGTTTTGATGTTAAATTTAGTTCGTGTATTTGACTCTGATTATTTAATTACTAACATTATCTTTAAGTGTAACTACTAACGAAATTATGGATCGTTGTGTCTGAAATAAATGAATTGACTTGAACCATAATGTCAATGAACTCCTCCATCCAACCACACAATGAATTCCTCCTAAATACTAATAATGCCACAATATTAATAATAAGCTTAGCGATCAAACAAACCAATTAGCAGCAATAATTATTTATTCACAATACCAACACGGATTACAGAGAGACGTTGAGGGATGAAAATGAGGTTGTAATCCTCCCTGGGGAACCTATTTATTTATAAATATAATAACACTGCATTTCATTGCTTTTACACACAGCAATATTTAATGTGGACGTTAAAATTATTGAGGTGGATACATTATAATGAATATTTTAGACCCAGAGCTAGTAATTTCTGCCTTTCTGAAAAAGCAACATATTTTTTATCGATATTTCTTTCACAGGTTCGCTAGAAGGGATGCTTTCCGTAACCTTAATACGTACTAGCTTATGACCGCGGCTCCGCTTGCGTGGAGTTCGATAATTGTCCCACGGGATCATACTACCGGGATAAAAAGTATCCTATATGTTAATCCAGGATATAAACTATTATTAATAGGTAAATACTTGTGCGCCCGTCTACGTGAGTTTAGAAGCCCTATTTGACTCTGTTGTGGGATAATTTTGAAAATACACGTGTCTCATAATTTTAATTGAAGAGTGTGTACACCAATTTTCGAGTCAATCGACCCTGTGAATATAAATTTTCACAGAAAATTCAGCCCCTCATTTCACAGTCTTGGGGGTGGAATTTCTAAAAACTCTTTGTAAGTGGATACCTTCTCTTCACAAAGAATACAGGCTCCAAATTTCATATGTCTAGGACCAGCGGTTCGGACTGTGTGTTGATATATCAGTCAGTCAGGACTTTGATTTTTATATGCATTGATTATTTCTGTCCCCTTCTCGTTTGTATTAAATAAATAAATAAAGTTTTAATTATCTTAGTTCTTAATAGGAAAATTTAACATAACTTGTGATATATCACATTAAACCCCCTGTTTATTTTGGTGGTCTGTAAATCCAGACCAATATTGAAAATGTGAAAGTAATTCAGCCTGTCCAAAGGTTTGTTTTTTTGTTACCTTTTTTGTTAAGGAAATTTTTCAAAGGTTATTTAAAAAAAAAAATGTCGTTTAGGTATTTCACTTTTGTAGGAAACAGCTGTATTTTTTTTAATAACCGCTGATAAATTTCTATGGGCTTTGATTTACTGAATACGTGGTAACCGTTTTTAGTTGGTGTCTCTTCCATCCTGTATTACATCCTTTTTGATAATCTCCGACAACCACGCGAGTGAAATCGCGGGCTAAGCTAAAAAAACATCAACATTATAATCAAATCTACCAACATTTCCGTCTACACAAATGTTGAACCAACTCTAATTCTAGACTCAATAACTATAATAAAGAAATCGTTATGAAAACAGCGGCCAACGACCTCAGAATGACCTTAAACATTTTCAAACTACACAATAACCACAGAAAATTAACATTTAACACCGCGGAATTAGGTTGTAATTCCAACAACAAACTGTCAGGAATTATTAGCTACAATTTTTGTTCTAATAGAATAACCTGATGACAAAGGAGATTTTAATAATTACCGCTGCGTCTTCCGCTAAGCCTGAAAAATGCCAACTTACTAATTATACGTACTTTGGCGAAGACGCCATCTTGTTTCTATAGGATTAAATCGTTGACGCTGAACGCCTGTGATTAAAAATGTACAGTTTTAAACTGCAGCGCTTAAGCCGATCGGAAAATTGTTGAAAAATAAAAGTGAGATTTTATTGGTATCGCTTTTTGTTGTGAATGTCGGTAAAAAGTTTTGCGGGACTTAATAACAAAACGGCATGTAGACCATTTAGTTTTTTTTAGTAATCTAGAAAGTAGACATATTAAGAGTAAAAAATACAGGCAAACCATTAATGAAAACTGTTAGTTCTTACCGCGCTTATCCGTTTAAAAAACAAAACACATTTTTTTGTATGAACCGTGACGAGTCGGGTTTAAGTAAAAAAAAAATTTCCAAAAAAAAAACTAACAAAATAATCCTTACTTAACCTTTTGGAAGTCGGTTAAAAATCAGTGGTTTCCTATCTCTTACACAAACGGATGTACCGTTCTTATACTTATTGAGATATTTCAATATACGGCTGTAAAAAAGAAAGGAAATGCCCATCAAGGGCTCCTGAAGGGACAATTGAATTTGGGACCCCATGGAGGACACACGAAACACGAGTGCGATGAACACTTGGTTTTGTTCCGCTACAGTCAACGAGGCATTCAAGTGAGGCCTTCAAACTGAAAGAGAATTTTGTACAGGGCTGTCTCTCCAGGGAATCGAAAGAAAGATTTAAAAAAATTAAGTTGTCATGAAAAGACATGCATTTTGCTTTAAAAAGTCAGAATATTTGACTATTATTACATTTAATTATAATATATTTACCTACTTATATTATAATCCATAGAACACACTATAAATAAAATTAAAATCAACTTTTAGGTACCTACATTACATAAAATTAAAATTAAATATTCCTCATCCTTACTCATATCATAAATTGCGAAAGTAAATTTGTTTTTTTGTTTGTTACCTTTTCACGCCTGAACCACTGAACCGATCATCCTGGAATTTTGCATATACGTTGTCAGGTGTACAGAAACAGACATAGGGTACCTTTCATCCCAAAAAAAGTGCTGTCCCCGAGGACAACAACAATAACATTCTTAAGACAATAGATGGCGCCACGTGTCTTTCGAATCTTGATTGAATTATATTATTACAAGCAGAGTACAACACGAATTGATTGTTAAATTCTAAATTAACGCGAGCGAAGCCGCGGGCAAAAGCTAGTTTGCAATAAAATCAAAATTGTATTAATATCGACAAAAAACAATACGTTAGTAGCACCCAAAACAACGCGATCCATTTTTTATGAATAGGGCAATCCGCGCGAGATTCAATCAACTGCAGGCTGCCGTTGTTACTGCCTCGCACGCGCTGTGAATAGGAAACTATCCTTTGCTACTATGAAAGAGCATAGGCTTGCTTGAAAAATAAATACGATATCTTGAACTTCAGTTTGTTACCATAAAATCAATCAGACAACTCACGATTGTATAATAAACTAGCGAACGCCCCGGCTTCGCACGGGTGCAATATATACATATAAATCTACCTCTTGAATCACTCTACCTATTAAAAAAAACCACATCAAAATCCGTTGCCTAGTTTTAAAGATCTAAGCATACATAGGGACAGACAGCGGGAAACGATTTTGTTTTATACTATGTAGTGAAGAGTTAAATTGCAAAATTCCTGTTCCCTCCCATCTCAGGACGAAAACTTCTGAGAATATTATCATCTAAGATACCGGCTCTCTAAAATATCATAAACAATCGTCGGTAGTTCGTCATAACTTTCTTAAGTAAAAAAGTTTTGCATACCAGCCCTGCTCAAGGCCAGACCCGCAGACATAGCGAGCAAAATTGTTTAAATATTTAATGAAATAAAATGTTCTATGTACAACGAAAATCCCCAAAAATGCTTTATGAAAATATTTTAAGCCGACGACATGTGGTAACGCAGGTGAACGTTCAAGATTCTCATTCACAAAACTGCCACGTATCCGGATTTCACCGGTATTGACCGGATTTTGATCGGCTATTCGTAATGAAATGAGTTTCTTGATCGGAAAAGTTCGTGATCCGTTCGGGAAACAAGTTCAAAATGATTTTATTTAGCTTTATGTTTATGCTGATGTAATGAATATAATTTTCATGATCATCTGCGGATGTAAGCTGTATTGAAACGTTTTACTTTTCGTAAGCTTCGAAAGGTATTATTAATTTACAATACGTTTTTTTTTCTTTTTTTTTTTTTCGGATGGGAAATCATCAAATGACCCCCCCCACTCTAATGTCTGCACTGTTTCTGATGTTGAATTAAGTACCCTTTAGTTAATATAGACAGTATAGTATACCTTTTTTTTTTTCCTTTGAGAAATCATCAAATGACCCCCTTCACTCTGGGTGGAGCGGAAGGGAGTGTCAGACTTGTACTGACTAAAACCCATCCATGTGCCTTCTTTGCCCTTTGTGTTCCAGGGCCACGGTATCTCTTTCGAACAGTCCCGCAGCCCTGGCAGGCATCGGCCCATGCGGACCTCTACGTGGTTGCTGACATCTCTTTGAAGCGCGCGTGGAACACGAACGCGCCGTCGACACGGCCTGTCGTCATAAGACGGCCGGACGGCGAGCTAGCCCATAACTCGCCGTCCACAGGCCCGCGCCTACGGTGGCCGGGAGCCACCACGTGTCCCCCGACGCCCAGGGCGTCTCCCGCGGCGACTGGGACGTGAGGTTCTTTCCCTCTCACGTCCCGCCACCTCCTTCACTAGCATGACTGCTTCGCAGAAGGAGGTGACGGCTTCCCATTCCCTTTCGCTCCGGACCATGGCTTGAACCAAGGCCGGACGCGAGAGATCGCCGCTACGAGGACACGGCGGTGCTCCGCCCAAGCGGGGCAGACCTCCACGGTGTGCTCCACCGTGTCTTCCGGACGATCCTCGCAGTGGAAACACCCGGGCGTTTCCTCCCGCCCGATTCGGTGCAGGAACCTCCCTAAACAACCGTGTCCGGTGAGGACCTGCGTCAGGCGGTAGGTGAGGGCGCCGTGGCGCCTCTCTAGCCACTCCACAAAGAGGGGACTTATCGCCACTATGGTGGCGTGCCCTGCACGGGGCTGCGACAGTCGCTCTCTCCATGTCGCCATGAGATCACGCCGGAGGTCTGTCCGCTGAGCGGCAATTTGTCGCGGCAGCGGAGTTTCCCCCCGACGTAGTGCCTCCGCGCGCCATTCGTGCAGGCGTGCTAGGACTATCGCCTCCAGATCCCATGGCGGCAATCCGGCAAGGAGGCTAGCCGCGTCGCCAGAGATCGTGCGGTACCCCCGGATTAGCCTTATGGCTATTACCTTTTGGGGCGCGTTTAGGTAGTGGGCGGCTTGCCGCCTCAAAGAACGCGCCCACACCGGGGCCCCGTAAAGGGCCATGGACCGCACGACCCATTTACAATACGTTAAGCAAGAGGAACTTCGCCACATTATAATGCTTTTTTTCTAATAGTGTTGCTTCGGATCGTTGGTGTAGTGGTCGCAAGCACTGGTGGACTGCAGACTTAAAAACATAACTTGGGAATTGTGGGTGTACTATTAGGTACACCTCTGCCTAAACCTTCGGGGATTACAGGCGTTGCTTTATGTATTTGTATGTTAGTCTGATAGTGAAGTCAAGCTGAGTGCATTTAAATAATATAACATTGTAGTACACAGATAATTAAACTACTAAAATCTTTAAAAGATTACAACTTTGTTGCTGAAACATTAGGTTCAAGGTTGATTGCGAAAATTTTACAGTTTCGGTTTAATTTCCACAACTACAAACAACGAAACCATGTCCGTTCAAACATTCAAAGTCCCATAATTTTATTCATATTTACATTATTTCTTTGTCATTAGTATCAATTCTTGGTAAAACATACACTGTCAGTTAATAACACATTACCCAGCTTTGATTACTTCGAAGTTAACTTGCGAACTCACTGACCGACAAACAAACTTTCTGTGTAGTCATTTCGACGCTAACCAATCGCAATTTACTTAATTGCTGTTTGACGTAGCCTTCGTTCATTGGCTATTGAATGAAAATGATGTGTAAATACGTCATTGATGACGTCATGCCATTGTACAGTCCTTTCATTTTTATTTTACAAGTACAATGACCTTTATTCTGTTGCTTTAAGGTTTAAAATAACTGCGGAAGGACTCTAGTTGTGATTTGTAAAAGTAAAGTTGTGTGTGGGTGTCTTTGAAGGCTACTGAAGTATTGTGATGAGTAAATACGCAACAGGGTCAACGGCAAAAGCATCGAATTTTCGAATAGTGCAAAATTAAATATTCATAGACATACATAATCAGTTAGGAATAAATTAAGTACTTTTTTAGCTAAACTTACACTGTCACGGGATATTTTTCGTGATTTTTAACCTATTGTGAGCTCCTGATATTTCGAGGCTGTTGCAAGCGTCATGATCACGTAAGATATCCCGTAAGTGACAGTGTATGTTTAGTTATAAACCGTTAGAGCGCCGACCTCCAAAGTAAATCAATATAAAGCCAGTAAACTAAATAAACCTACCGCCAACTTATAACGAAAATTACGGGTGTAAAGGGCACAAACTGACCGTCCGACAATCATCCGGCTACCGTCCGTTCAGTCTCCGGCAATAAGGTTTCTATTCGACACGGTAATCCGGCAACTGACAACTTTACACCGGCCGCACATCATACGGGATTATTTCAGAATTAAGCCCTCAAATATGGGGACTAACTAAACAAGAATCGGCTTAGTCACTTACGATACGGCTGGATTAAAAAAGCTTTCGTTACGTGAATACACACCGTTTGATATTTCATGTGGTGACATTTGAAGACCCTTTTTTCACTTTAGCTTTCTACTTCACACACACACACACACACACAAACACAAATCTACTTTCATAAAAATCACTCAACATACTTTAACTTTTTAATTGTTTTACTTTTATTACTCTAATACTCTCTTGTGACTCTTTTTAAAAAAAAGCTCACTAATTGTTTGTAACTTTTGTTATTTGTTGTGATACCAGATGTAAGCAATCAAATGTGTAACTTTTAACAGGTGGGGCCCTGGTGACCTGTAATACCAGGTGTTACTACCTACCACAGGCACCAGCGATCCACAACCAAAATCGTTGGCTACTGCTGTGTCAATATTGTTGGTATATTTTGGCTTGTGGTGAGAAATAAACAGCATATATATAACAGCATGGTATTCAGCTGCATCCGGTTAGACTGGAAGCCGACCCCAACATAGTTGGGAAAATGCTAGGCAGATGACGATGAAGCATCACGCTTATATTTCTGGGGTGTGCAGTAGTGTACAGCTCTTCCACATTTTTCCAATGGATATTATTGCTAGAAGAAGGACCTATTTTATTTTGACTTCTATTGTATGATTGTTGGAAATTGATAACCACGCCGTTCAAGTAGTCTATGAATTATTGATAAAATTTTGTGCTTTGTAAAAGAATTAAAGATAAAAACTGAACACCAAATGCAACAAGAATTTGTGTGGTATAACAACAACTAAAAAACCCGACTACTGAAAAATCATGCTCTAATTAAATTCAGGGTTTACAAGGTAAAATCGACTTTTCCTATTGTTGAAGTCGGTTAAAATGTAGCCTATGTTACCCGGGCCATAATAACGAATCGATTGACACCTAATTCATCAAAATCGAAGTAATTGTTTAGGCGCTACGGAGGATTAACGTAAATACAAACATACATTCATAGACTGCTAAAATCATAATTCTTCCTTCTGGCTTCACCGTAGTCGGGTAAAAAATCATCATCATCTGCCTAGCCTTTTTCCAACTATATTGGGGCCGGCTTCCACTCTAACCGGATGCAGCTGAATACCAGTATTTTACATGGAGCGACTGCCTATCTGACCTCCACAACCCAGTTAGTACTGGGTAATTCGATACCCCTTGGCAAGACTGGTTGTCAGACATTCGGGCCACTAACTGCCTAACGACTGTCAAAGATCTACAAATGACAGCCGGGACCAACGGCTTAACATGCTTTCCGAGGCACGGAGGAAACTCGGTATGTAATGGGCGGTCACCCATGCACAGACCAACCTAGGCAAGCACGGCTTAACTAATCACCCGAGCGGTTGTTATTATTTAGCCACGAGTTCCTCAGTCGGGTAAAAAATATAGGTACTTAAAATACAGTCGAGAAAAGTAGGCTGTACCTACATAACCGTAAGAAACATCGAAAAAAATACCCCAAAACATTTCGGCCACGCTCTCAAAACCCCCATTAATACTAACCAGATCCACTAACCCTGCAATATTATACCTTATAGACATTTGACAGCTACTTTACACCGCAAGATATTCTGTGGCACGGCTCCGTGACACGTCCCAGAGCTAAATATTCCGAGTTGGGTCGAGTTGGGCACTGATCCAAATATGCAGCTATATTGACAATAACTGTCATAACGGGACGTCCCGTGTCGTGTGGACCGACCTTTTCGGAATTTGTGGTACTTTAGCTTTGGTAATGGTTGGCACAAGAGGTCTTATGGTGTGTGCTTCAGACAACGTGCTTGTTATATCTGATTTAAATGGGGATTTTATATTTTTTGGGTATGTGGTCAAATCCGATTTGGTGAGGTTTGCTTATAATATGTAATCGAGGTTTTTTTTTATCGCTATAAGAGTAGAGGAAGACCAAACAAACGATGGATGAACTGTGTGAAGGATGATATGACTAGAAAGGAGGAGACTGCTGAGATGACGAGTAATAGAGAAGTATGGAAGAAGAAGACATGCTGCGCCGGCCCCAAATAAATTGGGATAATAGTAGAATGATGATATTAACTAGGTCTGATTAGATTTTTTAGTCGATTCAGATGTTACTGAATACTTCGTAATAATTCACTCCGAAAAACAAGCATTTTGATGATTCCACATAGCTTCATCATAAAAGCAATTTTGATGGTAAAATGCTTTGCAATATGAGTGCTGACCACATCATTTATCATTCCTTTTAGTCCAAAAGGCTTTCCCGTTCAAGTAATTTCTCAACCATTCCGAAAGAAATGGCCCAAACTAAGTCATTGGTAATGGAATGTACGCTCGGATACATGGCCTGAGGTCCGGTAAGCCTCCAGACCCTCCCAACTTTCCCTCCCGGTATTGTTGGACTAGTGAAGGATTATCCTAACAACTGAACGGAGACGAATCACGTTCTGGACTTACATGTATTTGCTGCGTACGAACGGACTATTATAACATAACATGATACATTACGACGGAATTTTCCGGATGGAGTAAGGCGGAGTACACCTCTGTACTATCTTAGTACATCCACAGTGCTAGGATAGTTTTTAACCGACTTCTAAAAAATGAGCTTGTGTATTCTACATTTATTTTCATATCTTCACCGATTTCTCCGTGAATACTGGTCCGATTTAAGTGATTTGGTAGAAAAAGATTGCACGGTGATCCCACATAAATTTTATTAATTTTGCTTTGGTACTTTATAAGTTATACTCTATTGTATGCATTTATTCTTCTTCGTCTATATGAAGGATGAGCTATCAACAAAAAAAAAATATTCATTTAAAAAAAAAAACAACCGACTTCCAAATAAGACTAAAAAAATCAAAAACAACTTTACTATCAGAAATCGGTTACTTTTTTGCCACTGACTTGCAATTATTTCAAATATTTAAAAAACGAAACATATACAGACAGTTACGAGATATCTTCCCTGATTGTTCATTATTTTGAGCTCCCGATATTTCGGCGCTGTTACAAGCGCCATGAACGCGGGTTGACTAGAGAATAGGGTAGATGGAAAATAAATTTCCAAAAACGTAATTGTAAAAAAACGGTCCATAATTGACGGAAATATAGCTGAACAAACATTAGTAAGTATATGTATACAGTCGAACACAGAACTATCTCCTTTTTTGAAGTCGGTAAATGTCACCAACTTTTTTTAGGGTCGCTGTGCCAGCTCCCTATTCCTACTTTCCAGTCCATAAAACACCACTTTAAAACAAAACTGATACCACATGCAACAAGAATCTATTTACACACATACTTAGTACATTTTTAAATCCAAACTTGTCCTAATACCTAACTTCATCCAACCAACATCGTCCACCGTTTCGCCTCACTCATTCCACTTTCTGAATTTCAAAGAGCTTCGTTTCAAAACACCCACGCCCTGTATACAGCCCAGCCATTGAAAGCAGCAATGATTACTTTCCGAAACACCCTGTATGTGCTTAATGACAGCTGTTTGTTTTGCCCCTAATGCTTTTCTGATTCAACTTTAGCATTTAGTAGATAGAGAGTGGTTTGTTGGATGACGTCATAGTTTGTTTGACCTATGGGTAGCTGTTTTATCTTTTTCTCGCTTTTATTTCGTCTTTTGTTTAACAGTGCATTAAGTTGAATGCGTTAGCACTTTTAGTTAAACTTGATGTGGTTCTTTGTCTCAAACCTAAGTATAGTAGTAACAATGTTATATTAAAAATACACTATTAAAACAAACTTTAAACATAGCTGTGATGTCATTTTTTTCGTATTCTTCTCAGAAAACCCTTTTAATAGCACCCTTTTTTAGTTTTTTTTTGTTTTTTTTTTCCATAAATCATAACCATTCGGCCATCTTTGTGAGTTCACCACATTTGATTTAGAATTAATTTACTTAGCTAACCATGCATTGTCATCCGAACTAAATGTGTTTGCAAAATTTCAGCTCATTCGGTTGGGGGCAACTGTTTTAAAATTCAGTTGCAAAATTTTACCTAAACATGCAAACATTGCAAATTAAATAAAAGCTTGTAAATAAAAAATTATGGATGATGGATGATGATGGATTTTCGGATGGCCGATGGGGCCGGAAAGTTCTGGAGTGGCAACCGCGAACTGGAAGACGTTGTGTTGGAATGCCTCCCACTAGGTGGACCGATGACCTGGTAAAGACCTGGATCCGCTGGATGCGAGACGCACGGGACCGGTCAATGTGGTGACACTTGGGGGAGGCCTATCTCCAGCAGTGGACGTCTTTCGGCTGAAATGATGATGATGATGAAATAAAAAATGGGTACTCTATTTTGTAGCATCAAAGAAAGTGCAAAAATGTTACTTACCACCTGAATTTTAAAGCTTATTAAAGTCTAATTGGAGACGAGAAACGGTCTTCGGTTTGGTATGGTGGATAGTAAATACCGCTTCGATATTGTGATGGTGATGAAGAAGGAGAAAAGAAAATATGGATGGATTGTGTGAGGACTGATATATAAGAGAAAGGAGTTAATGATGCCGTGACGTCTGACAGGGGAGAATGAAAGAAGAAAATGTTTTGTACCAACCCCAAGTAGAATGGGACAAGGACTGGAAGATAACAAAAGAAAACAGCTAACAAAACCCAGCGGAATTTCTAGTTACGTAAATTAATAACCCTCAAATACAGCCTCCATGTTTAATACAAACAGAATTTTCTTTCGTAAACAAAGAAATACACACGAGTAAATTGTTAACACGATCGGTTACGGGTTGCTGTGGACTAACCCCACACGTTTGTACGTAAACTTACTGTTTTACTAGCTGTATTTTAAATGGAAGGTCATTGGTTCTGTGTAGGTATCAGTGGCGAAGGTTCCACACAACTCGATTCCAACCGGATTCCTTTTTTTAAAATTGGCACAGTCAGTTTTCTACACCGTGACTTTTTAGTCGTCTTACAACGGCAGCCCACTTCATGTATCCAATGAATACTAAACATTCATAAAAAAATAGAAATTTATGAGATTTTAATATTTTAAAAGTAAAATATTATTCAGTATTATCACGCATGACGTAGTTAAAACACCCTGTTGCGAGCGATGATCTACTGGACTCGAGTGCTGAGTAGGTAGGTTTGACACGTAAACATCATTAACAGGATGTTTCATAATTTTATTCTAATTTTTTATTATTTTTTTCTTTGTACTTATTATGGAAGATAAAAAAAATATCGCGCCTAGAGCTATTTTATGTCGGGTACATTGAGTGGACGACCATTGTAAGACGACTGAAAAGTCACGGTGTATAGACAAATAATATAATCACATTAAAGATATGTACTCCGGCTTACCACTTACAAAAATTGACCCTTCGCTACTGGTAGGTATGGATGCTGTAGTGGAAACTAGGAAATACGAATACACAGGGTTAAGCCGATGAATGTCGTATGAACCGATGTACTAAAATGTACTCGGAATGACAATAAATTATAATCGTAAGACCTTGAAGCTCTTACGAGATCTTTCTTTTTTTTCCACATGATTAGTGATTAACCTGATGTTTTCATGTTACCCATGGGCCTCTGACTTGGCTTTACATGCCATCGAGATATATCTCTTAGGCATGCTGTTTTCCTCACGATGTTTTCCTTCACTGCAGCGAGTGATAATTATACAGTACACACATGAATCCGAAAAATCAGAGATGCATGTCTTGGGTTCGAACTCCAGACCTATGACTTGGCAGTCTTACGGTCACACCACAAGGCTTAGTGCTGTAATATCTTACAAGGAGAGGGTGGATTATAAGCAATGGCTTAACGGGTTTATACGGCACACTAAGTTTTATAAAAAAAAAAAAGTCTTTGTCGAGTACTGCCTCTGTCACTTATACATACATGTTTGACAGTCTGTCTATCTCAAACTCGATTTGCCATGATACTCTCAGGATCTGATCTAAGTATTTCACTTTTTTTTAGTAGTCCTGTATGTTCCACTGCTGGGCAAAGGCCACCCCCATATCCTTCCAGGTACTCTTCTCCTGCGCCACAACGAACCAGCCTTCGCGATGCGCGTCCAGATCATCTCGCCACCTCTTTATAGGCCGGCCTCCTCGGAGCCGTGCTTCTTAGGCATCCATTGTGTTGAGACCATTTCCCAGTGGTCGTATTCAGCTCATGTGACCCCCTCAATTCCATTTGAGCCTGGCAGCCTTTTTGCCTACGTTTGTAATTTCTGTTTTTGAGCGCAGCGTAGTGTTTCGTATTTTATCTATTCTCTTTATACTCAAAATGCTGCCCTCCATTGCTCTTTAGCAGACTCTAAGAGATTCTTTCAAAATACATGTTTTTTTTCAGGACGTAGTGCTTAGCTTTCCTCCTACCTGACTGCCTGGTACTATTTCCAAGCTAAGAAGCACCTCACCCCTCTCTACGGGAAATATGATGAAGTTAATGATAACTGGTAATACGTAGTTTAATTTGCCAGAACATTAAACTACCTTCTAACTTATCCTATTATTCAAATAGACATGATCGTAAAATCTTGTGGAAATTAAAGGGATCATCATATATTACAACATGAAAATTTTTGTTAAGATTATGTGGATCTGTGTTACTGAATGATATAGTTACAGCTTGATATAACTGCATAGAAATATTATGTGCAAAAGTACAATGAAAGATCTCACGTTAAAAATAAAGAATATTTTCCTCCTACAAAAGTAAGACCTTTTCCAGCAACTTAAAACACAGGCTAGCTTTAAAATAAAGAAAAAAAAAATCCGTGAACAAGGCCGTCTTTTTCAACAATACTGCATAAAGACTCTTTCGTTATTTTTTTTCCTTTTTCAAATCAAAAGTTGGCTAGGTCGTGGTTGGATTTCTTAATCGCCCTCTTCGTCGCCGATGAATTTGAATAAATCTTTTAAAGAAAACGAATGAAAGAAAGAATTTGCGTAACAATGGAAAGTGTTTGTACTTAATTAACGTTATTAGTCTTTCATTTTCAAGCTTCAGTTTTTCAGTTAAGGATCAGACTGTTTGTAAGAACAAAAACGATTGAGGCGCTATTGAAATTATATCTAGTTATGTTATTGTAAGGCCTAGGGGCTTTTTTGTACTAGAAACCAAAACTGTAAGGTTTATCCTGACATGATTTACATTGAGGTCTTGTAAATTGAAAGTTCAACTGAATTAAAATCTTGTTCCTTTGTTTTTGTTATATTATTTGTCGTGAAAATCTTTTTGCATTTGTCCGATTCTACTTGGGATCGGCGCAACACGTTGTCTTCTACCATTCTCCCCTGTCAGACGTCACGACAGCATTTAGTCCCTTTTCCTTCATGTCATTCCTCACACAATTCATCCATCTTTTCTTTGGCCTTCCTTTCCCTCTCCGTCCATCAACATTCATATCCATCACCTTTATTTAGTCGTGGAAATACTCACACTTCTCATTAAGAATCTTTTACACTTCAAATCAAGATAACTAACTTTTTACGATCCAAGATGGTGCTTTCTAATTGAAATAAAAGCTTCAACTTCGCCAATGATTAATTAGCTTTAGTGTTACATAAACGCTGAAATTCAACTAACTATTTAGACAGTTAGGATCACAATTAGGATACAGGAATATCTTAAATTAGTTACGTCCTCAAACGTCGTTAGGAGAAACTGGAGACATAATGTAATTGTGAGGCTCCAGTACCCAGGGGGTCTTGGGGTAGTGGTGAATGCTAATCCTTAAACTAATTCCATGGTGTGTAGTTTTGACTGTTAGTAGTTAATAACGTTCCCAGTCTGCATACAAAAATTCAATCAGATTAATACAGTAGTTTAGTCACAGAAAAAAAAAGTAGTATATGTTAGCGTGACAGCCGCGGCGGACAGGGGGAGAACGGAAGAAAAAGATTGGGCAGACACGGCAAAGTGCAGGAATTAATGGACAACTATGAGAAAGACCTGTGCCTGCAGTAGGACAAACATAACATAACATCACGCCTGTAATCCTTAAAGGATTAGGCAGAGGTGTACCTAATCCACATTTCACTAGTTATATTAAAGTTCCTTATAAAAGAACCTAGCAACCCTGTTACCATCAACCAGGCACAAATCTAGACTCCGTTTCTGCTACTGAAAAAATCCGTGATGGAAAAATCCAATAACGATTTGCCCGACCCTGGAGTCGAACCCAGAACCAGTCGCGAATGCGACCACTAGACCAACGAGGTAGTAGGACAAAAGGGTTTGTGAACATAAATCAACAAGAACAGCATAGAAAAACATCACAAAACCGCTTTGCAGAACTGCACAGTGCGTTGTTCAGTTTCTAAGAAGACTGCATATAACGATCCTCGTTTCAGTAAGCTGTTATCTGTCGGGCAGGATAATAAGCTGCGTTCCTGCAACGTTTCTGTTCGCCCGAAGATCATGAAGTTCCAGGAAACTGATGTTATTAGTAGCATTCTATTTATGGAAGAGGAAAAACCAATAATAGATATGTCGGATCCAGTCGTTAGTACGGACATAAAATGAATTGGCAGACGTGCCAGTGTGGGTACTGGTGACATGACCGGACCTACTTACCAGTCTACCCACACCACAGCGTGCTTCTACATAGCCATGATGTTTACAGCTTAAGGCGAGGACGACAGTCAATGTCTGATCGCGGAGGAGTTGAGACGTCCTGTAAATGTACCAGATTCATTGTGCCCCGTGTTATTGTGTTAAATTGTAATTTCAAGTAATTTGTTAGTTTAATAGAAACAGTGTATCGCACCCAGTGTATTTTTATTGCACGAAACCCATCTTCTGCCCACATGATGTACGAGCCTAACGGAATAAATCCTGACATATGCGACATATAGATATCTTACTTCTTACTATACTATAATATAATTTGTGAGAATGGATAGGCGTTTGGATAGATGAATGATTGTTACTCTTTCAAGCAAAACTACTGAACGGATTTGGATGAAATTTGGTTTACAAAGAGTTTATCATCTGGATTAACATTATAAAGGGTGTAAATAGACTCTCCGGCGAAGCGGCTAGCTCTCCGGCGAAGCGGCTAGCCTCCTTGCCGGATTGCCGCCATGGGATCTGGAGGCGATAGTCCTCGCACGCCTGCACGAATGGCGCGCGGAGGCACTACGTCGGGAGGAAACTCCGCTGCCGCGGCAAATTGCTGCTCAGCGGACAGACCTCCGGCGTGATCTCATGGCGACATGGAGAGAGCGACTGTCGCAACCCCGTGCAGGGCACGCCACCATAGTGGCGATAAGTCCCCTCTTTGAGGAGTGGCTAGAGAGGCGCCACGGCGCCCTCACCTACCGCCTGACGCAGGTCCTCACCGGACACGGTTGTTTCGGGAGGTTCCTGCACCGAATCGGGCGGGAGGAAACGCCCGGGTGTTTCCACTGCGAGGATCGTCCGGAGGACACGGTGGAGCACACCGTGGAGGTCTGCCCCGCTTGGGCGGAGCACCGCCGTGTCCTCGTAGCGGCGATCTCTCGCGTCCGGCCTTGGTTCAAGCCATGGTCCGGAGCGAGAGGGAATGGGAAGCCGTCACCTCCTTCTGCGAAGCAGTCATGCTTGTGAAGGAGGTGGCGGGACGTGAGAGGGAAAGAACCTCACGTCCCAGTCGCCGCGGGAGACGCCCTGGGCGTCGGGGGTCACGTGGTGGCTCCCGGCCACCGTAGGCGCGGGCCTGTGGACGGCGAGTTATGGGCCAGCTCGCCGACCGGCCGTCTTATGACGACAGGCCGTGTCGACGGCGCGTTCGTGTTCCACGCGCGCCTCAAAGAGATGTCAGCAAATAAGTAGGGGTCCGCAAGGGCCGATGCCTGCCAGGGCTGCGGGACTGTTCGAAAGAGATACCGTGGCCCTGGAACACAAAGGGCAAAGAAGGAACATGGATGGGTTTTAGTCAGTACAAGTCTGACACTCCCTTCCGCTCCGCCCAGAGTGGGGGGGGGTCATTTGATGATTTCCCATCCGGAAAAAAAAAAAAAAAAAAAAAAAAAAGGGTGTAAATAGACTCTTAATATAAACGAAAGGTACTTGTTTTCCCCGTCACTGCGATATTTTTTTTGTTTTAGACCATACCTGGAAGACTTCTATTTACGGAGATATTGGGGGTCAAAGTTTCAACTTTTTCATAAGTTTTTTTTTTTTTAAATACATATTTTTAATGTAAGATTTCTACTTTACACACCTCCACGACCCTCGTACTATTCAATCCAGTCATCAGCACAATGCTATGAGTGCTTTCCATCGAGTCCTACCGTAAAATGTGATTTTCGTCCCCAGAAAAAAAAGTCGTTTCCCAGCAATATTTTTTGCGTAAAGTTACTTAGTTTGATGTACAGAATGATGCTTGACGGATATGTGAAGGGTCTGTTTACACCATTATGATACTTTTTATCCCGGTAGTATAATCTCGGGGGAAAATTACCGAACCCCACGCGGGCGATAATTCCTCAGGCATAAGCTATATGCAAGGGAGCGACGACACTTTTCAATGAGGATTTGGCTTATGGGCTCTCCCTTATTGGACACCGAAAACAGGTACCATAATGAAGTTTTGTTACAGTTTTACAAAAAAAATTCAGAAGTAGTATTATTGTCTGTAGTCAATGTTATGTTATTGGCTTGCTGGTACGCTTTGGTGCAAACCGTAAGTGCAGCAAGCATCTGTATAAATAAACTAGCGACCCGCCCCGGCTTCGCACGGGTGCAATATATATATATATATATAACCTTTCTCTTGAATCACTATATCTATTACTGAAAACCACATCAAAATCCGTTGCGTAGTTTTAAAGATCTAAGCATACATAGGGACAGACAGACAAGGGGAAGCGACTTTGTTTTATACTATGTATTGATAAACATATAGATTAGTTTGCCAATACATAACCAACGCAAAATAGGAGAAGTAGAAGTTTCTTTTGTATTTTGAGAAGTTCCTACAAGTTTCCATTCAATCATTTATAGATTTTTATACCTACCTAGTTATCTTTCATCACTCCGATCATTTTACCAGCCTAAAATAACCTACAAACACACATGCTCGTAATAATAACACACGAAACATCAGAAATAGTCGCATGGGCGCAATAAATCAAATACAAAATGACAAATGTGTCCCACCATAGCTCCATCCGCGAAACAAAAGCTAAGACGTGGAGCGAATCACTCAAACGTGATGACAATATGGCTCATTAATCACTGGCACTGAAGACTGGACCTTAACGTATTAAGAAGACAAGCTATCGGGGCCGCATTATTTGTGAGTCATAAAGAACTATGCTTCCATCAAAAGTTATGGAGATTAGGCTCTAAAATGTCGAAAGTGTTTCAAAACGAAAGGATCCCAATGAAGAAAAAACTGGCCAAGAGCAAGTCGCTGCGCGCTTGAATAGTCTTTGAAACGATCACTGAAGCCCTGTCACGAGTTTTGACGTTTTTCGTAACGTAAATACGTCGATTTATTTATCGAAAATACAATTATCCTGTAGCATTTTAGCTAAATTGTTTGCAACAAGCACATTCAGCATCGTCTTTAGATATGAATAAACTCTTAAAATTTTGGAAACATTATTTGTGAAATGAGTATTTTTAATTCGACGTATTAACGTTACGAACAACGTCAAAACTCGCACTAGGGCCTATGATCTATCGTAATTACTGTATTGCACGTAACGAATAAACCTGCGCTAGGTCGTAAACTATACATCTAAAAGAAGCAGGGATAGGTGGGAGAAAAACTAAATAAAAAAATACTCCTTGATTAGCGATTCCAATTATGTTAAGAATACGCCACTCTATATCTCCTTCATACTCTGTTATCCCAAACTGTCCCTGCCAATAACAAACAGATGACTTTGCCAGTTGTTTCCACTAAAGTCGTCTAAACACCCCACTAATAACTAAACCACGGGAACATGGACTAAGTTAGTTCTAAGTCAAATAAGCTGGTTGAACCGATTGCTTGATCCTTTGTTCCTGTTCGCCGGTAAACTTCAAAGTTTATAGTACCAGGATGATGTTATCATTAACTTTGATATTTAAGTTTAATAATCAGTTATACACCTGGTTAGTTTATTGGGAGCCCCGTCACAAATTCTTCTTAAATCTACTTTATGAAAAATTGCCTGACTTGAATGAGGGTGGCTATTGAGATGACGATAAATGAATAAGTATGGAAGAAGAAAACATGCTGTCGAACCCAGGAATAAGAGCAACAGAAAGATGGTGGTAAAATATAACCATCTATACAAATTCATAAATATGCATGCATGAAAGTATATTCATGCATGCAAAAAAAAAAACATTTATTTTTTAAATTTTGGTCTGGTGTCTCTGTGTTTGTTTCAGCTAAACTACGAAACGACACACCGATTATGACAGGACTTTTACTGGCAGATAACTAATGTTATAAGGTCTAACTTAGGCTACCTTTGTTTTAGAAAAATAATTAGACAACCGTCAGAAAAAAATAAAACCCTCGAAATTTTTTACAAAATTCAATTTAAATTGGGAAGCAAAAGTTTTATAACTATATAACTTTTTTAGCTAGTTATAACTATGTACCTATTAGTGAGTCCACCTTCCTACCACAAGACGGTGATCTAGGCAGTCAGTCCAACTCATCCTGACTGATTTATTTTTTATAACAGTGGCCTGTAGTTCTCACCTAAATCAGATAAAAGAAAATTCCAAGTAAGGAACATACATTACACAGATTACATATTTTTCTAAAACTTACACACAACCCAATCAGATAAAGTAGTTCTTTATTAGTACCAAACAGTGTTAGAGGTCTCATATTATAAGTAGCCGAGTAAATACGACAAACTTTCATAATAAATATAGACAGAAAATAAAACACGCACAGATTGTACTTACTGCAAAACAAAGGCTGACGACATCGTTACGTCATATGAGATTCTACAACAGAATCTGTCCATTAGATAATTAGTACAAAGGACTTTTTGTAGATGCTGAGATCAATCTTCTTTAGTACAGTTTTAGGTTATGTGCTGTTTTTGTTTTTGCCTTAGCGGTATCAAAGTAGAGGTAGTAAATGATACCAATCAGTCTATACTAATATTTTAAATGTGAAAGTAACTCTGTATAATTCATTATTTTTAGTATATGCGAAACCTGAATATAGTTTAATTCAATAATTTTTAAACCATGTTATATTTTGTCCTAAAAATATTTAAAAAAGGTTACAAGTTGGACACCAAGCTAAGTACCTATCGCAATCATTTAGGTACCTACTGCCAAATTATTATTAGCAATGAGCTAAAGACGACGCTGGAGGCGCGCGCGCGTCTGCGCCGCGTGGTGACCACATTTTTGTGCGGACAACCAGGTAACAGAACAAGCTTATAACTTTGTGATTTTTCATGATACAGTTTTGAAAGTTTGTCCATAGGTTCTTTACACAAAAATACTAGACACTTGTTTCAGGTTTCGCATATACTAAAACTAATGTTGTATAATGGGTGTAATAATACCCTTAACGAAGCCGAAAGGCACTTGTTCTCCCCGTCATTGGGATATTTTATTTGTTATAGACCATACATGGGAACCTTCTAGTTTCAGAGATATTGGAGGTCAAAGATAAAGATAAAGATAAAGATAATTTATTTGTCAAACATGCGTTTACATAAACTGACTAATCAGACATGCAAGGTATTGAATTAATAGATGTTGTGTGCGTCCATGTTTTGCCACTAACGGCGTACAAATTTTGTAGGTATTATAAAAAATTATATTTAATTGCATTTTACATAATTATAGTCATTCTAAATTTCATTACAAAATACAAAACAAATAAATAATAATTGATGTCAAGATATTATAGTATAAGTATATTATAGTCAAAATAGATTAAATTATGTCCAGAATATTCAATAGTAAGCAGTCAAACGCCAATTGATTTAAGATTCACAGCCCAAAAGCCCAGCTTTTTCGCATTTTTTTGTAATTCATGTTTTTAATGTTATAACTTTACTTTAAATACGTTCACGACCCCTGCACTATTCAATGCATCCATCAGCACAATGTTTTAAGTGCGTTACATTGAGTCCTACCATAAAACGCAATATTTCACCCCAAAAAAACTCGTTTCCAGCAGAGTTACTTATGTACGTTTTATGTACATAATGCTTGGTTGACGGCTTCGTGAAGAGTCCGTTTACACCTCATATCTTTCTGATACTTTTCCACACCTACTTGGCGGCCGAACGGATTTGAATGTAGAATAGAATGACAGTCGGATAGAGATTTTTTATATATATAGAAAATATGCAAGACACATACTCTAGATATGATATAGATAGATGGATGGATGGTATGATATGTGTTTGTGTGTATGTGTGTGTGTGTGTGTAAGTTTAGAGTATGTGCCTCTGAGATACTGCTGATGCTGAACCGACCGACCGACCGAAGCTACACTCAGAAACTACAAAGTATTTGCTCCTAACATAATAAAATATTTTGTAAACCTAACCTCTTACAAACAACACCAAACTAAATACATCAAAGTATATTAAAATGTTTTTTAAAAGCATTTTTCTCTGACGCAGCTAACATCATAATTCAAACTTCAGTGAAAAAGAAAAGAAGACACGTTAATACAACCGCAACCTATTTTCGTAAAAAGCTTGCATTTTAAATCTGCTATAAACCGGTCCTATATTTACTGTAAGTCTACATGTACCTATGTAGGTATACTCGTAAACTTCACTAGTAAGTACTTGTAAAATATAGGGCTGAGCCTAACGAGTCGAGTTAATGAGCTAGGGTTGTACTGCGCATGTCGGCCATTTTAACTTTTAACCTTCTGCTCGCCGGTAGCCGAAATCGTTGGAGACTTTATCTGTCTTTCTATTAACTTTTACTTTGTAATCTGTTCTGTCTATAAGTGTTCGTTTTGTGCCAAAATCGGTTCGTCTCGTGGAGTGCCCTTGATCTAGTTGGCTCGATATTGCTCGGTTCAGTTCCCTAGTTCGGTGACCAGTATTGATATAGCTAGTTTTAGTATTCAGTTATTCCTTTTGGAAAATATTTTACCTTTCGTGTTTTTGTTTGTGCTACCCTGCCAAAAGTTTTGTGGATAAAATGTGCAGTTGCTGAGCTATATCGTTTATAACACAGTTTAATGCCAAGTGTAGACTATCAGTCCGTCATTCTAGGTTTAATCAAGTAAGATTTGGGTCTACTAAAAACAACTTCTTTACAATAAAACAATATTGCACGCAACGTATTATAATAAGGTACTTAAATTCTGCTTTACATAGTAAAACAAAGTCCCGCTGTTTGTACGCTTAGATCTTTTAAACCCCGCAACGGATTTTAATGCAGTTTTCAGCAATAGATAGACTGATTCAAGAGTAACGTTTATATTAATGTGTGTATCTTCATTGTACCCGTATGAAGCCGGGGAGGGTCGCTAATAAATTATAAAACATTCTTCATCATCTTCCGTAAATTAGGCAGAAATTTATGAACAAACACCATTTCTAAAACTTCTTAAAAACATAGACCTAATATTATTTAAATATAGGTCAATCAAAAACAACGAAGTTATCACAAACAGTAATTAGACAGTCCCCAAACCCATTTCTCTATCGATCCTACATAGTTTGTCATCGAGGCCTCGCCGTTGAGCCAGGCTAAAGAATTCTAAGTAGTGCCTATGTATAATGTGGCCGGTAATTAGGGTCTCATTATGACAGGCCATAATCTTTATTAATTGCAGAATAACGCTGTTAGAGGAAATGGCAAAGAGAAGAGATGAAAGGTCCGCATTATCGAAAAGAAAAAAATATACACTCCTGGACAAAACAAACGACTACAATATCCCTGGAACGCAAGAAACCCAAAAATATTAGTTATCTAAGGCAAAAAATGACGCCCGACTACCAGGAGACCAGAAGCTACAGTAGGTATAAAATACCGAAACAAAAAGAAAATAAATTATCATTCCTAGCATCATACATTTCTTAGCACGTAGGCGTTTACTGAAGAAAATATGGAAGTTTGCGCACAAGGCCTTGCGGGTAAACAATCTAAATCACCGTATCTGCTTACCCACTTAGCGGGTTATGGGAAGATAATGATATAGTGACGTCATTTTGAGACTCACGCGATACTGACGTGATCTTAATACGTTTTTAAGTGATTTTAGGATTAATTAGATTTTTAGTCGAAGATTGTTCCCTCTCCACAACTGAATTAAAGAAAATTGAAGATTTAAAGAAAAATCCTTGCTTATAGGTGTTAAATGTGGGGTGAATTTTGCCAATGGGGAGTCCCATTAGGCTCACGACTTGTCAATCTCAAACTCAAAGCATTTATTTCAATGTTACAGGTACTTTTGAATGTAAAAAAAAAAGCGTAGCTACAGTCCCAGTCACAAGGCATAATAACTCGTGAAAGTATTGTAGTTGTCAATTCCAAAGTGTAGATTTTTATGCAGAAGAATGGTCTAGAAACTCCATGGAAACTCTTTTAACTCCTTTTGTCCTTTTATAAAATCAGTGTATTTTCTACAACAAACGAAATAAGATTAGTAACAGTTACATTGCTGTTTTTTGAACATAAATAATAATTTTACGTTTATTTAACTCCATCATTTTGCCGATAGAAATTATATCAGGAATTATTTGAATTTATACTTGTAAGACGTCAGATTAATAAAATCTCTTGTTTCGTTTTGCAATTTTAAAATGATAATATTCAGATACTTTTCTACCATATTAACTTTAATAAAACCCCAAATGCCTATGGCATTAAGTCCGCCTCTGTACTTTTGTGCTTGAAGGGTTAAATAAATAAATAAATAACTTAAAATGGTCGGATTCCACGCTCTTACTTCACGAAATTTAATATGTTTTATGTGGAAGCTTTATGTCAAAAGCTGCTAGTTTTAAAACATTTCATAATACACAGTACACGGTACTGTAAAAACTTGTTATTACAATATTCACTTGTCCTTTTAAAAGTTGTATCGACATGCCACGTCCCAAAATTTAACCGAATTGCATTTAAATCGTTGAAAAGTTCTTTTGGCTAAAGTGAAAATTAAATGTTAAAATTTTTGCTTCATTTCGGTTCTCGGTACCGCTATATCGCATGTAAAATAACATCAGGGGATAACTGGCTATTAATGGCCGATCAAGCGGCTACATGATGTATTGAGAACCCGATTACAACGTCGCAGGCTGTATAAATATGAAATTGGCACACCGAGACCAATGCATAGCTACATATAATACATACCATACCATAACTCTTTTGCAGACCAGCTATAAGGGCTTTTTTTAAATATATTTTTTATAAAAAAGGGTAATTGATTACGATGCATAAATTATTGAGAAACGAAAAGAGAATAGGCCCGAAATTATTAATGATCGATGAGGAAAATGTATTGTTTAGTTGAATGAAAATCAAATGCTCGTAAGAATCTCATTCTCATTCTTTGTAAGACGGTCAATTCACATAATGTATCAATCTACTAAAAATACGTTTATCTGATTATTACGGAGTATGTACATGGTGATTTTATGGGTTTTTAATAACCTGATTTATAAGAGTATCCGTCAAGTTGTGTGTCCATCGAGAATTACGTTTTCATTTATTCAAAATATTATTTTTTTTAATTCAAAATTACCGACTCCTTCACATTCAAAAGCGTTGGTAAATGTTTTAAATTAAATAAATGAGTTTGACTTTATTACGCTACCTCCCTTGACCAGAAACTCTCACTCAAATCACCATTGGCAAATTGCCCACCTCTGAGCTGACCCTTAAGAGAAAAAATATATTTATTTGTTCTTTTCCTTTCTGCTTGAGCGCCGGTGCTCAGCTCTCCTAGTTTATTTTTTATTTCAGTGACTATCACAGACTTAGACAGGATTTATCAACGGGGAGAATTCACCCCATCAGTTTGTGGAGGCCCTTACACCCTGTATGGATTGTGGTTGGACTGTTGCTAAAATTCTTTGTTATAACTTTATGTTACAAATAATAATTTCCCGTTAATAGAATGGAAACTCACTATGACTTTTATTTTTAATTTTAGCTCTGAATTTGATTTTTCAAACTCTTTTTTAGTATCTTATCTGTCATTCCGCGGTCATGGCGCTTGCAACAGCATCCAAATATCGGGAGCTCCAATTAAATTATAAATAAAAAGAGGTAGCGCAAACGCGCAAACTCTTCCAGACAAATTCAGACAATTGTCGTAATTTAAGTACTTCAAGCGCAACAGCTATCTCTTTCTGTATCATACTTTCCGTATTATCTATCGCAACGAAATTTGAATGCCGCTCAGTATGAACGTAGCGTATTTTTATAATGTCATTGGGGAGCTCACAATAGTTGAAAATCACGGAAGACATCCCGTAAGTGACAGTGTAAGTTTTTTTAAATCTGTTGTAAACATAAAGGTCCAAACGCACAAAAGTTTCATTAAAAAAGTTTAATAAAACAGTTTCAACAACCAATGCGGGTAACATAAAAAATCTTAAAACCCTTCAAGAATTACAAACAAGTACTCGATATAATATTCAGTACGTCTTCTCCACAATTACATAGCAGCACATTAGAGTTAGTTTGCCGCCATCACGAATGCATGAGCTCGCCCTCCCTGAGGTAATCACTGCTGAGACGCACGCGTAGACCCCCGGATCTATTGAAACATTCATCATCAAATAAAATATGTTTTAAGCTTGGTTTTTGTTAATTCGTGTATTCTCTTAGGAAATTCGTGATACAATAGGGTTTTAGACAGTGCATTTGAAGTTATGAGAACAGTAAGAGATAAAACTTTTTAACCGACTTCTAAAAACGGAGTAGGTTATGTAGTCCACCAGCAACTTTTTTATTTTTGCATCAAGAAATACAGACTTCCAAAAACACTCAAAATGTGAAAAATACTTTTCTTTCGGAAGTCGGTAAAACAAAGTTAGGTTTTTTGGAAGTCGATTTTTTTTTCAGGTCAGTCTTCAAGGTTAGGTAATGCTTTTCGAGTTCAGTCCGTGGATGGGTGATCAGAAAGCATGCCAAACTGTTGTTCCCGGTTAACGCCCTTAGATCTTTGATACTCAGAAACCTGAAAGTTTGACTTTCCAGCAACCAACCGATTAAGAATCAAACTGTATCGAATTACCCGGTAACTGGGATTTGGGAGTCAGATAGGCAGTGACATAATGTAAAATACTGGTATTCAGCTATAGATGTCCACTTAAACTGAAAACCGATCCTAACATAGTTGGGGAAAGACTTGATGAGGCAGACGATGGTATCAATGTCCTTCGTCTAACTTAAAAGATACCACTAGATTTTAAACATAACAACACGCCTGTAATCCCCGAAGGGTTTGGCAGAGGTATACATAATATTATACCCACATTTCGCCAGTTATGTTTAAGTCCCATGTAATAGGTGGCGAGCCTATTGTCATCAACCGGACACAAATCCAGACTCCATTTCTGCCACTGAGTAATTCCTGATGGAAAAACCCAATAACACTTTGCCTGACCTAGGAATCGATCTCAGGTCTACGGAAAGTCTCGAAATATTGGAATAGTAGTAGTATAATTTTAAAATATAGTGCTTTCGTAAATAAATAATAATGGAAACTTGGTAAATCAAACGTCCACCTATTTCATGTTACAATCACGTGTTTTTGGAACACTTTACAGCGGTCAGGGCCGCCGGCTGGTTACTATAAATAACTAATCGTTATAAGACAGTACATAACGTACATTATTTAGTGCCTTCGGTATCGACTGGGATTTCCGTACAATGAACTGGAATTTGGATTTAATGGCTGTAGAAACCTACTTTTGTAACCGTCTCCACGTATACGCGTATACTTGCAAGGTGTAAGTGACATCACCGTGCGACCTCATCATCATCTGCCTAGCCTATTTCCCAACTATGTTGGGGTCGGCTTCCGGCTTATCACCGTGCGACCTATTACCACGAATACAGTAGTTCTATCGAGGAGCTCGTGGCTAAATAATAACAGCCGCTCGGGTCGATCTTTAGGTTTAGCCGTGCTTGCCTAGGTTGGTCTGTGGATGGGTGACCGCCCATTACATACCGATTTTCCTCCGTGCCTCGGAAAGCACGTTAAGCCGTTGGTCCCGGCTGTCAATTGTACATCTTTGACAGTCGTTAGGTAGTCAGTGGCCCAAAAAGTCTGACAACCAGTCTTACCAAGGGGTATCGTATTACCCGGTACTAACTGGGTGGTGGAGGTCAGATAGGCAGTCGCTCCATGTAAAATACTGGTATTCAGCTGCATCCGGTTAGACTGGAAGCCGACCCCAATATAGTTGGGAAAAGGCTAGGCAGATGATGATGATGATGATGACAGTAGTTCTATCAGAGTATTTTGAATGACTGATTTTTGATAACGACCGAAAAATGCCTACCCGGGGAGTTCAGAATCATGTACTCAATACGTGGTAACAGCAATGATATTATAATTAAAAAGAAGTAAATATCGCACTAGCGCGCGCAAATTGTTGCAGACAAATTCAGACAATTGTCGTAATCAAGCGCAATAGCTATCTCTTTCTGTATCATACGTTCCGTATTATCTATCGCAGTCGTTCCGTATTATCTGTCGCGATCAAATGCCCTTTAATACGATCCGAAAATCGACAGGTGCGCACAACTTATCCATGCTACAGCAAAATAGTTAAAAAATATCAACAATTACTCCCACGGATGTGAAACTAAATAAAATCGTTTAAGAACTTTATATCCACTAGCGACTAACTTCACAATGGCGATGAAATTTCAAAATGGCCGTCGTAGGTAATATAGTTAAAACTCGCTTGGCAGAAAGCTGAACGGGACGGCGTCATACCTATCGGACTGAAACGGTATTTTTACCGTTTTTTTTTTTTCAGTTTTTTAGCAGCCGTTACAACGGGTAACTCCCGGTTTGCTAGATCGACGCACGAAGTTTTAAAACGGTTCTAACTATGAGTGGCTCTTTTACGTAGGTACCCAAATACAATGTGCTTCCGTCTGTGCTTATTTATGTATCTGTGGACGTACACTCTATCGAATAAATGTATGTACCTATGCAATGTCTTTTGTATAGATTTGAAATCAATGAATTGGATGGGTAATTACAAAGGTCTGTATGTACAGACGCCAGCAAATCAAGCTACTGCAAACTGTCAATTTTTTTTAATAGATTTTCAACTTTATCGGTAAAGCATTAGGTTCAAGGTTGATTGGGAAAATTTGCCAGTTTCGGGTAGCTTGATGTGCTGGCGTCTGTACATTTTACAGTGTCTAGTTGGCTTCAGATTTCGACCTTATATGGAAGTTCTTTTATTTTAGTTTTGATCTTCTTCGATCGTATCGTATCGATGTTCCTTCCATATTACACAGTTTGGGCCCAGTAGTTGGTCACGTTTATTGCAGCTGCAGAGGCGCTATTCAGATCGTCAAAAGTGCAGGTAAACGGACATCTGGGTCTCTCCAGTTTTGATTAATTACATCCAAAAAACACACGAAGAAATGAAATATTACATAATCAAAACATCAGAAAAAACTTCCATTCAAAGTAAACAAAACAAAGTGTAGGTTTCACCAACAAAAACTTAATTACAAATGGTGAGGCGAAGCTCCACCGGCGGCTCGGTTCGTGTCATTTCCGGTCCCGGCATCGTACACACAGACCAAATATTATTACAGAAAAACCGTTTTGGCACATTCTTAGTCACTGCTACCGGTATCGGTAAAACGATTAGCTTGTATTTATAACCGTACTTACGTCTTTTAAACGTGGAATTGTTGTTTTTGTGCCAGTTACCTTGTCGCAGCTTACGCATTTATTTTTATTTAATTGCTTAAGTAAGTGGTAGGCAGGTATCGACGTCGTCGTGGACTGGATTAAGATGTTTCCGGTTCTTGAGAAAACCGGGTTTTATATCCGTTACGGTTCGAATGGCTGAATCTTTTGGAGTTTTCTTTTTCTAATGAAGGCTTATTGTTGGTTTCGTGTACCTATATCTACTAGCCAGTTTGTTAGTAAACATGTACGTGTTACCTCTTGTTAAGATGTCCCGCATAAATGCTTGATTAACTTTTGCCAAAAAAGGGCAAAATAGTGATTTTTCATAATCTTCCAGGAGCCGAGTAAATATGAAAAACTTAAAATTACATAACATAATGTCACGCCTGTAATCCCAAAAGGGCTAGGCAGAGGTGTGTATAATGCATCCACGTTTCGCCAGTTATGTTTAAATCCCATGTAATAGGGGACGAGCCTATTGCCATTATCATCAAGCCCGGAATCACCCACTGCTGGGTTTAGGCCTCCCTTTTTCTCTGCCACATTTCCCGGTTCTGTGCGTCCCTTATTGTCATCAACTGGGTATCAACCCAGATTCCCGTGGCTACTAGTGAAAAATTCCTGATGAAAAAACACAATAACAACGGAAAATTATCTGCTAATTATCCGATTCCTCAAATTAACCTTTCATTTCCGTGACACTTTAATAAGCCGTTCCCAAAAAGTTCAATTTTAACTCGAATCAAAGAAACATAAAAAAGTACAGTCGCCCAAAAAGTATTCAACTGAACGAGTTCCCGTTTAACTACTCATTAATGCTTAATTGCACTTCGCTTGTCTTTTCATTTCCTCAGTTGATCGTGAAATTCGTCTAAAGCCGAAAAGTAAAACTTTTAGCGCAACTGTACATTGGTTAGTCGTTGGCAAACTTCTCACGAGTCTTGGGACAAATTGTCGTGGACGGCAAATGAAACCGAAACTAACTGAGGTTAAAGTTTTGATTTGTTGTACTTTTTAGTGTTTCTCGTTCAATATACGAGTTCGCGGCAAACCAATGGACTTTGTGGGGTGACTTGACTTTGACGTGTTTTAAGCGAGAATCGTTGAGGGAAACGCTGAGTTGAAATTGTGTAACTAGAGAGGTACGAACAGAAGTATCTGTTACTGTTTAAATTGAACAAATACTCGGCTTTACAGTACTGCTTAGAAATACCTTCAGAAGCTAATAAACGAAAAATTCTCATCTCGAGGAGGGCTGTAAAACTCGAAGAGTCCCATTGACTTTTACAGGTGCTATAATGCTGTAATGGTTTAGCCAGCTGTCACCTGCATTATTGCGATCTTTATTATATGGTACACATTACTTCCATCAGTGTGGATCATAAAGTACCAGGGCTCCATACATTGGCAGGAGGAACATTTACTCATAACTCCTTAAGCCTCACGTCCCGCAGAAACAAATGAATGTAAACGTACTCGTATTTTCACATTATGCCTCCAGTCTCGTGAAAAACAGTGTATAAACGCAAGTAGGATTCTGTTCGGTAATTGTGGAATCTTATTATGTAAAAGATACCTGATTTAAAATTCTTAAAATTACTGGCTTTTTTGTTAGCATAATGTACCTAAATGACAGGGATTTAAGGTGAAAAATTGTCAGTCTGTATAAACGTATTTGCCAAGTCAGTTGATAAGTGGGATGAATGGCTTGCCGACACCAATAGTATAGACTTATAGAGTCTATTATTGCGTCACGCACATGCAATAAAATAAATCTACACACCACAATTAGGTAACCGCTACACGGGTCGATCTTCAAGGTTAAGCAGTGCTTGATGAGGACTCTCTGTGAATGGGTGACCATTATTACGTACCGAGTTCGGGATATGTGCCTTGGAAAGCAAGTTAAGTTGTTTGTCCCCGCTGTCATTTGTAGATCTTTGACACAAAGAAGTCTTTATTGCACACTAAATGAAAAATATACAAATTGCAATAATATAGCTTATGTAAAATCGCTACGAGAGGTCATAAGCTCAAAAGTCTGACGACCAGCCTTATCAAGGGGTATCGCATTACCCAGTAAGTGGATTATGGGGATCAGATAAGCAGTATTTTTAAAAGCTGTATTTTTAAAGTAAACTTTGTTTCATCGAGATACGCTTGGTATCCGTAAAACTCAAATTTACTAGTCCCGGTAATTTTTTATACATCATTCCGTCATAATTGGTTTATCTTGTTTAAATCGCATTACGTATTTTTTTTATAGATGAACGAACGTGTAGTAAACTACCCAAACATCTCCAAGAGTTGTCTAATATTAAGAGGATTTCATATCATCAACGACGTGATCCGACAGAGAACCAGAGTTGTCGACAAAACTTACAGGATAAGTAAGCTGAAGTGGCAATGGGCCGGCCATATTAACCGTAGAACCGATGACCATTGGGGTAGACCTGTTCTTGAGTGGTGACCGCGAATTGGCAAGAGTAAGGCGGGACGCCCTCAGGCTCGGCGAAGCAACGATCTTCCCAGGGTGGCCGGTAGCAACTGGATGAGAGATGCCGAGAATCGAGTTGAGTGGCGTGCGATTGAGAAGGCCTATGTCCTGCAGTGGACTGCAGTAGGCTCAACAAGGAACAAGGCTCATGATATCATTTCAATTTTAAACTACAGAAGTGTCGCATAATAAACCCTCGAAGATATAATAAGCATGGCCTTGATTTGTAAAAGATGTTTAACAAAATTATGATCCAGTCTACGCATTATTTCCTCTTTCGAACCGATTCAGTTTTAAATACAGTTACAGGCCAAGTTAAAGTTTGTTCAAAAACTTATTGGACAGGAAGCCTACACGATCGGTCCCTCAGGCTTGGTATACGACGGAAAGAATTAGCTGACTTCACATAACTTTTAATAGTGGTTTACTGTTAGTAGTTTAAGTTTCAAGTGGTACGTAGCTTAAAGTTTTTTAGTTACCACGATTTCAGATTTTTACGGACAGTTTCTTTATTAGGTACCTATTCATAAGAAAGTTAAGAATATAAAGGGTGTAAATAGACCCTTAACGAAGCCGAAAGGCACTTGTTCTCCCTGTCGATTTTCGATCACTTTTTTTCACAAGTTTTTTTTTTAATACTTGTATTTAAGGTTACAACTTTACTTTAAATGCCTTCATGACCCGTTTACTATTCAATGCATCCATCAGTATAAGTGTTGAGTGTTTTACATTGAGTTTTACCGTTAAACGTGATTTTTCACCCCAAAAAAAAGTGGTTTTCCTGCAATAATTTTTGCATAAGGTTGCTTAGTGATGAACAGAATGCTTGGTTGACGGCTTCATGAAGGGTCTGTTTACATCCTGTATTAACACACATTAGGATACACGATACTAGGGGAAACCCTAAGTAATTGTTTTTATTCTAGCTTGACCTACTGAAAATGAACTGACTTTAGATTTTGTAAGTCTCCGGCCACCTGTACCTGCCGTTATGATAGTAACCAAAGGCGGACTAAATTTCACAGGGCATTCTCTACCAGTTAACCATTAAGTTAAATAGGTTCCGTACTAGATTCATCACTGCATCTCATTGAAATGCATTCCCCTTTCTGCCTCCTACGTCATTGTTGTGACATGTTCTAGAATATTCAGCGCAATGTACGTCAGCACACAATATGACGTCATTGGCGAGATGCTGAATCGCTATCTAGTACTGCTTACTAAGAGAAAACCACACGTAAACGAGAATACAGTGTAATGTCATACAGTCAATGGTGATTGAGTAGTTATAAACCGATATAAAGGTGAAGGGAGGAGCTCGTTTCTAATTATATAACAGCCGCTCGGGTCGATCTGCAGGTAAAACCGCGCTTGCATCGGTTGGTCCGTGGATGGGACACCACCCAATACATACCGAGTTTCCTCCGTGCCTCGGAAAGCACGTTAAGCCGTTGGTCCCGGCTGTCATTTCTGGATACTTTTGTAAACAATGTGTTGAAAAGTTAATAAATGCCTTGATTTTTTCGTGACGAGAAAATTAACATGACAGAGACGTGAACAAAAAATAACTGATTTTTCAACCCTTTTCTAATTCAATAACTGAAAATTGCCAAATTGAACTTTCATTTGTATGATACAGAACTAAATATTATCCTAAAAACACATATATACCGACAATATTCTAAAACGAGTTAAATCCGGTCAGTTTAGCTCAATATTCGCGAAAGAGTGCTTCAAGTGCAGTCGAGTGCAAACTTCGGTGTAGGTAGTGTTGCAACAGGTCTGAAAAATATATGCAGGAATAATCTGACGAGAAATACCGATAGGTAAAAAATATGGTTTAGTTTTTAGTTTTTTGAATAGAGATTTTCATTTTTTTAGCTCGGTGTGGCAAATTCTGAAGTCGGGTTAGCTGCTGGAGTTACTTTATTTGACATATGTATTGTTTTCTGTGAAATAATCTCCGACACGGGTGAAACCACGGGCATAAGTTAGTCGCAATGCCATAGCTTAAACGCACGCGCGTGCCCTCCACACCAAGCTACAATTTCACCTAGCATTTTGTCACTTATTTCTGTCGTTTGGCGTACAGGGCACGCGCTTGCTTGTCATTGTCACGTATATGTGACAATGGCGTTTAAAAGGTTAAAGATCAGTTTTCAATTGATTGCGTCATTCACTAATTAAAACCATTAACAAAGGACATTCCTTTTCAAAGACCACACAATTTAGTACCTGAACAAAATAAACTCTTAAAACAAACAAAAACTCAATCAAATAGAAGATTCCAATCCAAGATAATAAAACAAAAACAAATACTTAAACAAAACGGAGCCAAATAACTTTTTAAATAAAACAAACCCGAAATATCACAAGTTATTGGTCCCCTGATCCAATAGGGACCTTTTGAAACTGATTCCATTTCCCTAATAATAACAAATCTGTTAGACCACTTACCTGAATAAAATCGTAATAAACAGTAATACCAAGGGATTGTGTGAAAAAACAGGGGTTAACATGACCTCAGGAAACCCTGTTTGTTATCGTGGAGTATCTTTTTTTATAAAGAAACAAGCTTATGGGAGTTATGGGGGATCGGGACTGGGTTAAGAAAGAGAGCGGTTCGGAAAGATTGCGTACCAACTGCGGACACTGAAATCCGGCAGATAGCCGTGCTGAAGACACTGACTATACAAATATACAGGCTGTAAGGGACGGCCCTCCGCAGAATGATAAATTCAGTATATCATACTAAGATGACCGTTACAAAAAAATATTTCAGGAACTTGATTTGTTTTATTTCCTCATACGCAATGTATCGTTACCGTGGCAAAACGCACGAAGCGAATGGCAAGCGCGACGACGAGTTCGATAAACTCTGTAGCTAGGCAGGAAGTGAACAGCTGATTTCACACGTGGCCAGTTAGAGTATTTCAACCCCTATTGTTGGTTTTTTGATTTTGGCCGTATTATTTACTTAAATGGAGTGCTGCGTACAGAGAATGTAATTTTACATTAAAAAAAAACAAAAATAACTGAAAAAAAAATTAAACAAATGTAAATTTTCCTGAGAAAAATTTCGGTGTAATATGATTCAAAATAAAGAGCGAGAGAGACAGGGTACATTCATGTACCCTGTCAATTTGCTGAGGGCTGTTCCAAACACCCTACACAACATTACTTTTAGTATATGCGAAACCTGAAACCTGAAAAATCACAAAGTTATAAGCCTCCAGCGTCGTCTTGAGCTCATTGATAATAATAATTTGGCAGTAGGTACCGAAATTATTGCGATAGGTACTTAAAGTCGCTCGGTGTCCAAGTTTTAACTTTTTTAAATATTTTTGTGAGAAAATATAACATGGTTTAAAAATTATTGGAATCGATTCAGTTACTCATTCTGAACAAACTATATTCAGGTTTCGCATATACTAAAAATAATGTTGTATAGTCAGTGTCTGGTTTCCGCAGCTAGTCCACAATTTGTCCATACCACTTTGACTGATCCTTATAACCAATACAAGAGTAGTATCTAGATAATGAACGATATTAACTTAGTAAGAACATGTTTCAGCCAAAACAAAGCCAAACGTGGAACAGTATTTTTTTTATCAATCCAGTCAGATTATGACAGATTCTTAAGTTAAACGGAACTTACTAGGTGGTAGAAAACAGGCCCTATTTGAATGTATTAATTTTCAAGCAATAATACAGATCTGCGGTATTCTTTGACCTCAGATCCCGTGTCTATAAATAAAATACTTTTACAAGCAGCAAGTTAGACAGATGAGCAAATATTGATTCAGCTTACATCATGAATTGTATTGTATAACGGGCTGGTGTCCGCAACACCACGTCAAAGCGCGTTTTTTTGCGTGCTAATAAGTTAATTGTTAATAATAGTTTCAATTCAAGTTTGATTGTAGGAAAATACTCAATACTTTAGTATGTTTATACTATTGATTTAGTAGATAGAATATCCCTATTTTGGGTTCTACCAAATGGACCGGCCTTACAACAATATACGTCAGACCCGACCTTTCCTTTACCCGACGGGTATGAACGACCAAACAAAAAAATATGAATTTTAATGTTGCACACTTTCTTTTAGGACATTTTTACGTTTATTCTGCTATTTGGTCGGTTTCTTTTTAATTCCGTTGTGTGCTTTAAGCTTTTTATTATTGGGCTGTTTTCCCTTGTTATAAAACCACGGGTTGTAAAAAATATACCTTAACAGTAAGTTACCTACCCTGTGATTATTCAATACTTATTATTGTGATTATAATACATTATTCAATGGTAGGCAGGACATCCATACCAATGCGAAAATAACTCTGTCGATTAATCTGTTACACCTAACGGCTGAACAGTTTTTAATAAAGTGAAAACAGACCATGACTAGGGTTTAATTTATTATCATTGGAAAAAACTATCACATGCCTTCGAAGATAAAATGATATTAAAGTAAAACAGAGCAAAATAATAGAGTCCACCCAACTTTCTACATTTTACACCATCAACTATTGCAGTGAGACAAAACAAAGCCCCACACCACAGCAAAGTAAACTTCACCAATAAAATCTAACTCATTCAACATTAACATAATTATAAACAACAATACTAAATAACCTTACCGCCTAGCCACGACCTACACGCGTGTTGCGACAAGACTGCGGGCAAAACAAATTAAAGAAAAGGAATAGCTAAGAGCATTGCCCCATTACTGCATACCCAGGCGAAGATAGCGGCACGAGCTGGACGCCTACAAACAGGAGAGGATTGGAAAGGAGAAAAGGAAGTCTTTGCACTACAGTGCGACAACAGTCTGAAAATAATAAATGTAAGGGAACTACTCGCGTCGAAAGTTGCACCGCCTGAAGTTGCGAACGGTGCGTTACCGGACTGACTGTACAAAACTTAGATTGGACGAAGAAGACCTTTCTAAGGCCGTTTGTGCATATTTAAGCACTATGAAACGCCTTCCCGTGTGGCGGAAATAAGAAACGATCTTGTAGTAGCACAAAAGAGGTGCAGAAGTTTGATTCTTTACAGGGTTAAATTAAACTAGCTAGCAAAATTCCACCCACAAAAAATCTACAATTCGTTTTTGTTTTTTTTTATCGTGTGTGAATTCTGATTTTTAAAAAATGACAATCGCGAGTGCACTTGCACTACCAGTACGTGGATCTTGTCTATGATCTCATGCATATTCGCTCGTTATATGGAACAGACCTATCTGTTTTGTAGTAACAGTATGTATTACCATATAAACGTGAATATATCGTAAAACATAGCTTCGATACCGATGGATATCGGAATACGGAATGCTGTCGCATAGCGTTAACTAAGTTGCATTCGATATGATGTTAAGTTTCGATTACGATGCGGCGTCAGCGTTTGAACGGTTTCAAAGGAGTTTTAGATGGTTTACAAATCGTTAGGTACCTACCTATGTTTAAATTCCTGCTTGTAAAAGTTTATTTAAATACAGAAGCGAGTACAAAGTATTCGATAACGTCATACAGATCATATTCATAAAAAAATAGCAATACATTTTAGTGTTTTTGTATGGATATATGTTTCGATTTTATATTTGTATCCATTATAATGAGATCATAATGATAAGATATGATTCTTTTATCATTGTGATCAACAAAAGATACTCGATCACTATGAATAGTTACGTAGTGCATTATTATCACGATTCCTGAATGAACTCCTAATGATACTACACACTGGGTACACCTGAAAAGCGAGCAAAGGAATCAGGATCTAGCACCAGCGCGGGGTGTAAATGTAACGTAAATACGTCAATTCCCTGAAACCTAAAGATGATAGATTACTTACTCGAGTTTCTGATGCAGGATCCTGTTGTACAGTCAACGCTACAAATATGTTTACACTTTGTTACATGTAAAATTCTCATTTTGCATCGATACATACAGGGTGTAAACGGACCCTTCACGAAGCCGTCAACCAAGCATTATGTACATCAAAGTAAGTACCCTACGCAAAAATTATTGCTGGGAAACGACTTTTTTTTTGGGATAAAAAATCATGTTTTACGGTAAAACTTAATGTAACGCACTCAAAACTTGGTGCTGATGTATGCTTAATAGTAAAGAGTCATGGAGGTAATTAAAGTTAGTTATTTCTTACATATCTACCTGTGTTATTCGAAAGTCTATCATACTCGGGCACTTGAAAGTTTGAAACATAAACAATGACGTGATACACGACACAGCTGAATCATATAGACGCCTATTGTTATCGTTAACTCTTGGGTGTCGGCGATCGCTCAGTGGTCGTTCAAAAACTTCGACATCGTTTCGTTAGCGCTTGTCAAAACTGTAACATGGCTACGATTTATATGGGATCTAGCGATCAACATTGTAGAAACGATTATATTTCATTCTATCGTTTTGAACGCTCAGATAATTTGTAAACTTGTCTACGAGTTTTCTATTCGTTTGTTTTGACCAAGTGACTTAACGTTGAGATGACGTCATTCCCATACATTTGTTAGTTTTCTATTTGCGTTTACGATTGTAGATTGTCAACTTGGCTAAGCCTACAGGTATAGTCCAGAGCAAAAAAATGATCGCAATGACGGGGAAAACAAGTGCCTTTCTTCGTTAAGTGTCTTTTTACACCCTTTATTTTTGAATTATCTAAAATACTACTATTCACGAAACCCTAATCAATAGTGTCATTTACGAGAAAATTCATCTGCTGGAAGCTGCCCCCAACATAATGGCAAAAGCCTAGGCACATACTATAAATAAAATCTTGTTGACTTAGGTACTCTAAGTGTATACAATATTTATGTCCTTGACTGTACCAGCATACCAGAAGCATCTTATTCAGATCTCATTTGTTCAGCAAACCACTATGTGTTGCAATACCGGTAGTAATTTCCTCTCGTTCACTACAAGTAATACTTGCCATGGAAATATATTCTGAGATTAAAAGTTGAAAATGTATTAAAATAACTTTAAAAGTGTCTGTGTTCATGGATTGCTCTCACGGGAATTGATTTATTTACTTATACTGAATTGTATCGTTTCCTTTTTATTTGAGCTGCTGTTTTATTAAGAACTAGCACTTTGCCCGCGATTTCGTCCGCAGTAATTGTGATACTGATATTAATACTGTCTGCCTGCGTCATCCCACTGCTGGGCAAAGGCCTCTCCCTATGTTTTCCAGTTGTTTCGAAAACTGCTATAGCTCAGTTAATTTGCATGATATAAATATAATTTACTACTACTATTAGCCCCGGCTTTGCACGGAAGCAATATATACATGTAAACCTTTCTCTTGAATCACTCTATCTATTAAAAAAAACCGCTTCAAAATCCGTTGCGTAGTTTTAAAGATCTAAGCATACATAGGGACAGACAGACAGCGGGAAGCGACTTTGTTTTATACTATGTAGTGATGTTACTTCCTGATAATTTAGCTTTCTATTGGTGAAAAAATGGTTAAAATCGATCCAGTAGTTTTGGAGATTATACGGTACAAACAAACAAATCTTTCCTCTTTATAATATTAGTATAGATAGTAAGTTATGCTGAATAGTTAGCGTGACAATATGCAATAACTAACATCATCTCGCAAGTGATTGGGAGCATCTTTAATTGAAATATATTGTGTTAGGTTAGAATTAGATTTTCATGGGTGCACTTTTGAAAGCTTCTTTACTTCTTTTGTTCGTGTCTGTCCAATAGATCAATAAGAAATTGTTAATACAGCAAAACATATACTACTGCCAATACCCAAAAGAAAAAAATTCAGTTCAATATCACCATCTCCCTAGCCTTTTAGCAACTACGTTGTGGTCGGCTTTCAATCTAAACGGATGCAGCTGGAGTATTATACATTTAGCGACTGCCTATCTGACCTCGACATCCCAGTTTCTACTTGGTAATCCCTTGGTAAGACTGGCTGTCAGACTTTCGGGCCACTGACTGACGACTGGTAACAACTGTCAAAGATCTACAAATGACAACCAGGACCAACGGCTTTCGGAGGAACGGAGGAAACTCGGTATGTTATGGGTGGTCATCCATCCACAGACCAAGCTAGGCATATTCAGTACAATATATGTCGTACAAATTGATTGTACGCACCTTATCAATGTTAATTAATTAATTAGTCTTTATTGGACAGAACAGTTATATTTTTTACGAAAGCGCAACAAAATCCCTAGTTTCTGTTGAATCCTTTTGCTAAAAAATCATTCATAAAATGAATTTGTCTGAAATAATTATTACAATTTACATTTTTGAAAAATATATTTCTGCTTATATGCTTTTTGGCTTTGATTTTTTTTTACCTGTTTTATCCCACTTCTGAGTATGGTTGGGGCCATAACCTTCCATTTAGATAGCCACACATTAAAAGTCTATGCTCTTCATCTTTATCTTTACATAGCGTAAAACAAAGTAGCTCCCGCTGTTTGTACGTTTAGATTAACGGATATTAATGCAGTTTTCAGCAATAGATAGAGTAATTCAAGAGGAAGGTTTATATTATGTATATTGCACCCGTGTGAAGCCGCAGCGGGCGCTAGTATTAAATATTCGCACTCTCCGAAACAGGCCGTTGTCTCCACTTTCAAAAATAGAACCCCGTCCTCTCGTGACAATAAGAATAGTTTTCCGCTGCAAAGCCGACTACTCTATTGGAAAATTGAATTTGCATGGCGTATGCGTTAGAGCGAGGATTGCTTGCGCATCTGTGGTGGCTCTGACGTCACACCTACTCCATTCCTGTATAGACAGAATATACATATCACCTAGCTATCCCATGTTATGTTAGAGTGTTGGTTATAGGAGACAATTTATTTATTTATTTATTTTAGTACATGGAGGACTTACAGCTAATAAAAAGAAATGATGAAATTGAAGCAGGACTGGAAGATAAGCAAAACAAATTCGAATTAATTGAGTGACTGAGAATGTTTAGCCGCACGGCTAAACATAGAATCACGCGAAGGTATGCCCTGAGAAGTCCCACTAAAATAAATATTTCTCCAAAGTTTCTAGATGACTGAATAACTGATAGACAATATCTAAGCGCTGAAGAAACAGGAGATCAAAATAGAGAGGTATATTACTAGATCGTGCTCGTATCATAGTTATAATCCCAGTAAGATAGTTATGAACCGCTTTCTTACAACTATTTTCCGTGATATAGGTATATCCCCAGGGTTATAACTATATCACGGCTATAAAATAGATAAGATAATTATAAGATAGTTTAAATTATTTTAGATAGTTGTATATGTCGGATCAGGTCATTAGTACGGACATAAAATGAATTGGAAAGCGCGCCTGTGTGCAGTGGTGACATCACGCGAGTTACTAACCAGTCTACCAACACACTGCGTGCTTGTACGGAGCCCTGATGTCCAGCTCGAGGAGAGGACGACAGTCGGTGTCTGATCGCGGCGGAGTTGAGACGTCTTGGAACTGTACCAGATTTATTGCGCCCCGTGTGTGTGTGTGTGTTAATTTGTAATCTCAAGTAATTCGTTAGTTTTGCTAGAAACAGTGTATCGCACCCAGTGTGTTTTCATAGCACGAAACCCCTGGTCCGCCCACATGATGTACGAGCCTAACGGAGTAAATCCTCACATATCCGACATATATATATAACTATCTTACTGCGACCGAAACATACCGTGCGTTAATATAGAGCTTATTTGAAAAAGCCTGGGAAAGAGCATACATGCACATGCATATTGTATAAGTGATAAAGACGATATTCGACAAAACCGAGACTTTCTAAAACTGAATGTCCAAAGAGGGTGAAGAACTTCTTCTTCACTCTCTTTGGGCATGAAATGAAGAAGACCAACAAAGAAATTATCACAACTCCAGGTTAGATCAACCTTTTCAAAGCTACGTGACTCTAAGCCTGAACTTACCTCTAGTCTAGGCGTCATATAAATAGTTTATGGTCCATTCCTATTGATTTTATTCACTTTATAGCTCATAAACCATTGAGTTGGGTGTCCAATAAATAAACTTTGATGGACGATAGTATTCTTTGTGTTTGACTCGGGGATTTCTTTTGAGTTTTAAAGAAACTTTAAATTAATACAGGGTTTAAGGGACAGCCCTGCACAAACTTATGGGGTGAATTCAGTATATCATATTAAGATGACCGGTACAAAAAAATATTTCAGGAATGTTATGGGAATTCAATATTTTTTTTTTTTTGTTTGCTGGTCGTCGCCTGTCTTAGCGTCCTTCAGCTGGTCGTCGAATGCCTTAGCGTCCTTCAGCTGGTCGTCGCATGCCGTAGCGTCCTTCAGCTGGTCGTCGCATGCCTTAGCGTCCTTCAGCTGGTCGTCGCATGCCTTAGCGTCCTTCAGCAGGTCGTCGCATGCGTTAGCGTACTTCAGCTGGTCACGCATGCCTTAGCGTCCTTCAGCTGGTCGTCGCATGCCTTAGCGTCCTTCAGCTGGTCGTCGCATGCTTTAGCGTCCTTCAGCTGGTAGTCGCATGCTTCAGAGTCCTTCAGCTGGTAGTCGCATGCCTTAGCGTCCTTCAGCTGGTCGTCGCATGCCGTACCGTCCTTCAGCTGGTCGTCGCATGCCTTAGCGTCCTTCAGCTGGTTGCCGCATGCTTCAGTGACCTTCAACTGGTCGTCGCATGCCTTAGCGTCCTTCAGCAGGTCGTTGCATGCCTAAACATCCTTCAGCAGGTCGTCGCATGCCTAAGTGTACTTCAGCTGGTCGTCAGCATGCCTAAGCATCCTTCAGCAGGTCGTTGCATGCCTAAGCATCCCTCAGCAGGTCGTCGCATGCCTTAGCGTCCTTCAGCTGGTCGTCGCATGCCTAAGCATCCTTCAGCAGGTCGTTGCATGCCTAAGCATCCTTCAGCAGGTCGTCGCATGCCTAAGCGTACTTCAGCTGGTCGTCGCATGCCTAAGCATCCTTCAGCAGGTCGGTGCATGCCTAAGCATCCTTCAGCAGGTCGTCGCATGCCTAAGCGTACTTCAGCTGGTCGTCGCATGCCTAAGCATCCTTCAGCAGGTCGGTGCATGCCTAAGCATCCTTCAGCAGGTCGTCGCATGCCTAAGCGTACTTCAGCTGGTCGTCGCATGCCTAAGCATCCTTCAGCAGGTCGTTCCATGCCTAAACATCCTTCAGCAGGTCGTCGCATGCCTAAGCATCCTTCAGCAGGTCGTTGCATGCCTAAGCATCCCTCAGCAGGTCGTCGCATGCCTTAGCGTCCTTCAGCATCCTTCAGCAGCTCGTCGCATGCCTAAGCGTACTTCAGCTGGTCGTCGCATGCCTAAGCGTACTTCAGCTGGTCGTTGCATGCCTAAGCATCCCTCAGCAGGTCGTCGCATGCCTTAGCGTCCTTAAGCATCCTTCAGCAGGTCGTCGCATGCCTAAGCATCCTTCAGCAGGTCGTCGCATGCCTAAGCATCCTTCAGCAGGTCGTTGCATGCCTAAGCATCCCTCAGCAGGTCGTCGCATGCCTTAGCGTCCTTCAGCATCCTTCAGCAGCTCGTCGCATGCCTAAGCGTACTTCAGCTGGTCGTCGCATGCCTAAGCGTACTTCAGCTGGTCGTTGCATGCCTAAGCATCCCTCAGCAGGTCGTCGCATGCCTTAGCGTCCTTAAGCATCCTTCAGCAGGTCGTCGCATGCCTAAGCATCCTTCAGCAGGTCGTCGCATGCCTAAGCGTACTTCAGCTGGTCGTCGCATGCCTAAGCATCCTTCAGCAGGTCGTCGCATGCCTAAGCGTACTTCAGCTGGTCGTCGCATGCCTAAGCATCCTTCAGCAGGTCGGTGCATGCCTAAGCGTACTTCAGCTGGTCGTCGCATGCCTAAGCATCCTTCAGCAGGTCGTCGCATGCCTAAGCGTACTTCAGCTGGTCGTCGCATGCCTAAACATCCTTCAGCAGGTCGTCGCATGCCTAAGCGTACTTCAGCTGGTCGTCGCATGCGCCTAAGCGTACTTCAGCTGGTCGTCGCATGCCTAAGCATCCTTCAGCAGGTCGTCGCATGCCTAAGCGTACTTCAGCAGGTCGTTGCATGCCTAAGCATCCCTCAGCAGGTCGTCGCATGCCTAAGCATCCTTCAGCAGGTCGGTGCATGCCTAAGCGTACTTCAGCTGGTCGTCGCATGCCTAAGCATCCTTCAGCAGGTCGGTGCATGCCTAAGCATCCTTCAGCAGGTCGTTGCATGCCTAAGCATCCCTCAGCAGGTCGTTGCATGCCTAAGCATCCCTCAGCAGGTCGTCGCATGCCTAAGCGTACTTCAGCTGGTCGTCGCATGCCTAAACATCCTTCAGCAGGTCGTCGCATGCGCCTAAGCGTACTTCAGCTGGTCGTCGCATGCCTAAGCATCCTTCAGCAGGTCGTCGCATACCTAAGCATCCTTCAGCAGGTCGTTGCATGCACCTAAGCGTACTTCAGCTGGTCGTCGCATGCCTAAGCATCCTTCAGCAGGTCGTCGCATGCCTAAGCGTACTTCAGCTGGTCGTTGCATGCCTAAGCATCCTTCAGCAGGTCGGTGCATGCCTAAGCATCCCTCAGCAGTTCGTCGCATGCCTAAACATCCTTCAGCAGGTCGTCGCATGCCTAAGCGTACTTCAGCTGGTCGTCGCATGCCTAAGCATCCTTCAGCAGGTCGGTGCATGCCTAAGCATCCTTCAGCAGGTCGTTGCATGCCTAAGCATCCCTCAGCAGGTCGTCGCATGCCTAAGCATCCCTCAGCAGGTCGTCGCATGCCTAAACATCCTTCAGCAGGTCGTCGCATGCCTAAGCGTAGTTCAGCTGGTCGTTGCATGCCTAAGCATCCTTCAGCAGGTCGGTGCATGCCTAAGCATCCTTCAGCAGGTCGTCGCATGCTTCAGAGTCCTTCAGCTGGTCGTCGCATGCCTAAGCATCCTTCAGCAGGTCGTCGCATGCCTAAGCGTGCTTCAGCTGGTCGTCGCATGCCTAAGCATCCTTCAGCACGTCGTTGCATGCCTAAGCATCCCTCAGCAGGTCGTCGCATGCTTCAGAGTCCTTCAGCTGGTCGTCGCATGCCTAAGCGTACTTCAGCTGGTCGTCAGCATGCCTAAGCATCCTTCAGCAGGTCGTTGCATGCCTTAGCGTCCTTCAGCTGGTAGTCGCATGCCTTAGCGTCCTTCAGCTGGTCGTCGCATGCCTTAGCGTCCTTCAGCTGGTCGTCGCATGCCTTAGCATCCTGAAGGATGAGCACCAGAGATGATAAGGACCAGCTGAAGCTGGTCGAGGGTAATTATTAAAATAACTGAGGCTTAATCATTTTTTTTTTCACACTGCACTGCAGTGGCCTGCAGCCTGGTAGTGTCCTGTGCACAGGCACAGGACACTACCAGGGCAGTTTACACTGCGTCTACAGAGACGCAGTGTAAACTAAATAAGCAGTGCTTTTGTGCTCTCTTGTCTGTATCTTAATTCCTGTATATGTGTGTTGTGTGTATCTTACTTTGAAGTTGCATTAAATCTTAGAACATTGGATATTTGTTATATTTTCCTACTTATTTGACCCTACTGTTGGGGTATGATGCCCAATAATGAAAATGTTATGTACAGTAGAGACATTAGCACACAAAAATAACACAAAATGATCGCATCAAAGCAAGTCGCACTTACGACCTTTTTCCATAACAAACATTTTGCACACATACACGATCTCGTATATCGCACTCTTTCATAATTATCTAGCCAGAAAGAGTGCGATATAGTGATCATTTACCTTAGTGACAAGACTGTCATGTTGCAACGGAGTATTAAGTTAGTGATATTTAATTTCAAACTAATAATTATGTGTCTATCTGGCTTAACAGTTAACGCTTTATATAAAATGTCTCCCACGGTGTAGCCTGCGTTCGAACCCAAGTGACATTACACTTTTTGTGTTTTAATTATAAATGATACGTTAGACCCGATGAGATATGTTTTTCTAAATATTAGTTGGAACTTATTATTAACAAATAAGATGAGGGTGAAACAAAATAAACTTCTGGATTGAACAAAGTAGTTAGTTATGACGTTGTTAGTTGGTGAACTTTGTTACGAGCGTTTGTGTTATTATTACGATTAGCGTATTGTTTGATTGTCTTTATTCAAGATGCAAGCTAATATTAGTATTGATGCCAGGGCAAATATTGTCACTTTGCGTAAAAATGGACTTAATATTTCGCAAATTTCATGATAATAGATGGCACCACATGTCTCGAAAGACATGTGGTGCCATCTATAAGAACATTATTGTTGTTTTTCTCGGGAACTGTCCATTTTTTTAGGATGATAGGTACCCTATGCCCGTTTCTGTACACCTGAAAACGTATGTGCAAAATTTCAGGATGATCGGTTCAGTAGTTCATTCGTGAAAAGGTAACAAACAAACTTACTTTCGCATTTATAATATTAGTCCTTCAGAAAAAGAGAAGTCCTCAACGCCACTGTTTACAAGCTATTTCCTTTCGCAAGTAAAATATCAATAAAAAATCATCACGTCCCATTAAGTAAGGCACCCATTCCGTTGAAATCCTCTCTCCATTCACCTACCTAGATTACAAGTACATAAAGAAAGAGGCGGCACTTCGGAAGGATAGTAATCCCTGATAAGCTGACATTGTAACTTAGAGATACGGCAGTATACCTACTACCACAGAACAACACAGAAGGTCAGGTACATACACTGAGCGAAATCAAAATCAAAGCATTTATTTCAAGAAGACTCTTTTTTGAACTGTCGAAACAAAGACAACAATGAAATGTAGCTACAGTCCCAGTCGCACGGCAAACACATACACGGTGTAAAAGGTCCCATTACAAAGCCGTCAACTATGCATTCTGTACTCAAATTTAGTAACACTTCGGAAATATTATTGCTGGTAAACGAATTTATTTTTGGTGTGAAAATTGACTGTTTACGGTAACACTAAATGTAACGCACTCAAAACATTATACTAAATTGTTTAAAGTAAAGCTATAATATATAAAATATATATTTAAAAAAACGAGTGAAAATGTTGAACGTAACTTTGGCCTCCAATATCTTCCTAACTCAAAGGTTCTCAGGTGTGGTCCAGTACAAATAAATGATTATAATGACTAGAAAAACACGGTATCTCAGTTTCGTAAAAGGAACTATTAAATCCGTTAGAAACATTTCACGTACCTACGGCGAGTGCAAGCGCTTGTAACTGTCATTCGTTTGAGATTGCGTACGTTCACGCCTGTGTGCGTGCGTCTTCGCTCATTATATAGAATTGACCTTCTGTAGTGTGTCTTTTCTGTGCTACTAAGTACCTACCATGAATACCAACGGCCCTACGTAACAGTTACCTTTCACAATGGATCCTTTTTACTTGAAAAGGTAAAACCATATACAGCGATTCGTTTTAAAGTAGAGTTTTTTTTTCAATGACACTGAAAAAAGGTTTAAATTATGATGTACGAGAACGAAAATTTTGTAATTCAGGAGTCATAAATTATGGAAAGCACCTGTTTAAAATGGAGGTGCCTAATTGATTATAATATTATTAAGGGCCGCAAAATATTGAAGTTTTCATAACAATTTAACTTTACACAGAACCTATTGTGGATAAAGTGAAGTTGTGAAGTTATTTGGAAGAAAACATCTGGCAAAGCGTAATGGATGCCTAGATTAAAATATGATTCGCGACCGTAACAAATATGGAAGTACTGAATTATTGTTTATATATTATTGATTATAATTCTGTAAATACATTTGTGTTACGCTCGCGGGTCATATTTTGTTTAACATACATCCTGACACTGAACTGCAAATTAAAGAAAATTTTAGAGAATTTCGCGGGTAACCTGCCGGTTCTACCTTAATCAAATATATACAAATAAATAAAGTCGAAGTGTCTGTTTGTAATCTATACATATAATAAAATTGTAACAGGCCGATGTCTGTTACAATTCTGAAGATATTGAAGAAAAAATATTTGGGGGTCTTTATGGCAACAGAAGCCAAAACAACAGTTTTTAGAATTTTTGTCTGTCTTTCTGTCTGTATGTTTGTACGCGCACCACGCAAAAACTACTGCATGGATTTGAACGCAGTTTTCACCGCTAGATATTTAACTTAAAATATAAGCGACATTAGATATAGTTTTGGACCCTATAGGTGGCGCTGTGCGAAGCAAGGCTAATAAAAATAAACAAACTAACAACAATATAAGAGGTCTTATAAGACCCGCCAGAGGGAACACTATAGTGTTCTCTCTGCCGGGACAGTGACACAGGCCTCCTCCCTGAGTGCGAGGGAGTGGACTATATGATATCCACCACGCAGGCCCAGTGCAGTTTCGTAGATGTCTCATGTAATGAATATTTGGTTCTAAGTCATCACTTCCCATCAATCCTCACGATATTCTCCTTCCCCGTTTCGAGTACAGCGAAACAACAGTATAGTTAGACTATATCAATATTCTAGCGTAACATCACAAAGTTATATTATACAGCAACATAAAAATAAGTAGGTATGCACAGCCCAACAATTTCGGTGCAATCAATCCGCGGGCCCCGAGAGAGGCGTAAAATTTACTGCTCATTGATATCAGGCTATGGGCCGCGAGTACGATGCCGAGGTACCTCGTAAGTCATGTGGAATACACGATTTCGTAAGAGGTATACGGGAAATTATATTTTCACGGCTTTCCTGAAGGAACCGGCTGGGTTTGAGGTTGTTTTTTTCACATCATAAGGTAGTGAGTAACTTTAAATAAGGTTTTTTGTTTATCGATTCAGATCAAATCAAAGCTCAGTACTTTCGTAGAGGTTTACATTGCAAAGTAATACCTCAATATTCGAGATCTTTTCACTAGGTAATCATCATAGGTATCGCTGTTTTTGATATGGAAAGAAAATTTTCAGTGCAAGCAGGGTTTGAACCTGCGACTTTACGATTCTGTACACCGGACGTCTTAACCAATTAGACCATCGCACCCTGCTAACAGTTTTCGAAATTTTCGTTCCATTAATAACGTCTTACGGTGACGTTATCATAGGTATCACTCATCATCTCACACACTTTCACACACAGACATACAAACACACAGAACCCTTTAGCATTATAACTTTGTTTTTATTCTTACTGTAATTTTAATCGTATTATTTATATAATTTTTACCTATATGTGTTACCAAATGGCAATAACCTTGGCTGTAAACTTTGTAACAACCCTCTTAATGCTCATCATCATCTGCCTAGCCTTTTCCCAACTAAATTGGGGTCGGCTTCCAGTCTAACCGGATGCAGCTGAATACTAGTATTTTACATGAAGCGACTGCCTATCTGACCTTCACAACCCAGTTAGTACTGAGCAACACGATGCTACTTGGTAAGACTGGTTGTCAGACTTTTGGGCCACTGACTACCTGTAACGACTGTCGAAGATGTACAAATGACAGCCGGGACAAAGGACTTAACGTGCTTTCCGAAGCACGGAGGAAACTCTGTATGTAATTTTGTGGTCACCCATCCACGAACCAAAGTGTTGCTTAATCTGAAGATCGACCCGAGCGGCTGTTATTATTTAGCCACGAGCCGACAGTAATTATACCCATCAAAGATAATTAACTAAACATGAATTTCAAGCAGTAAAATCATTTAAGTGCAATTAATCCTATTAACTCGGTATTAATGTATCAAATTCTCGCACAAATAGGGTATAGGGCTGTCCCGATCCTTAATGCTAAGTCAAAATGTACGGTAAGAGGTATACGAATACCTTGACCACGAGCAACGCGCTCAAACGACACGCGTCTTGCAACAGGCCCTGCTGAGAAAACAAATGAAAGTAGTTGTTTGAAAGCATGCCACGAGTCTTTTGGAGCAGCGGCAATCTCGCGAGGGTAACAAGAAACACGCGCGTCTCTTGACGCTAGTCGCAACGCCTGAGGTCATGGTCGTGCGTAAGTGTAAAATTCTCGCACAAATAGGGCTGTGTCAGTTCTTAAAAGCTATGTACGGTGAGACATAGGGATTACCGGCGGGATGAGCCTAGCGTATCGGGAGATAATGCCGGACTAGAGCTTCGTCGGCTCGATGGACCTGTCGAGGTCCGAGATCAATCAGATTAGCCGACACTGATTTTTTGGTTCAGTTAAGACATGTTAACAACAATGTGACTAGGTGTACTCACATGTATTTTTATTAGGCCACGGGGTAATTTCGTAATACACTGTCGATATCAGTGCCTTTTATTTTGGACCTTCAACAATTTTAATTGTTTTATTTACGTTAATAAACATACGATTTTTTGCACCGAGCCATTATCGAAGCAAAACATTATTCAAGAATTCCTTAACAATACTTTTAATAGCGTTAAAAAATGTGGTAGACAATCGCGGTACTGGTCGCATGACGAAAATTAACAACAAATTCGGTTGGCGAGAATAGTACCTCGAAAATCAAGAAGTATTGAAAAGTTTCCACTGAACAGTGGCGAAGGTTTCATAAAACTCGATTCCTACCGGATTCCTTTTGAAAAATGGCACAGGCAGTATTCTATAGACAAATAATACAATCACATTAAGTACATGTACTCCGGCTTACTTCTAATGACCGTTCTCTACTGCCACTGTTTATACCTACATTTAGTAGACTAGTAGATACTGTACCCCATTATATGACATTATTCCTTTACGGGCTGCTTTGGCCGAAGTCCGACATCAAATGAAATAAAATTCAAAATTCATTTGGCATAACTTTAATCTAGTAATCTTTACATAGTATAAAACAAAGTCGCTCCCGCCGTTTGTACGCTTAGTTCTTTCAAACTACACAACGGATTTTAATGCAGTTTTCAGCAAAAGATAGAGTGATTCAAGAGAAAGGTTTATAAGTACATTGCACCCGTGCGAAGCCGGGGTGGGTCGCTAGTTACATAATAAAGCTTGGTCAAAATGATCCGTAGTAGAAAGTAGTTTTGAAGCTTGTCACAGAGTGGCTTGATGTAAAATACTGGTATTCAGGTGCACCAGGTTGGTCTGGAAACCGAGCCCAACATGTATATTGGTGGGTAATAAAGCCTAACTTCCATAGTTTTAACTATGAAAGTTAGGCTTTATTACCCACCAATATTATTAATCGAAAATATAAACGTAATAAAAACCGTTCTAGCGGAAAATCCAGAGTGTAAAGTGAAGAGGACACGTTCGGTTTTCCAATTTATCGTGCTAAAATGAATTATAGCGTTTTTCCTCATAAAGTATTTTTAACATGGAGGTAATATAGAAAGTTGAAAGAAAACACTGCTGTCGCTTTTGAGGAAAATCATTTAGCTACTTCCTGAGTTATTGAGAAGAGTTATTGAAGAAATATCATTACTTTGTATGCTCCATTTTTAACCTAATCTGTGATTTTAAAAATATTTAAACTGAAATTCACTGCTATGTTTTATTTTACAAAGGTTTTATTATACGGTAATAAACTGTAATACTTACCTTTAGGTCAAGTCCACTCTGTCTTCAAGTCTATTTTCATTTCGACTGTTTATTTAAGCTGTGTAATGTTAACTATAAGCAATAGATAAAACATTTAAAATATATGGGATTAGCTACCAAAAAGCCTAACTCAACCAAAAAGTCTTTTAATTGTAGAAATATGAAACGCTTCGAAAGTGGTTGCCAATTACGTGACCCTATGGTGTAACACTAAAAAAATAATAAAAATATTTATTTATTTAAATAGCCAATTATTTAAACATATAATTTATTTAACCCAGTCATGCATTCTTCTCACAAAAGTTCTAACATTCTGACAGTATAACCTTTGAGTTCAGGAGAGTATATATTGTTAGGAAGAAATTAAGTTTTACTTAATGTTAGGAAAAATGAGGTTTTACGTAGCACATGTTAGTTCTATGGCAAGGAGTGACAACTTCAAATTATCGCTGGTCGCGGGAGACTCTGCCCCCGTAGCATGACCACCGTAGATAAGGATTTCTTTGACGGAAGAATCGACAAAATGACAGTTAGTGCAAAGAAATCTGTCATTGTGTCGACACAATCTGTCATTTTGTCGATTCTTCCGTCAAAGAAATCCTTGTCTACGGTGGTCATGCTACGGGGGCTGGTTGGGAATATTATCGCTCAAAGGGCTGTAAGATTTATAATTTCCTGTTTTGTGTACTAACTCGCTATTTTTGTAAACAATTACGTGTTATTCGAATTCGTTATGATTTGTGGCGGTTTAGGTTAGTTTCAGTAATGGATATTTTGTTCCAACCTCGAACCTCGTTGTCTTTTTTTAAACATCTTCGCTTCTGTTAGCTAAATATATATGATGTACATTGAAAAAAAATAATTAGCCAATACAATATCTGTTAAATAAAACCCAATATAGAAGTAATTTAAGTCTAAAACCAATAAAGTATTGCCTTTTTCGAACTTCCTAAACTTGTTCGGATAAATCGGATCACAGAGGTTTTGTTTCTCTTTCTTAACTTATAATTAAATACTTAGGGGAATTCCATAAGTTTCTCAAAGAGTTTCCCTCCGATTAAGTTATTATATAGAATATTTTGTTACAATATTGCCTCATCTTTTGCCTAACCTTTTCCCAACTATGTTAGGGTCAGCTTTTAGCCTAACCCGATGCAGCTGAATACCCGTATTTTACATGGAGCGACTGCCTATCTGACCTCCACAGTTCATCATCTGCCTAGCCCTTTCCCAACTATGTTGGGGTCGGCTTCCAGTCTAACCGGATGCAGCTGAATACCAGTATTTTGCATGGAGCGACTGCCTATCTGACCTCCACAGTTAGTACTAGGAAATACGATACCCCTTGGTAAGACTGGTTGTCAAACTTTTTGAGCCACTGACTACCTGTAACGACTGCCAAAGATCTACAAATGACAGCCGGGACGAACGACTTCCGAGGCACGGAGGAAACTCGGTATGTAATGGGTGGTCACACATCCACAGATCAACCTAGGCAAGCACGGCTTAACCTAAAGATCAATCCGAGCGGCTGATATTATTTAGCCAGGAGCTCCTCCTCGCCTAACTAAAATATTTAGAGAAGAGGTTTATAGACAACTAGCTAATCAACCGACGTGCGTGTATGACAAGAAGAATGAACGTCGACGAAGCAAAAAGAGTAAGTAAGTATCGCAGCGGGTAGCGTTCATAGTTTCGGACTACCCCCACGAAAAAAAGTGAGTTTATGTAGAATAAATGTGTTACGGCTAAGATGTGAACTTAAACTTAAGATTAGCCGGCTAAACTTAGGTTAGGTTAATGACGTGCTCTTAGACAGTATGAACAAAAGAAATCGTACAGTTTTGTAAACCGTAGATGGAACAGTGTCTTGTGACTAATCAGGTTTTCAGTAGATTCGACAATGACCACCTTTCAACTTTCGTCGCTTGCCCCGATGCCTGTGCACTTGATGACTTTATGACCGCGTCAGTTAGCAGAGAAAACGAAGAATTAAAGGCCGAACGTAACTGAACTTTTTCCTATCGATACGCTAAGAAAATGCAGTAGATCGTATTATTAGACGGGCTAGGTTAGCTTAAGTTTAGCCAGCTAATCTTAAGTTTATGTTCGCACCCATCTTTAGCCGTAACATATGCATCTATGTGAAGACTCCTTTCAATAGAATTGAAGAACTGTAACACATTATTGACAATAGGTAAGTGTAGGTTGACCAGTTATCAGTAAAAGCCTGGCCTGCAGAGAACCACGAGGAAAATGGAAACTATAGTTGCAGGAAAGTCAGCATGCCACAGAAGACTCTAAAATAGGGATCTTACCAGTTCATCATCATCATCATCATCGTCTGCTACCTTATATCAACTATATTTTAGTCGGATTTCAGCCTAACTGCATGCTGCTGAATACCAGCATTTGCCTATCTTACCTCCACTACCCGCTAACTCTGTTTAACGATACCCCTCAGTAGTCATCATCATCTGCCCAGCCTTTTCTCAACTACGTTTTGGTCGGCTTCCAGTCTTACTGGATGCAGCTGAATGCCAGTATTTTATATGGAGCGACTGCCTATCTGATCTCCACAACTCATTAAGTACTGGGTACAACAATCCCCGTGGTGGTAAGAAAAGAAAAGGCTTTGATTATCGTTATGTCTAAGTTCCATTATAAAACCCGAATAAATAAAATGCCTAACAATAACTAGGTTCCATCAACAGGCTAGATAAATAGAACAAAGATATAGCAACAGATTAAAAAGAAATCTCTTTGTTATTCACCTCAATGAGCTTTTCAAAAGTCTATTAGAAAACACAGTCTTTGTTTGCTCCTGTGCCCAATATCTGGAAAATAAAACTATTGGAAATCACATTTTGAAAAATAAAATGAGTCTTTCAGTTCATTGGTCGACCGCCCGCTACTCGAAAACAAGAAAATTGAAGGAATTCTACTAACATTCAGCTTTATAGAAAATGTATGTGTGTGTGTGTGTGTATAGAACTTTGTATGAAGGCATACGAGTAAGAATTCCTTTGACCATGCCGAACTAGAGAGCGGGTGAGCGCAACACGACGCAACTATTTTATGTTTTAATAAGTTTGCACATTGTATGGTTCTTGTTTAAAATTATGTGCTAACGTATTCATTAAAGTTCAATAGAAAATTATGATGTTTTTTTTATTTTATTTTTTATTTTTATTTAATTGATTACCTGGTTGGGTACCTAAATGATGTAGCGTATATTCGGTATAATTAATGTCGTTAAGTAATTAATTCGTGAAACATCTGCAGTACCAGGACGTAATGAACTTAGTTTCGGCTTGCTGACCTTTTACCTTTAACGCAGCGCGTAGTCGCGGCACTTATTATATTATTAGGAGCAGTGTTCTGCCTACCAATGTTCCGTTACGACAACTGATGCCGTCATCGATCTGCACTATTGAAGTAGGTCAGGATACCAGCATGGGATACATCCAACCATCCGACACACCATGCGATACCCACGCGGACCGCAAAACTTTTATCAAAGAAAATTTTAAATACAACCTCCAAAAACCTAAAATACACGCCGCGCCGCCACCGGCCCAAATCTATAATTAGGGGTAACACCAAATCAAAAGTCCTTTAATAAATAATGTATCAGTAACACGACTCACCAACAAATATCGATCTCAGCGACGAAAGTTCAATCGATTTCACGTTAAAAACCGTAAAGTTTCACTATTAGTGCATGCTCACCTGTGCCCGGTATCACAACACTCGCAACATGTTAGCGGGCGGCGAGCGGAGCAGGCAGAGGGCGCTCGGCGCGTGCGACGCCGGCTCGGCGCGGCACGGCGCGGCGGGCGCGGCAGCGCGGGCGCTGTGTGCGCGCTCGGGGCACACGAGCGGCCGGCGCGGGGCGCGGCGCGGACTGGCCCGGGCGTGCCGGCGCCCTCGCCCCCGGCGCCCCACGCGCCCCCGGCGGTCCGCGCCGCCGCGCCGATGCCCTAAATTCGCGCTACCGCCGGCACAATAATTGTCGTGCCGCTGCCTGCAGCCGCGACGGCCGCACACCCTATCAATTCATGGCGCGTACGTTTCGTGAAAGTAAAAAGTTAACTCGATCGAATACGATGCGGTCAACGGTTTTCTGAAAACGCGATCCAGTCGTTTTCTAGGTCACAAAGTCGATTTAAAAGTTACTATTGATCCTTTAACTTGTACGACTATTATAAGGATTAACTCGGACAATATCCAAACTAACGACAGCAAGTTCTACAATTGCTTTAATAAAAAATAAGCTAACAAATTATCGTAGCCCTGAAAGTCTGTAGCAACTGGAAAATGATTTTAAACAAACGAGTAGACGTGGGTTTTATTATGGTTAATAAAAAAACACATTTCCTTGAATTAATAAATAATTTATAACGCCGGAATATTTTTATTCTAATCGAGTTTTATGCTATAATTTGGTTTTATAAATAGCTGTAGGCGTATACAAAAATTTTACGAAAATAAAGCTATGCTTTGTCCTTTATCTACGAGGGCCCGTAGGCTCGTAGGCGAGTGCTACGACAAGCTACGCGGCTACGACGTCAGCGCTACGACGTGCTACGAAGGATAATCATGATTTCTCGTGATAGTGGCAGGCGCTTTTGAAAAAAACAATCTTTCGATGAAATTAGAAATAAAGGAAATGGTTGTAACAACTTGTAACATTTTTTTGCTTGAATGAGAAATAGAATAAAAGTTGTGAATAGAATTTGTTGCATTTAGAGTCATATTTACTACGAATTGTTTGTGGAGAGTTCAAATTAGTTTCTAAAACTTTCTCGAGTTTTGTTTATTATTATCGAGAAGTTTTCAGTTGGGTCGGTTAATTCTGTGAATCGAAAATAATATTTTGTTATTCATCGTCAAAGGGAAATAAATATTTACGATTGAAAAACTAAATTCTGAAGATGAATCATCTGAAAGTGTGCACCGCGGGGTTCAACTCTATTATAATTCACTGTGGGATACATTCAAGACTTCTAACTTCTACGTAAATTTGTTTGTTGAGTTCAGATAGGTAGACGCTCTGTGTAAAATACTGGTATTCAGCTCCATTCGGTTTCACAAAAAACCAACCCCAACATCATTGGGAAAAGGCTGGCAGATGATGATGGTGTGGAGTGCATCAAGTACCGTAAGTCTCGCTCATTTTTCCATATTCATCATTTTAGCATGGCGGAGAGAAAGAGGAGCTCGTGGCCAAATAATAACAGCCGCTCGGATCGATCTTTAAGTTAAGCCGTGCTTGCCTAGGTTGGTCTGTGGATGGGTTTCCTCGTGCCTCGGAAAGCACGTTAAGCCGTTGATCCCGGCTGTCATTTGTAGATCTTTGACAGTCGTTACCGGTAGTCAGTGGCTCAAAAAGTCTGACAACCAGCCTTACCAAGGGGTATCGTGTTACCTATTACTAACTGGGTTGTGGAGGTCATATAGGCAGTCGCTCCATGTAAAATACGGGTATTCAGCTGCATCTGGTTAGACTGGAAACTTTTAGCATAGCATGAGCTATCCTGGTCTACCTCGTTGGTCTAGTGGTAGCAAGCGCGACTAGTAAGTTTGAAGTCTAGGGTCAGATTCCCAGGTCGAACCCAGCAGCCGGAGCCTGGATTCGTGCTGGGTCGATTCTATTGACCCCCCTATTACGTGGACCTTCAAAAAGTAACTGGTGAGGAGGGTGCACAATAGATACACCTCTTGGAGTACCTATAGTATATACGCAACTATAGTCTATATGACCTTTTGAAGAATATACAGGGTGTAAGGGACAGCCCTCCACAAACAGATGGGGTGAATTCAGTATATCATACTAAGATGGCCAATAAATTTGATTTATTTTATTTTCTCATACGCAATGTATCATTACCGTTGCAAAACGCACGTAGCGAACGGCAAGCGCAACGACTAGTTCGATGAACTCTGTAGCTAGGCAGGAAGTGAACAACTGATTTCACGCGTCGTTCGTTAGAGTATTTCAACATCCATTGTTGGATTTTTGATTTTAGCAGTATTATTCACATAAATTGAGTGCTGCGTACAGGGAATGTAATTTTACATTGAAATAAAGGAATAGCCACTGATTTTTTTTTTTTATTAAATTTTCCGGAGAAAAATTTCGGTGGAATATGATTCAAAATAAGAAGCTGAATGCAGTTTGTCAGTTTGTGGAGGGCTGTCCCTTAAACCCTGTAGAGGTTCGGTGCGTGCACTATCCAAAGCGACAGTAGAAGAATAGTTCACAGTTAGATACAATTTTTTCCCAATTTAGAAAAATTGAACCTCTTTTTTGCCCAAATTAAAATCAAATCATTATCTGCCTGGCCTTTTCACACTCTTACGGAGTCAGCTTCCATTCTAGACGGGTGCAGCTAAATACCAATCCAAAGGCCAAAATCTCAGTCACCCCCTAATTCAACGTAATGACATAAGTCCAGTAGGAGCAGGTTCGATCCCCGGGCACTGCGGGTAATCGACCAGCTCGCACGTCGCACGGTGGCGTGCAAGCCTTGCGTGACAACAGATGCGTGCCACTTTCTACTTTATTTGTGATTCTTAAAAACGTATTAAAACCCGCACACGGCACACCACTGACCAACGGGCGGCGGCCGGCGAACATCCGAGATACACGTACATGTAGGCTTTGTTTTGACGATTTTTGTGAAGTTGGGTTATGAGTTTTACAGTTTTTTTTTTTCTAACAGCAATATAGGTACTGGTCCTTAGTTGCATCTGGTCCCTGCTGTCATTTCTAGATTTTTGACAGTCGTTACTGGTAGTCAGTGACTCAAAAAGTCTGACAACCAGTCTTACCAAGGGATATCGTATTACCTAGTACTAACTGGGTTGTGGAGGTCAGATAGGCACTCACTCCATGTAAAATACTGGTATTTAGCTGCATCCAGTTAGACTGGAAGTCGACCTCAACATTGTTGGGAAAAGGCAAGATAGACGATGATGATGATTTAGCTGCCTCTGGTTAGACTAGGAGCCGACTCCAACATAGTTGGGAAAAGGCTAGGCAGATAATGAGAACGTAACTAGCAGCAGAATAGCCAGCCCATAGCGTTCCCACAGCTGGGGCACAGGCCGCCTTTCTGTGATAGCTAGTAGCCATAACCCTGTGCGATGTGGTGGATAACTAAAACCAGAAATAGGACTGTTTGGATTGCTGATGGTAAAAACTGAAAAGCTGAAAAAAGAAAATGCTGATGGTAGTACTTTTGACCAAGAAATACGTAATTTGCCGACGACCATTGGTGAAACTTTTATGTATGTTTTGTTTTGCCGATTTTTATTTATTAGAAGGTAATTTATTTTTAATAGAACACGCCCACCACACTATTCCCAAACCATTGCAACTCCTGAAAGCCAGAATCAACAGTGACGATCACCATAAAAGCGCCGAGACAATGAAGCTTAACGAAGTCCCGGAAAAACAATTTAACTGTCTTGGATCCCGCAACGAAATTAATCAGAAAAGAATAGTATAAGTTTGGTTATGAGTTTTACAGGTCTAGTTGGAGATGGCTTGAACAGCTGCTGTTGATGTTTGGCCTCCGGAGTGCAGCGTCTTACCCGAATGTCCCAGAAGGAGGCTAGTATCTTTTATTGATTTTCATCTTGTGCTATGCGAAGCCCGCGAAGTGGCAGTGATAGCCTAGTGATGTGACCGTCGAACTGCCAAGTCGGGTAGGTCTCGAGTTCGACCCTATGGCCGCCAAGAACCTCTGATTTCTCGGATTCATGTGCGTAATTATCACTTCACCGAATGGAGAAAAAATCGTGAACAAACCAGCCTACCTGAGAGATATTTCTTAACAGCATGTAAAGCCAAGTCAGAGGCCCATGGGGGGATCTTTGACACCACGTTAGGCACTAACCACACGATAAAGAAGCAGACGGAGTGGCCTATGTTCCAGCCATGGGAACATTTTAGGCTAATTATACTTATTCTGATGCGATGATATGACTACTTAAATTATTTGAAAAGGTATGAATCTGGCGGTGCCTCGTAGCAAATACAGGATAGGGTTTTCCGATTCATAAAACTTTGACTCTGACAACAATCAACAATGTTTTTATCTGAGTCATCGTGAACATACAAATTAATAATAATCATTCAGATGTTTTATTGCTTTTTTGTTGCGTTTATCAAAATTGGATACGGGAGTACGAGCGTCATATTTCTTTATTACGTACAATTAGAATCATAAAGTTAAATAACATAATAAATTAAAAGACTGTAATCCTAATGTAACAATTGACTAAATTCATTTATAACACTCTAGCATTTCGCCCGCGACTACCTCCGCAAAAATTGTGATATCTCGTCTAATTTTCATGATATAAATATAATTTATAGCCTGTGTTACTTCCTGATAATTTAACTGTCTATTGGTGAAAGAATTTTTGAAATCGGTCCAGTAGTTTTTGAGTTTATTCGTTACAAACATACAAAAATACAAATCTTTCCTCTTTATACCTATATCTCTATGTACTTCGGGAAGGAAAAAGGAAGCACTTTGATCACCAATATTCGTACGTGTGTATAAATACAACAGCAAAACTCAAAACTGACTACCTCATTGGTTCAGTGTTCGCAAGGGCTACCGATGAGCATGACGAGAATCTGGGTTCAATTTCCATATTGCATGGGACGTCAACATTTTTGTCAAAACGTGGGTGTACAGTCGCGAGCACCAATCATCTTTTAAAAGTGTTTTTCTCCTACTGTTCTGATTAAAATTTCATGGCTACTTACATAGTATTTTGGAACTCATATTTTTATGAAAAAGATCCTATCTCCAAGTTACAATCGATATTTCTCGCGAAAATTGCTTTTAAATATAGGAAAGTGTGTATACACTTTACATACATATTGGTGCTCGTTGCCTCTATCTTTTATGAAGTCTTAGCTTTAGTTACGAAAAACAGTAAAAGAATGGTAGATATCATTTTCAACAAAAAGCCGGACTCGACAAAATTGCACATCTAAACGTAGATATGAACGTTTATACAAGCTATCTACAGGTTCCAGCGTTGCACACTAAACTATTAAATATAATAGAAGCGATAATTTTGTAGCAGGACAACCGAACTTCGTGCTAACGAACCAAGTACAGTCCTTTCAGTAACTTTACCTCAAGCAGCTGCGATGTAACATCAACATTATTATAACACTAGCTATTGCCCGCGACCTTTGTTCTCGTGAAATTATTATAAAAAAAAGCGAATTTTGTTATCGTTAGTGTTTTTTTGCACGGTACCCTAATTCTTATTCTAAAAGAAAAGTAGCCTTAGTAACTCCTTATAAGATCAGCCATCTGCCAGTAAAGTGTCGTCCAAATCGGTCCAGCCGTTTCGGAGATTATCCGGAACAAACAGACAGACAGACAGATAAAAACTGAAAAAAAATGTGTTTTTGATATAAGTGCCAAATATATTTTCATATGCATTCAGTAAAACGCTGTTATTTTGATAGACACGTCAATTTTATTTATTTGTATAGATATATGGATGAACAAAGATCATTGTAATTTTGACGCTTATCAGTAACTGCAATCCGAAAGAAACCTTATAACAATGAAAAGATCACTTTGATTTTGTGTGTGTTGCTAAGTCAAAGGTAAATTAAATTTAAAATGACTATAAGTGAAGTTCGGTTAAGTTAGGCGAGTACGTGCCAAGCCCCTGAGCCAGTTCACACAATACTTGAATAGTTTATTATTAGCATGCCGTTTTGGCCGTTTTCGTGAGGGGAAAGCTTTAATGATGGCCTTTACCTTAACATTTGAAGTTTATCATGATGACTATGTTCAAATCTGAAAGAAACCTAAAACATATACGAAGGTAAAATAATAATCGCATATAAAAATGCTAAAAATAGCTTTGAAAAACTATTTGGATTGCAATAACACTATTCCTGGCCGATTTAATGATATTATTGTGTCGTAATTCGTTGGTCTAAAAAGCGGAAGTCGGAAAAAGCGTTATTGGATTTTTCCATTAAGAATTTCTCAGTAGCAGCTACAGAGTCTTAATTTGTGACCGGCTGATGGCAATAGGCTTGCCCCCTATTACATGGGACTTAGAAACATAACTGGCGAAATGTGGGTGTACTATTAGGTACAGCTCTGCCTGAGCCTTCGGGGATTACAGGCGTATTTTTTTTATTTTTTATTAATTATTTTCTTTTTATTAATTTGATGCATTTAATTTACTATTCCAGCAGCAGTTAGTAGCAGGAACCAGACAGAACGACTGACTTCAAACAAACTCAGTTTTGAAAAATAAACAGTTTACTTCAACTTTTTCCTTAATAATCAACCATAGTATTCAACATACAATAGACACCAACTAAACAGGATTTAAAAGAAAAACATTACAAAAATCTACTCTTATAATTTAGGCAAAAAATGTGGTCCACCATACTGCCTGGGGGCGTCCTTCTAATGATGATGTATGTGCAAATGTTTAGGTTCGGGAACGGCCACGGCGGGAGCGCTGCCAGTGGGGCTAAAGTAATTGATGACAAGTTGGAACCAATCCTGAAGGGCGGAGAACATGCCAGGTTCCTCAGGTCCATTGTACTGTACCTGAACGTGTCCATCATTGTACACATCACTGTTGAACTGAGGAGCGGCGATTGGCAGCTGATCCGGCTTGTCATCTACCTCGGGGACGGCGGGAGGCGGCATCACAATGGGTTCAGGGATCACAGGGTTTGGAATCTCAATGGGCCCAAATCCCGGGGAAGGTATCACAATAGGCATAGGATGGAGATTACGTGCGAACTCCGCCATATCGTTGTTGACGACTGAGACATCATTTGAAACAGCTGCAGCGGCGGCAGCTTCAGCGATACCAACAGCAGAATACGGATGCAAGAGATCGGTAGCAACCACTTCGCCATTACCGTGCTCCTTCAACTTGATATCCACAATGTTACCAACTTCCAAAGCTGCCCCATCAGGCACTCCGTTTACGATCATCTCAACAGCATCATTCCCTGATACGTCCTCGGGCAGAGGGGCGGCAGTCACCGCCACGACGAACAGAGCCAAAAATATCGCTTTCATTTTGAACGATCTGAAACCAAAATAGACTTTAGCAATAGTTTTGTAAACCAAAAGTTTGAACAGCAATGTAAGGCGAATTGTGCCAAATATTCTGTCATGTTGTCACACTTGTCAAAAGTAGAACCATAGACAAACTTACTTATGTTCACGACGGAGGTTCCTTGACTTATGCCCCAGCAGCTTAGCGCGGAACAGTTAAATATTATGAAAAAGACTATTACAGATAAGCGATAACAGTATTATCCATTTTAAACATTATTGATACTATCTAGAGGTGGTAAAAGATTAGGCTACTTTTGGATACTAGTTTCCATTTTATTGAACATTATTCCATTAATATTGATAAGATATTAAATAATATAATAATAAAACTGAATTGTGTTTAACTTTTCCATTGTCAACGTTAAGCCCGTCTGTCTGGTCGCTGTCCTTTTCGCTACTTTTAGGCTAAAATAAGAGACTACTAACGCCATCTATCTTTCCCGTCTTGCACTACCTGTGTAGCTAATACCTCACGCGGATTTATTCAAGACTATGACGTTGCGTCATAAAAGGAGAGTTGTCTGCGGGACTGTTCGAAAGAGATACCGTGGCCCTGGAACACAAAGGGCAAAGAAGGGACATGGATGGGTTTTAGTCAGTACAAGTCTGACACTCCCTTCCGCTCCGCCCAGAGTATTGGGTCATTTGATGATTTCCCATCCGAAAAAAGGCCCTAGTGTGCTGGAAGAAACCCTAATAACCACTTTGATACATGTAATTTAATACGTATTTTGTAGGTAAACGCCATCTGTGTTTAGAGTACAATTATCTAGGTACTAGATCTGTCTATGACTAATCAAGTAGCACTATGGCAATAAAATGGAGATATGGAGATGTCCTCAACATCTTCCAAAGGGAGCATCCTTAGAAGATGTTGAGGACATGTCCATTTGGACGAAGATGGACGAACCCGTGTCGAGTACGAGGTATGATTTGCATGTGCAATAAAATTGTCGCATCTACTGCACGTGTACATTTTTACGTTCGGTACTACATTTTACATCCAAGCCTGGATCTTGTTTCTGGCGTAGGTAATTGAAACAAAACTTTTCATCGGTTATTAAAAAAAATCTGCTGTTTCCTACAAAAGTGCAAAAGGTACCTACACGGTCAAAAGTATGGAACAGCTGTTTTTTTTAATAACCACTGAAAAAGTTCAGTGTGAGGGCTCAGGATGATGTAAGTACTGAATACGTGGTGACCGTTTTCGCGTCGGTGTCCCGTATACAATGTAATATGTAGATGTACTTAGTTTTAGTCTTAATTTAGTCATTTCATCATCTGCCTAGCCTTCTCCCAACTATGTTGGGGTCGGCTTCCAGTCTAACCGGATGCAGCTGAATACCAGTATTTTACATGGAGCGACTGCCTATCTGACCCCCACAACCCAGTTAGTACTGGGTAATATGATACCACTTAGTAAGACTGGTTGTCAGACTTTTTCTTTTTAAATATTCCACCGTCACTTATTTTACCCTGACCGCCTATATTGACAAACGAATTTGTAGTTGCTGTTTACTAGTGTCATAAGAACGATACTAAAACTTTTCTTGTAGTCGTAGTAGGTTGATCCTGAGTGAAAGGGTGACTGCATAACGATATGTTTTCCATCTAAAGATCCAAAACACCGAGGAAATATATTGCTGAATCCATTTTCAATTTCCAACCATTCTTCAACAGTGTCTGGAATCTTGATTTCATTCCTTAGTATATTTACCAGGACTTTACATACTTCAGGTACAGTTTCTGTTATAAGCTGTTTGTTTGTTAATTTAGTCATTTGTTGTAACAATTTAGTTTGTATTTTGATTTAAGGTTGTTTATAGTATTTAATATTTCTATTTTGTTAAAGTATCCGCATACTTTAACAAAATAGAAATATTAAATTATAAAAAAGTAACGCCTGTATCTAAAACTTAGCAATGTGACAATGTTAGTAGGAAAATAGGAAAAATACATTTCTGAATTCTATGCATTATGAACAAGCTGAATACCTTAACATCATAAAATATTAAATGACACAACATTTATTGTTTCCTACTAAAATCGGATCACTTATTGAATCATCTCAATGTATGTCAGTTATGGGACCTTTGTCACTTTAGTTGACATTGAGCGATATAGCTTGCGCACGCCACAGGAAAATCACACAAAACATAAAAAAGAAAAAAGAAAATTGTGTTTATTTGCCATTACAAAGATACAAAATTAATAAACAAACAAAACTAACAATGTCAAAAGGGCCTCAGCTCAGTATAATGCCAGGTTTTTCAGCAGCAGCCCACGAGTGCCACTAGTTCAAGCAACTTTGCTTACGTATGAAATTGTCAGTTTGTTTAGTTTTTATACCACAAATAAATAAATATGTTTTATGTATTATAATTATTCCAAGCATTGGTTCGAATTCGTTGGAATCGAAACAAAATACCGGAGATCACAATATGTTGAATCGATTGGGTCATCATGAATCACTAATCCGAAGTCTCTACAGACGTTGGCGACCACAGGCCATCAGACAGTCTGGAACGAACTATCTGTTTGTTTTCCATAATTAAAAACAAATGTATACAAGTGAGATCACACTTGCGATTGTGCGTAATACAAGTCTTCCACACAGAGAGGTGTTAAAAATAATAGAGTATACATCATGTAACGTAATTAACGCACACCCTCAGACACACCAATTAGTATATTATGTTATAATCATAATACATACACTGAATTTTTAGTTAAACATATATGAGCATTGATTATTGATTGATTTAGTTATACTAATTCCGGAAGAATGTTGTGGTCACAGTAGAAATCCACGAACGCAGACAGTCGCACACGTAGGTATGAGGGTCTTGTTAGCCTAGTAGGTATTCGTTTTCGTTCGAAACGAGTTAACGAGTTTTTACTGTAATTTACGTAGTTTTAATTATTTTTGGGAAAAAAATACCTATATTAAAAATTATAGAAATCGATTCAGTAAACGATTCTGAACAAACTAATTTCAGGATGTGCGTTAATTTTGTTACATGTTGTAGACTTGTTGATCCCTGTCTGTCATTTCTACAAAAAAGTTTTTCCGACGTGGGTTTAGATAAATATTCCGTACGTGCACCGGTTTGTTTAGGCTTTTTCCAATAGATTTCGTGTTTTGACTTCACACTGAACTACTGCATGTTGTTTTCAAGGCATTTGAATATACAAAATCCTTTGTTTTCGAAACGCTTGCACGATCAAAATGGTGTTCAGTTATATTTTTCTGTTTTTTCATCCAGATGTACGGAACCGTCGGGGTGCCCCAAGTCCCGAGCTCGCTTTTCTCGCTATTGCATCCTAAGTTATAGAGCTTAAGAAAACGATTATTATAACAGAACATGTTTTCGGAAACTTAGTATTTTTTTTGGAAGTTTGGTGTTTTTTTTTTTTGGAGGTTTAGTTTATTGTTTTTCACAAAATTTTAATTTAAATAAGCTCATGTTTTTTTGATAAATACAAAATTTTTGGTCGGTCAATTTTGTATTAATTTTTCGGTAATACATTTTTATCAAGCTTAGTATTACAGTCAACCAAAGATCGTTGGACGTTAATTTGTTTTTCAGAAGCTTTATTATTTCCCATTGTTCAATAGTTTTCTAAATGAGACAGACACAGTTAATTACATAACTTTAATCATTAATCAAAATACAATAAAAATAACATAAAATAAAAAATAAATAGTAAAACAGATTCGAGACTTAATCTAAGGATTAGGGGTGACGAGGACTAAGACGGGGGTGTATTTGGGGTCCCATGTGCCGTCATTCTTGGAAAGAGGGGTGAGGTCCCCGCTCTTAGCCGTCTTCTCGATCAGGGCAAAAATGTCGTGGAAGTCCTTAGGAGCGCTTTCGTCAGCTGCTGCTTTTTCGACGTCTGAAAGTTCTGCTCCTGATGGCACGACTTGTTTTCCAGTTGTGTACGGTGTCTCTTTCCCGTATTGCAAGTCCATGTAGTCGTTGAGCAAGCCTTCGACCACCTTCTTGGTGCTCGGACACAGTGTGTTGTCCTGAGTTGCGTCGGACAGTTCGCGAATCGTCACGGTAGGAAGAGCCATTTTGGTTTTTTGTCTGTTGGGAGAAGAGGTGTCAGATTAGCGATTTAATTTGAGCTTATATTAAGTACTTAGTAATGTGTGGAAAAACTAAAAATGTCTGACTATTTTAAGACCCATCGACTGTGGGGTTGTAGTACGTTTCGATTGCGATTGGTTCGTAGTGATAATTGATTTTTTCATCAGAATCACCATATTTTGTGTTTATAGCTATATTATGTCTGTTTTCACTTTAACTAAGTGAATGATAAAATATTATTGCATGGTTAGAAAATCTAATAGTAAAATTTTATTTAGGAATTCACTAAGGTGTCATCTAGTCTTAGTGAAAACGAGCATTTAAATTGAGCGCCCGAATGTGGTCAGGGGGTCAGGTCAGTAATAGGCTTCCTTCTTTGATCCTGTTGTATATTCCTTATTGATCGAGTGATCCCAAGCGTGGCTGCTGAGCATGATGTCCTGGATTCGATTCCCAGTTCGGGCATAGTGTTATTGGGTTTTACCATCAGGAATTTTTCAGTAGCAGCCACGGAGTCTGGATTTGTGCCCGATTGATGGCAATACCTAGTCTCCCCGCTTTTTACGCGGGATTCAACATAACAACTAGTAAAATGAGGGTGCTGTGACGTGCACCTCTGCCTAACGCTTCGGGGATTTCAGGTGTGATGTTATCTTTTTATCAATGTGATGAGTCAGGCATTATGTGCTTGCTGACTTCGTGGGTTTTTTATTGCTCTCAATGATAGGGCCATAAATCAAATAATCTTATCAGCGTTTTGGTACTTCTATATTAGTGTAAAGTTCAGCAGTTATCTAAATACAAATGTGTGAAATACATTTGCGCGATGATGAGACATCAGATACCATTTAAATAAATCCACACCCTGCTCGCCTAGGGAGTTTCAAAAATGTTCTGTAACCGAATTGCCAAGGAGGCACTTTTTGTGATATATTTGTTTGTTATGTTGCAAAAACACAATAACACTTTGCCCGACCCTGGAATCGAACGCAGGACCTATCGCGCTTGCGACCACTCGACCAAAGAGGCAAAAAAAGGAAAGATATAACAGGCTCTAAGAAGGAAGCCTATTACTGACCTGACCCCCTGACCACATTCGGGCGCTCAATTTAAATGACCGTTTTCACTAAGACTAGATGACACCTTATCGAATAAAATGTCACTATTAGATTTTCCAACCGTGCAGTAATACACGGTGTAAACAGACCCTTCACATAGCCGTCAACCAAGCATTCTGTACATCAAACTAAGTAACTTTAAGCAAAAATTATTGCAGGAAAACATTTTTTTTTTTTTTTGGGTTAAAAATCACGTTTTACGGTAGGACTCGATGGAATGCATTCAAAGCATTGTGCTGATGGATGGATTGAATAGTACGGGGGCCGTGGTGGAGTTTTAAGTAAAAATCTTACATTAAAAACAAGTATTTTTTTAAAAACTTGTGAAAAAGTTGGAACTTTGACCCCCAATATCTCCGTAACTAGAAGGTTCCCAGGTATGGTCTAGAACAAAACAATGATCATAAAGACGGGGAGAACAAGTGCCTTCCGGCTCCGTTAAGGGTCTAATTACACCCTTTATTTTGCCATTCACTTAGTTGAAGTGAAAACAAACATAAGAATATGAACTAAACTGTTAAGATAAAGACATGTCGCCATAAACACAAAATATGGTGAGGGGAAATCGCTAAAAGGAAGAAAAAAAGAACACACACAGCCCATTGCTAAATTGCCTATATTTTTAAACACAACGTAAAGACAACATTTCAGTACAATCTGATTTAAAAGAGTGCCCATGGAAATTCTTGCCCGTTCTTCTCCATAGAGATCTGAGTTAGGGAATGGGCAACTACAGTACTTTCGTAGTTTTTATGCGTTGTGACTGGGACTGTAGCTACATGTCATTGTTATCTTTGTTTCGACAGTTCAAAAGTGCCTGTAACTGGCCTACTTGAAATAAATACTTTGATTTTGATTTTTGTATAAAAGTAATGACTAAAAGGAAATGGAGAAAAATCAACCTCTTTTTACCCGACAAAGACAAAGCCAAATATGTTTATTCTTTCTGAATACAGCGAGGGAAATATATGTAAGTGTAAATACTTAGGAAGTCTTAATTTAACAACTTCCCTTATCATCTGCCTAGCCTTTTCCCAACTATGTTGGGGTCGGCTTCCAGTCTAACCGGATGCAGCTGAATACCAGTATTTTACATGGAGCGACTGCCTATCTGACCTCCACAACCCAGTTAGTACTGGATAATACGATACCCCTTGGTAAGACTGGTTGTCAGACTTTTTGGGCCACTGACTACCTAACGACTGTCAAAGATCTACAAATGACACCCGGGACCAACGGCTTAACGTGCTTTCCAAGGCACGGAGGAAACTCGGTATGTAATGAGTGGTCACCCATCCACAGACCAACCTAGGCAAGCACGACTTAGCCTAAAGATTGACCCAAGCGACTGTTATTATTTAGCCACGAGCTCCTTTAATGTAACGACTTTCCTAAGTTGTTAGATTAAGACTACGTTAAATTTGGTCGTAAATTTAAAGGCCCTCAAATGAACACTTAGTCTAATTAACTTACTGATTTTAATATACACATGTGAATAGCTACATACTCTAAGTAGCCTTTTGGCTTTAAAAGCTAGATATTAATTAATCTATTAACGAGTTATGCCCGACTCGTCACTGTTCTGACTCATCATCGAAAAACAAAATATTTAATAAAAATATTTTTGTTTTCATAGTACCGATTCGTCATCGATGCTAAAGTATCGTGAAATGAACAAACTATACAATTCATTTTCATTGGTAGGTAGGTAAGGAATATTTACACAAGTTTTGTTAACGGGACAACATAATATTATTAGTATCTTCATCCCCTACGATGACACTGCCAAAATTGATGCATATACATTTCACTCCTAATTTTTAAAATTGTCTTTTCGATGAATAGTTTCACCTCAAAAAAGTACTAGGCTGGCATGAATTCAAGGTGGTATTTTAATAGTTCTGGAAAACAACTTAAAATACCCTAACAGGTCTAAACCACACTGTTGCTCTAATAGAGACCCCCCATTTATTTATTTTTTCAATATCTTCAATGTACAGACATCGGCCTGTTACAATTGTATTATATAAGTAGATATTTTGTTTGTATGTTTTTTTTTAGTTTGAGGTTGTTGTTAATAAATTGATTTAAAAGACATACTATTTTTTCTTACTAACTTTACTTTTTGACACGCTTTATACTGTTAACGAATATGGTAAATGGTAAAAAAATTAATTTGTTTTCAAGATGGCGAATCGGGATTACTTGTATGAAAAAAAAGTTGAATGAAAATGACAAAATGACCAATGGGAACAGTGACGAATCGGGCACAACTTCTATTAACAACTACATGCAAGAATAATTTAAGATAATATCTGCACGTGTAACAATTATCACAAAATGTGTTTATTTATTTTATGATAACGAAAATATCACGTTGAAAACACAATTCGACAACGAATACAAGACGAAAAGTATTTTTGTTGATTCTATCTTTATTTTTAGGTACTTTTACCAGATAACACAATACTGTTACATTGGTGAAAAAATATTGACTTGCTATTCAATATTTCTAAAAAAAACCTGCAATCAAAAGCGCCCTCTGCGCTGTCACCGACGATGCCGTGAGCGGTGTTGGGCACATAAAAATTAAAAACTAGAAAGATTCGACCTGATATACTACGCGATACATATATTTTATGAACACGTGTGTGTATTGCCGGCTAGTAAACATTTCGTAATGCATTGCGGCTGCAAAAAAAAATCGGGATACTAACCCAAGCTAAGCAATAACAACAACACATCAACACGTAGTAGATAGATAGATTAACTTGTAAAAAACAGAAATATGATGTTTACGAGGTTTGTTATAAGGGCGCGCTCTGTTATCGGATCTATTTCAAAGAGCAAAGAATCTTTAGATACCAACTAAAAATACGAGAGATTGAAAATGAAACCAAAATCAATACCCAATATTTGCAATTACTAAGTAGATAATTACTGAGCTTAAGAATACCAGCAGAAAATTACATTTCATTAAATAGTGAACGGGTTGACGATATAGATAAAATCGCGGGAAACAGATGGATGAGAGACGTACAGAACAGAGAAGAATGGCAGAAGAATGGGATGTCTATACCCAGCAGTGTGTGATTCATCATCTGCCTAGCCTTTTCCCAACTATGTTGGGGTCGGCTTCCAGTCTAACCGGATGCAGCTGAATACCAGTATTTTACATGGAGCGACTGCCTATCTGACCTCCACAACCCAGTTAGTACTGGGTAATACGATACCCCCTGATAAGACTGGTTGTCAGACTTTTTGGGCCACTGACTACCTAACGACTGTCAAAGATCTACAAATGACACCCGGGACCAACGGCTTAACGTGCTTTCCGAGGCACGGAGGAAACTCGGTATGTAATGGGTGGTCACCCATCCACAGACCAACCTAGACAAGCGCGGCTTAACCTAAAGATCGATCCGGGCGGCTGTTAGTACTTAGCCACGAGCTCCTCGTGTGATTACGGCTTGAAATTATGATGATTATGATGATGATGATGAAATAGTGAACGAAATTAAAGGATATAAGATTTTAAAATATCAGTGTCACTAAAATTATTAGGAGCTCGTGGCTAAATAATAACAGCCGCTCGGATCAATCTTTAGGTTAAGCCGTGCTTGCCTAGGTTGGTCTGTGGATGGGTGACCACCCATTACATACCGAGTTTCCTCCGTGCCTCGGAAAGCACGTTAAGCCGTTGGTCCCGGCTGTCATTTGTAGATCTTTGACAGTCGTTAGGTAGTCAGTGGCCCAAAAAGTCTGACAACCAGTTTTATCAAGGGGTATCGTATATCCCAGTACTAACTGGGTTGTGGAGGTCAGATAGGCAGTCGCTCCATGTAAAATACTGGTATTCAGCTGCATCCGGTTAGACTGGAAGCCGACCCCAATATAGTTGGGAAAAGGCTAGGCAGATGATGATGGACGGGATACTCACCATAATGATGATTTTTGGGACGATTTTTTTTTTTAAACTTCTGTTTATCTGTCATCATCATGCTTGCAACAGCGCCGAAATATTTGGAACTCAAAGAAATCAGTAAAAATGGTAAATATCCTGTTTCCAGTCTTAATGATAATGAAATTAGATTTTTTATATTTTTAAATGTTTTTATATTGTTTTTAGTTTAAGAAATATTTAAAAATGTAGAAGAATTGTATTAAAATAAATTAAAGGAAATAATAATGAAATTAAATAAAATAGTCCAACTACCGGTCGTGAAAATAATTTTGGAATCTTTCCAATATCTATCTTTAATAAAATAAATTTTATGGCGGATTAAAGAGGATAAGATACTTTATCAACTACATATAAAACAATACCATAATCAACCGTATTAATATCAAGGAAGTGAAAAGTAAATCATTGGAATACCAACGATAATATAACAATAACAACACACAACTTCGACCACACGAGACAAATTCTTCACAAGTAAAATTAATCCAAAAGAAGAGAGAAGAAGAATAGGAAAGAAATTCTTCTCCTACGATTACTCACTTGCTTAATACTGCTAGAACTCAGTCCTTAGAACTTTAGTGATGTACTGACGTCGCTAGTTTGGGTCCCAGTATATAAATCACACCCAATCGATGAGTGTCGAGATATGGGCGTGGGACGTGTTAACTTGTCATGGGTGTGTCAAGTGCACTGGTGATAATTCTTTGAGGTTCCGTAGAGTAATTTTTGAAAAGTTTGCATTTTGATAAGGTAAGCCTATATTTCCTTTAAAAAAACGCTGGCAATTAGCAAATTTTTTGTTTTGTATTAGCAGTACTTGTATGTTCGTACTGTCCATCCAAAGGTTGTATGGAAGATATCGCTATCAGCGAGACAGCCATTGTTACCATAAAATGCTATGTTGTTGTTGTTTGTTGTTTTATGTTGCTGCGTTGTTGTTGTTGTTTTTGTTGCCTGATAATAAAATGATTATTATTATTATAAAATTAGCAATATTGGAGAGCAGTTGTGTTTCAATTTTGTTGTACAATTACATTCTATTAATGGCAAGATAATAAAGGGGTTGAGCATCAAGGTAGGTAAGCAACGATTGCTGAGGTCGCTCCGCAGACAGCTGACCATATTTCGCTAGTTATGTTTAAGTCCCATGTAATAGGGAGCGAGCCTATTGCCATCAACCGGGCGCAAATCCAAAATCCGTGGCTGCTACTGAGAAATTCCTGACAGAAAAATCCAAAAACACTTAATCGAACCCAGGTCCTCTTGCTCAACGACGCTCAATAGACCAACAAGGCAGGAGATGTGGAGATGAACGTGTAAAATACTGGTATTCAGCGAAATTATACACTGCAGGAAACCGACCCTAGCATAATTGGGAAACGGCTAGGCATATGATAAAACCCCAAAGTTTTTTTTTTTTTTTAAAGTAATTTTTTTATACGCAGATTTAGTTAGTCCAGTGGACACCTTCTTCTTTGGGTGTTGAGGGGCCGAGAGGGCACTAAACGGATATTTTCACTTATATGAGGTAACATCTCAACCATTATAAACTATACTATATATACTGCTGCCAGGGCTGCGGGACTGTTCGAAAGAGATACCGTGGCCCTGGAACACAAAGGGCAAAGAAGGAACATGAATGGGTTTTAGTCAGTACAAGTCTGACACTCCCTTCCGCTCCACCCAGAGTGAAGTGGGTCATTAGATGATTTCTCAAAGGAAAAAAAAAAAGGTATACTATACTATCTATATTAACAAAAGGGTACTTAATTCAACATCAGAAACAGTGCAGACATTAATATTGCGTTAGCTATTACTAATCATAAACTTCACAAACACGAAACTACACGGAGGTAATTAAATTATTCCCAATTTGCAACATTAGGAGGAGGTAATCACTCCACCATGTTAGTCTGTTAGTGTTGTAGATTATGTTTACCGATATTGAAGTGATGGGGTTCATAGTTCTGTAGTTCTCTACAAAGAAATATTGTCAACCTCATTAAAGCATAATTAATCAGCCTATCGTTCCCACCACGACACAGGCCTCCTCTTCATTATAATGAGTAGTAGTAATTAAGAAAAAAAGAAATTGCCGTAGCGAAAATCGTCCATTTAAAAAAAATTACAAAAACACATTTTCCAAAAATTACGAGTACATTGTGTCGAAATATATTTTTTTTAATTTATTCAAAATCTATAATACAGTAACATACAAAAAGTCTGCCAAACTGCAAGACAGTTTGTCGGCAGTTGTTCTCGTTTCACAATAACAATTAAAACAAATTTTGTTTTTTTTATAAAATAATTAAAATAAAGTATTAAAAACGAAATTGAATTTACAGATTACATTCTCACATTTTACACCCATACATGATAGATGCAAAATTAGCTATGGACACAATGAGAGGTATTGTTTTTTAAGAACCTTTATACAAGTTTACTTAAACTGAATATAAATAAGATAAATTAAATTTATTTCTCACAAAAAACTTAGTTATATTTTACAGAAAATAGTTTGGTAGTATTAATTTCTGATATGTGGATGTAGCCACTGCAACCGAACTAGGCAATGCCTTTATTTCGGTTTCCAGTGCCTTTTTCCTCGATATTTTAGCAATAAAATGCCAACAAAGGAAATGGAAAACTACTAGACCCTTCTTTAGGTTCCTCTTCGAGACCCAGAAAAACGAAAACCTACCTGAGTTGAGCAAAAATTACAATGTGCTTCAATGACGCTCGGTGTTTGACGGCACGGTTGGCGCAGTGGCTGAGCGATTGACTGCTGCGCTTCGTGTCGCGGGTTCGGTTCCCGCACGGAACAAATATTTGTATGGCCTACAGGCAGTTGTTCCGGGTCTGGCTGTAAACGCACCCACGATACAGGAGAAATTCCTAGAGTGCGGCAAAGTTTAAAAAAAAAAATTATTCAAAAATATGTGTGAAAAATATTGATTTTCATATACCACCATGAAACATGATAGTTTTCGTTTATTAATACGGTACTCTAAAGTAACCGCACACTATCAGTCAACTGATAAGCATTTCGCAAACTGTGGCCAAAAATTCGCACATACATGATTCAATCCTGATAACAAATATTTTGATAAAATACTGATGCAGCGTTGCGAAAGTGCATATCAAATTGATAACAATTTCTGTGAGAACACTTGAATGGTGTCATACTTTTTCCATTCTCTATGTTACGCCTGCGACTTTGTTCACATGGTAGGTATGGCCAAGTTTTTAGTTTCCATCATCATCTGCCTAGCCTTTTTCCAACTAAGTTTGGGGTCGGCTTCCAGTCTAACCGAATGCAGCTGAATACCAGTATTTCACACGGAACGCCTGTCTATCTGACCTCTACAACCCAGTTAATACTGGGTAATACGAGACTTCTTGGTGATACTGGTTGTTAGACTTTCGGGCCACTGACTACTTGTTATGACTGTCAAAGATCTACAATTGACAGCCGGGACCAACGGCTTAACGTGCGTTCCGAGGCACGGAGGAAAATCGGTATGTAATGGGTGACGGTATGTAATGGGTTGTCGTGACCCATCTACGTACCAACCTAGGCAAGCGTGGCTTAACCTAAAGTTCGACTTGAGTGGCTGTTATTATTTAGCCACGAGCTCGTCCTCCTCTTAGTTCGATAATCATAAAGCAATTATGTAAAAAATTGTTCATCTTCAAAATATTTTAAAGATAGGTACCAAATTAGGTTGTATTTACAAATAAACAAATGGACAAAAGATCCTTTTTTGCTGAAAATCGATCGACTCTCTTCATCATTTTTTTCAGTGTAAATAAAGATCAGTCATGTGTATTCCTAATAAAATGTAACACGTGTATAAAATCTGAGAAAGTGAATACACGGTACAAACAAACATTGATAAGATTTTAGCTAATTAATATATTGATCATTTAGAATGATAAAATTGTCATGTTTTGGGATTAATTACAAAACATTGTAGATTAAAACAGCTCATTAGTTGATAGATACCACATTATTTTATTCAAGGAATTTGTTTTGTGCATCTAGAAAGATAGATACCTACATTTTCAAATTGATTGATACTTGGACTGCGACCAAAGTTCTTTCATACTGCTGTATTAACATTATAAGAGTTCATATGGATGAGTAGGGGGATATATACTCGTATATTCGGGTCTATGTTTTTCTTGAACAGTAAAGCCAAGAATAAGATAGATGGATTGTGTGAGGAATGATTTGAAAGAGAAAGGAGTATATGATGCAGGGACGTCTGACAGGGGACAAAGGAAGAAGAAAACGTCTTGCGCTGACCCCAAGTAGAATGGGACATGGGCAGAAAGCCAACCTGATGGATTACTAAACATATTTGGCATACAATTAAGTTCGTGGTGATCGGCAAACTGCTTGCGGCATCTACCTTCAACTCGCACTTCTCCAGCAGCTTTTTCCCGAAAGTACGGGTGTCATCATTCTTCTGCCAATATTACAATTTATTTGGATTCGGCGTAACATGTCCTGTTCTTCCTTACTTCTTCTTTTTCCCGAAAGTACATATATCGACATAATATTCGAGATGGTTGTGCTGACCAGGACATGCATATAACATCCCCCATTCTTCCAACAGCTCTTAGGTAGGTACACAGGGTGTAAAAGGACCCTTCACGAAACCGTCAACCAAGCACATCAAACATACGTCAAACATCAAACTAAGTAACTTTACGCAAAAATGGTTGCTAGGAAACGACTTTTTTTTGGGTGAAAAATCTCGTTTAACGGTAGGACTCAATGTAACGCACTCAAAACATTGTGCTGGTGGATGGATTGAATAGTACGGGGCTCGTGGAGGTCTTTAAAATAAAAATCTTACATTAAAAACATGTATTTATAAAATAACTTGTAAAAAAGTTGAAACTTTGACCCCCAATATCTTCGTAACTAGAGGGTTCCCAGGTATGGTCTAGAACAAAAAAATGATCGCAAAGACGGGGAGAACAAGTGCCTTTCGGCTTCGTTAAGGGTCTTGTTACACCGTTTATTTTAAGATCATTCTCAACTGTCCCAGTTAAGTTGAACATTATTATAACAAATCCCAACCGTTAAGGGCACCTCAATCACATCCAATCATGCGGAAGCCGGGAAAACTTTAAATGAGTAAAGTTACGTCATAAAATACTACGATACCGATACCCGAAATCTACGATACCGATAGAATACCAATAAATTTGTCCTTACATCGTTTTAACTTGAACTTAATGATTCATGCTGATTTACAGGCGTATTCATAGACGTCGACAGATGTTTGTGAATTTATATTCTCACAGAATGCGAAATTACATAGTGTATTTCTATTTTTTTTTTATTTTGACTGTAAACAATAATTTGACTAGAATAAGTAATTATTTTAAGGGCCGAGTCACAATACTGTATATATTTATACTGTGACACAACTCAAAGTTATTTATTCAGTGCTGTTTATAACTATTGAAGTGTCTTCTTTTATGTAAATAATAAAGAATATTCTGATTTATTCTATTTTCAAATAAATGTGAAACTATAAAATAATACCTAAGGTATTATGTCCGCCTTTGTACAGAATTGACTTGTGCAATAAATTGTACATAAAGTTTTAATAAATAAAATGCTAGACTGCTATATTGCCATTGATAGCTATCGCGAAACTACATCGGTCTGCTACTAAGAAATTGCTAATAGAGAAACTCCACTTTATAATTAACACTAGAAACGGGATATTTACCATGTTTACTGATCTTGAGCTCCCGATATTTCGGTACTGTTGCAAGCACCATGATCACGGATAAACTCATCATCATCTGCCTAGCCTTTTCCCAATTATATTGGGGTCGGCTTCCAGTCTAACCGGATGCAGCTGAATACCAGTATTTTACATGGAGCGACTGCCTATCTGACCTCCACAACCCAGTCTGTACTGGGTAATACGATACTTGGTAAGACTGGTTGTCAGACTTTTTGGGCCACTGACTGCCTAACGACTGTCAAAGATCTACAAATGACAGCCGGGACCAACGGCTTAACGTGCTTTCCGAGGCACGGAGGAAACTCGGTATGTAATGGGCGGTAACCCATCCACAGACCAACCTAGACAAGCACGGCTTAACCTAAAGATCGATCCGAGCGGCTGTTATTATTTAGCCACGAGCTCCTAATAATGTTAGTGACCATGACAGTTTAAAATCTTATATAAACTACACTTTGCTCAACCTTAGAATCTTGTTGAGCCACCAGTACTTACAGACGCAATAGATAATTATTCAAATAAATTAAACTGAAAACGTTTTCAACTGCTGTGAATGCGGGGCTAAACGCTCAATTCATTCAAATATTTGACTAATAGATAAAAAGCCACAAAAGCCGAGATAACAAAGGTTTCAATGGAACTGAACACGCATTACTGTGACACATTCAATGACGAATAATGCATGTCTCATGATTCGTACTCCGCAGTTTAAAATGAGGATAGTTTCCACTCATCGTCATCTGCCTAGCCTTTTCCCGACTATGTTGAGGTCGGGTTCCAGTCTAACCGGGTGTAGCTGAATACCAGTATTTTAAATGGAACAACTGCCTATCTGACCTCCAAAACCCAATCAGCACTGGGTAATACGCTACCCCTTGGTAAAACTTGTCAGACTTTCAGGCCACTGTCAATTGTAGATCTTTGACAGTCGTAAAGTAGTCTTTACGACTGTCAAAGATCTACAATTGACAGCCGGGACCAACGGCTTAACTTGCTTTCCGAGGCACGGAGGAAACTCAGTATGTAATGTGTGGTCACCCATACACGGACCAACCTAGGCAAGCGCGGCTTTACCTGAAAGATCGACCCGAGCGGCTGTTATTATTTAGCCACGAGTTCCTAAACTAGATAGTTTCCACTCATAACTGAGAAATGGAAACAATTCTTCAACTTTTGTGAGTTAATTTTTGCGATGGATCTGGATGCTATTGCAAAAATTACTTACGTCCCGGTCAGTTGCAGCCACAGATTAGATAGACCATCTGTGGTTGCAGCCATTTACAGTTTTCCCACCTCAATTCCTCGCTAAGGTCTTAAGCTGATTTTGGAAACTATTTAGAGGGATAAAAAATCAACCATAGAGATGAGGTCTACTTTAGAGCCTCATGTGATGTTGACTTATTATCTTTGTTGTTTTTGCATATCGAAACTCACGGGGCCGAGGGTTTTACCAACCATAGATTACAATCAAGTTAGATATTTGACCGTATCAATATTTGAGTGTCGCTCTAGGATTCAGGTCAATCTTAGATTACCTATTGGAGATATACCATCTCTATAACTATTAACTTTAGGTATTGTTTGTGTTCCTCAAAATGTCTTATTCGACAGATAGTTGTTGGCAGATGGTGCAAACAAATCCTGGAGTGGAGACCGCGTATTGTTAAGAAACGGAGACTGAACAGCTTTCACGGAAACAGATAAATCTATAAGAGACCACACGCAGCGGTCACGCGGTTCAAAGACACACCACGTCAGACATTCCATCGTGACATGTCATTCACCCACACAATGCAACTGCATGATACTCAGTCCTCATACGTTATCATCATCTCCGGAGACACATCGATCTGTCAATGTTATCTCTTATCATCCTTGTCTTATCTCCTCATGTCTTGATGCTCATCTGTTTATGTTTGTTTCTTTCCATAGATTAGGAGATAGCGTCTAAAAATACTTGGTCTTAGATTAGTCGATTCTTTAGTTTTGTTTTCTTAATCATTACCTAGAACTTGTTTAATATAATGAAATATTTTTTGTTCTTATAAGGTATAATCTACAGATATAGGTACTCAAAGCTTGATAAGTAGATGTTAATGCGTATAAATTTGGTTTTATATTCACTTTCTAACACGCTCATTAAGGCTAAGCGTATGCTGAGACGCAGGTGGCGTAGCACAGCACAGTACAGATTTTGCAGGCCAGGGCAGGCGAAGATTGAAGATAAAGAAGTCTGGCTTTAGTTCCTTCTGCGCATGCGGCTTCCCTGGTAGCTCATAAACGGCACAAATATGTGGATGTCTCTAACTATTCTGTCTCATTGTTTCTCTTCTTTCGAATCAGATTTTTACAATAGTTATCAAATCATATATACGTCTTTTGCTCAGAATAGTTACAGCACTGATAACAATATTTGTGGCACTTGTTTAATTTAGTATTTTACAATATTTTTTTTTTACCTTTGTATAGATTCTTTTTTATCTATTGTTTGTGAATGTGTGAACATTACAGGCTTTGTAGAGTCCCAGCTGCTTGTTAACTTTTTATTTTGTTCTACATTTTCTGTGTAGTAAGGAACGACTTATTGTCGGGCCTACGCTGTTCCCCCATACTTAAGTATAAATGCTGTATCCATGATAATTGTAATACCAAATGATTTGAAAAGAGTAACCATGGAGTATCTTGCCGGTTCTTCTTCATTGGAAACGACCAACCCGAACCGTGCACCTTTTTGTCGACGATTTATAAGTGCCCATCTAGGCCTATGTGAAATAAAATATTTTGATTTTGATTTTTTGATTTTTTTGAAGCAGACATGCTGCGAGCGCCTGATGCGACGCAGCCCAAAGACACATTCGCGTTCTAACTAGTACAAAATTAATAGAGGTGTTTGAGTTGACAAGCAAAATGACTTCAGAATCAGATTTCGATGATGAAATTAACGAGTTGTTGCTACTTTACAGTTTGTCAGCTTGGCACTTTTTGAACGTCAAAGGCTGATAATTATCAGCCTAATTTTAATTAATGAGTTTTGACTTTGATTATACCTAGACCACCTATTTTAAAGTCTTATGTTATAGAGGACGATCCTATAGCCGTCAACCGTACACAGTCGGCCACTGGACTGTAATCCACCAACTCAAACCATTGCAGTCTCTCCCAGTGTGGCCACTACAACACCCGGTAGTAATTCTATATTTTGGAAAAAAAGACTCTGACAGGACTGCAATTTGGTGCTAATAATGTCAGCAAATTACATTGATCTCTGATAAAATCTATTGAACACTGCTATTTAATTATAGCTGCTACTGAATCAATTAGATATTAATTTATTTATTTATTACCTGATTCTTTAATTTAGCTTATTTGATAATTCTAGAACTATTTTATAATTCAGAATCGGATCAGTAGTTCCGAAGATTACGCCCCATATCCGAACTTACAAACTATTCTAATCTAGTCCGTAGGGTACTGTATCATCCCATTTTGTGATATACGAGCGTTTATACAGAAAGCGGGCAACGTCGCAAATAGCTGTCAAATATTTCGCTATTTTGATTAATTTGTCAATAATACTGTATGGAAATAAGAAATATGGCTAACTAGTGAACTAAAATATTGATTATGAAATGCAATAATTATATTTACCGAATATTTAATTTTAGATATAAAAAAAAGTATTTGGAAACTTTCCAAATGCCTTTTTTACACGTAAAACGGTTAAAACATCAAATTCAGTGTTTTAATTGCAATTCATTATTAATATGCTAGTTCACTAGTTAGCCATATTTCTTATTTCCATACAGAAATATTGTCAAGTTAATTAAAACAGGTAAATATTTGACATATATTTGCGACGTTGCCAACTTTAGTATATTTCTCCTTTGAGACCAATTTCCGGCTTTTTCTCTCTAATTTCTCACTCTACAGTTCTAAGTTATCCAGAAGTGTAAACATATTATATTTTTAAATAGTATTGTACCAAATGCTGTACTGCATGAATGTGAAATAAAGATGATTAGAGGAATTAAAGACCAAATAAAAAAAAGCTTATAAATTATACTGCATTTAATCGTGTAGAGATAACTAGAGGATTACTTCAACAAAATTAAGCCTGTTGCTGGACGTTGACGATGATTTGGACAAGAGGGCTGGTGGCGGTGGAGGCAGGGGGGGTGACGGGGCTGGGCTCGACGTCGACCACGGGGAGAGGAGAGGGGACGACGACGGCGTCGGGCTTGACGGGGGCCAGACCAGCGGGGGCGACGACGGCGATTACCTCCTGTGAAAGAAGAAGATGAAGTGTTAATTTGAGGTTTGAAGACAGAACAAGATCAGCGCTGAACAGCGCTGCATTTTTGCAGTTTTTTAGCGAATGTTTACAAACAGCGCATTCCTGACAGTGTCATACAAGCTCCAAAAGACCCATGCTGCACTCTCATCGTAATTCCTGAAGCGGCACTAGCACGAATCCGAGATTGTCGAGTTCGTAATATGCCATTCATTTGTTTGGAAAAACAAAAGCAGAGATCTCGCATTCGGGTTTGACAAAGAAAATAAACGCGACGTGTGTTTGCTCATGGCAATAGTTTTGGTTAAAAGCATCAGAACAATGTTATGTTCCACGCCTGAACTTCTTTTTTCCACGCCTACATTTCGTCAGTTATGATTAAACCCCATTTATTTCTATTCCTATTTCCTTCAGAAAAAGTCAACTAAGACCCATTACAAAGAGATGTCCTTACAACTTGGTTGCCAGCGAAGAGAGCATCCATCATCTCGTTGAGGGCGTGTTCTAGGTAGGGGATGAGAGCGGGGTCGGTGGCAGGGTCCTGAAGAGCAGCGTCCAGCTCCTGCAGGCTCCAGTAGGACACCTCCAAGGGCTTGGCGGGAACACCGACGGCCTCCTGTTATGAAAAATTGTGGTTATGTAAAATGAAGGAGCTATGTGGGCTAAGTATAATTTTTTGGCAGTACAATCGTCCGAAAACATCTAACCTACTAGAACTAATTAGGTTGAAAATAAATTACACAGTTGATTTTAATGCTGTATTCATCATCGTTTAGAGAATCCGGAAGGTTTTTGTGTGTAAAACAAAAATATATTAATCAAGAAATCTCGATTTTTTATCTAGTCGTTGACACTATGCAAAACAGGATCGTAGGACAGGTTGAAGGACAAGATAATTGATTGATAATCCAGTTTGATGTTATCAGGATTATCCAGAACCATTGTTTGGAACAAGTCTACGAGTAGGATGTGGTAACATAACACCACGCCTGTAATCCCTGACGGGTTAGGCAGAGGGGTACCTAACAGTACAGCCACATATCGCCAGTTATGTTTTAGACCCATGTAATAGGAGGCGAGGTTAACCCATCAACCGGGCACAATTCCAGGCAGAGAAATTCCTGATGGAAAAACCCAATAACAATTTGCCCGACCCGGGAATCGAACCCAAGACCACCTGCTCAGCAGTTGCGATTGCGACTACTAGACCAACGAGGCAATTATAATCGAATTTGATGTTATCAGGTTAAGTTGCGTTATCCAGAATCATAGTTTGGAACAAGTCTACAAGTAGTCCATTGTAATTACTAAGAGCTACGTCACAGCCATTCTCCATAGTGTTGACGCGCACGATTTATAACTGTCAGTGAGATTGATGGACGTCCATCGTAATTTTTTTATGCAGAAGACCAAGCCGCTATGACACGACGTCACTCATGCTTCAATCCGGCGTTGGTCGTGTGGATGTAATGACCATCAACTTTATACGTCATCATGACACGTGAGGTACAGTTAAGCTGGAAACGCCAGGGTAGCCCGTGAATTGTATGATGATTAATTATGAGCCTCAAACCAGAAAATGTATGGTGTTCGTGTTTCCAAAATAAAACGTATGACCGGGGGGTCAAGGTTGCTTTGGCTCTGTTGGGCCCCTCCCCAACAGAGCCAAAGCAACCTTGGTAATGCAAAACAAGGAAGTACTTTCGTAGTTGAAGCAGCTCAACAATAGATCTCATCATCGTGCGTTCGTATTTCCGAAGAAAGTCGATGATTGTCGAAACGATTGCTTTTCCTGTGAAATCATCTATGTTTTATCATAATAACTCACGACAGGGATTCCAGCGTAGATGGCGTCCATCATTTCGTTGAGAGCCTGTTCCAGGTAGGGAACGAGAGCGGGGTCGGTGTCAGGGTCCTGCAGGGCAAAGGACAGGTCGTGCAGAGTCCAGCCAGTCAGGTCAACGGGTGCAGCGTCTGCGGGTGCCTGTCACAGAAAAAAAAATTAAGAAGTGATGAACAGAGATATAAAAAAAAAAAGATTATTTTTATGTATGACTTTATTATTAATTGAATTAAGTAAATGTGACTGTATGTGTGTGTATTTATTTCTTTTATGAGTCAGTGATGCTCGAATTAATATATTTTTTTATAATATAACGTCTTGTCCTATAAGTTTACAATATAAAGACCACCTAACCAGGGGATCAACTGCCACCAAAGTTGGAATGAGATGAATTTATATCTTGTCTACCGCCATCTCTTTCCAACACTAAAAAAGATTAAAATAATACTGCTGTATAAGCTGGTGGCATAGTCCCAGACCTTCTTCGTGTCGACGGAAATGTTAAATTTTATAGGCCCTTTCCATGGTATCGTCGCTGGCAGCACAGAGGTCGCTTTGACTGCAGCATCTTACCAAAGCCCCATACAAAACTACATACACCGAGTAAAATCCCTGATTACTGAGTAATTCCTAACAGACAAAAACCCAATAACTCTTTGCTGGATATAAGAATCGAGCCCAACGAACCGTATTACGGTTCGTCCCCACTAGTTCTGAAAACAGTTCGACGATAGAACTAATGCGAATATTTTTCCCACAATCGTAGAACTAGTGGGACCAAAAGTTCCCATTTTTTCTACTGTTCTATTACACAATTCTACTAAACAACTTTCTCTAACGGTTTTTGTTCTCACTAGTACTACGTTTTGGCGTAGGTTGTACAGACGCCAACACATCAAGCTACCCGAAACTGTAAAATTTTCCCAATCAACCTTGAACCTTAAGCGATAAAGTTGAAAATCTATTAAATAAATTTGACAGATTGTAGTAAATTGATGTGCTGGCGTCTATACATTCACTCTGTGCAAAGAGACAGACCTATACAGGTCGTCTAGCGCCATCTCTTTCCCACACTGGAGTTTCTTCTGATTAAAGACGTCATGGTAGGCCACCGGATTCGAATTTACCCCGCTTTGGATTTGCTAGTAGTATACTTATTGGCACGAATAGCCTCAGGTTACTGTGACTAACACTCGAAGATTACGTAGAAAGGAATTGGCAAAGAAAAGTAGGAGATGAGTTCTACCGTAGAACTTTCTGTAGAAATAGTGGGAACGGACCAGTATTAGGTTCACCAAGCAAAGATAATTATTAACGTTACTATTCTCAGCTACATCTATGCTATCAAAAAAAAAAAAAATTTAAAATTTAAAAAGCCCCCATCGCAAGTAAGAAAAGCGAACAAACATTTGAAAAGTCAATAAAATGGCTGACCCGGTTTTGATAAAACATGTCTAATTGTAATATACACATTCATCATGCCCTTTCATTTAATACCCCACTTGGGTATATTTGAAAATATTTGATTATTTATCACCACTTTTATCCTCCATATCTAGTAAACAGCTCCACCGATTTTAATAAAACGTATCTAAGAACCATCGCCAAAAAACTAGCTTTCAAATAAAAATAACTGCATCTAAATCGGTTCACTCGTTTAAGAGCTACGGTGCCAGACACAGACACACACACACATTGCGGTCAAACTTATAACACCTCTGTTTTTGGGTCGGGGGTTAAAAACTATTTTACAAATATGTTACTGCAAAGAATCCATGACAAGAAATCACAAATGACTTACCACGGGCTGCTCGGCGTAGAGAGAGTCCATCAGGTTATTGAGAGCATCTTCCAAGGCCGGGATGAGTGCAGGGTCAGTGTCAGGGTTCTGGATGGCGTCAGACAGCTGGGGCAGGGTCCAGGAGCTGAAGTCAGCGGCAGCCACGGCCACCAAGACGGCGAAGATAGCGAAGAATTTCATCTTTCAAGATTTTTTTTGCTGCTGGTGAAGAGGGATTTTTAGTCACTGTTTGAAGAAATTAAAGACAAAGAAAAACTTTCTGGTTGGTTCATCATCATCATCATCATTTCAGCCGAAAGACGTCCACTGCTGGACATAGGCCTCCCCCAAAAGGGGGGTTTTGCCATAATCGCCACGCTTGGCAGGCGATCGCAGTACGGTTGTTATAAACACAAGGAACGCTGCTGCCCATTTTCTGGTAAGTCCCTTAGTCGCCTCTTACGACACCCACGGGAAGATACGGGATGGTGCTATTCTTTACGTCCGACACCATACGGAACCCTGGTTGGTTGGTTTGTCATAAAAATTCAGAAACCGAATTTTGCTGGTGTCACTATAGGTAATAGTATGGTTATCAATACTTAGATTATTATGTAGACACTATCTAAGAGAATGATATTACATCACACGTGTACCTACTGTACCCTAAGGCAGACATTTAGGTACACCTAAATGCTAGTTTAAAAAAGCCCCATGAAATGGGGACAACCACATTGCCAAGAAATGGGCAGAATAATAATTCTAGATTACGGGAAAAATTATGCAGCACATAAAGCTTTTCCCTTCATCAAGAGCACGTACCCAGGACACCATGCTGTGCATTGGCGCTAGCTACGACTAGAAAACGGCGCAGTCAGCATAACTATTCACAAACGCTTCGATTCGATTTGGATTCGACGAGTCGTATGTCTATCTTTTTTTGGCATTACGAAAGCGAGCGAGATAGACATACGACTTTCCGAATCGAAGCGTTTGTGAACAGCTATGCTGGTCCCAATAATCCTTATCCTTACTTCCTTACTAATATTATAAATGCAAAAGTAAGTTTGTTTGTTACCTTTTCACGCCTAAACCACTGAACCAGTCACCCTTAAGTTTTGCATATACGTTGTCAGGAATACAGAAACGGACATAGGGTACATTTCATGTTCCCGAAGAAAACAACAATAACATTCTTATGAAAATAGATGGCGCCACGTGTCTTTCGAATCATGATTGAATTACATTATTACAAGCAGAGTACACCCCGAATTGGTTGTCAAATTCTAAATTAACGGGAGCTAAGCCGCGGGCAAAAGCTAGTTTGTTATAATTTAAATCTACTTATAACTAACATTTTAATATGTTTCCAACTTACCTACCGTCGAGTAATTTGGTGGTTTTTTTTTTGTGAGCGTATTTATACAGGTTTTAATCGAAATTGCAATAAACAATATCTTGAGCAGTTTATTGCATTCGATCAGATATATCTTATTAATAAATCATGATAAATAATCTCATTGTTATGAAAGAAAGTGACACGTATAGATCGTCACATATTAATCATGTGGTTAATCCTGGGAAAGCTCCAGGGCATGTACATAAGCATACCTTCTTAAGTTGATAAAAACGATAGTTTCTTTTTATATTTTTCCACAACATTATTCCAAAGGTCCTTCACAGGTCAACAAAGTACAGACGCCAGCAATTTATTTAATTTTCAAAAGAGTCAAATAGGGCTTCGAAACTCACGTAGACGGGCGCATAGCGCGCATTGCGACGCAGGGCGTATTTACCTATTAGTAAGTATGTAGGATATTTCTGAGGTAGACGTGTCTGTAAATATATATGAAATCCCGATTTTCGCATTGGCGTATCTAGATACGAAAGTTCGTGAGGATCGAAGGAGGGATGGATCTTTGTTACTTTTTGTTACTTGGATGAAATTTAGCACACAGATAGTTTACAGCCTGGATTAACACAAAGGATACTCTTTACTCCGGTAGTATGATCCCGTGGAAGAATTATCAAAATTCACGCTATATATAATAAGCTAGTCACATATAAGAATGAAAGCATTATGAAAGGTTTATAAGTGTCCTGATTAAGAAGGGGCTCACAAAGAGGCAAATAAGGCGAATTACACTTAGAACAGCATTAGTAAGGCTACACAATGGCAGTTTACCCTTACACCATGCCAGTGTAAGACACTTGTAAGACCATTTGATTTTACAACAGCATTAGGCAAACCACTGTAAGATTGAAAACACTCTGTATAAGACCTTAATACTATTACAGTAAAGGCAAACGCTCTTACAAAGTGCGCCCAACTCCACACTTACCAACGTTTGTAATGCTGTGGCCACATTGGCGGGATTCAGCAAACAGTTTGTGCGGGAAAGAGATGGAGCTAGACGTCTTATATAGCGCTATTTCCATCCCACACCGAAGTGATTTGCCGATTACCGCTAATGTGGCCCTAGCATAAGTGTACTAAACGAGTAAGAAAAATATGTTCTTAGAATACTTGTAAGACCAAGTTTTGCTAGGTGGGCGCTGTTTGGCGTTAGAAATAGATATAGCGATATAATTTTTTAAGTAGTACTTCTACCACAGATAATATAATCTTCTACTGACTTGGACTGGATTTCCTCGGTGGTCTAGTGGTCGCAAGCACGACTGCTGAGCATGAGGTCTTGGGATTCCCGGGTCGGGCAAAGTGCTTTTGCGTTTTTTCATCAGGAATTTCTCAGTAGCAGCTACGGAGTCTGAATTCGTGCCTGGTTGATGGCAATAGGCTCGCCCCCTATTACATGGGACTTGGTACTTGTGTACTATTACGTACAGCTCTGCCTAACCCTTCAGGGATTACAGGCGTGATGTTATCTGTTTTGTATTTCCTAAGGTGTTTTATAAAATCGCTCTCTTTATCTATCATTCATAAATGACGAAATACTAGTGCTGTGAAAAACACGTCTCTTTTATCATTGATGACGTACACTCATAAGCCTATGTGGATGTGGACTTTAAATGGATTAATTATATTCTTTTTATTATGTTTATGTAACATTCTTAATCTAACGTATGTTTTTATGCGTCGTAGGTAGGTACAGTCAACAGCAAAAGTAGATGATCAAAATCAGAAATTCAATACTAATGAACGGAGTTCGCGTCAGAACTGTGTGGCGTCGAAGTGATTCAAAAGTATGTGATTGTAAATTATACCAAACATTTACTACTAGTACAGCTACTGTACACTAGTTTTGAAATTTTTTTTCACTTCTTAGTTCTGATGTGAATTGAGATTATAACTTTTGGAGTCAAAACTGATCACGAATATGTGGCAGCTGTACTAGTAGTAAATAAAACATAAAACATTTACTACAAGTACAGCTACTGTACACTAGTTATGAAAATTTTTTTCACTTCTTAGTTCTGATGCGAATTGAGTTTATAACTTTTGGAGTCAAAACTGATCACGAATATGTGGCAGCTGTACTTGTAGTAAATGTTTGGTATAATTTACAATCACATACTTTTGAATCACTTCTACGCCACACAGTTCTGACGCGAACTCCGTTCATTAGTATAGAATTTCTGATTTTGATCATCTACTTTCGCTGTTGACTGTACAGTAAGAAATTGTACGCTACCGTAAGAAGCCGGCAACGTGAACTTCTGTTCTCCATTATTTATTATTGACAATCGTTAAGGTGGAAGCGCCAGGGAAGCCCGCGAAATTTAAATTTTCCTTACGTGTTTTGTAATTTACAAGTCAGTGTCAGGTTGTATGTTGATTAAGATATGATTCGTGACCGTAACAAATATTGCTTTACAGAGTTATTGTCAATAAACTCATAAATACAACCCTCTAAGTTCATGTAATCCCATTGAATGACTTTTTCATGAAATAGTCATTAAATCAACATCTGTCATTAGTCATCGTGTATTGAATTATGCGGGGGCCGAGCGAGCGAATTTGTGTTCACTAAGTTTGTTTTTTTTTTAAATTTTCCTTCAAATTAAAACTGTTTTTAATACTATCTAATCTTTTTAATAATACATAGTACACGTGTGATACAGGGAGGGGTGATAAGGGATAGCTTTAAACCATGATGTGTCACCAAGGGGGAGGGGGGGGGGGGGTTACAAAAGTGGCCTGACGTGATTAAAGAACGGTTCCATAAAAATGAAAAAAAATATACAAACATAAAAATGATTTCAAACAATTTTCCTTTATAATCATCGAATTTTACTGATAACTGTAAATGTCTTGTTGGTTTGCATTTTTGCGCTAAACACATATTTAGTTTCATTAATTTATCTTACAATTACACCTGTGTTAACATTCTGAATTGTTCTTAAGAATTGCTAATGTTGCGAAATGCTGTTTTGCTAATTTTTTTTTTCCATTTGACAATTAATTTTTATTGCGCTTTCCGAATTATTGTAAAATATTATATATTTGACATTGTAATATGATTATTGTTAGCTCTTAAGCGTTTTGGTAAAAAAAAACTGTTAGCTTGGAATGTATTTCTGAATAAATAAAGACAGACTATACCTACGTGTCTTGTGACTAGATAAAGATCTACGTTTATGTATGTCAAATTATCTATTAGAAAGAACAATAAAGATCATACATCTGTGCTTATTATCTTGAATGATTCATGCATCATTTTAGCCGAAATAGGTCCACGACGAGACATAGGCCTAGCAAGCGTTGCCGACCGGCCTGCGGTTCTCGCATCTACTCGAGACCTGCGACCTTTACTAAGTCATCGTTCTACCCACGCTATGCCTTCCGATACGTGGTCTGGTCACCACTCCAGAACCTTTCGGACGTCTGCCATCCGAAAATAGACACATCCTTAAAAATAAATAATAAATCAGCTAAATGGGCAGACGACATTGTTGCTATCGTGGAAATTGGGACAAGCAAAAGGAGGCCTGTACCCCCAACATACATGACTCGTCATGGATGATGATGATGAATAAAACAGCAATTTTTTTTTTTTAAATTTATTAAAAATACAATCAACGACCACGAAGACCTAACTTATTTCACAATCTCTTCACACCAGATTCGTCGATTTTCTTGAAATATTTCGCGAATTTGTTACCTGAGAATAAAAAAATGTTTGTTTTTTATAAAAGGTAAAATTCAGGTTCAGACTATTAACGATAAAAATGTAACATCATTAATCCCAAGTAATGATGAAAAGACTCGAGGTTTTTAAACCTTTATAGTTATGACTAGCTCCGATTTTGAAGAATTGACTCCAAAAATACGACTTGGGGCTTGTTACTAATGAGAAAGAGCCCGAGTCATTAGAACAGACATGAGTCAATAAAACGACTCTAGTTCTTTACTAAGAGGCTCAAGGCTTAGTCGCATGTCTTTTAAGAAAAGAACTCGAGTCGTTTTACAAAGCGAGTCGTTTAATATGAGACCATAATTAGGTAAAACTTCTGTGAATGATTTATTACATATTTATTACAGATCAGTAGGTACGAGGGCGGGTCAATAAGTCCGTGACTTTTTGAATTTCTGACATCTTTACTGAAACAGCAACACTGCTCCTGTCAACAGGCATCTGTCAGTTGACTCCTGTCAAAATTTAAACTTGCTGCGTCAGTTAGTTTGTGTTTGACAGCTATTTTTATCAGACTACTCACTAATTTGAGGAGAAAATGGAAAAAAGTGAATTTCGTGTGCTTATTAAGCATTATTTCTTGCGAAAAAAAACCATTACCGAGACCAAGGCTAAGCTTGATAAATACTATGGGGACTCTGCACCATCGATTTCAATGGTAAAAAAGTGGTTTACTGAATTTCGTTGTGGCCGTACAAGCACTGAAGATGCCGAACGTCCTGGACGCCCAGTTGAGGTCTCTACACCCGAAACAATCGAAAAAATTCACGATATGGTGTTGACCGACCGAAGATTGAAAGTGCGAGAGATTGTGGAAGCCGTAGGGATCTCGCATGGCTCAGTGGTTTCAATTTTGAATGATCACTTGGGCATGAGAAAGCTTTCCGCAAGATGGGTGCCGCGTTTGCTCACAGTCGACCACAAACGCAATCGTGTAACAACTTCACAGGAAGCTTTGGCGTTGTTTAATCGCAATATGGAGGAGTTTTTGCGCCGTTTTGTAACCGTGGACGAAACATGGATCCATCACAACACACCAGAAACCAAACAACAGTCAAAACAGTGGGTTTCTAAGGGTGAATCGGCGCCAAAGAAGGCCAAGGTGGGTTTGTCAGCCAATAAAGTTATGGCGACTGTTTTTTGGGATGCACGCGGGATAATCCACATTGACTACCTTCAAAAGGGAAGAACAATCAATGGGGAATATTATGCCAACTTATTGGACCGATTCAATGACGATTTGAAAAAAACCGACCTCATTTGGCCAAGAAAAAAGTTCTTTTCCACCAAGACAATGCAAGGGTGCACACATGTGCAGTTGCCATGGCAAAAATCCATGAATTGGGCTATGAATTGCTCCCTCATCCGCCCTATTCTCCAGATTTGGCTCCGAGCGACTACTTCTTGTTCCCAAACCTGAAGAAATGGCTTGGTGGAAAAAGATTTGACTCCAATGATGAAGTCATCTCGCAAACAAAGGCCTATTTTGAGGACCTCGACAAATAATTTTTTTTGGAAGGGATAAAAAAATTGGAGAAGCGTTGGACAAAGTGTATAGAGCTCAAGGGAGACTACGTTGAAAAATAAAATTATTTTTTTATCAAAAAATCTGTGTTTTATTCCAAAAGTCACGGACTTATTGACCCGCCCTCGTATTTAATAATAATAGCACAGATAATATAATACTACGTATAATAGTAAACTTTTAATGGTACCCACGGCCATTCATCAAGTGTTGCACTAGCGCGTAGCGCACTGTCTCACGACTGGCGACTCGCACAACTCACGAACTGAGTTGTTTTCAAAAGAGTTCGAACCTTTTCATTGGCTTGAGTCTTTTTAAATCTGGAGTCGTGAGTCGAAGACTCTTAAAAGGGTTCAGGGTTTAAGGACTCGATTGAGTTGCAAACCGTCATAACCAAGTCGAGTTCTTTTTAAAGACTTAAAAGCCTCGAGTACTTTCATCGCTAATCCCAAGCTTGCAAGCTTCGGAAATCCGAAAACCAATTTCGAAGACCACTGCCTGCCTATTTTGACGTGATACTAATATATGGCTCATGATTATAACACAGTGATTACCTATTATAGCTGTTTCTTTGTCTTCATGATGAGGTTCTTCAAAGGCTTGGAAAGATAGTCGTAGTTTGGATTAGTAGAAGGGACCAAACCAACAGGTGTCACTATGTGCAGAAATTCCTAAAAAAAAAATTTGTTACCGAAGAATTAAATCTTCTTCTTGCCTTTCCATTTTAAAAATCGTAACTATTAGTATTATTGAATTGGCTACAGCTGTTCACATAATATACCACGTTGTCATACAGGTTCTTTTTCCGTACTTTTTTTTTTACATATTTATGACGATTCAGTTCTAAAATGATGGACAGTCGTCGTACTAAAAGAAAATGTGGTCAGTAAAAAAAATTACCGGACCACGCGGGCCTAGCGCAGGTTGGCAGATGGCAAATGTCTTCGAATTTTTGGTTCTAGTGCTCAGCCGGTGATTTAAACAGAATTTTGTTACATTCCAATTCAAAATGTTGACGAAATCTTCGTAGTATTTACCGGTATTTCTCCATTCGCAACAACCTCCTTCAATTCGGTGTATGCCTTCTCCAAGTAAGGAACGAGGGCCGGCTTCGTGGTAGGGCTCCAGAGAGCCTCGACCAGATCCTGCGGAGTCCAAGTCGAGATATCCGCAGCTCGGATTTCTACCTCCACTGTATCCTGTTAAGAAAAAGAATACCTATTTAGGTACGTTTTAATATCTAAAGAACAATTCTGTGCTCAAAAATATAAGCAGAGCCAACTGCACTAGGCACTGTACACACAGCGTCAGTATGTGTTAACCCTTCAAGTTTTAGAATATTACATTGCTACAACATTGAATTCGTTACGAATAATCTAACAAATACTTTAAAAAGAGTTCGTTATTTCGACTTGGATATGAACCATCGCATCACCGAACGTCGTCATACTCATACTGGCCGGCAGTTTGACAAACTAACCCACGAACCAATATGAGAAGCGCTAAAATTCTAAAAATCTTCATTTAAATCTACTATACTACTATCGTCCAAGCCACTTTATCTTTAGGTATCTGTCTAATCGATAGATGTTATAATTTTAGTTTAAACTACAACGTTCGATGAAACTCAAAATGACGAAGTTACCCCAGTTGTACTAAAATTAACTTTGCTACAACTTTGCAATTCAAACACAACATCCTTAAGAATAATACATGAAAACATATTCATATGCTCGGAAACCATCGAATCATTGGTTGTCCTTTGATTACCGTGTGCTCTTACCAACTAAGCTAGTTAGGTAGGTAGTTAATTATTCGATGAATTATGGTATAGATAGAAATTTAGATAAAATTCCTTTTCACCCATATTTTACTTTTAAAGATCTAATTCGATTTAATATTATATTATTTTTATTAACTAATTTAATTTTAACAAATCCATATATTATCAATCTACTTTGCTTGTATACGCAATAATAAAAGTATTAACGTTTTATTAAACAATAATCGAAACAGACTTTTAAAAAAGAAGTACTAACTTAAACTTATTTATTCACTAACATAATTAATTATAATTACTGCCATTTCTAAAATGTATAAACATGGTAGGGTTAATAATTTATATTGTTTAAAATATGGCACGCAGCTATCAGTACTTTGCAAATTAAAAATAGACCGAATGCATCTTTTTTGGGCCTTAAATGCAGTTACTTTTTCTGTTGAGTTGCCCCAAAAGATAACTCCGTATCGCAGATGGCATTCAACTATACCATAGCAATACCCAACTAAGTGACTAAGCTATTAACACGAAGTTTTTGAATTGATAAAGAAGTCTTCTTCGACATAAATGTTGCCCAAAAACGGACGGTACCTAAATAAATTTTAGGAATCAGACGTATAATTATGTTGGTAGAATGTATTTATATCCACATTCAAATTCGTTTCCAAATGATGTTATTACTTACCACTAAAATAAATACCAATTTAATTTCTGTAATGACTATACTACTGAAAAATTCATTAAAATGTTTGAAGAGGTAGCGCAAACTGATCTCTATGGGTTGGTAATGTTTCCAAAAACACCATATTTATCGATTAATATTTTAGGAAACCAATTAAAGTCAAAGGATGATTAACAGTATCCTGGTTTACCTGTACATTTCCGTTTTTACTCATATGATCAAGGAAGTCTTTGGCATCCAACAGCACTGGCTCCTTACTCAGCGCAGGGTCTGCGAGGGCCGCTTTCAGCTGTTCCACGGTCCAGGTGGCGCCACCGGTAGGGGACGGCACTACGACACGGTATAATTTCTGGAAACGCATGGTGTCATCAGCTTATAACGTTTGCGCTGGTAGGTCATAGGCCTCCTCTCCGTGAGAGGTAGTGGGCCATTAACTACCACGCGGGCTCAGAATGGTGGATGTCACATGTTGTAGGTATTTGAATTTTTGGTTTTAGAATAACCGTTGAAGGAAAAACGTCACGAATTTATTTCCTTCACCGGTTTGAGCACAGCGGTGAAGACATATAATATACAAATAAAGCACCTGGCTGGTTTCGAACCCACAACCTCTTCCCTCTAGAAACACAGTTCCCAATTTCCTCATGTAATAAATGTCATAATTACTACATTGTTTAGGTAAAAATACCTTTTTGATTGATGAATTTATTCGAGATAATGATGTAAAAATTTTCGAGTTCGTTTTTTCGCTCTTGCAGCTTAGTTTTCTTTAATTTTAACTTTGTCTATAAGCCCAAGTAACTCCAGTAGGTCGTAAAAATTCTAACCTGTCCTAGGCAGGTAAAGTGTTAAAAGTTTCGAGCTCGCTACGCTCGCTCTTCAGATTACTTTCTCTTGAATTTGTCTAAAAGTCGACCAAGTAACTCACTAACTCACATCGAAACAAATTATCGACTGTCCCATACAAAATTTCAATACCTACTCGACGCAAATGTATGGGACGGCTGATATTTTTTTCGCAATTACGATATTGGACCCAAGGAGAAAGTTGTTCAGTTTGATGGTCTTGACATGGATGTAGGGTTTTTTAATACATCAATGTCTGCAGCATATCCTTTCATATGGCTGAACCCTTTCTATTACATCCTGTATAAACAAGTATCAAAAATCTAAGCAATCTGAGGTAACCGAGGTACAAATATTTTTGAAGTATCTATTGCATTTTAGTTTCTTAGAAGAACTTCAACTGCATCCGTAAATAGCAAACTTAACCCTTACCGCAGTCTTATATTATCTGTGCCCTTATGAATCTGTTTTTACTCGCACTCTTCTGCTGTACGCACATGAATCTGTACATTTCCAGTATAACTTGGCCTTGCTTTATATAGATTTCCTACACAATGAATGATCCGCATAAACTGGTTTTGTATAGCTTGATTGGCCGTCGTGCGAACCTAACCGGTTATGGTAAGTAATGCCTACATACCTACTACTTTTTTATTATGTTTAGTTAATTACCGTTAACTAAACATAATAAAAAATATTAAGTAGGTAGGTATAGTAGGTAGGTATTATTACAAATTATTAAAATCTTAAATTAATATTCTACGTGTGGAGTAACAAAACAACTACGTCCGTGATAATAAATCACAGTACCTATTTCTAATACATGACATAATTGTTTGTCACCTTTTTGAAAAATTACAAAAAATACGTCTTTTTTTTATTTATAATTATGTTTTTTTTTTTTTTTTGGAAGGGAAATCATCTAATGACCCCCCACTCTGGGTGGAGCAGAAGGGAGTGCTTTACATAATATTATCGAGTAGATTGTTTGTATTTTTTAAATGTTTGGGATCCAAAACTTATACTGTCTCTAACGGGATATCTTCCGTGATTGTTCATTATTTTGAGTTCCCAATATTTTTTTCTTTTATTTCTTTTGCTTTTTAGTATAAGTTCAGTTGTAAACCGTGAAAGCTTAAAACAGTGTGTGTTTGGGATCAGTAAAATTGTACTGATCCAAAAAAATCGTATTAGAAGGAAATACTTGTTTGTCCACTAGATGTCGGCATAACGGTCTCCCCAGGGTAGCAGGAAGCCATCACACCCAGTTCGGGTGATGCGTATGCTACATTGCGCATTGTTGTTGCTGTGGCTGTTTGCTGTTGCTGTATGTTGCTGATTGCTAGTTGTTTGATTGCTGTTTGCATTCCATAGTCAAGAAATGTTCCGTAATACTACTGTAGGTAGGTGTGTATTACGAAACATTTCTTGACTAATTCTGACTATTCACGTTTCATGACCTATGCCGTTTTTGATATTGAGGAGAATAGAATTTGATCGGTGTTACAATCGATTTGCTATTTAATCCAACAGCGCCTACGGATCTGTACAGATTAATTTTGTGCTGGATTGTTGACAAAAGTAAAGGAAAGGGAGGAAGAAAGGATAGTTTGAACATTGAAAATACTAACTTAAAGACAGAAATCTTTACGTTAGTATTTTCAATGTTCATACTTTCTATTTCATTGTTTGCTATTTGGAATTTCGTGTTTAATTTGTTAAGTTTTTCTTTGATTTTCGTTATTTCATCTCTGCTATTGCTGTTTGGCAAACTCCGATATTAAATGTTTAAATCATACTCACTGCCATTTCAGTTTGCTTTCCTTCCCTATTTTCTTTCATCTGTAATAAAAATATCGTGTAGTAGTTACTAAGAGTTTTGTCTTTAGTATTCCTTTCAAAAAGTTAATAGCAATATGTTGCACTCTAGGAATTTATATACTAACTGGAATGAAGACGTGCAGCGGAAAGCCGTTCCGAGCGAGAAAACTTCGAGAGTGGATGTCATCCCTTTCTAATAGGGTATCCAATATTTGTACTTATATTTGGGACAGTTATTCTTTTATAACTTCCAAGCACCCCCGCTTTGCATGGGTAGCAGTTTAATCAAAAACAGGGCGAAGCCGAAGCCTACGCATACTGTAAAACTCTGTAATGGGATAGGTCTATGAAGTGAAGAATACGTGACACTTATTTTCGTTCATCCTGGTCTACATGTTAGGTTACATCCTTTATTTGTAAAGAGATTTTAACGCGTACAGGGCTGCAACATTCACATAGAGGAAGCATGAGCATGTAGCATTTTCAAACAACTTAATATGTAGTATTTGATAAATTTATTAATCACACTATACATTATTAAACGTATGGTTTTATGTTATTGTTGGTTTTAGTAAGAGTCAGTAATCTTTCATTTTAAGTGCGAAGATGCTGATGATGGAAGAAGGTTGCAAACTAGGCAATAGGTTGAATACTTCTTTAAATGGGCAACATCAAGCCCGTTGCTGAAGATTCTCATTGTTAGGGACTCTGCATGGAAACAGTATTATTTACACAAACAATAAACAGTATTTAAAGAAGTAAAGATAGAATTCGTTTATTTTCAAGAAGTTATTTTTGTTATTATTAAAATGGAGTAATTGATTAAGTTTAGCTACTGCATTATAAATGATGTATTTGTACGCATTTGCACAAGACTATAAATACCGATATGGATAATAGAAAAGGCGTATTCTTTACAATATTTTCTTGATTACCGTTTACATGTCTAGAACATTGTCACCCTAGTCGCAATTTGTAAACAAAGTTAAAAGATCTTACTAGAAAAAAGAAATTCCACATCCAGCAAACCCTTCACTATTATACCCCTTCACACAACTCGATTTCACCATATTTAAAGAGGAAGATTTCACTTAAGTAATGTAAAAAGAACTTGATAACGCAAAAATATGACTTCAGCGCGAAATTAAATTGGCCATATTGTTTGTTTATATGAGTGTCATCTATGTTGCCATTAAGAAATTATTTCTGTTTATTTCTATCCCTCTCATACAGAGGAGGCCTGCCTCCCAGCAGTGGGAACATTAATAGGCTGATTATGTTACTTTATTTCGCAAGAAATTATTATTTTAATATTTAGTATTTGAATATTAAATTAATCCCTTTACGAATTATGTACGAAGTTTAGCTATCAACGTGATTTCCAATTGATATAAATTAAAAAAATATATATATTTTGTTAACTGGCAATTGTTAGACAAGGACACAATCCACTCTGGATCGCTTTCTCGCTCTGAAGTTTTCTTCCCCCCTTTGAATTAGTTAAAGTAATACGAACTCTATCCCTTTGAGAAAAAAATATTTTTTAAACGGTTTTATGATATCAAAATTTTGTTCCTAATCATTCCAGTTAGTATATAAGTTCCTTGGTTGCACTATTGTTACGCCTGATGAACTTTGATAGCAAACAGTGGTTGCCACAACTTCACTAAACAAGGAGTTTACAATGTACGTGCGATAATTTGAGGGTACAGGCAATAATTTGAAGTAACCAGCGTTCCTCAGATCAATTGTTTTTAATTTCTTCACCAATAAATCGAAGCACTAACGTTGTAACTAATATTGTAGTTATTCAAATTGTCCCGTCACATAAAATTTTCGCACTGATAACTAGTTTTTGCACCACAATATCTCAATGTACAGGTTTTGACAGATGGTGATGATGATGACGAAATAGTTGAGCCTACAGTGAACAAAATATCTTGTACAGGTGGTAGTTCATGAATACGTGATTTGTGCACGAGGGATTTATGTCTGAGCACCGAGAATCTAGCTAAATATCTACGAGTATATTCTTAGTAAGGTTCACGTATCTTAAGCTATAAAAATCTCAAACACCTAAATCAAATGCTAAAAACCTGATTTTCCCATTCCACATTCATGAGCACTTCTAATGCTTCTACGAGATACCAGCGATGGTCACCAGGTTTGAGCTCTGGAATGGACGTCTTACTGGTAGCATCCATCACCATGGTGAGGGTCCAGGTCTTCACGAATGGGTAGCTAGTGGCTACTGCCAGGACCAGGGAGAATACTGCTAGCACCTTCATTATTGCTGAGGAGGGACATACATAGTAATAGAGTAATTAGAGATGTTCTTCAGAAAGTTCACTAATACCTATGTGAAGACTGATGTACTTATAAACGTGGATGAAGTAAAAGGAGTACGTATAAAGGGTGTAAATAGACCCTTAACATAAACGAAAAGCATTTGTTCTCCCCGTCTTTGCGGTAATTTTTTTGTTCTAGACTATATTTGGGAACCTTCTAGTTATATTGGGGGTCAAAGTTCCAAATTTTTTCACAAGTTTTTTTTTAAATACAACTAGTATTTTAAAAAAAAAACTTGTGAAAAAGTTGGAACTTTGACCCCCAATATAACTAGATATACAATGCAATAGACTGTTATAGCCCAGCGATAAAAATGTTTACCAAATCAAGAATTTTACACACCACCAAACGACATGCAAATATATAATCAATCATGCGACGCAATGGACTGCTACAGGCTAGCACATGTTTTTCAAATCGTGAATTTTACACTCTAACAAGAGAAATGCAAATAACCAATCATCCGACGGTAATTACTAACTAGGTAGGTACACAATACATGACTGAAACCGTTAACTTCTCCAAGATCTTACCAATTACTGTAATTGTGAAGTTTAGTTATGATTAGTACCTAGGTATTTAATTTAGACAGAAATGTAGTCCAGTCTGGATCATTTAATATTTCCGAATAAATGCGAGCACCAGTGGCGAAGATTCCATACAACTCGATTCCTACCGGATTCCCTTTAAAAAATAGCACAGTCAGTATTCTATAGATAAATAATATAATCAGATTAAAGATATGTACTCCGGCTTACCTGTTACAAAAAATTACCCTTCGCTACTGGCGAGCACCATGTATTTATATTTTATGTTTATTGCTGCACAATTTTTGTATTAGTTTAGATTTTTTTAGGTCTGATCAAATTTTCACAATCAAGCTTGAACCTAATGGTTTAGCGATTAAGTTGAAAATCTATTACTTAAATTGTAGTAGATTGATGTACTGGCGTCTGTACCTTGTCGGCACATTTAATTTTATAATTGATGTATACAAAATATTGTTAAACATTTTAAAAGATTAACGATGGAGTTTCTTGCCCATTCTTCTCCATGCGAAACTACTCTTGCAAATGGGTGTAGAATCAATTCTATTCCCTTTGTTTTAAAGTGTGATGTCCAAAAGAGGCCTTATTGAAATGAATGGTTTGACAGTGACTTTATAAATCGAAAAATAAAATCTACAAGGTGTAAAATCACGGTTTACGGTAAGAATCATAAACGCACTCAAAACATTGCGCTGATGGATGCATTGAATACCTACCTACATGGTCCATGGAGCTATTGGAATAAAAGTAAACGAGTAGGTATAAAAAAATGTTTCTTTGGGAAAGTTGTTTGTTATCATGAGTATAATCACGTGTTTAAGTATCGGTTACTAATTACCAGTCACCCTATATAATTATAAAAACAACAACCATAGAGAAGTGAAAAGTGTTAAGTTAAGACTCACCTTATAAAACTCGAGAATTCGCAAACAAATTAAAATAAATTAATATTTTCTAACGCCAATATTAGTCGAGTGCAATGTGGCAATAAGGTGGAACGAAGTTTATAGCGGTCTGATTTTCATGGGACGAATTCATTTAGTGGCAGTAAGAGTGTGACCTATTGTGCATCCATTAAATGCCAATTTGGTGTGTTTCTTTGTTCATTGTTGTCGACGAAATACATATTTTAAGTTTCTATAATAATATTATTTGGTCATGATTCAAAAGACACGTGGTGCCATCTATCATAAGAAAGTTATAGTGGTTTTTCCTCGGGAACAGTACTTTTTATCGGAACCAAATGTACCCTATGTCCGTTTTTGTACACTGACAACGTATATGCAAAATTTCCGGATGATCGGTTCAGTGGTTTAGGCGTGAAAAAGTAAGAAACAAAATTACTTTCGCATTTATAATACAGGGTGTAAGGGACAGCCTTCTAAAAACTGACAGGGTACATTCAGCTCCTTATTTTGAATCATATTCCACCAGAATTTTTCTCCGGAATTTTAATTTTTTTTACATTTTTTTTTCAGTTACTATTCCTTTATTTCAATGTAAAATTACATTCCCTGTACGTAGCACTCCATTTATGTAAATAATACGGTTAAAATCAAAAATCGAACAATGGATGTTGAAATAATCTAACGAACGACGCGTGAAATCAGCTGTTCACTTCCAGCCTAGCTACAGAGTTCATCGAACTCATCGTTGTGCTTGCCGTTCGCTACGTGCGTTTTGCCACGGTAACGGTACATTGCGTATGAGGAAATAAAACATATCAAATTTATTGGATTCCTATAACTTTCCTGAAATAATTTCTTGTACCGGTCATCTTAGTATGATATACTGAATTCACCCCATCAGTTAGTGGAGGGCTGTTCCTTACACCCTGTATTAGTTAGGATTAGGATAGTTAGGATGTGCAAATTATTGTCCATTTTCTCATTTTACTAGCTATCTAATGATGTGTAAAGACTAGAAAAATCTTAAACATTAGTTACTGCTGAACAAGTAAAACATGACAAGAGAGCTCTATCGCTGAGAATTGGAAGCGGTATCGGTATCGGTATTGATATTAAATTGGGTGCAGAGACCCCAGCTTGCAACTAATCTTAGGTAGAAATTGTTAGAAATGGGTACGTTATAATTAAGTGTTTTTTTTGTAAATTAACTAGCGGCGCCATTGCACCTTCCTCAGCAATAATCAATATTTATCGAGTCCAAATATATTTTTTAGTTTTCATTACCTGTGGATAGTTGATAAAATAAGAATATTTTCAAAATAATATTTACGCTAACCGCCATAGAAATATTTTGAGAAAAATGTCCAAAATAACTTTAACATAGACGATTTCCTGATAATATCGAATTATTTTTTAGTCGCTTCACTCGTGTAGTTTTCTGGAACGTTTTCGAACGTCTAGTATCGTGTAAAAAGTACCAGTTACCAATGACAAAGGAAATCTTAGTTTTAACATTCTATATTTTGAAAATAATTGAAGAAAATAGGTTTTTTTTCAAAAAATCTTGAAAATTGCATTATATCGACTAGAATGAACAAAGAAACATACCAAATTGGGGTTTAATGGATGCTTACACACGGGACCAAAACGTGGTCGCTCACAATGGGCCTCATCAGAAGGCTTAAAGTCACCCAAAGGGCAATGGAGAGGACTATGCTCGGAGTTTCCTTGCGTGATCAAATCAGAAATGAGGACATCCGCAAGAGAATCCCAAGGTTACCGACGTAGCCCGAAGAATAGCTAAACTTAAGTGGCAGTGGGCAGTGCACATTGCTCGCAGAACGGATGGCCGATGGGGCCGAAAAGTTCTGGAGTGGCGACCGCGAACCGGAAGACGCTGCGTTGGAAGGCCTCACACTAGGTGGACCGATGACGTTGTGACGGTTGCAAGGATCCGCTGGTTGCGAGTCGCACGGGACCGGTCAATGTGGCGACACTTGGGGGAGGTCTATGTCCAGCAGTGGACGTCTTTCGGCTGAAATGATGATGATGATGGATGCACACACGTCACACTATTACGCCACAATATGAATTCGTCGAATTTCAAATTATTCATAAGAAAAAAAAGATATTCCAAAGAAAATTACTTCGTTACTAAACTTCATTTCACCTTTTGCGTATTTTTAGTCTAATTGCACTCGGCTATACACTTGCAGCAGCCAAAGCGAGCCGCACAATACTAAGCATATTCGAAGAATATTATCCAATATCAATTATTACCCCTTATCATAATAAAACTATGTGTTCCCTTACCTTTGTAATGATAAGTAAAGTAATTTGGACACGGCGCGTGTGGAGGTTCCTCTCTCAAGAGCCCTGACAACCGGTAGCTTGGACCCTGTTCCCGATGCAGGTGGGCTACTATTTTTTATATTTTTTTTTTTTTTTTTTTGTTTAGAAATATTTAAAAATGTCAATTATATGTAAAGAAAATAAATAAAGGAATAGTAAAGTAAGAATGTTATGTAAACTAAGAGCTGTATCCACTAGAACACTGCCGAACCGTCCTGCAGTTTGGCAGAAGAATTGTGTAATAAGCAAAAAAATAATAATTAAGTCTCCCTCGTAAACTTCACATAATATCTTATTTGTGTTATAAAAGCATCAATCTAATTTACTTAGTACAAAATAAAGTAAAACTTTTTCTAAATGTGTACATTCATTTAAGGTACATGGCCGATTTAAGAAAATAATCGTCTTGAATCGTGTTGCGACCCGCTGCCATAAAATAGTTGTTTTAGAAACAACATTACACGCAGATCAAATGCATTTTTATGCATCTTGATCGTTGTAAGTCGAAAATAAATCTTGCTAGTGTATGTTTTTGTGCACATGCCCATTTTTTATGACGCAACGAATATAGTAGAATAGCATAGAATATTCTTTATTATGTACACTATACAAGTGACGACCTGATTGGCGCAGTGGCTAAGCAATTAGACTGCTGCGCTAAGGGGTTGCGGGTTCGATTCCCGCACGAGACAAAAAAATGTGTGATCCGCAGATGTTTGTCCCGAGCCTGGATGTTTGTGTATGTGATATTTCATGTTTGTGAAACGCACCCACGATATAGGAGAAATGCCTAATGCGGGGCAACGTTTATTTTTTTAACAAAAAAAAAATATTACATTCATAAAAGAAAACAGCTCACATAGGGTGACACAATGGCCGGTCTTATCGCTAAAAGCTCCTCCTTTAGGAAGTCGGTTAAAAAGAAGAATAAAAAGCATACATTTGTGCTGCATCTTGAAATATTCATGCATCTTTTTAGCCGAAATACGTCCACCGCTGGACATAGGCCTAGCAACCGTCGCCGACTGGTCCTGCGGTTCTCGCATCTAGTCGAGACACAGGCTGGTATATTTGTGAAGGAACACTCTAAATTTTATATAGCATGTGACCTGCATTCGAAATACACTCGTCGAGACCCCACAAGATTGCGAATACCTTCACATCAAAGCACATTATGTCAAAAAAATAGTTTAATCACTGCAATAAAAATTTTTAACAACATACCAAAAGAGTTAAGAGAACTCCCTTTAAAATATTTTAAATCGAAATTGCATAAATGGCTTGTTGACAATTGTTTTTATAGTTTGAAAGAATTTCTTGATAAAAAAGTATCCGATAGATATGGCTTCTGAGTTCTTTAAGTTGATTTAATTTTTCTTTTATTAAATGAGTCTATTATTGTTATTTTTATTAACTAGACATATAAAAATATAAATATATACACTAATAATTGTTGTTGTAATAAAATTCTATGTTTAAGATGTTCAAAAATTTGTATGCCATTTTATGGCGAAACATGTAAGTTCACAAACCTATTTATAAGACCTTAATGTACCATGTTTTTACACAAATAAATTATTCTATTCTATTCTATTCTATTCACAACAACACAAACAAGTATGGAAACACAGTTGAAATTTATTTATTTTATTATTTATTTATTATTAACTTACACACACTATCTTTACAGGATGACCCCAATACAATAGTAGTTACCAAATAAAATCAACATACGGCTAATACCTACTTAAAAATCTAACAACAAAAATCTTAACACAGAATATTAATATCTAAATATATCTAACACAATTCAACAACACTCTTGCGAATTCACTCAGATTGCACGAAAATATGTCAATTCTCTCATGAACTTCGATTACACATATTGTGCGGGTGAGGGGTGTTTTTGACAGCAGATTGGTTCTGGCAGCAGGCACGGCCAGCAGTGGCGGTCGCCACCGCCTCCACACATACCGGTCTGGCACGCACAGCTTCAGGTGACGCAGCACACCCGGGTTATGAGCTGCTCCACGCAAGAGCTTTAGAGCATAAGCCGCAAGCGTAAATTCCCGGCGCACTCTGAGTTCGTTGTACCCCACCATACCCAGAACAAACAGTGTAGGATGCATCAGCGGGTAAAATGGGTACACCCCATGAAGTTTAAAATACAAGTGTCTTCTAAATTAGTTCTGTTGTTATTTCAATGTTAAGGGTCGTAAGTACATACCACGATATTGGTTTTGTCGCCGGGCCTTACTTGGGTGACGCTGGGACAAGCAAAGGGAGGCCTATACCCAACATATATGACCCGAAGTCAGACCGTGGATGATTATGATGAAGAAAACAGCAATGTTTTGTACCAATTTATTAAAAACACAGACAACTTAAGACCACAAACACCTATCTTATATCATAATCTCTTCACACCATACTATTCGTCGATTTTTCTTGAAACATTCCGCGAATTTGTTACCTGAGAATAAAGATAAAAGGTAAACTTCAGGTTCAGACTAAAAACGATAAAAATGGATTAATCCCAAGCTTGCAAACTTGGTTACTGCAATTTCAGACCACCAATTTCGAAGACCACTGCCTGCCTATTTTTAACCCCCGATGCAAAAAGAGGGGTGTTATAAGTTTGACCGCAATGTGTGTGTGTGTCTGTCTCTAGCACCGTAGCTCTTAAACGAGTGAACCGATTTGATGCAGTTTTCTTTTATTGTAAGCTAGTTTCTTGGCGATGGTTCTTAGATACGTTTTATCAAAATCGGTGCAGCCATTTACTAGATATGGGGGATGAAAGTGGTGATGAATAATCGAATATTTTCAAATATACCCAAGTGTAGTATCAAATGAAAGGGCATGATTTGTGTACTACAAAATGACTGAGCCGGTTTATTGACTTTTCAATTGTTTGTTCACTTTTCTGTGTTGCGATGGGGCTTTTTTAAATTTTAGCTTTATGACGTGATGTTGATTAAAACATGGCGATTACCTATTATAGCCGTTTCTTCGTCTTCTTGATGAGGTTTTTCATAGGCTTGGGAAAATAGTCGTAGTCTGCCTTAGGAGGGATGAGACCAACAGGTGTTACCATGTATTGAATATCCTGCAAAATAAAATGTTTTAGTTACCGAAGAATTGAATCGTCAGCCTCCCCATTTAAAAAGTCGTAACTATTAGTACTGTAATGGCTACAGCTGTTCACATAATATACCACGTTGTCATACCGGTTCTTTTCAACCCCCGACGCAAAAAGAGGGGTGTTATAAGTTTGACCGCAATGTGTGTGTGTAGACAGACACACACACAGATACACACGTTATTCGGTATCTATTCAACGAATGAACAGCTTTGGATGCAGTTTTTTTTTTATTTGAAAGCTAGTTTCGTGGTTCCGTAATTTTTTTATCTTACTAAAAGAAAATGTGGTCAGTAAAATAAATTTACCAGACTACGCGGGCCAAGCGCGAGTTGGCAGATGACACAAGTCTTTGAATTTTTGGTTCTAGTGCTCAGCCGGTTTTCTCACGATGTTTTCCTACATCGTTTTAAGAGCAGTGGTTATTTAAACAGATTTTGGTACATTCAAATTCAAAATGTTGACGAAATCTTCGTAGTATTTACCCGTGTTTCTCCATTCGCAAGAGCCACCTTCAATTCGGTGTTTGCCTTCTCCAAGTACGGGATAAGAGCCGATTTCGTGGTAGGACTCCTGAGAGCTGCGATCAGATCTTCCGGAGTCCAGCTCGAGATATCCAAAGCTGGGATTGCTACCTCCACTGTATCCTGTAAAGAATAAGAATATCTATTTAGATACGTTTTATTATATAACTAGCGACCCGCCCCGGCTTCACACGGGTGCAATATAAAAGGTGTAAATAGACCCTTAACATATCCGAAAGGCACTTGTTCTCTCCGTCTTTACGATCATTTTTTTGTTCTACACCATACCTTCTAGTTACGGAGATATTGGAGGTCAAAGTTCCAACTTTTTCACAAGTTTTTTTTTAAATACATGTTTTTTATCTATGATTTTTACTTTACACATCTCCACGACCCCCGTACGATTCAATCCATCCATCAGTACAATGCTTTGAGTGCTTTCCATCGAGTCCTACCGTAAACGTGATTTTTCACCGCAAAAAAAAAGGCGATTCCCAGCAATATTTTTTGCGTAAAGTTACTTAGTTTGATGTACAGAATGCTTGGTTGACGGCTATGTGAAGGGTCTGTTTACACCCTGTATAAATAATATAAATCTTCCTTTTGAATCACTATCTATTACTGAAAACCGCATCAAAATCCGTTGCGTAGTTTTAAAGATATACATAGGGACAGACAGCGGCAAGCGATTTTGTTTTATACTATGTAGTGAAGAATCATTCTGTGGTCAAAAACATAAGCAGAGCCAACTGCACTAGGTACATTTTGCATAGTACGGTATTATTATGAGAATATTAATGAAAATAATTGAGAACCTATGAGGTATTTTGCAATAAAGCTAATAAAAGCCAGCATTCGTAATAGAATGTCAGCTACACCCTATAAGTATTTGCTACCTAGGTTCTATGTCCTAGTAAATGTCAAAATGACAAGGGTTCTACTGTGCTAAGTGACTAAGCTACTAGAACGAAGTTTTTGAATTGATAAACAAGTCATCTATAATTAATATTGAAAATCAATTTTAGGAATCGACATATACAACATTATTTTTAGTATATGCGAAACCTGAATATAGTTTGTTCAGAATAAGTAACTGAATCGATTCCAATAATTTTTAACCCATGTTATATTTTATTTATTTAGTGTGTGTGTGTGTTTGTTTAGTTGTGTTAGTTGTTTGTTATCATGAGTACAATCACGTGTTTAAGTATCGGTCACTAATTACCAGTCACCCTATATGTAGGTAGGAATTAGGATGTATTTACCTGCATCCACATTCGTTTCCAAATGATGTTATTACCTACCACTAAAATAAATATCAATTCACTAAGTTAATTTTGAATGACTATACTACCGAAAAAGTCATTAAAATGAACGTTTGAAGAGGTAGCGCAAACTGATCTCTCATCATCATCTGCCTAGCCTTTTCCCAACTATGTTGGGGTCGGCTTTCAGTCTAACCGGATGCAGCTGAATACCAGTATTTTACATGGAGCGACTGCCTATCTGACCCCCACAACCCAGTTAGTACTGGGTAATACGATACCCCTTGGTAGGACTGGTTGTCAGACTTTTTAGGCCACTGACTACCTAACAACTGTCAAAGATCTACAAATGACACCCAAACAAACAAACAAACAAACAAACTGATCTCTATGGGTTGGTAAAGTTTCCATAAACACCATAAGTATCTATTAATATTTTAGGAAACCAATTGCAAATTCAAGGATGATTAACAGTATTCTGGTTTACCTCTACATTTCCAGTTTTATTATTCATTTGAACGAAGCTGATGGCTTGCAACAGCGCTGGCCTGTATCCATGTTTCGTCGTAGGATCTGCGAGGGCCGCTTTCAGCTGTTCCAAAGTCCACGTGGCGCCACCGGTAGGGGACGGCAGTACGGCCTGGGTGAATTTCTGAAAACATCAATCACATCAGCCCTTTATTTACACAGAATAGGCCTGATGTTAAGCGATGATGCAACCCAGGGCCTGCCTAGAAGAACCTGGTTCTTCGAACTTTGAAGAGATCCAGATTATGATGATCGGGGAACAGAGAGAGAAGCCCGCAGTGAATGCCACAGACTGGCGGTTCGCACAATAAATGTGGAAGCAAGACGCTTTGTTCCTATCACAGTCTACTGCTGGACATAAACCTCTCCAAAGGCGCGACACCACACCCTGTTCTTTGCTTTCCACATCCAGTCTGACCTAGTCCATATTTTGAAGGTCGTTGGGTCACAAACACACGTCCGTATGTAATTATTATGTATTTAATATTAAAATGCCGTGGTTCAGTTTTGCCTATTTGGATATATCCGCCAAATTGACAACCTGATGCCATTTAACTTTTAACCGCCAGGTTTGAAACATCGGCAATGCGTGATGTGAGAAGAAAAAACTACGACACAAACAACTAAAAATGTATAAAACATGACATTAATGTTATTTTTATCGGTTTTCGAAAAACCGGAGTTACGCGTTAATACTAAATCTATCATATTACAGATCGTCACCCGAAAAGTAATAATGAATCGATTGACACCTCATTCATCAAAATCGGTTCAGAAGTACCTTCCTATAAGCGGTACTATTACAAACATACATAGACTGTTAAAATCATAACCCTTCCTTTTTGGCTTTGCCGGAGTCGGGCAAAAAGAGATACAAATGGAAGCATTTCATCAATTAAGGTGAATATTTAGGAGATCCGTAATCTAATGGCTTAATTCACTACCTACTAACAAAAGCGCCATGACGTTGAATTATTAAAAAAACACCCACAGGAACGTTTTCGGAATCTGATCAGTAGTTTCGAAGATTACCGCCTACATACAAACTGACAAACAAATTTTACCTCTTTATATTATTAGTAGTAGAAGTATAATAGATAACATCACGCCTGTAATCCCCGAAGGGTTAGAGATTCGTGAAGTAAAACCGCAATAACACGCCCGGCCTGGGAATCGAATCTAGGACCTTGTGAGTAGCAGTCGCGCTGGCGACTACTAGACTAACGAGGCAATACAATTACTTAGGTATTTTAATATTAATGTGGTTTTCGGTTGTTTTAAAATGTTGGATATTTTTTATAACCGGTTATGGTAATTTCCTACCTACCTACCTTACATACCTACCTGCTTTAATTACCGATAGCTAAAAATAAATTAAAGTATTAGGTAGGTAACTAGGTAGATATATTTTTCTAATTATTAAAATCTTAACTTAATATTCTACGTGTGGAGTAACAAAACAGCTGTGTCCGTGACAATAAATCACAGTACCTATCTATATGACATGAATATAATGACATAATTATTTGTCAAGTTTTTGAAATATGACAAAAAAAATATGACTTTACGTAATATTAATACGTAGATTGTTTGTATTTTAAAACGTTTGGGGTCCGTAAAATTGTTCTTAGGGACCCAAACAAAATCGTATTAGACGGTAATACTTGTTCGTTCATCATTTGTCGGCAGACGCTGTTTCTTTGGCATAAAAAATATAACCGACTTCAAAAACACAAAAAAGTGAAAATTAACTTTTGGTTAAGAAATCGGTGACTTTTGTTTGTTTGATTAAGTTTTTTTTTTGCCACCGACTTATGAAACTAAAGTTATTTATCAGTTTGTTTTTGAAGTAAGTTTTATTTTTTGAATTTTTTTTTTTTATTTTTCCTTTTTTAGTTGATATATCCTATACAAATGCACACCTACCCGCATTAGCGATGCGCATAAGATGTCGTGCACTTAGTTCTATTATTTTCTACAATTACCCTTTTACGGGTTTACTAAAACTGTTACGAAATTTTAATGTCATTCTTGTTATTGACTTATTGCACCAACCCACTACGCAAATCGGCCTCATATATTTATAAGTTATAATATTGTATTTTCTCTGTAAGTGATTGTAAATCTTTTGAGAAAATAAATATCTAAAACCGTATATGTTCTAGCATCGTATTGGACTTGGTCTGTAATGTGGCTATAATTTGGTGGTAAATAAATAAATAAATAATATAAATTAAAAAAAGGATTACAACGAATTGAGAACGTCCTCCTTTTTGAAGTCGGTTAAAAATAGATTTGTACCCACCTATTACATAGCTACCTAATCTATGGGTAATTAGTTAGATAATACAAATAGTGCCTACCTACTTGATTTATAAGACTGCCTGGTAGAAAATGACTATGGAATTAAGTCTGCCTTTGTTCTATATTTATGTGCTTGAAGTACCTATTAAATAAAAATAAATACACTAGGTAGGGATGTGGTCATGGTACGGAACTATCATTGCAAAACTATGGCTCACACTTGACCGAAATTAGCTTATTGTTAGAAGTGTAAAGTTTACGAAAAACGAGTTTTATTTCTAAAATAACATTGACAAATAGACTTAGCAGAAATAATATATACCTACAATAATCTACATATCATTATATAGATACCTACTATACATAACTACGCAGAAATTCCACTAAAATAACACAATTTATGAGTCTGTTACAATCCTAGATCAGGTTGGTGCTAAATTTATTTATCTACCGGCAAAACCTGGATTTCAATAGGTCAAATACCTACTATATGTATTTGCTTATAACTATAAGAATAAGAGTAAGAATAATTTATTTAAACGTATTGCAAAAAGTGTACATTTAGGCGCAGTAGTATTTTCTCATACAATAGTATAATTACCTAGTACTTATAAGTAAACTATAACTAAAATATATTCTACAGTCGCAAGTATTCAATAGTTGAATTTAGATGTCAGCGACCTGCCCAACTTCACTTTACCTAACACAATTTAATAAGGACAATAAAATTACAAAATTAAATTAATCTATTAACAATTATAACTATGCTTAATCAAATTGGTATAAGAAAAACATTAAAACTAGCTTAAGTAAATATGTACAAATACGAGGGGATAACATAATCAAACCACAACTTCTAGAAGTTTTTCTGTGTCTGTGTAATTAAGTACCGCTAAATAATCCGACATTACCAAACTATATTTTTTATAACTTAAACTGTAGAAGTTTAGTATCTTGTTGTTATTATAAAGAAAAGGTCCTAAAAACACATAAAATCGATTCGCAAACGCATGACCAGTTTGAGGTTCTGTGCAAACTAGGTCCTTCCTTCTAATATCGGAAGGAGCTGGGTGATAGGTAAGTGTGCTGGTGTAGTATTATGTGAAGAATAAATAATTGCCGTACTGTAAGTACATTACATGCTTTGTAGAGCTGGTTTGTAGAGAATCTAAAAGGACGGAAGGTAGCATCTTTTAGAATTTCCCTTTGAGCACGTTCTAGATTGAGAACAATTAAATTTCCCGCGCCACCCCAGGATGTTATACAATATGTTAGAATAGACTGATACAACGCTAAATAAACTCTCAAGCTCTTGTTCATATTTTGAAAAACGTTTTATTTTGTTCGTATTTGATAACAAAGATCGTAGAAACAAAAGATATCGTAAAACCTCGTTTTGTAATAAGGACCATTCAAGGAGCGTTCAATTATGCGCAAACACACTTGAACCTTGCAGTCAATTTACACAATTATGACACTATATTACGAGTGTACAAGTTGCTATTAAAATACCAACAGGCGCATCATCATCTGTCTTACCTTTTCAATACTATGTTAGGGTCGGCTTCCAGTCTAACCGGATGCAGCTGTATACCAGTATTTTACATGGAGCGACTGCTTATCTGAGCTCCACAACCCAGTTAGTACTAGGTAAAACGACACCCCTTGGTAAGAGTGGTTGTCCCTTTTTTTTTTTTGACTAGCTGTAACGACTGTCAAAGATCTACAAATGACAGCCGCGAATAACGGCTTAACGTGCTTTCCGAGGCACGGAGAAAACGCGGTATGTGATAGGACCCATCCACAGACCAACCCGATCCGAGCGGCTGTTATTATTTAGCCACGAGCTCCTCTATCAACAGGCACACGGAAGTGAAAAATGGCGACTTCGATTGGTGTAATAGCTGAGCAATAGAACAGCTAGTCAAGTTCTGAGCTGACAGAAAGTATACGCCTTCGATTCCTTAAGAAAGAGAAAAGAAAAAAATAATGATGGATGGATTGTGTGAGGAATGATAAGAAAGCCAATAATATCAAGGCAGTTGACATGAGAATCGAAGAACAAAACGTGATTTACTGTTTCCTAGTTCTATGGGAGAAGGTCAGGCAGACGATGATGATGGAACGTCTTCTGGCTTAAATGATGATGATAAAATAGTTGAGCCAACAGTGCTATTAAGTTGATTCTCGGTCTGAACAAATCTTGTACAGGTGGTGGTTCATGAATGGGTGATTTGTGTATGTGGGATTTATGTCTGAGCATCGAGAATCTAGCTACATATCTACGAGTAAGGTTCACGGATCCTGATGCTATAAAAATCAAGTACTTCAAAATGCTACAAACCTCATTTGTGCCAGTAAATAGCGCGTACATGATCTGGTTCAGGGCGTCTTCGAGATACGGCAGCATGGCAGGGTTAGCTTTGGTCTCGATGGCATTCGACAGCAAGGAGAGGGTCCAGGTCTTCACGACTGGGTAGCTAGTGGCTACTGCCAGGACCAGGGAGAATATTGCTAGCACCTTCATTATTTCTGAGGAGAAAAGTGCACAGAGGTAGAGTATTTTTTTTTTTAATGTTGCCCCTCACTAGGAATTTCTCCTGTATCGTGGGTGTGTTTACAAACATTTAAATTCATACAAATATTTGTTCCGTGCGGGGATCGAACCCGCGACACACAGCGCAGCAGCCGAAATGGCGATGTTCTACAGAACTTTCGATTAGATATGCTCATCATCTGCCTAGCCTTTTCCCAACTATGTTGGGGTCGGCTTCCAGTCTAACCGGATGCAGCTGATTACCAGTATTTTACATGGAGCGACTGCCTATCTGACCTCCACAACCCAGTTAGTACCGGGTAATACGATACCCCCTGATAAGACTGGTTGTCAGACTTTTTGGGCCACTGACTACCTAACGACTGTCAAAGATCTACAAATGACACCCGGGACCAACGGCTTAACGTGCTTTCCGAGGCACGGAGGAAACTCGGTATGTAATGGGTGGTCACCCATCCACAGACCAACCTAGGCAAGCACGGCTTAACCTAAAGATCGATCCGAGCGGCTGTTATTATTTAGCCACGAGCTCCGAGCATTTAGCTGAGCACGATTAGATATGCTAAAGTTCTAAATTGCAGTCTTATGTAAAACAGTAATCGTAATCATAAGTATGAATTTATCTCAAAATCAAATCACAGGCTCTTAAGTTAGTTAATAAAAAGCACAATATTTTATATAGAAAAAGGAGTCTGACAGTCCCGAGTTATAGGTCACCCGGCTGTCCTACATATCATATTTTTAACGCCCGACGCAAAAAGAGGGGTGTTATAAGTTCGACCGCAATGTGTGTGTGTGTCTGTCTCTGGCACTGTAGCTCTTAAACGAGTGAAACGATTTGGATGCAGTTTTTTTTTATTTTAAAGCTTGGTTCTTGGCGATGGTTCTTAGACACGTTTTATCAAAATCAGTGCAGCCATTTACTAGATATGGGGATAAAAGTGGTGATGAATAATGGAATATTTTCAAATATGCCCAAGTGGGGTATCAAATGAAAGGGCATGATGTGTATATTACAATTAGACATGTCTTATCAAAACCGGCTCAGCCATTTTATTGACTTTTCAAATGTTTGTTCGATTTTCTTTGTTGCGATGGGGGGCTTTTTAAATTTTAAATTTAATTTTGTTATAAATTATTGACCGTTAAAGTGAACAGAACATGACGCCTGTCATTACGGTTCGCCCTAATAGTAAATCAAAATTTCGCCAGTTATGTTTAAGTTCCATGTAATAGGGGGCGATTCTAATGCCATCAACTAGGCACAGATCCAGACTTCGTGGCTGTTACTGAAAAATGAACAAACGAAAAACCCAATGAGACTTTGCCCGACCTGGGAATCGAAACCCAGGCCCTCGTCCTCGGCCCAGGCTTGCGACCATTAGACCCATGAAGCAGTCTCAAAGTTAAGACCTACATAATACTTGGTGGAAGTGACATCGACGCACAAACGCTTGCACTTTTGTAGGAAACAGCAGATTTAAAAAAGTATACAACATTAGTTTTAGTATATGCGAAACCTGAAGTCTGACAACCAGTCTTACCAAGGGGTATCGTATTACCCAGTACTGACTGGGTTGTGGAGGTCAGATAGGCAGTCGCTCCATGTAAAATACTGGTATTCAGCTGCATCCGGTTAGACTGGAAGCCGACCCCAATATAGTTGAGAAAAGGCTAGGCAGATGATGATATGCGAAACCTGAAACACGAGTCTAGTATTTTAATGTAAAGAATCTATGTACAAAATTTCAATACTGTATCATGAAAAATCACAAAGTTATAAGCTTTTTCTGTTGCCTGGCTGTCCGCACAAAAACGTGGTAACCACGCGGCGAGCCCGCGTGCGCACCTCCAGCGTCGTCTTGAGCTCATTGATAATAATAATTTGACAGTAGGTACCTAAATGATTGCGATAGGTACTTAGTGTCGATTGGTGTCCAACTTGCCTTTTTTAAATTCTTTTTCGGACAACATAATAGTTTAAAAATTATTGGAATCGATCCAGTTACTTATTCTGAACAAACTATATTCAGGTATACACTAAAAATAATGTTGTATATTACGTAACAGTCAAAGATCTATTCATATTTTGAAAAAAGTATAAACACAATTCATAATACATAAAGAAAAACGCAAGTCATTATACATTAAAAAGAGCATTAAACACAAATAATCATAAATAATAAAAAAAAATACACCATACATAGAATAATAGAACCATATAGTATAATAATCACATAAATTTTCTTAAAACCATTCTTTTAGGTCATATAATGCCTGGTCGGTCAGCCAGCCTTTCATAGGTCATGGGGGTATTCAAAGTAAAGATATAACATTAAAAAGCAGTTAACTTCCAATTTCTCCATAAGTAGAAGATTCCCAGGTATGATCCCGAACAAAAAAAAATCGCGATGACGGGGACAAAAACTGCCTTTCGGCTTCGTTAACGGTTTCTTTACCAACCATAAGGTACTTATATGCGGTCGTTCCCGCTGGGTAATACCCCGTGGTTAACACTATTAACTACTGGGAATGATGCGTTATACTGGTTAACAGTGTTGACAAACGCGACATTTTATTCCCAATAGTTAATACCCTCGTCTCACAACAATTTTTCTGTATCAAATAATCATTAAATTTACAACAATAATATTAAGTATAGATAATAAGTATAAATATAGATTTCTTTTTACTTTTCTTTAACCTCACTCCTGAACTATTCGCTAGAGAACGCGACATTTTTTTCACAATAGTTAATACCCTCGGTATTAACTATTGTGAAAAAAATGTCGCGTTCGTCAACACTGTTAACCAGTAGAACGTATCATTCCCAGTAGTTAATAGTGTTAACCACGGGGTATTAACCAGCGGGAATGACCCCTTATATGCACAAATATTCTCTCTCAATAGAACCTATCATAACAATTTGAAGTTAGATGTAAAGTACCTAACTTAAAATATATATAATTTGAAATTAAGCCTCACCTTATAAAACTCGAGAATTTGCAAATAAATTATAATAAATGAATATTTTCTAACGCCAATATACTTGCAGCCACCAACACGACCCGCACAATACTAAGCATATGCGAAGAATCAAAAACAATATGAATTTTAAGTCTCCCCCGTGAGCTTCACATATCTTACGTATGTTAAACAAACATCATTCTAATTTTTTAAACAATAGAGTTCAGAATTAAGTAAATCTCGTCATAACCGTATATTGCTGTAAGGTACATGGCCGATTGAGGATAATAATCGTCTTGAACATTAGTGTCGCGACCCACTGCCATAATATTATTGTTTTTAAAAACACCATTACATGAAGAACAAATGCACTTTTATGAATTGATCGTTGTAAGTCGAAAATAATTAAATAAATTTGGCTAATGCATGTGTTTGTACACATCACCATTGTTATAGCGCAATGAATAGAATAGATTTATTTTTTTATTTTTGGACATCTTAGAGAAAACATCTCACTTAGGGTAACACAATAGACGGTCTTATCGCTAAAAGCGATCTTTTCAAGACCTTTGAATGGATTACAGAAAGAGGGAGACACAATACTGCAGGTAGTCTGTGCTGTACCAATTACATATACATAGATACCAGTAGCGAAGGGTCAATTTTTGTAAGAGGTAAGCCGGAGTACATATCTGTAATGTGATTATATTATTTGTCTATAGAATACTGACTGTGCCGTGTTTCAAAGGGAAGTCGGTAGGAATCGAGTTCTATGGAACCTTCGCCACTGATAGATATATAAAACATATACAAATCTATATAAATGTATGCAATAAAAAATAGTCATGTAACAAGAGTAGAAAACCATGGATAGTGATGTCTAAGCAGTGACAGCCTAGTGGTGAGACCGTCGGACTGCCAAGTCATAGGTCTCGAGTTCGAACCCAAGGCACGCACCACTGATTTTTCGGATTCATGTGCGTATTGTATAATCATCTCTTGCTTCGGTCTGGGAAAACATCGTGAGGAAACCAGCATGCCTGAGAGATGTTTCTTGATGGCATGTTAAGCCAAGTCAGAGGCCCATGGGCGGCATAAAAACTCTGACACCAGGTTTGGAACTAACTATACGATAAAGAAAAAAAGAAGTGATGTCTATGGACAGAGGAAGTGATTTTTGACCATATTTTTGAAAGTGAACAAGGTTTCAATCAAAATCTTTATGGTGGATTATAGGTAAGTACATAATACAGGTATTATATATTCTGGTTTGAGACTTATTCTAGTGACTACTTATTTACCTATCTGAAATATACTACTGAGTAGCATATTCCGGATAGGTAAATAAGTAGGTTGCTAATTCCAGTGTGGGAATGAGATGGCGACCTGTATAGCTCTGTCTCTTTCTCATACTAAAATTACTCCTGCTTTAAGACGTCATAGTAACCCCCCTGTCCATATTATTCTAACCACATGAGTAGATATCCCTTTTAATCAGTCTCATATCCTCAGCTTTATTCTACTCTACCCGGATCATGATAAACATGAAGTTATAAGTCGCTTCTTAAACCTTGATGGCCCAATAACCAACTTACCCGTGTAATAAGGCACTTACGTTGGGTTAGGTTAGGACCTTATCCTACCTTTTCTTTAACACAGTGTTAGAAGGAGACAAAAGAAGATGCGGTTCTCCATATATTTCAGAACGAGCAATTAGCCCGCGACTACGTCCGCAAAAATTGTTGTAGCTCGACTAATATGCATGATATAAATATAGTTTATAGTCTATGGCACCCACGAATAAAGAACCTTCCTGCCAGTGAAACAATTTTTGGAATTGGATTATTAGTTCCGGAGATTACCCCCTACATACAAACTCCCAAACCTACAAACAAATTTTACTTCTTTATAATATTAGTATAGAAGTATAGATAATAAGCTAAGGGCATTTGGACACTGAAGGCCTTTAGCCCCGGAATTTGACGCAGATAAAAATACAGGTTCGCGATTTAAATCTCTTGAAAACATGCAAATGTTTGTTAACCACGGTCATCTACAGAAACAGGAACTCGCTAAACAGGAATCTAAGCATTATATTGCTTAAAAATCAAAACAAAATTCTCTACCCAAAAGTTAGTCATTTATTTTGTCCCTTGATACATTTATATTTTATTATTTCTCCGTCCATTACCCACATTAAATAACAAAAACATTCAACAAGTACAATCATGCACAGTAAGTGATATGGAATTTTAAATACCGTAGAGAAAATTTGTAACGAAAAGCGAGAATAAATTCCACGAGCCGCTAGTGCGTAATAAGTAGTTAATTGCAATCCACTGTTCGGGATAATCCTTTACTACGAGCTTGGATCTATGTCCAATGGAATTTCGGAATAAAACTGGAAATTCGTTTTGTACACGAATAATGTCGAATTACAGTCAAGAATCCGGAGATTTGATTACATTCCAGTGATATATCTTACCTACATGCAGATTTATTTTTCGGAGATAAGCAGTGGCGTCCCAGTAGTAACGGCCCCGATTTAGGGCCAGTTTCCGAAAGCTTACAAATCCCCGCGCACTTTTTTAATGTCACTAAAATAAGGACTGTATGGTATATTCAAAAAAAGTGCGCGAGGATTTTTCAGCTTGGTGAAAACTGACCCTTACGAGACAATAAATTTGACAATACCCGCAGTGGGTCCGTGTGATAGATTACGAGTCACTCCCTCCCACGCAGAGGTTTTTTTGAAATATAAGCAAACACCTTCTTCTTACTTTTTGGTGTGGTTAGTAGTGCCTGCCCTGGTGTCAGAGATTGTATGCCGCCCATGGGCCTCTGACTCGGCTTTCCATGCCGTCGAGAAATATTATTTATTTATTTAAACTTCATGTACAATAGTGGCACACAGGCGGACTCTCTACCAGTCAACCTTTGGGTTAAATAAGAAAACATTGTGATAGGGTACAAAATAAATATATAAAAATAACTTCTTGCTATCGAAAATTTATATAGGCACTAAATATCTCTCAGGCTAGCTGGTTTCGTTTCCTCACGATGTTTTCCATCCCCGAAGCATGCAATAATTAAACAATACGCACCTGAAAATAAACATTTTTCCACGTGACTGTACCATAAATTTAATTTAAAATCAGATCCATAATCTGCTAATAACTTAATCTTATTGACTGCAGTTGACTGCCCGATCAATTTTTTTGTTGATTACATCTGTCGAAAGACGCGTTTATCTACAGTTATGTTCTAATAAAGTTTTTTTTTTAATTGAGCCGTTAAGGTCATCCACATTCATAATTAGAAACATATAACTGGGTCGTTGAACCCCTATAGAAATAGAAATATAATAATAGGTATTGGTTAAAATAATAATTTGTAAAATACTCAGAAAAAAAAGCTTGCATGGTCAATGACACCGCCTTTCACGATGCTCATAGTTCAATGACTGCCCAAGTCAGCAGTCGTCTTAAATATTATTATATTTATTAACAAAATAAAGGTTAATTTTATTGATAGCTTTAAAAAGGGTGTTTGGAATCTCAACCTCCACTACGAAGGGTCTAATTGTGTTTATCTTTTGATAAGTAAGTACCACAGAGCATGTAATAGCCGAGCGGGCAGCTAATAGAGACGACAGTACCGTAAACTACTTATTACGTAATTGAATATTATTTGCATGCTCATGCGACGGTAGAATATGGAGGACCATCCTTACTTCCTTATCCTTACTAATATGATAAATGCGAAAGTAAGTTTGTTTGTTTGTTACCTTTACCCGCCTTAACCACTGTACCGATCATCCTGAAATTTTGCATATTCTTTGTCAGGTGTACAGAAAAAGACATAGGATACCTTTCATCCCGAAAAAAAGTGCTGTTCCCGAGGAAAACAACAATAACGTTCTTATGATAATAGATGGCGCCACGTGACTTTCGAATCTAGATTGAATTATATTATTACAAGCAGAGTACAACCCGAATTGATTGTCACATTCTAAATTAACGTGAGCGAAGTTGCGAATATAAGAAAACATTTACGTACCAATTATCCATGCTTGCAAAGAAATAGATGGTTTGGCTTTGAAAAAAAACGGGGTGAATCGAGATACAGGAGAAAATCGAGACGAAACTGAAAGAAATTTACCACAGGGATTTACACATTGAATTAATATGATATTATGTTACCAACAAGTACCTAGATTCGTTCATTTTGCAAAAATACGTCTTTTTGGCAGCGTTTGGCAAATAGAAATAGTTAAAATCTGCCAGGGCTGCGGGACTGTTCGAAAGAGATACCGTGGCCCTGGAACACAAAGGGCAAAGAAGGAACATGGATAGGTTTTAGTCAGTACAAGTCTGACACTCCCTTCCGCTCCGCCCAGAGTGAGGGAGTCATTTGATGATTTCCCATCCGGAAAAAAAAAAGAAAAAAAAAGTTGTTAAAATGGTTACCTACTCGATATTTCTATAATTTTTTGTCAGGATTGCGTTTCTATGCACTCTGTTTTACCCGGTACTAACATAAACGGTGTAAAAATACCCTTAACCTTCGAAAGGCACTTGTTCTCCCCGTCATTGCGATCATTTTTTTGTTCTAGACTATACCTGGCAACCTTCCTAGTTACGAAGATATTGGGGGTCAAAATTCCAAAATTTTCACAGGTTTTTTTTTAAATACCTTTTTTCAATGAAAGGTTTTTACTTTAAACACCTCCATGATCCCCGTACCACAGATAATATAATACTACGTCCCGTACTATTCAATCCATCCATCAGTACAATGTTATGAGTGCGTTACATTGAGTCCTACCGTAAAACGTGATTTTTCACACCCAAAAAAAAGTCGTTACCCAGCAATAATTTTTGCGTAAAGTTACTTAGTTTGATGTACATAGTGCTTGGTTGACGGCTTCGTGAAGGGTCCGTTTACACCCTGCACAATTTTATGCGCTGAGCACAAGTCCAGCTGTCAAGACGAATTGTCTGACATTTACACGGGCCGTCAGCGTCTAACACTTGGTGAAGCGTTGACATTATACATCATAGCATCATGCAGTGGCCACCTTGTTGTTTCTGTGCTCTATGGTCACATTTTTGTTTTTTTTAAGGAACCACTTAAACTGGAATGCAGAAAAAACAAAGAAAACACATTTGGCCCCAAATAAATTTTATTATAGTAACTCTTAACTATAGATATTTTTTTTATAAGTAATTAGTTATAATTTACGATATATTCTTCAATAGATTCTTTACATTCTTCTCGTGTCCCTGAAACAAAACATAGTTTTATTTTTATAGAATTTTATAAACGGTGTTTGCAAGAAGATAATTGCTTCATGTCGGTACAGCTGATAATACCTAATATAATCATTTAACTGTTACGGGGACGAGTTTTTAATCTGCTTAAACGGTCCATTGAGCTGTTAAGGATAAGCCTGAAGATTGGCCGGATTTAGGACAGTCAATGTCACAATTTTTATTTTAAGACTTATCCATTTTGATCTTGGCCCAGTGGGTTTGTAAAGGCTTCTGTTTTCGTGAAATATCAACCTTTTGAACGCCATAGCGTAAAACATTCGGCGTCCCCTCACACGCCAAGCAACAAATAAGAAATTAGAATTAGAGCAAATACCTACAAAAAAATATTCCAACATCTTATCGATAACCAATTAATCATTGACTTTCGTCACGTATTTTTTTAATTAAAATCCATCGTAACATCGTTATTTTATTTTATTTGACACTATTTCGTATTATACTATCATTAAACAGCGATTACAAAGCTTATAAATGACGATTTCTTGTCGACTGTTGGCCACGTTTTCATTTGTGGGCTGTATCCAACCGTGGCGCTAAAAAGCTATTTCATGTCTTCGCTTTGTGTTTGGCAAAAGTCAATATGACAGGTTTATTGCAGAGTTTCGTTAAAATATGTTAAAAATGTGGAGTTTTAACAAAATTTAGCAATTCCTTTAAGAAAACCTGTATGAATTTTATTTATTTTACAACATTAAATTATGTTTCTTGTTGTCATTTATGTATATGACAAATCATCATTCTCCTTCCATCATCATCATCTGCCCAGCCTTTTCCCAACTATGTTGGGGTCGGCTTCCAGTCTAACCGGATGCAGCTGAATACCAGTGTTTTACATGGAGCGATTGCCTATCTGACATCCACAACCCAGTTAGTACTAGGTAATACGATACCCCTTGGTAAGACTGGTTGTCAGACTTTTTGGGCCACTGACTACCCGTAACGAGTGTCAAAGATCTACAAATGACAGCCGGGACCAAAGGCTTAACTTGCTTTCCGAGGCACGGAGGAAACTCGGTATGTAATGGGTGGTCACCTATCCACAGACCAACCTAGGTAAGCACGGCTTAACCTAAATATTGATCCGAGCGGCTGTTATTACTTAGCCACGAGCTACTCTATCATTCTCCTTCCCTTATCCCAATTTATTTGGCGTCGGCGCAGCATGTCTTATCCATACTTTTCTATTACTCATCATCTCAGCAGTCACCTACTTTCAAGCCATACCTATCCTTCACACAGTCTATTCATTGTTACATTACGTCCTCTACTCGTATAGTCATCCACATTCATACTCAGTATCAAGTAAATACTAACTGTACATCCTCAAATCCGTCGTTAATCGTCAAGTCTTTACTCTACGCCTCGGCCGCCGACACGGCCAGCAGTTTCTTGTAGGAGCCCGCTAGAGACCGCGCCGCTAGCTGTAGCAGCTCTCGCCTTGATACGCCAGTCGAAGCCTCCTGCCATTGGTTGTGGGGTACCTGGTGGACGATGGGATAGAAGACTTTTATTTTACAGTTATTTATTCAAGCGAACAGCGATCTTATTTTGGTGTCAATAAAGATCATTGTAACTTTGACTGACTTGTTATTGGTACTTGTCAGTAACTCAACAACAGCTTAAGGCGCGATTCCATTAGGCATGTTACTTTTATGCAAGTTGAAAATTGCATACAGCTTGAACAAACCTGCTGACAAGCTACAACTTGTATGACGTAGTTTGAATTCGTACATTTTTTAATCAAGTGACGTGCAAATTGAACGCGCAAACGTTAGTTGCACGTTTAGATATTCAACCATTGAGTAGGACACGAGAGACGTGTCCTACTCAATGGTTGAATATCTCCACTTGTATGCAAGTAATACCTTCATACAATTTGCACACTCTTGAAAACATGTGTCCAATGCAAGCAACTTGTACGCAAAAGTGACGTCATACATGCCTGCAATACTTGCCTAATGGAATCGCGCCTTTATTGCAACGTGAATAAAGATCGCTATGATTTTGTGATGCGAAAAACCAGATGAAAGACTTTTTTGCAAAAAAAAACCAACTTCCAAAAAGAACACTAAAAAGTCTTAGTTTGTTTAATTAACTTTTTTTCAACCGACTTTTGGTTTCTTTTTTGTGAAAAAGTCTTTTTATTGTACCCTTATCAGTTGTTTGTATCTCACACAAATTTTTGTCATGAATTAATTTTACAATGTAACTAGAAGTTAATAATAGACCATCATGCCATCAACATAGGCCATGATAAAAAAGTATGTATAAAGGGAGATTACTCATAAACTACTGAAGCAAAGTTAATAAAAATTATAAGGGACCACCGCGCGGGTTTCCTCTACCAACGGAAAAAACGAATCACGTAAATCGAACCATTTATCACAGAATAATTGGTATACATACATGAAAAATAAAAAAGATACTGGTGGAACACATCCTCCTTTTTTCGTAGTCGGTTAAAAATAATTTTAGTCAGAGACTAGAACCAAACATACAGTAGGTCATCGAAGCCGCCTACTCAAACCGTGACGAGACGTACGAAAAGCGCCACACTGTCGACCAAACCATGCTTTTCCATTATTTTATGTTGCCGATTGCGGAAATAGGGACGAAATAAAAATTAGATGGCGGCCGTGAAAGTATGCACATTATGTATCTTCTTCTATCAGCTTTGGATATGATACTATAATTTTCGAGAGCGCTGATGCCGAAAAATAAAGCGTAATCAAAATGAGGCGACTTCCTTGGACTTTCATTCGCTAGTACGACAGTTTTTGTATGGCTTACTAAATGGTTCTCTAAACTATTATAATTATAATATTTTCGTGGCATTCACCGGCGTGTCTTGACACTATTCATGTATCTTATATTGGCCTCACCTGTAAGCTAGCTCCCATAATAGATCCAATCGTGACGCTGTACCCAGTCTGCGCGTGCGCATAGTCCTGCGGCGTGGCAGCGCTCGCGGCGGCGACGGCTGCGGATGGCACGGGTGTGCCTTGTGACTGCAGCTGCAGCTCGATGCCGAGGGAGGGCTGGGAGAGGATGAGCAGGGACATGTCGTACCATCTGGAGAGAATAAGATATGATTTAGTTCATACGTAAAATATCAGTTTATGTTTTTGCGACGACGCGGCGACGATGCGAAAATCTGCGTGTGATCTATTCTTGATTCAAAAAGGTGAATGATGAACGATTTTCAATCCATAAATTGTTTTGAACTAAAAAAGTTACATGTTAAGAGCGTTAACGTCTTACGGCATTTCATACAAACTTTCAAGTGATTTTTTTTTTAAACGACTGAACCGATTTTAATGAAACTTCGCACGCATATACAAGATACATAAGTCTAAAGATTTGACAAAGAACTTTTCGAAAAATAGTGTTACAGCTAAATCTTTAGACTTATGTATCCTGCTTATGTGTACGAAGTTTCATTAAAATCGGTTCAGTAATTTCGAAACAAAAAAGTGAAAGCCTGTTGCTATTTGGTAACCAAGTCAGGATTTTATTCGGGTTGATACACCAGAGTGAAACGGGAGGACGGGACCCTAACCCTGATATTACCTGTACCTTTAAAACCTTTTAATGAAACGTACTTAAGTGTCACATTGTATGTTGATTAATATATGATTTACGACCGTAACACGTATGTATTCACCGTTCAAATTGCTATTGTACAAAGTACATTATTATTAATAAATAAATAAGTTAATTTTAGTAGTACTGTTGTGTTTTAGTTAGTTTTTTTAGTTTTTTTTTTAAGTTTTTTTTTTTATTTTTTTTTTATTGATGATTCAAGTTTATTAATCCTATAAAATGTCAATTTCATAAAAAAAACTCATTCAGTGGGATTAAATGAACTTTAGAGTGTTCAACCTGACACTGACCTGCAAATTACAAAAAAACGTAAGAAAAATTTAATTCCACAGGTTACGTTGGCGCATCCACCTTACGGATGCGTTTGCAAAATTGATAGGTATAGAATCGAACTTCTACATTGACACGGGTTAAACACACAAGTGTACGCACGGCTAACGGCGAGAATAGTAGTCAAGTGAATTCATTTTGATACTTTGAAAGATTCATTTTTTTTTAATAAAATTATGGTGCCTACAAAAAATATTTATTATTGCTGTTTATATTTTTCTCAAAAAATCCGAAAATATTACACTGGATCAGACTTTCTTCAAGAAAGGCTTACGAAGCCAACGAAGTTTTTATTCACTAGCTTTTAAAGTCCTGATAATCTACCTCTTTGATACTAACCTGTCAGTAACAGATTCGTGTAAATATCCCTCAACGGCAAGTACAGGCACGTTGTTATTCAGTTCTCCGTGCACGGATCGTATGTGAGCGATGCGCTGTTTGGCCGCTGCGTATGCGGCCGAGTAGCCGACCGGCTGATCTGCTGTGACGTCACTCTGTGCGGCGTAGCCACTGGAAATTGTGCCTTATTTAGTACGGCTTAAAGTAGATTGATTGTTATATTTCTACAAAAGCGAAATAATGAAAAAATAGGAGAGAAAGAGAGAGGTGGTCTAAAAGATCATAATCTGTCTAGCCTTTTCCCAATTGTGATTGGGTCGGCTTCCAGTCTAACCGGATGCAGCTGAATACCATTATTTTATAAGGAGCGACTGCCTATATGACCTCCACAACCCAGTTAGTATTGAGTAATACGATACCCCTTGGTAAGACTGGTTGTCGACTGAACGACTGTAAAAGATGTACAAATTACAGCCGGGACCAACGGCTTTACGTGCTTTCCGAGACACAGAAGAAACTCTGTAATATAACGGGTGGTCACCCATCCACGGACCAACCCAGGTAAGCACTGCTTAACCTAAAGATCGACCCCGAGCGGCTGCTATTATTTAGCCACGAGCTCATCAGGTGGTCTAAAAGATAAGGGGGCTAAAGGCGCTCTTTTCAATAATGCTTGACTATAGTCGGCTTGCACTACCAATAATTAAATATGTTTAACGAAATTTAAATCATCGTTCTATTTCAATCAATCATTTGAAAATGAAAGAGATAGAGAGATCTATCATCATCAGATTCTTGCCCATGTCCCAATTCATTTGGGGTCGGCGCAGCATGTTTTCTTCTTCCATACTTCTATATTACTCGTCATCTCATCAGACACCTCCTTTCGTGCCATATCATTCTTCACACAGTCCATCCATCGTTTCTTGGGTCTTCCTCTACTCTTATGCTCATCCACAGTCATACTCAAAACTTTCCTCACGACATTTTCCTCATTCCTCCGCCTCACACTTACAGACAGACAGACAGAGAGATCTATGTTCATAATTATGAATACTTACACTACATTAGCTTTTCCGAAGACAGTCTGAAATGCTTCTCTGACAGGTGAGACCTTGACTTCTTTATCTGATGCAACAACCACTAACAAGTCTCCGCCACTTCCTGCAACAAATTCAGACATTTAATACATCTAAAACATAAGCTTTTTTTTTTAGGATGGGTAATCATCAAATGACCCCTCCCGCTCTGGGCGGAGCGGAAGGGAGTGTCAGATTTGTACTGACTAAAACCCATCCATGTTCCTTCTTTTCCCTTTGTGTTCCAGGGCTGTATTTCTTTCGAACAGTCCCGCAGCCCCTGCAGGCATCGGCCCTTACGGACCATTTCCTTGTTGCTGACATCTCTAATGGACAGAGCGGAGCTCGGAGCTCGCGGCTAAATAATACCAGCCGCTAGGGTCGATCTTCAGGTTAAGCCTTGCCTAAGTTGGTCCGTGGATGGGTGACGTCCCATTACATAACGAATCAGGAGTGAATTATTTACAAGACGACCCGAATTGATTGTCAAATTCTAAATTAACTTGAGCGAAGCCGCGGGAAAAGGCTAGTGAGATAATAAAATTCTATAACTGTTACGGCTTTTGCCCTAACATCTTGCAATTTTTTTTTTGCCTACTAACTTTTACAAACGCTGCTACAAAAACTTCGGCATAGATACACATTAACCTTTTCATTCCACGAGTTTACTTACTAAGATACTCCTTCATCTGAGGATCAAGAGTGGTGATCATGGAGTCGACGGAACTCTTCGCCTTCTCCGCCACCCGCTGCAGGATGCCTCCCGTGGAGACTGCGCCCTTCATCCAAGTGAAGATGCCACTTCCTGGCATAATGTCACCTGATATTGTGATAATTATATGCTTATTTTTATTCAGAAACTTATGTAAAAACAGTCTATAGATAATATTTAGACAGATGGACTGACAAATCAACTCGGCCGCAGTCGCGCCAAGGTTCGTCGTAACACCTTGTCTGCCGCCAACAGCATCTAGTAGTCTAGGGCGACAGACTGACTGGTTACCCAAAATCTAGAAAAACATCAAGGTGAAGTTCAAATATATTATTTTGAAACATCCCCCTTCTTTGATGACGTCAACAACAGCTATTGCTGAAGTTGTACAAGGATCTTTCGGCCCATGGCTAAAACAGGGACATTCGCCGTCACCTTGTTTTTTTTTTTAATAAATTTCACCAAATAATCTAATGTTGACCAACAACATTCCCCCCCCCCTGCCTCCTATCAAAGTCATAAAAGCGCCAAAACAACCCTGTAACATTGTCGAAGATAGTTTTGTTGTAGTGAACAAGTGAACAAACCAGCTCTATTGAAAGAAATAAAAAAAAACAGCCATAAAAACATTAATTGGATAAGAATTACTTTTTCTGCTTTTGAAAATAAATACCTAAATCTCAGTTGTTATGGTTTATATTGCCTTGATAATTTTACCTTCCTACATTTGCTTTCATGAAAGCCAATTAAAAGAGCCTCGATATTACTGCATATTTGCTGCTTCAGTTAATTAAACCACATTATTTAAGAAATGACAGATCTGTTTTGTCAGACTGATGTTTGGGTGATGTAGACAAGGCTTAGGCCACCGCTACAAAGCCTCAGATGATGATGGATGACCGTGAAAAATAGCTGCAGTTCAAAGTTGTCTAAAATATGTGCATATAACACCTTTAACAAACTCACCAAGTTTATCAACATCTGATGTGGAATCAGGCAATGATTCTGGAGATGGTGTGGCCTGCGAGTCTTCAGGGGACCTAATTGACATCAGTGGCTCCCCCTTACTCAATGGAATTGCTGGGCTGAAACCAATAAAATTCATTAACTTTTACAAACTTGATTCCTATTATAACAATACTAGTGGTTGCCCACAACTTCATTCGCATGAAAATAGAAAAAAAAATTATAGCCTATGTCCTTCCCCAGGATATAATCTATCTCCTTGCTAAATTTCGTTACGATCTGATCAGCCGTTTAGTAGTGAAGAGGTAACAAACAAACAGAATTACTTTCACATTTATAATATTCAAATTCATTTATTATTATTTTTAGTCCTGTTTAATTTGATCATAAAAAACATTCTAATACTTTACAAAACTGCAGACCAAATTATTGTTCTGTTGCTATAGGTATTCACAAATCAAAAGGTAACTTGCAAATTATGTAAACATTTCAATACAATTTGTCACAGAAATTACAAATTCTGCATATTCTGATTCAGACACGGTTTTTTTATTTGCCTGAAATATAGTCTTTTACAGATTTTATAACACATAAGTACACAATAGTTCATCATTTTCCGCCTACTAATTTGGCTATTGAATGTGTCTGCAGTTACTTATATTATTTTATGACTGTGTTCAAGTACTTATGTACATGCTACAACTCATTGTTGAAGTGTTTATAGAATATAATATTATAGTTGTTTAAATTACTATCAGCTACGGTTTGTATAATCAATACTGATAAATCTCTATACATATTGCATGTCCTATAAAAAAAACTGTCATAACACGAAAATATTAGGTTTACAGATACCCAACTTAACTTCAATTATCCTTATTATTATTTTATTATAGTCCTATATTGTCCCACTGCAGGGCAAAGGCCTCCCTTCCCTCTTTACACATTTCGCGGTCTAGTGCGATCGTAGGCCAATCCTTTGCGAAAGAGTCCAACTCATCCCGCCATCTCCTTCTGGGCTTGCCGCGTTGTCGTTTCCTGCTATTTGGTATCCACTGAGTGGTAGTTTTTGCCCATTGCTCCTCCGACATGCGGCAGACGTGACCAGCCCAGTTCCACTTCAACCTAGCAGCTTTAAGGCCAGCATCAGCTATTTGAGTTTTGGAGCGAAGTATGGAGTTTCTGATGTGGTCCATTAGTTTGATACCCAGTACACTTCGCTCCATAGCTCGTTGGCAGACCCCAAGTGCCGACTTCAGACGTTTTGTAAGCGACCACGTTTACCCTCTATAGGTGAGGGTGGGGAGAATGCACATATCCATGAGCTTTCGCTTAAGTGGGAGAGGGAGAGATCCCTTCATCAGATATTTCATCGACCAGTAGCTCTTCCAGGCATTCTCGGTGTGTCGAGCAACTTCTTTATCTTGTCTTGCCTGGAAAGAGATTATCTGGCCGAGATATATGTATTCATGGACATATTCAATCACCACACCCCCAATTTCTATGTTACGCTCTGTGCTGTTCGTCATCATCAAAAAAAAACTGATAATAATTCACTGATTGCCACAAGCAACAGATTTTTTTACAGAAAGCATTGGTAAGCACACATCATTATCTGCCTAGCCTTTTCCCAACTATATTGGGGTCGGCTTCCAGTCTCACCGGATGCAGCTGAATACCAGTATTTTACTTGGAGCGACTGCCTATCTGACTTTCACAACCCAGTTAGTACTGGGTAGTATGATCCCCCTTAGTAAGACTGGTTGTCAGATTTTCGGGCCACTGACAGCATTGGTAAGCACACAAAAACTTTAAATGTATATATCAGAAAACTGATACTTCTGTGTTACTGTGTTTTTGTGGACATGAAGATATCCAGAAAATTTAGCCACAGTGAAACCTTTTAAATTAATTTTATATGTGTTATTCTGAATGTCTTATAATATAACTACTCAGCTGTTGCCCACAACGTTCGTCCATGTGAAACTATTAAAAAAATATTATTTACATATTTTAATTCGGACTTTGGTAACAATTTCAAACGTTTTTTTATTTTTGCACTGAACCCTAATCTTTTCGTTAAATAAAAGTAGCCTAAGTTACGCCTTATAACATCTGCTATCTGCCAGTAAAAGTTCCTTCAAAATCAGACTAGGCGTTTTAGAGATTACCCGAACAAACACAAACAATAAAATGTTTTTTTATAAATACTATATACATATACCTACTTCCAGTAAAAAGCTGTTATTTTTAAATTACAAACAGATATTTCCATTTTATTTATTTGTACAGATATAATTTAATTTGTTACGGATACAGGATATCCTAATAAGAATCACAATTGATTACAAGTAGATTCATATTAGAAGGTTACTTACTTGATAATAATAGTTCAGTTTTCTTTAAACAATTTTCAATCAGAAATATTATTAAACATTATGACACACACAACAGAAAGAAAACTCCACATTACCTGAATTTCTCCACATTTTCAGCTTGCGGTGGAGGTGCATCTCTAGTCTGCACTATGATTGGTTGGACTGGCACCGGGGCTGGTAGAGACTGACCAACAGGTGCTTGGGGTATCTGCAAACAGAAAAATCGTGAAAATCTTGGCAGACAGACTGACATTAATAGAATTATCAGACAATGAGCTTAAGAGACAAGAAAGTGGAACCTATTCTTGGTTACTTTAAGTCTATAAACAGTCCCTTCGCACCAAATACTTGATTTTGTTTCAAAGCATATGCTAGCGAAGTTGTAAACAAATGTCAAATACCTCGGCAACTGGAATTACAGGACTAGCAGTCACGAAGTTAGGCAGCTGTGACGGCGGGGCCACACTTGACAGCAGGTTACGGGTACCACCGGCAGGCGCTGGTGGCTGAGGGATCTTCGGCTTCTTATCCAACCCACTCATTTTGTATAGCTGTTTCTATCACTACTATAAAATGACAAAACAACCATAAAATACAACGCCAAACCTACCTTTTTACTGACTACAAAGAAAGAAATACACGATAACTATAATTATCTTCAATAAATGTAAGTTAGCACACATTAAAAGTGAAAAGACATGTTTTTTACCTTCACAACAAAACAATTTCGTGGATATATTTACGATTTGACAGCTGATAAAAGAAAGGCACAGGTTGACATTGACAGCAAAGAGTTGCATTTTTGTGATGTTTACAAAAGGCTAATCAAACACATTATTTTATTGATTATTTACAGCAGTTTGCAACATTACACTAGAAATCAGTATAGTATTACCTGTAATTTAATAAGTAAGTAAGAATTGATTCATAAATAAATACAATTTATCTTATATATTTTTCTACTCTTGTTTGAAATTATATTCGTAAACAGAATTGAATACGTCACTAAAAATCTGACATTTGGCATCCGACAGTAATGATAAAATCGTATATATTTTTAACATTATTCTTACTTTATCTCTCTCACACCTTGTGGATTTATTGAGAAAGTCATTTTAAACATGTTAAAAATGGTATTTAATTTATAGTCTTAATTACAGACGGGGGGTTGTTCATTTCTGTCAAGCGAACCTTGGTATCGGAAAGTTATCTCGCTGTTTTCGGGAAAAATTTGATTAGACGCTCTATTGTTCGTTCAGTTATTTGCGGTCGTGTCTACTTTTAGTGCAATTTAACCATGTCGGAAGAGCCTGATACGCCGCCCTTCAGCACAGTGGATATCAACAATGAAAACAGGGATGACGAAGATCTTTTCGCGTCTGCGGTCCAGGTATCTTATTGGAATCCTGTTTTAATAACTTGTTGTGTTCGCGTCCGCCCCCCGGCGCCCGGCAGATCGTTGACGCCCCTGTGCATGATGTGAAATAAACGAATGTACAACATTCCACCGACCTCTTGTTGCTGATGCTGCTTTATTACTGTTAATTACCGCTTATTACCATCATTCGACCAAAATTTGCATGAGAATCGTAAATAGCATTATTTCCCAAGATACAGAGTTCTATAGAACTTGATTTCTCTTTGAAACATCCTTGAATGGTAATTTAATTACTGAATCAATGCCCCAAGTGTAAGAACTCAGTGTATTATCTAGTATTAGTCACTTTCTGATAGCTGATTGTTCTCTCAGTTGTTGTTTTAGTTATCAATAATAATAGTATTTTTTTTTTGGAAGATAGTGTCAGTTCATAACTACAATGGCCTTTGAATTTAATCCTGTGTTTACATTTGTTCAGGTATTTGGGAAAAACAATCTTTTCAACTAAATAGTGACTCCTTATTTCTATCTTTTCCCTAGCATGTTGATGGCAATATAAATTGATTCTTCTTTCTGTTTCAATGTCACCATGCCAATGCTGTGTTTAATCAGTTGCCATATTATTGAAAGAATTTATATTTTCACAACTTCACTGCTATTCAAATATTAATAATTGAACATTTCCTGCAAACCAATCATTTATGAAGGCTGTTATCCTTACAAACAACATTTCTGATTATGTTGTTTTATCCATTTTCCTTACTGAAAGCATATAAAAGTAATATATAAATAAGTATAATAGTAGTAATAAGTATAAAAATAAATATCATTTCTTTTCCTTGTAGCAGGTAACAAAAACCCATGATTGTTGCCTATGAACCGCAAAAACTTAGCAATTATTCAGCTTTAAAATACAAGGTGTAAATGGACCCTTCACAAAGCTGTCAACTAAAAATTCTGTACGTCAAACTAAGTACCTGTACACAAAAATTATTGCTGGTAAATTACTTTTTTTGGGGGTGAATAATCATGTTTTACAGTAGGACTCGATATAACGCACTAAAAACATTGTACTGATGGATGCATTGAATAGTATGGGGGTCCTGAAGGTATTTAAAATAAAAATATAACATGAAAAAAATTATTAAAAAAAAACTCAGGAAAATTAAGTTGGAACTTTGACCCCCAATATTTTCCAGGTATGGTCTAGAACAAAAATCGCAATGACGGTGAGGACAAGTGCCTTTCGGCTTCGTTAAGGGTATTTTTACACACACCCTACATATTGTTAAATAAAAGAACTCAATATTCACAAACAAAACATCATTGTTTTACTTTAAAACATCTCATAAAAACAATGTTTTGCTTTACCTAAACAAAGTGTCTTATCAATTTCAGTGAACGTAGAAAACTTCCAAGAAATTGTAGAAAATAAATAGATATAACACTATGAATCACTTGTATGTGGGTAGATTTAATAATAAGCTGATCTTTTTCTCTAGTATTGGCCCAAAATACCCTGCCATAGAAAAAATATTTGAAAGTTACCAAGATGGTAACAACAGTTCAATTGCCTAAGAGGTGCTTGATATACATTTAATTGAAGGCTTTTTAGTGCCCTCTTTGTTTAAAAAAAAAACACAAGGAATTTCCTGTATTGTGGTCATTATAACAACTTCAAACTTAAAACCAGGTTAGTACAAGCTAATAATGCTCATACAGCACAAGTACGTTTCTCTCACATAATTATTTAATTTTGCTAAACACACTTTATTAATTTTATCGTAATATTATTATAAAAGCGAAAGTTTGTGAAGATGTCTGATTGTATGGATGTTTGTTATTCTTTCACGTAAAAGCTACTGAAATTTCGCACACAGATAGTTTATAACCTGGATTAACTTATAGGATACGTTTTATCCCGGTAGTATAATCCCGTGGGACATTTATCGAACTCCACGCGGGCGTATATAAGCTAGTTATAACATAAATTCAGTCTATCAACATTTTTACATTTAATAATTCATTTGTTATCTGCTTTTTTTATTTTTTTTTCGGGTGTAGACTTAAAAATCAAAGACTTTGTGACAGGTAACCCACACTGGGCTTGCTTATGATCCACTCCCTCTTAGAGGAATAAGATCTGTGTCCAGGCTCCCAGCATCTTCATCTTCCTGCTCTTGTCTGATGTGATTTGGGGTCGGCGCAACACGATTTTTTCTTCCATTCTCCCCTGTCAATCATCAAGCTATCATTTACTCCTTTTTCCTTCTTATCATTCCTCTCCTTCTCCATCCAACAACATTTATATTCATCACTCTTTTACTCACATGTATTCCATCACGTCATTCCGTCTTTGTTCCAGCAGTGGGAACCTTATATGCTGAACTATTAATTGATGTTGCGTTGCAGCAATGTAAGATTAGATTACAAGAATCAAATATGTTGTGCTTTTATTAAAGCAGATAAGGCACTAAGCCTAGCCAACTAACAGAATGTGAGTGTGACACATAATTAAAATATTTTGTTGGATGTTTCAAATAGCTATTGTTTTCGATTTTTTCACCAGCCTACTCACTTTGTCTTGAGACTCTTTTCATTGAGGAGTAGCGACCCATCCCTGCTTTGCGTGGTCGCAATAACGGCGTGTCAAAACACGGAGATTTTTGTGCTAAACGAAATTACATGTATTCGTTGGGCGCCACTGTAAGAGAGTTTTCTCAGGGGTTTCTTAGGGTGTTACCATACCAATCGATCGATCGTCGATCGAGGCCATCTATTGACGGTAGAATGGATAAATCACGTCGATCGACAGTTTCTACTACACCAATTGATCGATCGTCGTCATTTCTACTACCGATCGATTGGTGATCGGCGATCGATCGATTGGTGTGGTAACACCCTTGTTTTGGGATATTAATGAGTTCGAATGCACGTTTATCGGTAAAAAGTATATAATAACATAAAAAAACACAGAACTTGATTAACACAAATAGGAATAAAAAGTATAACTATGGAATTATGACGAGTGTATCGCGAAAAATTCTCTAAATAATGGTAAAAATCGCATCAGAATCAGTTGCCTAATTTAGAACTACGCACTCACACATACAGACATGAAAAGTGAGTTTACAGATTGTATTTTTGTTGATATTAAATAATCTGCCTTCTTTGAACACGAAAAAAAAATAAGCTTAGATCACAGAAAATTGTAGTGTGTTTTATCTTTATTAGCTCATCCTAGTGCCTACTGTAATAAATATCTGTTAGATGATATGTAACATAAAATATTATACATATTTTAAAAAAAACAAAACATTAACACCTTATATCAGCTGCAAGCAAATGATTTTCTTCTTTAAAACTATCCACACAGAACTTACATTTGAATGTAGTTATTGAAATCAAAATATTTCTTGAGAAAAACATTGGATATTCAATGCTCCTTGTGGCTATAAAACAAAGTTATCATTTAGGAAAAGAGGCTGAATCTACTCGGGAGAAGGATTTCTAAACCGATCAACCCAACAACATTCACACTATACCATAATATAATCACATTATAACGCCCCCACCACTGGGACACAGGCATCTGCTCTGTGAGAGGGTCGTAATCTATCACGCGGGGCCAATGCAGGTGGACGTCACATAATAACACTAGATTTGGTTCTAGGATATGCCGATTTTCTCACGATATAGTCATACACCGTTTTGAGAGTTTTTTTTTAAACGTTGCCCCACAATGGATCTCCTGTATCTTGGGTGCGTTTTAAACTCACATACACAAACAGCCAGACCCGGAACCACTACTTGTTGCCCATACAAATATTTGTTCCGTGCGGGGATCGAACCCTCAAGACGCAGCGCAGCAGCCAGTCACTCAGCCACTGCGCCAACCGTGTGCATAAATAATTACAGAAAGTAATGTTTAATACTTGGGTTTGATCCGACGAGCTACAGGTCGTAAGTCGAGGCCGATACCACTGAGCCACCTCGACTCTCTCACACTACTAAGCTGCGAGCTATTGCCTATTGTTATAAATTGAAGATCTATTAAGTAGTTAAAGAATGTTTTGTCTGTTACAGGAAGTGAGCCTGGACCCAGAGGTGAATGGAGCCCGCGAAGGTCTAGAGAAGGTCAGCATTAGTGACGCAGTACCCTCTATCACCACTTCACTGAGCAGCCCTATCATGGAAGAGGTAAAAATTAAAAACTTTAATTAAAATAATTATTTTGTTTAGGAGCTCGTGGCTAAATAATAACAGCAGCTCGGGTCGATCTTAAAGTTAAGCCATACTTGCCTATGTTGGTCCGTGGGAGGGTGACCGCCCAGTAAATACCGAGTTTCCTTCGTGCCTCGGAAAGCACGTTAAACCGTTGGTCCCGGCTGTCCCTTGTAGATCTTTGACAGTCGTTACAGGTAGTCAATGGGCCCGAAAGTCAGACAACCAGTCTTACCAAGGTATCGTATTACCCAGTACTAACTCGGTTGTGGAGGTCAGATAGGCAGTCGCTCCATGTAAAATACTGGTATTCAGCTGCCGGTTAGACTGGAACCCTATCATAGTTGGGAAAAGGCTAGGCAGATGATGATGTGCCTGTTGGTATTTTAATAATTTGATGTTTGGATGGAAAATAAAAATAGTACTTGGTCCGCTCTAGGTCTTGGCCATTCACATTAGATCAGTAAAATAAGATTGTAGCAAGTTAATTAGTTTTAAGACGCCAGTTATGCTATGAGATGTTAATGATACGGCCGTGAGTGTATGACTTCAACATAATGATAAAGGTTTTGAATGGACTAGCAATTGAGTCGAGAGAAACCAGTATTAATACAGGGTGGAAGGGACACCGACGCGAAAACGGTTACCACGTTTTCAGTATATCATTCTGAGCCCTCCCACATAGAAATTTTCCATCGATTAAAAAAAAAAAATCAGCTGTTCCATACATTTTGACCATGTAGGTATTGCACTTTCGTAGGATACAGCAGATTTTTTTTTTTATAACCGATGATAACGGTGGCGAGATGATTTAGACGCGCATCACGAAAGCTAGTTCGAGGTGGCGCAGGTCAAGAGTACCTGGAAGGATATGGGGGAAGTCTTTGCCCAGCAGTGGGACATACAAGGTTATTAAAAAAAAACCGGTGAAAAATTTTTATGTTTGCTCAGAATGATGTACTGAATACGTGGTAACCGTTTTCGCGCCGAAGTCCCTTCCACCACGTATTTTCAGTTAACAAAAATACCTACTAGCAAACTAGCTATAATGACCAAGTAATCCCTACAAAAGTACCATAATTAACTGCTCACTATGGCTTCAGTCGTGTCAAATAAATCGGTAAGCCTCGCCGATGCCTGCGCACGTACAAGGTCGGCGATCGAAGTAATCGGCTAATAAATAGCTGATTTTAAATCCGCGATCAGACACGAGATCACCCGACGGAGAAACGAGCCATGCGCGACCGATAGATCGTCTAGTAATTGCTAGCGAAAGAGGTTGCATAGATGTTGGTTATTACAATGTAAGATTAAGTCAGTGAATATGAAACGTGTGAAAAATATGTAATATCTCGCTTGTATTCCTTCAAGGGATAGGTAGAAGTGTTTAGAACACATTTCGTTAGTTAAATAAGAATGACTGAAATGTGGGAAACCATCGTGTAAATATGAATATGAATATTGATCTTTTACCTTCTTACACCATCTATGTAATACATATGGAATGCAATAAAAACCTGAGTATTGACTTTATTGAGAGATTACGTGAAATATAAGAGGTTGAGAAATGCGTTATGTCTAGAACATTTGCTATTTCTTATGCGTATTTTTATTTATTTAGTGATAAAGCTTTATTAATTCTTATTTTATTGTGTTCTCCTTGAACTAGGCTGTGCCTGTATCACAGGAAACTTGTGTGAAATAAGTTTTTGCATTAAGTAACAATTTAAATGGTTGTTATGTATTTTTATGCAACAGGGGCGTCTTTTAGAGCATGAACCGGACACAAATCCAGTCTTTGAACTGCTTCAGATCCTCCCGATCTAGGGATCGAACCTACAGCCCCATACTCAGCAGTCGCGGTTGTGTTGTTACTAGATGTTTCAGAACTTACGTCCTAACACTGATTCTAACTAGCACTATTTAAAAAAAAAACAATGTAATAAAAATAAAGGTCATATTAATGTCTGAACTTCAACTAACATCATCATTTGAGCTCATTAAGTTTTATGAAACACAATTAACTTTCAGTGCTAAATATCGACTCTGTCTATTTACTACGGGCTCTTGATAAAAGATAAATATTGTAATATCAGCCAAACAGATCGATCTTCATGGTTAAGCTACACTTACAAAAATCGGTCTGTGGATGGGTGATCATCCATGGGATAGCGAGTTCTCTCCGCGCTTCGGAAAGCGCGTTCAGGTCTTGGTCCCGGCTGTCATTTGTCGCTCCCTGAAAAATACCTGTATTCAACTGCATCCGGTTAGACTGGAAGCCGACCCTAACATAGCTGTGACAAGGCTAGGCAGATGATAATCCTGCCAGGGCTGCGGGACTGTTCGAAAGAGATACCGTGGCCCTGGAACACAAAGGGCAAAGAAGGAACATGGATGGGTTTTAGTCAGTACAAGTCTGACACTCCCTTCCGCTCCGCCCAGAGTAGGGGGGGGGGTCATTTGATGATTTCCCATACGAAAAAAAAAAAAAAAAGAAGGCAGATGATAATGGTCCGAAATAGACATAGAATTCTATACGAACGTGCCCTATTTATGTCACTCTTGAACACTTTCGTGCAAATAGCATTGCGTGCAGCGGGCGACGAAGGCTGCAGTCTAGTTCCTAGTATCTAGGCAGTGATCAAAACTGACATATATTTAGGTCATATAAAGGTCAGGGTATGGAGCTCGTGGCTAAATAATAACAGCCGCTCTGGTCAATCTTTAGGTAAAGCCGTGCTTGCCTAGGTTGGTCTGTGGATGGGTTACCGCCCATTACATACAGAGTTTCCTCCGTGCCTCGAAAAGCTCATTTGTATAACTTTGACAGTCGTTACAGGTAGTCAGTGGCCTAAAAATTTTGACAACCAGTCTTACCAAAGGGTACCGTATTACCTAGTACTAACTGGGTTATGGAGGTCAGATAGGCAGTAGCTTTTAGACTGGAAGACGACCCTAACATAGTTGGAAAAAGGTAGGCTTTCCAACTAGACTCGGAGTCGTATGGTCTCGTAAAGGATGAGATTTTTTGTTAACACTTTATGGGCATGTAATGCGGAAGAATAAGAAAATGTCGTGAGGAAAGTTTTGAGTATGAATGTGGATAAATAATAATTGAATATAAGAGTAGAGGAATACCAAAGAATCGCTGGATGGACAGTGTGGAAGATGATATGGCTAGAATGGAGTTGACTGCAGAGATAACAAGTAATAGAGAAATATAGAAGAAAAAGACATGCATAAGGACAGGATAATGATACATTTGTGTGAACTTGTTCAAATAATATGACCCGAAAGTACAGTTCTAGAGTATACTCAGCCGACCCCTACGTCGATAAAGCTTAAAATAAAAATACAATCTATCTACAACGCCAGACCCAAACTGACGTCATCAAAAGATAACATTCGCCTAGCACGAACACTATGACAAATAACTTTATTGTTCCACAGATAGCTACAGAACGCGCGAACAATATCATTATCACAATAACGGAACCACAGAAGATAGGCGAAGGCATGAGCTCGTACGTCGCGTACCGAGTTCTCACGAAGACCAACATGCCTATCTTCAGCAAGCATGACTTTGCAGTACTAAGGAGGTTTAGCGACTTTCTGGGGCTACATGAGAAGCTGACCGAGAAGTATCTGCGATCGGGGAGGATAATACCGCCGGCGCCTGAGAAGAGTATAGTCGGTGGGTAGATGAATATTTATTAAACTTAATTTTCGTAGGAACACTTTTTTTTGCAATTTTTCGGGTGATTTCATTCAATATATAGATAATCTTTTGGTAGTTGTTGAAGTGTGTTATCGGTTGTCAGCCTGAGAGATGGGCGAAAGAAATTGTTTCTACGGCTGATAAAACCTGGATGAGGTCCTTCGTTGTCACTAGCACCATTAACAGTTCCATGATGGAACTACTGATGTATTTGAATCACTATTTTCATTTTAAAACAATCTGAAAATAATGAAACTAATTTTGAATTTTGTTATCACTAGTTCCACATTATTATTTGGCACGGAAATTTGGCACAAGCAGAAAGTGGTATTTGTCCAATATTGCAAATAAAATAGACATCCCGTTTGGTCGTTTTTCATGCTTAACTAGAAATAGTTTGAAAAAAGTATTTTTGTTTTTTTGGGCAAGCCCGCCACAGTATTCCCAAACCACTGCAACTCCTGAAAGCCAGAATCAGCAGTGACAACTACCAGAAAAGCGCCGAGAAAATGCAACTTGACGAAGTCCCAGAGACACAATTTAACTGTCTTGGATCCCGCAACGAAATTAATCAGAAAAGAATAGCGGAGGAGTAGGTTGAAAAAATGATTACAGGTGTAATGTTTCAGCTTATGCTGGATTAACGCTGTCTCTTGCAGTAAGCAGTAACAATTGGAATCGATGCATGGTGTAATTAACCCCTAACACAACAAACATTGCTGAGCATGTACAAGGTCTATACTTTGATTAAGTGACCAATATGCAATTAATACGCGGCGAGTGGAAGATTATCGTGTACTATGACGTCAAGCCCTACTGGCACGGTATAGCAGTATCCAGTAAATTCACCAATCATCTAGAAAATATCTGCGTGAAAATAAAACAGAAACCCAACTGTTGGGAGTTACGCCCCAACATTAAGCAGTAACAATTGGAATCGACGCATGGTGTAATTCCAGTAATTTCCTTTTCACAGGGACCACAAAACTAAAGATGACATCAACACCATCAACGGAAAACGCAAACGGCAGCGTAGCAGCTGGAAGCGTTCAGTCACAGTTCGTAGAGAGACGTCGTGCAGCGCTCGAACGCTTTCTCAACCGAGTGGCACAGCACCCCGTGTTGTGCATCGATCCTGACTTCAGGGAGTTTCTTGAGTCAGGTTAGTATAAGCATTAGGAACACCCTTTTGAATTGTACAAAGTGTTCTCCGTAAATAGACGATAAGAGAAGAATTAATAACTCATAGAAACCATTCCTAAATTCTGACCATTTTTGAGTTACTGCCGTCGTTGATGTTCGAGCCACGGTTTTCACTCGCAGCTCGGAAAATAGTTGTTCTTTTTGAGTTAGAACTTGGTCGCCTTCAAAATCAAGATTTTATGGAATTACCTCTCCCGGCGTGTGATAAGACTGTGGTAAAGCTTGCTCTTCAATCATGCATGGCCTTTGGAACTTCTTCTTCGGCAAATATTTAAAAGTAATTGTCATTAGAGTTTCGTAATGCAGACACATACTTGTATGTACATCAAGCTACACGAAACTGACAATTTTCCCAATCAACCTTGAACCTAATGCTTAAGCGATAAAGTTGAAAATCTATTAAAGAAATTTGACAGATTGTATTAGCCTGATGTGCTGGCGACTGTACTCTGTGTGTTGCACAACCACAAATTTGACGCAAGATTCTTGTCCCTACAGACACAGAGCTGCCAAAAGCGACGAGTACGTCAGCGTTGAGCGGCGCAGGAGTGCTGCGTCTGTTCAACAAGGTCGGCGAAACCGTCAATAAGATCACGTACAGAATGGATGAGTCTGACCCGGTAATGTACCTGTTTATTTGTTTTAAGTTGTTGCTCTTTGTTTTGAATGATTCCATGAATATAATATGAATGTTAATTTTTGTTTCTTGTGAGTGGTTAAGAATGTCGTTCAGTCCACTAATATGTTTACACTAAGCAAAATTCAATTTAAGTTTGTAAATAACTATTTAAATATTCATTCAAATTAAAATTACAATGTACACAAAAGAGAAAACCACTTTCAAAAGTTAATCATTATATAAATCTTAATGCTTGTGAATATACATGAATTTCAACCCTCATCATCTGCGTAGCCTTTGTCCCACTATGTTGGAGTCAGCTTCCAGTCCAACTGGATGCAGCTGAATACCAGAACTTAACCTGAAGCGACTGACTTTTCGATCTTTACAACTAAAATACTCACCTACACATGTATTTATAAACGAAACTATTTCAACATTTCATTGCAGAATTCGTTATTTTTCCCTTTGTTTAATGTGCAACTGTCTTCTATCCATCCTACACGACTTTTCTCATCCTCAGTGGTTCGAAGAGCGTTCAACCCGCATAGAAGCCCTAGAAGCGTGTCTGCGGCGCATGTTCGGCGCGTGCGAGGCGCTGGCGGGCGAGCGGCGCGAGCTGAGCCTGCGCACGCACGACGCGGCCCGCGCCTGCGCCGCGCTGTCGGGCGCCGACCCGCACGCGCCGCTGTCCCGCGCGCTGTCGCACACGGCCGACTTACATGAGAAGGTAAGATAACATAATCAGCCTATAACGCTTCCCTTGTAAGGACACAGACCTCCTCTCAGTAGAATCATAATCCACCACGTACGCCCAATGCGGTTTAATGCAACATTATGTCTCGCTTCACACGGTGCATGATGCTACTATCTACGTTACGCTAAGTTGATTGGTAAGGCCTGTTTAAACCGTACCATTCCAATGATACCCCACCACGCGAGCTGTCGCGTCGCCACAACCTCAAATGGGACTATCCCACAGGCTGTGGGTTCTCACAAGCTCAGCACGATTCACGAACTTGTTAGGTGTGAGTATATGGCATCGTTGAAAGTCAGCCTTAAAGCTCAGCGTGTTCACATGCGCCGATCACGAGAGTCACGTTGGCTGCAAGTAAGCAGGACAGTTGCAAATCACTCAAGATGATCTAGTAATGAAAATATTTCCTCCTTTTATTCATAAAGTCCGAAGAAAGTGTAGACGAAAGCCAAAAACCACGATATTTATTTATTTATAGTAATTTAAAACGGGAAAACAACAATTACCACGGAAACAGAAAGAAACACAAAGATAAAACATCAAATTGACAACATTCAATGAGTTTAATTAAACTACTGTTAAACTAACACGGAACAGTGGACACTCTTGCATATTCTCTCTCACAGTACACCAGACATATAGGGTGACTGGTAATTAGTAACCGATACTTTAACACGTGATTTTAGTGATGATAACAAACAACTATCCCAAAGAATTTTTTTTTATACTCATGCATTTTTATCCCAATAACACGAACAGCCGTATGAAATTCGCGCGCGCACGCACTTTGTGACCTATCAGCTGTTAGCCTCGTGACGCCGTTCTGTCTCCCACTGTGCTCTGCCTACCCACTGTTGCACGGTACGTTAGTAATGGGGTAAGGGGTAATTACATACGGCTGTGTTTGTTTATTGGGATAAAAGTGAACGATTAGGTATAAAAAAAATGTTTTATGGGAAAGTTTTTTGTTATCATGAGCAAAACTGCATAATCACGTGTTTAAGTATCGATCACTAATTACCAGTCACCCTATATAATAATATAAGCATTACTTTATCCTATTCATCTGCAAACATATCACATTCAGTGTTGGCAGTCAGAAATGACGATATATCTAAACAAATCTGGGCGGTTAATAATCACACTTGCAAAATTACGAATCAGAGTCCACAGAGCACCGCCTAGATGTCGTCAAAATTTTATTACCTCAAGTTACGTTGCATTAACGAAATTAACATAAGCTGTTAAACATTATTTCACAGATAGAACACTTAAGATTGGAGCAGTCGAACACAGACTTCTACGTACTGGCAGAGCATGTTAAAGACTACCTCGGACTCATCGGCGCTATCAAGGACGTGTTCCATGAGAGGGTCAAGGTTTGTAATTATACAGGGTGTAAACAAACCCTTCACATAGCCGTCAACCAAGCATTCTATACATCAAACTAAGTAACTTTACGCAAAAATTATTGCTGGAAATCGACTTTTTTTTTGGGGTGAATTATCACGTTTTACGGTAGGACTCGATGAAAAGCACTCAAAGCATTGTGCTGATGGATGGATTGAATAGTACGGGGTTTGTGGAGGTGTGTAAAGTAAAAAACTTACATCAAAAACATGTATTTAAAAATAACTTGTGAAAAAGTTAGAACTTTGACCCCCAATATCTCCGTAACTAGAAGGTTCGCTGGTATGGTCTAGAACAAAAAAATGATGGCAAAGACGGGGAGAACAAGTGCCTTTCGGTTATGTTAAGGGTCTATTTACATCCTTTAATATTTATGCATAATATTAAGTGCATTAAATAGTGTTACGAGCTGGGCATGGGATAAATCAAACAAATACCGGTTAAACGACAAATATGTTTATTTGTCACAAAACATTTACAACGCAATCACAAATTCACCACTGATCACTATTCACTAAGATATCGCACATGTGTAATTAACTTCGATTCGCTTCATGGTATAGCCACAATCAGACTGACTGCTCTGGAAAATACGACGGCTATTTATATGTCGACTGATCCTTCGTGAAAGTTCCACAACTTTCTGGAAACTACTTCACAGCTCGCAGCCATAATGACATTTGGTTTAGACGATCTAAATCGTCATTTCTCCACTGCTCCCACCCTTGATAGTCTAACCAAATGTCAAACCCTTGACTACCTTGCTGGTCTGACGCGACCCAATATTACTCCCTTTGCCTTCACCCCAGTCGATCCGGGAGAGATCAAAAAGATTATCCTTTCCATTAAATCCAAAGCTGTTGGCTGTGACAACATCAGTCGGCACATGATCGTGACAATTTCTATCCTTCCCTTTTTATCCAAAGTATTAGAGTCCTGTGTACATAAGCAATTCTCCCATTTCGTCCATAAAAAATCCCTCATCAGTCCATTACAATCCGGGTTCAGGCCCGGGCACAGTACCGTTTCTGCTTTCCTTAAAGTGACTGACGATATAAGGCGGGGAAGACACTAAAGTTGCGGTTTTAGTGTTAATCGATTTTTCGAATGCTTTCAATACCGTCTGTCACCAAGTCCTTTTATCCATCCTCTCCTATCTTATGATCTCTCCCGAGGTTTTGAAATGGTTTTCTTCCTATCTTCGGGGGCGTCAGCAGTGTTCTTGCTGGTGACTCTAACTCCAGCTGGCGTTATCTTGAAACTGGCGTCCCTCAAGGCGGTATTTTATCTCCACTTTTGTTCTCAATTTTTATTGATCTCATAACTACCGAACTTCAGTGTGCGTATCATCTTTACGCTGATGACTTACAGATCTACTGTCGTGAGGTACACTCACCAAATTGTTGATCACTTTTACGTATCAATAAACTAGTTATACTAACTAGTAAATAGCCATCTTCATCCATACTTCCATACTAATATTATAAATGCAAAAGTAACCCTTGTTTGTTTGTTACCTTTTCACGACTAAACGGCAGCTCGGATCGTAATGAAATTTGGTATAAATTATATCCTGGGGAAGGAAATAGGCTATCTTTTTTTTTCTCACACATACACATCTAAATTTCCACGCGATCGAAGTCGCGGGCAACAGCTAGTTACTTGTATATTCTGAACTGATGCATCAATTTGCAGTCGTAATTTGCATGTATGATAAGATAATTGTATCCTTGTCATGAATGCTCATTGTTTTAATTTTTCAGGCCGACAGTTGATTGTTTTTTTTTTCATTTTCTAGTTTTTTCTTTTTTTTTGAATTATCTGTGGTAATTGTAACTTGGGCTGGCTATAATAATATAATATAACTGTGTTATCAGGTGTTCCAAAACTGGCAGCACGCTCAGATGCAGCTGACGAAGCGGAGAGAGAACAAAGCGAAGGCCGAGCTCGCCAACCGGCCCGAGAAGATCGAACAGGCTGCCAATGAAATTATTGAGGTATGTGTTATTCGTGACCGCCAGACCTACGTCATTTTATAAAAGCGTGGAAGTACGTTTTACAGATATCAGGTAACAAAGGTGTTCCAACGTCATACTATAAAGCGTGATTTTTTATATTACATAAGCCATAAGGACTAGTATGATGATTCATCTCCTCCACTGCCAGACACTTAGTGTGGTGGAAAACCCCCGCCAGACACCTTGAAACTCGTCATTTCTTTCGATGGAAAATCGTGTTGCCGACGAATTGTTTCGTTCATTTCAGAGGTTTAGGCTTCTGTGATAAAATAAGCTGGGTAATTTTATGCAAACAAAACAAACAATTACGCCACTCAGAAATAAATCGAATTCCTAAAAATGTTGATATAATTGGGGTTACGTACGGCATAGCCGTAATCTCGTAATTTACATTATCGTGTCGTTCAGCTTCTGAGTTAGTTCAAGTCTGCTGCGCTTGCGTATTGTGCGAGCTTACTGAAGTAAAGCATTGCTAAATTCAAAGCCATGAAGTATTGAGGACTCTTGCAAACTTGTTTTTACCATTGTTTAGGCATTGGTTCCCGCCTCAATATTTTCGACTCGGAACGATGTCTTCTATTTTTAAATGTCGAGAAATGAGAGCTGATTTGCATAGACTCGATTTAAACGTAACGATTATACCTTACAGTGGGAGGCGAAAGTAGAACGCGGTCAACAAGAGTTCGACACAATATCACGCGTCATAAAGAAGGAGTTAGAACGATGGGACGAACTGCGCCTCAACGAGCTACGCGCCGCACTGCTGCGCTATCTGGACGAGCACATGAAGCATCAGGCACAGGTATCGTGACTTTTATATAAATCTAGCTGTTGCCCGCGACCTTCGGCCGCGTAAAATTATTATAACAAAATATTACTCCCTATTTGAATCGGCTTATGTTAACAATTTCAAGAGTATCACGGAACCCTATTTTTCTTAAATAAAAGTAGCCTAAATTACTCCCCATAACATTAGCGGCCAGTAAAAGTCTAGTTAAAATCGGTCCAGCTATTTCGGAGATTAGCCGGAACAAACAGACAGATAGACAAAAATTTAAAAAAAAATATTGTAAGTACAGTATATACTTTCATAATTGCCTTAAGTAAAAAGCTGTTATTTTGAAATTACAAACAGTCACTTCCATTTTATGTATTTGTATAGATTATTATGATAAAGCTAGTCTGTGCTGTTGTTGTTGTGCCCGGTTGGGCGGTTGATGGCAATAGACTTGACCTCTATTACAAATTCAAATTCAAATTTATTTATTGGTGTGATTTTTGGTACATTTTACATGAGATCTTAATAATAAATAATTAATTCCTCAAAAATCTACCTTAAAGGTGTACACTCTTTTACATTATTGGTCATTATTATAAAAAAGAAGAATAATCAACATTTTAAAATAAAATAATTGCACCAAATCACAACATAACTTAAAACAGAAAAAAGCAAGCAAAACATTAACAATTGAGTATACTTATAAATAATGAATGAAATAAAGATAATAGTACAATGTCATAATTAAATAAATATCAATGTCAATTTACAATTACAATTTATCATTAAGGAATTCGTCAATAGTATAATAACATTTTTCCAATAATAGATAACTTAATTTGTTTTTAAATTGAATAATATTTAAGTCCTTAATTCCATTTGGTAATTTATTGAATATTTTTGGGGCCATGCAAAGTATACTTTTGTGTATCAAGGCGGTCTTTGATGGTCGAACGCATAATTCATGTCTATATTCTCGTCTAATCATTTTATAGCGTTGTTCAGATGCTTTTCTGAATAGATGCATGTTCTTTTTACATGGGACTTTAACATAACTGGCGAAATGTAGATGTACTATTAGGTACACCTCTGCCTAACCCTTCTGGGATTGCAGGCGTGATTTAATTATATATTATTTCCAGGCAATCCGCTACTGGGACGCGTTCCTGCCAGAAGCTCGAGCCATCAAATGAGTGGCGGAGTGACGGCGACCGCGCGCGCCTCACACCTAACGCGTCGACCATTGCTTAACGTTAGTAAATGAATTTCATACTACCTTCCATACAGAGATTTCAGCTCCATACACGTTGCAAACAAAAGTTGTGCAACATGTTTTTGTGTTTCTGACAAACACTAACACAATGTATATTTTGTTGCCAACGTGTTTCATGTAACATAAAACATGTTGTCGAAACATTGTTGTGAAACTTTTATTAATTTTCAGGTATTGTTTTGAGTATAAAAAGCCTGTGGGAGATAAATAGAGTGTTTATATGAGTACGTCAAAAAATTTTGTTTGTATATTTTTGGTAAAATATTAGGCCTTACGATGTGGTGTTTAATGTAAGGGTAGTCGCACATACGCCTTTGAAATAAGGCAAGTAGAAATTAAGAAAGGAATTTGTCATAGACACTCTGTTTATTTCTTTAAAAAAAACTTGGATGTTACTTCCAGAGTGTAAAAAGTATGTCTTGTTTATATAGTAGCTTTGCAATAATTAAATAAATACCCTTTTAGTTTCATTTGTATTCTCGATTTATGGTGGCAGTTGTATCGAAATTTGCTCAGTGGTTTTCAAGTTCAAACGCACAGACAGACACCGTCTGCTTATTGCGATGAATATAGTCAAAGTTTATTGATAGAGATAATGTTTTGTTTTTTCTCAATAATTTTCAAAATCTGTGTAAAATTAATGACCCATGTCAATAAACTAGCTAAAATTAATTCTGACCATCCCGAGGGTTTCTAGAGCTTTGAGGATTTTTAATATTTTTCGTTTTTTTTTATAATTTTATAGATAACATAATACTACAAATATCTACTTATGTATAGATTATATTAAAACCTAAAAATGTAATTGATTTTAGGTTTAAATTGTATTTTATAACGTGTTATAATTTGACATGAATCGTTTTCATAAATAACGTTGAATTCAACATTGTAAATGAACCTAAATCTAGTGTAAATCGTAAATAATGTCATCTGGTAGATAGCCATGTTATTTCTGAATAAAGTAAGCGGAATTTTAATGCCAAATAAAAAATTACATTCCAAATTGATTCTATAGTTTAAAATAACCATTTTGTTGCATTATAAGGCATTTTTAATTCATTTACTAACGTTATTTGATTCCATATAGACATGAGATACTTTTAACAATAATAAAAATAGGTTAAAATATCACATGTCCATGTAATCTAAACCGTATATTATAATATTAAAAAAATGTAAGACTTATTTTCAATACATTACAGTTCAATTTAGATTGCACGCTTTTATTACAGTTCAATTTAGATTGCACGCCTCAGTCCGCGCTAGACACGATGATTTTCAAAGGTCCAATAAAACGTTTGTTCATCAAATTGATCTCTACGTTTTTATATGAATATAAATTTAAATGTATACTTACTTGTTTAGTAGAAATTGAAGCCTGAATTGTGAAATAATAATATTTTGTCTCGAATTATGTTCCTCTAGCGTTTAGAGACTAAACTTCACCAGTATTTTTCAATTTTTGTTAGACCACTAACTAAAAATTTTTTTTTGTGTAAAATTCAATTAATGGACTGGGGGCCTAAAATGACCGCTTTAGCAGAATCATAATAGCATAAACTTATACTGTCACTTACGGGATATCTTCCGTGATTGTTCATTATTTTGAGCTCCCGACATTTCGACGCTGTTGCAAGCGCCATGATCGCGGGACAAGTGACAGTATAAGTTTAGTTGTAAACCGTGAAAGCTTAAACAGTGTTTCATAATAGGATAATAACACGAATCACGTTAGAATGTTCACAGACGCAGTTAACATTATGAATTGCCTTTGTGACTATTTAACGAATTGTAACGTAATTCACAAAATCACAATATTATCCTTTTATGATTTTCCTAACACGGCCATTTTAGACCCCCAGTATCTAATAAACCACTATAGTAAAGTGAAGTATGGTCCAATTTGTGGTGTTAGAGGCGAATTGGAGCGCAGGCAGGGCAGGTGCTTGCGCGTGCGCGTTTAGCTCAAATGTACTTGGACGCTCGCGTGAGCACTACCAATGCAAGCGGGAACAGTCAGCACTTTTTTAGAGGTAGCGTTTGCGCGGGACGGAAGTTTAGTAAAATTGTAGATAGATCAATTTATAATTTTTGCATTCAGCGTTTTGTTTTTGCTGGCGTTACCTCTTATGTGCATTGTATGATTCTTGTTACCAACATGGGTTTATATTAACGGCCGCGCAGGTCAATCAATTGCAATGAAATTCAATGCCGCGACATTTGCTGTTAAATCTCAAGTCAGCTGTCAGCTTCTTTGATTGGTTGACCAAACCAGCCAACCACAGACCTTAAACAATAGACACTAATTAAATAAACATAATAATATTTATATAAAACTTATGAACAGCGAAAGCAAACATATGGAATGTTTACTTTCGCTCATTTTCAGTCGGGGCTTCAATTTATTTATATTTCTGTATAGAAAAATGTGATGTATTCCTTGTTCTTTTTTGTCGACATTACCTATAAGGAGACGTTCATTTATATGTACTAAATTATAATTTAGATATTTGCTATTGTTACTTGCGATGAACCTATAAAGGGTGTAAATAGACCCTTAATAAACCGAAAGGCACTTGTTCTCCCCGTCTTAGCGATCATTTTTTTGTTCTAGACCATACCTGGGAACCTTCTAGTTACGGAGATATTGGGGGCCAAAATTCCAACTTATTAACAAGATTTTTTTAAATACATGTTTTTAATGTAAGATTTTTACTTTACACACCTCCCCGATCCCCGTACTATTCAATCCATCCATCAGCACAATGCTTTGAGCGCTTTCCATCGAGTCCTACCGTAAAACGTGATTTTTCACCCCAAAAAAAGTCTATTCCCAGCAATATTTTTTGCGTAAAGTTACTTAGTTTGATGTGAATGCTTGGTTGACGGCTATGTGAAGGGTCTGTTTACACCCTGTATAAAAGCGAACTAAGGATTTTGGGAGAATTTAAACGATTTAATATTGTATTTTTGTCACACAGTATCTGGCACTTATGAACTACCTCTATTTTCTGGTATTTTATTGCTATTTTATGATAAATAATGTTAAGAAAATTAATATAGTGTTTTTGTATTTTTCACTATTTATTTAATGTCTTTAGGCCACACTCAACATCCATTACGGTGTGACATAATGAAGATATTAAGATCATTTACTTCTAAAGTCTTAGTTCTATTCTAAAGTACATGTGACCTGCGATTTTCAACTCTCAATGTTAAAGCGAGGATTGGAAATCCAATCGTAAGCTTCATCAACGCGCTAGAAATGCGCTTCGTTAGATTCTCAATGCTCGACTCAAAGCCTAAAGCTGAAAATCCAGTGCTCTGAATTTTTAACCTTGCTAATGTGGGGTTATGGTGAAGTATAGTTCCATCGCAAGTCCTTGCTCATCGCTTCGTCATATTAATTTCACGAATATCTATTCTTAAGAATTTGTTATATCATCCTTGTATATTTTTATATAGTCATTTGTTTTTTATCTTAAATGTAAGAATACTAGATTTGCATATTAGAATTGTATTCCAAAAGAATGGTTATGCGTATGTTACAGTCAAAGTATTAAATTGGAGATTTTATAATTTTAGTTGGTAGTACGATTAGAATTTTTCAAAAATGTTTTGTTAGGTAATATCGACGTTTGTCGGTATTATTAATACGTTATAGATTAGCTATGTTGTAGTTTTATAATCGTAACTTGTAATTTTCCATTTGTCCGAATTAATTACTCTGACCGTAACACAATATTTACATTAGATATGAATATTAGGTAGTATGATTGAAATAAAATCGAGTCTAATGTATTCCTTATTTTTTATATTGCCAAATATATTTTAGTGGTAATTTGGTGTAATGGAAGAGATGAATAATTATGAATAAAGTATATAATGTTGGTTTCCATTTCAAAGATTGTGTTATTCCTTCCTTGATTCCCTTTGATAATTGTTACGGAGACAGAAGCCTGAAACTATTACGATTGCTAGCCTATTGTGTTACTCAGTAACTGGTCTGCCTCATTGGTCTAGTGGCAGGCGCTACAGCCGAGACCGAGATCACGGGTTCGATTCCCAGGTCGGGCAAAACTGTTACCTATTGGATTTGTTTCATCAGCAATTTCTCAGCCACGGAGACTGGATATGTGCCCAGTTGATGGCAATAGGCTCGTCCCCTATTACATTGTACTTAAACGATACATAACTGGCGAAATGTGGGTGTACTATTAGGTACACCTCTGCCTAACCCTTCGGGGATAACGGGCGTGATGTATGTATGTAGTAACTGGGTTACCAGATAGGCAGTCGTTCCATGTAGAAATGGTATTTAGCTGCATTTAGTTAGACCGGAAGCTGACCCTAACATAGGGAAAAGGCAAGCAGACGATGATGCGTTATTCATCAAAATACATTATGATCAATACAAAACATTACGTTTTAAACATACACAAATTTTCACTACACTTGCATTGGCAATTTCAGGATATGTCGATCTCTTTTTCAACCTTGGGTCACGAACGCGACCGTAAATGTTACGTAAATTCAACTATTTTTTATCTAAATTCTAAATTGAAAACTATCACTCACAGAAATTTAGTCTTTGAACTAAGCAAATTTTATTATTATGTGCGAAACGTAACATCGTTTGAATTTACCTTAAGTTTACTCGTTCTTAAAAAAAAACTTCAATCCACGAAAATCAAAATGGGCATTATATCTAAGTGGCGGGAAAAAAAGTTTGTTGTCTATACCAGTAGCTGTACCGATATGCCGCTTAATTTTTCCTGTATGAGGCAAAACCCCCAATAAAATTAAGAAGGAAAATAGCTATCGGTGACTATCTATTTCATATCTATCTTATACATAATTATCTAAGTACTAAGATGTGCGTGCGGTTTCGTCCGTTGATTATTTTTCTTTTTCTTTTTTTTCTTCACTTCGCAGACACGATAAAACAAAAGAGAACATAGAAGTTTTTTGGGGTCAAAGACCGCTGCTGTGTTTAGTTGAAGTATCAATTGTTATTTGTTTTATCGTGTTTAGGTACCGATATTCATCAAGTATGTGAAATTAACACGAAAAATAACTCTGTTCCAAACGGATATTTCAAGTAGTACGACAAATGGGGTAGTTTGCACCAAAATAAAGATGGTTTTTTGGTTTATTGTGTTCAGACAAGAGTCCAAAAGCTCCACGAGCTCATTCCACCATCTCCCTTCTTCCATTGGGGGTCCAGACGTACTGCAAGTTATCACCCATACCTTGTCGATGTTCCATACATTCGCACGAAGCGCTTTGTTACCTATTTTATTACGCACACAGCCCAGAAATGGATATCGCACACCGCATTGGAATACGCAGGCAGGGATACCTGCGTCGGTGTTTTCAATCTTTTTAAGTCGTGAGTTTTAGCCCACTTAAATTTATAAAGAAACATCGACACATCACGAAGTAGCCAATTGCCTGCGGAGAACGGCATGACCTGCACCAGAAATACCTAAATGGAGATAAGAATGAACCGGCTAATAAGTAGGTATAGAAGTGGTTAACTCTTTACTTTCTTACAAGAAAACGAGGTTTGGAGCTAGACGGTACTGAAGGAAGTATTGTAGCGATGTAAGCTCAACGCTAAAAAGGTAGGTACTGTCAGAGGATATTTTAGACAAAATTACACCCTACGTCAATTTGCCGTGTTATAGCGATTTCATCGAATGGTTATAGAATAACAGTTGAATTTACGGTAACAATGATCATTACCAGACTTTTCTTATTTGTTGTACCTTAAATAAATTAAACTATTTTTTTCTATAAGCTATCTTTTATTAAAAAGTAAAGACGAAAATTAGGTTTATCGATAAACATTGAACGCGTAGGTATAGGTACAAAGTTTTGTGACCGTGCTATTAACCGTTGAGGAGTTCTCTCGTGAGGAGGCTATCCTGGCTGCAGAATCAAGTCATGTCTGTCATAAAAATGTATTGTCACCAACACCAAAGGTGTGTGCATAATTTCAGCTCTATCGGTTGGGGGGAACTGGTTTGAAACTCAGTTGTAAGATTTGACCACAACATAGGTACTATCTAACTAACAAGGAAAGTTAAATTTAAAAAAAAACTTATAAAAGACGTATGAAGAGTCACAGACAATATGAATTACCTCAATGATAGATATGAATCCGTGGAAACAACAGCAATGGATAACGCTGATTATGCAATAACCGATGAAGAAGGTTTTGGATTCTCCAATTTACATTGTTTTTATCCTCCTCAATTCTATCAACGTTTATTAATAGATTGATGATAATCAATTGGAACTGAATGAGTAATATTCGCGATGGGCACTAAATAATTATTGCAGATACTGAAACCCGTAATCTACTTATGGAGTGATTTTTATTATTGTAAGTTTATAATCTCTAAGACAAAAATAATGATAAATCAGTCACCGGATAAGCTGATTGGTGTTATCAATTAAAAATACGTCTTGTAATTTGTGAATGAGATTTATATGAAAGGAAATTACCTACATAAAATTCACCATTTTAGCTTGTTCGAAAACTTGAAAAAATTATCCTCTCAATCATGACAACAGGCATTAGTTTGTCCAGTGCACCCTGGACAGGCTGGCCTGGCTTAAATGGAAGAAAGCAAAAACACTTATTTTCGCAAAAGGCTGATTGTCATTTCAGAGTTTAGAATAAGATAGCCCCAGCATTCTTCCCTGAGGAAGCCCTTTCTTCTGACAAGCCATCTACTTAATAATACCTTGGTTCTGGTTTACATGGAGTTGAACAAGTACCCAGTTAAATAATTTACCTATTTGAGTTTTAAAGCGGACATAAATTGAGTAGAAAGTAAGGTAGTTAACTTGAAACAACAGTTTTTTATTTAATATTGAACGTGTCATATGCTGATGGCACGACGACTCAAAGAAGTGGCGCGCAGTGTTCCTCGTTGCGGATGTGAGAATGGCTACACTTGGTGACGGGGTCTTCGATAGCGAGCTGATACGCAGTCGGGAGTGTGAATTTCTGAGCGAATGTATTTGTATCTCCCGGGCTCCCGACTCATGGTAGTTGAATGAATAGTGTTGCTTTATTCGGTATGAGTCCGACATAACCCTCTATTATCCTCAGTAGGGGAGAGTATCCATTAGGATTTTCCCATGCCATTCCCAAAAAAAATACCCAAATCGTAATCGTAACGTTATGTTACGTTATGATGTTGTGTAAACAATAAATATTCAAGCGATTGCAGCAATCACGACAGATTTGCTGTCTATTATTGAAGAGTTCTGTTCCATATCTCCGAAGTCCATAATCAGATCATTACAATATTTCTATGGGACCAACTTGTGGTACCAAACAAAAAAAGTATTTTCCAAATCGGTTCAGGCGTCTTTGAGTAATCGGTGAACATACATAAAAAAAAAGATTCCGACGAATTGAGAATCTCTCCTCCTTTTTTGAAGTCGGTTAAAAATTGCGACCAAACTTTAAGGAAAATTCTCCAAAGATGATGGTACAATACTTATATTGTTTGGTACTTAAAGATAATCAAATGTCTGACTAATAAATTATAGCTTGTTGCTTGGTTTAGTCACTATTTCGGTAACAATAAGGCATTAATTTAAAAAATCAAAGTTCCTACGTGGACAAATCAGATCAGTCGATAGACTTATCTTGAGATTAGGATAAGCACAGCTATATATAATAAAGCAAATGTAATTATCGACAGTTTATTTGTTGAACAAAACGAACAGGTGAGTTTTCGATTCCAGCATACTTATAAATTAATTATTTATTTATTTAGGCGTTGTTTTCAATTTTTCGCTTCTTCGATAAGAAATCTGCCAACTTTGTTTACCCAAGAATTAATCAGCACATAAGGTTGGTGTCTTGATGAATAAGTATAGAAGTAGTGATTTTTCAACCGCTTTTATCCTGGTTTGTACTTTGCAAAATACTTGTCTTCCCTACAATATTTTGTTTTATTGTTTCCGTAGTTGTATGAAAAATTATCATAAAGTGCTTTCAAAATCTCGTCACCTTGATCTGGCTATCGAATTCAATTAATCATAAAACACTTTGCCCTATTTGACAATAGATAAGATTTTTAGATTCAATAACTTACGATACATTAAACCGTTTCACAATCTAGACTAAAAGAAAAATCACAAGTAATTGATCAAACCGATAGATTTTGAGTGTTAATTTTCTATTTTCAGCAAATATGAAGCTCTTCATCGTACTCGCACTCGCCACCGTGGCTATGGCCACCCCATTGGTCCAGCCTATTACCATGCCCGAGGCTCCCCAGCCCGAATACGAAGACATGCCATACGTGCCTATGTTCGAGCCCGTCGCCATCAAGCCTCTCTTCGTCCCCCAGGAGATCGTTGAGGCCCTCAGGCTAGCAGCGGAACAGGAGGTCCCTTCTGACGCCGAAGCGGTTTTTGAGGCTATGCAACAAGATGTAGAGGAAATTCACGTCGTGGAATACGTTGTATACGAACAAGATCAAGATGTCGCTGAAGAGGAGCTTATCGCCCCTGCTGCTGAAGAGATTCTCGCTGATGCTGTTAACTTCGTAGATGTCGCTGAGGAGGAAGTCGCCGCTCTCGCTGCTGAGGAAATTCCCGCTGACGCTGTCAACTTCGTAGATGTCGCTGAGAACGCTGAATACAGCGAAATCGCTGAGGAGGAAGTCGCCGCTCCCGCTGCTGAGGAAATTCTCGCTGACGCCGTCAACTTTGTTGATGTTGCCGAGCACATTGAATACAGCGATGTCGCCGAAGAGGAAATCGCTGCCCCCGCTGCTGAGGAAATTCCCGCTGACGCTGTCAACTTCGTAGATGTCGCTGAGAACGCCGAATACAGCGAAATCGCTGAGGAGGAAGTCGCCGCTCCCGCTGTTGAGGAAATTCTCGCTGACGCCGTCAACTTTGTTGATATCGCCGAGAACATTGAATCCAGGGATGTCGCTGAAGAGGAAATCGCCGCCCCCGCTGCAGAGGAAATTCCCGCTGATGCCGTCAACTTCGTGGATTTCGCTGAGGAGGAAATTAACGCAGAGGAGACCCTTCCTGAGCCTGTTCACTTCGTCGCCAACGCCGAAGATGTCCCAAGCGCTGCTGCTGATGTTGCTGAAGAGGTTTCCGCAGTGAAGGTCGTAGATGTAGCACCAGTCGCCGACAACGACTTCCCCAGGTACCCCGGCAAGATCTACGACAACGAAATGTTGCGTTAAGTTATGAAATAAACTCTCGCCCGTCGTAATTTTGGTTAAATAACACAATCTTAATTTTCTCTGAACATAATCTCACAAATAAATGTTTTTTTACAACACTATGATTTTGTAATTTTTCAAGACCAGAATAAAACAAGAGAATACCAAATAATACTGGTTTTTACGTTACCTATTTTCCTCTCATCCTGTATACATTGCTTAATTCTTAATCGGCACGATACCGAGTACCTAACTGAGTGGAACAAACCGATTTGCTGGTCAATAAGCCGTTAATTCGTATAAACTGTTGATAACTAATGAGAAAGTAGGAATTACATACAAGACGAACAGATGATATAGGGTTAGTACAAGAGAGAGTAGCCTTGACATAATGATACCCAGCATCAGCACAGGATAAAATCTACAACTTGTTTACCATTCAACAAACGGAAATACCATTACCCTAGTGTTTGATAAGATAATTATAAATCCATAATTAGTAATCAGAATTAATTACTGGGGAAAACCAAAATATTATACTTATTTTTATAGATAACTTAGCTGATTACTAGACGATAACTACCTACACACTGTTCAATTAAGTGGGTTTTGAATCTGATCACGGCGGGCGTAGCATCGTTTCGGCGTGTATTGCCATTAAAACCAAAGACCGTACCGCATGCCGTATGTAAGTCGACCGACGCGACGCCACAATTAGCGACAATGACAAGTTCAATTCTTTGTTTTTCAGCGTTTATTCATACGTCATATCCACCTGCACACAGAACCAGGGTGCATCAATCAGGCCTAGTACTGCACCCTGCAGTACTCTCTCCAGTCGAAATGTAGGCAATCTATACACTTTTGCTTACTTAGCCTAACATTGTACTTATAACTATGTATCTACTAGACAGAGCGTCAAACGCCTGTATTTACCGGAAGAGTCCCGGTAAATACAGGCGTTTGACGCTGACGACAAATGTTTAAATGAAACAGGCATCTCATTCATCCTCATTTATTTATTAACAATCTAATCTTAGCTACTTAATATTTACATAACAATTAAACCAATTTATTTCAGTACGTAGTCTTCAGGGTATTCCATCACTTTAGGATACATCTTCGTCACCTCCTCAGGTATTTGATCAAGCCTGGTTGGTACAAGACGTAGCTGACGGATCTGATTGGTCACATTTTGCAGAATGTCTTCAGGCACTTTTTCACTAGGATATATGAAGAGTCGCTCCATAGTGTGACGTCTTTGGAGATTACCCTTCATTGATCTGTAAACTGCTTTCTTGATGATCTGAAAAGAAAATCAGAATTTGTGTTTGTAGTAAAAACGCTTTTTTTTCATTCTTATTCTAATTTCGTAAAACCCTTTCTTAGTGAATACCTACTCTTCACAAAGAATACACCCTTCAATTTTCTTGTCTTTAAGACCAGTGGTTTAGACTGTGCGTTGGTCAACCAGTGAGTCAGTCAGGACTTTGAATTTTATATGTATAGATAGATGAGGTATAAACACTCCACAGTTTGTCTCTACATCACCCAAAGGTTGACTGGTCGAGAATGATATTGGCATTAAGTTCGCCTCTAATATAAATTCAGCTGCATCCAGTTAGATTAGAAGCCGACCCCAACATAGTTGGAAAAAGGCCAGGCAGATGATGTTGAAGCACACATAACTTATCTTCTCTAATTTTCTGTTAGGACATTCAAAGGCACTTTTGATTGCTAAACTTTATAAGGAAATAGAAATGATTGCAGTTCCCCATTCCCAAAGGAAAAGGCAAGGCTGAAGGCAGGGCGAGAAATTCTATAGTTACCCTTTTAAAATGTTTTGTTTGTATGAGCAATTGTGTAGTTAATGTGTTGTTTGAGTATCACTTTGTCTTGACCTTCAGGAATTGTTTACTAAAATGAAAAGTGTTGTCTATTTCTATACAGAAGACAAAACAAATGGTAGTTAGCTGACATTAGATTGTCTAAACCAATAAGCCAGGTTTCCTTCTACACTTCATGATGTTCAATGATCAAGTTATTGCTTACCATAGTTGGGTCTTTATTGTGAAGTTCCCACGCTAGTGTCCATGAAGCTCCTCCAGGGTATCCAGTGTGGTGAAAATAGGCTCTTTTACGCCACTCATCCCCTCTCAACGCGATATCCCGGCTATTGATACAGACTACAACATCACCGCAGTCGTTCATAGGATGATAGATGGGCTTATGTAAACCCATCAGATATTTCTTAATAACGTTGGCAGATTCATAAGGGTCTTGCCACTTGCAGTCAAATACGTGCCAAGTACGAGCAAAAGTGGCCCATTGCTGAAAATAATATTGTTTTTGTTAGGTTATGGTATCTTCAGAAATTGTTGTTTTTCACTGGATTAATAACAAACGTTGACTTAAAAGGTGTGGATTAAATGTTACCTGTACTCTTTTAGCTGCAGTCATGATGTTTAAACTCCGTTTGTGTTACCAAATCGAATAAAAATATTGTTACAATATGTTCGCAAAAATGCAATCTTTAGCTATTTTTAGGTTATATTTGTATGTCAATGTCAAAACTATTTTTACTTTTCAGTGACAGCGTTCAATTCGTTCTGTAACACCAGTTTGAGTTTTTTTCGCAACTTGAATAACTTTCACTTAAGCCAGCAAGCGAGCGAGCGAGCGAGCTGGCGGGCGAAGCGAGGCTTGGAAAACAATATAAACTAAGCGAAGCTTTGGCGAGCTTAAGTATGTGGGTTCACACCGAAAACTACGGACGGAAGGGCGAGCGTAGGGACGGGAGAGAGAGCGAGGGTAACGTTTCGTCTCACATCGGCCGAGGTGAACGAATAACATCGCTGGCATCGTCGGATATTTCGTTCGCATCGCTTATTTAGCTTAGCTCTGTAGTTCGCGGTGTGAACCTAAGTATGAAAAAGAGGTGAAACGAAGCCTGCCCGGTTCGCTCACAGCTGGCGTTGTGGCCTGCGCTTAAAAGGCGCGAGCGCTTGGGACGGGTTTTCTAAAGACATTATGACAGCGGGCCCCCGCTCCACGCACCCGCACGAGTTTTAACGTACGCCCTAAGATTTAATTTAGATTACCCTTTTCTATAAGATGCTTCTCCAGGAACCTACCATGAAGACTTGTATTACATTTTTGTAAAATATAGCCCATCAACTCTCCCAGCCGCGCTGTGCCACTCGAGCGGGTCGGCCGCGACCCACCCGAGCTAATAATGATCCAAAATTTCATCAAGCTGAAATACATAGAGGGGGGATGGTAAGTCGATTCATTAATAATTTTTATAATATTTTTTTTTTCATATATTCGTATTAGTTATTCTGCCTTTATATTTAACTATTTAAAAAATGCTTTAAAATTTTTATTTGACGTAATCTTCACCGACGCCCATCAGATCCGTTTGGTATAAGTATTCTGTTTACCTAGCAGCTCAGCTATTGTTTACTGCCACAGAATTGCTAATCTGTAGCTTAAGCAATGGGCCCACACAAGCAAGTTAATAATTTAGAATACTGCTCAAAAAAGGTAAAAATAAAACAATTATTAACCATCATAAAATAATAATTTTATTCAAAACCAGTATGGTATTAATATTATAGATACACTATCTTACATTATAAACGTGTATAAATATTATTCTGTAGTCTCATTTTCCACGAGATGGAGGTCCTTTCTCAAAGTATAGGCTGAAACATGCATCATGTATTTCTCGTTCTTGAGGAAATTGTCTATGGCCTGTTGCCGGATGTCCTCCCAGCCGTAGAGGTCCCTGTAGATAGGACGGACGTACTTCATGCGGCCCTGACTGTTTACGAAGTTGAATACTTCGCTGATGTTGGAGTGATCTTTGCTTCTGATGCACAGTCTCAACCATCTGGAAATCAAATAATATCATTTGATAGATGTTACGATGCTGAAACTTAATATAGAGGGTGTAAATAAACCTTTAACGAAGCCGAAAGTCACTTGTTCTCCCCGTCTTTGCGATTTTTTTGTTGTTCTAGATCATACCTGGGAATCTTCTAGTTACGGAGATATTGGGGGTAAAAGTTTCAACATTTTCACAAGTTAAAAAAAAAAAATGTTTTTAATGTAAGAGTTTTACTTTAAACACCTCCACGACCACCGTACTATTAAATCCATCCATCAGCACAATGTTTTGAGTGGGTTCCATCGACTCCTATCTTAAACCGTGATTTTTCACCCCAAAAAAAAAAGTCGTTCCCCAGCAGTAATTTTTGCGAAAAATTACTTAGTTTGATGTACAGAATGCTTGGTTGACGGCTATGTGTAGGGTCTGTATACACCCTGTATAGGCTAACACAACACTCACGGTAGAAAAACATGAATGCTAAATCTAAACATCATAGAGCAGACATTTGTTGACAGCTAAATAAAATACTTCTTTCTATTAAGAATTAAATGCATTAAATTGCTTATAGATTGCTAAATGCAACATACCATGCTACGAGATACTAGCCTTGATTGCGGTATTACGCAGCTTTCTAAACTATACCATAACAATACATGGAAATATTTATTTAAAATAACTAAGTTAGTACTAGTACTTTTTTTTTTCCATAGTTTTAGTTTTCATGAGGTCCTAGGTTCGATTTCTTTCGGAAAATTAATGTAACCAGTGACAATCGCGCCACCAAGATGAATCTACCAACGTATTATTTATCGATATCATGGAGTTCCGAGGGAACAAGGTAATGACATACATACATACAGTCATACATAACGTCCTTTTCTGCTTCGCCGCAGTCGGATAAAAAATCTTAGAGCGGGTAATAAATTCTAAACAACCCACCTATACAGAATCTCGGTATTCTTATTCCCGTTGACTCGGTACTCAGTGCCCAGAGTGGCGAGCCTGTCGACCGGCAACGCTGGACGGTCGATCAGCTGCTGCAGCATGTGTATCATCTGATGGGGGGTGAACGTCTTCACGTCTTCGTAGGATAACGTAGTGCTCGGGTCATCGATTTTCACGATGAGGGCCGATATCGCTTTTGTCATTGTTGTGTCGTACCTGTGAAGGAAATCAGGGACCTTTTAGTGAGGTATAGACTATCTATTAAAAGACATAATATTTTTATGTAATAGGATAAATCTATTAATAAATATAAATGCCAAGTTTGAAAAAGTTAAGTGTGGTCTGTCATTTTGATGGATAACAATTTTATAACAAGAATATTTTTTGAAGAAATTATAACAAATTAAAATATATTAAATGAAAAAAAAGCAGAAAAAGCAGTTAATTTATTAAATGAAATTTATTAAATTAACTGCTTATGAAAAATAAATAGATTCTATTTTTCATAAGCAGTTAATTCACACTACATGTACTGCAACTGAAAATATTAATAACAATTGTTCGAATTGCAATTTGAAATTCACACCAGGCGCGACAAAAACAGCCGATTTCACACATACACTCACGCCTTTTCCCATAGGCATTAGCATTAGCATTATCAGCCTAAATGTTCCCACTGCTGGGACACAGGCCTCCTCTCCATGAGAGGGAATGGGCTATAATCCACCACGCGGGCCCAGTGCGGGTTGGTAGATGTCACATGTCTTCGAATTGTTGGTTCTAGGACATGCCGGTTTCCTCACGATGTTTTCCTTCACCGTTTTTGAGAGCAGTGGTGATGAAATAAATTACACAAAGTAATGCGCCTGGCTGGGTTCGAAGCCACAACTTACTGTTCGTAAGTCGGGGCCTCCACCACTGGGCCACCGCTGCTCTCCCATAGGGGTAGGCTGAAAATACAGACCGCAACCTGTTGCGATCCTTACAACTTCCTTTTGTTTCGTCCACGTTCAGTCAGACTCAACAATCAGTTTCGATACTCAAAAAAAATAAAATAAAGCGTCAGGGTAGCCCGCGAAATTCGTTTTTTGCATGAAAAAGTTAATTCAACGGGATTAAATGAACTTAAGTTCATTCAACGGGATTAAATGAACTTAGTGGGTTTTATTTATGATTTTAATGATTATACTTTTAATCAACATACAACCTGACACTGACCGGCAAATTGCAAAAACGTAAGAAAATTGAATTTCGCGGGCTGCTCTGGAGTTTCCCCTTAGTAAATAACTAATACTTACGCAGGAATAATCGGCGGCATACCGGGCCGGTACAGCCACAGGTCCCAGTCAACGGCATTCAGAGCCACGTTGTCCTTGAAGTAGTTTACGAAGAATGTCTGGAACTGTAATGTTTCCAGCGACTTCTTCCTGAACTCGGTCAGGTACGCTCTGAGAAATTCATCAAACACTTCTGTGGAGAGAAAAGAGTAGGTGGTTCAAGAAGGCTAGTGAATTGTTGTTAGGTACTTTTTAGTTACAAAATATTTAAAGTTATTGTATTGGAAACTGAGGTCGAAGAGCTCGTAGCTAAATAATAACAGCCGCTCGGGGTCGATCTTTAGGTTAAGACGTGCTTGCCTAGGTTGCTCTATGGATGGGTGACCACCCATTACATACCGAGTTTCCTCCGTGCCTCGGAAAGCACGTTAAGCCGTGGGTTCCGGCTGTCATTTGTAGATCTTTGACAGTCGTTAGGTAGTCAGTGGCCCGAAAAGTCTGACAACCAGTCTTGCCAAGGGGTATCGTCAGTACCAGTACTAACTGGGTTGTGGAGGTCAGATAGGCAGTCGCTCCATGTAAAATACTGGTATTTAGCTGCATCCGGTTAGACTGGAAGCCGACCCCAACATAGTTGGGAAAAAGCAAGGCAGATGATGATGTGTATTGGAAACTGAGCTCAAATTCACAGATACACATAGATACACAGACAGATACACACTCACATTGACACACACACATACAAACACACACGCACAACACACACTTTGACATTTGTTGATATACATAGATATCACAAAAACAAAGATTATGTATGCCTGTGATAATAATGACGTTTAAAATACTACCAGATTTAGTGAAAACCTTCATAAATATGACATGGTTGAATGGCACTCAATTTCTATAACTGACTTTTTAAGACCGCACTGAAATTACAAAATCAGTAGCATGTTATAAATTACAACCAAGTTAATACAGCTGCAGGTGAACTATACCCATCCAATTATTGACACCTATAAGCATAAGCATAGCATAATCAGCCTATTAATGTTCCCACTGCTGGGATGCAGGCCTCCTCTTTATGAGAGGGAATGGGCTATAATCTACCACGTGGGCCCAGTGCGGGTTAGTAGATGTCACATGTCTTTGAATTTTTGATTCTAGGACATGCCGGTTTCCTCACGATGTTTTCCTTCACCGTTTTGAGAGCAGTGGTGATGAAATAACTTACACAAAGTAATACGCCTGGCTGGGTTCGAACCCACGACTTACTGCTCGTAAGTCGGGGTCTCCACCAATGGGCCACCGCTGCTCTCAAGCAGACACCTATTGACACCTATGTTACCCTTTATTTAACAGATTTACTCATTTGTGCAAAGATCTTTTCTAAAGACTAATAAATACTTCTTCTTTCGTTCTTTCTTTCTAACTCACCAGGTCCACCAAACAAGTCCTCCAAATATCTCAAGAATAACGACCCTTTCTCGTAAGGAACAGTCGAAAACGCGTCATCAGGGTGGACTCCAGTCAAATTTACTACCAGCGCCGTCAATTTATTCGTAGAACCCAGTACATCATTGACCTAGAACAGAGACTAGAGGGTCAGGACTTACCGGGGCCTCCAGACAGGTCTTCCAAATAGCGAAGGAAGAGGGATCCCTTCTCATAAGGCACTCGCGAGAAGGCGTCGTCTGGGTGGATCCCGTCTAAGTTTACCACAAGGTTCGTTAGGGGACTAGAACTGCCGAAGTGTTGGATCTGTAATTTTGCGCTTTCTGTTATTTTAGTTTTTAAGCGGTTAGCACAACGACGCAGCGAGGTGAGATGCCTTTTGTTTATTTATTGTTTTGGTTTTCGCATTGCACCTTTTTGCAGCTCACTGCGTCGCGTGTTTGTACTTACGTTACGGTTACGTTTAAAGGCCAGGGTCGGGGTCAGGGGGTTTTAAGGGCCAGGGTGTAGAGCAGTGTAACATTATAAAGGTTATTCTACAAAGACTTTTTTTTTAAATGCACATCAAAAAACTTAGCTCCCGTCAATTTATTTACATTAATTAAATATTTTTTACATCAAAATTACTGAGTGCACATCAAATTTGCCAAAGTGTACAAACGTAATACTCACACATATAACAAAATATTTTTGTAACATGTTTTCATCGCAAAAAAAAAGGCATTTCGGCAAGGACAACATATGATGCAAGAGCGAGCGAAGCGAGCTCGGGCCTTGTGGCACCCTGATTCGGACATGTTAGGTTCGAAGGGGATGGCGGGGTCTAGTGAGCGAGCGAAGTGAGCGAACTAAGACATCGTCATCCACTTCGTGTTAGGTTACTTTAAACCCTGCAGATAGAAATAGAAGCCCCGCGCGGGTTACGTCGACTCGGTTTTACTTAAATAAATTGCCATATGCGTTAAAAAAAATAGAAGCTTTGTTTAAAAAAAATAATTACAAAGTTTATTGTGTAGTAGTTATTATTAGATATACGTTCATAATAAATCTCCGCTTTTCAATTAATAGCGATACATCACGAACTTAAATTGTTGCTAAAATAATAATATTTTGAGGTAACTATTTTGCTTTGCAATCAGTATATTTGATTAGCATTGGGATTTTTTTAATATAAAAAGGATGATTTTTTGATTTACAGTTAAATACTAGCCTTTTAAAAATAATAGGAACAGAAAGTTAGTACTAAATTAGTAAGGAGATCCACCCAGACTAAATATTAAAAGAACTTGTGCAGAATTTTATAAGAAACTAGCGGCCCGTCCAGTTTTGCACGGGTGGATTTTTTATTGTTATTATTATAGCCTATTTTACTCAGGGATAATTTAGCATTCTAATGGTGAAAGAATTTTTGAAATCGGCCCAGTAGTTTTTGAGTTTATTCGTTACAAGCATACAAATCTTTCCTCTCTATAATATTAGTGTAGAAGTATTATAAAATATAAAAAAAAAACCCGGGCCGATCCGAAAGGGGCATAATGATAGGTAAACCAATGACATTACTAGATAAAATAAGAAAGGTACATAAAATATTCATGAAAGTAAATATAATAATGAATTTAAAAATGCATAATTTTTGTGCCCAAATTACCACCATTTCCCTAAAATCTAATAAACTTGTAAAACGTGACAACACCATCTTCAGCATTAGTCGGTCCGATTGTCAATTGTTTGTTTATGACGTCAAAACCCGAGAGGCGAACGGAGTGTCGCCACCCGCGCCCCTGTGTTATCACGTAAGTTTTCTAATTTTAGTACATTTTATTTACTTTTTATTGGGGTATTTTTTTTACTTGTTGTCCAAAAAGGGTTACATAATCTCTATACCTAATAATACCCCCAATGATTGAACATGGTTTTTTTAACATATTGTATATAGCCTTCATTTAACACAAAAAACTTTCTACATTTATTTATGACTCACAGCCTCATTTAGTTCTTGAAGCCCCAGCAAACTTTGGAAGTCTCTGCTCCTCTTGGCCTCAACCGAGTCATTGATGAGGGATGCGCCAACCTTCCGCTCCAGGAATACGGTAAAGCCCTCGTTGAGCCAGAAGTGCTCGAAGTTCCTGTTCGTCACCAGGTTGCCGGTCCAGCTGTGCATTATCTCGTGGACTATGACGTCGGCTTGGCTCCTGTCGCCCGCCTGGAGAAGTATAATGTATTTATAAAGGGTGTAACAAGACCCTTAAAGAAGCCGAAAGGCACTTGTTCTCCCCGTCATTGCGATCATTTTTTTTTGTTCTAGACCATACCTGGGAACCTTCTAGTTACAGAGATATTGGGGGTCAAACTTCCAACTTTTTCATAGGTTTTTTTTTTCAATACATTTTTTTAATGCAAGAACTTTATTTTAAATACCTCCACGACTCTCGTCAATCCATCTATCAGCACAATGTTTTGACTGCGTTACATAGAGTACTACCGTAAAACGTAATTATTCACCCCAAAAAAAAAGTCTTTTCCCAGCAAAAATCCTCATTACTGAGGGCCGTGATCCTCCCTTGAAAACATCTTTTCCCTGACGATGTTTCGTCATCTCTGTCTATCCTTGGCCAAATGAAGCACATCATGAAATTCCGTCTCAAGAGAAGCTTCTTCGAGAGCTTTGTCGTCTGGTCGAAAATGCAATGCAATTAATATTACTGAGTAATTGAGTTGAGAAAATGAAAGGCATAGCCATTATAAATGTGTTACTTAATTAGGTTGCTGATCTACTCAACCTTCTTCAGTTTTATTACTATAGTAGTTGTGTTTTAGCATGGCAATAGCGGTCATTGCCCTTTCCCTGATATCTCTTTACACGAACTGAAACCATAAACCATGTACTTATCGTTTCTTCTGTTAATGTTCAGGATCACAATCAATGTCAATTCAGCGGCTATTAACAGTTTTGTATACGTTTTTTAAAACAAAAGATCCAATAAATGTATGTGGTTCAATGACCGCTATTGCCATGCTAAAACACAACTACTATAGTAATGTCTTGATTAAAGATTAATGTAATCCATGATCATCAAAGAAAATTACATTACAATTTATTACTTTTTTTATCAAGTCAAAATCTAATCAGATCATGAAGCATTGATTGTTAATCTCTGTGTTAATTAGTAATTACATTAGTGGGATTGCATTTACATGTTTCGCGCTAGAATTTATAATTAGGTATACTAGTTGTGTTCAACATGCGTTGCAATGCACCTTTTCCTACCTAGCTACCCTCCCTTACCTACTTACCCTACCCACCTGCCTACCCTTCAAAAACCTTCCCTGGCGTATGTAGAATAAATGTGCAAAATTTCAACAAAATCGGTTCAGTACTTTAGGAGTCTATATGTTTCGAACAGAGGAACATACATTGATTTTTATAGGAGTAGATTGATTGGATTTTATTGAGCAGTTAACATTGGGATGACTTGATGACATAAAAGTACGCCTGTAAAGGGGTTTGGAAGTGGTGTAAGACACATCCTTCTTCTTCATCCTTTCGCAAGTTATTTAAAAGTTCAATGTAATAGAGGCCACACCACTAACTGGGCACATGACCAATATTCTAGCAGCTACTCGATGTTCCAACGAAAATTTCAGATGATACTCGGCTGAACGGAGAACAGAACACGCTTACAATAGCACTTGCAGCTTTATTTTGGACCTTTTATGAATGAGAAGGTCTAGCACCTAGAAGACACCCACTATTGCTGAGGAGACATAAGACTTTTCTGGTATAAATATGCAGGTGGAACCGCTGGCAAAAGCTATACCAACTTACCAAAAGCGTAGGTGTAACGAAGGTCAAGCAGGGGTTCTCCATCCCCCCATAGGGGAAGGAAGGCGGCAGCACCAGTAGATCGTACTGCGTCCACTCATATGGACCGCACAGCTTCTCAGCAGCTTGCAGGTATTTCTCAGTCTCCGCGAACTCCCACGCACTGCGCTCGATTTCTTCCTTCTCTGACCATACTTTGGATCTGAAAGAGATGTTGGAATTGAGAACGTTGAGTTTTATTACAAGATTGCACTTGTTGTACGCTCTCTGAGAATCAATCAATTAGAATTCACTTCCAGCACGTGTAGCATGACCACCGTAGAAACCGTAGAATCGGATTTTGTTGACGGAAGAATCCACAAAATGACAGATTGTGTCGACAAAATGACATTTCTTTTGTTGATCTGTCATTTTGTCGATTCTTCCGTCAACAAAACCCGATTCTACGGTGGCCATGTTACGCGTGAAGATTCAATTCTAAGATTCAAATTTCTCAATTAGAATTTGAGGAATGGGCTCCTATTATCGTGGTTGGACAGTTGATTCGGACAGATTCCATGTACATTATGTCCCTGTAACACATTCTAAAACCGTCGATAGGTTATCTACCACATTTCTTGTTTTCTGGCAAATTCATACATCATTTTCCAGCTATCATTTTCCACTCAACTAGTTTATTAGAGGATGTCTATGTGGACAGATTACTGCATTAAAACCTAGGCCCACTCACCTAGGTCCAAGCGTCCTAGACTCCAGGACACCTACAGCGATGGCCACGAGATAAGAAGGCAGCGGCATGGGCTGTCTGAACGTAGTCTTGTTATTTTTCTGCTCCCCCCTCAGTGCGCTCATGAGGACTGTGAACTCCTCAGGAGCCGTCACTTCTGCGTCATAGGTGAACTTGACAGCGGGGGTGTCTTGGCAAGGTAGGATGGAGCGGGCGTGGATTGGCTATGGAGAAAACTTGGAATATCAAATTTTAAGAATGAATGAAATCAGTAGGTAATAATCGCAAAATGAAGGCAGTGCCGCTTGGTGTTCGGCAGTGAGGCGGGCTATGGTTACTCTTCTACCAAATCAAGACGCAAATACTCCGGCCATCCAGTGTAATCGACGTCCTCCATCTTTTAACATTACATACACGTTATTGCAAGAATACAGACCAAATAAAATACACATATTGTAATGTCTATCACAGTATTAAATGTACCATGCATGACCCAACATACTAATTCTATTACCTTTTATTGTTACATTCGATTGTTCTCATATTATTGATATGCTCATTTTTTGTATTGTGATTTGTTTCTTACTATCCCTGACAGCCTCGGTGATCTAGTAGTCGCATGCACGACTGCTGAGCATGAGGTCCTGGGTTCGATTCCCGGGTCGAGCAAATTGTTATTGGGTTTTGCCATTAGTAATTTCTCAGTATCAGTAACGGAGTCCGGATTTGTGCCCGGTTGATAACTATAGGCTCGCCCCCTGTTGCATGGGACTTACACATAACTGGCGAAATGTGGGGTACTAATAAGTACGCACGACGGCCAATCAAGTTATACAAAACCAGTTTATGCAGATCTCTCATTGTATAGGAAAACTATACAAAGGGAGGCCAAGTTATACTGGTACTGTACAGGTTCATGTGCCGCCGTGTGTACACCTCTGCCTAACCCTTCGGGGACTACAGGCGTGATGTTATGTTTCTTACTGTGACACAATATAGTATGTCGATCAAATGTAAATATGTGTTTAGGTATTCCCCGTTAGTTAGATAAGAAGCCAGATGCCAGTTGATCTGTGTACAATACAGATATTTTGTGGCATCTGGTTATATACCAGCATAGTTTAAACTAATATTATCATTAACACTAGAAACGGGATATTTACTATGTTTACTGTTTTCTTTGAGTTCCCGATATTTCGGCGCTGTTGCAAGCATCATGATCACGGATAAACAGAGTTTAACAGATAAAACGGAGTTTCACGTAGTGAAAAATAGTAACACAAAGAAAACAGCAAACATGGTAAATATCCGTTTCTAGTGTTAATAATAGTTTAAACTATAATAATATAATAATAATAATTTATTTATTGGCATAAACACGCAAATACACGGTTGTGAATCACTGGTGCCTGTGGTAGGTAGTGAAACACCTGTGTTACAGGTCACCAGGTTTCCACTCCGAAAACATTTTACAATAAATCAATGTTTTGTACCAATATTTAAGGATGGTTAGCAAATTAAAAGAAACAAAAGTATAACATTAGAGAATTAAAAATAAAAAGCAATATAAGAACAAAAACAATTTAGAATAATTACTTTCATGGTGAGGATGTGTGTGTGTGTATGAGTGTGTGTGGGCTTGCGCGTGTGTATTCATGTTCATGAGTGTGTGTAAGTGTGTATGTGTATGATGTGCCTGTAAATTGGAGATTGATTAAGCCAACACCTGCAACAGACTCTCTGTTGCAGTATATGACTGCTGAAGTAGCCGTGGTAAATATCCGTTTCTAGTGTTAATAATAGTTTAAACTGATAAACTCAAAGCCTTTACTTCAATTAGACCGTTACAGGCAATTTTGAAAGTCAACAACAAAAGGATGAAACTACAGTCCCAGTCACAAGGCATAATAACTTGTGAAAGTACTGTAGTTGCCCAAATGTAGTATAATTTTTTTTTTTTTGTATTTTATCATTATGTATGTTAGTCTTTATGGTATATCTTATGGGCCAAAATAGCCTGAAAATAAATGGATGTTTGTTTTTGTTTTTCTCTGACCTAAAATTTCGAGATAAAGATAATATTATGCCCTTATCGAGAAAAAAGTAGTCATGAACTCTCGATTTCTTACGTCGAGAACTTTCGAAACCTTATTTATTTATGTTTAAACTGACCTGACATTGACTGAATAAATATGGGTGTTTCTTGCCCGATGTCTGCTCTGGGTCCAGCCATTGCAAGGCAGACGCATCAGGGTCCGTGCTGTACTTTATCTTAATGGTTAATCTGGGAAGATAAATAAAAGAAAGTTATTAATTTAATTCCGAGAAAATTTCTACTCATTATGGCGACATTCAAATGCTAATATAATGACAAAATTCTAACTAGTGAAACAGAATCTTAAATTTCGTCTTTTGACGACCGTATCCTAAAACCATCACAAAAATTGTATATAAAACTTTGGATCAACTGTTTTTTTTTTAAATTCTATAAAGGGTGTAATTAGACCATAAACATAGCCGAAAGGCACTTGTCCTCCCCGTCATTGCGATCATTTTCTTGTTCTAGACCATACCTGGGAACCTTCTAGTTCTACGGAGATATTGGGGGTCAAAATTCCAACTTTTTCACAAGTTTTTTTTAAATAACTGTTTTTAATGTAAGGTTTTTTACTTTACACACCTCCACGACCCCCGCACTAGTCAATCCATCCATCAGCACAATGCTTTGAGTACTTTCCATCGAGTCCTACCGTAAAACGTGATTTTTAACCCCAAAAAAAAAGGCGATTCTCAGCAATAATATTTGCGTAAAGTTACTTAGTTTGATGTACAGAACGTTTGGTTGACGGCTATGTGAAGGGTCTGTTTACACCCTGTATTTACACAATGAGATGGACCTAACAGTACACTTCTGAACTACTGTTGACGGAAATAGTAAAAACTAAAGAAAGCCCTTGTCGAAGGATTTACACAATGAGATGGACCTAACAGTACACTTCTGAACTACTGTTGACGGAAATAGTAAAAACTAAAGAAAGCCCTTGTCGAAGGCAAAAAAGTTCAATTTGTTTGACTCATAACAAATTCAGCTACTTGCACTATTGACCGACCGCTTTAATGAGTCCTCGCGAAGATTTCAATTTAAATGGAATATTCTGAAGGTTGATCACGTATTGGTTCAATTAGTATCGTAATACCTACGTGGATTATAGTTATTTTAAAGCATATAACCTGTGGGATATTGTTAGAACTTTGTACACGCTTAATGTGCCTTTGATGGGGCAAGGCGGAGGACTCAGTAAAGCGGTTGGTCTATACTTGCACTAATTGCACTGATTTTGACAGGTAGGGTGCCCTAAAGATGCAACTACACGCTAAAGGACCACAACTACTTTACGAGGTTTTCATCCTCCAGTATTTAAAGACTCCTTGCTGCTAACCTATATCCATGATACTCCGTTTCTAAAATATTATTATCACAGCACCCGTCCGTGGTAGTAGCAGATGACTCTCTTGAGAACCGCACCCCGCTCTTAGAACAACCCATTGTCGGTTCGTATACACATCCGTTAATCATTTCAGGGAGGGTTGATGTGAACTTGTCGTAAGAGCTCTTGGCATCTTTTGGACAGGGTTTACTCGGGTCACCTTCATCTTCGGCTCTCGCTAAGCAGAAGTCCTCATTTCTTACCAAAGAAAAAGGGTAAGTTAGTACCGATTTATTTTGGAAGCAAAAAACCTACCCTTAGGGTATTGGCTTCCAAAATCTGCTGTGGTTTTTTTTTATGCTGAGTAAGAAGCCCTTTAGCCAAAGTAAAATAAATTGATTCTTGATAAAAAAAGATCATCTCGGCATCCAGTTCGATCTAATTTCGACACAGATATTTAAGAAATATTGTAATTTGAATCTACCTCTCCATCTTGCTTGCGCGAAAAAAGTCTTTCAAAGTGAGTTTTTGTCAAATTAAAACATCAATTACACATGAGTAACAGCTCACCATCAACATCCAATGTACTGCAGTTGTCTTGATAAGCGCAAAATTTACGGCCAATTGTGATTAAACTATGACCTTCATTTATAGGCCCTTTTTTTTTCCGGATGGGAAATCATCAAATGACCCCCCCCCCCCCCACTCTGGGCGGAGCGGAGGGGAGTGTCAGACTTGTACTGACTAAAACCCATCCATGTTCCTTCTTTGCCCTTTGTGTTCCAGGGCCACGGTATCTCTTCCGAACAGTCCCGCAACCCTGGCAGGCATCGGCCCATGCGGACCCCTACTTGATTGCTGACATCTCTCATTTATAGGCCTTACCTAATACAAGACGTGCCATACATCAGAAAATACATTAGATCTTTGATCCATATTGCGAAATAAAATGTATTGGTGTGTTCTATTTACATCTACATTTCCATCTATGCCATGGTTATTATATTTTATTAGCCAAATTACAATATACATCGATATCAATTTTAATTGCCTCGCCTAGTCGAAAGCCACTACTATGGATAGGGCCTCGGGTACACAGTACATTGCCCAGGTCGGGCTGTCTTATTTGGTTTTTTCATCAGGAATCTCTCACTAGCAGCCCAGAGCGTGGAATTGTGTCCGGGTGAAAGGGCTAGCCGCCTATTACAAGGGACTTAAACATAACTGGCTACTATAGTCACACCTCTGCCTAACCCTTCGGTAATTACAAGCATGTGTTTTTATAATTTTAAATTCTACCAACGACCTGAACCTGTACTAAAACTGTACCACGGTACCCATTTTGCGGTTAGATATTCTTCGGAGTTCCTAAAACCTATTAAATAATGATGAATATCTTAAATCAACTTACTTTTTCCCTGCAGTAAGGTGCTGTGGCAAAAATATTTTCAGCTTGGACCCCATGTTAGGCAAATGTTGCCCCATTTCGAACAGTAGTGTCGAGCAATCTTCTGCTTGGATGGACTCGATTTTTAGATTGCTTGCGTCTAATATCTGAAATAAGTGGTTTTTATTTAGCGTTGAGCCTAATTTATGGTAAACCCGTAGCTTTTGCCCACGACTTTATTTGCCTGGTGGCCGGAAAATATGCCACGGAAATGTTCTACCGGGCTAAAAAGTATCCTACCGCGGCTTTACAAGCAGAGAGTAACTTTCGCATTTATTTTTTGTAAGTAGGTATGGATTATTATTTCAAATAACAGGAAAAATGTCTTCATTTTTTTTTGGGAACAGGTTTTGACCGCCTTGTTTTGGCTTAGCTGAATATGTATCTCACCATAAATTAAAAAGGTTGGATTTGAAGAAATTGGCCGGCAATAACTATAAACCAGTTTTATGGGTCATCTACTTGGGTTGACCTTTAAAATGCCATTTAGATGTTAGGCATTAAATGCTTATCAACATGTTTTTACTAAGTCGACAACATGTTTCCTGTCCTCCCTGAAATGTGTATTCTCAAAATTCTTAGAACTGTTAAACATGAGCCTGGGTTCGATTCCCGAGTCAGGCAAAGTGTTATCGGGGTTTTCCATCAGGAATTTCTCAGTATCAGTCTAGATTTGTGCCCAGTTTAGAGTAATAGGCGGCCCCTATTACATAGGACTTAACATATTTGGCGAAATAAGGGTTCGGTGTGTCAAGTATCTTGGCAAACCACTTTGATGTTCAACAGTGTTTATTTCATGGCCCCAATTATCTTTACATTTAGTAAAACAGTCGCTCCTGCTGTCTGTGGGTACGCTTAGGTCTTTTAAACCACGCAACGGATTTTAATGCAATTTTCAGGAATAGATATAGTGATTCAAGAGGAAGGTTTATTTATGTATATGTGTATCTTACATTGCACCCGGGCGAAGCCGGGGCGGGTAGACTACATACCTAGTAGATTTTCAATAGATAGAACGTACTACAGTGAAACATGAATGATCTAACCAAGATTTTGTAACAATATTTTTATTCAAAAGAGTGTCCATGGAATTTCTTGCCCATTCTTCTCCATAGAGATCTACGCTTTGGAATGTGCAACTACAGTACTTTCTCAAGTTATTATGCCTTGTGACTGTGACTGTAGCTTCGTTATTTTTTTGTTTTTTTGACATTCAAAAGTGCCCGTGATGGTCTAATTGAAATAAATGCTTTCAGTTCGAGTTTAATAATTTATTAATAAATAAGATTTTCAAGATGTAAGTTCTTAAATAATGTAAACGTTTACATGCCATTGGTAAAATATGGCTGGGCTTTAATGTGTATTACCCATATTTGTAAAACAAATTCTATTCTATTCTATGTCATGACGCCTGCCAGATAGCTAAGTATTATTGATATTTACAATCGATTGCCTCAAAAATGAGTGACATATCGATACTTGCGATTGTAAATTATTATCTAAACTGATATTTGTCTCTCTTATCTCAGACCGCATCATCCCATGGATCTTTTATGCAACTAGAAAGATTTAGTTAGTGCTCCACGTCTTATTCTTGACAATTTTTTTCTCGCGGCTTCTACCGCGTTGGTTTTCTTTGAATAAATAACTCAAATTTGTATTTTTGATCGTATTAAATAAGTAACTCGAATTTGTATTTTTGAGTCGCTGTTTTAACATTTGTATTCGACCACTTAGTATTCAATAGCCCAATTCAGTATTTTTGACACCTTTAATTTGAATTTAATTTCTCTCGTTTAAATACTACTCAAATAAAATTACAACAGATGTACTTAAACTAAGAAATTGTTATTTTATATTTATTGGTTAAAAGACAGATACAAATGAGTTACTTTCGCATCTAGATTTAATTAATAATGGCATAATCATCTACAATATTATAAAGAGGTAGTAAATACAAGTTTTTAAGTTTGGATTTAGGAGATAGGTAATATCCGAAACTCTATGCATCCGATTTGAAAAAATATTTCACTGATGAGAAACTATAACACTATATAAAGGGTCTAAATAGACCCTTAACATAAAAGAAAGGCACTTGTTCTCCCCGCCACTGCGATCATTTTTTTGTTTTAGACCATAAATGGGAACCTTCTAGTTACGGAGATATGGGGGGTCAAAGTTCCAAATTTTTCACAAGTTTTTTTTTAAATACATGTTTTTAATGTAAGATTTTTACTTTACACACCTCTACGACCCTCGTACTATTCAATCCATTCATCAGCACGATGCTATGAGTGCTTTCCATCGAGTCCTACCGCAAAACGTGATTTTTCACCCCAAAAAAAAAAAGTCGACTCCCAGCAATAATTTTTGCGAAAAGTTACTTAGTTTGATGTACAGCATGCTTGGTTGACGGATATGTGAAGGGTCTGTTTACACCTGGTATATAGGGTACGTTTCTTTGACGCGGACAAAGTGTAATTTGCAATCTCCCCAAATTAACGACACTTCTAATTTTGCCATACTCGATCTTTGTTAACTTACCAAATCGTTGATGTCTTGTAAAACATCGAAATCTATCTTAGCCTGACCACTCAAGACTTGCGTCTCAAAGTCGACGTTTAATTTCAACGATATGTGTTTTATTATCGCCAGTTCTGTAACAAGAACACATCTCTATACAATACATCAAGCATTTTAATGAAAAAAAAAACTAGTCAATTGATTGGTTTTTGAAAGTGATGAGTTTTCTTCTCCCAATAAATAGAAATTTTCATTCAATTCAATACAAGGCAAATAATAAGTAGGTACAAGCAGAAGCAAGTCTGTATCCAGAAAAGAGAAAATCGTTTAATAGGGACCCTATCGCATCAGCTCGAGACCTTTTGTCAGGCATAATGCTTCAATTATTCCCACACCATTCGACATTGGCACATTTTGTAGCTACAAGACGTAACATATTAAGAGCGTTAACGTCTTACGGCATTTCATACAAATGACTGAACCGATTTTAATGAAACTTCATACACATAAGCAGGATACATAAGTCTAAAAATTTGACAGAGAAATTTTCGAAAAATAGTGTTACAGCTAAATTAGACCGATTTTAGATTTTCCATAAAACCTATAAAATCTTTTTTTTTTAAAGACATTTCGAAAAGTTCCCTGTCAAATCTTTAGACTTAAATATCCTGCTTATGTGTACCAAGTTTCATTAAAATCGGTTCAGTCATTTCGAAAAAAAATCTCTTGAAAGTTTGTATGAAATGCCGTAAGACGTTAACGCTCTTAACGCCAAAAAACTAATTCTAAAATGTTTTAAAAACTTACCCGGCCGCGAATACGAAGACGGATCAAGAGGACTCAAGCCACCCATGGCTGTGAGTTTGCTAAAACACAGAACAATAACGAAACATGATAGTAAAATACATATTTTTTCGGCCATTGTGAGGCACGTCCTCACTGCACAATGTTTCGAACACAATTGGTACACAGAATGATCAATATTCTCTTTAGCGATAACTAGATGAAAAGATTAGAAAGTTAGGCTTCGTACATAGGAATGGACGAACGTAGCGCTTGTGTTTAACGTTGGAGAAGCTCAATATTAGAGGAGTAAGATTTGTGTGTAGGCGAGCAGTATGAAAGATTGGTAGCTACAGCAATTCAATGTTAACTAAGAAATCGCCCGTTATTTAGACCACTCTCGGCCGCGTTGGCGTGAATAAGGAGTTCCAAACACGAAGCGCGATGCCTTCCAGAGCGTAATATCGACTAATACCCAAGGTCTATGCCGAATAAAAGATTATTATAGAACCGATATAACATGACATAGAACAAAGAAATACATACGCATTCGGACCAACTGTAACAGACTTTTTGGTTAAGAGATGCTCTTTGCAACACAAGCATTGTAAGCTTTCAGTCGACCTTTTTGAGGGAGACCCTTCATAAGCAACATGGGTTCCGTAGCTTAGTGATTGTCCCAGATCAGACAACATTTTTGAACAAACCGCTTGGCCACTACAGCTCGGAGATGCAGATTGCATCTCCTCGATAGGCAATATTGTTTGGAGAAGCGCTTCGCAAATACTGCTTCGTGAACAGGTCTCCTCATCTGTAGATATTTCCGCAGGAGGCTCAGGAATGCGGCTTTCGCAACTTAATGATTGGCTCTGATCAGAACACGTTTTTGTAGAAAGTGCTTTGTTATTGAATCTCGATGATGCCAATAACGCCTCATCAGTCAAAATTTGTTTTGCAAACCCGCAAGCAATGCAGGTTTTACTGCTTGATTGACACATTGTATGTTCCGAATCAAACAATTTTTTTTTGAAAAGGGCTTCGTCATTGGAGCTCATCTCCTCAACATACGACATTTTTGTGAGAAGCGCATCGCTACAACAGCTTCGTGAATGGATCTCCTCATCAGACGACATTTTTGTGGAACACCCTTGGCCACTAATGTGCGTTTTACAGCTTAGTGATTGGCTCTGATCAGTTTTTGTGGGAAGCGCTCCGCTACTCAAGTTCAGCACTGACAAACGAGTCTCCTCGATATTTAAATTTTTTTCGGGTAATGCTTGGCAATTGCAAAGAATGCTTCGTGAATAGATCTCCTCATTAGTCGACATTTCAGAGGGACACCCTTCGAAAGCAATGTTGGTTTCGCTATTTAATGATTCCCTCTGATCAGAAACTGTTTTTATGACGAGCGCTTCGTCACTTAAGTTCAGAGTTGGCAAATGAATCTCATTATTCAACATTAAAGATTTGTTGCACTCTTCGCAACTCGCGTTAGCTGTTTGGATCTGATCACAAGTCAACCTTTTTTTGGGAATGTCTTCTTTACATTCACAGTTTATGCCGTACTGCCCACACACGCAGTCTTTGCAGCCCAAGTTTGGAGTTTGGATCTCCTCATTAATTATCAATTTTACAGACACCGCTTGGCACGCATCGCAATTCGAGGTCTGCGAATGGATCTTCTTAATCGTCGACATTTTTGTGGTAACCGTGGAACTCAACCATAATGAATTTTTCTAGTCATCAGTCGATATTTTGACATAAATAATAGGGAGTGTATTATTTATAACAAGATTTGTCTAAATAACATTCACGACTGGTTACAAACTAATAATGTTCGCAAAAGTTTAATTGTTGACATAGACAATATCAAAACGGATTTTTTGACAAGTGTAAATATTCTTTTTCACCTGTTTTTTTTTTCTTATGCTGTCTGCACACTGGTGGCAAATAGGGTGCAAGAAGATAGCATATCGAATTGATAAAGGGAAATAATAAAGCTTCCGAATAAAACTAAACTTCCAACGATCTGTGGTTGAATGTAATACTAAGCTTGGTCAAAATGAATTACCGGAAAATTTATACAAAATTAACCGACAAAAAATGTTGTATTTAACAAACAAACATGAGCTTATTCAAATTTCAGTTCGAAAAATAATAAACTAAATTTCCAAAAAAAAATACTAAGTTTGCAAAAACAAAGTTTCCAAAAACATGTTCTGCTAAAGTAATCGTTTTCTAAAGCTCTATAACTTATATATAGGATGCAAGAGCGAGCGAAGCGAACTCGGGACTTGGGGCACCCTGACGTTAAGTTAGGTTACTTTAAACCCTGCAGACAGAAATAGAAACCCTGCGTAGCGGGGCTACGCTTTATTACATTTTGATCTTTATTTTATTTTATTTTATCTTGACCTTGATTTTATCCGTTTTATTTATTTTATAAGCCAAACGTAATTTAAGCTGGTGGAAAAAAATTACGTCAGCAAAATGCTGTATTGATTTTCGGTTTTTTATTCGGTCGCTTTTCATATCATATTTTTAAAATTTTCGGCGAAGGGGTACCATCTAGAGACTGATCTTTTACGGCAATCCTTGCTCATCTTTTAAAAGTATAATACGCAGGCCACACCGCCAGCTAGCGAGTGAGCGGACGGGCGAAGCGAGGCGATGGAAACTATATAAACTAAGCGAAGCTTTGGCGAGCTAAACTATGTGGGTTCATACCGAAAACTATGCTCGGACGGGCGAGCGCAGGGGCGGGCGGGAGAGCGAGGGGAGCATTCCGTCTCATTCCTTCTCGCACCGGGTGAGGCGGGCGAGGGGAAAATCGCTGGCATCCTTTGTTCCCATCTGCCCCCTTCGAGCTTGCCACCTGGGTGGTGGCTGGCACTAACTAGTGGCGTTTACCACCCGGTGGTCAATGGCACTTATTTAGTGTCATATGCCCGGTATGCCCCTTTCATAATTATAGTAAGGTGGTCGATTCTCACTACGTACTGGAAAACGGTCGATAATTTTAATGAAAAATCATATTGTGATTAAAACTGAGATAGTAATTGTAAATTATGATTTTTTTTCTTATTTTTCTGTAGTTGGTTAAGTTCTTGTTGATTATTCCATATGTGAAGATATGTATTTTAAACTTATCTTAGATTGTAGAAGTAATGCGACTTTAACATAAAAGAAATAGATAAATTTTTAAATATTGTTTTCATATTTTTTATAGCCATAGAAATGGTCTGAATAATTATTTACTATCTCTATTCATTTTTATTTGGATTCACACGTGAACGGCTGGACCGATTTCGCTAATTCTTTTTTTTGTTCTGTTTGTTATTGTCAGGAGTGGGTAGTAGGTAGTAGGTAGCTGGTAGGTAGGTGGTAGGTAGGTAGTAAGTAGGTAGGTAGTAGGTAGGTAGTAGGTAGGTAGTAGGTAGGTAATAGGTAGGTAGTAGGTAGGTAGTAGGTAGGTAGTAGGTAGGTAGTAGGTAGGTAGTAGGTAGGTGGTAGGTAGTAGGTAGGTAGTAGGTAGGTAGTAGGTAGGTAGTAGGTAGGTAGTAGGTAGGTAGTAGGTAGGTAGTAGGTAGGTAGTAGGTAGGTAGTAGGTAGGTAGTAGGTAGGTAGTAGGTAGGTAGTAGGTAGGTAGTAGGTAGGTAGTAGGTAGGTAGTAGGTAGGTAGTAGGTAGGTAGTAGGTAGGTAGTAGGTAGGTAGTAGGTAGGTAGTAGGTAGGTAGTAGGTAGGTAGTAGGTAGGTAGTAGGTAGGTAGTAGGTAGGTAGTAGGTAGGTAGTAGGTAGGTAGTAGGTAGGTAGTAGGTAGGTAGTAGGTAGGTAGTAGGTAGGTAGGTAGTAGGTAGGTAGTAGGTAGGTAGTAGGTAGGTAGTAGGTAGGTAGTAGGTAGGTAGTAGGTAGGTAGTAGGTAGGTAGTAGGTAGGTAGTAGGTAGGTAGTAGGTAGGTAGTAGGTAGGTAGTAGGTAGGTAGTAGGTAGGTAGTAGGTAGGTAGTAGGTAGGTAGTAGGTAGGTAGTAGGTAGGTAGTAGGTAGGTAGTAGGTAGGTAGTAGGTAGGTAGTAGGTAGGTAGTAGGTAGGTAGTAGGTAGGTAGTAGGTAGGTAGTAGGTAGGTAGTAGGTAGGTAGTAGGTAGGTAGTAGGTAGGTAGTAGGTAGGTAGTAGGTAAAGGCGCATTGCAACGCATAGCTAGTTTTAAATAAAGGCTCCATATATTTGCCATTATTTTACTTAATTTTTATTGCTGTGATATCTAGCGATGTTTTAGTTGTCCAGCACGTAATGAAAATCGACTCCCTTACTATAAATTGTAAAGGGGGCTAGCGGCCACTAGTTAGTTGCCACCACCCCGGTGGCAGCTCGAAGGGGGCGGTTGGGAATAAAGGATTTCTGATGATAAATATCATCTGCCAAAGGACATCTACTAGGCATATCAGGATTTTTCTAAGTACCACAACAACCGGTTTGGCAAATCCACTCTGGTTTCCCGCACACAAAAATTTGCTAACAAATTGTCAAGTGCTAGCCAACTGTCCTCGCGCGCCTCCAGGAATTGCACGCGGAGGCACTACGTCGGAGAGAAACTCCGCTGCCGCGGCAAACCGCCGCTCAGCAGACAGACCTCCGGTGTGATCTCGTGGCGACATGTAGAGAGCGACTGTCGCAACCCCGTGCAGGGCACGCCACTATCCACTATACTGGCGATAAGTCCTCTGTTTGAGGAATGGCTAGAGAGGCGCCACACCTTCCGCCAGACGCAGTTCCTTACCGGACACGGTTGTTTAGGGAGGTGCCTGCACCGAATCGGGCGGGAGGAAACGCCTGGGTGTTTTCATTGTGAGGATCGTCCTGAGGACACGGTGGGTGGAGCACACCGTGGAGGTCTGCTCCGCTTGGGCGAAGCACCGCCGTGTCGGCGTAGCGGCGATTGGCGGAGGCGATCTCTCGCGTCCGGCCCTGTTTTAAGCCATGGTCCAGAGCGAGAGGGAATGGGAAGCCGTCACCTCCTTCTGCGAAGCAGTCATGTTAGCGTGTGCAACTGTGATTGGTTGATAGAATTATCAATAGCCAATCGCATCCCTTGGTTAGCGTTTAATTTACATGCGTCGTTTTCGTTTCCTTAACCGAGTGTTGGTGATACCCGGTTTGGATTTCCGTGCCTTTACCCTAGGCAGTTGGTGGACCTTGAGTGGGTTCTATTGATGCTAGTCAAAACTTTTCGGGTGCCTTATTATTATTTATTAATCAATAAATTCAATTGTGATAAATAATAAGTTAAGAACAGACGCCTGAACACTCTCACTGCCACTCATATAATAGAATTTTCAATCCAACTAGCCATGCGGGCCGCTGGCTGGCGCATATTTTACCATCCGCACAAGCCACGGTATCATAGCTATAACAAGTGCTGCGCCCGATGGGTGCCAAAACTTATTCAGCACAGCATAAGGTAGTGTGCCATACTCGAAAAATTACGACCTGTGGACTGTATGTCAGTTTAATGTTTCTGTAGCTAAAATGGTTAAGGTCCCTTTACTGCCCCATCCTGAAAATCCACCCTGAGTAGTGCAAAGATGTTAATCACTTGGTAGGTTACTTTTCCCTTTCTTGAGTGTACATAATTTTATACTAGTTCTACTATTCCATAATTTTATAGTGAGTGTTTATGAACTTCTTGCTATTCAATGTTTTATTTTTATCTCTGCTGTTGCTAAGAGAACTCTGGCTGTTCAAGTATTTGCACTTGAACTCTGCAAACAAATGTAAATAGCGAATGCCCTCTGAATTTATCCTGCAACATTCAGGTCTAAGATTGCTAACTAAAACTTTAAAAAAACTGATAATTAAGTACATTTCTAAGATATTAACAAGTTAATATTACTTACAAACATAGTATAGTGAAATATTACATAAGTAACTCTAGAAATCAGAAGTTCTGTTCTGTTTACAAAGTGTAAATATTGTGGAAATCTTATCATTAAAATTATAAGTTTATTGAACTGTTCAAACACTTAAATTCATGTAAAAAGGTTAGGTTCTATTATATTGCACAAACTTACCTTTCAACTGGTACTAAAGAGTAGATATACTTAATATTTATAGCTCACTACTAAATAAATTATTGTACGTGTTGTTAATTTGGTAAAACTTGGAAAACTATTTCCAGTTCTCTGCTTGACGCGGCACTTTTATTTGTTGCATTAGTGCGTTTACGTTTAGTAACTTTGTTCAAAAAGATGCAATGCAAATATTTAAAATAATATTCATCAAAAAAAATTATTTGCAATCAATTAGAAGTATAAATGAAATATTTCGTTGTAAATAAATATTCTTATAACCTTATAAGAATTTAAGAATTTGAAACCTATATGCACTTTTGCACTTTTCGGTGAATATCACTACTCGTATAAAATCGAGCAAAAACTAAACGACTTACGGCTCTGCTGTATTTGTTGACATGGTGGTACGACTGATACGCAAAAACCCTTTGGTGTCAAAAACCTTCTGCTTTAAAAAAACACTATAATGGTTTTTAGGTTGTTTTAAAATAACTGAACATGTTCGTTGCCTCATATTTAAAATATTATTTCGTAAATTTAGTTGGCAAACCCGCGTGACTACTTTACCGGAGAATGACATTTTGTTTTTTTTTTTTTGTTGACTTTAGGGCCCACACAGAACATTAATACTCTTGCGAGCCCGAGACCATGGACGTATTATGGAGGACAGATTCTATTGCTGCTGCATGCAGGTGTCACTATTCGGCAAAGTGCTTACTGTTACAAGCGTGATAGACTGGGGTGAATCTTAACTCGAAAACGTATGATCTTTCTCTGGTTTTCGTTTGTCCATTCTTTCAGAAATTAGAGTAACTATGCACAGAAGCCTCAGAGTTTGATGACAACTTAGGATGCAAGAGTGAGCGCAGGGAACTCGAATAACACCCCAATTTCCAGAAGCCAATAACAATTAGGCCACAGTGAATGCTGTAGCGTACTGTCAAAAATATGCATGACATATGACATTTCTGATCTCACTCACTGTCATGTCGTAAAATGAATGTCAACAAATTCCACTTTTATCGAACAACAACGGATGGACGTCGGGATATTTGTTATTAGGTTTTTGTTTAATATTTACCGTTCTGATGTTCAAAAACGGTAAAACGTACTAAAGTGTATTTAAAAAATAATAGTGATAAGTAGTGTTCTCATTCTTCATAAAAGCCCAAATGTGTTTGTGAATATGTTGTCGAGATTTCACCATTATCACGGATCAAATATTATTTTATTCGAGGATAATACCGTTGCGTATAGAAAAGCGAGCTTTGCCCATGGGTTAACCTTTAGCGAGAAACCCCTGCTACCTGGGGAAATATTTCTGGTGGAAATTGAGAAAACTGAACGCGGTTGGAGTGGTCATATGCGACTCGGGCTGACTTTGCTCGATCCTCAGACGGCTGCACTGGGTGATAAAGGATTGCCACAGTATGCGCTACCTGATCTTGCAAACACTGGTATGTCATGGATATTTCCTATTTCAAAGTCACAGAACAATGTGCTTGTAGAACTTGTGAATCAAGTAGCTAATGGGCGGAGAGAGAACGAGCCGCGCGTGTCTGTGCTGGGCGACGGGCACGTTGTCAAGACGCCGCGCGGCTTCGTGTCCAAGATGGTTCTCAGACCACAACTACTATCACAGGGTGGAGTTCCACAAGGCATATTACCAATGGATGCTGGCAGTCGTATTGGAGTTATGTTTGTCCCTTGTGCCAAAGTGAGTAAAGATGAGCAGGACTTAGCAGAGATGCATTTTATAATAAATGGAGAGGACCAGGGGCCTTGCACGAAGGCTATCCCATACACCAGGGGGCCCCTACATGCAGTTGTGGATGTATATGGCACTACCAAACAAGTGAAGATTGTTCAACTGTACGGAGGTGAGTCAACCATTGTTATTGAAACTACTCAATTGTTGAAGTTTTAAGTTTATTTTGTTTACAAAAACAAAAATATTTGAAATTCTTTTTAATGCAATTTATATATTTTAAATTCTTTTCTCACTACTTGGTGAAAGTAGTTGAATCTCTGGAAGTGCATTGTGTTGTTTATTTAGTTGTTTATTAATCATTAACACGATTTTTATTATTTATTTCAGTGAAAACATTACAAAGTGTTTGCAGGGATGCAATTCTACAATATGTGAATAATGGCTCGATAAAGGCGTTACCTTTGCCTAAGTGCTTAAAAGACTTTTTACTTTCATAGAATTGGGCTTAAAGCAAAGTGTAAAATGTTTGACAATAAGGCTGTTAAACAACTGTTCTTTTAAAAACAATGACTGGGTGATATTGTAACTATTTAAATTTTATATTTCAAATTTAGATCTAGAAATGTGTGAAAATCATCATGAAGTGGATATGGGCAAGAGAGTGGTGCAAAAATTGATATTTCTTATGACAAAACTAGTATTAATTTTGAGGGTCAGAAACATATTTAAAAATATGATGCGAACTTGATGTAAATGGGTAAAAGGTACAGTTGGAGTTGAATTTATTAATCTACAGCTCTATTGATGTTTTTTAGAACATATAGACAAGAATGTGTGTAGATAGACTATCGTATTAATAGAGTTTGTATACCTCTTGGTTCCTAAAGTTTAAATCCAATGTTTAATTCTTGAATGTAATTGTTGTAAAACTTGGACCATATATAAACAGGAACCATATTCACAACTTTGGTTTTTATGATTGAATATTATTTTTAATTATATTTACTACCATTGTGGCTCAGAATCAGAATAGGGGTTGAACCTCATCTGGCAGACAAAATCACACTTTCCATACTTGTATTATCCTTTTCCTTGAATCCTTGTCTGTCGCTCAGTACCGTCATTTACTAGAGCGAGAAACAGAGTGGGCATGCTATCGCAAGCGCTAGTATCAGCGATGCAATCGGCAGCACGTTCTTACGAGGATAGGAGCATGAAAAAAGTGATTCAAAAATTTCTTTTTTTTTTCTTTTTATTAATTCCGTGCTGTCCGATGAGGTTCAGCCCTAAACCTAATTACAGGAAAATACGATAGTTGTACCACCAATGAATTATTTGGCAATAACAACCTGTGATGTCACAATGATCAACTCAATGACTCAACTTTTTATTGATTTCAAAGCAAATCAAAAATCTGATTTTACTGTGAATTGAAAATTGATTGGGTTTTCCAGTGTAAAACTAAATGTTATTTTAGAGAAGTTGTGTCTTGGAATTATTGGCTAATGGTGCAACTACCCTATTGCAACAATAGTACAGGTCTGTATGTTGTTTAGGATGGCTCTTGAAAACTGTTTTTTTTTTAATAAGGATAGAGCGAGACAACATTAGTTGACAATTAAAGGACAAAAAGAGAGAAGAAATAAAATATACCCGACAAGACCATCAGTAAATACTAGACTATTATTAATACATTATGTGTCACCCAAGAAATTGTAAATGGTTGAAGGTTAGCTTTATGTATGTGGGAACTAAGTACGAGTATGTTGATGATTGAATGTTAAAATTTCGCAATAATTGAATGAATGTGCACATTATGACCTTAGAATTTATAAAAAACGTATGTACCAGTGATTTGTATGGGATTCTTACACTGTTTCGGTTCGACACATTCGACATGTATTTTGAATACTTTAAGAAGTTACCGACAACACATATCCGGCTTTCTTTCGACCCGTGCCGATCAGCTTCTACCATCATTAAATCATATAATTATTTGGGTCGGGTCGGTATCGGTACCATAAGGGATAATTTAAGAGCGAGATCGGCGCCGCTTGCGTGCGCCGGTCGGGCGTTTCGGTGTCCATAGACTTGTATGATAGTGTTCACTGTTCAACGTGCGCGTGCGCCGGTCGTTAAAATCGCACGTAATGATGTAACGAAACGACTCTCTTAAATAGGCCTAAGAGTTAAGCCACTTTCCCGAAAGTTAAATTTTGTAAAATTTTGCCGCTCGGCTGTGCCGACCCGGACAGGTGTGTAGCATCCCTAACTTGTGCAAATGTAATTTGTACAGTTAATTTGAACAAGACGTCATCATTAATTTATTCAAATATAATTGTAATCTTACAATTTTAATGAAATGCTGTCTTAATGATTTTCATAATTGAAAAGTTGTGAATAGTTAGGATGGAGAAACAAGTTAAGTTTTTTAACAATTAAATCTTAGTCTTAATTACGCTTTTCCTTGGTAGTGTTAGCTGTTTTTAATTTTTAACAACCGAGAAAGAAGCAATAAATGGTAGCAAACCACTGGTTTAAATAATTTTGATCTGCAGTAGTCAACTTTAAGGAAATCATTGTTCAACTGAATAAGGATAGACAATGTAACATTTATTAAATACTCCATGGACAACCAAGTAACATTATGGAACAATTATTATCAACTATTGTCTATGATGCCTCTCTTATTTTAAAGCCAAGGGCAAAGGAGACTACAACAAGTTTTTCATGAGGTGGGTAGCTACCTGTGAAAAGAAAACATTTTTTTTTCTCTTCAAATAATGATGTTGTAGCATTCGAAAGTGTAAAAATTAGTGTTGTTTTAGAAATGTTAAAGTTGCTAATAAAATTACAAACATCATAAAATAATACAACATAATTATGTCTTTAGTTTTAAAATGGGACAACGTTTCAAGCCAAACCCAATTTACGAATTTAGACTAGTTTTTCCAGTGTGTAAGAATACATTTTTCCACAGAGGCCGAATCAACCAATCGCAGACAAGTATATACCCGATGTTCATTTCAACGAATGTGATTGATTGAGGTCTATTCCTGTACGTCTCCTCGTTCCGTTTGCCTTAGCGGAAAGCACCCTTAGAATAAGATAACACTTGTCTAGACTAGGAAAAGTCAGAACATAAAAAAAAAAAAATTAGCTATTTTTTAACGGTACCTCTGCCACGAAAGACCACTGTGTTCGCGCGGGTCTTGAACGAGCTTTATGCCCGCCCTTCCCTTAGTTGGTTCTAGTAGAGCTTAGGTCTCCGGCCGCTAGGTACCTGCTCCGATATTCAGGATTTTCTTTGACTAAACGTCCCAAAGAGCTTCGAAAGAACTAGTTTTGTCCCAGGCCACGCCAGTTTCATCTAAAAATTGAGTTTTGTCAATAACAACGACATGTTTGCCAAATATTTTTACCACAAAATTGTATATTTTCGTTGTGATACCTTTGTATATGAATTTTTTTTTCATTCCATCGTAAGTTATTAGAATGTAAAGTTCGTTCATGTTACGATACTTTCATTATATTTTATAAAAACAATGGCTGTAGGTGTATTATTTTTGAAACCTGGATTTGAAGTTAGAGTCGGTGTAGACGAGACTACCAATTCTTCGTATCAAAAAGCAAATATACAGAAAGTGCAATGCAACGCTATTGTAGACATTTTTTAGTGTTGTTGTGACTTTATACAGGCTGGGAGGGACACCGACGCAGAAACGGTTACAACGTATTCAGTCAACATTCTGAACCCAAAAAAAAGACGATCTTTTTTTAAATCTTTTATTTTCTACTCTTTCTGGTTCAAATATATGAAACAGCTGATTTAAAAAAAAAAATCCGATGAATAATTTCTATGTATGTATGGGGGTTCAGAATGATGTACTATGGACACTTTTAACGTACACATCTTGCTGCATCGTTCTCACATAATGTACCATCTCAAAGTGAATGATGTAACCAAGGTTTTGTTAAAGTATTCTGATTTAAAAGAGTGTCCATGGAGTTTCTTGCCCGTTCTTCTCCATAGAGATCTACGTTAGGGAATGGGCAACTACAGTACTTTCACAGTTTTTGTGCCTTGTGACTGGGACTGTAGCTTTATTTTACTGTTGCCTTTGTTTCGACAATTCAAAAGTGCCTGTAACTGGCCTACTTGAAATAAATGCTTTGATTTTGATTTTGATTTGTACTGAATATGTGGTAACCGTTTGTACGTCGGTGTCCCTTCCACCCTGTATTAAGGCGTAAAAGAGCCATACCTAAAATAACACTTCAAAAATGTCTACATAAGCGTTGCATTGCACTTTCTGTTTATTTGCCTTTTGGTATAAAAAATTGAAAGTCTGTCTTTTTGATAACAGCATACATTTTTTTCCGGGAAAACTCAATGTATCGCACTCAACTCATGGATACATTGAATATTAAACGGTTCATGGAGGTATTCAAAGTAAAATTATAAGCTTAAAAACTACCTAGTATTTAAAAAAAACTTTTGAATAACTTGGAACTTTGACGTCCAATGTAACTAGAAGGTTCCCAGTTCCCAGGTATGGTCCAGATCAAAAAACCATTCGTAATGACGGGAAGAACAAGTACCTTTCAGCTTCGTTAAGGGTCTATTTACACCCTTTATATGAAAATATGACCTGGGCAAACTACCTATCAATATGCCAATAAAAAAACTTCTATTTCTTTATGAAGGCCTCGTCTACACCAGCTCTATTTAACTGGTAGCTATCGAATATTATTATTCAATAAAATTATTTTGCCTATCACATAATGGATTTTAATTGAAACTCGCATAAAGTTACTTTTAATACTTTTATTTAATAAGTTAATGACACTTAAGTGAACTAAAACATTTTTCTTTTAAACTAAATAAAAATTATTAGTCAAGTGCTCTTAAAAAATAACTAGCATGAGTCTATGACGGTCCCACTGCTGGTAAACCAGCTTCCTCTCTGTAATAGGTCAAAAATAACTGCTGAAGAAAGAAAAGGAACATCTATTTGTCTAAATCGGCGGGTAGAGGCAGAGTATAGGGTACTATTGTACCACTCTCCGAATCAAAATCTCTGTAGTCCAACAAATTATTGTGTTCAACGTGATCACACCAGTAGTCTACGTACTTGGGGCTTAGAGTCCCTTTCCAGTGCTGAAAACATACAAGACTATTATTTTTATGAATAAAATACGTTAAACGTTAGGTAGCTATGCCTTGAAGCTTCAAAAATGTAAAGTAGGTAAATCTGAAGTATATGCTGGTTGGAACTTTCCTCAAATAAAAAAAAAAAACTGGGATTAAAATACCCTATTAGGTAAGGACGTATTTTTGCCACTTCTTTTTGCTCTTACCTGTCGCTGTTCTTTTTTTAACCCCCGACGCAAAAAGAGGGGTGTTATAAGTTTGACCGCAATGTGTGTGTGTCTGTCTCTGGCACCGTAGCTCTTAAACGAGTGAACCGATTTGGATGCAGTTTCTTTTATTTGAAAGCTAATTTCTTTGGACGTTTTATCAAAATCAGTGCAGCCAGTTACTAGTTATGGGGGATGAAAGTGGGTATGAAAAATCGAATATTTTCAAATATACTCAAGTGGGGTATCAAATGACAGCGAATGATGTGTATATTACAATTAGACTTGTAATATCAAAATCAGTTCAGCCATTTTAGACATGGCGGTGAAAGTGGTGATGAATAATCGAATATTTTCAAATATACCCAAGTGGGGTATCAAATGAAAGGGCATGATGTGTATATTACAATTAGACATGTTTTATCAAAACCGGCTCAGCCAATTTAATGACTTTTCAAATTTTTGTTCGCTTTTTTTTGTTACGAAGGAGGTTTTTTAAATTTAATTTTTTCAAAGTAATAATTTATCATCGAATCAGTATTGTAAAGAGTAACTCATTGGCTAGTTACTTAAAAAACAGCGGGAATATTTAAGCATTTACCACAAAAAATGCTTGAATTTGCGTGAAAAATGCATGTCGACAATAAAGGTAACTAAAACTGTTGTTAAATTTAAATAATTATTATATAAAATTAAACAATCACATTAAATTTAAAAAAAAACTCAAATAATTTGGCTGTATTGTAGATCGTTTTAGAGGAATCTATTTACTAATTTGATAATCCGCGTTTGTTAATAAGGCAAGTACTTTTGGGAAAAGAAAATTAATAGTAACTACCCAAGTATGTGTTAAGTGCCTAGTGACTAATGACGGTGTCTTTGTACTATAATTGAAATGATGAAGTCAGATTGTGCGACCCATCTTGAACAACAGTCCAAATTGAATAAATTACTCCAACCTAATTTGCCCAAAATTACCACGACACGAAGAATCAAGCCGGTAATTTGGCCTGGCTTAATATGTGAATCACGTGTGTGTCAGTGAAAATTACAAAGGCACCAACCAATCTATTATCTAGCTGCATATTAGTACATTCATCTCGGTTCTCAAGGCTCCCCAGACAATAGGTAAGTTACATAATAAGAAAGTTATTCATTTGTCATTGTGTCAAGTCTACTAGAATTCTTACACGCCAATTAAAACTAGAAACTTGAACTGCAAGTTAAAGACGCATTTGTACTATTGTTAAAGCTCCTCAGTTATTTCATTTACAGAATACTTAAACTGGTACAAAATAACTGGCCAAAAACACAAAAAAGTGTCAAGGTTTTTAAAAAAAACTGATGTCTATGGTCCTTGATCTTGAATCCGGAGAAATAGAACGTTGAAGTTGAAGCAATAGAGAAGTTGAAAAGTGCCAGTGGTTACTCACATCACGAGTATGCTCAATCCAGATCACGAGGACCAGATGTGAGTACTTGCTGGCAAGGTCCCGAGCCATGTTTAGGTACTTATATGCACTGTGCTTCTTTCCGCCTATGTACTTGTAGTAGGCAAACATCAGGCAATATCTAGAAATTAACGCAGGCATAGTCAAAATTCGTTTGAGTCACGCTCGTGTCAAAATACAAGGTGTATCCTACCCTCCACGAAGCCGTCAACTAAGTCACATAACATCACGCCTGTAATCCCGAAGGGTTAAAGCAGAGGTGTTCCTAGTGTAATAGTACACCAAAATTTTGCCAGTTGTGTTTCAGTCCCATGTAATAGGGGGCGAGCCTATTGCCATCTATAGGGCACAAATCCGTGGCTGCTTCTGAGAAATTCCTGATGGATAAACACAATAACAAATGCCCGGCCCGGGAATCGAACCTGGGACCTCATGCTCTGCAGTCGCGATTGAGACCACTATCTCAACGGGGCAGACAAAACTGCCTACAGCTAATTACGGCCACTGACAGAGTAGTCACTTGAAATTCAGTTTAAGAAATATTTTTGTTTAGTCGTACTTTTATGTCGTACTTTTATGTCGATAGACGTAAAAAAAAAAAAAACAAAGAATACACACCGCTTTCACACTTACTCTTATGCGTACATGAGACGAAGTGTGAAAGTGGCGCCGGTGACTGAAAAGTTATGTACTAATCTGTAATCGGTTATCGTGGTCCATACATGTGATGCGGAGGAATGAGGAGAACGTTGAGTATGAATGTAGATAGTAGGCTAGGTGTATGCTATAATAGCAGAGGAAGCAGTACCGGCGTTAGGGCCACTGAAGCCCCGGGTAAGAATATTGTGGCGCCCTCTTAAGGAAATCATTATCAAGTGTTAATTTTTTGCTGAACCAATGTGAACGTAGGTATAACGTAACGTTTCCCGTGTCAGTCCCATACCTTGGCGCCCCTCCCAAATTTGGCGCCCGGGGCCGTCGCCCCATCGCGCCACCCCTCCCCCGCACCTAACTTTAAAGCAAAGAAAGGAGGGAGACCAAAGAAACGATGGATGGATTATGTGAAAGATGATATGGCTAGAAAACAGGTGACTGCTGAGATAACGAGTAATAGAGGTTTGGAAGAAGAAGACATGCTGCGCCGACCCCAAAAAAAATGGGATGAGGACAGGTGAATGATGATGATGAGACGTCCTCATCACGTCTATAGTGTCTAGCTAATTTTACTTTGTATTTAAGTACTTAGTTATGGTACTACCTTGATTTATGAATCGGAGTTCTATCACATGCTTTTTTCATATCTTTGAACAGTGATTTGAGGTGTTTCTCCAACACCACGACTTTTTTAAAATTCTTGTTGTCCATCTGTCAAAAAACGTAAACAGCTATATGAGTAATATATCTATTTGTAAACTTTTATTGAATTTCGAATATAGAATTAATTCAGGCGGAAGTTTATAACGGACATAATAAAAACTGTATGGATTGTAATACAAATCAGCTCAATTTTCTATGCTGTAATTAACTATAATAAAGTCAAGGCTGAGTTGATTGAAAAGCCGGAGAGGAAGGAAGCTGCAAGGTTATACAAGCGCGGTGGCGGTCGGTCCGTATGACATTCGTTATAGATTTAGAGTAAGGAAATCTGCCGAATATTTAACTTCAGGATTCTGGTATCAACCCGTTCGGTTACCGAGTTTAGTCGACGGCTGTCATTTCAGAATAAATTAAACACTGCCCTCCGCAGGCGCGGTCACAGCCTAAGTCTTTGCCATAGCCAGAAATTTGGTTGGGGAGCGATTGGGGGGGGGGGGAAACAACTTTTGAAAAACGAAATTATATCATCAACCATCGCGCGCTGGATTTAAATAAAAAAATCAATCAAGGGGGCTTAAGGTTTATTTCCGGGAGGTGCTTCTTTAGCTTTCAGAAATTGTGTCAGTTTGTATATGTATACTGAAAAGGACGCAGAATGTCAGAGCGAGCTCGAAAATTTTAGCACTATACCGGGTAGGTTAGATTTTCTTTTGATCATTCATACAGGAGTTGTGTAGGTACCCATGCAAGAGCGAGCGAAGTGAGCTCGAAAATTTTTGCGTCCGTCCTCGGATAATTAAGGTTCTTTTTGTTCTTTTATACAGGAATGAGTATAGGAGGAAATCTGTCAACTTGTGGAGAATTCAAAAGTTCAGGATATATTAGCGAGTGAAGCGAGCTGGAAAATTTTGGCACCACTTCTTTTTTTCATTTATACAGAAATGAGAATAGGAGCACTCTGTCAACTTTTGCAGACTTGAAAAAATTTAGGATGTATTGGCGAGCGAAGGGAGCTAGAAAATTTTTGCATTCTGCCTCGGATAGGTTGATTTCTTAATAGTAATTGTCGGATATTTCGGGGAGTTGAACCAAAACGCCCCCCCTGCCTACGGCCCTGCCCCTGAGATAGTAAGATTTTTCAAGTTTTAAGATGAAGAAAACGCAAAAACGAGTGAAGCGAGCCGGACCTCTTTATTTTATTTAAATCAATGAGTTCAGAAACATGATCACGATCAACCTAGGCCCAACCCAGGCGGGGTGGTCATGACGCCCGGCCATGACCCCCCCCCCCCCCTGGGACCGCGCCTGGCCCTCCGTTTAGTCGCCAAAGTATCAAAGCGTGCTTTTTTTTGTTGTTTTCAATAACTAACCGACGTAATAAGTGTTTATTAACCTTTTCCTTGCATGCCGAAGGATTTTGAAAAAAAGTCGCTCAACCAAAAAAAAACCGGCCAAGTGCGAGTCGGACTCGCACACAAAAACCGGGTTTCCCACTTTACTGTAGCGTTTTATAGAAGAAACCTACTCTCCAAATTTCAACTGTGTGGTGGAAAGGAGGTCCAATACTGCCAACAGTCTCGAAGTAAAATGGCTGGAACATACGGACGGTCAGGACGAATCTATAAGGATTCCGTTTTTTTCCATACGACACTCACCTCTCTTACAAGCGTTATGAGAAGACCCTCGACTAATCGAATGACTATCATCATGTTGAACTCATGCGTGCTTAACTTCATCGACATCAGCTGTTTGATCTTCTCCTCCCATCCGACGGTCCTCTCCCATGCACCTACTCGGATAGTTCTGAAAAATAAGAAAGGGATCAACGAAGTTTGATAGGCTCTTAGACCGGTTAACGATACTCAAGCATAGATCTCGCCTTGAGCGTAGATTTAAAGCCATTTGATTGGTTTAATCGAGCTTTAAGTTGAGTGTTTACATCCTTCTGTGATATGCCTTAGAAACATTGACTTAAAATTATTATGAAAATTTTGAGTATGTAAGTAGATGGCTATAAGAGTAGAGAAATACCAAAGAAACGTAGGATGGACTGTGTGAAAGATGTTATGGCTAGAAATAAGATGACTGCTGAGATGTCGAGTAATAGATAACTATGGAAGAAGAAGACATGCTGCGCTGACCCCAAATAAATTGACATAAGGACAGGAGAACGATGATGATGAAGGTTTCCACGAATGTTTGGATAATGCAATAAAATGTATCAAATAAAATCCTTGAACCTAGTAAAATAATGTGGAAAGAGATTTTAATAGATCAAATATCGTAAGTCTTCTTGTATTCGATTCAATAGTATTCATCTTAATCTAAATAACTTGGACCCAGTATAGGTAAGATCGTTAGCAGCTACCTTTGAATGGCTAAGAGCACACACGACATTTCTAAAATTATAACCAACAGTATAGATAAGCTTTCAGAAGCGAAGGGTCAATTTTTGTAACAGGTCAGCCGGAGTACATATATTTAATCTGATTATATTATTTGCCTATAGTATACTGACTGTGCCATTTTCCAAAAGGAATCCGGTAGGAATCGAGTTGTATGTAACCTTCGCCACTGCAAGCTTTACATTGGTGGTGTTAAAGCTAGCTAAAATAATCAAACTAGTTTTTTTTCACTTGTTGATCATAGCATAGCATAGCAGCAGCCTATAATGTTCCCACTGCTGGGATACAGGCCTCCTCTCTATGAGAGTGAATGGGCTATAATCCACGACGCGGGGTCGAATTTTAGGTTCTAGGACATGCCGGTTTCCTCACGATGTTTTCCTTCACCGTTTTGAGAGCAGTGGTGATGAAATAAATTACACAAAGTAATGCGCCTGCCTGGGTTCGAACCCACGACTTACTGCTCGTAAGTCGGGACCACCACCACTGGCCCACCGCTGCTCTCACTTGTTGATTATGTCCACGTAAAACAAGTATTTTTTTTTACTTTGATAGGCTAAGAAGTAAAACGTGCCAATAAAGAGTGAACAGAATAATTTTAGCTTACACCAGCCACATGCAAACGAAGAAATTCCAAGCGGCTTCCGGTATTGTGGTCCTAAGTAAGGCATCTCCCTTCTTCATGTAAAACGTCTCACACGCCGTGTAAGACTCCACGCAATATCCAGTGTCGAGCATAATCACTATTGCATAGTAATAGTACCAGGTTTCGGCTGGAAAATATCAATAGTTTTTTTTTTGTTTTTTAATAAATTATCGATAGCAAGAAGTTATTTTTTTATATATTTATTTTGTACCCTATCACAATGTTTGCTTATTTAACCCAAAAGTTGACTGGTAGAGAATGCCTTGTGGCATCAAGTCCGCCTATGTACCTCTATTGTACATGAAGTTTAAATAAATAATAATATTGGAAAACTTTTTGTAGTAAATACCAAGGTAGAAACCAGAGAGCCGAAAGTATTGACGATAAGTCTTACAATAACATAACTGGGTCGTGCAGGTCACGTAGGGAGTCGTTCCATGTACCTAAAATACTGGGATTCAGCTGCATCCAGTTAGTCTTAGTTTGGAAAACGTCAGAAAATGATAATACCAAAGGTAGATCGTAATATTTTAAATTATTTTGATAGGTGTGGATTCAGGCAGCTCGCGATATTGATGCCTAACTACGTCAAAAACAGAGCTGATGTAGATCAAACTGGCTTAGAACTTGCCGTCATATATGGCACAACATTTTACAGGGTGGAAGGGACACCGACGCGAAAACGCTTACCACGTATTCAGTACATCATTCTGAGCCCCCCCCCCCCCCACATATAAATTTTTCATCGATTATTAAACAAAAAATCTGCTGTTTCCTACAAAAAGTGCAATACCTACACGGTTAAAATGTATGGAACAGCTGTTTTTTTTATAACCGATTAATAATTTCACAATTTCAGCGGTCACTAGGTGGACCGATGACCTGGTAAAGGTAGCAGGGATCCGCTGGATGCGAGTCGCACGGGACCGGTCAATGTGGCGACACTTGGGGGAGGCCTATGTCCAGCAGTGGACGTGTTTCGACTGAAATGATGATGATGATGGTGGTGGGGCTCAGAATATCATCATCATCTTCCTGCCCTTGTCCCATGTTACTTGGGGTCGGCGCGACACGTCTTTTTCTTCCATTCTTCATTCCTCTGTCAATCGTCACGCTATCATTTACTTCTTTATCTTTCATATCATTCCTCACACAATCCAGGCAGGCATCGGCCCATGCGGATACTTGGTTGCTGACATTTCTTTGAGGCGCGCGTGGAACACGAACGCGCCGTCGACACGGCCTCTCGTCATAAGACGGCCACAGGCCCGCGCCTACGGTGGCCGGGACCTACCATGTGAACCCCGACGCCCACGGTGTCTCCCGCGGCGGCTGGGACGTGAGGTTATTTCCCTCTCTCGTCCCGCCACCTCCTTCACTAGCATGACTGCTTCACAGAAGGACGTGACGGCTTCCCATTCCCTTTCGCTCCGGACCATGGCTTGAACCAGGGCTGGACGCGAGAGATCGCCGCCGCTAATCGCCGCTACGAGGACACGGCGGTGCTCCGCCCAAGCGGGGCAGACCTCCACGGTGTGCTCCACCGTGTCCTCCGGACGATTCGGTGCAGGAAACTCCCGAAACAAACGTGTCCGGTGAGGACCTGTGTCAGGCGGTAGGTGAGGGCGCCGTGGCGCCTCTCTAGCCACTCCTCAAAGAGGGGACTTATCGCCACTATGGTGGCGTGCCCTGCACGGGGTTGCGACAGTTGCTCTCTCCATGTCGCCATGAGATCACGCCGGAGGTCTGTCTGCTGAGCGGCAATTTGCCGCGGCAGCGGAGTTTCCCCCCGACATATTGCCTCCGCGCGCCATTCGTGCAGGTGCGCGAGGACTATCGCCTCCAGATCCCATGGCGGCAATACGGCAAGGAGGCTAGCTGCCTCGCCGGAGATCGTGCGGTACCCCCGGATTAGCCTTATGGCTATCACATGCTACTTACCGCTCAAGTCGTAATGATCAGTCAAGTAGAAGAACTCTCTCATAATAGTGACCATGTCATGTATCTTCAGGTCATCCAGCAGTAGCTTCAGCATGCACAGAACTAAGGACTCCCGCGTGTTCATCTCTTTCCGAGCTGTTACCATGTGCATCACTGAGAGACCAAACTCCAGACTTTCGATCTTTTTCCCGCGATCAACACTATAATGTAAAGTTTAACCTGTAATATCTCACTGTGGGAGGCTGCTGCAAAGGTATCTCTCCATAATCAAAGGGACGAAATGGAACATTACGTTAGGTTTTTGTGCCTTTGCGATTATAACAAACTAGCTGTTGCCAGCGGCTACGCCCGAGCTGTGGTTGGAATTTGTCTCACGGGAGGACCCGTCTCCAGTCCCCGTATTCACAAACCCTTCGATTCTACAAGTCGTATGTCGTATTTTTTTTGGCATAACGATAGCGAGCGAGATATAAACAAAATATACATACTACTTCCCGAATCGAAATTGAATCGAATCGTTAGTGAACACGGAGGCTGGTCCCAAACTATTGATCATAATGGACTTTTAGTACGGTTCAGTGGTTTAGGCGTGAAAAGGTAACATACAGATAGACAGAGTTGCTTTCGCATTTATAGGTAATATTAGCATCTATAAATTACCTTGATAAATAAATACAAAACTAAATCCTTGTTTCTTGCGGTTTCCGATGAAGTTATGCGAAAACCACAAGTACAACGTCAGAAACAATAATATAAGAAGAGATCCGGTGGACCGAGATGTACAGGTTCACTGTCAGGCTCCAGAGTGGGAATGGTCTATAAGTCCAGTTATGTTTTTATCCTTATGATGTGTCCTGCCAAGTCCGCATTAAATATGAGACTTTCTTCTTACGTCCACAGTATCAGATGGCTTAGAAATTGTACGGGCGAACATACCACATACGGTCTGTGGACTGATATGGAAGTCTCTCTACAGACCGTATGTGGTCTGTACACAGTGAACCTGTTAATAATTAGATAGCCCACAAAGCGTAATGTCAGCTAGGTTATTAGGTCTACCGACCTTACTGCTAAGGAAAATAAATACAATACTAACTAGACAAGGAATATGTTGGTGTACAAATAGCAGACGGCTGGGACTTCGGTAACGTCCAACTGCCCTCGTTTACGACGACACACCTCCATCGCTCGGTGCTCCAGCTTTTTGCATGCAGAGAACTGCACAAAATAGAAAGATGACGATTAACAATCGGAGTAACATGGTCGGACGAATTAATATATCAATTGTTGAAGGGAACTTCGGCGCATCTTGTAACTCTGATGCAAAATCTTGGCGCGTCCTTTTTACCCAACGGTATAAAATGGCGAGCCTTGGTGAATCCAGAGGACGTAGAAAGGTATCCGCGTCGAAAAGCTTATCATTTATGATTGTTCTCCCGCCCTTATCTCAATTTATGTAGGGTCATACTTCTCTATTGGATCCCCAAGATCTGGAGAAGTCAGGTGATCTGAATGCATCCGTGTCTAAAATCTCTGCATCCAAGAAGCCCAGTTTTGTTTTGTTGCCTAAAACATCCCGTTATGAACAGAGGCTGGCTGTCCTGGGGGGCTGAAATAACCGCTTTAGCAGAATCATAATAGAGTAATATGAATCATGTTAAAATTCTTAAAAGGTCACGGATGCACTTAATATTAGACATGAATTGTCACTTAGTGACTATTTTACGAATTGTAACGTTATTAATATTCTAATCCTATTATGATTCTGCTAAAGCGGCCATTTTAGACCCCTGAGGTGTTCAGAAAGAACTCGGTAGATTAAATTCTGGAAATAATAAAGCTTCCAAAAAACAAATTGACTTCCTTACGATCTGTGGTTGACTGCAATACTAAGCTTGGTTAAAATGAATTACCGAAAAATTAATACAAAATTAACCGACAAAAAATGTTGTATAAAAATTTAACAAACAAACATGAGCTTATTCAAATTACAATTCTCGAAAAATAAAAAAATAAAATTTGGTTCCAAAAAAAATCAAAAACTTCTGAAAAAAAATACTCAGTTTGCGAAAAATATACTGAGTTTCTAAAAAAACTACTAAGATTCCGAAGACATATTCTGCTAAAATAATCGTTTTCTTAAGCTCTATAACTTAGAATGCAAGAGCGAGCTAAGTGAGCTCGGGACTTGGGGCACCCCGACTTTACCTGCAGATAGAAATAGAAGCCCCGCTTGGCGGGGCTACGTCGACTGCGCCTTATTACGACATTTTGATATTTATCTTGACGTTGATTTTATTCCTGTTTTATTTATTTTATAGGTAAAAACGCAATTTAAACTGGTGGAAAAATATTACGTCAGTTCGGAATTTTCAGTATTTTATTCGGTCGTTTCTTTTTCTGTTGTCGGAAGATTAGTATATAAAGCAGTAAAATTCATATTTTGAGTATGCTTATTTTTTTTTTACTTTACTTTTACCCATTAAATTCAAACAAAAAAGGAAATTAAATTAATTAAATTAAATTGTTTATTGTCACAAAGAAACATACATTAGTATACACTGATTAACAAGATGCTAGCTATGCTGCAGAAGTCTGTATACAGATATTGTGAGCCCTGCCTCTCAAACTAGGTTAACCTGTATCTTAAGAGACAGTGTTCAGCTGTGAGGTTACTTAAAAAAAATGGATTATAGGTACAACTGCGGACTGTGCCAACTTATTGTTCGTGCTAACAATCAGATTAATTTAAACATTATATTTAAAAAAAAAAATAGGAAAGGAAAAGGAAAAAGTATAAAATAACAAGTTACCGGTGTGTGAATGGGTGAATGTGAGTGTGAATGGGAGAATGTGTGTGGGGATGTGTTTATGATGTATGTATGTGTGGTGAGTTTTTGTGTGAAAGTAGTGAATGTGAGGTGTTATATGTAGGCGCTATAAGCAAAAAAAGGCAATATTAGACCATGTATTTTAGTAGTGATTCAGTGTGTGTATAGTCCTGTTGAAGAAGCCATTCCATCACCTTAGCTTTTAATTTAAATTTATTGCAATCTAGAATATTTAGTTCTTTATGAATTTTCTTATAGATTAGTGAACTTAAGGTGAAGTATTGGTGATTGGCAAAAGAGGTTTTGTGTTGTGTACCCGGAGGAATATTAGTTCGTTTGTTGGGATCAGACGGTGGGACACTGGAGTGTCTTCTCAGAACGGATCGCAACACGAAGAGCTGACGAACTGTTAGTACCTTACATTCTGAGTAGAGTTGAGTTGTCCGATAGCGATAAGGTTTTCGTAGCATCACTTTCAGTATTGCTCTCTGAGCTCTCTCCACTCTAAGAAAAGTTGTTTTAGCTGCACCGCCCCATACACTGATGCAGTACCCAAGAACGGACTGACACAGAGCATAGAACACCATTTTGAGGGTATCAAGGTTTGCAGAAGCTCTAAGGGATTTGAAGATATGTATCAGTCTCAGCGTTCTCGAGGTTAGGGCATCAATGTGTTTATTCCAGCGTAACCCAGCATCTATTTGAACACCAAGGTATTTGACGTTATCTGTACGCATGAGTGTTGGACATTGGCATGAGGATGACAGTTGTGAGCAAGTGTGCGCTAGTATCGAAAAGGTGTGGTCCGGTGCGGTACTCTGACGGATGGCGAATGGAATATATGATGTTTTGTTACAGTTGAGGGTAAGCAGGTTTAAGTTAAGCCATTTTATTATTTCACGTAGTGCCAATTCCGCGTTACTTTTAACACTATCCCATGTTGACCCGTCAACTATAATCACGGTGTCATCGGCATATACAAAGATCGTCGAGTTGGGGAGGGACATTCTGCATAAATCATTTACATAAATTTGAAACAAAATAGGACCCAAAATGCTACCTTGGGGCACTCCGTAGGATAAGGTTTCTTCGTCACTCAAGTGATTATCAATTTTGGTTCTTTGGGTGCGGTTGTTCAGATAATCTTTAAAGATTCGCAGTGCCATACCTCTAACACCAAGTAGCTCCAATTTGGCAACAAGTATGGGAACAGAAACTGTGTCGAAAGCCTTCGAAAGATCTAAAAATATTCCCAGACATTTGGTTTTCCTATCGAGATTCCTAGCAACCAACTGTGTCAAATCAAGGAATATGGAAAATAACTTACTTGTTGTCTTTGTCCATAATCCCTTATCATATTCCCATAGCTGACGCACAGGAGCCGGAAGTTGGAGTTAGTTCGCAGAGCGTAGTGCAAACACCATTTAGCTGCTAAAGTTGCGTTTTCTGGCTCCTTCGCTTCCTGTGGTACATTATTGTTAAACGATTTCAATAAGAATGCCTATATCTACGATTTTAGTATTGAATTTGACTCGCAATAAAATTGGTTAGTTTTTTTCATCAGGAATTTTTCAGCAGCAGTTTGGGATCGGTCTCGGTTGATAGCGATCGGTTCCTCTTAAATAACAGAGAAATATCGGAGTACTACAGACAGGCACAGCTCTGCTACTTTTTCGGGAAAAATAGGCGTGATTTTATGTTACTCCCTATCACAGAGTACCCATATATTGAATACCTTCTAACTTACCGTGAAAAGTCGGTACAATCTAAACAGCGTAATAGAGATATCCTCGTAGAAGTTGCCAATCATGCCGCTATCTTTCTCTATGTAGAGGTTCGGGGCAACATAAAGAGCCATCTTTTGATGAAACGACGCGCTCCAGTTACATAATGTTCTCTTGTGCCTACAAGCATGAAATCGGCAATCAAGGTCTAGAAACATGGAATATGGATGTCCCTTTAAGGGTTGAGCCTTATCTATCAGTATGGAATCGCATTTTTCCATGCTCGTATCCTTTTTCGTAGCTCAGAACCGCCATTTGCGAGAAAATGAGCCGGAGTGTTATCGCACGCGGCAGCATCGATGATGCACGCTCTATCAAATGACACAAAGTATATAGATTCATACAATGTTTATCAAGAGATAAACATTGTATGAATCGAGCGTTGTTTTAAGCGGATAGGCGTATTCTATGGATATCAAAGAGCGGGCTGCTTGATTTCAGAGTGCCGGAAAGTATAGCCTAATCAACGTACAATGATCTCATAGCTGGGGCACAGTCCTCCGCTGTGAGTGGGAGTAGGCTGTAATCCATGCGGGCCCAGTGTGCGTTGGTGGGTCGGAAAGTATAGGTTACAAGCTAAATTCAATAAGTCAAAAGAACACTCACTTGGAAGTAGGAAAAGGAAGATTATACAGCTGCATAGCATGAAACAATTGCTTCCTAGCTTCACTATGGTCTCCGGACTCTAGCATACATATTCCTTGGAGTGAGTGTACACCTGCCATGCTAAAATCTTTAACCCATTGCTTGTTCATATCCTTTGGGTAGAAATTCTCGTTCTGTAAGAAACTTATTAATTAGGAAGAAGCAGTCTTGGATTAGTTCGTGACTTGTGTCGTTTTCGCACGAATGCTTCGGAAAAGCATGGTTTTGTGCCTTTGTGTTAGATTCCCGGCATTCCTCCGCCTCTCATATAGCCAGATGGCTTCGGGAGTGACCCAGACTTAGCTTCTATCTCAGATCTTCTTCGCTTCTTTTTCATGGACCCAATAAAGATCTTTCTAACCGGTTCCAGGTCCACCCGATTCCGCCGATCAGTGTAGTTCTTTTCATTTTCTTAATATAACTTTGACCACAGAGTGTGATTATTATTTTATAGAAGGATATTTCTGCTTTATGAGCTGCTACATTATGAATAAATCTACTTAATTTATAAAACTTGTACCTGAACAAACTCCTCAACCTCAATCAGCAGTCGAACAGCCTGTGGTAAGTTCGAATCTATATTAATGCACAGGTCTGTATACTCCAAATACGCCTCGTAAAGTTTCTGAAATTCGCCTGCAAAGACGGACACAAAGATACACGAATTTTATTAGAAGCATGCCATTTACAGACGAAGATGGCGGGAGGATCTGGACAAAACCAGCAACCAGTGGTCCACATTGGCCTTGGATCGAAACAACTGAAGGTCATGGCGAGAGGCCTTTGTCAAGCAGTGAGATGATGCTGGCTAACAGTATCAGTATGCCATTTACAGACTAGTCACCATTATGTTGAAGATTAGGTTAATATGTTCTTCTAAAATCCTCTCCGCCCTCAGCCAGTGCCATGTTGACTTGGCAAACCTCCTGGCTGGACACTGGTGCACCCTCCTTAGTAGTTAACATATCATCTGCCTAGCGCCTTTTCCCGACTATGTTGTGGTCAGCAAAATACTAGTACTCAGCTGCATCCGGTTAAACTGGAATACCAGTATTTTACATTGAGCGACTGCCTATCTGATGTCCACAACCCAGTTGCTACTGGGTAACATGATGCCCCTTGGTAAGACTGGTTGCCAGACTTTCGGGCCACTGACACACTGACCTGTAAAGACTGTCAAAGATCTACAATTGACAGGAGGGAGCAACGGCTTAACGTGCTTGACCCGGTATGTAATGGGTAGTCACCTATCCACGGACCAACCTAGGCAAACGTGGCTTAACCCAAAGATCGACCCGGGCGGCTTTATCATTTAGCCACGAGCTCCTCCTTTCTTAGTAGTTAGCATAATCAGCGCAACACAAGATTCCTCTCTGCTACAGGAAATAGGCCATAATCTACGAGTGTGGATAGGGATTGGTGATTGGTGTAGTTACAATGTAAAACTTTATATCTTATTAATAACGCTACTGCCTCACACGTCATCAAGTGTGAGACAGTGGTGTTATTAATAAGATATATAAAGTTATCATCATTGAGAGATATCATCATATCTCTTAATCCCTGTACAAAAGATAAGTATAAAAATGACATACTCACCAGCTCCACGACAATGGTCAATGACCTGAGTGTAGAAACTCATCATGATCGCTACACATTCACAGTTCTCCATCTCCAAAGAGGAAAAGGAACGAACACGCTTGTTCTTCGAATAAAGGTCCCTTGACGGTAGACCATCACGAGTTACTGCAAAAACCACAAAAGATTGACTGCTAATGTGCTTTTAGGGATATGAGGAACAACAGGGTCTAAAGATCCTCTGTTGAAAAGAGAGAACACTCCGGCTCTGGTCTGGTGGGCTACTACTGCCGAACTGTTATAAACGGGTTCTTGTTCTTGAGCGATGTCAGATTTTTACGAATCTTGAGTCATAGATGTCGCTGCTATTCTTTTTGTACTTTTGGCTATGTTGCTAGATGTCAGGTAAGTCGCCTCCGCCTCAAATATCTATGTTTTCTATGATGAGGTTCAAACGCGGTGTCACCCGTTATAAGGAGCCATCATTGTATTGTATCAGCCGAAAAACGTTTACTGCTGGACATAGGCGACCCCCAATTTGACCGGTCCTGTGGTTGCCGCATCCAGCGAATGGGGGTTATTTCGCATGAATTCGCCGCTAGAGGCGTTAGTGTTTGGTCTTCAGAAATGTCAGATCAGATGTCATAGAGTTTGCATGTGCGCGCATTTTATCACGTATTTTTACCATTATTTCCTGTTTGCTAATATTCACGATTGTGGTCAAGATTGAGTCATTTCTGAAGAATTATAACTTGAAGATTTTAAGTAGTATTAAATAGGATCAGTTTTTTTAGTACTTGGAGGAAGAATGATTTTAAATGTTTCATGCTTACTAATTTTAGGGACAATATCGTAAATACGTATCTGAAGCTTACAGTTTGTTATTATACGTAATAAAATAAACTTTTATGAAGTTATTGGTACGTTAAAGTATTAAATAGATTTAATGACAGGATCTTACTCGACAGAGACGCCATCTGGTGAGCTCAAAAACGATAGCTCTCATTCCCGCGGCCTCCCTCGTCGGTCCAATTGGGAGTAAATTAACTAAGTTGCTCTAACTTTGATTTTTCATATTTCTGGTACAAAAGTGTATTCTAAACCACTCCTGTCTGGTCAAAGTCTTACCCGTGACACGATGACTTTAGGTTATTACCGGTCCAGAGCTAACTTGTATATGGATCAGTTCTTGGTTGGCGGGTCGTCAAGCTAGTCATTGTCTATGTAATCTACCGCGACGCCGCCGCCGCGCGCCGTTAATGTGTTAAACAGGATGATTTAATAAACTTTAAGAGAATCAAGTACTCATAAATATGTGCAAGTTTTATACTATGGGACTAACTATGAAATACAATAAAAAAATCTGTCGAGTTACGCGACATATGGAGCAGCTGTTTTGTTTTCGCGATTTCATGTTCGGTGCCTAAAGCATTGCCCAAACCCACCCAAGTTTAACAAATCACAGTATAATATAATACAATAAATAAAAACAATTTAATAAATAAAAATAAATCATTTACTTAATTTACGATTGATCAAATGCCCCGCAGAGTCCAATATTTCGTAGCTAGGTAAGTCTTCTGGCGACATATCAATCTACAAGCAATATTTTTTTAACAATTATAAAACACTTGTACAGACTAGCACATCAAGCAACTACAATCTGTCAAATTTCTTTAATAAATTTTCAACTTTATCGCTAAAGCAAGGAGGTTCAAGGTTGAATGGGAAAATTTGACAGCTTCGGGTAGCTTGATGTGTGTGACATCTTGTTTTCCTGAAATGAAAATGAATATACTGAAACTGAAATCATCAGAAAGGTCCTACTTATTTGTTAAAATGACTGGTCTTATATGTGCCTGGCCGGTGATTATGATGTCTCAATCCATTCACCAGTCACAGTCGCCTTTGACGCTTGACATACGCAGATTCACCAGAAGGTGCTCTTTATTTATTTATTTATGTACACACAAAATACTTAACAAGGCATTACATTAAGATAGAATACCACAAAGGTACTGCTCTGTCTAACATCATCATTACTGGCAGCTTTGTTTTACCCCCACCTGAGCATAGGCTTTCTCTCTCTCTTGGACCATCTGAGCCAGCATCAACCCCTCCTACAGCAGTGCTATTTTAATGCACTTCAGTGCGGGAGGGAGATTATAGTCCTCTTGACCATTTTTTTTAGGCCTTGGCGATCAATCTCAGCGGAGCTTAGCCATCGGCGCGGGAGATATTGTTATAGAGCACAAGTTTGTGGATAGACAGGTGCACTCTCTCTTCGCTGCACTCTCATAGTCCGATGGAAAGGCAGTTGGTCACAACCGGAGAGAGATCAGACGTAGGACCAACGGCTTTTTTTTTTTTTCGGATGCGAAATCATCAAATGACCTCTCTGGGCGGAGCAGAAGGAAGTGTCAGACTTGACACGGTATCTCTTTCGAACAGTCCCGCAGCCCTGGCAGGCATCGGCCCATGCGGAACCCTTCTTGGTTGGTGACGTCGCCGCCGTCAATCGCCGCTACGAGGACACGGCGGTGCTCCACCCAAGTGGGGCATACCTCCACGGTGTGCTCCACCGTGTCCTCCGGACGATCCTCGCAGTGGGAACACCCGGGAATTTCTTCCCGCCCGATTCGGTGCAGGAACCTCCCGAAACAACCGTGTCCGGTAAGGACCTGCGTCAGACGGAAGGTGAGGGCGCCTCTCTAGCCACTCCTCAAAAAGGGGACTTATCGCCACTATGGTGGCGTGCCCTAGGAACAACGGCTTCATGTGCTCTCCGAGACACGGAGGTATCCCGTCAACTTCTAAACTCCGGGTGGCTACTGAGAAATACAAAATGTAAAAACCCAACAACACTTTGCCCGGCCGGGGAATCGAACCCAGGAACTCACACGCGTCCACTAGACCAACGAAGCTATACGGAAAGTCTATCCATCCACATTGAAGTAAGATTAAAACAATATTTCTATAAAAAGTCATGGCAAACAATCAGGTCTTCCCCGAGATCTTCTGTAGGTCTGGCTGTTGGTCTACTAAGACTTTTACTATATCTCGGCATTTCCTATGGGTCTAAATAAAAAAAAGGTTGGTACCATTAAATTACTATCATAGTACAAGTAACTCGTGTCTTCCAGCCGGGCTTCAGCACTTAAAGCACATATTTGGAGACGCGTTCTCTTTATTGCTTCCGTTTCTTTGATAAGACCCTGAAATGAGGACACATTATGAAAAGCTTATTTCCATACCACTCATTATGCAAACTCAAACATTTTAATGCCAGCCCCCGGTTGCAAAGCAAGCTGAATTGGCTATAGGCTGGTTGTTTTAACTTGAACGAAGACTACAGCAACTACAGTACTTTCACAGTTTTTGTGCCTTTTGACTGAACTGTAGCTATATTTCATTGTTGTCTTAGTTTCGACAATTCAAAAGTGCCTGTAACTGGCCTACTTGAAATAAATGCTTTGATTTTGATTTTGATTGAGAATAGCTATACAGGGTGAAAGGGACACCGACGCGAAAACGGTTACCACGTATTCAGTAAATCATTCTACATAGAAATTTTTCATCGGTTATTAAAAAAAAACAGTTGTTCCATACATTTTGATTTTTTTTTAATAACCGATGAAAAATTTTCAGAATGATGTACTGATTACTTGATAACCGTTTTTGCGTCGGTGACCCTTCCACCCCATATTAGGTATAGATAGGACACATACATCATCACATCGCAGTCCAAGAAGTTTCACGAAACAACCACCGCCGCAGCTACTACATCTTCTTGTGTAGCGCTCAAGGAAAAGCAACGCACGCGCATGCATTGACAGCTGTGATAGAAATTATAAATGTCAGTTAGGCTGGTGTTGGTCTAGTGGTCGGAAGCAGTGCTGCTGAGCATTAGGATCTGACTTTGATTCAGAGATCAGGCAAAATATTTTTGGATTTTGGGAATTTATCAGTTCAGCACAGAATCTGGAAAAGTTCCCGGTTGATGGCATGATTACATGAGCTGGTAAAGAATGGTTGTACTGTGAGGCACTTCTGCCATACCCTTCGTGGAGATCAGGTTTGATGTTTTGTTTGCTTATTGTATAGATCTATATCTTTGTCTCTTGATACTTTATATCACCGTATCACGTCATTTATCTCATGAAGAAAAACTAGTCATTTTCGCTTGTAGAAAGTCGCGTATAATCCTTCAAAGTAAATATCGGTAGATAGGAAGATACGTGTTCGGTGTTATCTCACCTTTCGAGTCTCCGTCAATAAATCGTAAGTGGTCGTCCTGAATAAGGTGTGGCGGAACTTCATGTAGCCACAGAACGCGTACATTGGAAGATCTCTGCAATTAGCTGCAAATAAAGGCATTTGACCAAGAGACCAGCAGTGGCCCAGTGGTGGAGACTCCGACTTACGAGCAGTAAGTCGTGTGTTCGAAGACAGCCAGGCGCATTACTTTGTGTAAGTTATTTCATCACCACTGCTCTGTGACAGCCTAGTGGTGTGACCGTCGGACTGCCACGTCATAGGTCTCGAGTTCAAACCCAAGGCACGCACCTCTGATTTTTCGGATTCATGTGCGTATTGTATAATCATCACTTGCTTCGGTGAGGGAAAACATCGTGAGGAAACCAGCATGCCTGAGAGATATTTCTTGATGTTAAACCAAGTCAGAGGCCCATAGGCGGCATAAAAACTCTGACACCAGGTTAGGAACTAACCACACGATAAAGAAAGAAGACCACTGCTCTCAAAACGGTGAAGGAAAACATCGTGAGGAAACCGGCATGTCCTAGAACCAAAAATACGAAGACATGTGACATCTACCAACCCGCGATGGGCCCACGTGGTAGATTATAGCCCATTCCCTCTCATAGAGAGGAGGCCTGCGTCCCAGCAGTGGGAACATTAATAGGCTGATTATGCTTATGCTTATGCTAAAGGCAATTCAACAAGTTTTGCAATAACGTAATTCAAGCTAAATATTGTTTTTGTTTTGCTTGAACAAAATCGTTCTTTTTCGTCGTGTCAAATTAGCTTCAGCCAAAGCTCTGCCACCTCGAGTGCGTTGGTTCTGGTTGCGGACAGGGGGTTACTATGACATCTTAAAGCAGGAGTAATTCCAGTGTGGCAAAGAGACAGAGCTATACAGGTCGTCTAGAGATGGCGCTAGCATCTTCATCTGTCTTTCATCTCTTTCCCACACTGGAATTACTACGTCATGGTAGGCCATAAGGTCCCTCAAAGTGCAACTAGAGTTAGGTTTAGGTACTCATAAAGTAGGACAGGAGGACTAAGGCACTTTTCAGAAAATTGATAATTATTTATTTTATCCTGTTTAGATACACATCGATACCCATCAAATTCAAATTAATTTACTTATTATCTCTTCACAAACATTACTTATTACCTATGTCGCGTTACTTATTGTGTCGTTATCACGTTTATATAAGAAAACTTAATGTATATCTATAAGTGATTTGTCAACTGATATTTCAAGTAACTACACCTAGCAGCGGTCGTTGATCCCAGAAAACAATCATCAAACCAATTACTTTTTTGTTCCATTGTTTTAGATATCTAAAATACTCGATCACTGTTTTAAGCTTTCACAGCTATAACTAAACTTGCGTACACTGTCACTTATGGAATATCTACGCTGTTGTAAGCACTTTAGGCCCCTCGCCCACAGCGATTTTTTGAAGCGATGCTGTCGCGCGTTTTGTAAACGCGCTTCTGCATCGCTACTATAGTGCGTTCAGAATTGGGTGAAGGTACACAGCCAGCGACACGGACAGCATCGCGGCTGTATCGATACACATGCGCGATAGCATCGCTACAAAGTCGCCGTGAGAAGCCTCCAAATGCGGGATCGCTTGCAACAGCGCGACGTCGAAATATCGGAAACTCAGAATAATTAAAAATCACGAAAGATATTCCGTAAGTGACAGTGAAGTTCGATGTTTCTCTAGAAAAATTATTTGACTCTGTAGATAGGTACCAACGGAGGATGCGCCAGGCACAGATAACATAATACTACGTACTGCCGCCAGGGTAGAGTAGGTAGTACTTTTTCATGAAATAGTAATTGAATGGGATTAAATTAACTTAGAAGGTTGTTTTTGATTTTAATGATTATAATTCTGTAAAGCCATGTACAACCTTATTTTTAGTTTATGCGAAACCTGAATATAGTTTGTTCAGAATAAGTAACTGAATCGATTCCAATAATTTTTAAACCATGTTATATTTTGTCCCAAAAATATTCAAAAAAAGTTGGACACCGAGCGACATTAAGTACCTATCGCAATCATTTAGGTACCTACTGCTAAATAATTATTATCAATGAGCTTAAGACGACACTGACGACACAGGAGGCGCGCGCGCGCGGGCGCACTCCGTGGCGAACACGTTTATGTGCGGACAACTAGGTAACAGAACAAGGTTTTAGTTTGTGATTTTTCATGATACAGTTTTGTAATTTTGTACATAGATTCTTTATAAAAATACTAGACACGTGTTTCAGGTTTCGTATATACTAAAAATAATGTAGTTTATTTGTTACGGTCGCGAATCAAATTCTAATCAACATACAACCTGACACTGACCTCTAAATTGCACAAAACGTAGGGACATTTAGGACACAGGCTACCCTGGCGCTTTCCAATTAACTTACGAAGTTTCCTGGTGCCCAAGCAGGAACAGTAGGGCGGCGTGGGATTGGACAGCGCCGGCGCCGGGCGCACCAACACTAGCGAGATGTCGTTGGTGAAGTCCCCTCCTTCACACTCCAGCACTCTGATGCTGAAGAGCTTTGCTACAGCTGTGAAAAGGTGAGACTAAAGTAATTTCTATTTGTATAAACATAGGGAGCGAACATTGCATTCGAATATGAACATTTAAGATGTAAGAACAAAGTTTATATTAAAATGAGATTATTATTCTAATCGCCCAAGTCAAAGTACAGTTATTACCTTACTTTTATATTGTGAAATTGAGTGTGTCTCTGACACCAATAAGTATCCAACCGACACCAAAAAAACAAATGAGGAAGAATTGTTTTATTTTTAATAATCACTGATATCTATTAATGACAAAGAAGACAGGCAACAAAGGCAATAATTTCAAAACATCCAAATCCTTATCTATACTAATATTAAAAAAGGTAATGTTTGTATGTAGGGGGTAATCTCCGGAAGTAATGACCCAATTCTAAAAATTCTTTCTCTGGCAGAAAGCTACATTCGTTCGATATACGTATCATATTTATATCATGCGGTCGTCGGAGGAGCTCGTGGCTAAATAATAACAGCCGCTCGGGTCGATCTTCAGGTTAAGCTGCGCTTGCCTAGGTTGGTCTGTGAATGGGCGACCGCCCATTACATACCGAGTTTCCTCTGTGCCTCGGAAAGCACGTTAAGCCGTTGGTCCCGGGTGTCATTTGTAGACCTTTGACAGTCGTTAGGTAGTCAGTGGCCCAAAAATCTGACAACCAGTCTTACCAAGGGGTATCGTATTACCCAGTACTAACTGGGTTGTGGAGGTCAGATAGGCAGTCGCTCCATGTAAAAGACTGGTATTCAGCTGCATCCGATTAGACTGGAAGCCGACCCCAATATAGTTGGGAAAAGACTAGGCAGATGATGATTTATATCATGCATACTTGCCGAGCTACCACAATTCTAGCAGACAAAGTCGCGGGCGAAGTGTTAGTTTGCTATGCAGCTTAATAACCTGAAAACTTATACAAACCACATAAGGGTCAACCTGGCATAGCTTTAGGGATTCAGAATTAATGAAAGAATACCTTCAGCAACTTTCCTGGGACTGTCGCTTTGAAGTAAATTCAAGAGCATGCGTCTGGAGAATGTATCTCCCAGCACCGAGCCACATTTTAGCAGCATTTTCTCAAACGGTGACAAAGCGTCGTAAGTTTTCAGGATTATTGCTGCAAAAGTTAAGTTATGATCAAGCAACTTCTTTTGTTCTTAAGGGGTGGGTTTGCCCTGAACTATTTTGTGAGAAAATCGATAGTTGTCCTCCGTCCTGGGGTGGGCAAGTGGGTCTGTTAAACTCTTACTGAGAAAAACTACATGGTCAAGTACATTTGGGCGGGGAGTGTGTGTATGTGGACTCTTGCCTGTACCCGTTGATTCCGTATTGTGCCCGTATTCAGGACTATGGTATAGAGCAAGCTTATTGCCATGATATCCCGAGTAAATTTCCAAACGATGGCTTACTGCTTTTCTCTAATAAAACAGGAGACACAGAGGAACTCTGGATACTTTATGTGGAAATTAGATATACCTACGCAGAATGTGTCGTAAAATTACTTGACCTAAAAAAAAAACAAAGTTCTTGGCAAAAATTTACCATCCATAGCCATATCCACTTTCATATCCTCGAATGAGTAGGAATCAGCCATCTCTGCCACTTGAATGATTTCCTTACTTTCATCGTGGGCCAAAACCACAGGTTTGCTATAAATACCAAATGCGGCTAATTCATTGTAAATACTCTGAAATACGAAGATTGGAAGACTTGTGACATCTAGCTACTAAACGGTACTAGGCCTGCTTGGTGGATTACGGTCCGCTCTCTTACAAAGAGGAGGCCGTTGTCCCAGCAGTGGGAACGAGATACAAACGAGATAGGTTGATTATATAGTCTAAAACACGTCGCTTAGATATGACCAGCTTCTGGTAAACCGCGCCATATCGCATGACTCCCTAGTTTATTAGCTCCTTATTGTTATTTTAAGACATTTGAGAAACGATCATGCTTTACTGTACGTATAAACCAACTTTATTTTAAGGCACTAACAACTTGTTTCTTAATGCTAATGTTATAACGGAGAGGTGGAAAATGACCCCGTTGATCCAGTTCCTAAAGCAGGGTCAGCAGAATCGGTGGATGGGTACAGACCAGTTGCAGTATTGTGTACGCCGGCGAAAGTGTTGGAAACTTCTATCCATAAGAGCATTTATCTTCAGGTTAGCGCACAGCTGTTTTAGCATGGGTTTCGACCGGGAAGAAGTACCACCAGTAATCTTCTCTGCCACATGGTTCATCTGGTGCCGACGGTGCATAGTGGGGGGCAAACTTATGCTGCTGACTTTGATTTTAGAAAAGTATTCGTTCTAGTCGATAATGACATGTTGCTCAAAAAGTTTGCAGGTGTTGGTTTCACTCCACACTCTCTCCAGTTTTTTGTCAGTTATTTGAGGGATAGGCAGCAATATGTGTGTGAGTGTGTGTGTGGTATGTGTGTGTGGGTGGGTGTGTTGTGTGTATGCGTGTGTGTATGCGGGACACATGTCAGATCCATAAATATGTGTGTGTGTGGTATGTGTGTATGCGGGACACATGTCAAATCCATATTTCACGAGGTCCGGGGTAAGTCAAGGTAGTAACCTTGGACCTTTGGGCTTTCTTTTGGTGATTAACGACATACCAGAAGTAGTCCTAGACCCTTCTTGTCGGTTTTTTTGCCGACGACCTCAAATTGTCCCTCGCGATAAAGAGCAACGATGGCTGTGTCAGGCTACAAAGGGACATCAATAGGGTAGTGAGATGGAACAAAGAAAATCTCTTGTAATTTAATAGCTCGAAGTGTGTGACCACAACTCGCATGCGCACAGCGCGCAACCCCCGCGTCACACGTGTGTCGTATTCGTAACAACAGGTCACGATGTCGGACTTAAGTAACCGCGAGTTTTATGAGATGGTGCGGGTATATTTATTAAGTGGTGAAAGTTTACGAGCAGCTCGCAGCATGTATGCAACGGAGAGTATACCTCGAATGCGACTCCACGGTATCCTCAACCTCGCGGTCCCTAATGAAAGAACCAGTCTAGCAGCCACTCAAAGGCTGCGTGATCACGATCAGTATGCTTTATTTTCTGCATTTTGGATGGTTCTAAGCCCATGAAAGTATGAAGGAAAAATTGGAATTACTCTTCAAATAACTTGAGATCACGGCCTAATCTTAAAAAAGTCTAGTTCGAACCTGATAAAATCAGCGACCAGTACATTGTAACCGACGTAAATATCTACCTACGAATGTGCACGAAAAACGAACGAGCACCGGCTGCTGCGCCGCCACTGCGGGGAGTAGCCATAAAATCAATTTCAAAGTTGACATCTTTCGTTAACGATAACTTTATTTTTTTGTACTAAGACTTATCAAAATAAAAAAAATCTGTTTAATAAAACTCATTTAAGTTTAATATGTCAAAGTTTGCGCGCTGAATAAAAAATATTCCTGTATATTTAAATTACTGAGAGGGAAGGTGCATAATGCAGTTATTTTAGGCCAGGTGAGTCTATGTGTTCCGGATAGGTACGTGTGGTGACGACGGCAGCCACGACTGCTAGTAGAACCGCGTGCTCGGAGTCTCGGACCAACCTTTTAAAGGAGGTGCCGCTGACGCGTACACTGCGCACGCTCAACCTCGTAACGAGTGAGACAGACTTATTCTGTTGTTCTCTGAGTGAATTCACAAGGAATGCTTTATTTGTAATTAGTTATAGATATTAGTTATAAGTAACAATTAAGTTAAGTTAGGATGTATAAAGGCACATTTACCGCATTGGTTAGCTGTAATGGTAGATGTAAGTCGATAAATAAATAAAAAACATTATGAACATTTAATGTTGGGGACATCATATTCTGAAAATTAATGTTATTCAACTGCCGTGACGGAGCCCTAATCTCTTTTGGGACGGGGTGGGCTGTACAGTAATCCACCACGCCAGCCTACTTTACACTGAAAATTTGTGATGATACATTTTTGGTTTCCAGATGATTTTTTTTACTCCAACGGCTTAAGAACATGTTATAAGTACCTACCTGGGTACTACCAGTGCGTAGTGTTTCGTGGTCCCCTTCAACGTCAAATGATTTTTGTAACAACGACTTCGCAGGCATTACTACCCCTGACTTCTTTGCGGCCTCACTCCGAGTAAGCCTTTCTATAGTCAGGGCCCCCCTCTGAACCAGGCCTATTAGAAAGTTTTGAATCCAACCAGGCATCCCACTACTTGCGCTTTCGATTACCCTGAAAATTGTTTTCTAACGTAATGAATGACTCAAAGAAACCACTCCTTCATGTTTTCTGGAAAATGAATCGTCTACCGTTACCTATGACATCAGTAAATAAAGCAAAAAAAAATTTTGTCTTGCCATCCCTACCGAAACCTCTCATATCCTTCGATGCGGTACACTTGGAACAAGAACAACCACAACTATGATGATGGCAGTATTAAATGGGTGGAAGGTTGGTGGTGGCATAAGAGTGACGTGATTACTTCTCCAAATCAGTAGGAATGGCTTGCACGTCGAGTAGCTGACAGGCTAGCGCGGCGTGGTACGTGCGGTCGATACCTGACAGTGGAATCTTCAATATCATGTTGTTCTGCAGACAGGTTTTAGCCATATCTGAAAGGCGAAGTAATAGTTCAAATTCAAGTCTCTTAAAGCTCACAGGACGCTTACAAGCATGCACCGGACCGGCTCCTAATCTTGACTTGGTAGATCCGAAACGATGCCGTTACGGTTCTTTTATAAATAGAAGTTGTAGTTTAGAGTTTCAGTAAGAGCCCGAGTTGAGGCGATGTATGCTGTGATACCGTGCAGTGGTTAGTGCGCTAACCTTAAAAGATATCTAATAGTGACTCTAAAAATATCGTCAATATCTCTCTTAGGTGTTAATATTTTTAACACTGAACAAAATAATACTGTTTTACCAGGAAGGCTGTCAGTGTTAGTGATAGATAGGACGAAGAACATCATCTTAGTCTCCAGCAGGATCAGCATAAGACGCCAAGATTCGGTGTCCATGTTCTGAGCGTCATCGACGCCCACCAGCGAAAGCTGGTTGAGAACCTTAAAACATTGGTCAATGATTTCGTAATGCAGCCAATAACCAAACGCATTAAAAAATTACTAAATAGTCAGCTAACTACAATTAATGCTTTTTCAACATTAAGCGCGTGTTTTTAAGAATGTCCTCATCCCCAAAAATCTTGAAAATCTTTTATTCACCGACAGACAATGCTCAGCCTAAATCCATTAGTCTAGAAGTACCTATTGATACAAAAGAGTTCCGAATATAATGAAGGTTCCCTAAAGGACTAGGCTACATAGGGGACGAAATGTAGAACTTGAAGATCAACTCGACACACGGCACGTCAGTAATATTCAAGTATTTAACCTTGACAATTTCTCGAGACCTAAGGATTGGAGATAACGAAGACGCTGGATCCTTTCAGCTGTTCGATGAGTCTTGAAGAATATTTAAGGGGGCGTTTAGTTGATTCTAGATTTAGGAAGATAATTTCATGTATCTTAGTATCTATACCATAGCTCATAGTAGTTACCTTCATGCAAATTTCCCGTACGATCATTTTGACCGTGGTCTCTGATAGGACATCACCTTTGTAATAAAAGTTTTCTGGCAAAGGAAACTGGCAGTAAAATATGGTGTTGATGCCGTGGATCTGAAGTGGGGTTAAGTTCTCCATGGCGATGCTAATGGAAAAAGAAATGAATTGGAGAAGGGAATGGTTGTCATGTTTTTTTTTAATATTTTGAGGAAGTATAGGCCCTGTCGTGGGAATTCTGCAAAGATAATAGATACCTACTTAGGTAAGGCATTTATATTTCTGTTAGCCATTTATTGGGAAAGTATTTGTTTACTAAGATATGTTATTAATTATTATAGGTGCAAAAGCCGGTGCTTTAGAGACCAAGGCCAAAGTTACGAGCAAAATAAAACTTAAAAACATACGCCTGTCTTATTTTGTTCTCTTGGTTTTCTCTCGGATTCCGAGGACTTCCTCGCTTGAAGTGCTTCGCCATGATCTTCCGAAAGAGATAGTAGGGCACCTAAAAGAAAATGGTGAAGTTAAGGTAGGATAATCCTTCCGACCGAATTTTGGCCACGCATGCCAATCTCAACGAACATTAGAAGAAGAGCGTACTTCACGCAGGAGTAGCAAGTATTTTAGTGAGCCAGTGTGGGCAAACATAGACGCGTCTCTGTTCCCTTTCTTTCATGTTATGGGTAGTATCTCTTAAGGGACTATAAGAGAAAGTTCTAAAATGACAGAGACAGAATTTGTGAGACAAAATGTAATTAGTTTTCCAAATAATATTATTGCCAAAAAAAACACGCTTTAAAGAGCCGTCATTTTATTTCTCGTATATTCTTCTCAGAAAACTGTTTTATATTTATTTGATACCCATATTATGGAAATGCATAAAAATAATTAGTCCGCCATGTTTGGGAGTTCGCCATATTGGATTTAGAATGACGTCACTTAACTCACCGTGTATTGTCAATTTGTCATCCAAACCAAACATGTACCAACCCCAGACAAGGATTTCTTTGACGGAAGAATCGACAAAATGACAGATTGTGTCGACACAATGACAGATGTCTTTGCGCTATCTGTCATTTTGTCGATTCTTCCGTCAAAGAAATCCTTGTCTACGGTGGTCATGCTACGGGGGCTGGTCTATGCAAAATTTCAGCTCAATCGGGAAGTGGATCAAAAAATCTAAGTTTTTTTTTTTCATAGTTACAGGTTACAGGTGAAGCTTATTCAAGCGTGTTAAAAATAAATAGCATGTTTCGGTTTTTACGTTTACCTTTTCATTTTCAGTTAAAACTATTTTTCCTTTGCGTAAGAAATCCGGAGTGGCAAACAGACATTCTTCCAATAAACGCGTCTTTCCAACCTTAATCGGACCCTGAAGTTACAAAAAAACCACTTATTTTCGCAGTTTGTATTGTATCTCACCTTCAGTAGGAATTAGGTATTCCACGCCCACTTGGAAAATTCACCCTGTAAATAGGGTAACTGGTTTAATTAGTGACCGATACTTAAACACGTGATTTTACTCATGATAACAAACAACTTTCCCAAAGAAAATTTTTTTTTATACCTACTCGTTCACTTTTATACCAATAACACAACAGCCGTATTAAAATAGCACGCGCGCGCCTTTGACCTATCAGCTGTTAGCCGCGTGACGCCGTTCTGTCTCATTACTATCATACCGTACAACAGTGGGTAGGCAGAGCACCCGCGCGGCTCGCAAGCCCGCTCCGTAGGTTTTATTGTGATAAAAGTGAATGAGTATAAAAAAAATATTTCTTTGGGAAAGTTGTTTGTTAGCATGAGTACAATCACGTGTTTAAGTATCGGTCACTAATTACCAGTCACCCTATATACGTACTAATATTGCTCATTTAATAGTATTATGGTTCAAGTGTTGTGCAGCGGCGGCCCATCAGTACCGGTCGTGACTTACGAGTTTGTAGGCTGTGATTTGAACCTAGGTAGACGCATTACGTGATGGATTACAGCCCACTTCCTCTCATACAGAGAAGGCCTGTATGCCAGCTGTGGGAACATTTCAGGCTGGTTCATGTATGCTTATGCTAAATACTAACAGTAAAAGCTACTCCGTATACATGGTCCCGGTAGCGAGTAAAAGGTTTAGCCTGTTCCTCCAGCGCGTTCTGGAGGGCCATCTTGAATTTGCGCATCTCTTCGTTTCGGCCCAGCAGTGGGTGACGACTACCGGGTGGACGCTCTGGCCACCTATTTACAACAGACGGAATCTGTACAGCGTTGGTAGGGTTGGTTTTTTTCCCACTTTTTTGGGAAACCAGGGACATTCTTGGGGAAAAGGTAAAATCTAGCAACTTTTTCTCTGTAAGACTTGAAACATCTAGTTGCAGTTCGGTTTTGAATTACTTTTTCTGTATCAGTATTTGCGCGAGGAAATCTTTATGGATATGGGAGAGGAGAGGTACCCTCTAGGTCAAGACGAAAGCGTGACTTTATTTGATGTTTAAGTTCCGCACCTCACGATGAAAAGAAACCACATATCCATGATCTATGTTTAATGACTAAAGGTGACAGTTGGCGATTTTAGACCGAACTCCAGGGTTTTCGTCGCATGATTTTTCTAAGTGTAGTGTTATGGTGTCTAAGTGTAGAAACTAGTTAGAAAGTACGTATGACTTAGAAAAAGACATTCGTACTTGCTGGGTGGTGATCAAGCTTTTGATCATTCCTTCTCCTCTATATGAAAAGTAGCCTTTGCCCGACATTCGGGACATTACAGGCAACAAAAAAACCCAAAACGTGAAGCGTGTGTTCGATCCAAGGTAGGGCAAAGTATACGCCTCTGCCTTCTCTTCTTCTGGTAATAAAGGAGTGATATCATTATCAGCGAAATCGTAAATATGTTAAGTACTAACCCGTAATAATTAAACTCGTACACAGGTCCGGCGTCCTCTATACCCTTCAAAGGTTTCGATTCAATTTGCTTGAAGAACTCGTGTTCAATCTTGCTCCTCAGAAAGGTCTCTTTATCACAAGTAACTTTATCTAGATAGTTCATCATCAGTCTTGCAGCCTTTAAGAATAAAATTTCATGATAAACCGTGTGCGTCGCGAGATACTTACTTTTGCTGACCACACTTAGATGTGTGGCAACGTGGAATCCACTTAAGACAATCAGACGAGCTTTATGTCATGTAAAAAAAAGCCCGAAAAACACATTCTCCTCATTCGGACGACACGGCTCGACACTGCATCGAAGTATTGAAAGTTTCCGACCAGTACGATGCCCTTTGGTAAGACTGGTTGTGAAACTTTCGAGATTACTACTACAAGATCAAAGATCTACAAATGACAGCGGAGACCAACGGCTTAACGTGCTTTCCGAGGCACGGAGGAAACTCAGTATGTCACTCTCTTATATGCTATATACTACCTTATTGACTGCAGGTCCAATAACAGTGTATTCTCTTCGCAGTTCGTGGCCAACAACTCCACAATAACTCGTTCCTGTATAGATTGAAAGGATTCAATGAAAAAAAGGGACTTTTGAATTCGAATCGACGATAGCCTATCAAAGAAGATGGAAGGGCATCATCATCGTCATATTTTGAAAGCGATTGCGATTGGTAAGCGGTTGCTTGCTGTTACCGTCGCAATAAAAATATAGACGCACGCCGCGACTAATGCGCTCATGTGATGCAGTCAGAACAGCTGTCATTCGCCAGAGTTTGTTCGACGGCCGCGAAGAGCAGATCATTCATCACCGATAAATTTTATTTTGTGTAATTTTCTTCCCTTTTTTTTTTTGTTTTTTAATTGCAATATCTTATACAACTACGCATCTTAGTGCTTCGAGATCATGATCTCTTTAGCCAACAAGTACCTAGCCAGATTAGTGAGAACATCATATGTTACCAGAAGTAACCCCAATAGAAACGTTGATAATATTCTCATCGACGATCTTGTCTTTAAGCATGAATGCGCAGAGCAGGGCATGTTGTGCCTCATCTTCGTGGCTCAGGCCTCGCAGTCCGAAGACGATGAGAATCATCATGTCTTTGTCGAACATCGACACTTTGTTCACCAGCCCGTCAGCTTCTAATGTCACGCTGTAACGATATTTATTTATTTTATTTGGCTCTTCAACAATGAGTACACATTACAAACTTAAGTCTAAGTGCCCCATTACTTAAAGAAGAGCACTACATGCACTATATTATGCGCCTAAATAAAACAATGAAAAAAAAAGAAAACAACATCAGTATCGATACTATTACGTAAGTTAAGGAAGGTAAGGTAAGCCAAACAGAATTAAACTTCAGCTTAATTATTGAATTTAAACAGTTTCTTGAGAGTAGGCACAGGTGTATGACATAAGTCGATGTCTTCATCATGTTACAACATACATTCTATATAATGAGCAATGTTGCCTTAAGTTTGTATATCGAAGATTATACGTTCATGTAATACCCCATACTTCGGAAGACCGCGAGGCATATCATATACGGTCGCAATCCTTAGTAGTGAGGGAGTCATATTGAACCCATTCGGACTTAGTATAATAAGTTCAGTTATCTATGGATTTTTTCCGCACGTGTGTGAAAAACATTGGATGTTGAACCTATCGCAGTGCGATAAGAACCAGTTTTCGAGAAAGTGTATTGAAAAATCCTTAATTCTACGAAGTCACTCGTGAGTTAGCGACTCGTGGCCAGTGATTTAGTTTTGCTGACCGGAATTGGTACAGGTCGGGCGACCGAATTGGATAGGTATACTATGCCGCCTTATGCTAAAGCATTGCTTTCTCAAATACGTGCTTCGTGATGATTAGGTGGAAAATATAACCAGCGCGGCAGTGGTAAAATGAATAAGAAACTCATACCTACATACATGCGTTGGTACGCCAGAATCTATGTGTTACTATTGAACATAATACCTTGAAACAAGTTTATAAACACCATCAACTAGTGCAATAAGCGCTTCATCAGTGACAGTCCTCGTGATAATATTGAGGAACACCACGACGACCCGACGGACTTCGGTCAGGAACTCCATGGGCTCCTCATTGTCCACTGCCCGAAGGACAGGCCTCGCCATGAAACGACGGAGGCCCGGAAACCACGAGGTTTGGACTGCTGCGATCACGGCTGGGCGAACTAAAATTAAATAGGTTTGGGATCAAGGTACCAAGGTAACCACCGAAATTCATAATTTCTTACGGTTCTTGTAGATTGCGAAATTTGATTTACGTTAAATAAGATAGGAAATAAGGTACGGTTACATTGAAGAAATCATTTTAAGGGTTTTAGTAATGGAATAAGAAGATTACCATCCACTTGATTGGCTCAATGACTCCTACTATGGACGCGGAATTGAACATAATTGAATTTACATTTCTTTATTTATATTTTTACAAATCATTTACATTTTAAATATTCCTTAGAAAAAAACAATATAAAAACATTTAGAAATATAAAAAAATATAGCCCACCGGTATCAGGCAAATGTTTCGTATCTTGAAGGACGCCAGGTCAACAAGCTACAAGAAACTGTCAAATTTTCCCAATTAACCTTGAACCTATATGCTTCAGCGATAAAGTTGAAATACTATTAGAGAAATTTCACAGGTTGAGTAGCTTGATATGCTGGCGTCTGCACCTACCTGGGCACAGAAGACGTATACGTAGACAAACTTACAATAAAAATTGTCCAAAAGATCAATAATATTTTTTTTGCAAGGAACCCTTATCATTTCTAAAATAAAACTAGCCTAAGTTACTCCTTATAACACCAGCTCTGCCAGTAAAAGTTCCGTCAAAATCAGTCCAGCCGTTTCGGGGATTAACCGGAACAAACAAAAAAAAACGCGCCTGTGTTTAACAGACACAGACAGACAGAAAAAAAAAAAGGCTTTTTGTTATAAGTATCGTTCGTCGTAAGTTCATATACATTCAGTAAAAAGCTGTTATTTTGAAATTACAAACTGACCCATCAATTTTATTTATTTGTATGGATCAGTTACGAGAACATGGATTCAAATAGTTAGGTAGCCTACAGCGACTTACGTTTTTTGTCTTCCTCTTGTAGTTTTTCCACCCTTTTCCAAGAGGCTCCAATTCCAAGAACCTAACGTTAAGAAAACAAAATGAAACCTTAGTTAAATTTTTAGTAAAGCTACTTTTTGCTCGTAAATGCGTCGTAATGTGGATTTCAAATCTTCCAAACAGTTTTACCTGCTTCTCAAGCAGGTAAAACTGTTTGCAAGCTTGCTTCATAAGCAGATGCCTGCGTGTATTATCCTGCGCCAGGGTTTCAGCTATACAACGTGTAACAGATTAAGCGCAATACCTCAGACACCCCAATTAGAATATTAAATTATAAGTCTTAAACAACATCCGTAATTAAATAAATTTAAACCAAACCTAGTCATTTTTATAAAATAGTTATTCTTAATAAACGCAAAACGTATGTGCATCGCACACACACTTATGCAATGTTAGCGGCCGACGGGACACGCACACTCGTGCGCCCGCCAGCTGACCATAGCTGTAGGCATTAGATATGCGTTAGTTCAATGAACGAAATTTTCTAGTAAGTGAAATTATCAACACGAATCTAAGACTTTAGGCTTAGTAACGGGGATGCATTTAAAACAGCGACTTTATCTTTCGAGATTGCACCCACGCGAATCCCTCGATCTCTCTGATAAGTTGTGTTTAGGTACAGTTTATTGTTTGTACTACAAAAATATTCAAAGACGGCGTGTTTAAAAGATCGGTAAGATTTGAATCATAATATTTACAGTGATAAGAATACAATCGTATTGATATGTAGAAGTAGGTAGGTACTTACAGAACTGGACTATTTACACTTTACACTTAGCTTATTAATTTGCACTATTTATGCGATCCACTTTCATTAAAGTTTCAAAATGACCACCGCCTTGTTCTATGCACTTATTTGCACGCTTTCTTAAATTGTATTTCAATTTTGTAAGCACTTTAGTATCATTTTTCACCGTCACAAATGCTTATTCAATTTTTTTTTAGAGCCTCAACACTCGTATATTGACTGACGTACACGAGCGATTTTATGTGACCCCACAAATAAAAGTCTAATGGTGTTAAGTCAGGCGATCTGGGAGGCCACGGCACAGGTCCTCCGCGACCTATCCAACGACTGCCTTACTCCGCATCCAGATGCCTCAGCCAGCATCGTCCTGGCGCCCACACTGCAGCCAAAACGGTCATTGAACTCCCGACAAGCTAACGCGACATGATCAAGACAGCGAGCCAGTGTCCTCACCATCTCCGTGTATTGTATGTTGGTATACCGGAAAGCCATCGCGGAAAAAAAAAATATTACGGAAGTAAATTTAAGAACATCCACACTACATCGCTATCGGCGGATGACTAGCAATGCAATGTTAGATATTGTACTTGTGGTATTCAGCGGTGGCGGCAGCGTGTGTGTCGGCATTTCGCATAACCGTCAAAGAGGTTGCCGACAAATGCTTTATCTCTTTGCAATAAGTTCTAAACTTCTTTAAATTAAATAATTTTATTTTGTAAAAATGCCTAAATATGTTTGTAGGGATACTCTGATGACCAACTAAGTTAGGTCGTGTATTCAAATAAGCCTTACTCATTGGAGATAAAGTTGGAATTCCTTTAAATTACCTCTTTATTTGACGCACACTGCTTTTAATGTAAAATGCATTGATCTTATTTACGTGTGTGTATTATGAGCTATGAGCGAACTACAAAATAATGTCGTGCGTTTTAGTAGCCCTTATTGCTCTGAGTTAAGGTTTCAATTTCCTTGAATTAAGGATTGTATTAATTTGTCATGATACTGTGTTTCTAATTTAAGTTATTTAAAAGATTTTTCCGTCAAAATTTAACACCTATTTTTTATGACGGAAATCGATTCAGAAGTCGATTCTGAACCAAGTACTGTCAAGTATTGCGTTTATTCTGTTACGCGTTGTATATAGATTATCGATAGATAGAATTTCATCAAAATTTGTTCAGTAGTTTAGGAAACACACCGACAGAAAGTCTTCGCATTTATAGTAGGTAGATTAGGATATGATCTTTTGTATAAGTACCTACCTTGGTATGCCTCCCATCACCGCAAGGTTGCGTCCAATACTCAGCTTCGTTAACATACATCCAAGCACTGGCGGCTGTGACCACATCTCCCGACTTAGACATGTATTGCGCCATCTTGACGTCCCACACTGGCTGACCGATGATGACGTAGCTTGAGGAACTCGACTCGATCAAGGACTCGTCGCCGATGATAGAGAAGTGGGACATGCCGGCTGAGATCGCGACTTTTACTGGTTTAGGAAAGATATTTAGGTTTTTTTTTGGGTTAGTACGAAGGATATCTTTCTACCCATTACCAAAGTATCACGCCACGATCAATTATTTAGGTACCTACTGGTACCTAAATAATGAACAAATAACTAACCCTTAAGAACCACACCAACATCGGTGGTAAATGTCCCGTAGTTCTTCTGAATAATGAGTCCGCAATCAATAGCGTTGTGCACCACATCTTGCATGGATAACTTCTCAGTTTTCTTCCACATGGATAGGAAGGCGTCACCAGAGAACTTCAGCACGTCTCCATTGTGCGTCAGTATCTCCTGAACCATGGCTCCGATGTAGGAGTTCAAAACTTTGGTCAATCTGGAAGGTCCGCCGCGGCCAAAAGTTGTATATTTTTCGCAGAGGTGAGTGAAACCTTTAAACAATGTATTTTTGAGTTTTTGTTAATGAATGATGTTAAATACTTATATTTCACCAGTTATGTGTTAGCAGCGACCCTATTGCCATCAACCCGGCCATGAATACAGACTCTGAGCTACTGAGAAATTCCTAATGGAGAAACCCATTAAACAGCCTGACGTGGAATCATAATACAACATTAGTTACGCCGATGATATGGCGCTGCTGAGCGCCTCGGTTTGTGGTCTTAGGAGATTGGTGACCATCTGTGAAGAATATGCTTTTCTTCATGGATTGGTCTACAACGTCACTAAAAGTGAAGTCATGGTCTTTGGTGCCGGTGGTCGATGTCCTGATCCTATCCCTCCGGTCAAGTTGAACGGAATATCGCTTGTGAGGGTATATAAAGTGAAATACTTGGGACATCTCTTGACCGCTGACCTCAGAGACGATGATGATATTGAAAGAGAAAGAAGGCCGCTGTCGGTAAGAGCTAATATGATCGCTCGCAGGTTTGCACGTTGTTCTGTAGTTGTAAAAAGAACCTTATTTCGTGCATATTGCACCTCATTTTACACGTGCAGCCTGTGGGTAGATTACACTCAAAAATCGTACAGCGCCCTTCGCGTTCAATAATAACGCGTTCCGGGTATTGATGGGGCTGTTCCGCTTCTGTAGTGCATCAGGGATGTTTGCTGATGCGCGTGTCGATTGTTTCTACACCACGATGCGAAAAAGATGCGCTTCCCTGGTGCGCCGGGTGTGAGCCAGCCCCAACATTATACTGCAGTGTGTGGCGAGCAGACTGGACTGTTTGTGTGTGAATTGTTGCTGCAAGCTTTCTACTTCGGTGTTAAGCTTGTAGCAGGGATTCGCATAAATCTATAATGTAAGACAGTGTTAGGTTAAGTGTGTAGGTTAAGTTTACTAACATAGTTGTAAGGAAATATTGTTACTAACTTTGTGAGTCCTGTTACTTGAAAATTAAATAAATATATATATAATGTAGATGTATGCAGGGGATCGACCACGGATTCCGTGCACAACAGCCGCGCTTGCATCCACTAGGTAGACCACGAGGCTTTCGGTGTTTTGTAAGCACTTATAGGAAGTATTATTTTGTTCATTCCTAATATGAGGAGTTGAGGACTAAGACGTATCCCTACTGTGATCACAGGGCCGTAGCTACCGCAGTATTATCAATGATACGGGGCGCCCGACGTGTAGAGGAAATAGCCACAAAATCTTTCCACAACCTCAAATTCTTATTGATATGAGGCTCGTAATGAGCAATTAATGTAAAAATTTTCGAACTCGCTACACTCGTTCTTCGAAGAAGACTTCTAAGTTCCAGCATCAACAACGACCAAATTTTTGGGTAAGCGGGGTAATTATTTTCAAGATTACTCAACACTATTCACTTGCTTTTTACCAACTATTACTCTCAAATACATAGAGGTCTCTTTTAAAATAAATTCTAACCTAACCAATCATATGGATCGCAAAATATACCCACCAGAAACATCACAAAACATCAATGCAGTCTCGTAGCTCCTGATTGAATAATCGCTATGCTTGTAAATGATCTCATCGGGAACCATCGTCGCTATAATTCCCATTCGAGCCGCGTCGGTCCCAGAGTAATTGTCTTTGCTATCTAATCTGAGGAATATTTATTTAATAAATAGTATAGCGTATGTAATCCCAAAACGATTGGCAGACGTTTACCAATAGTACCTAAACCCACATTTTGGCAGTTTGGCCAGAGCTTAAGCCTGCGTTTCCACCAGAGATGTGCGAGGATGCGTAGCGAGGGATGTGTTTGTTAAGAACCAACAGAATCACTTCTTTTACCTAGCCTGGCTCAGCGCAGCTCTAGTGGAAACGGCTCAGAAGAGAGAGGTTTTACATACAAAACAAGGAAAGGATGTGTGCGAGGGATGTGTTGCGAGGGATGTGTGCGAGGGACGGACGCGAGCGAAAAAATAGCAGTCAGTCTGAAACGAGCTCGCTACACATCCTTGCACCGCTTATCTGCGCACCGTTTCACAGCGTCGCTACGCATCCTAGCACTGCCCAGCTACCTCGCACATCTCTGGTGGAAACGCAGCCTAACTCAGAGTAATTATATCAGTCTGTGAGTAGGTAGGCAGTATCATCAATGACTAGGTATGATAATCTTCTTCAGGTTTTCCTACGGTCTTTCCTGCAGCAGGTACGTACCTAGGTAATTAGGTATATACCATATACCCACACGTGACACATTAGGTATTCATTTAACATTTGTAAGAATATGAATATGTAAGTAATATGTAAGTATGAATAGGTAAGTCTTTATGCCTAGAGTTCCCGGATCCTTAAATGAGATTCCCGGAGAAATTTTTGAAGAAAATTCTAAACTTTTCTTTCTAGATTATAATTTTATTCTGAATTTTTTTTACGTTTTATTAACAGAGAAACGTCTATTGCAGAACATTGAAATTCCGGACGTTTTAAAATATCCCCCTGCATTCCGGACTCTAAGCTAAAATTCCGGACTTGTCCGGAAAATTCCAGACGTATGGCAACCCTACATACTTTTGAGTATAATGCCTGTCCAACCTTATCAATTTTAGATAAGTATACAGGGTGTAAACAGACCCTTCACGAAGCCGTCAACCAAGCATTATGTACATCAAACTTAGTAACTTTACGCAAAAATTATTGCTGGTAAATGAATTTTTTTTTGGGGTGAAAAATCACGTTACACGGTAGGACTGAAATGTAAAACACTCAAAACATTGTGCTGATGGATGGATTGAATAGGACGGGTGTCGTGGAGGCGTAAATTGTGAAAAAGTTGTAACTTTGACGCCCAATATCTCCGTAACTAGAAGGTTCCCAGGTATGGTCTAGAACAAAAAAAATATCGCAATGACGGGGAAAACAAGTTCCTTTCGGCTTCGTTAAGGGTCTTGTTACACCCTTTATTATAATGCCGAATTACTTGGACATAAAACTAAAATTGATAGGAAGAGAAATACGAAACTATAGGTATCATCATTTATTTCATACCCAGGCTGTTTTGACAAGCTTCGTTTTCTTCTGCGTTCTCTTGGAGTCTCAATCTCATACGGCATCTCATTGGAAGCGGACTGTTGATGGTAAACCCGTTTCATAGCCATCAAATATTCATCGTAATGTGTTTCTCTAGTTTGATGACCTTTACGAATCGCAAACTTTACCTTCCCAGGGTACAAAAAGCCTATGCAGATAAAAGTGCATGCTTTATAATATATTTAACACTGTTTAGTAGGTTTGAGAAGCGGTGGCCAGATGGTACAGTCAGCCCCAAAAAAGATGTACATAATAATTGTGTAAACAATGTAAAGCTACAAAACATAGTAAACAATTCCTTTCACTAAAACCTCCTACACAGGCCGGATACATTATAATATAAACACCCTATGACCAAAACAAGGTGCACAGAATGACAATTTCATACGACTTGCAACGATTAACAAACAAACAAATAATTTTGGAATAATGGTTGTAGACAATAAAATTACTCCTTGTCCGTGGTTACATATTTTTGGGACTGACTGTGACCGGCCCTAATCAGCGTCCTAGTACGTGTGTATACTTGGGAGCAAATAAATCGAGCCACTTCCTTTTTTCACGCTTATGGTTATTACTAGCTTATGCCCGCGGCATCGCCCGCGTGGAGTTCGACAATTGTCCCACGGGATAATACTACCGGGATAAAAAGTATCCTATGTGTTAATCCAGGTTATAAACTATCTTTGTTCCAAATTTCATCCAAATCCGTTCAGTAGTCTTTGCGTGAAAGAGTAACAAACATACATCCATACTCACAAACTTTCGCATTTATAATATTAGTAGGATTTTAAGTATTATGGAACGCATCGATTCGAAACATATATTGCCTAAAACATTATTTTATAGCCTTTACAATGAGGGTAGTTAGTTGACAAATTTTCACTTTTAATTAAAGTTTAAAGGGTAGAATAAAATTATCGCATTTAATTTGCTTATAATAATTTTGATTGTACTCCATTACATTTTGTTTTACTAACAGTTTTTGAGTTATTATAGGGTCTAACTATTCATACACGAAATATTTTCATGGAATCATCTAACGGCTATAACAAAGCCATTTCACGGGATTTTTTTTTTATCTGAATATATTTTTTATAAAAATAAATAATTTAAAATTACTTGACCCACAAAATAAATACTGGCTCCTTATTTTTAAGCATCCATTACGGTAGTTTACTACGTCGTATTTACCTACTGTCATTGTTAGAATATGGGACTAAAGGTTTTATGCAAAAAGTCTCAAAAACATCGTGAGGAAATTGACATTACAAAGCACCAGAACAGTTAGGCCATTGGGACATCTTCCAACCCGCAATAGGCCTGCGTCCACTGGTGAATTACAGCCTACTTCTGTTTCATAGCCAGATGGGCTTTTGTTCCAGACATGGGATTTTTTTTATGCGATATTGAAACAAGGTAGGTACGTACTTTCCCACGATTTCGCGTCCGTTTGTCGTAATGTATTCTTTTCAGCCTGCATTGTTGAAATAAGGTTTAAAACGTTCTTAGTTTAAATTATTACATCGGCATCGGTGAGCTGTTGTGCTAAGAAAACGATAGGATCAAAGAGTAAAATAAATACACCATTGCTGAAATTCAATGGAAAATGAGTGCAAATGAGTGACAGATATAGAGGAATAAACTTTTTCTTGGCTTTTTCCTCTATGGTGACAGATGATGTAAAAGTACTACCAACTTTTTTATGAGATCAACGAGTATGTAATACGTGTATAGGTATTCAATCTCTTTCAGCGATAAAGCGCAGCCACACCGCCAGCTAGCGAGCGAGCGAGTGAGGAGAACGAGGCCCTTTTCATATTTCGTTCGGCTCTTTCGATAGTTCAGTTCACGGTGTGAACCAAAAATATGAAAAGAGGCGAAACGATGCCTCGTACGCCTCGCTCGATAGTTGGCGGTGTGGCCTGCGCTTACGACTTGAAGATTAGAATGAATGTAAAAGAGCCGTAAAGAATTTGGTGCTAAAGGGTTATGAAGAACAGGGTGTAAAGTTCTTCATCCCCATTAGAAAAGGGAGGATCCTCCGACCAGACGGGTGTTATGTCTGGTCCGACAGCTGTTGCCGGATTTTTCTATGTTGTGTTAAGTCGCGGATAACTTTGTTCTGCGCGATTTAGAATTTTCATGTTAGTTCTTGATTTGTGTCATAAATGGCGCTGTTGTACTTTTTGTACTATGTTGCTGTAGTACTTTTCGTAGTGTCGCGACAGTGCAATAAGGTAATTATTTAATTTGGTGTAAATCGGCTGCCCGCGATAATATCACCATAAATGAACTTAGATTTTTACCGTGGATTAAAGTAACTTGTAATAAAGAATGATTTCTAACTGGCACTTCTTTTAAATTGTATGATTACACCGTGACTTTTTAGTCGTCTTACAAAGGTCGTCCACTCAATGTACCCGACATAAAATAGCTCTAGGCGCGATTTGTTTTTTATCTTCCATAACAGGTACAAAAAAAAATATTAAAAATAGAATAAAATTATGAGACATCCTGTTAATGATGTTTACGTGTCAAACGGGAGAACATATACCTGCCCAGCACTCGAGTCCAGTAGATCATCGCTCGCAAGAGGGTGTTTTAACTACCTACGTCATGCGTCATAATACTGAATAATATTTTTATTTTTAAATTAGTAAAATCTAAGGTAATGACCATAGCACGGTCATTACCAAGCGTGCAAAATGTCATTACCATGACGCTTAAAACTTTGCCGGTCTATATCTTTACTAATATGGACCCTAAAAGGTGGCCTTCATTTTTTTTATAACCCTTGAATTAGAAACTTTTAACTAAGATGAAGTTTGCGATTAAAAACAATACTTATTTATATTTTTTAACAAACCGCCCAATTTGTACCAAATGAAATAATGACCCAATAAAGTAGTTAGTATGTACCTACAGTTATTTTGTCTTTGCCTTTTCATCAGTTTCAAAAGCTTAGTCATCTTTATACTTACTCGAAACTATAATGTTGCTCTTATTGTTGTAGCTGTCTGGTAAAATAATTTTGAAAGGACTGCAAGTACCTACTTATAAATCTATCTGATCTGAGTTATTTATTATATGCGGCTATCTATGTGCCTACCTACCTAACTGTGTTAACCATTTTGGTTCTAAAAAAAAAGAAAAGTCGTCGACTGTCAGTGAGCTCGGTAGTAGTCGCCACAAACTTCAAATTCACAATGATTTTACACCATAACTTGTTGAAGGTTAAGTTCAAAATTGAATGAGTAAATTAGAGTTTGTAGTAACTTGATGCACTGGCGACTGTAAATAATAAAAAGGTTGAAAGAGGTTAACATGGTGCTCATCATTGAGGTTAACATTCTACCTCCTTTGTATTGCGATTATAAGGAAGTAAATAAGACATCCCGTTCAGCAGTGCATTGTCAGTCGAATGATGCATTGTTATTTTGGCGAGGGTCCGTAGTTGTAACTAACGCCGCCATTTTGTTTATTGCATCATAACATCACGCCTGTAATCCAGGAAGGATTAGGCAGAGAGATGTTGGTACTAGTAACCCACATTTCGCCAGTTATGTTTAAGTCCCAAGTAATAGGGGGCGAGCATATTGCCATCAGCCGGGCAACAACTTAAAAACATTATAAAAAATAAATGTAGGTATAGCCGCCAAAAATTTTAATGTTGATGAAAGTTGTTAATCTGTCATCAAATAAACTTAATACTCACATCAAGTATAAATGTCGAATTTTGCGATTGTTCAAAATAATTATTTCTGAAATTACATAAAAAAATCCGTAAGGTCAAGGATGAGTTATCGGTGTGTTCAAGAGACAGTAAATGACCCCTACTTTCGGCCCGTTCAATTGGGCAAACGATGCACCAAACAGCCTGTTTAATTCAAGCACCAAGAACCACGCTGCACTATATCACACTCAGCATAATTATTTCAGCCTGGAATCGCCCACTGGCATAGGCTCCAGTTACTATCTGCTTGCTTTCCTCGCAGATGTATCCCCATTCCACGACGTGACGGCCGTCACTGCTGATACCATCGACCTCCCTAGTAGTCGTCCATTAATCACGTGACGTTTTTTAATAACTTTTTAACCCCCCCTGCCCCATGGTGATACGTGGTGAGGTTTTAGACTACCCATACCCAAATCAAAAATCAGAATTAATTTATCTTTAAATACAGGTTAACAGGCATAAAGCATAAGCATAATCAGCCTATTAATGTTCCCACTGCTTTGACGCAGGCCTCCTATCTATGAGAGGGAATGGGGTATAACCCACCATGCGGGCCCAGTGCGGGTTGGTAGATGTCGCATGCCTTCGAATTTTTGTTTCTAGGATTTTCTCACGATGTTTTCCTTCACCGTTTTGAGAGCAGTGGTGATGAAATAACTTACACAGAGTAAAATGCGCCTGGCTGGGTTCGAACCCACGACTTACTGCTCGTAACTCGGGGTCTCCATCACTGGGCCACCGCTGCTCTCACACAGCACCAGGTATGATCTAATTTAATTCTGGAAAATTAAGCACCGTGATGAATTCAGGGTCATGTACCGGTTTTTGGTTTAGAAATCGCACGTTCAAATAAAAAAACAAATACACGTGTTATTTATTTACCCCCCCTTCCCCTAGTGATATTTCGCGAATTTTTCCGAACCCCCTCCCCCCCTTTCAAGGGGACTTTCACTATTTATCCTAGGTTGCATATAGCCTGATTTGAACAGCGGCACATCAATCTACACTACGCTTGATTTGTTGCCTTGTTGTAAGCGAAGTCATATTATATGCCAGGAAATGTAATCTATAGCTACGAGGGCGGGTCAATAAGTCCGTGACTTTTGGAATAAAACACAGATTTTTTGATAAAAAAATAATTTTATTTTTCAACGTAGTCTCCCTTGAACACTTTGTCCAACGCTTCTCCAATTTTTTTATCCCTTCCAAAAAAAATGATTTGTCGAGGTCCTCAAAATAGGCCTTTGTTTGCGAGATGACTTCATCATTGGAGTCAAATCTTTTTCCACCAAGCCATTTCTTCAGGTTTGGGAACAAGAAGTAGTCGCTCGGAGCCAAATCTGGAGAATAGGGCGGATGAGGGAGCAATTCATAGCCCAATTCATGGATTTTTGCCATGGCAACTGCACATGTGTGCACCCTTGCATTGTCTTGGTGGAAAAGAACTTTTTTCTTGGCCAAATGAGGTCGGTTTTTTTTCAAATCGTCATTGAATCGGTCCAATAAGTTGGCATAATATTCCCCATTGATTGTTCTTCCCTTTTGAAGGTAGTCAATGTGGATTATCCCGCGTGCATCCCAAAAAACAGTCGCCATAACTTTATTGGCTGACAAACCCACCTTGGCCTTCTTTGGCGCCGATTCACCCTTAGAAACCCACTGTTTTGACTGTTGTTTGGTTTCTGGTGTGTTGTGATGGATCCATGTTTCGTCCACGGTTACAAAACGGCGCAAAAACTCCTCCATATTGCGATTAAACAACGCCAAAGCTTCCTGTGAAGTTGTTACACGATTGCGTTTGTGGTCGACTGTGAGCAAACGCGGCACCCATCTTGCGGAAAGCTTTCTCATGCCCAAGTGATCATTCAAAATTGAAACCACTGAGCCATGCGAGATCCCTACGGCTTCCACAATCTCTCGCACTTTCAATCTTCGGTCGGTCAACACCATATCGTGAATTTTTTCGATTGTTTCGGGTGTAGAGACCTCAACTGGGCGTCCAGGACGTTCGGCATCTTCAGTGCTTGTACGGCCACAACGAAATTCAGTAAACCACTTTTTTACCATTGAAATCGATGGTGCAGAGTCCCCATAGTATTTATCAAGCTTAGCCTTGGTCTCGGTAATGGTTTTTTTTCGCAAGAAATAATGCTTAATAAGCACACGAAATTCACTTTTTTCCATTTTCTCCTCAAATTAGTGGGTAGTCTGATAAAAATAGCTGTCAAACACAAACTAACTGACGCAGCAAGTTTAAATTTTGACAGGAGTCAACTGACAGATGCCTGTTGACAGGAGCAGTGTTTCTGTTTCAGTAAAGAGGTCAGAAATTCAAAAAGTCACGGACTTATTGACCCGCCCTCGTACTACAGGTACATTTCCAGTATAACATGGCATCGCTTTGTAACTGTACCTGAGTCGTACTGAAGTCTAATGTCATGAACCCTACTATAGCATCTTCCTGTAATGTTTCAAAGTGATAATTCTTCGCTCAGTTGCGGAAGATTATGCTTCAGCATCGCCTGCATGTCTGCAGTCCCACAGCATGTTAGTGTCATAGTAGTAAGAGGATCAACTAAATAAATCTCGACTCTTCTGTCTGACCAAGTGCAAACAACTTGGATAGACAGATTCTATCTGTGACTAATCCATAGCAAAACGTACCAAAAGCCTTTGTAAGTACAGAGCACCATATTATTATATTATTGTTTGTAAGCGGCCCGGACTCCACCAAAGCGGAGAGAAGATGCGTAAGAGCTAGGGTGTATCCACCGCAGCTGTGAGATGTGCAAAGCGGCACGACGCGCCGCCCACAGCGCACCCACCGCTCACCGCACTCATGAGGACGGTCGCCCACCTCTCCGCTGTGCACTTGGCCGCCGAGTGTGGAGACTGGCCTAAGCAATTACGAGACATCTCCTCTCCTCTCAGCTCAACCGTTACCACTAAAGCTAAGCGGAGCCGAGAAGTATTAATAATTCTTTTATTGGTGGTTTACAATAATTACAACAAACCTCCTTTCTCTTCAGTGGAGTCCGAAAAAAATCTTTATTGAGAACAGCAAGTGACTGTTTTTTGTAAACAGTGTTGCTAGAACAAAGGTCTGGTACGTATATCTATTTATCTAATCTAGAAAAGTTACAATGATATTGTAAGTTTGCTAATTGTGTAATTACTTGTCATCCAAGTATTAGAAAGGTAAATAAATTCAGGACCAATAAAGAAAAACCACAAACTTGTACCAAAGAAATGTTTATTGATAAACCACAGCTACGGAAAAGCACAAGTAAATAACACCGTTATGACCTCATTATTAGTCTTGTTGGCGAACTTTTATCTTCGGGTCGTCGACCTTTGGACCTATAAATAAAGAATCAAAGCGGTACACACATACAAACGCTTTCGTTAGGAAACACTGCAGGAGTGAAGTTTTAGTGCATCTAAAGCCTTATCCTACAAGTTCCGTTAGTTTAGGTTCTCAAATTATGCAAAAAATATTAGATAGGTACCTACGTGCTGAACTAAGACACGAGTGTTCGCAAAAAAAGGTAAATACTCTTTGTGTAAGTACCAAGGTCGATGGCTGTTTCAATTACTTGGTATTTAATGGTGGCTATTGTACCTATATTTAGTGGCCTCAATTAAGTAAAGCCACACAAGTGATCCCTGTCGAAGCAGGCAGACATGAGGCTAAAAATGTTGCTGTAAATATTGGTCTGATGAGTAGACTTAGTAGTTGTTACTTGAGACACCGATGATACTCGGCAATGTTTTTTTTATATATTTTAAGATTTCTCATGTATAGTGGGTGTGTTTTACAAATATTTAAACTCACATACACTAACAGTCAGACCCGAAAAAACTACCTTTATGCCACTGAAATTTTAATTCCGTGCGGGAATCGAACCGGCGACACGCAGCGCAGCACCCCATCACCCAGTCACAGTAGAGAGCAGTAATTATGACATTGAATCGTTTCAGAATAAGAACTCCATATGCTTACCACTTGTCACAGATACTTACGAAATCGATTGATTTCAGGATTTTTCTTCTGGCCAGTGCAGCGGCTGTCGGCTAAATAAGTTCAAAATAGCAGCGTATATTTACCTAATCACCTACTCGGTAGTTCGAATAAACGAGTGGTTCCACAGATTGGGATGAGCAAGACAAGAAAATGCGGTCTTTCTTATAAAATTTTCTGTTGAATAAGCAATGTTAAAAAATATTTGAATTGTCTCATGCACGCCTATCCCAGTCGATAGAAACCACTTTCCAATTATTATGATTATATCAAAATGATGATGAAACGAAATGACAACTAGCTGATACTTAATTACTGTAAAACTTAGTTTTAAGTAATATTAAATTACTTTCTGGAATAAAGTTTAGGCTGGTATGGGAATAGCGAGGTTGTGTGTATCATTCTTTAGGTTTTATGCCGTGTTTAGAGGTTAATGTGCTTATAAACGGGTCGTATTTTACTAAAATCTAATAAGATTTCATGCCAGTTATGATGACAATTAAGAAAAAAAAAACGTTATACTGCCTGGGAATCAAAAATCACTGTGTAATGAATTGTTTTGGACAATCGTTCTTAAGCCAGCTGTTACTGGTATTTGGTACCTGCCTCTTAAAATTTAATTATTTGGCGACACTTCAGAAGTGATGGGTGTCTCATGAATTCATGATCTAATAACGATAAAATAACAAAAACAGTTATCTGAATTGATAATTTAAGCTGATGATTAAGAAAAAATATTGTCGTTTTGATCTTACGTGTGATCATCACATCCGTGAAGCCAGGTAATTTAATTTTACCCTATAAATATGGCAAAATATTTATTGTGAAGTCTACACATGACTAGAACTAGAATTAGATGTAACATTGAGCAGGCAATCAAAAGCTTCAAAAGCAGGGGGATGTGTCCATACCCACAAAATACTTACCAAGTGGTGGAACTAAAATGATTATTTCATACCTAACTGTGTCACTATTATTTTGTTCACTATGATAAAACGAAACTATAACTGATTTTTAACACAGCCTTTTGAACAATCACCATGTGTACCTACACTTTGTTATTGTCATATTTTAGTCTTCATGGACCACAACACAAACACAAGGCTTCACTGAATCATTTTAGGGTTGAAGCATTTTCACTTTATTAATGAGCAGTGACTTTCTCAAGTCATTAGAAAATTCACTCAAGTGATTATTAATCACCGAGGGCACATTTGAACATCACAAACCAGTCACTGTATCAACTGCACTTGCCTGATCACAACTCACAAGGTTTAAAAAAACTACATCATAAGATGAAATATTCTATTTGCAACTCACACACTTACACTACACATCACCTAACATACACTGAATAAGTATACACTATAACTTTTTTATCATAATTAATATACACTTAAAAAGTTTAAAAAAAAAAAAAATCTTTGCTCCAATTCTAGCAAAACTATAGTTCATCTACATATTTGCAATAATATTGATTATTGCTGTCACTACAAGGCTAACACAGCACTTGCACAAGAAATGTGAAACTTCACTAACTTAGATTTACAAACACCTCACCTCACTACACATCACAAATGTACATTTCATTAAATTTCTGAAGAAGACAAGAGAACTTTAATCAGAACTTAGGCTAGTAATGTAAACTCAAAATGTAAACCTAATAAATTAGTTCGTTCTATGTAGAACCACCCATCACCACCACTTTTACTGATCTCACTACAAACTTGTTGGTCAGATTGTGACCTCTGCAGTTTGGGAGCTCAGAAGTTCATACTAGGCTGACCCACCCCTAACTACCACTATTACCAGATGGTCCTCCTTCAAACTGTCCTCGGTTAGGTTGTGACACGTCCGCTTGAGAAGCTCAGTTGAAAATTCACAAGGTGGGAAAGAGTATAGTACGCCAGTAGCCTCTGTCTCTTTGTTCAGAAGCGAAATAACACCTGCTGCTTCTTTTTGCTTTAAGTAAGACACCAAGTTCCTCATTGGTCTGGTCTGGATACTTGCATCTTCATTTGTGATGGATGCTGTCGACCCTGCCACTCCCAAGAAAATGGCATGTGAACTAGATGTGGCAATGCGCTTCTGTACATCATCCAGCTTCGGTTGATCTAACCGCAGTCTCTGTGTTATTCTCAGCTGATTTTTACCATCTTCATCTTTCATCAGACTGTCGATAATCTCAGAATCACCATCAGTCAGGTGGAACTTAGTTGGGAATAGGGAGTTCTTCAAAATCAGGGCACCATTCCATATTGTTGTAGCTTTGCGTACAACTTCAGGCAATGTCCTTGCGGACGCTAGCATGCCGCCACCACGACGAGGCGACCCGTCGGAGTCACTGTCGGGAGAGCGTCGGCGCGGTGTTCGTGAGCGAGAGCGGTCCACACCTGGCTCCCGTGAACCAGAACGACGGACTCGTCCCTCGTATTCAGGATCTGTTGGGGCACGCCTCCACTCTTCGTCGCGATAATCTCCCGAGCCGTGATATACGCCTCTATACATCCCTCGCCCTCTGCCGCGGCCACCTCTTCCTCTGTAGCCAGGCGTTCCATAGGCAGGGTAAGCCGCCGACCCCTCCTCCCAACCCTCATACCCTTCATAACCCTCAACTGGTCTACCGTCTTCCCCAACAGGAGGCGCATAAGGCTTTGGCCTGTATGGGCCCCCAGTGCCGACATCGGCGAAATCAATTCGTAGTCGTCTTTCTGGACCACCAAGAGGAAAACCTCTCATCTCTTTAACAGCAGCTTGAGCTGCATCAATTGAGTCATACAAAATATATGCATGAGGTTCTCCTTTAGCATATTCAATCTTTTTAATGGCCCCAAATCTATCAAACTCCCTTTCCAACTGAGCAACAGATGTCCAGGGACCAAGACCACCTACCCAGACTCGAGTAGTAGGTGTGGCTTTACCATATCCTATTTTACATTGGAATTTGCCAATATACTGGCCAGAAAGTTCTACTTTAGCCCTATGAGCCATATCTAAAGTCTGATAGCGAACAAATGCAAATGCATTTCCTGTACCCGGTGGAGGGCGTTTAATGTCAATGTCCTCAACAATGCCATAACGGCCAAAGATGCGTCGAAGCTCTTCATCTGAAATGTTGATCTCCAAGTTACCAGCAAATAGAGTCCTAGTAGCCAGTGGATCATCTTCTGGCTGAACGTGATGTAGATAATTGGGGAATTTGTCTTTTTTATTTTCAATTTTCTCAAATGGAGGATGGTGGGGTCGGGGCATATATGGACGGGGCATGTAATGAGGGTGAGGTGGATGATGCATAGGTGGCCTGTGATGCATTGGGGGTCCATGGGGCCCAGCCATAGGGTATTCATGCATCGGAGGGCGAAAATCTCTGTGGTGGGGAGGTACTGTCGGGGGAATACCATAAGCCCTATCATCAGGAGGTGGTCTACGTCTCTCAGGTACTGGTGACCAAGCATAGGAATAGGGGCGTTCATAATCAGGGGGTGTAATGCTTCTAGGCCTACTTCTGTATTCAGCACGAACCGGCTCATAGACAGGGTCAACAATAGCTACTTTATCATACAATATAATCCTGGGCTTGGCATGTTTAGCGTCTCTCGCGTCTTCAGCACTGCGGAAGCAAACATAAGCAACCCTCTCATCTAATTCATGAGAAATCTTGATGCTAAAATCACCAAACTTCTTGTATTCTCTGTACAGGGTATCCTTGACGATTTCATCAGAAGCTTTTGGATGAAGTGCACTAACGCAGAGCACTTTGTAATACGGGCGAGCTGAGTCTTCTCTGACGTCCCGGGACCTCACATAGTCCTCGCGGTGCGGCGAGACGTATCGCCCCCGGGGGCTCGGCGAGCGCACCCGCCGGCGCACTCGCTCGGGAGTGACGCGCTCATCGGAGCTATCGTCATACCTGCCTATACTACTGCGTGTCCTTTTCGATCGCGGCATACTATCTCTTGACGAACTCCTCTTCATGTTACGAATTTTCACCGTTATTCGATCTCTATCTCTATCGCTACGCGGTAATCCAATCATGAAAGCTCAGTACGACGAACCACTATCTGAAATGCACAACATTACACGTCACTTCAAAATGTCGCTTTGTTCCAGAAGATAAATCACCGCAACGCACAATAGTGTTTTAGTCTTACCACAACGAATTTAGCGACTTCAGTCACTTAGTTCACTGAACACCTCCACTCTGCACAATATATAGTCGATAATCACAGAATACAAAAGACCACGAAACGTAAAACAAATAGAAACTTCGATGGCTGGGTCACACAAGCACCGCGCAACAAAAAATAAATTCAATATGGCTGTCGCCCGCAGCCGCTTGACGTGACGCTGCGGCGCCGCCCCACTTCACCGACATTCATATTCGAGTCTGCAAGTTGTAAACTTGCAACATCCGCTTGGTGCGTTCACCAATAATTAATTTTTCTCAATCACATCACATAACACCGCCGACTTTCGTAATTATTTAGCCAATCGGGTTCTAAACGAAAAACGATGAGGTTCGTTTTTTTTGTAATTTTCCGTTCATTAAATCCATGTCTTTCTGCAATCACCACTACCCAATGACCAACAATTTATTTGCGTTGTGCAGCCGGGTTTCTAGCGTTGAAATGTAAAGACGTACAAAGGACATCGATATTGAAAAACACAGGTGGAGTAAATCTATTTAGTCTAGTAAATGTAAAGGTTTGTATGACAGATGGGAAATGGCAATGGCCAGACAACAGTTGCTATCGGGTAAAACATCTGGTTGAGGTTGTGCACTTCTGTGGCAGACACGACTGGCCACCACAAGCCACGAGGAGATTGACACGAAAAAGAGAGGCCTATGGTCTAGACAGTGGGTGACTTTAAAGTTGCGGATGATGATTATGAGCCAGGCAAGAGAAGACACGTTTGTCTGCAATTTGGAAAAACGCTTCACAAGCTCTATAATTAAGGAAATACTAAACCAAACCAGTTTACCCGGTTAAAATAATAAAGGCAGGCAACACCGCAGCAATGGGCAAGAAAAATAAAAAAAAACATAATGTCAAATGATGAAAACCAACTTTCAAGTTTGTTGTTGACTTTAAAATTGAGTAAATGGAAGAAATAATAGAATAATTATCAGAATTACCTTCACTTTGACAGGTCGAATCCGAGCTCATTACAATTTCAGTTCCGCTACTAAAGTCACTTCAAAGGTACAACAGAAAATTGGGTTAATCGTACATGTAATGTACATTAGTTAAGTTCAACAGAACTAAACTTTATTCGCGCACAGTTCAAGGTTCATATCGACGCTACGGAAACGTAAACATAGTGCTAATATGTACAATATCTAATATTCATTTAATAACAATGTGTGGTATCTTACTGATAGTAACTAAATTCGTCAGATAAACAACAATCTTTATTACTGAAGATTTACAGCTTATTATCATTCATTCAAGACCGCACTGGTGCCAGGATGGACGTTATTATAAAAGTAAATAACCAGTCAAATGGTAGAGACAAACTAGCCAGGTCAGTATCCATTGTTATTGTATCTTCAATTAATCCAAGCGCTAACGGCTGAAAGGATATTTATGAAATTGGGCACTCAGAAATGAATTCAGAAAAATTTCAGTTAAAATTGTAACTTTAATACTTTGTATGCTTCAAGCAAACAAAGTATTCAAGTGGTGGTTGAAAACCATTAATTATTATCAAATACATATATTATTATATCTAGCCCATATTGTCCCACTACTAGGCATAGTCCTCCATTCCTTCCAATGGTCACTAATAATATTAATATTAATTTAAGCCCATTAAAATATTTCAATATTTTCAGACTCATTCAATATACAAGTCGACTTGTCTGGCACCAATTGGAAATAAGAAATGCAAACAAATACTCTGTTGATAGAATAAAAAATCTGGAACTCACTTTTAGTTCTTTCAGAAAAAGTAAGTAAACTGCTGTCTCTATTTTACTGTGGAGGGTTTAAATTACTTAGAATATTACCTGATTTCTCTTAAAATAAGCAATACATTAATGCCTAAATAGACATTCATTTAGAAGTCATTCATTGTTAGTGAGGGATATGTCTTCAAACTATGCTACCTTTATTAAACATAACACATACATAACATAACGCAAATCCCCATAGGGTTAGGCGGAGGTGTTCGTAATAGTACACCCACATTTCACCAGTTATGTTTAAGTTCCATGAAAAAGGGGTGAGCTTATTGCCAACAACCGGGCACAAATCCAGACTCTGTGGCTGCTACTGAGAAATTCCTGATGGTAAACCCAAAAAAAATTTGCCCAACCCAGGAATCGAACTCAGGACCTCATGCTTGCAGTCGCGATTGCGACCACTAGACCAAAGAGGCAGTCTCTTTGTGGTTTATACAGTTTATTTACTGTACTTCGGTGAGTGTGCCCAAGAGCTCCATGAGCTCATTCCACCATCTCCCTTCTTCCATCGGGAGTCCAGATGTACTGCAGGTTATCACCCATACCTTGTCGATGTTCCACACATTCGCACGAAGCGCTTTGTGACATCATTTATAATGCCCACAGCCAAGGAGTGGAATTCCCTGCCTGCGTTGGTGTTCCCAAGTTCATATGACCCCAATCTATTTAAGTTGCGAGTTAGTAGGCTTCTTTTGGGTTAGCGCGTTCCATCTTCGACCCCATCTCTGTCCTCAGGACTAGATTGAGGTCAAGAGTAGGCACACTTAATATAAAAAAAGTTCCAAACTAACTGCTTTAGCCATCTAAATCATGTTTTCTTTTCAGTTTTAAGACTTGGAAGATGCATAGACATCTGTTACAATGCCTTAAATAGCATGCACATTGAAGATCCCATATTAAGGGTAACATTGACAATCAGCAAATTGGCACATGCATTGTTTCTTTACTCTGACCATGTAGTCTGGCTCACCAAAAGTGGATTCCTTAAAACTGACTCAGAAAAATGGAACAGGACGGCAAATAAATTTTGGCTTCTTTCAATCATTGCGAATTTAGCTAGAGACTTCTATGAAATTGTTCATCTCATGGATTTGCATAAGACTACATTCTTGAAGCCATCTGAACTATTGAATACTTCAATCACAAACTATGATTGGAATGGTGGGATGAAGTATATGTATATGTTGATGACTTGTCACAAAGATGTTTTTATTGATACTTTGAAGAATTCTTGTGACATATTCATTCCGCTGACTGCATTAGGATTTACTAAACTAAGTCCAAGTACTGTAGGAGTACTGGGCGCAGTATCATCTGTGGCTGCATTAGTGACTGTTGTCAAACCAATTACGAAATTGGTCCCTGCTTGAACATAGGTCATTTCTGAATGATTTGTTTAAAATGGTGCTGGGCTGGTATGTGATATTTTATGTTTGGGTTTAAATAAGTTCAACTAAATTTTAAATGTAAATTGTAAGTAAAAGTGCCAGGTTATTCACAAGCAAGTCAGCCTTAATTAATAAGTATTTTTTTGGAGAAAGCTCCTTAAAATTATGTATGAAATAATGTAAACAACGATAGGAATTTTCGACTTTTTGTACCTTGAGTTTGTATCAAACTAATCAGTACCTACCTAGTTTATTGTTAATTATCTCTTAAGTTACACATTGTAGCTATGTTAACTGGTATAATTGTTATGGGTTATAAGTTTATAACGAAATATTAAATCTTTTTAGTTTAGCCTGTGAATCTTTTATTGCAACAACACACAAAACTATGCATAATCCGTTTGTTTTCTTTATTTACATCATATAAGATAACCCAACGTCACGTTTCAATTCTCCAAAAGGGTAGGCAGTGGTGTTCGTACAGCCATAATTTGTCAGTTCTACAATAGGGACTTGAGTTTTGAGGCCTATTCTGACATGTCTGGACACAACATAGCATGTATCATCATCGTCATCATCATCATCATTTCAGCCGAAAGAAGTCCACTGCTGGACGTAATAATAATAGCATGTACGGTCTATAAACTTCTTACATCCATTTTGAGAGTGAAAATTAATACACACATTGACAAAAACTTCATTATGTCTGCCTCTCAAAATGGATGTAGGAATAGGTCCCGCGGTACGAAGGAGCTACTCCTCATGAACCTGTTGGCCATTAGCCAACAGGTTCGTCGATCTCTCAAGAATTTGTCGAAATGTTGGATAGATTATAAGAAGGCCTACGACTCGGTGTCACATACATGGCTCATGAGGGTACTGGAGTTGTACAAGATAGATGCAACTGTACGTGCCTTCCTTGAGTCGTGTATGGGGCAATGGAGGACGGTCCTTCGATATCCAGGATGTCGACAAATCCAGGGGAATGATGAGCCTGTATGGATTAAACGGGGAATATTCCAGGGCGACAGTCTGAATCCACTATGGTTCTGTCTAGCCCTGAATTCTCTGAGCACATTGCTGGAGGATTCAGGTCTAGGCTACCGGTTGAGGAGAGGTGGTCAGGTCATATCTCACCTTCTTTACATGGATGATCTGAAACTCTTTGCCCCCAACAAATTGCGACTGATGGAGCTACTGAAAGTAACTGAAACTTTCAGTAACGCCATTAGGATGGAATTTGGTGTGGACAAATGTGCAGTCATGTATGTAAAGCGAGGGGAGATTATGGAATCCGAGGGAATTCAGCTCTCGGATTCCATACACCTGAGATCCCTCTCCTCATCCGAAAGCTTTAAGTATTTGGGTATGTCGGAATCGTTGGGCATTAACGTAACTGACATGAAGCAATCGTTGAGGGAGCGCTTCTTTGGACGCCTGAACAAGGTATTAAATAGCCTTCTTTCAGGCTTCACAAGATGCGCGCCTTCAACGGTTGGGTCATGCCGGTTTTAATGTACTCTTTCGGCGTACTCAAATGGACTCAGACCGAACTCGATGCCCTGGATAGGAGAGTTCGTACACTGTTAACCGCAAACCGGATGCATCACCCACGATCATCGGTAATGAGGCTGTACATTTTTTAAAAACCGAGGTGGGTATGCACCGAGATGTGGTCGCAGTGGACAAGGGACTCACCCCGCTGTCCATGGCTAAAGAGAACTGGCGCAAACCTGTAGTACTTACTACCGATGACCGCAAGGAAGTATGGCAAGGCAAGGAGCTTTACGGGCGGTTCTACCGGGCTCTTCATGGGCCCGATGTAGATTTTCTAGCGTCCGTGTCCTGGTTACGTTTCGGCGACCTCTTTGGGGAAACTGGAGGTTTTATCTGTGCGATTATGGACAAAGTTATGTTGACGAACAACTACCGGAAGTACATTATGAGGGACGGGACGGTTGACCTTGACGTGTGTCGGGCATGTCACCGTCCGGGTGAGTCCATCAGACATATCGCCGTTATACAGCGAAAACCAATTATCTCGAGATTTTGTTAAATGGCTATAAGAGTAGAGGAAGACCAAAGAAACGACGGATGGACTGTGTGAAGGATATGGCTAGAAAGGAGGTGACTGCTGAGATGACAAGTAATGAGACGAAAGAGCATTTACAAAATCTCGAGATAATTGGTTTTCGCTGTATAACGGCGATATTATTTCTGTTTGTTCTCGTCTGGCTAACGGCGAGTACTTGCACAGGCACAACCAAGTAGTCAGATTATTCCAACAACTTGCCTTGAAATATAAATTTGTGGAATCTGTGGTACCGTACTACAAGTATGTGCCCGACCCAGTTCTCGAGGAAGACCATGTCACGTTGTACTGGGATCGGTCTATCATTACTGACAGGACTATTGTCGCCAATAAACCTGACATAGTAGTGATAGACCGATCAGCGCGCCGCGTAATGATAGTCGATGTTACGATCCCGCATGACGAGAACCTCGTGAAAGCTGAGAGAAAAACAAATGAAATATCTCGACTTAGCACACGAGGTTGTCGACATGTGGAATGTGAACTCGACTATCATTGTGCCGATCGTCGTGACGGCCAAGGGCCTTATTGCCAAGAGCCTCGACGACCATCTTTCAAGGCTCTCCTTAGGCGGTTGGATCAAGGGCCTGATTCAGAAGACAGTACTCCTCGATACGGCTCGCATTGTGAGGAGGTTCCTGTCTCTGGAGCCCTAACCACCGGTGGCTTGGACCCTGCTCCCGATACCGGCGGATCACTATTTTTTTATATTTTTTAAATGTTTTTATATTGTTTTATACCTATTAGAATATTTAAAAATGTATAAAAAATAAATAAAGGAAATAATAGCATGTATAAAATAATGAAATAACTAGGCAGTCTCTAGCTATGTACTCTTCATAAAGTACAACGTTAAGGGTCTATGTACGGCAGTAGATTTGTTTTATTGAAGGAATAATATTGTATTGTTAGGAAGAAATGAGATTTTACTTAGTATTAGGAAGAAATGAGGTTTTACTTAACACTTAGTTCTATGACAAGGAGTGACAACTTAAAAATAGTTTCTGGTCGCGAGAGACGCTTGTTGGGAATATCGCTCAAAGGGCTATAAGATTTATAATTATTTTCCTATCTTGTGAACTTAATCGCTATTTTTGTAAACAATTACGTGTTAATTGAATTCGTTATGATTTGTATTGCGATTTAGGTTAGTTTCAGTGATTGATATTTTGTTCCAAGTTAGAATAAACGGTTGTATTCATTATTTTGTGAACCTCGTTGTCTTTTTTAAACATCTTCGCTTCTGTTTGCTAAAAGTATTTATTTTTATGTATACATTCGGTTGAATATGGCATAATTTCTTCAAGAAGTGGTTTAAACAAAAAACTAGTCAGTCGATTCTAATCATTTTTAGCGCTTGAGTATTGCCAATACCCAACAAAAAAAATATCAACAAGACCAACTGTCACCTGTCATTGTCAGTAGTGTCAGTCAATCTGTCATTGCTGTAAAGGAACACCAATTTGTATTTTATTTTCAGTCTTCTTTGTAAAACTTGCATTAAATTATAATTAAAAATGGCTCGTAATGTAGCAGAGACGGCAAAGAAATTCCTACTGTTAGGGCAATGTGTCCCTACTGTTAAACAAAATGCTGCCAAAATCAGAGTGAAGAGGTTAGAATTGGACGAGAATTTACTGATGGTTTGTGTTTTTATAACAATAATGACTATAAATATGAGATTTTATCACTAATTTCACTAACAACTTTCATCTTTCTATTTCAGTACTTTAGAAAGGATGAATTTTACTACTGCCATGATCCCAAAAAGGTCTGTAAGACTGGCGATATCGTCCTCATACAGTCACTACAACAAAAATTGACTAAGTTAATTACTCATGAAGTCAAAGAGGTGGTGTATCCTTTCGGTGACATTACTGACCCTATCACTGGCAAAAAGGTTGCTAAAGAACAGTACAGAGAAGACATGGACAGGCAAGCAGAACTGTATGGAAAATTAGATTCTACCTTTGATCATGATAAGGCCCCGGAACGAGGCTGGCAAGATGGAAAGAAAGACTTCACATCAAAACCTACATACACTAAGTTCCATGTGTTTGACGAAAATGATCCTTATGCCATTTAAGTTAGCTAGTGTTTTAAAGTGTAATAAATTAGCAATTAAATATTTAGTTAGTGTTAATCTATCTTTTATTATTATCACTGATTGCCAGCTGAGATTTACCTTTGGTTTCATCACTTAAATGCTGTTTACTACCATCTGTTGTGTGAAAAAAAAATCATAACTAAAAGGCACTACAATCATGACAAAGGCCAGCACAAACCAGGGATAGCATGGCACAGCGTTTTATCTTTACTCAATGTAAATTCATAGATTCCAATGTTCAATGCTGTGAAAGCAAGTCCCTTTTGATGCCTTAGGATTGTTATTCTAAACATTGGAATTTGTGTCTTGTTACTATTAGCTACATATGAATTTAAGTTGGGTAAAGATCAAATGTCTAACCGCACCATCCTAGATGTGCGCGCGGCCTTAAAGTGGATGGGGGGATTTCATTTCTTAAGTCATATTAAACATACTGTGCGTGCATTTAGTCTAGACAGCTTTAAAGCCAGTCCTTTGTGACTAGGTTTAAAATAAAAAAAAAAAATCTAAAGAAAAGAGCATTCATTTTATTTTTAGCCATAGTGCTCATAAGTTGTAAAGATTGCTTGTATCGGTGGCATCAGTCCTGTGCCAGGAGTTCTTTCTCTAACGCCGCGCCCATGAGGTTCCAAGAGCTGTCGTCGTCATCTGGTGGTTCCTCATCTGATGGTGGTGACGATCTTCGTGGTCTCTTGCGAGGGCGGGATTCGTCGTCTAGAATTTAGAAAAAAAAATTGTTAAGAGTTGGTGTTATTTTAGGATTCTAGGTGCGAAAAAAAACCAGGATGGATTTTAAAAATAAACTATTAAACTTACGCCTTTTCCTTTTCATAGATAAAACTACAAAACGATTGATTTTACGAAACAATAAGATGAGAAATATGTGAAGTCAAATTTATGTATGCCTTTGTGATTTGGAGAGTAAAAACTGAAAATACTTACCCATTTCAGAGTCATTTGTTGCTTCTTGCGAATCTTGTAATCTGAAAAACAGAAATATACTATTAATTTTCATATTTTTAAAGTGCTCATCTCCACTTTTCCAAGTTTATAATTCCATTTTTATAAGTTGTACAGAAAGCTGTTTTGCGGCCACTAGCCCCAGAGTACATTTTTTTACTAGCTCACTGTCGCATACTGATTTGGATAACCATCAGATTATCTTCTTTACCTGTCATGTAAGCTGTCCTGCATGCTATTTTCTGCACTGACTGATATCAGCCTATCCTCAGGAGGATTCTCTTCATCATCCAGGTCATCATCACCTGGTTTCTCCTCATCTGAAGAACTTTCGTCCGATTCATTGAATATGTCTTCCACCTATAAAACAAGAAGAACATGTACTTCTACAACATTTGAGAGCGAGAGGCCTCTTATACATTGAAGGCAGAACTTTTATCCCATACATAGATTTTATTGCAAAGTAATGTTATTGTGACTCACTTCTCTATCCATATCGGCGATATCATCGCTCGAGAAAGACAGCAGCGGGTTGATAGTGTCCATGAACCGTCCGGAGGGCGTGCGTTTTCGCAGTGCGGCCACGGGAGCCGGCGCCGGCGGCGGACTGCTGCAGTGTGCCGGCGGCCGGCGGGAACTGCTCTGTGGATATGGAACTTGCTTGGTCATGCACTCATCTGATTTAATGCTAAAGATATTATTTATTACTTTGATGTTTAATTTGGCCTCATATTCGTAAATTACAGCCAATTCCGCGGAAGGCGACAGATCATCATATTATCATTTTAGCTTACTAGTGAATGTGAACAAATGCAATCCTTTACAAGGCAATAGTTTTTTTTTCATGGATAGGCCTATAAAAAGTCAGAGCAGCAGTCCAAGGTGGTAAAATATCCTTGGAAATGATTGAATAGCACGTTTTTTAGGACCTATAAACAATAAAGTTGTTAAGTTACTGTACCTGTCCCCCTCTTTGTAAAGGGTACAGTCTTTCGTCGACTCGCTCCCACCTCTCGGCGCACGTCCATAGCCATTCTGGAGTCACTACATGTAATTTGCTCGATTTGCCTTCGCCAATGCGCCTGCTTGCGTTCACTTTTGCTGTTCCTGTAAAATAAGATAAACATTGAAACAAGCATTTATATTATGCACTTGGCTGGTATAATTGACTTTAACCAACTGCTTCAATGCCTACCTGCTCTCACTGCCACCAAATGTGTAGTCTTATCAGAATAATCCTGAGTAACTTCGGCTCCAAGACTTCTTGCCACTTGATACGCCCTTGACGTTTCCAAACGCTGATGCGTCGGCACTAAACCACTGAAGACTAGACTAGTACCCGCTAATACTTCGCATTTCACTTCTGGGATTATAGACTTTAAGTCTGGAATTTGATTCTTGCCCATTTTGTCGTAGTTATCGTAGAAGTGCCTGGAAAAGTAACAAAATCATGGAACTACTCTACAGAAACAATAAAGTAGTACTGAAAAATATAATTCTATGACCATTTATGTGTTTTTGTCTTGCTAATATGATTTCTATAATCTTTTTTCGATTTCATTGCAGAACTATCAACTGCTACTTAAAGTGTAGTGATACACACTTCCATAATATATATAATAAACACAATACTTGTTGCTACTTACGTATGTATTCTTTTAAGTATATCATCCAAGTAAATTAAGTAGTCATCAGGGTCCTCCACTTCTATCTGTCCATCCGAGGTCTCCACCCACCGCGGCTCTGCCGGGTCCTGCCCTATCCTCTCATCACCCTCCTGATCAGCTTCTTCACTTTCCTTTTCCTCCGTATTAGAACTCTTTACTTCTTTTTCCTTAGTAACTATTATACCATTACCACCTTCTTCCTTGTTCTCTTTGTTCTTTGATGCGTCCTTTTGTTCTGGCTCGGCGTCTAGGGTGGGCATCTGATTTTGGGCACCATTTTTGCCACTTGCTAGTTTGTCTTTAGGTTTTTCGTTTTCTGTAACATGTTTAAGGCACTCATCACGTTATTGGTTTACACAGGGGAGAATGGAACAAAAAAAAAGGTATTGCGCCGACCCCAAGTAACATGGCACAAAGGCAGCAAGGTGATGATCACATATGTGCTCATACAAATATCAGTTCAATAGTTAATTCTTATAAAAGTGTCTTACCAGGTGGGGGAGGTGCATTTATATCTCCTGTAGATTGGAAGAACGAGTAAGGCCTGACGTGAATCAGATTAGTTGCGTGTCGCCATACGTCCTCACGATCGTCGATAATACACACCATGTTGTCGCCACAAGGGAATAATGCTCTGAAAAGTTATACAGACATGATAATATGGAGATATATGCCATTATATTATATTAGCGACCCGCCCTGGCTTCGCACGGATACAATATACATATAAACATTCCTCTTGAATCACTCTATCTAATGCTGAAAACTGCATTAAAATCTGTTGCACAGTTTAAAAGATCTAAGCGTACAAACAGCGGGAGCGACTGTTTTATACTACATTTATGTAAAGATGTATATTTTGGTAATAAACTTACTTCAAATTAGCTGCTTTCGTTCTTGCATCAAAGCACTCATCCCTCGACAGGATTCTATGAGAAAAATACTTTTTCTCTGGATCAAGTAAGTCGGCAACGGCGTGGGCATACTGACGGGCGCCAAAGGTGCATACGTGAAGTTCATAGTTCTTAGAGGCAGATTCCAGGAACTCCTGAGTTCTTGGTCGAAGGCGCGTATGGCACCAGCGGCCGGGAGCACCTGGACCACGCAGAAAGAAGTGAAGGACACCCTGTAATCAAGAAATTTAAATATTATAGACCAGTTGTAAATAACAATTTTCAGAAATGTTGTTATTATTTTGTTGAACTGGGTGTACAATAATTTAGTTGTTCATACTACATACAAACTATTTTCTTCATCATGACTATTATTTTGAATTTCTCCTTATTTTCACAATATTTACCTTTAAGTTAGGTGGTACATTATCATTAGTTGTGTGAACCAATGTTTGATCAAGGTCCACAAGTAATACTAGTTTCCTATCCTTGAGGAGACGGTCAGCATCCTCTCGACCCAATTTTTGTGCCAGCTCTTCCGACACCTGAAAATAGATATTATAAAAGTAAAAAAAATATCTCTTATTTGAGAGTATGAAAAGGTAGGAAACAAATAACAAGTTCAATAAAATATGAAGCATTTTCAAATATGCAAGTATGCAAAAAATTCAATAATTGAAACTATAAGTATGAATCTGCAATTTTTGCTTTAGTGAATGTAGTCCTCGTATCTGTCTTTCTTTAAAAGCTCAAAAAAAGAAAGTCTTCAGAAGGACTTGGTATGTTTTGCTATCTGGATTGCAAGTGAAGTCATAACCATTACTCTAAGTTAAAACTTGTATCTATCTAATCCAGTTTTCAACAAAAATTTATAAACAGCCAATACTTGTTTGAGATATTATTCCAATAAAAAAAATATTTTACAGATGTATTGGATTTGTTAATTATTATTTGAAAAATTACTTCACAAAGTAGACAGTAGTCTTCAGATGCAAATTAATGGACCTTTATTGTGTACAAAGGTTGTTACTGTTAGCCTGTGTCATCCCACTGCTGGGCAAAGGCCTCTCCCCATGACTTCCAAACTCTTCGATTCAGGGTTAACCTGGACTACTGGTTGTTGATTTTGTCCAGCTCGTCCTGCCATCTCCTGTGAGTTCTACCGCGTCGCCTTCTGGCTGTGTCAGGGCTCCACATTGTGATTATTTTGGCCCACAAAATAACCATGAAGCTTTGCCCACAAAGGTTGAGTACTTTATTTTCATAAGCAAACACACTGTACTGTGTAACTATAACTGCCAATTTGACTTAGTACATTTGATGATCCTGGTCTCACCTTCAATTCAGGTACAGAGTGTACCATGGGCACGACGGCGACATCCCTGTTGGTCACCTCGTCTGTGCGCAGGTCGGCGCCGCACTCTGCACACATCTCCTTCATCACAGTAGGATGGCGACATTCTTCAAGCTCTGCTATGGGTGCACTGAAAAGTTACAATAGTTTCATGAATGAAATTTTAGTTTAGTTTGGGATTTATCTCTCGCCAAACTAGATGATGCGATATAATAACAATATTGTTTTAAGTTTGAGAGATAGCGACAAAAACTCTTTCAAAACAAGAACTTGTTGTCTTATTTGAATTGTTGACAAAATATATTGTGATAAAAGGATTGCTTGCGAATTAAACTTTCGTCAGGCAATATTGGACAAAGTTTAAGTCAAGGCTTCATTGATAAATTGTTACATTCAAATAAAAATATCGAAACCTCTGCAATGTTTGTTTTAGGTTACATTTTACGCGGGAAGCTGTTGCTGCAGTTGTATTTGCCGCGCAAACAATGCAACTGCACCTTAAATAAAGAGTAACCTAAGTGATGCAGAATTATGCAAATTATTTTTGATTGTTATGGATATTTTGCATTACAAAATGATAAATATTATTTTATACCGCATTTATAATGTGACGTCACTTACCCAGGCTCTGCAATGTCTCCTTCCTTCACCTTGATCGATGAGATTGTACCAGCGCGTATTGCCTTGTATTTCTTTAATTCAGTGCCTGAGCCCGATGAATCGTTGTATAAAAATAATATCTGACCTTGCGACACAAAAACACCTTGTTTTACTTTCCACTTTACTACTTTCAAAGGTTTTTCTGATGGAACAAAAATAGGCATAGTTTTGTCGGCCATCTTGAACGGATATGGTGAGTTATTTGTAGAATGGCGTTGTGCTATTGGCCGGAATCATGTAGTTTTGGCGGTTAATGTATTTCCACCAATGACACTACAAGACGACCAAAATCGATACGCAAAAGAACATTGTTTCCGGAAATAGTGGCACTCATTGAAATGTCAAACTGGGAACATTCAAATACCAAATCGAAGAAAAATTAAACGACGTTACTCTTTTTTCATTATTGTTATTTGGTTACAACCGCTGGAATTGAAATTTTCAGAAGAAAAAGTTTTCAACATACATGGGTAGGTAAAAAAAAGGCCCTAAAGTTTTCTTTGTCAGTGAGTTCTAAGTTTACCTTGCAATGTAAACCATACATCATCATCATCTTCCTGCGCTTATCCCATGTTACTTGGGGTCGGCGCAACACGATTTTTTCTTGCAGTCTCCTCTGTCAACCGTCATGCTATCATTTACTCCTTTAACTTTCATATCATTCCTCACACAATCCATCCATCGTTTCTATGGTATCATCATCTTCCTGCCCTTGTCCCATGTTATTTGGGGTCGGTGAAACACGTTTTTTCTTCCATTCTCCTTATCTGTAACTGGCGCAACTTTTAAAGTTTCTCTAATATACTCGTTCCTTACCTTATCCATTCTTGTCATACCACACATCCACCTCAACATTCTCATCTCCGCTACATGCAATCTTCTTCAGTATGACAGGTCTAATCACGGATTTATATATTTTCCCCTTTAACTTGAGGGGCAACCGTGGGTCACAAGTTGTTCCAGTGGCCTGTCGCCATTTCGTCCATCCTGATTTGATCCGGTGCGTTACGTCTCTGTCTACTTTGCCATCCCCTTCGACAAGCGACCCGAGGTACACCCCCCCGGAACAGATCGGTATGGGCGTTTCGGCAAGAGTTATGGGCACAGGACTGGAGAGACCGCCGAAATCACAGAATAAGTATTCTGTTTTGGTTCTACTGACTTTCAGACTAACATTCTCCAGTCTATGCCACCACACCTCCAATCTGCTCTGGACCTCTAGGCCACTCTCGGCAACCAACACAATGTCGTCGGCAGATAGCATACACCAGGGAGCCTCTTTCTTGATGTCCGACGTAAGTGTGTCCATTATCACAAGGAAGAGGTAAGGGCTTAGAGCCGACCCATGGTGCAATCCGACAACCACATTGTAGCTGCCGGTAGTGCCCGCTGTAGACCACTGTAAACCATACTCTATTATCAATATTAATCGTGTGAAAATAAGTATTTTATGTTAGGTAGCTAAATAGATCAGGCCGTATTTTTTGTTTCCATTTGTCACATGATGACATGATGCATGACGCCCACTTTTGACTATGAATTTTAATCTGTGCTTGCAATCTTTATTTATAGTCTGTGAAACTGAAATCAAACGTCAAAAAACAGCAACAATTTTCGTTGTGTATCTTCCCATGTAACGAGTTTTTAATAATTATTATTTTTCGTTTTGTTTGTTTTTGTGTAGAAATTAATGTAAATATTAATTCTTAACATTTGCAACATGATTGAAGAAAACATAACAGTGAGCGATAACTCGGATTTAGAGGATGGCGGAAATCCTGAACTTCGCGGATACTTGAGTAAATGGACAAATTACATTCACGGTTGGCAGGACAGGTTTATTGTTTTGAAGGATTCTACTTTATCATACTACAAGAGTGAGCTGGAGAGTAATCTTGGATGCCGAGGTGCCTTATGTCTGAAAAAAGCCAAAGTCAAGGTGACTATGCATAGTTGTTTTATCGGCGAAGTCCAATAAAAAGATTAATTTGCCCTTGTTGCGTCTCGATTTTTTTTTGTCACAGCGGTTTCTGCTTGAGAACAAACAGACTTAGCATGTGATCTAATATTCAGATATTCGACCTTGAATGTTTATTATTTCAGCCTCATGAATTTGATGACTGCAGATTTGATGTGTCAGTAAATGACTGTGTTTGGTACTTGAGGGCGACGAGCCCTGAGGAGAAGCAGCAATGGATTGATGTTTTAGAGTCATTTAAAGTGAGTATAACAAAAAATTATCATATTTTTAACATAATGTTAACATAGTTATACTTATTGGTTGTAACTGGATAGCTATCATTAACTAAGTACACTCAATATGTATCCTACAGTCGTCTACATATAAAAGACATGTATGTCAACAGCACCCACTTGTTTCAAGTGTTTACAATGACTTGTTATCCTAAAAGTGTTTGTTTACCCCATTTCAAAACATCCAGATTTTGTTAGTACATACAAAGTTAGAGTAGTTTTTTTTTTGTTCAATGTCTTTAGTAGGCAACAACATCTAATCAGATCAAATTATTCCAGTTACCTCAAAATTACCATATTTAAATTGAGATGATCACCTTGAGCACCATTTTAAATGAACTAGGATGACATTCACAATCTAGTTATAACCTTATAAATAAAAAGCAGTATTAAATATTATCATTCATTCTCTTGCCCTTATCCCAATTCATTTGGGGTCGGCGCAGCATGTCTTCTTCTTCCATACTTCTCTATTACTCGTCATCTCGCCAGACACCTCCTTTCTTGCCATATCATTTTATTAAATATTATCATTATAATGTGATATTTATAACAAGTCAATGTGTATGATTCAGTCAATACATTCAATCAGAGTACTTAGCGTATATGTGTGGTAGTGTGGAAGTCTTGTTATCAAACATTGAAGTATCAAATTACTCATGAACATCCAATACTTATAACACATTGTAATTACGATGTTCTCTCTGTAAATTCATGTTTGTATATTTCAGAATTATGTTGATTATATTTATTTTTGACCTTAGCATACTTGGATAGATAATTATGTAACTACTACTTATTATCACCATTGTTTTTTTTTTTGGAGTTTAAACATAACGGCCAAAGTGTGGGTGTATGTAGGGTATCTATAGTAAGGTATGGGAAACTTTAATACACAATACTATGCTAGTTATGTCTACATTTACATTCAATTAAGGCTTCAGGGAGAACAGGAAATGTTTTTAGCTGCTAAATTAAATCAATTCATAGCAATGTTTATGTCAATGTGGCTTTAAAGAGATCTTTACATAATTTTAATTTTTACAATATGTGGTAGTTGTTGTTATACATTTACTCGAACTAGCTGAAATTCTGTGTAATATACAGTTTGTTTCCTAAATCTATACATATTATAAAATTGTAACAGGCCGATGTCTGTACATTGAAGATATTGAAAAAAAAATATATGGGGGATCTTTATTAGAGACAGAAGACCAAACAACAGTTTTTAGGATTTTTGCCTGTCTGTCTGTTTGTACACGCATCACATAAAAACTACTGCATGAATTTGAATGCAGTTTTCACTGCTCTACTGCTAAATGCTTAACTTGAAATATAGACTACTTAAGATATAGTTTTGGAAACGATAGGTGGCGCTGTGTGAAGCAAAGGGGGGTCTCTAGTAAATAAAATAAAATAAAAATTAATGTCTCGGCAGATATACATACAAGTTTACAGTACTAATTGTTTTATGCAAACACTTTCTAAAAGCAACACTGTTGTTCTGTTTAGATACAGTACATGAATCATTTATTTTCTACAGTAGTTATTTAATTTATTATTTCCTAAAATGAGTCATCACTGACCTACGAGGGTTTTGCCTGTGTTATATATGTATAATACTACTTATTATCAGCTCAGTGAGTAATGCAGATAAGAACTGATACTATCCTCTATGTAACTTATGTTTGTATTCAATTGTTCTTAAAATAGGAATTAACTGATTTTATGATAAGATTGTGTGTATTGGTCAGTTTTTTTAAAATTTTTTATTAGTAAGCAATGAATCATCCTTCTGTGGCATACCTAAGGATCAGATCTCTGAAAATATGTAGAAAACTGTTTATCAGTACATAATTGTTAAGGCGAATGCGCCCAATGCTAACTTAAAGCTAATGCTGCCCCCGTAATATGTCACATTTAGCTTTAATGTTGGTATTATGAGTGACAATGCTTGAACCATATACTTTTCAGGGCTGGTTATTGGCTACTGTACTGTTATTTGCCCTAGCTGGTATGATTATAACATAATTATGAGAGTATCTGCTTTTTATGAACAATGACTGAATTTGCATTCCTTTAATCTTATTGATTTACATCTAAACAAATAGATAAAATTGAAGTGTCTGATTGTAATTTCAAAATAATAGATTTTTACTGAATGCATATAAAAGTATAAACGGTACTTACTGGTAACCAAAACCTTTTTTTTTTTTTTTACTCTTTCTGTTCAGGCTATCTGCAACACCTGGGGCTGCAGTCTCGACATACATAGCGACAAAAATCGGTCGTTAAGTCATAACGATGTCAAATTTCTTAAATAGATTTTCAACTTTATTTCGAAACCTTAAGGTTTAAAATCTATTAAAGAAATTTGACATCGTTATGACTTAACGACCGATTTTTGTCGTTATCTATGTCGAGACTGCAGCCCCTGGACCGTTTTTGACAGGTATTTTACTGGAATATAGCTGATATTCTAAGGAGAAACTTAGACTACTTTTATTTTAGAATAAGGACACTTGAAATTGTTAACAAAATTTGATTCAAATAGGAAGTCATATTTTTATAATAAATTAACGCGGTCGAAGGTCGCGGGGCACAGCTAGTATTACAATAGAATTCTACCACACAAAAATTATTATTCAAAATAAAGGCATTATCACATAATTGAAATGATGTTGTTAGGTTTTTATAATACTAACATACATAGTTTTAATTACCACATAATTATCTCATATAGTCACTTTGTTAATGAGTTATTAAATAGTTATAGTGAACAATTTGAGAATCCGTTGTTGTTTGTGATATTAATACCCATGTTAATTTCATTCTCAGGTGGAATCGGGGTACGGGACCAGTTCAGACAGCAGTTCCAATGGTGGTGGTCTCCGAAGACATGGCTCAGCTACTTCGTTGCAGTCAACTGGCTCTCATGGTTATTATTTATTTTTAATACTACTACATAATCTGATATACAGGGTGTAACAAGACCCTTAACGAAGCCGTCAACTAAGCAGTATAGTACATCAAACTAAGTAACTTTACGCAAAAATTATTGCTGGGAAATGACTTTTTTTGGGTGAAAAATCACGTTTTACTGTAGGACTCAATGTAACGCACTCAAAACATTGTGCTGATGAATATGAATAGTATGGGGGTCGTGGAGGTGTTTACAATAAAAATCTTACGTTAAAAACGTGTATTTTAAAAAAACTTGTGAAAAAGTTGGAACTTTGACCCCCAATATCTCTGTAACTAGAAGGTTTCCAGGTATGGTCTAGAACAAAGAAACTATCCCAATGACTCTCTTATGGTCTCTCTTTTATGTTTCCGCTACTGAGGCAAAGGTCTTCTTTCTACGAGAGAGAGAGGGAGGGGGCTATAATCCAACAAGTGGCCCCAGTGCGGGGTTGGTTTACAGTATTTTAATTACAGTTTTAGTATTCTCCTAAGCTCACATTACCAAAAATTTACATACATCATGTTTGTGAGAATCACTAGTCAAGTAATTTAACCTTTATTGTGTTCTAATTTCTGTCTTCTATTGAGATATTCGTCCAATTTTGCGATACTATATTGTATGCATATTATTATGTTGAATGAAAATATGAAAAAAGATTGCATGTAGAGGAGATGAGAATGTTGAGGTGGATGTTTCCAGTATGGATAAAGTAAGGAATGAGAATATTAGAGGAAGTTTGAAAGTTGCGTCAGTTACAGAAAAGTTGAATGGGAATCGATTGTCTTGGTTTGCCCATGTGATGAGGAGGGACGAATCGCATGAGATTAAAAGAGTGATGAATATAAATGTTGAGATGGATGGAGAGGGAGAGGAAGACCAAGGAAACGATGGATGGATTGTGTGAGGAATGATATGAAGGTAAAAGGTGTAAATGATTGCGTGACGGTTGACAGGGGAGAATGGAAGAAAAAACGTGTTTCGGCCGACCCCAAATAACGTGGGACAAGGACAGGAAGATGATGATATCGTATGCATATGTTAATAAGTAGGTACTTGTCGCCAGCAAATCTTATATTTGTTTTTCATTAACGTTTATCATACCATCATTTTCATTTAAAGTGGCCTCCTATCGTGTTACGGCGCAATTCTGTACCAATTTACTAAATCACGTGTTACTGAGAGCCAATCCCTACCTACTCTTGAGTATTCCGTCAGCTATGAATGTCCTACTCCAATATAAAACAATGGATGACCTTAAACGTCTAAAAAAAAAAAAAAAAAATAGTCACTGGTAATTGCACGTTATGGTAATACTAAGTAACAACAAAATATAATTATGTCTTGTGCACGAAGACGGCGAGCGACAGAATTCTCAAATACGTCAAGCGCCTAAAAAGTTGTAGTGTGTAACAGTAGCGAAGGGTGAATTTTTGTCAGAAGTAAGCAGGAGTACATGTCTTTAATGTGATTATATGATTTGTCTATAGAATACTGGACTGTGCCATTTTTCATAGGGAAGCCGGTAGGAATCGAGTTGTATGGAACCTTCGCCACTGGTGTGTAATTTACAGGCAGGGTTACCATACGTCAGGCTTTTTGGCTCTCGTTTTCTTCGAGAACTTTTCCACTTATTTCACTTATGTAACACAGAAATGCATGAGTAGGTACTTGAAAACTCCAACAGTCTAAGAAGGAATAGAAAAGTCCTGTAAGGCATACAAACAAAGACTCTCGAAATCATCTGGCCACAACACTGTTGAACACTAACAATTGCATGTTCCGAATGAAAGGACAAGATTAGCCTCAATCAGATGATGGTATGTAAATGGCTGATGACACATCACTGGAGGTGCAAATCGAAAAGAGGTTACAAATCAACAAATCTGATTAAAGCTCTGGGGCTGATAGCAGATATTATTTAAAAAAAAAAAACACTTATGGCGATTTCTTAGAAAAGAGCAAGGTTAAATGAAAATTGAAAATAAAAGAAAAATGCGAGTCTTGAATCCTACCTTCGAAATAACAATAAGTTGGGGGTCTATTTAGCGCGACCGAATACCTACTACCTTCTTTGGAATATAGATTTTTTCACTTACACCAGTATACTTCTAGCTGACTATGGTATTATATGGATGGATGAACATTTATTTTTATCCTCATAATCCAAAGATTAGACTCAGTTTGCATGTAATATAGAATTATGAATGTACCGCGTCGGCTTGCGTGTCAGTATAATATAATTTATCTAGCATTGAAAGATAGTTATAAGTTATTATGAGGCGAAGATGTGGTTGTATTTTGCAGTGCCTTATCTCTGTTTTCACCTACACTAAGCGTCTAAGCAACACCTAAGTATTGTTGTGCTGTTGGAATTTAAACTCTCTGGCCTGAACGGAGCGATGAAAATCCAAAACTTTGCCTTTTTTAAGGCATTCATTAGTGTTACTAAAAACAGACATTAGTGTTGTTGGGATCACTGTTTGGGTTTTACTACAATCGACAAAAATATTTAGTAAATTATGAATCGAAAAGGATAAAGGAAAAGGGGAATTATAAATAAGAGAACCAACAGCTATAACAGATGAAAAACAATTGTATATGCACCATAGAGCCAATTACAACAATCAATCACAATCGGGAAAATACTGGCATTACCTGTATGTTTACATATTTGGTAAATTTGCCCAATTTTAATTTTAAGTTAGGAGGCGCTTGACACTTTTCCTGCACAATTCTTGCTACGCCGATCGGCTTTTTCCCGAATATATAGTCCTCTGCCGAATAATGTCGATTCGAAATTGTGTGTAGGAGACCTAAGGGCTCGTACACATAAACACGATACGACATCGCATCGTGCTACGACGCGGATAATTCTTTAATGTTTGTTTTTGCCGTATCGTAGCACGATGCGACGTCGTATCGTGTTTATGTGTACTAGCCCTAAAGGTTAATTAAAAATATTACCTATAAATATATTTTGTTTGCATTTCTAGGGAGTACTACGCTTCCCATTGTTTATTTAGATACCTATAGTTTTAGTATGATAAGCTGAAAAAATTGAATATTGACGTCTGAACTGACATATTAAAGAATTATTCATATCAATGAGCAATTAGGTACGTAAATAGCTCCATAAATGGCCATAAATTATTTTAAATCTATGCGTGTTGACTTGCACATTTTTTATCAAATACGACTGCTAAAAGATGGATCAATTGAAATAAATATAGTTTATAATAAAGATAATTAACCTTTTTTTCCTCGCAAATTGGCGAGAAGCACACCATCGTGAGAAAATGGAAGGAATGGGGGGAGGCCTTTGCTCAGGAGTGGGAAAATACGGTCTTACTAAAAAAAAAAGCCTTAACCAGTGATAGCCTAGTGGTGTGACCGTCGGACTGCCAAGTCATAGGTCTCGAGTTCGTACCCAAGACCCCAGATTTTTCATAAATATATTCTTGATAAATTATCTTATGTTTTAATGATAATATCTATCTAATTATCTTATATTTTCATGATAATATTGTATAATTATCACTTGCTTAGTTGAAGGAAAATATCGTGAGGAGACCAAATCAGCATGCGTGAGAGATATTTTGCGACGGCATGTAAAGCCATGTCAGAGGCCTATGGGCGGCATAAAAAGTCTCACACCAGGTTAGGCCCTAACCACACGAAAAAGAAAGAAAGACCTATACCTGGCCCGTACAATACTGAATTTTAAGTAAGTAGGTGTTCCTACATGCATTTAGTTTAGATGTCAAGTATTAGTAGCTTGATGGGCTGCCCAGGAAGCGCTGGACGTAGCCAACTTGGAATATCGGTACTCAGGGCAGAACAATAAAACAACTGATTTAACATATGGCCAGCACTGTCTAAATTCCCCTTTTCACTGTTTTTTTTTTATGAAAAGTAGGTAAAATTGATGAACTACATAATATTATCCTTTCTCATTACTAAATCTAGGTACAATTTTAACAAGTCTTTACAATAACACGTGTATATCGGTGTAAATACAGTTTTAAAAGAGTTTTTTTATCACCTTTTCTCCCCAGGTCGCACAGCCCGTCGCCTGGCAGAGAAGATCGCGGAGTTGGACACATACAACGAGCTACTTTCCAAGCAGGCGGTGCAGTTACAGCAGTACTTTGACAAGTGCGTCGCGGCCTACCCTCAGATCAATGATGAAGCGTCAGAAGCCATCGACGCTGTTAAACTTGCTGATGGTACGTTGATTTTTGTTTTATTATGTTTAGTGAGTAAGGGGTTTGATTTTCTATGGAAGCTGGGATAGTCTCATCGCAATATCAGTTACATAGCTGGCGTAAATGGGTACAAGACACCTAAATGTGATTCGTTAACGGCCAAGGATATACGATATTTGTTTCATCTACGTAGCCCAAAGGTGGACTTTGAAAAGGCCTAAGGTATGTTCTCTGACTCAGTTAGATTTGTATCTTAAAGTCTATTAGACAAAGTCCTTCATTTCATTGCTTTAACTGAGGAGGACTCATAGCTAAACAATAACAGTCACACGGGTGGATCCTCAAGACTATGCCGCTCTTGCCTAGGTAGGTCCATAGATGGGGGATCATCCATCATCCACCGACCCTCCTCCACGCCTCGGAAAGCACTTCAAGCCGCTAGTCGCGGATATTATTGCTATTTGCATTCAGCTATATTAGTAGTCCCAAAATAGGAATAAAACGTAGATTACAGACGATTCTGATTTACTGCTGTTTGTTAAACCAAAGATTCCGATCTAGGTTGCATAGAAACTGAAACATGTCTTTCTGATAGCAATATTTTATTTTATTTTATCATCTTTTGAATGCAACTAAACAATCTAAACCTTCATTGTTTGCCAAATGCTGCAAACTTAGTATAAATAAATATGGTTATGACGTTTATGATATAAGGTTATTATTATCATATTATCATAAATGACAAAAACCATATTTCCTTAATCGATCCTACCAACAATACAGCTGATATAGAAATAATAAAATTTGAAAACATTTCCTGCCTGTTTATTATTATCACTTATCAGTTTATCGCGCAATTTGAGTTCGTCAAAGTATTAAATAAACCATTTACAGGCAATTTGAATTGTCAAAAAGCTAATCAGTAAATCAAAAAATTGTAACTCGTTGCACATTTCAAAACCTCTATGAAGTTTAAGAATGGGCAAGAAGCTCTTTAGATACTCTTATAAATCATGATAGGTATTACAAAATCATTGGTACATTATTCTTATTTTTCTTATTGTTTTTTAAATGTGATATACAACATTATTTTTAGTATATGCGAAACCTGAATATTGTTTGTTCAGAATAAGTAACTGAATCGATTTCAATAATTTTTAAACCATGTTATATTTTGCCTCAAAAATGTTTAAAGAAGGTTACAAGTTGGACACCGAGCGACACTAAGTATCTATCGCAATCATTTAGGTACCTACTGCCAAATTATTATTATCATAAGCTCAAGACGACGCTGGAGGCACGCGCTGCGTGGTAACCACGTTTTTGTGCGGACAACTAGGTAACAGAACACGCTTATAACTTTGTGATTTATCTATATGATACAGTTTTGAAATTTTGTACATAGATTCTTAACATAAAAATACTAGATACGTGTTTCAGGTTTCGCATATACTAAAACTAATGTTGTATAAATGAACAACTTCATACTATGACATCATATTCAATTGCTTTGCACAACGCTGTTAATTTTTGAGATTGAATGAATTGCTTTCAAATTAGATTATTATGTCTGATGGTTAATTGGTTGTCAGGGTAGTACCCACTTGATTAACTGCGTCTAAGGCTGCATGACCAATGAATTTAAATCGGCAAAAATGACGTACCTACTTCCATAGAACAGGTTACCCCAATTAACCCCTTAAGGATGTGAATTTTCAAGTCATTCCATAGTGCCCAACTTCTTTATGTAATAGGAACTTTAAATTGGATGTGGTATCTGTCAGTAAATTTAAGATTTTATAGAGTTTTTTTTTGCATTTGTCTATTTCGTGCCGTTCGGCTCCAATGGATAGCAGCGTAAAAAGATATCTATTGTTACTAAATTCTTGATCATAGTCTAGAAATGTAATACTTACTATAATTGAGTCGGGTAAATAATGAGAGACGGAGCTTGTCCGTTATATGACAAAGAGTCCTAATTTGTCATATTTATTAGAAGGTCTTTATTTAAATGTAGTACTCTAATACAGTAATAGGGACTTTTAACTTAATGACTAATCAATTTGACCCGCCTAAGTCATAGACGATAGACCCTATATGCACTACGTGACTATTATGGGAATTCCCGGAACTCGGAAGTCTCAGTTAGTTCCAGTTTAGATAGATGACCGGTATTCCCGCGATTATCTAAACTGTGGTTTTGTGATTTGTTAACATAACCATAATTTCAGGCCTGTTTTCCGAAGGTTCTGGCAGAGGTGTGAGTGTGTGGCACAAATCCAGACTTCTGGCTACTGGCCTATTGCCATCAATTTGAACTTGTGTTGTTGTTTCATATTAAACGTAATAACACTGTTTTCTGTAAAGGAACCCAGGATCGACTAGTCCCACGAGGCAGCCAGAGCAGTGATTTTTAATTTGACCAAAATGTGTAGGAAGCTTCTATTTATTCTTTTGTGGAGAACATGTCTAATTATTTTTTTATTTACCAGGAAACGACCTGAGCCTACACGTGGGTGAGGTCCGGGCAACTAGTGCGTCCTTCCGGGCGACGTGTGGCGCCACCATCGCCACTCTGCAACACTGTGCTGATCTGTTGCGGCGTCGGGAGAAGCAGGCTAGCAAGGCTGAGGAGCTTTACATGTAAGTACTAAGTAGTATTATCATAAAGGATGAGGTTCTGGGTTCGTTTCCCAGCTCGGGCTAAATGTTATTAGGTTATTCCGTCAGGAAATTTTCAGCAGCAGTTCGTAGTTCGAACTAGTGCCTGGTTGATGCCAATAGGATTGCCTCCTATTACGACGTGTACTATAGGTACACTCCTGCCTCACTTTTCGGGGATTCAGGCGTGGTATATGGCTGATTATCCGAGAGGCTACAGCCGGTTCTGGTTAGCACTGTGAATTGGCACATAGCATTTTAGCAGTCCTCAACGTTGGTGTATTTGCCCAACTATTGACGCTATTTGGTCACTAAAAACAAAAACAAAAGGTCTATTATTTTTTTTTATAAGACAATTTAAACGGATTTTACAAATACAACAATGCTTTACTAAGTGTGTGTGATACTGGCGAAAAGGAGGTGTCTAATGAGACGAAAAGTTATAGAGAAGTATGGAAGAAGAAAACATACTGCGCCTGCCCCAAATAAATTGGGATAAGGACAGGAGAATGATGAGGACTTTACTGAGTGTAGTACCAGCATCAGATCCTGAAGCTACTCGCATGTAGTTACAGCTTCTGTCAGGTCTAGTTTTTGAATTCTGTTTCTGTTGATTCCATGATAATCCAAAATTCGTAGAGTACTGTTGTCTGATTAGAAATAGTACAATTTAAAAGGTTTAAATGTAAAATATGAATATGATAGCGGTCCAAATGTTCATGTTTTAGTGCAACCTTCACCGGAGATAGCAATTCTCCTTGCTGATTTATTCAGAGAATAATAATTTATATTGTATGTGTAGTTTAGTTTAGGAGGAACTCGTGGCTAAATAATAACAGCCGCTCGGGTCGATCTTTAGGTTAAGTTGCGCTTGCCTAGGCTGGTCCGTGGATAGGTGACCGCCCATTACATACCGAGTTTCCTCCGTCTGTCATTTGTAGATCTTTGACAGTCTTTACAAATAGACAGTGACCCGAAAGTCTTACCACTAGTCTTACCAAGGGGTAGCTTATTACCTAGTACTAACTGGGTTGTGGAGGTCAGATAAGCCGTCGCTTCATAAAATACTGGTATTCAGCTGCACTCGGTTAGACTGGAAGTCATAGTTGGGAAAAGGCTAGGCAGATGATGATGTGTAGTGTTTAGTTATGTTATGATAAGGCTGACTTGCCTTTGAGGATAAAAGCCTCCAATAAAATAAAAAAAGGAGTGGTACTGGTCATCGTTACTAGATGGCGCTACTGACACGGTGAAAACTACATTTTGATTTATTCGAGATTAATAGTTTGTTGTTCTTCTGCAGGGCTTTGAAGAATCAGCTGACAGAAGCCAGGTTGGCATCGAAACCAGGACCAGACCATGAGGTGAGTCCCAACTTATAATATGTAACGTCTATTTCCTTAAAGCAGTGTGCCTTTGTGTTTTGTAGAACATTGCATAGATTTAGGATTGTAGTACTTTCTTGACATATTTGTTTTATTTTGGGCAATGTCATAGCCCATTTCTTTTTCAAGTACCTCGCGTCGCGTTATAGCCTTAAAAACAAAAGCTTTGCTTTGTTTAAGCCGCTCGTACCTACTCAAGATTGGCTAAAGTGTATAATGGGTGTAACAATACCCTTAACGTAGCCGAAACGCACTTTTTCTCCCCGTCATTACTCGTTATACTTGGGAACCTTCTTCTTCAAAGTTCCTACTTTTTCACAAGTTTTTTTAATACAAGATTTTAATGTTATAAGTACCTTTACTTTAAATATCTCCACGAACCCCGTACTATTCGATGAATCCATCAGCACAATGTTTTGAGTGCGTTACATTGAGTCTTACCGTAAAACGTAATTTTTCACCCCAAAAAAAAGTCGTTTCCAGCAATAATTTTTACTTAGAGTTACTTAGTTAGATGTACAGAATGCTTGGTTGACGGCTTCGTGAAGGGTCCGTTTGCACCTTGTATTTTTTATTTTACTTTTAATTTAAAATCCTTTGTTGACCATAAACAACATAACGGGATGATTAGAAGTACCTTGCAACTTGTCAATAATAATATCGCGCTCTCACGCATTTGTAACAGTTCGCTATTTCGGCGGTTGGTAGAAACCTTCAGCTTCGGCCAAAACTTCGATCTAATTTGGCTGAAGCCGAAAGTGCTCGAAGCTGAAGGATCGATCGCACAATATAAATTGATAAACCAAGACATATATTGTTACAGCCAGCCTAGCTGTGATGGCTTATGTCACAGTCCCTGCGCTTCTTTAGTAGAATTATTTAAACGTGTTCTAAGAAAACAAAAAAAAAAAACAATACATTGTTTTTTTATATATTTTTTTAAAATATTTTTTTTGTAGAAAGACAATGGTATTAGTGTTTCGTTCTAGTCGGTTAGTATGTATGCCATGACCGGGTTATATAATTGAAAAACAATATATTGTTATTGATGAGATTCTATTGGTTTATGTGACGTCAAACGTCTTGTGATTCGCATAATAAATATTATATTGGACCAAGTTTATGTGTATTTATATATTTTAAATAGGTATCCTCTTTGGAGTATGTGTATATTTGTTAATGTATGTTTATTAAAAAAATAACCTATGCTAAATATTATTTATGACACTAACATTTTGTTTTATTATAGGCTTTCTTACCTCAGGGCCTTTTCTAGTTCAGTATATTTAAATACCTCTTTTAATAGGAGAATAAATTTAAGCGCAATTATTTTCCTGTAAGCCAAGGAAAGTAAGAGCAGGAAATTCAATTTAACACATAAAATTGATCCTAGATAGGAATATTTCATAGCGGAAGAACTTGTGTGCAAATATGTCACTGGCATGCAAATTGCATAAATTGCATATAATTGCTGGCATGCTAGTGATTACTAAAACGAGGCTCGATTAAAACCAAAATTATATTAATACTTTAGCTAGCACTTTACCCGCGTCTTCGTCCACGCGTACGGATGTGCGCAACAGCGCCACCTACCGAGTCCAAAAATATCCTATGTTTCATGCTGGAAGAGAATGAAAACACTGCCACTGAATGAAACCATCATGCCATTAACATCTACCAACTCGCACTGGGCCTGCTTGGTTGATCACAACCCATTGATAAGAGCCTTGTGTCCCAGCGTTGAGAACATTTTAGGCTGATTATCCTTTTGCTTGTACTATAACGGGAAGAGAAACGTGGTTTTAGAAAAAAAAATTACTGTATTTTCTCTCTACCAATAAAGGTCTTCTCTTTCACCATCGTCTTTTGTTATTATGGTGTAGATAATGCTTTATGGGCATAGTGCAACAAGCCTCTGCATACAACAAAGTGACCTCTATGCTACTATCGAGCGACAACGCCGTGGAAGTGGCGGAGTTTTGCCAGTAAATGGAGATCATTCAGCTCCATACATTTTTGGGCCTTTTGTGAATGTTGAAGTTTCTGAAGGTTCAGAGCGATCCTACAACTTTTGTGCTATAGTAACTATTGCTCCAATGGCTAGTTCTAACAATATGTATCATTTTTATTTTGTTGGCTTTCAGAAACGGCCCAAAAAAAATGATCCTCTTTGAAATATGGTCGTTCCAGCGACTTCTACTAAAATTTATCGTTAATACTCGTTTGTACTGACTATTCAGTCAGTACAAACGAGGGATAAAGTGATAACCTAGTTATTCAACTAAGTTTTATCACTTTATCAATCAAATTTTCATTGTTAACGGAAATTACAAAATGATTGATTTATCTATTGCACGTTGAACTAAAAAAATGTTTCACATTAATTCGCACCTGCTGGCTTCTAGTCTATATCATTTTGTACAACTTAGTTACCTACGCATTGAGAATAGTGATGTTATGACCACATTATAAGGCACAAAGTCTCATGAATCATGAGTGAATCATATTCTCATAATATTTTGAACTGATCATTTCAAAGACAGATAGGCGAAAGAATCGTCATACTGCCACAAACATATTAGTCACTTTTGGCGATAACGAAATGGCCCATCCTATGCCAGGGAACATGATACACCCACTGTTTTTTAAGCTAAACTGTTGTTTACTGATAATATTGCTGATATTCTTATTATTTTTTAGTTAGCCGCCGATAGAGGCGTTGTTGTAATCGCTTGTTTTGCAATTCTGTTTCAAAAAACTATCTGTATAAATACATACTAAGAAATAAATAAAATTGAAGTGTCTGTTTGTAATGTCAAAATAACAGCTTTTTACTGAATGCATATGAAAGCATATACCTACGGTAGTACGGTACTTAAGACAAAAAATCTTTTTTATTTTTGCTGTCTGTGTGTTTGTTTCGGCTAATCTCCGAAACGGCTGAACCGATTGTGATGGGACTTTTACTGGCAGATAGGTGATGTTACAACTAGAAACAAACGCTACTTTTACTTTAGAAAAAAGTATTAGAATTTCGTGTAAAAAAAATTACTCTTGAAATTGTTAACAAAATCCGATTCAAATAGGGAATTAATGTTTTTATAATAATTTCACGAGGACGAAGGTCACGGGAAACAGCTAGTAATGACATAAAAATCACTAAACCTATCATGCAGTAATTTCCGAGATTCTGCAATCATTATGCTACAGATATGATCTTGAACTTTTTATGTCAAGTTGTGTAATGGGGCAATTACATTTGGTCATCGACCCGTATTCGGATGCATATGGCATTCTCGCTAGCGGCCAGGTTTAAACGAACGACATCGAGTGCGCCTGTATCGGACAAATTCGACGAAACAATACCGAATAGTATCAGAAACGTTATGGATATCTGGAATACGGTTACCCAATACCAGCTTTCATCGTTGATTTCAGGGTATTGTTCCGCAATTTGACGCATTCACACATCAATCGCCTGCCTTTATCAGAATTAATTGAGGTTTGAGACATAAGCATAATATTATCTATTATTTTCTTTTAAACATTTCTATTACCAATCAAGATTCATCTAGACATTACCTACGTCTATAGAAGCCATATCATGATTGTTTGTTTTCATTCATATGCTCGAATACTATAGCTAGGCTACCGTATTCATCAAGTCGGCTGTGTAGAAACAGAAAAGCGTACGGATGCCGGATACGGACGCCCAAAGGCTTGTTGGTATTACTACAGATTCCCAAAAACTTATCGGAACATCCATCATTTAAATAATGTTGCCATTAATAAAATTCAAGTAAAACTGAAGGCGGATGGTGATCAATGCTCGTGCCTTCACTATATGAGAAGAGGCCTTTGCCCCGCAGTGGGACAGTAATAGGTTGGTATTATCTTTTTATTCATTTTTCTTACATACTATTTACATTTTGAAATATTTTTATTAACAAAATTATATAAAAAAACATTTACAACACATACATTACATTAACATTTAGAAAAAATATTAAAAAAAAAAATAAAAAATAAAAATCAAAAAAAATATTTAAAAAAATAGTAGCCCACCGGCACGGCATAGGGAACAGGGTCCGAGATACACAGATAGCTCAGACCCTGTTCCCGATATATGACCACCGGGTCAGGGTTCTTGAGAGAAGAACATCCTAACAATACGCGCCGTGTACAAAAGTACTGCTTTCTGAATCAATTATTAAGTAAAACTAGTACAGCCATGTGTCATGTGATCAGTATAAATGTTTCAGATGAGTATAACATAAATTACTCATCGATTAGTTGAGATAACATTGATAATTAATGACAATTATGATCAGATTAATTTGATATGGATGTACAGTTTACTATATCATCATCTGCCTAGCTATTCCCTATGTTGGGGTCGGTTTCCAGTCTAAACGTGAGCCGCTGAATATCAGTATTTTACATGGACGATTACATATCTGACCCCCACAACCCAGTTAGTACCGGGTAATACGACCTACTTGGTAAGACTGGTTGTCAGACTTTCGGGCCACTGACTGCCTGCAACGAATTTCAAAGATCTACAATTTGACATCCGGGACCAACGGCTTAACGTGGTTTCCGAGGCACGGAGGAAACTCGGTAAGTAATGGGTGTCACCCATACACAGATAAATCTAGGCGCGCTGGAGATCGATCCGAGCGGCTGTTATTATTTAGCCACGAGGTCCTCTACAGTACAGTTTACTATGTATGCCAGATCTATCCGTAATGATAATAGTTGCAGTTTCGACTGAGACTCCTCTCGCAAAATTGATTTAAATGCATACAACTGCCAAAAACTGTCTCAATTCTTAGTTGCGATCTCGCGAACATATTGATGGAATTGTCTTTTTTTTTAAGTTTATTTTACAGCATCATCCTTTCACCTAACCATTCCAAATTCTGTTTTGCCTCTCATACTTATGACAGCATTTCCAGAATTCGTAAACCATAAACAGAAATACACCACAGCCAAGAACAGAGAAACTGCACATTATGCATTCGATATGCAGATTCAGCGTGCCTTGTAATCGAGCAAAATCAGATCTAATAGTCTTGATTGAAGTATCGATATCACTGATACCAATCTATGTTAACAGCTACAAGACAACTTTCCCAGTTTTTATGGAAGTGAAAATTACTTAGCGATATACCCACGTTGCTGCATACTATACAATGTTTTATTGGCGTATCGTGTACAGAATTATTTTCTACCAGAGCTTCACTTCGGGCGCGGACGCCAAACCGTACGGACGTCCGTCCATACATAATTTCGTTTTTATTTATTTACTTTCGCGTTCAGTTGACTTTGCCGCTATTTCTGTGCTTTTATCTCTAGCCTTGATATAAAATTAGTTACCATTAAGTTCTGTGATGTTTATATTGTGTTGAAGTGAGTTTCATTTAGCCGACATGAAGTTTAAAATTTTCAAGAAGATTCTGCGTCAGGTATGTTGAGTTTGCGATGTTACAGTTCGATTAGCTGAATGTTTACATGATGGATTGCATGGTTTATTAGGTATAAATAGCTGTGTTTCATGTTGGGTCACTGAGGCTTGTTACCTGTGCAGTTTCTGTAAGATTACGTGGTTTGTTTGAGCAAGTGTTTCATTATTATTTCCTAGAACGCTTCATCGCTGTTATCGGTTTCCGCGGAATGAAAACACATCATGTTTTTTTTTTGTTACATTTCCAATAATTTTCGGATTTAGGATAATGTATCACCGGTCCGTAACTTTAGCAGCAAACTCTCTTATGGCAACTGAACTTTCGTTAAAGGCATCTCGTAAATGACACAACACCAATTTTCGTGACCTCTCCAGAGTTCATGTATGGTGGTGTTCCCCTTTGTGGTATTTAGTGCAAGGCGAATTGTTATTACTAAATTAACGACGTGAACAAACCAAGGGCAGACATTCTTGTTATACTACTTTTTTTCTACAAAAGAAAGTTATTCGAAACTCATTTCTTTATTTGCTACAAAAAGTAGCCTTGCTTGTAGTTGTTAGTCTACTTGTAACTATTTGATTTAATCCGTCAACTGATAATTTCACAGTGTTTTTAATATTATCACGTTCTATAACAATATAATATTATAAACATCGATTATTGCCATTATAATTAAAGTTCATGTTAATTGTCTAGAATCTATTTAAGTTGATAAAGTTCGAATCTCCTTCATCTGTTTATCGGAACACGCATTGCCTGAAAAAAAAAATCTAAACCATAGACTTTTCAAAGTCCCAATGTTAATAAAATGATGGCCAAAATGCAACGGCCACCTGTTATACAGCCTGCATAGTGCAGTTGTAATTAGTACAGGCAAAGGCATGCGCATGACACAGCCGCAGCAGCCGGTTTCAGATCCGTCGCATCTAGTTTGTACACTGACCTACAAACAATACCTGTATCTCTTCCGATAATGATTAATAACGTAATTAATCTTACCAAAGATGGATACAGAATTAAAATATTGGTGAGATGAGAAGTGATGACATTAATTACACCAATAAGTTAATGAAAATTGGCATTATTTATCAATGTTAACTAATTCGTCCGGTAGCACTATTGCATAACAATCAGTTTTGCATTTATCAATTGGTTAACATCATCATGATGGGTGTCAAAGGTTCTAACTAAAGTCCCTGAAAATCAGAAATTGTCAAAATACGCAATCTAAAATCTTCTTCTTCAACCTTTGGTCGCCTAATGCGTATGCGCATGGTCTCTTTCAAATCTCCAGTTTTTGCGGTTTTTTAGTACTATATCACTCACGTCAAATATAACGTCAGATTTTGTTTATAACGGATATAAAAGACAAGTTAATTCTATTTTCCCGAAATTAAGATGGGTGAGCCCCGAAAAGGCTTTACTAATTCGTATTTCGATAGCTTAGCAAGTAATGTTGAAACTGTGGTCCTAGAGACCCCTTTCGTTGCAAATAAGTCCTTGTGACAAATACTGAGTGGACTACTAATTACTTCACGCTTGCTAATTCTGAAAGGAAGCAATTCATTTTAAAAACTTAAAGTAATAATAAAAAGAAAGTGAAAGGATTATGCACAGTTTTATTACGTTTACTTCCTAGGAGTAAATTTTTCGCTCATTACCACTTACGTCGATGTTATGTAACTACCTTTTGCGAATCGGCTGATATCGCTCATGCAGTGGTCAGAATGCTCTTTGCGATGGTTGTTGCATACTTAACTGTTTGTGGTTGTTTATGTAGGTTAATAATACAGTTGATAGTAACTATTATTATTTATTTATTTATTATTCCCTAACACATTTTTTTACAGGTAAGACCCAAGCTAATAAAGTAGTCATAAATTGCAAATTATCGAGTTCCAAGTAACGGGTATTATGTAATTTTAACAACAAATTGACGCCCAAAAAGAGTGCACTGACGCGCAATTTGACGATTTGGTTCAAGTCTTGCGTAACTCGCAAAGTTGCGTTTTAAGGTTTTTTTTTGACATTATTTATTATTTAAAACACTGTGGTGTTTACTTAAATTTTTCTGCATCATTACCCACATTCTTTCTTCGATAAAAAATATAGTGGGCTGTGGAAAACCGCATTTTTGGAAAGTTTCGATCATGTAACTCGTCGTTGAAGCCTGTAGAAAGAGCAATAAAAGAACTATTATCAAATAAATGTTCAGACCACCGAAATAAGCATTTTTCATTAGAGATCATTAATGAATTACATATTTTTTTTTTTTAAATTTGCTCTCGGGTTCCTTTCGAAAAATAAATGAAATTACAAAATAAACATCTTTGTAACTTTTCCTTTCTAAGTACTACTTCCTTTGTAAGATTTGATTTGTAAAAGCTATAGAAGCGTTTGCCAAACTTTATAGAGAACACGGTGTATTTCACCTGCCAGGTGCCACCCTGTATACTCGTTACCATCATACCATACTGAAATAAGTTTTATCCCAATGGACAGTACCTTAGGATCTTAATACCTACGGACAAATTACAAAAACAAACATAACTATGTATTTACTCTTCACTGCAATTCTCGTGCATAACATGTTTTCAAATAGCAGCAATTACAGATTTATTACCTCCCCCGTTTACCGTGCAAACGTGAAAAGCAAATATTGTCTGCAATAAAACGATGCCTCAAAGGCAACGTTGTCTTTTCTTCGACAAACATTGTAGGACGCGTCACTATTGATCGCTAAATAAGTATAGGACACCACGACATTATCATCGCAGACGACCGTCCTTACGTAAAACGTGATTGGACTGCGGTCGTGGCACACATAATCGGACATGTTTCTGTAAAAGTCTGGGGGCCTAAAATGACCCGCTTTAGCAGAATCATAATACATAGGATAAAAATATGAAAAACGTTACAATTCATAAAATGGTCAAAAAGTGACAAAAAATTAACTGATTAGTGATTTATATTATTATGATCCTCTTAAATAATAACAGCCGCTCGGGGTCGATCTTAAGGTTAAGCCGCGCTTGGCTAGGTTGGTCCGTGGATGGGTGACCGCTCATCACATACCGTGTTTCCTCCGTGCCTCGGAAAGCACGTTAAGCCGTTGGTCTTGGCTGTCATTTGTAGATCTTTGACAGTCGTTACCGGTAGTCAGTGGCCCGAAAGTCTGACAACCAGTCAGTATCGTATTACCCAGAGGAGGTCAGATAGGCAGGCCCTCCTTGTAAAATACTGGTATTTAGAAAAGGCTAGGCAGATGATGATGATTCTCCTAAAGTGGTCATTTTGGGCCCCGTGGACTCATGCGCAGTGCAAAAAGGGCAGACCTAATATTGCTGATGTAGGTTATAAGAATTCAGCTTATCAGCTTCATAATTCACGAGAAGCAGATAAGACGGGCTATGTATTGTCTTCAGGTGTTTGTCTAAGAACATGTGATCTTGTCTCAGAATTTCTGTAATCATAATGTGATAAGGAAATTTTTACACGACGCAAATAGACATAATATGTTCTGAAAAGTGGGTCGGTGTTGTTCCTTTGCTACGTTGCATAGATTATCGTCCGCAGTAAAACCTTTTTGAGGGTTTGTTATGATCAATTTCTTATTACCAATTTCTCACACCTACTGGGCAAAGGCCTACTCCAAATTCTTACTATAGACCGACTTTAATGAGTCCTCGCGAAGGTATCAATTCAAATGGAATATTCTGAAGGTTGATCACGTATTGGTTCAATTAGTATCGTAATACCTACGTGGATTATGGTTATTTTAAAGCAAATAACCTGTGGGATATTGTTAGGCATTGTGGATGCTTAATGTGCCTTTGATGGGGTAAGGTGGAGGAGTCATTAAAGCGGTCGGTCTATAGTACTCTTTTTCTGCTCCACCTCGAACAGGACATCTATTACTCACATGATATTTTTACATACACTCATAATAATGTGTAATTGTGTATCATCCGTCATTGAATTAACCTAGCAATTCAGGAATGTCGACAGATTAGTGCTGGCATGGCATGTACCAGATAATCGCGCCTGCAATCAGTCTAATCCGCCTGCCAATCTCGAGAGCTCATGTGTGCTTATATCTTAAGTTAGCCTAGCCCATAATACTTCTTAGATTTGCTAGGGCTAGCTTACACTCGATCGTAAGTTACTTATTTAGGTCAAGTTGAAAAGTGATTCATTCTATGAATTCAATAGGTATTAAATTTGTATTTGAGGCGTAAATGAAAGAGGAAAATTGAATTGTTTTTCTTGATGCGTGACGCATTTTTTTGTTGGATTTTTATCGTTTTTCCTTTGCTGCGTCAGTGTATGACGATTGTATTTTTCTACTTTATGGGTAGTAAGATTGGCGTTGTGTAACTGTATCTGCGATTAAAATTCAGTACGCGATATAGCAGTAGCGAAGGGTCAATTTTTGTAAGAGGTAAGCCGAAGTACAAATGTTTAGTGTATACAGGGTGTAAACAGACTCTTCACATAGCCGTCAACCAAGCATTCTGTACATCAAACTTTACGCAAAAATTATTGCTTGGAATCGACTTTTTTTTGGGATGAAAAATCACATTTTACGGTACTACTCGATGGAAAGCACTCAAAGCATTGTGCTGATGGATTGATTGAATAGTACGGGGGTCGTGGAGGTGTGTAAAGTAAAAATCTTTCATTAAAAACTTATATTGAAAAAAAAAAAAACTTGTGAAAAAGTTGGAACTTTGATCCCCAATATCTCCGTAACTAGAAGGTTCCCAGGTATGGTCTGGAAAAAAAAATGATCGCAAAGACGGGGAGAACAAGTGCCTTTCGGTTATGTTAAGGGTGTATTTACACCCTTTATTATTTCTATACAATACTGACTGTGCCATTTTTTTTTTTTTTTTTGCTGAATCCGGTAGTAATCGAGTTGTATGAAACCTTCGCCACTGCGACATAGAGTTGTAGCAAAAAAGTATGTGCAGAGATGATGTTCTACATTTCTCTGTCTCTACTTTTGCTTACGTCTGGCCTAACGTTTTGGAAAACTTGAGTGTGTCAGCCCTAGAGCCAAGCCACCTGGCACGGCGCCTAGGTCGACATGCCACATGACTCCAGTAACTGGTTATAGAACAATGGATCATTGACAATGTGCCAAATGCACTTATACGACACTCATCCATTTTATATGCAAGTGGCATAAACGATGTAGGATTGTACTGCATATGTGTATTCCATTCATTGAACCGTTCGACTGGAATGCACTTGGAATTTATCTGTTTAAATTTTTACTTCAAAATTGCTGTTTTTATAGCATTGTTTGCATGGTTGGATACGACTGTTATGTTTAATCGTTTTGGTGATAGCACCAAAAAAACGTTTTCGTTTCGTAACTTAGTTTGCATGATACGCTTGGTATAAAAATCAAATAAACTGTCTGCACGAGAAACGAGCTTGGCTGATTAATCTAGCATTCAGTACAATATCATTAATCTATATATATAAAAATGAATCCCTATTTCCCTTGGTCACGGCATCACGCGTGAACGGCTGGACCGATTTCGCTAATTATTTTTTTGTTCTGTTTGTTAATGTCAGGAGAAGGTTCTTAGGTAGGTACTCGTAGTATGAAAAGGTGCATTGCAAGTGCAACGCAGGCCGGGAACAGCTAGTGGTTAATAAATTATTACTAAGAAAAAATATGGGGATAGTTTTGCCAATTTTGACACGTAGTAGAGCGATAAATAGTATAAAGTATCAACAGTTCTTGTATACTTAAAAGATAATGGAAATAAAAGAAATAAACAATTAATAAGTATTTACTTATTTCTGCAGTCAACGTGTAATTTATCTTCGCACTTTGATTGACGTACACGGTTCAATCAATATTGAATATTTACGTTAAATAGTACAAACTTTAAAGGTTATTAAGTTCGGTGCAAGTACTGGGGTGGGGTTCATTAACCTGCCCACTTGTCATTGATCGGGCGGCGTTTATGTTATTATTGTGTTAAAGGCACTCTGTAGCCAGACTGTAACTTACGCTAGACTTGAGTCATACGGCGGGGTATTTCATTTACATAATTTGCGTGTGCTTGTTAGAATTAGTAGGTCATTATTACTGATAGAAACAATAATAGAGAGGTACTTCCGAATTACGTGTTCTTCCTTAAACTAGTATAATTGGTAACTATGTTAAATTTAGCATCTCCATAAGTGGCGATGCTTATAGATTCAGAACATCAAATTGGACAACTTTAATTCAAATAAGGAATACGGGTCGAAAGTTTGGTTTCTTCATACTAATTCCGCCAGCATTTTTTTATCGGGTCATCTTTCTTAGGGAGAGTGGTCCAGTTTGATGGTCTGAATCACCACCTAAGGGGTTGTCCATTAATCACGTGAGGTACGAAAGGGGGGATGGGGTACGGAACAAATCACCAAATATCACTAGGGGAGGAAGGGGGAAGGGTGTAGTGAGAATTCACGTGTATTTATGTTCTTCTTTAAACGCACGATTTCTAAATCGAAAAATGGTGCGTGACCAGTAACATTTTTATCACGGTGCTTTATTTTCCAGAATTAAATTAGATTATACCTGTTAAACTGTATTTTCAGATAATATACGTGATTTTGGGGAGAGGGGGGGGGTTAAAAGTTGCTAAAAAATATCACATGATTAATGGACGACCCCTGAAAAAAGGTATTGCGCGAACTTCTGAGACACTGGGCAGACTGCCCACCTAGAACCTTGCTAACTGGCTAAAACTGTACCACTACAGTACAGCTAAAGCAGCTTAAATACGAAACGAGAGCAAAAGGTTCCAGTCATTCGGAGCAACCATGATTGGCGCCATTTCTAAATGTAACACGGTGTGATTGCGTCTAACTTTGTTAACCTAATTTTGCCCTTAATGGGATGTCCTGTTAAGGGCAAAGGGGTCGTCCATTAATCACGTGATGTTTTTTTTAGCAACTTTTAACCCCTCCCCCATGACGATACGTAGTGAGGTTTTAGACTACCCCTCCCCCCTACCCAAAATCACGTGTATTTTTTTGGTACAAAGTATCTTAAAAAAATCTGAACATTATCTTTAAATACAGGTCAACGGGTATAATCTAATTTAATTCTGGAAAGTTAAGCAACGTGATAAAAATGTCAAGGTCACGCACCGCTTTTCGGTTTAGAAATCGCGCGTTCAAACAAAAAATAAAAACACGTGACATCTTACTAAACCCTTCCCCCTAGTGATACTGCGTGATTTTTTTTCCGAACTGCCCCCCCTCCCCCTTTCGAGCCTCACGTGGTTAATGGACGACCCCAAAGTTAAAAGATAGTTTTCAGATTGATCTTGATTCTGATTGCTTGTTCGTTGAAAATGGTCACACAACTCCAATCAATCAAACAAGTCTTTGATTTAAAGCCATGCGCACTCTAGTTGATAGAGACGTTTAACCTCAATCAGTGCATGCGATCGTAAATTTTAAAGAAATATGGAGGCCCTATTAGCTTAGTAATTAAATTTGTATATATTGCTTTGAATACTTGAAATACCATTCTTAGTAAAGGTCGGTAAATTAAGGGTAGTTTATTGAAATACCTTTCGCTTGGATTTTTTTCTAAAGCTAATAGTAGCTCTAGAACTTTAAACGAGAAAGTATTCATAATGAACATAAAAAAAAATACAAAACTTCCTCTGTTTTTAGAAGTCGGTTAAAAAACAGCACACACTTTGCTCGATATCTACTTAGAGATATGAGGTCCTGGGTTCAATTCCCAGATCGAGGAAAGTGCTATTGGGTTTTTCCTTCAGGAATTTCTCAGTAGCAGCTACGGACTCTGGATTTGTGCCCGTTTGATGGCAATAGGCTCGCCCCCTATTACATGGGAGTTCATAACTGGTGAAATGTGGAGGTACTAACAGCTTCACCTCTGCCTAACACTTCGGGGATTACATGCGTAATGTTATGTATGTACTTAGACTATTTAGAGCTAGTCTTTCCAGGTCAGAAAGGAGCTAACATTAATTAAACATGTGGATGGACTCAGGCAGTTTCGCTTATCTAGCGGTCGTAGTTTGTATTGTAGATACTTGAGATCTTAAAGTAATTAGAAAGAATACATCTAAAACAATACTATTCGACGACAATATTCTCATTCTAGTCGATTTAACGCCTAATTACTGCCCCTATGCATGCTACATTTCAATTGAATCATAAAGCCTCGTTACCAACCCATCCGAGTGCGCTCGGATTATAGGTTGCCACAATACAAGTTGCGTCCGAGTAGGTTTCCGAGTCCACTCGATACGAGTTTACTTATCTATGGCATTTCGACGACTTTTTGTCTCTTTCATCTGTCAAATCTGAAATCCATTTCAGGTCAAGTGCTTCTCATTGTATTCTTGGACAACTTCCGAGTTGCAATCTCTACATGGAACGTGCGCAGTGTCCTAAAACCAGTCTCGTCTGCCGATCCTAGCTGCGTCAGAGCCGCCATGTGGACATTTCTCGTTTGAAAACTCGCTCGCCTTGCACTAATTTATAACACTTGCACTATCATATAATTATAAAGTAAGAACTATATTTTCTGTGCTATTTACGTCTATGCATTATGTGTGAGGTGGTTACAAGAGTTCCAGCACGCAATGACTTTCCATTATACACTTTATCTATACAAATCAATATAATTGAAACGTCTGTTTGCAATTTCAAAATAACAGATTTTACTGAATGCATAAATTGTTATGAACATATGTATGTACGACACGTATAAAAACCTATTTTATTTTTATTTTTGTCTGTGTCTGTCGGTTTGCTCCGGCTAATCTCCGAAACGGCTGGAACTATTTCAATGAGACTTTTAGTGGCAGATAGCCGATGTTATAAGGAGTAACGTAGGCTACTTTTATTTTAGACAAAGAATTACGGTTCAGAGAAAAAAAAATTCTTTGAAATTGTTAACAAAATCTTTTTCAAATAGGTAAGTAATATTTTTACAATATTTTCACGCGGACAAAGATGCCGGGCACAGCTAGTCTGATTATAAGACAATGACCGGCCTGCATTCTAATCGCATTAAATAATATTAAATCGTGTCTACCACATCTAGTGAGTGACTCATTCATACAGGGCTATAAACAATAGCAACGTGTTTTTAAAAATAAATATGATGATGTCTGATATCCTATAAAAAGTTACTCATTAAAAAGTACATGGAATAGGTGACTAAGGTACCGGATGACACGATTGATTTCTGCTGAACGTTTCAAAGATTTCCTTTAGAAAGGGAAACACGTCATAATGTAAGATGTAATATTGAATGATGAAACTATTTTTGGAGGTGCTTAAATTTGCGTTTTATTTGTCGCACATAATATATAAATCTTATCTGTACATGTTGCAATGCTATAAATAACTAAATAATCAGATCGAACAGCATTGGAGAGGATCAAGTTTTCAATTTCAGGGCAGCTTCAGTAAAAAAAATACGCACCTTTTTTTTTTTGGGTTGGGAAATCATCAAATGACCCGCCCACTCTGGGCGGAGCGGAAGGGAGTGTCAGACTTGTACTGACTAAAATCCATCCATGTTTCTTCTTTGGCCTTTGTGTTCCAGGGCCACGGTATCTCTTTCGAACAGTCCCGCAGCCCTGGCAGGCATCGGCCCATGCGGACCCCTACATGGTTGTTGACATCTCTTTGAAGTGCGCGTGGAACACGTACGCGCCGTCGACGCGGCCTTTCTTTCCACTAAACATACATTTCATGTGGCTATACCTGCTATAGGTACAATTCTGCCTATCTCTTGGATGTTGACAGGCGTGAAAACATTTCAGCGAACAAAATCATGTGTGAATGCAACAAAACGAAGTTTATTCTATCGCTAACCATGACCTTGCTACTGTTTAGTTCATTTATTTCCATCGTTATTTCACCCACGATAATCCACTAAAATCGGTTCCGATTGAGTGTAAACCGATTAGTCGAAGGTTAACGAACACAATGCCTATCGATTTTCTAACCCTATTTCGTGGTAAACTTTATTTATATCTAACGCGTTGCCTGTCAAAACATTTACTGATGTCTTGACATTTAAGTCAACGTTAATAGATTTGTTTTTTGTTTATTTTCAGCTGATTTTTGGTTTATGTTTGTAGTATGGTGGTGGTATTTGTTTAAGGCCACGGCCAGTCCCACGCGACTTTGAATGTCAATCCCAGACTTTGTTTATAATAACCTTATTATTAACATATTGAAGCTCTGAAGTTTTCAATTATTTGTGTATTAATACGGACTTGGAATTCATTAAGGTGGATAATCTTTTCTGGTCAGTGCAGCTAATCAATACCCGAACCTGTCTTGCAATTATTTTAATGTCGCATGTGCAAAAAGTATTTGCCGACTAGCTCCTTGCTAATCTGCTGAAGGTACTAGCTCTCTGAACATTATAACTTCATCTAAGTATACAGTGTGTAAACAGACCCTTCACATATCCGTCAACCAAGCATTCTGTACATCAAACTAAGTAACTTTACGCAAAAATTATTGCTGGGAATCGATTTTTTTTTTGGATGAAAAATCACGTTTTAAGGTAGGACTCTATGGAAAGCACTCAAAGCATTGTGCTGATGGATGGATTGAATAGTAAGCGGGTCGTAGAGGTGTGTAAAGTAAAAATCTAGCATTAAAAACATGCATTTAAAAAAAACTTGTGAAAAAGTTGGAACTTTGACCCCCAATATCTCCGTAACTAGAAGGTTCCCAGGTATGGTCTAGAACAAAAAACGATCACAAAGATGGGGGGAACAAGTGCCTTTCGGATGTGTTAAGGGTCTATTTACACCCTTTATAAATGTTTACACTATGCCATTTTCCCCTTAACATAAAATCCATACCTCCATACTAATATTATAAATGCGAAAGTTAGTTTGTTTGTTTGTTACCTTTTCACGCCTAAACCACTAAACCGATCATCCTGAAATTTTGCATAAACGTTGTCAAGTGTACAGAAACGGACATTGGGCACCTTTCATCCCGAAAAAAAGTACTGTTTCTGAGGAAAACGTTCTTATGATAATAGATGGCGCCACATTATTACAAGCAGATTACAACCCGAATTGATTGTCAAGTTCTAAATTAACGCGAGCGAAGTCGCTGGCAAAAGCTAGTTAAATAAATAAATGTAATTTTATTTCAGACTACAGTTCATAATTTTGTTATTATTTTAATGTTAGTAATAATGGTGCTTAAGTTAATAGGTGGGTTAGTATTATTAGTGTTAACCATTTCATTATTTGTTCAGACTTTGAGAGTCCACTCATAGTGTATCTAGTAAGAAAGTCTGGTCAGGCAGCATTCATCTTCAAAATAGTGTTGTTACTACCAAGCAGGCGCTGTAATTAATTCGATGAAAAGTATAATATTTCAATCAATCAATCAATCAATCTACCAATCAATCAATCATTTATTTTGTTAAACATAGGTATGTTTACAGATATCAGATAGTATATTGTCTAGAATATGTGCACTATGTTTTGCCAATTTATGGCGTACAATATTAACAAATAAGGTGGCGTGTCAATAGATTTACATTAAGAACAAGAAAAAAACAGTCAATTTAAAATATGTCAGTTAGGTAAACATGTCATTACAATTTTAGATAAATAAACACATTTATACTTAATCAATAAATAAAATCATAAATGTTTCATTGGCAAGTCGGAATCGTCATAGTACCTCTGTTTATCAGTAGTAAATTCAGTGATGGAGTAGTAACATCTATCTATAAGGAATTTAAACAAAGACCTCTTAAAGGACGCCAGACACTCTTTATTTCTGATAGCTTCTGGTATACTGTTATATATTTTTGGGGCCATACCTAGCACACTTTTGCCTAAAAATGCGGTTTTATGAGAGGTAACATGAATGGTATTCTGATAACAGCGAGAGCGTAGTTTTTCAAATAAATGCAGGTTACAGCGAACAAACACTCCCATTTCATATATGTACAAATATATATGTACAATTTCCCCAATCATACATTGTAGTTGTTGTTTCTCTAAAACTCTTTTGTTACTAGAGAGTACATTATTGTATATGGCTGAACACTCTGTATTATGAAAACTTCAAGTTTGAAGGTCAAATGAGTTTAAAAGTTTGGGCTCTAATTTATTCAATTGTTGTCATTACATTACAAGACTATATTTTACCCTATTAACTCAGTGTCTGGAACTATTAACATGTCGTTTACTTAAGTCTTATCGCACAGTCTAGTTTTTTTAGGGGTTCAATTATGTCCTCACATTTTTTGTAGTAATATTCATTTTCGGTTGTGAACCCATTGATTACCATTCTATTATTTTGGGCTTACGTCACAGTCATTACGTTCTAACATTGTAATAAAAAACAACCAATCAAAGTCCGCCATAGTAGAGATAATTAATGAGACCACTTTCATTTGTGTGATGAAGTATAATTAATTGACGTTCAATACGCGCTTGAAAGGCTTCGATTCCATGGAAAGTTGTAGGTACCACCACCATTTTGTTTATGCTTTCTACGTCACACTTGTTCCTAGGAACAGAGGGGGCATTGTACGGCTTTGGGCTCGAAGGCCCGTTTGCACCAATTCGATTAACTATATACATTAAAAAAAAAAACACTCTGTCTCGCTCATCTTGAAACGATTGATAGAAACAGGACGACGACGATGCTTTTGTTTATCTGTGGAAATTTTTAAATGGCCTTCGAATTCTTATTGTTTAAAAACATTGTTTATATTAGCTGTAAGTTTCCCGAACAATATAAAATAAAATAAAATAAATTCGTTTAGCTCTATATGTTAATTTGTGTTATAACTGGGCCTAACGATATTTTTGTTGAATTCAATAGTAATTTAAATGTCGGTTTAGTCAGCTGTGGTCGATAATTAACATGATTGGTCTAACGCTGTTACGTTGTCCGTCAACAATCAAACCAAAGGAAAGTTATAATTGCAGCTCATGTAGATTGAAGGTGCCAATTATCGCTGTTGGTGGTAAGTTGTTTATTGTTCTTCCGTATTCATGGTGCCATTAACACGTTATTGTTTCCTTCCTAAACAGTTTGTGTATTGAAATTGTTCATATTATCAGACAAATTACGAGTTTCATTAGGTATTTATAACATGTTTATTACGTATTTATTGCCAATCAACTGAAACAACGATCCTCATATTCGCATTGTTTTCTTATCGTGGTTGGAGCCATGTGGTTTTGTTATAATTCATGGGTTTATTACTGATTCGAACACCATACATTTTATTCGTACTTACTAATAACATTTATAAATGCGAAAGTAACTCAGTCTGTCCGTCTGTCTGTTGCCATTTCACGCCTTAATACCTCAACGGATTGCGATGAACTTTGGCATAAGCTATGGGCCTGGGATAAAGCATAGGATACTTTCTATCCCAATTGAGGAATAATTTCTGACGTCCACGCGGATGAAATCACGAAACCCTAATAAAGCTGGTATAAAATTCATCTACAATTACCCATGTAATATAGCCCCATATTGTAACAATAAAGTGCAGATCAATTCAAGACTATCTACTGACCTTCCACTCGAATCCATGACATCATCATTGGTAAGGTCTCTCAAATACCGCGTTGCTTATAAAGAGGCACATTCGTTTCCCCTCATCATGACGTTTGGCGGTTCTGACGTCATACTCCCGTGTCCCGTAACAAGCGACTCTGATGGCACAACTTAGGGTTCGTTATGATGTCATTGAGTTAGGTGGATGTTTTTGTCCAAATGGTAGGCTGTTTTTATTGTATTGAGAAGTACAATTTTGTATTATATTTGTAGAGGGAGAGGAAGGCCACAGAAAAGATGGATGGATTGTGTGAGGAATGGCATGTAAGAAAACGGAGTGAGTGATAAGATGACCAGGAGAGAATGGAGCGTGTTGTGTCGACCCTGACTTGAAAGGAGCAGGCAGGGTGATGAGTTTTCGTGGAAGTGGGATTGTCTCACTTTCGGTACTAGAGCTGGAATCGGTAGAAATAGGCGAGACTTGCAGCGTATCATTATGCAGATTTGTTTGATGGATGATGACTTGATGAGTGTTAAATTGTCTTTGTACTAGTTAAAACGCTTAAAAGCTAACAATAATCATATTAAAATGCAAAATATCTAAATAGCATCTTATAATCACAATAATACAGAAAGCAAAATAAAAATTATAAATGTCAAGTGGTGTCATTTAGAGCTACCTATACATAAAGTTATTGTTGAATTCCTATAATTTCTAGTGGTGCTACTAATTATTATGTTAATCTACGAGACACCACGTTCTAACAGTAACACTGTTATTAGAATACTCATGGACTTACTAATTGTAGATTACCGGATATCGAAATATCAAATGTAATTATTACAATTTATTAACTAACAAGCAGTGTTACTGATGGAATTTCCCATCGACCAGACTTACGAATTTAGGGAATGATTTTTCTATAATTCTTCTTTAATGCTTATTTTCGTGTGCTTGTGCAAAATATCAAGCTTTTCGATACAGTTACCCAGTTTCAAGACTGTTTAGGCTGTGGTTTCTCTCCCTGAGTGAGTGAATGAAATTAAGATTTAAAAGAAGTTAAAAGTTCAGTGAAATTACTAATTGTGAACGAGAGCTGAATACTACACTACAGGATAATAATATAAAAGAACTGAACTGTATATTTATTTAATTGACCTGCAATTTGTAAACGACAGGTATAAATCGGCACTGTTCGAAAGAGATACCGCGGCCCTGGAACACAAAGGGCAAAGAAGGAACATGGATGGGTTTTACTTGTCCGTTTTTAATAATACACCGAGAGTTGAAATTCAGGCATTAATTAAGGTGTCAACTAGTGCTTTACATTTCCCCATCATTTCATTTTCATCTAACAGATTACAGACTTCACTTTTGTCAACTCCAAGTGTATGTTTTCAGAGATATAAGAATGCAAATAATCAGCACTATTTCCAGTTTTTCCACAACACAAGCCGATCAACAAAACAAAAAACGTCAGTTACCACCTGTTATCATAAAACCAACCAATAAGTGTTTAGTGTTCTGCTAACGACCAAACACATTGCACGTCAAGATTTCTTTGATGTGCTAATTTCCTCACTATATCCCAGAACAAAGCACATTTGTGGGTACAGATGTACCGGTCTCATAGTTGATGTAATCGGATAACCTTGAGCCGTATGTGGTAGTAATATAATTCGTATGGCTGAATGTGACTCAGAGTGATAAGACCTCGATATTTTGAACTCTTTTTTAGTGGATTCGATTGGGATTCTAATTTCAAAAGAGGAAAATGTTTTGTTATTTACAATTTAGAAAATGAAGGTCATGAAATACCTGTAATGTCTCTTATTTTTCACACCATTGAGTTTTTGTTTCGAAAAAAGGCCACAAAAATGTCATTAAGTTCTTACATGCATGTTATTGTCAGTTGACAAAGGAGCAACAAGCTTTGCTTGACTCGCATTTGCATAGCTTGTATACTCTGTAAGGAAACCATAGAAAATTACTGTTTGCGTACGAGTCAATCGAAAAATTAACGCTATGATTTCGATGTTTTGCATGGTTACAGGTGTACTAAACCCAAGTCAGACGCCCATGGGCGGCATAAAAACTCAGACACCAGGTTATGCAATAACTACACAATAAAGGCAGGTTCATAATGTCTTAAAAGCACCCCACTTCAGTCATAGACTTCCAGATATGAACAATCGCAAAGCGATAAACATTATTTAAAATGAGTGTCAAAAATCATTATGTGAGAATTGCAAAGAATCCCAAATGGTCATGTAGAAAAATGCGAAATTAAAGCGGGTCTCGCGTGACAATTCTATCATAAAACAAATGTAACGTTATGCTTGTAAAATAATTAGTCTGAATCACGGATTTGACTGCTATCAAAAACTGCTGCTAAGCATTTAAATTAGATACCGCCGTGAAATATGAGAAGTGACATCGAAAATAATTGTTACTGTGGAAAATTTTGAGAACAGAGAAGGGGTTTTATGGAGTTTTATGAGTTTATGACAGGAGGAGCTCGTGGCTAAATAATAACAGCCGCTCGGGCTCGATCTTTATGTTAAGCCGTGCTTGCCTAGATTGGTCCATGGATGGGTGACCGCCCATTACATACCGAGTTTTCTCCGTGCCTCAGAAAACACGTTAAGCCGTTGGTCCCGGCTGTCATTTGTAGATCATTGACAGCCGTTACAGGTAGTCAGTGGCCCAAAAAGTCTGACAACCGGTCTTACCAAGGGGTATCTTATTACCCAGTACTAACTGGGTTGTGGAGGTCAGATAGGCAGTCGCTCCATGTAAAATACTGGTATTCAGCTGTATCCGGTTAGACTGGAAGCCGACCCCAATATAATTGGAAAAAGGCTAGGCAGGCAGATATGAGTTTAAGGCAATTAGTTTATACTGCTGAATTTGGGCCTTAATGCTGAATGATGGTGACATGATCACCGTTGTAGGAAGCGAGCCATTGTAGTACTTAATGTCGTGATTTTTTTTAGCAAACAGTCCCTTGTGATCAGCCTGTTTATGAAATCTCTTCAAATGGGAGTTCATGGACGGCTCAGATCTCAAATGTGTATGCAGCGTGTCTCCACAGACAATGGCCCATCTTACATCTTGCGCTGCACGCCCTAACACTTGCGCACTTGACGATCTTATGACTGCATCAGCGAGCGGAGTTCGCATAGCTGAATTTTGGGCCAAACATATTTAATAAAAAATTGCCACCGACACGCTAAGAAGAAGCCTGTTTTTCATAACCTTCTCCTGATGAATGTACTGGCTAGTCCTGTAACTGAGCAGACGTTTAAAAGACAAACGTAGTTTTTCCTAAGATATCTTATCTGTATAACAGATTGTTTTGTTCACGCCATTGACATTATCACACGAAAATTTCATTTCCTCTCTGAAATATTCAACACTATTGCCGGAATCGTGTCTGAAAATAGCCATCATTACGGTTACGAATCGTCAAGGGACTGTCTATTTATGTATGGCATGTTGTTTCTATGGGGGAGCTGGGGAGTGCCCGGCTGACGTCACTGGCGCACTGCTCGCCACAAACGGGGTGCGCCGGCTACCCTTCAGCGGGACTGCGGGACCGTGCTGCGGGAATTTTAGCCATCCCTCATATTGCACGAATGTTCAAATACTCAAATGGCATTTCACTTATTACTTTAAATATACACGCGATGAAATGCGTTAGTAAAATTTGCTTAATTGAGCTTGGTAACAGTTTTGTTTCGAATAAATTGCTTTGTTAAACTCGTAAAGAATGAATAATTTTGAGGCGGTTAATTTCTTACTTTTAACTCTGTTTTATTTTAATGCTGATGATGCTTAGGCGTTTAACTTTCAAATCAACTAATGGGAAACCTATCTAGTGTACTGAATAACCAATCTTATACCACTGAAATAAGGTTTCCATCAAAATGCTCGTTCTACCAATGTCAGTCGTGTTATCGTACTAGTTATCTGAAAACCATAAAGTAAATGTTGTCATTTACATATCTCTTTAGTTCTGTTGTACACACGGCGGCCAATCAAGCTATGTAAAACCAAATTAAGCTGATCTCTCATCGTACGGGAAGCTTATACAAAGCGAAGTCAGGTTATACTGGTTACAGTAAATAAATAATATGTACTAACATTTAACAAATAGAAGTAAAGATAAACTCTTTACAAATTACTGGGTTTAAAACAATTACAGTCGTCAGACGGAATGTGGGAAACGTTTATAAACTACTTATATTCACTTGTTGTAAGACATTATTATAACCATAAAATCGTAGTATTTGTCTTGAGATGTTTACGTCGTCGTCAGATAAGAACAATCTATGTATGTGTTGCACAGGTAATTTTACCTTATTTGAAAACAAGAGCAACATTCTGAAACTAACAGTCCCAAAAAGTTCTCTCTATGATGGAGATATATAATGTCAATTGATATTTAGTCGTCGGAAAAATGAACGGCTGAAGCCTACATGGTCAAAATGTATGGAAATGTTGTTTTTTTTTAATCACCGATATAATATTTTAATGGTGATATTATAGAATCACTAATCACCTTTTTTAACCTACCCTACTTACCTACCCTAGCGGTGTGAAATATAGTTTAAAACCTTTTCTCATACATAAAAAAAATCATCAAAATTGATCGAGCCGTTTCGGAGGAGTGCGACCACTAACACCGTGACACGAGATTTTTATAAACAAGAAGATGTACTGAATCCATTTTTAAAGTTTGTGTTATGATGTATTGTCCGATTATTGCCGTGTATACAGGGTGGAATGGACACCGACGCACAACCGGTTACCACGTATTCAGTACATCAGTCTGAACCCCCCTGAAAATTTTCCATTCCATTGAAATCTTTTACCGGTATTAAAAAAAAAAAAAAAAAAATCAGCTGTTCCATACATTTTGACCGTGTAGGTATTGCACTTTCGTAGGAAACAGCTGTTTTTTTTATTACCAATGGAAAAATTCTGTGTTCAGAATGATATACTGAATACGTGGTAACCGTTTTGCGTCGGTGTGCCTTCCACCCTGTATAGTCACACTGTGTTAAGGTGGTATCGCCAGGGTACCCCGCGAAATTCAAATTTTCTTCAGTTTTTTTCATGTTGAACAAAATACCATTCGCGACCGTAACACTTATGTAGTTACAGAATCATAATCATTAAAATGATCAATACTCTAAGTTGATTTAATCCCATTGAATGACTTATTCAAGAAATACTCTTTCATTGGGATTACATGATCTTAGAGGGTTGTATTGATGATTTTAATGATAATAATTAAGTAAAGCCATATTTGTTACCGTTGCGAATCACATTTAATCAACATACAACCTGACACTGACCTGCAAATTGCAAAAAAACATAAGACATTTTCAATTTTGCGGGCAACCCTGGCGTTTCCACCTTAAACTAGCTAAAACATCAAGATAAAAGGGCGCGTTCTTTTAACCCAAATAACCTAAAACAACAGATGAATAGACACTAGCCCGCTAATTACCCTTCGTTAACCCAGACACAATCACACCACCAATCGAGGTCACTAAAAGCAACATCAGACAACCCATCGAGGTCACTAAAGGTACCCCTAGACGGCCATTGTTCTTATTTAGGGCGTAAAGCAAATCTAACCTACATACGGTGTCAGGGGATCGCAGGTGTTAAAATGTTCCCGACTATACAATTTATGAATATTGTTGTATAAAAGCTTTGCCTCGTAAAGATAAAGTGTGCTTGAAGAGCAGCTGTTTATTTTGTCCTTGGCAAATTTTGGGGATACCCTGGATAATTTTCAGGTGGTGTTTTATTTTGCTATCGAGATAGTGTCTTATCGTTTATTTAGCCTTGGTATTTGATATGGGATTTAAAATTAAATACGGGTATTCAGCTGCATCCGGTTAGACTAGAAGCCGACCCTAACATAGTTGGGAAAAGGCTAGGCAGATGATGATTGATATGGGATTTATATTACAATCATGACAACTAATTATAAGAGAAAATGTAGACATTTTCTCTTCGAATTCAATTTTAAGTTGTTGGACATAATTAGCACAGTGCGATCTATTTTATTTTTCATTGGAGTAAGACTAAAGAAATGATGCATGTTCTGTGAATATAAAATGGCTCTAAAGGGCGTGACTATTTGGATGTCTACTAATAGAGAAGTATGGAAGAAGAAGACATGCTGCGCCGATCCCAAAGAAATTATGACTATGATGAAAGCTCAGTTTATTTTTTCTGTTATGATCTTAGCTCTTGCAAAATTACCCATTCACTGATTCTCTCAATAATGATTCAAAATGCATAAATTCATCAAGGGACTTCACTGTTACCGGTGTATTCGAATGTGTATGTTTACGTGATGGTATTTTAAGCCCTTGTGCTGGTATGAACCACTCACCGTGTTAAACCGAGTACTTCATAGTATTTATATCTGAACTGACTCCGACATGGTTACCTCGTTTCGCGGTTTCATCTCGTACAAATATTCTTCAGGTATTTATTAAATTATTTCCGCATCTGCTAGTATCAAACGATTTGTTTGTTCTATATTATTTATTTCTATATTTGGACTAGCTTTCCGGCTTTCGAAAATTATGCTACGGGAACGTTCTACCGAGATAATAATATCGTTTGCACTAACCCAGGTCATGGGCACCTATTTGCCAAATTTCGCCCAAATTCGTTCAACCGTTAAGACGTGTAAAGGTAGAGAGAGGTGGATAGAGTAACTTTCGTATATAAGGTCTAACTATTCATACACGAAATATTTTCAGGGAATCATCTAACGGCTATAACAAAGCCATTTCAAGGGATTTTTTTTTATCTGAGTATATTTTTTTTATAAAATAAATAATTTAAAATTACTTGACCCACAAAATAAATACTGGCTCCTTATTTTTAAGCATTCATTACGCTAGTTTACTATGTTGTATTTACCTACTGTCATTGTTAGAATATGGGAGTAAAGGTTTTATGCAAAAAGTCTCAAAAAAAATTTAGAATTATATTAATTTCGTAAAAAAAAATATCACTCAGATCATTTTTTTTTTCGTTGCTGTGGCGACTTTACGACTTATAGAAGTTACTCTTAAAATATTTCGTGTATAAAAATATATACCTTATATAAAATACTAGCGACCCGCCCCGGCTTCGCACGGGTGCAATATACATATAAACATTCCACTTGAATCATTATCTATTACTGAAACCTGCATTCATCATCGTTCGACCTGCATTCATCATCCCAATTTATTTGCGGTCGGCGGAACATGTCTTGCTCCATACTGCCCTTCCCTTTCTTCGATTGAATAAAACACTAGCTGTGCCGACCGGTTTAACCCGCCGGTTCGGTTTTTTTTTTTTTGCTCGGCTCCTATTGGTCATAGCGTGATGTTATGTCCTCTTCCTAGATAATTGGACTATCCAACAGTAAAAGAATTTTTCAATTCGAATCAGTAGTTCCTGCGTTTAGCGCGTTCAACCAAACAAACAAACTCTTCAGCTTTATAATACTAGTATAGATTAATATGTAGTAAATATACCATTTCGTTTCTGATATTATTTATAGCAAGAACAACGTTGTCTTTTTCTTTTTCATCGGCTCGGTTTTTGCTCGCTCCTACAAATTACGGTGTGTGTTTGTAAAATTATCGAAACTCCAAACGCAGATTTGTTTATAATGAGTAACATTGTATGCATGATATCTGATATCCCAAACTATTGTCGTAAATGACCTTCATGCATCATTTCATGATGTGAGCACTGGGTTCATTGTTTAACCGCTCTGCTGGCCACGGTTTGAGTTAATGGCTGATACATTGTAGTGTACACACATAACTGTAGCAAATCTGTGTGTACAAATATTCATGTTGGGTTCCTAAAACATTGGCAGAGGAAACTGATATACTTAGTTTCCTTTACCTTAACAAACAATCACATCTAAGTGTATACACTGCTGTCTGTAAAAATTGATTGGTCTGATGATGGATAGGCGAGCCTCTCCCAAAATTCGTGATTTCCATGTTGACTTGGCAAAATAAAAGGTGTGTTAGTCCAGTAATACATAGGACATCATTCTTGTAGGATACATTATTATAAACCTTTTTTTTTTTGTAGGTAATCAGATAATTTCAGCTTGTCACTCAGACAAAAAACAACTTTTTTGTTTTATGTATACCAAATTGACACTCTTTGACCTTAAATGTCATTCGTTTATTTATACATAGAAACAAATGCCATGGGTTGTTGTTGTATCCACAGATTGTATCTTCAAGAGCTGGTGGTTAAGTATTCGATTAGTTCGTTTATGTAAAATATTTTTGTAGTTTTTGTCGCTTTTATTGATGATTAGCGACCCGCCCCGGCTTTGCACGGGTGCAGATATAAAAATATATATATGTCTTCCTCTCGAATCACTCTATCTATTACTGAAAACCGCATCAAAATCCGTTGCGTAGTTTTAAAGATCTAAGCATACATAGGGACAGACGGACAGCGGGAAGCGACTTTGTTTTATACTATGTAGTGATTGAAAGAGTTCGTGACTTTGTCATCACAACATATATTTGATGATACTTATAATATTAGATATACCTGAACTAGCTTGTGCCAATAGGAACGTGTTTAAGGGTCTAAGAGTTTATTACGTTCTACCCCAGGTGTTGAGATGATGATTAATAGAGAAAGAAGTATGGAAGAAGAAGACATGCTGCGCCGACCCCAAATAGATTGAGATAAGGCCGGGGAATGACGATGATACGTTCTTCTCCAGAAGACTGCCACATTGGCCACCTGTGGACCAAATTTTATCGAAGTCCATGCAGCCGTTAAGACATAAAAGTTAACAGACTGAGAGACCTACAGGCATAGCTTCTTTCGTAGGATGTATTTAACTATAAAATGAATCAAATTGCCTGACTTAAAACGACTCATCAGGACTTCATCCAGGCGTAATACCGAAACCGATAATTTAAACTTTATTTCGAACAATTATATATCACTTAGCTACCTAGATGATAATTAACTTCGCTAGCTTTTAAATGGACATCATAAAGCGTTGGCCTTAGCGTCGGGAGCATCGATTTTTCAACATACGCTTGGCTCTAATGGTATGCTTGCCTTGCCAGCTGGATATGGGAATTACAATTTGTTAAACGATAAAGTTTTATCTTCTTCACCATTGTATGAAGACTGACATCCACTGGTGGATGTAGGCACCGTCTAGATGGTGCCATGACAATTGGTCCTGCGGTTCTCGCACCCTTAGGTGCCTTGAACAATGAAATGATTCGGTATCCGCCATCCAAAAAGCTCTCCATAAACACACACTTATGTATCACCTCATCTTTTTTTTACTAGCTGCATCATTCTGATTTGAGGCCATCCTGTCACGGTGCTTATAAGTGTGCGTTTAGTAAGGAGTTATAGAAAAGAATCCCGAACTGTTTGAGTTGACGCCATGCTGTTCCCGTGCAGTCTTCTCATAAAGTTTAACTTTGAGTTGTCAAAGTAATGCAACAGAAAAATCATTGTATGAACCCACATTTTAAACAACATCTACGTTATTCTTATAATGTAAAACTTTCATCATTACCTAAGATAAATTTCAAAACCTATTTTTTTTCCTGTTTCGGAAATCGTAACGCCTTTGTGCTTGACAGTCGTATCGAGCCGTATGCCGTGGCTAATAATTATGCGGGGCGAGCCATCACGTGGATCGTGCAATCAACCAAATTTCATTTACTAACGTGTCCTCACGGCTGTGTCTATGTATGTAGGTCGGAACGACGCGGCATAATATTATCTAGAGGCTACGGATACTTACTACTTTATCATATTTGTTGTCTTTGTATTACGAGCTTTTCCATTTCTACAAATAGGACTATTGATTGTAAACTGCTCGAGTTTGATTCTAAGTTTAGGGAATAAAGTACCTGGATAGGAAAACTCGAGATAATTATTGAGTAAATGCCATTATAATGCGACTCCGTACAACATTTGTGAAATTCGTAAATGCTAGATTTATAGTGAGACTTATAAAACTTTTTGGGGGTATGTAGCGATGCAATATAGTGAGTCACTGGCAGGAAGACCATGATACTGATATTAAATTGAACGTTAACATATTCCTAAAACGGAAATAGCTTAAAACTATCACTAATTAGAAAATGAAATGCACTCGTGCATGCATTAGTCTGGCTTTGCACAGTTCGTTTGACTAATTTAATTCTGCAAAGTTACAGCTGGGAACTAATTGGGCTTCTAAAACATGTCGGCGAACGTAGACGCGGACTTGAAATGTTGCATTTCCATTTTCAACGATAAAATTGGAGACAGAAGTTGCCGTGTTGTTTTACTGAGTGAAGGTCTTCTGCCTGGCATGGCGTTCCAAATGAAAATAAGACCGTCTTTATGGTTAATCCATCGACTTTTAAGTGTTCCTTTTTGGCACTCGCTCGCTTCTAGATGGCCACGATCGTGTGCCGAGGTTAGTAAGTGAATAGTCTGCGAAAAAGATTTAGCATGTTGTGTCTATTGGTTAATGTTGTGCACTTGGCTAGCATCAATCGGTTGAATAGTGCAACGATTGTAGATAGACCAATAAATAAATGATATGACGATGATGCCGTCTACTTGATTTCGGCCACAGCGACTGCATTCGATGGCTGGTGTGGTTCTTGAGAGCTTTGGTGTGGTACTCTCAAGTGACTAGTATCATCATCTGCCTAGCCTTTTCCCAACTATGTTGGGGTCGGCTTCCAGTCTAACCGGATGCAGCTGAATACCAGTATTTTACATGGAGCGACTGCCTATCTGACCTCCACAACCCAGTTAGTACTGGGTAATACGATACCCCTTGGTAAGACTGGTTGTCAGACTTTTTGGGCCAATGACTACCTATAACGGCTGTCAAAGATCTACAAATGACAGCCGGGACCAACGGCTTAACGTGCTTTCCGAGGCACGGAGGAAACTCGGTATGTAATAGGTGGTCACCCATCCACAGACCAACCTAGGTAAGCGCGGCTTAACGTAAAGATCGATCCGAGCGGCTGTTATTACTTAGCCACGAGCTCCCTTAGCCACGAGCTCCAAGTGACTAGTATATCTAACAAATAAAAAATAACTATATTAAACTGATTTTCCTTTGTCAACAGGAGGGTCCACACTCCACACTGCCAGACGACGAGTTCTACGATGCAGTGGAGACAGGCTTCGACAAGATGGAGGAGGAGAGGTGTGCTCGCGTGGTGCCCCCTAGCGTGCACACACGTGACCAGGTGGAGTTGCCACCACCGGCCATTGATAACCGACTCACTCTGCACACTTTGTGGTCTGAGGTAAGGAGATCATAGATTATGTTTCTTAGGTATCGTATCTACCACCGGCTTATAGCGAGAAGCTAGATCTAGCAACTAAAAATCCAGCGTGACTCGGTGGAGTTGCCATCATTGATAACGGACTCACACTTTGTGGTCTGAGGTAAGAAGATCGTGTTTCTTTAGGCATTTTCTCACTGTCAGGTGATTAGAGCTAGAAGCGAGTAGAGAGCTAGCAACTAAAAACGAGTTGTTTGTTTAACAGAGTTCTCTCTGGCGGTGTTATAGCTTTCGTTTCTTTCTTGGGCGAGAAACTAGTCGATAGCTAGTTGCTTCCTCGAGGAACGGTGGGGCAGTTCGCGTTTGACTGTTGTAAAGCGACGATGCGTTCGACAATGACAAATCTTTCTTTACTGGTTCGACTCCTGGACGAAACAAGGTTTTTTGTCAGATTTTCTTCTTAGCCATATTATGAGTCTTCCCATAATAAGGTGTTGTTTATTTTTATGTTTACCGAATGTGGTTATAGGTCTGTATACTCCAAGTCCTCATTTATTTCGTTTATTTTTTATTGTGTCCGATAAACTATTGAATACCGACAAACCCTGGATTACTATAGTACTTATGTCGGGATTATTGTAGACGGATTATTTGGAGGCCAAGCCTTTCAACTAAGTCTGTCCCTGTTCGTCGTTGCCCCAAAAAACTTAATGCCATCCAAATTACCACAGGCCAGGTAGCTGATGAAAATACCGTGGTATTAATATTCTGGGTTAATGGCCAGATAAGGGAAACATTTCGTGTATCTTTTTTCGTAGTTGATCGTCTACTGTTAACGACAACACTCATTTTTGATTGCGTGTTCTGTTAGGGTCTGCACAGACGAGGGGCTTTTGTCTGTAGACCACACCAAAAATGTTCATGTTTCTATTTCGTTGACAATGAGATTTACGGACAAAAATCCCTCGTCTGCCCAATCCCTTAATTAAGGTGCGGTCCGACCGAGTGGACTGGAGAGGGGACCGGACAGATTAAAAGATAGTGTACTGAAATATTCAATGTCCGCAGCCAGTCCGCTGTTCGGACTGTTGGGTTTATACGCTCGTATATTGTATCAAAACACTTAATGCAAGATTAGCATTTCGTGCCTGACAGCCAGTTATAGAAAAAAATATACTTGAGCTAGTGCCATCTTTCCCCAAGATAATGATTTTTGATCTTCATTTTTCCAGATCGACAGGATATCGACGGAGCAGATCCAAGCGGCGTTCGAAGGCGTCGGCGGCGAGATCGGGTGGCAGCTGTTCGCCGAGGAGGGTGATATGAGGATGTACAGGAGGTACGTGGAAAATGTTTGTAGAAGTGGGTATGTGGACACCATTCTTACTACTTTTGCTTACATATGTTTTACCCCTTTATTCATCATTCAAACTTTCGACAGCTCCGTTGGTAGAGCGGTAGAATGTAGCGTAAAAAAACATAATTTTCGCGTGTAAAACTTATTACCACGCAGTGCCTTCCGGACTTAGCACTTGTGCGTCAGAGCTTGCTCTGGAACACATTTGTGCGTCAGAGCTTGCTCTGGAACACATTTGTGCGGCAGAGCTTGCTCTGGAACACATTTGTGCGTCAGAGCTTTCTCTGGAACACTAAAGGTCTAGGGCGCGATCTGCAAGGGCTAGAGAATCCCAATGGCACTAACCCTTTGCCATCCATTTTGAAGACTAATTCATGACTTCGATAAAATTTGATGGCAACGAGACAATCACCGCGATTTTCCCGCCCATGCCCGTGGCACCAGAGCTTGAAGTCTTTGAACTTGATGTGTAGATCCACGAAGGCTGTTCTAATTTAAATTAAAAAAGCGTTAATAAATATTATTATGAATAAGGGGGTAAAAATGTAGCTACAAGGTGCTTTTCTGAACCGCACACCACAGCGGTAACGTCGTTTAATCGCGATGAGAGACATTAATGTTCGGAAGAGCACCTTCATTGTAAATCTGTAATGTAAGCTGGTAGTTTTTATTTACAGTATTGCATGAAAAGTTGGAGCTAGTTTGTAGAGTAGACATTTATTATGGTTCTTCCTGCATTCGATATGTTATGTTTTTTATGGGATTGGTAAATACTGTTAATAAAATGTGAAGTTTCTTTTTGGATGGGTTGTTAGTGTAAAGTGTGAAGTTGTGTTTGTACAATTGTTTTTTTTTTGGGTACTGTGTAAGGGATTCTACACACATATTAGGGATTAAATTATGAAATTGCCGATTTGAATGGACCATTTCGTGAAAAGTGATATTTCCATACTAACATTTTTTATTTTTTCTTGGAACCGTCTGAACCGATTATGATGCAATTGCAAACTATAGTTAGAGTGAAAAAAGGTGCGCGGCACTGCGTATCTTAAATTCTCAAAACAGTCTTATGACAAAAATATACCTACTTGAAGTAGTAAACTCTAACTCACACTCACTCACCCACTCACTCTAACTGTAACTCTTGTGATTTAGTTTTATTTATAAATACATAAAACCGACGGCACATTAAAATAGGTGTTTTGACACAGTACCCTATAAGGTAATATGCAACTACTAGTACGGTTTCTAAACTCTAAAAAGAAAGTAATTTAACAATTAATCCAATAAAAATGGAATTAGGAAAAAATATAACTATACGTCAAAGTTACAAACAGAACAAAATGAGAGAAAAAAAACGGCAATTTCATACTTAAAGACTTATTATTGGGATCTCTAGGATTCCATACATATTTGTGAACATAAATCACTAGGCTAACTATGCACGAACACATTACTCGGTTTATTCTGGTCACAATATTCAAATGGGCCTAACTGTTAGTCCCAGATATGTCAGGATGCTCAATTGCTGTACTTTCTCAGGGAGATGGAGGTGGACGGCATGGTGACTGATCCTCTGAAGGCGATGCACAAAGTGCGAGGAGTGACAGCACGCGAGATGTGTCACTACTTCTTCAACCCGCGCTACCGGTATGAGTGGGAAAGTGAGTATTATGTACAACTATTATTTTGATCTTATATATAAAAAGTCTCGTGTCACGGTGTTTGTGATCGCTCCGAAATGGCTCGACCGATTTTTATGAAATTTGAAGCCTAACCAACATAGCTGGGAAGAGGCTATGTAGATGATGAAGATTACTCAAGTATTAGGTAGAACGTCTTAAGATCGGCGTACACCTGACAACGTTTTGCTCGGTATGATTATGCTTTTATTTAATAAATATTTAATGTAAAATCAATCTCTTAATATATTTCTTGAATCGTAACCTCAAACTGCACATTATCTATCTTTCTTGATTTTATAATGACAAGAACTATAAAATCAAAAAAGATATGAAAGATAAAAATGAACAAATCTCATAGCAGTGTTACTCCCGTCGAGTGACAAAATTACGAGCCGTGACCGACAAATACGCGCACGCATTCCTAATGAATTATTAAAGTACTAACGAATTAAAGATTTTACATTTTGTGTGTAAGATTATCTTGTCAACTGTCAATACTCTCAAAAAAACATAAATATTATAAAAGCATTGTATAAGGTTAAATACTACCTAGGTTAAACCTTCTTGTTCATCGTCCTTCAATACTAATACTTAATATTTCTGAGTGCCTCGGATCACATCAAGAATATTTTTTTTAAATTCTTTGGTAGACAAGCACAATAAATACTTCAAAAGATTATACTGATGATAAATTATTGTTGTGGCCATGTCAAAGACCTAGAGAATTTTAAGTATAATGTACAAAATCATGTTGAATAATTTTAGTAATGATTGTATTATCTAGTAATAACCTCCGGATATAAGGTGCGTCCACACCGCGAGCATTCTTTGGTTATGAGAATGTTAGAGATGTCGAACGACCACAAAGGTTTCAGCGAGCATCGGTTTTACAAATCACTATGAAGAGTCTGCATCTCAAACCAATATTTGTCTCCCAAAATAACGAATGTTCACAGTAAAGACGCAACTTTTTGTCGTATTGGCATGCTTAGATAAAATACAGAGTGGAAGGGGGACATCGACGCACAAACGGTTACCACGTGTTCAGTACATCATTCTGAAGTCATAGAAATTTTTCATCGGCAATTTAAAAAAAAATCTGCAGTTCCGTACATTTTGACCAAGTAGGTATCTCACTTTTGTATTAAACAGCAGATAGGTATGGAGGTGTTCGGAATGATATACTGCACAGGTGGTTATTGTGTGTCGATTTCCCTTCCACCCCGTATAGTTTTCTAAACCAGCCATTAGACGACTATCTATCAGAATATTCTAGCAATATTGCTTAATCCTAGATGCCATGAGTCATATTTTTTTCGATCTACCTCCCCTATGCCGCGTATATTGACTACGCTCAACGCTCGTACACACCAACCCTGGATTGGTCATGTTTGCTGTTGAATGGAATACGATAACGTTCGAATGTTTGTGGTTGTTGTCTTCGCACAAGAAGACAGAGTAATACTATTAAATATATTTAGTGTATATACAGGGTGAATTTTTCAAGTGGGCGTGGAGGGGCAAAACTATCAGGAATAGCGAAAATTACTCAAAGGAGTCTCGGGCCAAATTTTGATGAAAGCAAAAATTATTTTTGTTTATAATTTGCTGCACTAAATATATAATAAATATTAATTATTAATTCTCTATTCTAGCCACGCTAGAAACGATGACAATAGTCGAAGAGCTCTCCACAGACGCGCTGGTGTTCCACCAGACGTTCAAGCGCATCTGGCCGGCGTCGCAGCGGGACGCGCTGTTCTGGTCGCACGTGCGCCAGTCCACTGACAACACCTACGCCGTCACCAACCATTCCACCACCAATGCTGACTATCCGGTAAGTGACATTACTTGTACAGATCTGCCAGGAGAAGTGCGCTTCAGCAGTTATTGTTTTTTTTTTTTTTTAGAAATACGATCGGTGATTAGAAATATAGAGCTGTTTACAACCATATAAGTAATTGCCTGATGGGAAAACTTCATAAAAACGAACAATGATATGTGGACTACAAAAAAAACGATGAGCGACGGACGAATGATTCTTAAATAATTCTGAGCCATAGCTCGAAAGCTAAAGCCAAAAGCTGAAAGCTAATCCATAGATTAGCTTTCAAAATACCAAAGTACTGAAAACACATAAGTAGAAAACTTCGAAAGTCAATCTCAGATGGGCGAGTTTTCAAATTAGGGAACTCAAAGATTATCGAATCACATACTATTTCGGTTTTAACTTTATTTGTTATTTCATGTAATATGTAATAAAACAAATTGTTTTTGGATCAATTCCCGTGTCAGCAAAGCGTTATTGTGTTTTCCATCAAGAGTTTTTAGTAGCACGCAGTATGCATTTGTGCCCGGTTGATGACGATAGGTTCGCGCTCTATTACATGGAATTTAAACATAAGTGGCGAAGAAATAATGGTGTACTATTGGTAATGTTCTGCTAAATCTTTCGGGGATAACAAATGTGATATTATTGAATGTGATATAATTGAATGTGATATAATTGAATGTGATATAATTGAATGTGATATAATTGAATGTGATATAATTGAATGTGATATAATTGAATGTGATATAATTGAATGTGATATAATTGAATGTGATATAATTGAATGTGATATAATTGAATGTGATGTATAAAAAGTTTTGTTCTTTCTTTTCCAGTCAAACACAGGCGCGTGCATCCGACTGTTCGTGACGGTGTGCCTGGCGTGCCGCACCACGTACCCGGCCGGGGAGCAGCCCACCCGGCATAACATCACCACCGACATTGCTTACTGCAGTACAGGTAGGTGCAGCTTATTACTTAGCATAATTACAAGCCGTGTGCCCGATGAGATTTCCTATACAAGGTGTAAACGACACCTTTACGAAGCCGTCAACCAATTATACCATCAAACTCTACGCAAAAATTAATGCTGGGGTGAAGAATCACGTTTTACGGTAGCACTCGATGTGACGCACTCAAAACATTGGGCGGATGGATTGAGTATTGAGTAGTACGGGGGTCGTGGAGGTATTTAAATCAAAGTTATTACATTACAAACTAGTATTTAAACAAAAAGAACCTGTGACTAACTCTCCCTAGTTGCACTTTTTGTCATGGCGTTGAATGTAATCTCTTATTTTTTGAGGAATGTTTAAAAATACCGAGTCATTCAGTGTTGTACAAATTATTACTAATATAGTTGTTTTTATTCCAGTGAACCCCGGAGGCTGGGCGCCGGCCGGCGTGCTGCGCGCGGTGTACAAGCGCGAGTACCCCAAGTTCCTCAAGCGGTTCACCAACTACGTGCTGGAGCAGTGCCGCGACAAGCCTATCGCCATCTAGCGGCGCCACACGGTACCTGCCAGCAGTAATGGCACTCACCTCAACAGGTGATGCATTATTATAAAACCCGTACCGGCACTACATTTCGTATCTTCGAATATATTTCTCAGAAAATATAGCTGTCTTTTTCTATTTTCCGTCGGTGAGAAAGAGACAAAATCTCCCGTGAACTGAGAATTCCCAACCGAAGTGTAGTGCTATTAGACGTTTAAATAGGTGTTATGTAATGTTAAAGGTTTTATTCAGGGTGAAGTTAAGGATTCCTGTTTCATCGTACTCCGTTTAATAAATGTATTTTCTTCGCGATCTCGGTGCCCGAGTCTGATTTTTACACGAAACTGCGGGAACATTTTCGTTTGAAAACAGAGTCGGGCATAACTGGACAGTTTTTTAATTGATGTCGTTACGAATTAGAGGTTTTTTGTAACGATTTTTCCGGAATGACAGAGTGGGATGTCGCTATAATAATTATGTTGGCTAAACGCTTGAAAGAGAGCGAACGTCACGTGTCCGCCTGTTATGCGCTAATTATCTAACTGTACTTGTTTATAAAATATTGGATTGGTAAGTAATCGTGCTAGATAAGCCGGTGTCATAAATAGTATATTGTATGATCAAAATAATTATTATTTAATGTTTAATTTGGATTGGTTTATTTGTAATTCTCTATTAAAATGTTTTTTTTTTCTTAATTATAAATTCGAATAGATACAATAAGTAGCAATCTGCTTAGTAAAAAATATATTTTGCTGTCAAATTAATTATAATTTCTTAAAGCAGAGTTCTTAAAACCTTGTAAATTGTATTTTAATGTGTGAAGCATTGTAGAACACACTGTAAAATATTATAATGTACCTATGTCGTTGAGTGTTACTATATAATAAAATTTATACAATATTATTCTATAAAATATAATATAAATACTCGTTAAGAGTCGATACAATTCTTTAAAGGCGATGTTGTGAAAAAATAAATATTTCTAAAGCACTTTTGACTGCATATACTATGATTTGATTGTATTTATTATATTTTCTTCGGGTTTAAACAACACGTTATCGGTAAGGATGTAGACTTGTCTGAACATATATTATAACTGTTGTAGGGATTAAAAAGAAGCTTTTATTGTAAAAATGAGAGAAATACTAGTTCGACTGTATCGATGGTAAACAAGCATTGTTAAAATAGGCTATGGAGAAATTTTTCTAACATTAAAATGGCCAGTCTCCTTTATTCAACTTACGTACTGATTTTTTCGGAGACTCGGCTATAAACATGTCGAAAATGCCTTTTGTAAATAAATAAGTGTTGGGTGGATATTGTGGCTTTTATAGTATTGGACTCTTTTAACTTATATGAGTGTAAATTGAGGAATCTCTGGCGAAATTTCTTTCCAAGGCGCGTGCAAGTACCTGACGTAGATTGTCACGCCGAATTGAACTTTATGGCTGAACAATATTATACTAATTATTGAAAAGATTGTATAGCAAAGATGTCGATGTACGGAAAGATTTAATTAGTACTTATCTTTTATAGAAGGTCTTGTTGTTTGTGAAGAAAAGAGGGTAATATTCAAGGATGGTGATAGTCTAATGTGTTCAGTTAGATAAGTTTGCGAAAGAATTCATGTACTTTAGAACTTTCTGGGCTGTGGTCTCGGGAAAGGCTGACTGCGAGTACTGAAACATGAACAAACCATTTTCAAGTAAAGAATAGGTCTTCTTCACACGTTTTTTGGCCTCGCTTCAGTCTTCTCCCAAGTCTACGGCCTCTAATCCGTTTCATGTACAGGGTGGGACTAAATAAATGTAGTTCTTAATATTATATCAACAATGTTACTTCGGTTTTTGACCAAATGAAATCTAGACGAGTTGGCTTACATAAATGTGACAGAAAATTTAAATAATTGTTGTAGTATTAATTACTAATCGGGGAATTGACATTTTGAATTTGATCATCAATTTTTTTTATGCGTCAAGTTGAAACTTTATTTAATATTTCTAGGTCCTTTGTTTGGTCAAAACTATTTATTGTGCACGTAAACGATAGTATTACTTACGTTTTACTGTCATATTATTTTTTATTAATGTTATTTTACTTGTATGAAGCAGACTTCCATTCCAGCTTTTATCGAATATTTGATTTTTTTATACATTTAAAAATAAAATAGGTTAAATAACTAAAGGTTACTTGGACGAACTTCAAATATATCATATTGTACAGAATTTCACGTTTATGTCTCAAAGTAATATATTATTTGCTGTTAAGTAATCTTGAACTGATAACTTTTTTGTTGAATGTAGTAAAAAGGTTAACGGTAAATATTACGTAACTTTAAAAGTTAAAACCTGAGCGGAAGTGTAAAGAAATTGCATTTAATAATACCGCAATGTTGCAATTGTATTAAGTTATATAAAGTATGTTTTTTTTAATAATTATTGTTTATAATAAAATGTTTTATGGAAAAAACTTTTTTTTTTTTAATCTTCGTAATACATCGTAATAATTATTAAGTAGTACACACCAATGCTCGAGCTTTCTCGCGTATCCTCGGGAAGTATCGTGAAGCCTTGCGCCCGTATTTTCATTTCCGTGTTCAATTTTATATTTTTGTCATCTTATTGAATTCAGACAAGTGCAAACGATTTAAAATGGATAGCTTCATCATCAGCCTACAGCAGTCCACTGCTGGTCATTGGCCTCTTTTATCGAACGCCAATTCGATTCTCCGGATCTCTCATCCAGTTGTTACCAGCCACCCTGGAGAGATCGTCGCTTTACCTATCCTGAGGTCCCCCCCTTACACCTGCCGTTTCGCGGTCTCCACTCAAGAACACGTCTACCCCAACGGTCATCGGTTCTACTATATTCAATATGTCCGGCCCATTGTCACTTACTTATTCTGTGGGCTATGTCGACAACTTTGGTAAATGGGTAGCTTGAAATACCCGTTTAAGTTTTATAAAAGCTGGGAAATAAAACAGGCTTGTTTCGTCACTTCTCTGTGAAGTGTTTTGAATCTTTATTCATTTACATTAACATTAATTAATTGGTACTTATACAAGTTATGCATAGCACACGTCTCCGCATATAAAATTCACAACAATGTAATTTTATCTATTCTTCACATTTAAATATGGGGACCAGCCCCCGGTATCTTAATAGTTATAATTTCTCAAACATGACCAACTTACATTAAACTCAATATAAATAGAAATCAGTAGGATTAGTTGGGTCTTGATATTCTAAAACATGTACAAACCACTGTAGGAGACTATGTTAAAACCTGGGAGAGGACGAAATCATTTACACCGAAGGACACTCCCAAATCAAGATTTCATAATCATTAAAATCTAATTAAATTGAGCTAACTATAACAAAAATTAACTAATTTGATCATTAGAGTTTGTTAGTACGCGAAAAAGTACGTTTTGGTAGGTTCATATTATTGATTAAACAATTACGAGATTAACACCGCGTTCTATTCAATGCAGCCCCCCTAGCCAAGTTGCAAACGATAAACGTGAACGCTTAGTAATCTCCAATAGATTTTCAACTTTATACCTAAGAGCATAAATTTGAAAATCTATTAAAGACTACTGAGCGTTAGCGACCGGAACGAACGGAAACGCTATGTAATCTTCAATAGATTTTCAACTTTATGTCCAACAACATAAAGTTGAAAATCTATTAAAGACTACTGAGAGTTTACGTTTATCGTTTGTGACTTGGCTAGGGGCTGTACAATATTGGAGTAGCAAATTGAACTACGTATAATATGTATAAAGTTGACGAATATTGAAGTAGGTATGTATAACATTAACATTAGACCGCTATGTATTGACATTGAGCACAAGGAAGCGTATTTTATTTATTTATGATCTCATTACAATTGTATCAACTATAATACAACTCTTAATATACCAGCGTCATATAGACGAATACATAATTCAATAATCGCTATTACATATAATGTTAGACCTTATTCGAATACAATAAATTATTTTATTAAAGAAATATTCAAGTGTTCTAATATATCTATTAATAAATAACATTAACATTTATAATTGTTAAGTATAAAATGTTATAAAATATTCCCCAGGTATGAAACTAAAGAGTCTAGGTAGATTTATTGTTCAACAGTTTTTGTATCAAAATCATTCGAAAAATTTGGAATTTTGATATGACTGAGGCCGAAAGTGTGCACTACAAAAAGTTTTTTTTTTATAAAAATAGGAATTTCTTTGAAAGCTCAAGTGTATAAATGGACCAATCGTTCAATAGTATAACAATATAAGAATTAGAGAAATACTTTTCAAGTTTGGTGCGAATCTTATAGTGAGGGCGTCAAAGATGCAGGTAGCAGATTGACGGGGAATCCCAGACTCCACGGATAAAAGTGTCATAAACAAGCAAGTATTCCTACATTGATCTTAGTTCGGTTAAAAAAAGCGACTAGACGCCCCCACTGTACACGAATCATATTCTATCAGTAAGTAAATGGTGAGGTGTGGGTGATAAAGGTACTGTCATGGGATGCAGTGAGAACTGATCGTAACACCGCTAAAATGAATGAAACATGGCCAACCGTTAATATGGCACTTATATCACGGACATTGTAAAATATTATAACATTACATATTATGTTACTAAGATACCTACCCGTGTATATGGCAACTTGAATACAACAATTAGTGGATTATGCCGATTGTCTAGTGATTCCACAGACGACACAATAGACAATATTTGGATAAGCACAACGTTTTATATTGTATGCCGTATATTCTGCCTTTGCTATTCATGTCATAAATTGCTTTTATTAATAGGACAATATAAGCTTACATGAGGACTCCTGACTCGACATATTCAATACGATAAAGTTCAGGGCTACGATAAGGCCAATATGTATAGTTCTGCACATCACTAGTAAACATATTCTATCACACAAGTTAAGACATTTAAGTACACACAAAGCCAGACAAAACCATGCCATCTGTGGACAGTTAATGAAAAAATCCAATGATACATCGATGCAGTAAATATTTTGCATTCAAATATTACCTAATAAATACGACTACTTAAAAAAGTAGATATCAACAATTATAATTAGTGATATCCACACTAACACGGATATATAAGTATAAAATAAGCGTATTATCGGACTCATCCGTCAGGCGTGTGCCTATGATCCGTTTCAGACTTATAACGTTGACATCCGTACCCGTCCGGCCGCGCGCACCGAACTCTGCCGAACATTGGCGAGGGCTCCCGAGCGCTCCCGAGCGCTCCCGAGCGCGGCCGACTACTCCTCGGCCGTGGCGTGCGCGTTGTTGCGCGCCTGGCCCTGCGCGCGCCGCACGTCGGCCAGCGTCGTGACGCCGGCGTCGTCCAGCTCGTGCCAGCGCGCGTGGTTCATGCGTGCGTGGTTCACTAGCTCCGGCATGTCGATGAATGCTGGAACACGGGTGGAGAGTTAGGACGTGGTTTCTTGAAAGGTTTGGAGTGCTTGATATTTCAAAAGAAAGACGAAGAGTCTTCTGCTAGTTTTGGATGATAAATGGTTACAGCCGCTTGGGCATCTGCAATACCCGAGGCAACCCAGGCATCCCAGAGATAAAGTTGAAATGTCTTGTTTAAGTCAAAGACACTTGTCATACCATTTAGAAATAGAACAACGTTACTTGACATCAGAGTTCGGAACTACCTAGACCAGACGTTGAGGTTGACCCTTAAGCCCGGCTTCCCCCAAAGTGAAGACGAGCGGAGGAGACATGCAGAATTCAACCAATCACATTTGTTGGCATTCGTAACGCTTCATTCGTCTCTCCTGTAATCGAATCTTGTTTGTCTCCGCAACGCTCTGCTCGTCTCTGCTTTGGTGGAAACCGGGCCTTACTATTACTCCAAGTTTCGTTTACAAGTGCTACTACTCACCAGACCAGGCCTCCATCATGTCGATGATGATGTAGTCAATGAAGCCGATCTGCGAGCGCGGGATGGAGCAAGTCGCGCGGTCGAACATGGGCATTACTACCGGCAACTCTTTAGCTTTCTCTTCGTCCGTTTGCAGGAAGTATTCTTCTGCGATCCTGAAATATGAGAAATTGAGTTTTATTATAATTGATTTTAATTGCAGGTTTTTCAGGTAGCGTTTCAATATAAAAAAAAAAAAAAAAAAAAAAAGTATTTTATTTTATTTTTTTATTTTATTTTATTTTATATAATTATCATGTGTGTGCCTCACCTCCTAGCCCACTCGAAGGCGAACTTCTGCGGTCGCGACGCGTTGGACACGTCGGCGCACTTGATCATCATCCTCTTCACGAGCACCACGTTGTCCGGCGACGACAGCGCTGTCGTATCCAGCGCTAGTGGTTCTTGCTGGAAATTGTAGAAAAAATGTGTTTGACAGAGTTTCAGTTTCACTTGCATATGGTAGTTGAGATTGTTAACTGTTGTCTTATTTGAAGCTAAATATGTTTTTACTTTCTGTCTGTATTATGTACCATTTGTTGAAATCAGAATTTTATTGCGGCATTTAGATTCAGCGTGACTATATTCTGGATAGCACATAGGATAATTTTCATCAAATTACCAGAAATCCTTGAATTTATGGATATCAGAGTTACCTACGGAAAAAAAACGTGCTACGACAAAATTTGCAAAAGCCCGAATAAATTCGGAAAAAGGCAAGAGGATGTAAGGTGAAGAAGTAGTTAGTAAGCTCATTTACCAAAACACGTAGAATACAATTCTAATGCTACTCACATCAGTATGCATATTATCCTCCTTGCTGCCACTAGACTTCGCGTAGAAGACGTTGACGAACTTGGCGAGATGCTCGAAGTGCTTCGTCATCTCCGTAGCGAGGATCATGTCGATGACGTTGTGGCGCACCTGCTTGTATGTGTCGCGGTCCATGTTCTTGAAGATGTTCACTCGGTCATCATCTGTGGAGGGTTCAAGTTAATGTTATAGTTCGAATAAGACGCAGAAACGAACTCCACGAGCAACATTAGGATATCTTGGGCTTATGGTATTGGGTTGCCGAATATTTTACATTATTTTTGGGGCACTAACTGTAGCTGTCACGAAAATGAAAACAAGTCGGTCATACGGTAGGTATTATCAGGTTGATGGCATGGGGTTTTACCTATATGGAGGTAAGATGCACTTATCAGAAACATAAGGATGGCAGAACATTGTTAATTATTCCGGAGGACGACAATTCCGGTCAGAGCTCATGGGGATTGTAGCAAATAGACACTTACTAAGAGTCAGCTTGAAGGTCAAGGCAGCGTGATGCGACTCAAGCACGCTAACATCATTGTACAGTACAGCAAGAGGATGTCGAGCATTGCACAGGAAAGCTGACGATGTTCCCGGGTGGTCCACGTCGTGTGCTGCGGCCGCTATGAGAGCTGCGGCGGCCTCCAGAGGCTCGAGCACTGACTTCAGCCGGTCCTTCTCCAGGAAGAATGCTACCGCCTAGAAAGTAAGGAAAATTCAAGTAAGAAACGGAATGAGGCTAAGATTAGTACCCTATAGTACACCTTGTTATAGTTCATCAATGTAATAGTATGTTGCACCGTACGAAATGAAAAGCTTCTCTCAAATCAAATATTGAAAATTGTCTACAAACTCAAATACACAAAGATTCTATCACGCAAGCCTTGCAAATGCGATCGGCGTTTAAAAATGTATAATTACCTGAAGCACATCAGCAGCATGCGTAGAATTATGATACGTATTGACAGCATGGTAGTTGGTCTCCACAATAGTCAGCCAGTGCAGTAGCGTCCGTTCATCGCATTCAAGTGCAGCGCAAACGTCGAAGCGTCCTCCCATGAGGGCAAGACCAAGATGTGCGAGCGGCCGGCCGCGCGTCATGTCCTCTAGCTTGAAGATCTCGAACTCCCAGCTTAAAGCTGTGTCTAGCAGTTCACGGAGCTGGCCTGTTGTCTGAAAATAAGTATTAAAATGGCTGTAAATTACAGTGATTTGTTTTTTTTTTCATGTTATTGGGTAACGCACTTGAAGGTGTTCACTGAAATCACGGAGTAGTTGAAAAGTCTTATTGCGCTGGCATCCAAAACCTTCATAAAGAAAACTTGCTCTCTTTAACAAACAGCTTACTACCGAATTAATGTGTTATGTAAGAGGAAAAATGGTGAAATTTCAGACGTCACTGTAAGGTACCATAAGGTATTGATATCAAAATATCATATTTTGATATCACGAAAACGGTCAACAATGAAAGGAAACCTGATAAAAAATATCATTTGTACTTACCTAATTATAGAAAATCGTGACATGCTAAAACCCACGCAAGTTGCGTGGGTTGTTAGAAATATGCCGTTATAAGGCAATATAAATAAATAAGTTGCTAACGAGTCTGGAAGAACGCTTTCGTGATTTTTTCTAAATACATATAAGAAAGCTTTTCTAAGAAAGCGAGTGACAATGCTTGAAGGTGTCGTGGGTGAAGAAAGCCGTTAAGGTGTCAAGTGAAAATTTCAACCGTATAAGGAGATTATTTTCGTTTTACGGTAGAAATGTTGACATTATAAATACGCACTTATAAAATTCTTCGAAAAACAAGCTACTTTTAAAAGCGTTATTTGATATTCAATTCAGGGTAAACTTGATTGCAGTAAAAAACGATGAGCGACGGACGAATGATTCTTAAATAATTCTGAGCTATGGATTAGCTTTCAAAATACTACAGTACCTACTCTACGTCTTGTGCGCAAAATTTGTGTCGCGAATCCGATTATCCTAATAATCCAAATGCTCAAGACAGAACTAGAACCGAAATATACTCGGTTTCAAATCAAACTTGATTAGGTAGGTACTATTTTACTTTAAACTTCTATGTCTACCTGTGGTTAGCGTTGTGGGTTAAATTATAACCAAAATTTAATTTTGATAAACTAGTTATAATGTAACTGTTTGTTGTTCCTTACATTCATCTTCTGCCTAGCATTTTCCCAACTATATTGTGGTCGGCTTCCAGTCTAACCAGATGCAGCTGAATACCAGTATTTTACATGGAGCGACTGCCTATCTGACCTCCACAACCCAGTCAGTACTGGGCAATACGATACCCCTTGGTAAGACTAGTTGTCAGACTTTTTGGGCCACTGGCCACGAGGCACGGAGGAAACTAGGTATGTAATGGGCGGTCACCCATCCACAGACCAACCTAGGCAAGCACGGCTTAACCTAAAGATCGACCCGAGCGGCCGTTATTATTTAGCCACGAGCTTGTTGTTCCTTACATTAAAGAATAAAATAAAACTTTCTAGACACATCGTCAATCTAATTGAAGTAGACAATCTTATAAGTCTAAAGTTGGAATATTTTGATTATAACAGTTGAAATAGATCAAAAATATTATTAGTATGCTTACCTTGTGCTTGATATTGGTCCTGTTGGTCTGAGATCTGACCACAGTAGAGTCATTGCTGCTTCGGCGAGAGGACAAAGTGTTGGTGGGCCCTTGCTGTAATTGAATTTAGGTTTTTTTTTATTGATAGTCTCTTTAATAACTAGTTTTATTGATGTTTTTTACAGAGGTAGCATGCTCTAAATTTCTAAGGATTTTGAAGTTGTGTTGAGGTATTTTTTTTTTGTTAAGAAAGCATGCCTTCTGTTAATATCTATTTTTTTAGAAGTTTTAGCCTGTTTAAATTATTCTGAAGCTTGTTATTTTGTTTTAATTGACTTTGCATTTTAGCGTAGCTGATTTCTCATTATTTACAAAATTAATACTAATTAGTGTATATATTAGTAAATAATAAATGACTAGTTAAATTGTAATAATTAATATATTATGAATTTAAAAGATTACATGTATCTGTTAGAAAGATTATAGAAAATTGTGCTACATACAATATTTATAGTGGAACATTCCGAAAGGCTGGATAGATTTGTGACTGAGAAATTATGTTACCCAGGGTTCATTTTACGGTAATAATTCCTATTTAATTAATAATTATATATTATTAAAAAAAATACATCTAAATATGTTTCATATCTACATAATATTTAGGTTATTAGATTGTGCGAATATTGTTACCGCATTTTACGTGTTAGTTGCTATTCTAGAAAGCCAAACCATTTTATAATTAAATATAAAACAATATAATAATACATACAATAAATTATAAATACAAAAATGAATAATAGTAGAAATTACTTAAAAATGAGCCCTGTGTAAAAGAAACGAAAGCATGAATCACAAAGATCTATATACTATCTAAATAGTCTATATGTTTGAAGGTATAGACATAGACAGACTGGTAATTCCAAACCTCCTACCATAAAGAATAGGCTAGTGTTCACTTGCTCCCTCTTCCCCACGCGAACAGGATCGTAAACAAATAAATACCACCGTTAGTACAAATATAAACAACAATACATGCATACAGTACTATAAATATCCAATATCTACAATCAACACATCAAAAATAAGGATAATAAATAAAAATAATTCAAACATCGTGTTTTATAAATATCATAATATCATCTATATAGACGTAATATCGAAATTCATTATAAGTATTGTTATGTGATCAGACAACATCAATTTGATTTGTAGTAATTATACGGTGTGCAGAGTAGCATTATGTGTCTTGGTAAGAACGATTGAACATACACACTGTGAATTTAACATGAAATATGTAATTATTGCAATTTGGTAGAAAGCTTCTGCCGTGTCTTTCAAAAGAGAATTTCAACTCACCGAAAGTAGGGCTCCGATGAGGTCAGTGGCGATGGGGTCTTCAACGCCGCGCATTCTGGGGTCATCATTTCCTCTCATTTGAGGAGAGTATAGCTCAGACGTCCTCAGCATGTCCACTGCCCTGTCGATGCACGCCACTGTTGATGGAGGGGCACCCTCTGTTGCCGCAGACAGTAGAGATATCACCTAATGAAAAAACAATTACACTGTGATTTTGGACTTTGCTATCTACGCTAAGAAGTTTAATTTACGATTAATAATAGGCTTCAAAAGAAGCTTCACTGTGTTCTTTATGATTAAAACTGATGAATGTTTTAGAGTAAAAGTCAGTTGAATCACAGCTTTTTTATCGGACGATGCACACTATTCATGGGTACTTCTATATCACATAAAGGATGTATTAATATAAACTGAATCACTGTTTGCCAACTAAATGTGTTGCAATTTTGCTTATTTTAATGATATCATTGTAGGAGTAGGTTTAGTGATTACAAAGGGACTGTGTGACTCAGAAAAGCGAAGTGTAGAAAGGACACAATTATAAAAAAGGTGTCATAAGCAAAGCCAAAGAAAATTGCAGGTGTTAAATGAAACTTAGTTTTGTATGAGACTACTATATTCTCATTATGATTATCAGTGGCTATGAAAATTTATTGCCCTCCAACTTTATCAAGGTAACCGAAAGTTCGTTATAATGTAGATACCTGCAACTATCATGAAACAATGGCTATAACATTAATACGTGGACATAAAGAGTCTCATTATGGTACGAAATGCTCTTTGATGAAATATATTGTAATAAAATTTAGTAGGCCACGTGTGTCGCATAAAATATAATTTCTTTTCTATGAAACGGCACATGCTCTATCGTTTTATCTTTCTTCTAAGTACTAGCTGTAAACATTTCGAGTCATAACAATAGTTCGTAAGCGAATTCTTGCTTTATTGGTTCACAAGTTTCTGTGTGCTAAATAATAGGTCTTTACCTATGTAATTGGAGATTTAAAAAATCAGCATTTTCAGATTTAATTATCTGTGGATTGGCGCGCAATTCGAAATTCTAATAAATTGTATTCGAAAGCCGTGTCCTTTTAATTTCAAAAACAGTCATTTGTTTTTAGATAGTTTTTTGTTTTTGTGAAATTGTGGTAGTTTTTGGCGCCATGGATAAACTGAAAATTCGTACAATTTTCGAATATGAGTTCCTACGTGGACATACCGCTGCGCAAACAACACGAAACATTAACGACGTGTACGGGCCTAACACTGCTTGCATAAACACGGTCCATTATTAGTTCAATCGTTTTAAATCTGGAAATTTTGAGTTGAAGAATGAGCCTCGCGGTCGGCCGGTAACCATTGTCGACAACGACGAATTGAAGGCGGTAGAGGAAACGGATCCAACTCAATCTACGGCTGAGCTTGCTGCGGGCCTTGGAGTTAGTGTCAAAACGACATTGAAGCACTTGCGTCAAATCGGAAAGATAAAAAAGCAAGATAAACTAAAATAAAAAAATAAAATACAAAATTTTTTGTTTTTTAATTTTCATACAAATCTCCAATTTCATAGGTAACGACCTAATATTAAGTGATTTTTTCTCTATCTAAGAATACAATTTTGATATTACCTAGTTACAAGGGACCAACTCTCAAAATAACTGTAGTAAACGAGCTGTATTTCAAACCGTAGCCCGAGGGAAAAAATTGAATGTTCCTTCCGCAAGTCACTTGCGCTGCAAGACTACAAACTAGTCAAAGCGAGTGACTCTCATCAGCTAGAAAACCTCTTAACACGAGTCTGCACGTGTATTTTTACACCACCTACCTTTTCTTACAAATGAAGCTCAAAGAGGCTTAAACGTCAAAAAAATGCAAAACAGACGTCAGTAAATCATGACTTAACAGAAAGCAACATTTATAAGAAAGAGGAGTATGTATTCTTCCTACAACATTAAAATATCTTATTACCGTATACACCGTGACTTTTTAGTCGTCTTACAAAGGTGGTCCTCTCAATGTATCCGACATAAAATACCTCTAAGCGCCGCTTTTTTTTTTAAACAAAAATTAAGATAATGTATACAAATAAAAATAAATAATATATAAGCTAATGCTTATACATCCTGTTAATAATGTTTATGTGTCAAACGGTAGGACATACCTACCCAGCGCACGAGTCGAGTAGATCATCGCTCGCAACAGGGTGTTTCAACTATGCCATGCGTCATAATAATGAATAATATTTTTATTTTTAAATTATTCAAATCTAATTTATACCTATTTTTCTTTATGAATGTGTAGTAGTCATTGGATACATGAAGTGAGCTGAAGTTGTAAGACGACAAAAAAGTCACGGTGTATATATCATTATATCTTTGTACACTATTTCTAACTTATTTAAGGTTCTCCTTTTGTGTCTGCACCAGAATGGTTTAGTTTGGGTTGTCAATAATTTTCTGCGCTTCTAACTCCCTCTAAAAAAATACATAATGTTCTCCAAACTAACCTTCGTAATAGGAGCTTCAAGCGGCAAACCTTGCAGCTTCGCAAGAGAAGTTCTTCGCAAGCCATCGGATGCCACTGAGCGTACATCCAGAGACCCTCGCCGGATGGAGTGGAGGGATCCACGACCACGCTCGTTCTCTATCGCGTGAGTCGGCTCGCACACGAACACTATATGCGAAGTGCTCCTGTGGAAAATAGAACAGAATTAGAAAGAGAAAAGAGATACGTCGGAAAAACTATATGAGAGTGAGAGGTCTGCAACATAGGTCTGCTGTTGACTGTTGACGTTAGAACGTCGATTCTGTCAATTCAGGTTGTGTCTATTGGATTACAAAGCTTTTCTCCTAGAATTTGGATTTGTGCTCGATAAAAAACTAACGCTCAGGCTCGTCCCAATATTAAAGGCCGGTAAATGTATGAGACCGCACTAATATTTAAGGCCTGTGTCTCCTACGTTTTTAAGAATGTCGGGTACCAATATAAGGAGCCCAACTTTAGCAAGGGAAATTGATAATAATCAACAGAATATGTGCATAAAATACCTTGAAAGAAACCGTATATCCGGAAGATATTGCGAAAACTGGTCTAGTATCTCCTGAGCTCGGATCATGACAGCTGTGGTCAGCAGTGATAACCACAGAAATGTGAACTGCGCATTTATTATACTACATAATTTTATTTAATTATAATTATTTTTAGGTTTCCTGTTTTGTTTAGGTAGACGCATGATTTTAATTAACATTTCAACCGTTAATTAAACAAGCGTCACAACGAGGATAATTAAATTTTTGGTAATTTTATTTGTTTATTTTTATTGATAACTTTGTCAGATCGAGGAAAACAGCCACTAATTTGTAAGCTTAAACGAATCCATGGTTTCAATTAAAACGTAATTTCGGTAATGGAATCGTGGATGGTAGCTAGAAACTGCTCGAAAATTCTATTTGGGTAAAAAATCTCAATGTACAAACCTGCAAACTAGGTAGGTATGTACCTACCTATTTACCAAAACATGCTACATATTTTGGTATTCCTCCAAAGATGTGTGAACCGTATCAGTTTGACAAGAAACGTCTACGGAAATATCTTGCTCAAAATTACTCGTTTTACATTCTCTGTGTAATTATCTGAGTGTACGGATTATAAAAACTGTAGATATAAGTAACTTACTTGGTGAGTCCAATAGCAGCTCCTCGGCAAGGCAGCAGGATGGGGTCGGGAGCAGCACGACGACGCAGCGTGACCGGTGCCTCCCAGTCACGTGCGCCGCTGTTAGCCAGTCGCAGGGCTTCGCCCCCTGCGGTCTCCGTCAGGAGCTTTGGACCCTCGTCTACACGCCAGCCCAGGACTTTGCACCAGGATTTATTAGCCAGCTGTTAAACAAGACACAGTTTATGTTATTACGACTTTTTATATTTTATTTAAAAAAGTTTCGCGCTGTATCAAAACAAAAGCACGCCGGCACACGTGCACTGTTGCGCTTGCACCGCGATACTGAACAACCTGGCGCTAGTACATAGATTATGTTCTTTATTCAATTTTAGAACACATTTTTTACATTTTTAAATATTAAAAAAAAACATTTACGAATATTAAAAAAAAAAGTGGTTCGCAGGTTTTGGGAGCAGGGTTTATGCTACCGGTGATTAGGGCTCCAGAGACAAGAACCTCCTCACAATGCTAGCCGTATCGAGGAGTACTGCTTTTTGAATCAGGTCCAAACGAGAGCCTCGAAAGATGTTCGTCAAAGCCCTTGACCGTACCGAAAATCGACAACCTCGTAAGGTGAGAAATTTAATTTGTTTCTCTTTCTCAGCTTTCACGAGGTTCTCGACATGCGGGATGGTAACATCGACTATCATAACGCGGCACGTTGATCGGCCTATCACCGTTACATCAGACAGATAGTGGTTATAGATTATTTTAAATGAGTTGGGCCCAGTAGAGGCCACGCCAAATACGGCATTACTAGAGTTTTTCAGGTACTCAAAAGTGCAGCTGTTAGAGTACTTCGGACACTCCAGCATAGAAAAAATCGCTTATAAATATAAACAATTTTTTTTAAGTACGAATAAGGCCCCATGGGCTAGCTCGTGACTTACCTACTGCCGGAGCAGCAGCTCGCTCCACGCAAAAGTTAATCCGGTAGTTTATGACAATGCTCAATTACAACACCATTAGTGTTGCCAAGGGCGCTTCGACCACCTCTTAAAGCAGTGTGTATTAATTTAGTCTTACTAAGTGGGAAAGAGAGAACCCGTCATGCTCCATCCCTTTCCCACACTGAAGCAAAATTAACATAATTAATGCTATAAGAGGTGTTGCTAAGCCTTCAAATCTAATTGCTCTTCAGATTTACGTACGAGTATCCTCTGCTAGTAGTCAGTGACGGCGACATACGCGCACATCGATGCCTCCGCGGAGCGAGACTAAAGCAATTCAGCGTACCACGCTGTGTTAGTCAAAATGCCAGCTCCTTTTCTACCTCAGGTGAATTTACTTACAAGTATCCTCTGCTGGTCGTCAGTGACGGCGACCAGGTCACGGCAGCGGTCGGCGGCAGCGGCGAGCGCGGCCACGGCAGCCACATGCGCGCGCAGTGAGGCGCCCGCGGCACGCGACTGCAGCACTTCAGCGCACCACGCTGTGACGCTCAGGGTTTCCACCATTACCTGTTGAGGGTGAGAGATCATTTAGACTAGTAAAGTTTTAAAAGAATCCTTTTCGGAAGTCGGTGTCAAAAAAATATAATTTAACTAATAAAACTATTTATCTCATAATTATATTTTATTATTCTCCTTATATTATATTGATTAATTTGTCAAAACAGCGAAATACAAATATTTCAGACAGCCATTAGTGACGTTACTACTCTCAGAATGCACAGCCTCAACATATTCTTGATGTGGCAGGCACCTACACAATTCTTTTTATCTATCTGTCCCAGCTCTTTTAGCTGCTAATTAGTCGAAATTTGTACAGACGAATGGATATAGGTACAGAAAAAGGACGTCTGTTATTAATATTTCATTTCTTAATAATAACGAAATTATAGACGCGCCCGCACCGGCGGCGCGCCGACAAAGAGTTTTCATATTTCCTCTGCATTGAAAATGTCTGCAATTTTGCTTCTGCGCTAGAATTAACGTAATGAGCGTAAATTTACAACTTCAGAAATGTGAATACCGTAGCTTTATTTAGTTAGAACATTTCGAAGTGTTTGTTTTCAGGCAAAACTATACAAAATACTAAAATATATATCCAAATTAAAAGAGTAATGTATAATTATTCATATTTCTCTGTTAACTTAGCGAGAATTTCATTCCCTATAATAAATTGCGAGATTGGAACGTGTTTGTATTTTATTTTTGCGTTTAAAAATAGAGTGCTTTTTTAAATTAGAGGATTTTCGGTGTGAGTCTAAAATAAATATTCTCAACTTGAAATTCTGTGAAACAAATACGACTATTCGGCGCCATTCTCTTGAAAACAAATTTTAGTTTTGTCATTTATTAACAGCGAATACTGAAAGTTGAATGAAACATTCGTTTTATTTGAAAACTTAAATGTTTCTGGAATGACTTTAATCACGAAACGCTAGTTCATTTTTATGATTTCGTCAACTGCGGTCTTGTGTGTTTCCCAAAACGCATTTAATGATCTGAATAGTAGGTACTGTGTTATTTTTCTCAAAGTTTTTTTTAAAACTTTATATATAAAAGTCACGCGCTAATCCTCGAAACCATCCGACCGTTTCCTATGAAATTTTGTGTATGGTTGGTTCCAGCTTGAAGGATAGGATAGCTTTGTTTTAGTTTTTTTTTTACACCCATTATTATTTTACTCAATAAATATTTGAGTAAATGCACTCAATTTCAGTTTGGGTTGATAAAAAGGACTCCTAAAACTTATCTTATCCAAGGCTGCGTTACATAAAAGCATTCTCGAATTTAATTAATTGTTGTCATTTCATGCGTCTAATATACGTATCACGTATACGTCGTATACTTGTTTCGATAGGGGTGGCTTACATGTCGTTCGTTCGGAGCTCATTACTAGACTAGAGAGAGAACAAACTTCAGACGAAGCTATTGTTCCTGTGTTTTTGAGACAACCATTTTTAGACTATCCCCCTTTGTTAGACTATTCTACCTTTCTATCTAGATTTGTGGGGATAAGTCTAGACGTTTTGATAAGTTAGTTAGAAGTAAGACGTTCACAATTCACTTCAAGTTTTTTGGTATTTCTTAAAGTTTTGAACTTTGACAACTAATGTTTTTAAGTGATCTTTTCGTAGTTTTGAAGTACGTTGTATGCATATTGAACACACACACACACACACTTGCATATGAATCGTAAAGCAGTTCCTATCATACTTAGTTCTTTGAAATTATCTGTAGTATAGACTAGGGACCGAAGGGAGGTGGTCTATACTTAACAGAACAAGGCCGTCTATGATGATGATAGGGATACTTAGATCCTCTAGACCATAAATAACAGAGGCTTGGTAAATGTATTGGATCTGCATAGCCTGGCAACTTAAACAAAGACGTAAAATGCCTTCAAGACCCATTTAAACCCACTATAGGAAATTAAAGGCGGCAACTGGTAAGTAGTGGCGAGTACTGGCGCCTGACTCTGTACACAATGGCTGGCTATGGCTTCTTATTACATGTATTACTAGGTCAGATTAAAGCCGGCGCTCGAGCAAAGTGGCTTGCATTTACATAAACTCATTGCTATTCACTGAAGTCATTGTAAACCGCGTTAGTTCAGCTCGGCCCTCTTGTCTCCTCACATTGACTGGAAACTAGGTAATATATGCATCCAGGGTAAGTTGTACCAGTGTTATGATGATGATATTGTTGTGTTTACAAGGGTAAACATGGGTATTTAATGTTCTGTTGTTCGTAATTTACTGTGTTTATTGTGGCCATTTAGTGAAGGTTTTTCTTTGAATATTAATAGTTGTTTCGTAAGTCTTTTTGGTTTTGTTAGAATGGTGGTGGTGTAAACAAATTCGAGGCCAATCTTAGAAATAATAGAACAAGACGTTTTGCATTAAAATAACTAAATTACAGAGGTCACCAACTGCCATGGCCCATCTGGAAGACTCTAAACCGACTTCGAAGCCAGGTGGGCCGCTGCAGGTACAACTTAGTCCGGTGGGGGTATAAAACTGAGTGCGACTGCGGAGTCTCATCTCAAATCATGGCCTACCTCCTGACCTGCTCTTTGTGCAACTCCACCCGAAACTTTAAGGGACCTGTCCGAAGCCACCACCAACGCCGTTGTTGTGGCTGAGTTCTTTAAATAGTCATGGGAATCATCGTCACGAAGAAGACAGAATTAAACAACTAAGTTTTTGATTTAGCTTTACAGGAAAACCATCAAGTAAATATCTATGCAGAAAATAGAAATTCATTGAATTTTGTTATCTTGGAGCGCTTGTCTGATCCAATTAAGGATATCTCTGCAGGAAATATAAATACTGGGAATTTCATAATACCTCAGAACTCGTAAATCTGGCTCAGTTACGGTGAATAATAATAATTCTTCGAAAGTTTCCTTTGCAATGTAGTTTCACAGATTTCTTTTAAGAAAATAATAGATGTATCACATTTCTTGTGCTAATAATAATTATGTCCTTTTTATAATTCTAGATACTGATGCATGCAGAATTTAGAAGCCTTCGCCTGTGTATTTTTCGGTTTTAGGTTGCCTAGCCTTTCCTAACTATGTTGGGGTCGGCTTCCAGTCTAACCGGATGCAGCTGAATACTAGTATTTTACATGGAGCGAATGCCTATCTGACCTCCACAACCGAATCAGTACTTGGTAATAAACAATAGAAAAGCAAAAAAACCGTCTTAGTGCTACGAAACTAGCTTAGATAGAATAAACCAGATTTTATGATTAATTCTATCCTGTTATATCCTCTGCACGCGTAGCAAGACCACTGAAAAAACGGGTTTTGTCGACGGAAGAATCGACAAAATGACAGATTTCTTTTGATCTGTCATTTTGACGATTCTTCCGTCGACTAAGTCCGTATCTACGGTGGTCATGCTATTATACTCTTGTTATTTACGAACCTGTACCTAACTTCTGGCAACCGGGGTAAGTGTCACAATATGATATGGTCTAGAAGAATGTTTACTAGGTCTAATTTGTGTGAATAAATTGAATACTAAACTTTCATGTATGAATGTGGATGGGTATATCAGTAGAGGAAGACCAAAGAAACGATGGATGGACTGTGTAAAGAATGATATGGGAAGAAAGGAGGTGTCTGGCGAGATGACGAGTAATAGAGAAATATGGAAGAAGACATGCTGCGCCGACCCCAAATGAATTGGGATAAGGGCAAGAGAATGATGACTAAACTTTCATATATCAGAGAAATTTTATAGTATGGAGTATGTTTTTTAAATCCGCTTTTTCAACTTTTATCGTAACGCAATGACTGTTAGTTTATTATTGTTGGCAAGACTTTTAAAACACTTTGCATGGCTACAAAGTAGTAAAAAACTCCTGTAAAAATTGTAAACACACGAGATTGTTCTTTTTACGGCTTTTAACTTGTAGTTAAAACGACGTACAAAGCGTTCTTATAACGTAAAATGTTCCTACATACTTTGTTCCGAATGGTTATTAAACGGATCGTAAGCAAGACGCAGCCTATCCAGTATCCACCCGAGTTGTTAGCCGTAACGTAAAACCGACTCGGTTGGTACAAAATTGCTTACAACCGAAGATGTAGGTACGAGATTGTAAACATTTTGTATCTTTTACGGAGGTACTGCTTCATCTTTAAGTGCATCATACATAACACACACATACAGGGTGTAAGGGACAGGGTTCAGGGTTCGGGGTTTCATTAACATTTTGTTTTTTTCGGTATTTTATGTTAATTAAGTTCACCTTATGTTTTTAGCGAAACATTTTTGTACGCCATACCTAAATGGCAAAATAAAGGGTGTAACATGACCCCTAACGAAGCCGAAAGGCATTTGTTCTCCCCGTCATTTCAATAATTTTTTTGTTCTAATCTAGAGCATACCTGGGAACCTTTTAGTTACGGAGATATTGGGGGTCAACGTTCCAACTTATTCAATTTTTTTTTTTTAAATACATGTTTTAACGAACGATTTTTACTTTAAACACCTCTAGAACCCCGTACTATTCAATCCATCCATCATCACAATGTTTTGAGTGTGTTACATTGAGTCTTACCATAAAACGTGATTTTTCACCCAAAAAAAAAAGTCGTTTCAAAGCAATAATTTGACGGCTTCGTTAAGGGTCTTGTTACACCCTGTATGTACCTATCTTCTTATCTACAAGGGCAGTATATTAAATATATATACGTTTAGTTATGTTTTAAGTCCCATGTAAAGTTTAATACCCGACTGAAAAGAACCTTCACTACCAGTAAAGCTCTGCCCGCGCAGTACAAAGTTCTCTAACGCTGAAAGCTTTTTTGTTTCAGTTTTTATTCAATACTCAAGTCTAGTTTCTATATATAAACTCACCCTGTTGAAGCCAGCATCCAGGAAGGGAAGCACCGCAAAGTCGTCCTTAAGGTAAGCACTGTAACAAAGGAGATAATAAATTAGGAATTTTTAGAACCTCTTTCATTTTGAAGAATGCCGTACAACAATTGATGTCAAATCCTATTGAAGTATTGATTATGTGGTTTCAGGAATTATTGTCAATCAAGACTCAATCTTTGACATATACAACATGTAACATAATTAACGCACATCCTGAAATTAGTTTGTTCAGAATCGTTTACTGAATCGATTTCTATAATTTTTATTATAGGTATTTTTTTCCCAAAAATAATTAAAACTACGTAAATTACAGTAAAAACTCGTTAACTCGTTTCGAACGCGAGCGAATACCTACTAGGCTAACAATACCCTCATACCTACGTGTGCGACTGTCTGCGTTCGTGGATTTGTACTGTGACCACAACATTCTTCCGGAATTTGTATAACTAAATCAATCAATAATCAATGCTCATATATGTTTAACTAAAAATTCAGTGTATGTATTATGATTATAACATAATATACTAATTGGGGTGTCTGAGGGTGTGCGTTAATTACGTTACATGTTGTATAAGATCAAGTCTATCTTGTCCGAAGGGTTAGGCAGAGGCGTACTAATACATCCACATTTTAAAAGTTATTGTCTATTTAAAATACATACAACAATATTTTTAGTATATGTGAAACCTGAAAATAGTTTGTTCAGAATAAGTAACTGAATCGATTCCAATAATTTTTAAATCATGTTTTTTTTTTTAATATTTAAAAAAAGTTACTAGTTGGACACCGAGCGACATTAAGTACCTATCGCAATAATTTTGGTACCTACTACCAAATTATTATTATCAATGAGCTCGAGACGATACTGGAGGCGCTCGCTGCGTGGTGACCACGTTGTTGTGCGGACAACTAGGTAACAGAACAAGCTTATAACTTTGTGATTATTCATGATACAATTTTGAAATTTTGTACATAGATTTTTTACATAAAAATACTAGACACGTGTTTCAGGTTTCGCATATACTATAACTAATGTTGTATATTTATTCATCCATCCGCCTACCAAGCGTGATGATGATCTATTATCATTATTTCAATATGATCTCAACTGAAAGACTTTACCAGAACGACCAGTCCTGTTTAACAATCTAAGCAGTTTCCCGCGACCTTCAGTAATCTTCGGTCGATGATGATTGCAATATTTAATTTTGTCTATAATTTACAGTGGTATAAACTATAATTGTGAGATCATACAGGGTGTAAACAGACCTTTCACGAAGCCGTCAACCAAGCATTATGTACATCAAACTAAGTAACCTAACGCTAAAATTATTGCTGGGAATGGACTTTTTTTTTGAGGTAAAAATCTTATTTTACGGTAGGACTCAATGTAACGCACTCAAAACATTGTGCTGATGATTGGATTGAATAGTACGGAGGTCGTGGAGGTGTTTAAAGTAAAAATCTTGCATTAAAAACATGTGTTAAAAAAAAAAAACTTGTGATAAAGTTGGAACTTTGCCCCTTAATAATCTCCGTAACTAGAAGGTTCCCAGGTATGGTCTAGAACAAAAAATGATCGCAATGACGGGCAGAATAAGTTTTTGCCTTTCGTCTTCGTTACGAGTCTTGTTGCACCCTTTATAGTGGCGGTACTCTCAAACAAGCCTCAAACCTTGGCTTGTTATAACGTGCTCCTCTTTTTGAACAGCCTGCTTGCCTTATGGGCTTGCTGTCTTGTTGGCCCCAAGGCACGAAGGGACGCTTATTTCTTACCTAGCAGTAGACTTTTCCAAACTGATTAGAAGACATTCAAATTCAAATGTACGGAGCTGCACCTTTGAAATACATTTCCTTTACATTTACTTCAGTTGGTATTCTTAAGATTACTTAGAATTGCTCTTCTAGTAACATCTAAAAGTGTTCCTAGAAATTTCGTTGTACAATTTCTCCAACATCGCAACTAAATACGTTACTATTTATTAAAATATTAAGTAACTTCTCGCATTTCGCTGATGGTAGTTTCAAAGTAAGTACTGCGACGGTACAGCATTTAGGTTATTTTAACTGAATGCTTTCGACAGTCCCGTGCTGAGTAGTTTCATGAAACCCGAGTTGTTTTCCGATTCGCAATGAATAACTTCCGTCCGTTCCACGGACCCTGGTATACGTAGGTAGTGTACTTAGTTTGTATGAAGCATTGCTTTTGAGATGAATAACTAATTATTTTTAAAAGCTTGAGGAAGTTGTGTTTACTTTATGAAAAAAACGGAGTTATTACTAAACGTTGAACAGTAATTAGAGTGAAAGGTTTGAATTTTAAAAAAAAATCGTAGATAAAATCATGCTCATGCACTTCAAGCACACACACTCCTGCACTCACACACACTCACTCTCAGATATCCTCATACACCAACACACATGCAGCCACATCATTCAAACTCCACTTAAATCACCTACTAGTTCACACACACTCATTAAACACTTCTCACTCACGTACAGATCCTATTTAATTTTAAACAATGTAGCTTTTAAGTTAGTTATAAGTCATTCAAAATTTAATTAGTAGTTCAACCAACCATAATTATATTGTTGGCATTTCATTGCTAAAATTGAGGGAAAAGGCACTGAAAACAAAAAAATACAGGCATTGCCTAGTTCGGTTGCAGTGGCTACATCCACATATTAGAAATTAATACTGCCAAACTATTTTTCTGTAAAACATACTAAATTTTTTGAGAAATAAATAATTTATAAAATTTATAAATTTATTTTGCTGTATTTTTTTATAGGTAGGTACACGGCTTGCCGTGGATTTGATACTTATTTTGTTCACAAGTCTTGCCAAGTGCTATAGTATTTTAAACATGTGGGTCTTTGAGAGCCTTTAAGCCTAAGTATTTTCTTTTATATACAAATACGTCGCAGATTTTTAAATCCCCAGAACCAATTTTCGCGGATTATTTATTCACTGTCGACGAAAAAATTACCTCCATTTTGGATCGTGACAGTTTCTCGCAAATCAAGTGTGTAGGTACGTTACATTATATTGTTTTCACGCATAAAAGGTTGCTGGAAAACGCCATGTTTATATAATGAGTAACGCGTTTGGCTTTTAGCAGTTCATGTGGAAATAATATTGGTTTAGAAACCAAGAGTTTTACGAACACGGTGGAAAGATCCGGGGAACCTAATGAAAGCTGCTGAAAGTTTTTGTATTCAGTAAAATGCTTACTGAATAAAAAGTCTCAGAGACTCTGTTTCATTGTTTGTTGTACTTGTGTTACGATGTGGGGCTTCAAACATCTTTTTATTTGATTAATTTTGAAATGATCTAACATAAAACCATTCTCAGTATATAGTAGCTATCAGTTTAAGCACCAGCTGAAGTCATTTCTGAAAAATAAATGCTATTATATACTTGATGAGTTTCTCAGTAATGTAAATTTCGAGATTACATAACATGATAATTAACCATTTTTTTACATGCTCTATATTTTTTATTTACATGACTTACCTTTTATTGACATGGTTTATATTTATACAACTGTTCTATATATTTTCTTTTTTTAAATTTTATTTTTTTTTCTAATATACCGAATTTTAATTGTATGATTGAATTTTATTTTATTTATGAAACTGTAATCCTTATAAGCCGTGTTGTATTAGTTTTTAATGAATTATCGATACAATGTAAGAATTGTTTATGAAATAAATGAAATGAAATGAAACCACTTTTCGCTAACAGAAATAAAATGAGTGAAAAATAACACAGATTCGTAAAATCCAAAACCCGTATTGCAATAAAATATAATCACCCGAAACAACACAAAGGGAAACAAAACAAAACAAACCATTACGAGGTAATTGTGTCAAGGCTACACAGAGGGTGTTCGTAAATTAATTTATACTAATGCTACGACCAGTATACACGTCTATTCGAGACTTAGAGTCCATTCATCAATCCATCAGACAGAGGTTCCTGTCCTCAATAGCGAAGCGGCAAGTCCAACAATATTATCTGCGAACATTGTCTCTGTCTACACAATTCTGTCCGAAATCGGACCTGGGACTGCCGACAGACAATAGGACCCGAAGGCTAGATTGAAAACGGCCTCGAATGTGTATGAAAGCTGTCGAATTTAGGACATAGATATTTGTATGGTAAAGAAACATAAGAACGTTCGTGGTGGTTTTGTGTGGCATTATTGCGTGCGTTTTTCTCTAAAAATTAAGTGTTGATGACACCACCACTCTATACAGGGTGTAAAAGGACCCTTCACGAAACCGTCAACCAAGCATTCTGTACTTCAAACTAAGTAACTTTACGCAAAAGTTATTGCTGGGAAATAACTTTTTTTTTTGGGGTGAATAATCACGTTTTACGGTAGGACTTAATGTAACGCACTCAAAACATTGTGCTGATACATGCATTGTATAGTACGAGGGTCGTGGAGGTGTTTAAAGTAAAGTTCTAACATTAAAAACATGTATTTAAAAAAAAACTTGTGAACTTTGACCCCCAATATCTCAGTAACTAGAAGGTTCCCAGGTATGGTCTAGAACAAAAAAATTACCGCAATGTCGAGGAGAATAAGTGCCTTTCGGCTTCGTTAAGGTTCCCTTTATATGTTACTCTACTTTTCTCTAATGTCGAAGCATTTCTGGTTTAACCATGTTCTGCTTCTTCTTTCATATTAGCTTAATATTAATCAAGCTTATGCCTGCGGCTTCGCCTGCGTGGAGTTCAGTAATTGTCCCCGGGATCGTACAACCGGGATAAAAAGTATCCTATCTAGTTCTTCATCCCCTACAGAAAAATGAGGATCCTCCGACCAGACGGGTGTATGTCTGATGGGCTACTACCCGACAGTTGTTGGCGGGTTCTTCTATTTACTCTTAACTCGCGAATAACTTTACTTGCGCGATGTAGGATTTAGGCGTATTTCGCAGTTTAGTTCATCGTATGAGTCACAGATGGCGCTGTAGTAATTTTTGTTTTATGTTGCTTAGTACTTTTTGTAGTGCCACTACACTACCTCTCCCCATTCGTAAGGGCTGCATCAGACTACAAATGACACTACTGTTTTATCCCTGCGCTACAACCGTCCCTTCCAATCGTGTCATACCGTCCAGTGTAATGTTCGCAAATGTCCCAGGTTTCGTCACCGTCACTTTACTTTATCAAAACAAATTGCTAGGATTTGTGATCACGGTTCAACGCAGCTTGTACAGTCACGAGCAGAAATGTGTACACACCAGTGGCGAAGGTTCCATACAACTCGATTCCTACCGGCTTCCCTTTGAAAAATGGCACTGTCAGTATTCTATAGACAAATAATGTAATCACATTAAAGATATGTACTCCGGCTTACCTCTTACAAAATTGACCCTTTTTTTTTTTTTTTTTTTTTTTTTTTCCGGATGGGAAATCATCAAATGACCCCCCCCACTCTGGGCGGAGCGGAGGGGAGTGTCAGACTTGTACTGACTAAAACCCATCCATGTTCCTTCTTTGCCCGTTATGTTCCAGGGCCACGGTATCTCTTTCGAACAGTCCCGCAGCCCCGGCAGGCGTTGGCCCATGCGGACCCCTACTTGATTGCTGACATCTCTTTGAGGCGCACGTGGAACACGACCGCGCCGTCGACACGGCCCGTCGTCATAAGACGGCCGGACGGCGAGCTAGCCCATAACTCGCCGTCCACAGGCCAGCGCCTACGGTGGTCGGAAGCCACCACGTGACCCCCGACGCCCAGGGCGTCTCCCGCGGCGGCTGGGACGTGAGGTTCTTTCCCTCTCACGTCCTGCCACCTCCTTCACTAGCATGACTGCTTCGCAGAAGGAGGTGACGGCTTCCCATTCCCTCTCGCTCCGGACCATGGCTTGAACCAAGGCCGGACGCGAGAGATCGCCGCCGCCAATCGCCACTGTGAGGACACGGCGGTGCTCCGCCCAAGTGGGGCAGACCTCCACGGTGTGTTCCACCGTGTCCTCCGGACGATCCTCGCAGTGGAAACACCCGGGCGTTTCCTCCCGCCCGATTCGATGCAGGAACCTCCCGAAACAACCGTGTCCGGTGAGGACCTGCGTCAGGCGGTAGGTGAGGGCGCCGTGGCGCCTCTCTAGCCACTCCTCAAAGAGGGGACTTATCGCCACTATGGTGGCGTGCCCTGCACGGGGACAAAATTGACCCTTAGCTGCTGGTACACACACTTACCAAAATTCTAAAGGTTATTTTGTTTTGACATATTAACGATTGAAATGTTGAGTTAAGACCTATTTTTTAACATAATCCTCGGGCTCGGGAATACTATGTTCGTAACAACATAGAATTAACATTTATAAATAACAGGAAATGGTTCTTCACTTTAGCAAAATGTATGTGGGTTTCGATTTCAGATATGAATTGAGTAGTAAAAGTTGTTAAGTATGACGGGTAGAACGTTGACAAATGCAGGTGACCAAATCGCCACTCTGCATAATTATGCAGCATGTATAAAAAAGGTGTGGTTATAATGGGTGTAAAAAACCCTTAACGAAGCCGAAAGGCACTTGTTCTTCCCGTCTTTGCGATATTTTTTAATGTTCTGGACTATACCTGGGAACCTTCTTGTTACGGAGATATTGGAAAGCAAAGTTCCAACTTTTACACAAGTAAAAAAAAAAAGTTGTAATTTTACTTTAAATACCTCGATGACCCCTGTAATATTCAATGTATCCATAAGCACAATGTTTTCAGTGCGTTACATTTAGTCCTACCGTAAAACGTGATTGATGTACAGAATGTTTGGTTGACGGCTTCGTGAAGGGTCCATTTACACCTTGTATTTTGAAGGAACAACTTTCTAAATGGGACCATAATTGTAATCGCGAAAACCTATCATCTGCCCCATACAAAATTTCAATACCTCTTAAAAGTTTTCCAGTTTGATGTTTGCTGAAATATGACTGTACTGTTCTAATAATTGCTGTTCCGATCTAGCCTGTCCCTTGCTGTTCTCCCCCTGCGACGCCCTAAGCCGCCCTTAGCCTGTAGTCGCTTAGTTTTTAAGCTTTTTGCCCCTGGCTGGAGGCCTTACACTCAAGGCACCCACAGGATAGTCCAGTTAAGCAGACGACAACCTCCTAGGTTGACCTGCACGCGTACCATGTCCACCTTAGAAACGGGTTTTGACGACAAAAGAATCGACAAAATAACAGATCAACAAAAGAAATCAGTCATTTTGTCGATTCTTCCGTCGACAAAATCCGCTTCTACGGTAGTCATGCTACGCGTGCTGCAAGACACGATTCACGAAATTGAAAATAATATTGATAAATGCTGTACTTATGCTCGTGACTGTACTTCGTGAATAAATTAAACTCTGCGTTGGCTTAATTATTTGCATACAACAATTAATCTTGATAAGAGACAAAGCTGTTTTACACAAGTTTAGTTGGGTATCCTAATGTACAGTTGGATTTGGTTTTGTTAAATTGTTTTGTTTTCTAGTTTTGTGTGAAGGTTTAAATCCAACTTCATCTGCTTGTTTGTGGAAAGCTGGGGAGTTTTGAGGTGGTTGCCATAGTAACCTTGGATTAGATTTTGAGGTTTTATTTATCAGGGTCTTCATTTTTAGATAGTAGTACAATTACATTCTTGTTCTCGATGGTTCGCTAGGTAAATTAGAAAATATGTATTACAGGCATTTTATATTTTTGGAGCATTTAGAAAATTGCTTTCGTTTCATTTCGCAACGCGTTTCGCGTTCATGGCAAAAATAAAGATCAACTTTCTCCTGCCTTTATGATTGAATAAAAAGAAAAATCTCTTATAATTTAACTAGCAAACATCACAGCTTTGATTCGAACGCGTTGAAAGATAATATTAGTATGATAATATAATTCTTTGTGAAAATGTTTTTTGAAATATTCAGTAATGTTGTCGTTCTCTTGATTAAGGATGTTGCCTGGTCAGTGCTTCGTTATGTTGTCATGGCAACGAAAAAATATCAAACGCAATGGTTGTTACAGTAAGTACGCGTTGCTGCGTGCTGTCGTCGTCACAACATTCGTTGTAACAAACTTTGGGCGCTGTCTAATTCAAAATAGCATATTTCGAGATCACGTAGCGCACTCATTCTTGTGAATGGTGTCTACCGTCAAACTGTGCAGGTATATGTATGAACGTGTGTAGGTGAAAACTGTACAGCTTATCCTTGGAATGGACCTCGGTTTTGCATGTACATTTAAAACTGTCATGCATAACCTAAAGTAGATAACGTTGTAGATCTTTGACAGTCGTTATAAGTAGTCAGTGGCCCAAAAGTCTGACTAACAGTTAAGAGTGGGTAGTTAGTAAGCTAAGGGGTATTACCCAGTATTAACTGGGTTGTGGAGGTCAGATAGGCCGTCGCTCCATATGAAATACTGTTACTCAGCTGCATCCGGTTAGACTTGAAGCCGACCCTAACCTAACCTAACGTGTATGCTACCTAAAGGCGATGTGACTTGCTTTAAGCGAAACACACGTGCGTTTCTTGTTTCCTTCGCGTGTGTTGCGACGCATCGCAAGTTGCGTGGCATGTTCGTAGGCGATTCTCACAAGACAAGACACCGCTCTGGTCCGCGCCGTCGGGCGGTGAAGCGGATCTCACGTCGCATTGGCTTGTATTAAAGCCTGTGATGCTTACACACGTACACCGCCAGACCACGCGGTGTCGTGTGAGATTCGCCCAATTCATTCATTTTCAGTCTCCACGGGCGTATGGCTTGAGCGTGGGTCAAATCTGTTGTCATGGCAACAGATATTGTTTTATTGTGTAGGGTCTGAGCAAATGTTGTTATGATACACATCTGTGTAACTGATATCTTCATAAATAGTTGTGGGTGGCGTATTGATTGACATCTGAATATACTACTTAGTCCATTGTTAGGTAGTTACTTTCTAATATTATCTCAACATGACAGAAAAAACTAGTTTCAAGGAGCTCGCGGCTCAGATACTGACAGCTGAATAGGTCTATCGAATGTAAGCTACGCTCGCCGAGGTCGGTCTGTCGATGGGTATCCATCCACGGACGTCGGAGGGATCTCGATTACGAACATTTCGAGCTCAGGAAAGTATGTTAAGCCGGTTGTCATCTGTAGAGCTTTTGTTGTCCATGTCAGAAGCACTAGCCCTACCTAATAATGACAAAAGACCCTTAACGAAGCCGAAAGACACTGGTTCTCCCCGTCATTGCGATCAATTTTTTGTTCTGGACCATACCTATGAACCTTATAGTTACGGAGATATTGGGGATCAACGTTCCAACTTTTTCACAAGTTTAAAAAAAAAATAGGTACAAGTTTTTAATGTTCTTATTTTACATGAAATATTTCCATAACCCCTGTACTATTTGTCGGATAATTCGGTAAGGCTCGTACATCATGTGGGCAGACGATGGGTTTCGTGCTATGAAAACACACTGGGTGCGATACACTGTTTCTAGCGAAACTAACGAATTCCTTGAGATTACAACTTAACACAATAACACGGGGCACAATGAATCAGTACAGTTCCAAGACGTCTCAACTCCGCCGCGATCAGACATGGACTGTCGGCCTCGGCTCGAGCTGAACATCAGGGCTCTGGAGAAGCACGCTGTGGGCTGGGTAGAATTGTAAGTAGGTCGCGTGAAGTCACCACTGCGTACTTTCGATTCATTTCAATCCCGTACCAATGACTGGATACGTAATATTCAATAAATCCATCAGCACAATGTTTTGAGAGCGTTACATTAAGTCCTATCTAACCTGTTCATTTAATGATCTACTTACATTCTCTTCTTTAGCTTGTAAATAAAAACAAGAAATTCATGCAATGTTCCTTGATCTTTTGAAAGGCGGAGTTGTTACTTAAATCGAGAAATGCGGAAAGAAAGCCTTGAATTAACGTAAAAGCATCTAATGGAAGATTAAGGATGTTTTTTATTTACGCTTCACGGTTAGTGGTTTGTCTTTAAATTCTAATGAACTAAAAATGATTGGGTTTTTCTATAAAATAAATAAATTTAATTTAAAAAAAAACAAAAAAAAAAAGAATTAAACATCAAAATTCAAAATTCAAATTAAAGCAGTTGTAATTCAGTGTGGGAAAGAGACAGCTATACAGGTCGTCTAGCGCCATCTGTTTCCCACACTGGAATTACCCCTGCTTTAAGATGTCATGGTAGGCCACTTGAACTATAAACAATACTTATCTGTAGTTAATACTCCCTAATAATTAATTACAGTATTTCTTGAGTTTGTTAACATTAGTGTTACACATCCTACCAAAACCTCTATCTCTCCTGTCCTCCCTGCCTCTCTTCTCTTTACCAAAACTACAAATGACGACTTTGAAATCAAGCTCTTCAAACACATGGCGTTTTTCAGTTCGAAGTTTTTCAGTAGCAACATTTACATTATAGTTAATCCACTTCGCTTATAATTTTTCTTTACAAAAAATTGTGTAGCGGGATGTGCGAAGTGGACGTGAGAATCTTTTCCGGCCCAGTCGGTCGAAAATGGAGAGGGCTCAGCAAAAATCCAGTCAAAGATTTTTCACAGTGGTTTACCGCTTCGATGGAGCTTGACCCTTAGTTTGTTATGTGATGGCTTTTGTTGTGTATTGTGATAATCTTTGAGAGAAGATAACTTTGTTGTATAGTACGGGCAACAGTTAGTTTAAGTTTTGTTTGTATTGTGAGAGATTTTCTTGGTTAAAGTTCCATTGTTTTTTAGTAATTAATTCAATTATTTATTTATATTATTTCATTTTTAACTGAAATAAATTTTTGAATTTTAACTATTATTATTAAAAATAATCTTATTTATTACATAATTTTTTTTAGCCTTTGTATGCCGACGTGGTAGAATGTGACGAGGCAATCTATATAAATTCAAGACCATGTAATATACATACCGACCATGTTTTAACAAATAAATAATGATTTGATTTGATTTGGTAGCCGATTTTTGTCAGTATTTTTCTTCTATGATTTATTGTTTGTTTATGTTTTATGTTTAAGAATTCATTCATTTTAAATTGTAAAACTTATAAAAGGATTCATCATAATCTGCCTAGCCTTTTTCCAACTATGTTGGGTATGGGTAGGCTTTCAGTCTTACCAGATGCAGCTAAATACCAGTATTTTACATGGAACGACTGCCTATCTGACCTCCACAACCCAGTTAGTAGGTACTGGGTGATACGGTACCCCTTGGAAAGACTGGTTGTCAACTATAAAAGGATTAAATCATGGAAATGTTTACTGAACAAAACTTCTGCATTCGAGATTTTGCAAGTAAAAATTGTACTTGCTGCGTCTATTTTATTTAAATAAAAGATGCATTATATTATTCAAAACATTTTCGGAACATGACAACGTAAAAGAAATACGAGATAAATATTCTGTAAACAGGTGTATTTATTTTCGAATGTTACAATGTTGTCTTTTTGTAAAATGTTGTTTCAATTTACATTTTAATTTCAGCTTACATTTTATAGTTGGGAACTTCTTTGTTTTACAAATTGTAGCCATTTATTGTATGATTGTTAAACATAATTATGTTATGTATATGCATACTTTTCTATTTTATAACATTATTCCATTTTATTCATTATTTCTGTTTTATTGTGTTTTTAAGTACTTATTCTAAATAGATTTCATCTGCAAGAGCTTACGCTTCGATGAAAATAGCCTAAAATACATATAATAAGTCTCACTTATGATGAGACTAAGCAGCTTTTAACCGTATCTAGATAGACAGCAAATATACACTTATATTATTATATATGTATACCTACTCATAAAACCGTATCTCAGTCATGAATATGCCACACATCACACACACACACACACAACTATAGACGTACCCTCTCAAACTCACTAATTCACCTAGTATAACACACAAAGCGAGGATCAGACCACTATTACAAAGCTTTACAAGAATACATACTATTCAATGATATTGTAAAATGCAAGCATATAAGAAACCTTATTTACTGTAACTCGATAGGGTTGGCGCTGTAAGCCGAAATACCGGTTCCTCCTAGTTCGGCTCCAGATGCTAAAACTTTTGTGAACAAAATACTATTCATAGCATTTATCTGTAAACTAGATTAAGTACTTTTTGTGAAAGAAATAAAAATGTATTATTTATTTATATTTTTATTATTTATTTATATTTATTATTATATAATAAATACAACCGACACTGACTGACAGCCTCGTTGGTCTAGTGCTCGCAAGCGGAACTGCTGAGCAGGTCCGGGGTTCGATTCCCAGGTCGGGCAAAGTGTTATTGGGTTTTTCCATTAGGAATTTCTCATTAGCAACCACGGAGTCTAAATTCGTGCCTGTTTGATGGCAATAGGCTCGCCCCCTCTTACACGGGACTTAAACATAACTGGCGAAATGTGGGTGTACTATTAGTTACATCTCTGTATAACCCTTCTGGTATTACAGGCGTGATGCTATGTGTAATAAATACAATTTTTAATACATATCTAAAGCAAACGTCATAAGGCCATCAGCCATCAGTAAATAACTGTTTATAAGAACAAGATTGACGTCACAAACTGTTATACGGTATTCAGTGAAACGAGACGAAATTGCCGAAGTAATTTCCTTCCACGAAATATTTCCCTCGATTATGTGATTGGAATACGTGGAATTCCTCATATTTAGGTACCTATTTCGTTTGGTGTATATACTTAAGAGGGGATTTGGGAGTATATATATATTGTGTATTGGTTTGGGAATTTTTTTTTTTACACAAGGTGTAAACCGACCCTTCACGAAGCCGTCAACCAAGCATTCTATACATCAAACTAAGTAACCCTACGCAAAAATTATTGCTAGACAAAAAAGAATTTCAAAAAATCTTGTGAAAAAGTTGAAACATTGTCCTCCAATATCTCCGTAACTAGAAGGTTCCCAGGTATGGACTACAAAAAAAAAATGATCGGAATGACGGAGAAAACAAGTGTTTTTCGGCTTCGTAAAGGTTCTATTTACACCCTTTATAAGTACACAGTTAAGACGTACTCAAAGGGGTAAATCTATGAAAAAATCTATGTCTGTCTAAAAAAAACTGGTATTTCATTTAGAAGAGCCTAATAAATCTTACCCTCTAACGTTTGGAATTTTCAAAGGTAAATAAAGGTTTTATTCGGCATCTTATGCAGTAGATTAGCTCAACTTTTATGCAATTTCGTTTGTTTACTTAGTTTTAATAAAAAAACAGCATTATCTCGAGAAAGCTCGGATACAAGCTGATATTATAACGATATTAACTTAATGCAGTCTCAACAAAAGCTGTGGCTTATCTGACAAAATTAATAAAGCTTTGTCTAAAAGCTTTTCTAACTTAACTCTGTTCAGAACGTTAAAAGAAGGTTATATTTTATAATGAAAACAAAAACTTTAAAATTTACAATATCAACAGGTTTTTTTAAAACGACAAGAATTACACAACGAAACATGATTTTACAGTTTCATTTCAAAACAAATAATACATTCATTTAATTTGCCTAGCCTTTTCCCAACTATGTTGGGGTCGGCTTCCAGTCTAACCGGATGCAGCTGAATACCAGTATTTTACATGGAGCGACTGCCTATCTGACCTCCACAATCCAGTGATACCACACTGGGTAATACGATACCCCTTGGTAAGACTGGTTGTCAGACTTTTTGGGCCACTGACTACCTAACGACTATCAAAGATGTATAAATGACCTGAACCAACCAACTGGCTGGAACGAGATAAATAATACAAAACAAAGCAAATAATACAAAACACTTTTTTCCACACCTCTGATACTGATACTATTGGTCTGTCACCCCACTGCTGGGCAAAGGCCTCTCTCCATGACTTCCGAATTCTTCGATCCAGGGCCAATGTGGACCTCTGGTCGTTACTTTTATCCAGATAGTCCCGCCATCTCCTGCGAGGTCTACCTAGTCCACACCTCTAGGAACTCAATAGAAAAAGTCCCATGAAAATCCGACCACTCCAACATTATTTTTAGTATATGCGAAACCTGAATATAGTTTTTTCAGAATAAGTAACTGAATCGATTCCAATAATTTTTACCTTATGTTATATTTTGTCAAAAAAATATTTAAAAAAAGTTACAAGTTAGATACCGAGCGACATTAAGTACCTATCGCAATCATTTAAGTACCTACTGCCAAATTATTATTATCAATGAGCTCAAGACGACGCTGGAGGCACGTGCGCGGGTGCGCTGCGTGATGACCACGTTTTTGAGCGGACAACCAAGTAACAGAACAAGGTTATAACTTTGTGATTTTTCATGATACAGTTTTGAAATTTTGTATTTAGATTCTTTACATAAAAATACTAGACACGTGTTTCAGGTTTCACATATACTAAAACTAATGTTGTCGAAGTATTCGTTGCAGCTTTCTAACTGCACTCGACTAAAACCCTGGCACAAAACTGCAGAATTAAAAACAAAACACAAAACAAAGGTAAAAAAAAGCACCTCGACACGCACGACCGGCCGCGTGTCGCAGTCCTTAAAAGTTTCGACGTCAAAAGCGCACACTCTAATTATAAACGACACGTACACAAAAGGAAACTATACGAGCACACTTTTAGGTATGTTTTGATCATTCTTTTGATCCCTGTACGCTGCTAAAAGCCGCTTTCTGGCCTGTCAACAAGTTTGACGTTGACGTCGAGTTGACGCAGCGTAAACGCGATAGTTCGTGTTCGGGTAAAGCCTTTAGGGTGACTGTCAGAGTTTACTTTAACAAGTGGTTCTGAAGTTTGGATCGGTTTAGCAATTTTATTATGGTAAAGGAAAAGGGTTTTTTTTGTGGGTATTTGTGACATTTCAAGCGTAGATAACGCTAGGCTCGTGAAACGCTTCTCAAGTTTCTGATTAATTCTGATCTGCTGTCAAAAATCATTTAGTTGTTGTTGGCTTAGTAACGATAGCTAACTAATTTATAAAAAGATTTGGCAACAAAAAATATGACATTTCGGCTTGGTCTTACAATTGCCTTGTCGGTCTATTGGTCGCATGCGCGACTGCTGAGCATGAGGTCCTAGGTTAGATTCCTGGGTCAAGCAAAGTGTTATTAGATTTTTCCATTAGAAATTTCTCAGTAGGAGCCGCGGAGTCTGGATTTGTCCACGGTTGATGGCAATAGGCTCCATCCTATTATATGGGACTAAAACATAACTGGCGAAATGTGGGTGTACTATTTGGTACACCTCCGCCAAACCCTCTGCCTAACTCGGAGATCACAGGCGTGATGTTATGTAATGTAATTAATTACACCAGCAATTATACCTTCCCTTCAAAATGGAATACAGCGACGCTGTGGTGGGATAAATACGTATGGTGGTACTTCAAGAAGAATTCGTTCACAATGAGCTTTACTGCTGATGCAACCTACTGCCATAAAAAGACATTAAAAGACTCTGTAACATCATCTGCCTAGCCTTTCAAAACTATGTCGGGGTCGGCTTCCAGTCTAACCGGATGCAGCTGAATACCTGTATTTTACATGGAGCGACGGCCTATCTGACCTACACAACCCAGTTAGTACTGGGTAATATGATACCCCTTGGTAAGACTGGTTGTCAGACTTTTTGGGCCACTGACTACCTAACGACTGTATAAGATCTACAAATGACAGCCGGGACCAACGGCTTAACCTGCTTTCCGAGGCACGGAGGAAACTCGGTATGTAATGGGTGGGCACCCATCCATCTAGACAAGCACGGTTTAACCTAAAGATCGACCCGAGCGGCTGTTATTATTTAGCCACGAGCTCCTTCCTGCTCTGTAACATTGCAAAATATTTTAAAGTAGCTACATTGACAGGGGTGTACAACATTTTAGGTCGCTCGGACGGGTCGACGCGCTCTTTATTGCCAGTAAAAGGGATTGCTTCGTTAAAAGGATGGATCGGTACAGAATATTGCGTCACATTTATTCTTTTTTTTATGTGTTCGAACGTTTAATCTGTTGGTTCTAGGTATTGCGGTTGAGGTTATAGGGTGACTGCTTCGGTGGTCTAGTGGTCACAAGCGTGACTGCTGAGCATGAGGTCCTAGGTTAGATTCCTGGGTCAGGCAAAGTGTTATTAGGTTATTCCGTCAGGAATTTCTTAGTAGCAGCCACTTAAGTACACCTCTGCTCAACTCTTCTGGGATTACAGACGTGATGTTATGTTATATTGTGGCAGAAAAGTAGGTTTTCTAGCTCAACCAGAAACACCACCCTCGGACTTCGATCCAGTCGAATAGATGAAAAAAACAATACATACGGAAATAAGTCTGTCACTTATTGTCAAGAAAAAATCCTTACATTTGAAAATTTCAAGACTTTAAAAAAAAAACTAAACCAAATAATCTAATATTTACAATGAAACTTTGTGAGAATAAAATTGAAAAATGCTAGCACAAAACTGCAACAGATGGAAATACTCCAAAGCAAAGTTAGAATTCAACAAAAGAATTCAAAACAATAAACCATTCACTTTGTGCTACAAATAAAAAACAAATCAAATAGTCGTGCTACGGCGTAGCGCAATCGTAGCACAGGTTGACAATACTGCTACGAACGACATTAAAAAGTACAAATTGCCGAAACATGTGTACGAAATGACCAACAAGAGCCCGTGCGAGAAATTTATTCATATTTTTTCATTTACTTTATTTTTTTTTTTATTATTATTTTTTATTTTTTTATTGGAACATAACATCACGTCTGTAATCTCCAAAGGGTTAGGCAGAGGTGTAACTAATATTACTACATTTCATGTTTACCAGTTTAAGTCATATATATAACCTATTACTAGAGGAACTCGTGGCTAAATAATAACAGCCATTCAGGTCGATCTAAAGGTTAAGCCGCGTTTGCCTGGGTTGGTCCGTGGATGGGTGACCGCCCATTACATACCGAGTTTCCTCCGTGCCTCGGAAAGCACATTAAGTTGTTGGTCCCAGCTGTCATTTGTAGATCTTTGACAGTCGTTACTGGTAGTCAGTGGCCCGAAAGTCTGACGACCAGTCTTATCAAGGGGTATCGTATTACCCAGTACTGACTGGGTTGTGGAGGTCAGATAGGCAGTCGCTCAATGTAAAATACTGGTATTCAGCTGCATCCGGTTAGACTGGAAGTCGACCCCAACGTAGTTGGGAAAAGGCTACGCAGATGATGTAACGGGTGAAATGTGAGCTGATTGACATGGAATAGGCTGTTCAACCGGTTACTAATCTGGACTCCTTGGCTGTTACTGAGAAAATCCTGATGAAAAAATCCAATAACACTTTGCCCGACCTGGGAATTGAACCTAGGACCTCATACTCAGCAGTCACGCTTGTGACCACTAGACCACCGAAGCAGTCACCCTATAACCTCAACCGCAATACCTAGAACCAACAAATGAACTCAGCAGTCGCGCTTGCGACCTAAACCAACGTGGTATTTGAAATAAAATTTTCCTTTTTTTTGTATCGACTCTCTGGACTTGCTACGTGTCTTTCGGAAGCAATTTTCTGAAATTAAATACTTATATAAGCCGTACCGTTTCGGAACGGAGCAAGATCGTTTACGAGTCATGTTACCGAATATTTGGCTATTAACATTTTTCCGGGCGTTCGTTATGCTCGCAGATAATTTACGAGACTTTAATTAATCTGTTTGTTTTCAAATTGAATTCGAGGGATTTTTATGACATTCTTTAGAGGAATCTTTGCTAATTAATGACTTGAGATGATTGTTGCACTGTTGCAGAAATAGTAGTACTGATATGGTAGCATGTTGCGTAGAAAACGTGTGGAATAGTATTTTTTTTTAATTTTATGTGTGAGGCATCCTCCACCCTGCCAGGGCTGCGGGACCGTGCCAGGGCTGCGGACTGTTCGAAAAAGATACCGTGGCCCTGGAACACAATGGGCAAAGAAGGAACATGGATGGGTTTTAGTCAGTACAAGTCTGACACTCCCCTCCGCTCCGAATAGAGTGAGGGGGGGGGGGGTCATTTGATGATTTCCCATACGGAAAAAAAAAAAGAAAGAAAGGCATCCTCCATTGAATATGAAGCTGCGACCAGCCGGGTGTTATGTATGATGGGCTGTTGCTTGACGCTAGTTTTTGGGTTTCTGAACGTAATATGTATATCGCCGCGAATAACTGCTATAATAGTGAGAAGAGGTAATGATATGTCACATTATAGGTACCTACTACTACTAAATAATAAAATTGACGACGCGACATCTCTAGCTCGTTGTTCATTGTTTGCTCCGGACCGGCTGCGGCGCTGGCAGGCCTTTGCCTCGTGTGGTATTTTCGCGGCTAACTCTGTACGTACCCAAACTGCTCGTTATGCGCCCACAACCCAGGCCATGAAATTGCTAAACGCCCTGATTGCTCAGGAACCGGATCTTGATAATTATGTTTACGAGTAGCAGTAACGCTATGCTTAATTATTGTATAAAGTTATTTAGTTAATGTTATGTCCGTGGCTTGCTGTGCGCTTTGGTGCAAACTGTAAGTGCAGCAAGTCTCTGTATTAATAAATAAGTTATTAATAAAAATAAGTGGCAAGCAGGCGGTCTCTCTTTTATAGTAACATCTATTGTTTCCATCACCCTCTCAACAGTAGAAGACAAAGGAAAGTCATAGAGCAGGCTGTTTAATGGATGTGTCATCTCGTTGGTGTCGACAAAGGAGGTTTAATGGATTATGTCAGGACGGCTCCCGGCAGTAGACAATAGACGCGTCGCACAGGCCAATACAGGTAACATACATGTAAATAGGTAAGCAAATAAACGTTATAAGTATAACTATTGGAAATAGGTTCTACCATGGTATAATAATATACTTCGCCTGGTATTCTCTTCCCGTGACAGCTGGGTCACGTGATTGGCCCAAGAATAAGTCATCAGTTGCGATGCTGTCAATGTGTTGCCACGGTGTGTGATTGAATTACCCGAGCTAAATGCATTTTTTAACTTAACAAAGCAATTATGAACTAATAATTCAATATTTAAAACTAAATATATGAATCACACGAGTTACTAAATAGTTAAGCTAGTTAGTAATTTATTTAATTTTCATTCACTAAATGAGAGTCCCTAAATTTACTGAAAAGGACAATCAATGGTAACACTTATCGTGACGTAGTCTTGGGCCATCTTGGGAAGAGAATACCAGGCGAAGTATCTTACTTATTATACCATGGGTTCTACTACAATGTGGATCGACCTTGCCAGATGAAAAACAAATGACGGGCGGGGCGCGCAGAGTGCCTACACAAAGTGAAGTACTATTAAAAAAAACGATGATAGAATATTCAATAAATTAAACTTAAAAAAAAACAAAAATAGTTGGGATTATCTATCAACATTAAACGCGTATACAAAGTTTCGTGTCCGTGCTATGAACCGTTGAAGAGTTCTCTCTTGAAGAGGCGATCCTGGCTGCGGGATCAAGTCATGTCTGTCATAATACAAATATTGCCACCAGAACCAAAGTTGGTTCTCGCGGCATTTTTTTTTTCTTGGGGGGCACTGGATTGGAATTCAATTGCAATCTTTTCATACTAACTAACCAGCTGACAAGACAATAAAAGCTAGTTAATAAATAAAAGCTCATAAAAATATATTGAATTGACCTAAAATTCCGTAAAACTTTTATTAAAACTTTTAAAAGTCGTCGCAGAAATACAAAACGCTTTAAAACCGATTGTTGTATGAAAAATAAAGTTGTTGCACAAAAGTTGACCACAAGTTCCCACCAGGAAAAAAGGGTTGGCGATGCCTGACACGCTTTGTTTTTTATTCTTCAAAGGACACAATGGAAACCACAGTACATTCAAGAGAGAAAACTTTATTAGCTTTAATAATAAAGTAGATTAATAAAACAACAAAAAAGTACATATAAAACTGAACTCAAGTCAAAGCAAAATACTTCCTCGTCAATTTTGTGTTAACTGGCCTTTGTACCTTGAAAACTTTGCGGAGTTTAATAATAACGTGAAATTACATCGTCGCTGTAACTTTTATGACGTTTTGTTGAAAAAATATTCAACAAAAAGTGGACATTTTCTTAATAAGCTTTAATCTAGGACGCTGTGTGAAAACCTTTGTCGGTTATTTTATGAATAGCGTTGATTTTTTTAATATTTTTGTTAGAAACAAAACAGCTTTTACTACTTTTATATTGATAAAAGTTTCAATATAAATTCAATTTTATTCTAACAGGCAAGTTTTACAAAGCATCTACCATAAATTAATACAAGTCAAGCATTGTTTTGGTGAAATACATACTTGATTTATTGAAGATTAATTCTAAACGATTATTGCATGCTTAATATTCGATTTTTATTACATTTTTAACGAGTTTCATCCATGTTTGGGCCAAGATTTTCATTTCATATTACCATTTCTGATTTATTTACTGAAAATACTCGTAAATATGAAGGATTTTTATTACTCTGAACGGAGCTTTAGCGAAAGACTTTTAAATTCTTGGAAGAAAAGTAGGCAGAGATAATGAATTCATGACTGACACTGTATTTTGCAAAAATAAAGGGAAAAATAAAACCCTTTTCCAGATTAATTGTTATGCTGTTAAAGTATTAATTTTCTGACTAATTGAATTCCATTATAACTGAGACTGTCTCGGCGATAAATATGAGAAAAGGCTGAATGACTTGTTCAGTGTGCGAAAAAGTGACCTAGCGTTTTGTAATATTATATGAACGATATGTACAATCAAACAAGCTACTTCGTAATCAGGTAGGTAAATTGCATCTACTTTTGAACAGTGTTATGAGTGTGCCGAGTAGTCAATTGATTTACATCACTCTTTTTTTTTTTTTGCACAAAATAAAAATGAAAACCTACTGTCGGGTGAATTGGAAAGATTAATACATTTTTGCCTGTATACTAAATTGCTTATTCGACTGTATATGGAGTGCAAGGGACACCGACGCGAAAACGGTTACCACGTATTCAGTACCTATCCCAAATAGAAATTTTGAATCGGTATAAAAAAATCTGATGTTTGCTACATAAGTGAAATACGTGTATCTATACACGTTTAAAATGTATGGAACAGCTGATTTTTTTTAAATAACCTCAGAATGATTTACTGAATACGTGGTAACCGTTTTCGCGTCGATGTTCCTTCCACCCCGTGTACAACAATATGAAATGGAAAAGTTTAGCGGAAACAGCCATGAAATTATTTTGTAATGTATTTCGATTTCGGGTCCCTGTGAACGAACAGATGTGATTTAAATCACTGTTTGATTTAGTCAATAGTAATTACAAGCTTAAATAATCTCGATCTGTGTTGTGTTTGTATAATTTTGAGCTTTGTGCTAATATTAGTTTATCTACATACAATATGAAAAAGATTTAATTTCATTGTCCAAATATTATTCTAATAAAGTTTTTTGGCTTACTTAAAATTTACTTATTTGGTAATTACGATTCTGTTGGCATTTCATCAAATTCTATTATACATATAATCAATAGTTAGAGATTATATGATTTTTATAGAATACTGAAACATAATTTAGTTTCGAAGAGCAAAAGGCAATAACGAGGTTGAGATGGAGTATCGTAAAAAAGACTAAGAAGCTATTCAAGAAATATCTAATGGCTTCCTTTTCTTCAGATTCTTTGAAAGTTTTATGACTTTTTTGGTTTTTAGAAAAGAGATTGAAAAAAATCTTTGTGACAAACGTTTTACCTCTTTAGGTTGAAAAATTCAATACACATGATAAAAACACGATAGGCGAGTTGTGAACAGCAAGGAATTGTAACCGCGTACAAGAAGGAATAAATGTTAACTTAAGTACAGGCCTGTTTTCCGTGCCGCGGAGAGCACGTTAAGTAGTTGGTCCCGGCTGTCATTTGTACATATTTTACAGTCGTTACCAGAAGTCAGTGGCACCGAAAGTCTGACAACCAGTCTTACTAAGGGGTATCGTATCATCATCATAATCATCATCATCATTTCAGCCGACAGACGTCCACTGCTGGACATAGGCCTCCCCCAAGTATCGTCAAATTGACCGATCCCGTGCGACTCGCATCCAGCGGATCCCTGTAACCTTCACCAGGTCATCGGTTCACCTAGTGGGAGGCCTTCCAGCGCAACTTCTTCCGGTTCGCGGTCGCCACTCCAGAACTTGTCGGCCCCATCGGCCATCCGTTCTGCGAGCAATGTGCCCTGCCCACTGCCATTTAAGTTTGGCTATTATTATTAGGGTATCGTATTACCCAGTACTAACTGGGTTGTGGAGGTCGGATAGGCAGTCGCTCCATGTAAAATACTGGTATTCAGCTGCATCCGGTTAGACTGGAAGCCGACCCCAACATAGTTGGGAAAAGGCTAGGCAGATGATGATGATGATGACAAAACAGAGGTGATAACGTAAATCCTCCTTGTAGTCGTCCCTCTCCTCAAACGAGGTTGTGCCACAGTTTGACCCGTCAAATAGATATTAATCTTAGTTGTCTCTCCAAAATCATTAACCTTACATTGTTTATCCAAATAGTTAGGTGGAGACGAGAATTTACCTACCTAATACGACTATGTATTGTGCTACTGTGTAAATTGCATGCAGTCCAAACTCGGTACTGTTAAAATGAAAGTATGTACTTAGATCAGCTTTTTATAATGCGCTATAGAAATGATTGGCTTTCACGAATGAAAATACAAGTAATAACATAATAGGTAAATCATACCAAAGGCTGTCAACTGTGCTTACAAACTATACCGACTGGCTAATCTTTATACCACACCAAAGTCAGGTTTATTCCCGTCTGCCCCCACCAGTCTGTCTCCACTAGTGGCAGTTGCAACTATTTGTCGCATCTACCACCACTGGTGGTGGTTGCGTCTGTTCAGTCGCATTTGCTCCCACCTCTGCCCCCACTTGTGGCAGATGACACTTAAATTAGTGGAATCCTTCACAAGTAGTGGCAGACTCTAAGATCAAGTAGCCGTCTGACTCCGCCAAGTATTTCAAAGTCAACGTTCACTCGAGAAAAATAAAAAGGTACAAAATAAACTTTTAGCTGTTGCCAATTAAATGTTCATTGCACTGAAAATATCATCTGAAATTCCTTGTAAAGTACCACAAAGACGTTACTTAGGGCAACTGACTTCTATCTCAATTTCCAGTCTAGACTCTTATCTAACTCGTTAACTAATAACTCAATTAAAAGAAAAACTCGATACCTATAAGTTCACTCGCAACTTGTTCCCAAAACACTTTACACTTAACAATCTATATAGTGCTGGTGGCGTGGTCAGTTTCAATTTATCTGAGCTCAAAATTAAATTGCGTCTCATCCCCTCACGTTGGCTTGTGTCCACTAACTACAATTCATGCCGACCCTATTTAGTTCCGGTTAGGGTTGGTACAGTCACGAGCAGCAATATGAATACACTTTCCTAAATTGAAAAGCCATTTTCGCGAGAAATAACGATTGTAACTTGGAGATAGGATCTTTTTCATAAAAATATGAGTTCCAAAATACTATGTTCGTAACAACATGAAATTTTAATCAGAATAGTAGCAGAAAAACACTTTTAAAAGTAGTCAAGTGTTTACTAGTGTGAACTCACACACTTGATGTACAGTCACGAGCACCAATATGTGCTCGTAACTGTACATCAAGTGTGTGAGTTCTAAGTTTTAATATTTTATTGATATTTGCTGCACTTATTTTTTCAGATCACCTTGTCTGCATTAATCGCGATATCCTTGTTACACAGTGAAGCTTATACAAGTGGGGCTTAGGGGGTAGCTATAATAAATATTAAACTCACAATTTTCTCAATAGCACCTATTACAGTTGGTCTCTTCATCACCTAAAGGTTTACTGGAAGAGAATACCCGAGGCATTAACTCCGCCTCGGTACATTATGTGTGCTTAAAATTTTAAATAAATTAGCACTGATGGGATCAGCATCGCCTCAATTCAAACTATTCAGAATTTGCTATATCAAACTCCATACCGCAGTGAACATTTATAAGCCAAAACTGCATCGCATCCGATCGGGATATGACGGATAATACCGATCCGGTGTATTTTTTATGTGCAACATTTCTAGAAACTTTACAAATGTTACAGCTTAGCCTAAGCAGGCTAAATTCAATCAGTCATGATAATACGGCCAGTTCGCAAGTAACCCAATAGGGTTACTTGCGAAGTTTCGTTCCATCATCTGCGTGGCGAGTTTTATTCGGTTTCAGTACGACGCGGGAAAAGTGGCGCAATGTTAACAATTGACATGGATTTAGGACGCTTTTGGTCTTCAAGGGGATAATAAATGGTAAAAGTAGTGCAAAACAATAGTTTTTGTTAAACAGAGATGGATTAGTCTCAAAACAATCAAGTACCAAAATAACATACGGTTGCGAAACGTTCAAATCTCTTTGTCTAATAATAATATTGTATTGTATAACGGGTTGGTGTCCGCAACTCCACGTACAAAGCGCGTATTTTGCGTGCGGAATGATAATAATAATATTATAAAGAGGTAAAATTTGTTTGTAAGTTTGTATGTAGGGAGTAATCTTCGGAACCAATGATGCAATCCTAAAAATTCTTTCACAGGCAGAAAGCTACACTATTCGTGGGTGCTATAGGCTATAAATTATATTTATATCATGCATATAAATATAATTTGGCACGGTTGGCGCAGTGGCTGAGCGATTGACTGCTGCGCTTCGTGTCGCGGGTTCGATTCCCGCACGGAACAAATATTTGTATGGCCTACAGGTAGTTGTTCCGGGTCTGGCTGTTTGTGTATGTGAGTTTAAATGTTTGTAAACGCACCCGCGATGCAGGAGCAATTCCTAGTGTGGGGCAAAGTTTAAAAAAAAAAAATAATAATTTTAGCCTATTTATCACAATGTTTGCGGACGAAGTTCTTCGTTCGAGTCTTTAATGTTTTGAGACTAAACGTCAGAGACAACAGTGTTTTTTCAGTTTCAAAATGAATGAATAAATTCTAAAATGGTGCGTATTTCGCGATACTTGACGCAGACTTAAGACAGTCCAATTGGGACGTTTTCGATGGATCACAATGCGCGGGCTAGTAACATATCTGCCTTATTTTTATATAATATCATTGAGAACAGACCTATCAATTCAAATCATTATCTCCTGCTAAACATAGCTAGTTCACTACCTGATACTTGTATTTCCAACGAATACAGTTACCTGCTATTTCTATACCTCTTGAATAACCTCAAAAAGGATTTTCTAATAAACCTTTCCGTAATTATAATTCCAAATACTGTGACTCTGATCAAAGGATATGGCCGTCGGGTTATTTTATTATGTTGAAAGGCTAAACCACTAAAACTGAGAGCAATGGTAACTGTTAAATAAGGTTGGGGACGAGTTGTAAAACAAGAAGTAGAATTAAAGTCGTTATTCGTGTGCTAGTACTAAAATTAAAACAGGAATTATATTATATTACAGAGAATCCGGAAAGTGAGGGTTAAATCTAATTTTGATTCAAAGGTTGTCTTTTATTAATTTAATGTTGAAAGGAGATGTTCCAGAAATATATGGAGCCTGGGTCAGCACTATGTACACTATATGTAAATATCACAATAAAATACAGTAACCGTTTTTTATTGTTATTTTTTTTTAATTTCACTTCGTTTCAATGTACATTCCAATTAACATCATCAATTAATTTGATCCACAAATCGTGTCTGTCATAAAAATGTATTGTAACCAGAACCAAAAGTGTGTGCAAAATTTTAACTCAATCGGTTGTGGGGAACTGGTTTGAAATTCACTTGCAAGATTTGACCAATACACACACACACATACATACACACCATACACATACAACATACTAACTAATACTAAGGCAAGTTAAATAAAAGCTTATAAAAAGGGATGACATTAGACCGATCCGGTGCTGTATTTTTACATGAGCTAATAACACATATAACACAAGATAGAAAGTGTCCTCAAAGTAAAACATATCCTATAAATACTGTTGCCATTAACAAAAATAAACAACTATTATTATTTTTATTTTAGCCTTTATTTGCCTTTTTTTTTTTTTTTTTTCGGATGGGAAATCAAACCACTCTGGGCGGAGCGGAAGGGAGTGTCAGACTCGTACTGACTAAAACCCATCCATGTTCCTTTTTTGCCCTTTGTGTTCCAGGGCCACGGTATCTCTTTCGAACAGTCCCGCAGCCCTGGCAGGCATCGGTCCATGCGGACCCCTGCGTGGTTGATGACATCTATTTGAGGAGCGCGTGGAACACGAACGCGCCGTCGACACGGCCTGTCGTCATAAGACGGCCGGACGGTGAGCTAGCCCATAGCTCGCCGACCACAGGCCCGCGCCTACGGTGGCCGGGAGCCACCACGTGACCCCCGACGCCCAGGGCGTCTCCCGCGGCGGCTGGGACGTGAGGTTCTTTCCCTCTCAAGTCCCGCCACCTCCTTCACTAGCATGACTGCTTCGCAGAAGGTGGTGACGGCTTCCCATTCCCTCTCGCTCCGGACCATGGCTTGAACCAGGGCCCGACGCGAGAGATCGCCGCCGCCAGCCTTTATTTGCCTTAACAATTACATTTCACACAAAACAAATTTCTTCAAACAGTAGTACAGACATACATTTCATAGTAAATTAGTACACTATATTTAACATTTAAATTTAATTATTTAGTTTAGCATTTCTTTTAATATTACATTTCACGTTACATTTTGCAAAATATTCTGTTGGTAGGTAAACACTTTTTTTTTATATATAAAAACAACTACTTCTATATTATTCATGGATATCTTGACATAGTATAAAACAAAGTCGCTTCCGCTGTCTGTGCGCTTAGATCTTTTAAACTACGCAACGGATTTTAATGCAGTTTTCAGCAATAGATAGAGTGATACAAGAGGAAGGTTTAGTTTACATGTATATTGAACCCGTGCGAAGCCGGGACGGGTCGCTTGTTTTAAAACAATTTCCATTTTCGAATGGTTTTGTAGGCAGCAACACTGTCCCAATGCAATCAAACACCACCAGCTTCTGAATCATTTATCACAAAAGCGTTTTTATGCGTCGTGAAAAGCCGAAACGCGTTACTTGTTTTGCGTCAACGGTTTTATGCGATAAATAATAACTTTTTGATGTAACAGCTTTATGTCGCATTAAAAATCATGATCGTGAACCAATTTGGGCTATATTGCTCGAGTTTCGATAATATATTGGACATTGTTAATAAAGCTACGTAAAATGGAAGTTTTTACGACAAATAGTAGTACCGTTGCCCAATTATTTTGTAATAGACGCTTGGTAATGGGGAAAACTGTTGCTGAAAATGTAGTTAATTGTTTTTGTTAAGTCCAGTTGTTGCTATTAGCTTCAGTACAAAACTTTGTTGGTTTAGTGAGCCATCCAACTTAAAAACAAAATATTTACTGATACTGTTACTGTTAGACTAAGTCATCCCACTGCTGGGCAAAGGCCTCTCCCCATGACTTCCAGTTGCTACGATCCAAGGCTAATGCGGGCGAAAAAATAAAAAAATTAAAACGAAATATTTATTAAAATATTTTTTCAGTATTCCTATTTTGTCGTCTGCAAACGTTAAAGCTACCGAAGTAACAATTATACAGAATAAATAAGCTTTTAATAAAGTTTGAAGTTACAAGCATGCGTAAAGAAATTAACACTTTTAACAGATCAGTTGCCTGGTCAACGATAAAATTGTCCAATGGCCAAGCGAAAACGGATTTTTCTACTTAACTTCGGGGAAAATTGGGTTGATACAGTTACTGGAACTCCCAGTCCAGTTCAAACTGCTTCAGAGCGGTTAAAGTCAAATATTAAATGTTTAGCGTATTTGCCTAGAATTCAGTGCATAGTTTATTATTCAATTTAGTAAGTGGTTTAACATTTAACATCGTGGTTAATGTGAAATGAGCCTTTTAGGCTAATAGCTTTTTAGTTTTTATTTGATTAACTTTTGGATACACAGAGACGCAAACACATTTATCGTCTATGGGTTCCTTTTTTATTTACACTCTCATCTGTCATATCGATGAATATTTAAAAATGGAACGAAACTATTTTTAATTTCGAACCATTTTCGAACATTGGAATTTAAACGTTCCATAGAGCAAAATGACAATGTCGATATTCATTTTTGCTATTCAAAAAGGTTTATATCCGAACGCCACAGAATCCGTTACATTTTTATGCATGCATTTATAACTAACCACGTACGTGTTAATCCTCTCTTTTCGATAGTCTGTGCCTGAAATAGACGCGTTAGAAAGAAGTACGAATGAAATACTGTAACTACTATTATTTTAAAGATGAGAGAGTACTTTCTTAATTCAGGAATCATCAATTGTTCCTAAACCTATAATATAACATAACATCACGTCAGTATCCATATTTCAATCATTAATAGTTTCGATTAAACAAAAGTAATATAAAGGTAACGATATCTTTTTTGAAAGACCAAACATATCCACTATAGTTATTAGAAAATCCTCGGAAATCTCATTTAGGTCAGCTTGCACAGGTCAAATAACAAAGCGGTGGGATAAGCGGAGCTTTAACGGGAATAATTAAAATTCTTCCGCATCGCATGCATTGATAAACAAAGCAATTGAATCTAGAAAGTCTTGATAAGCTTTCTAAAAGAATTCTATAAAATTTAAAAGCTTAGGATCACTGATCCGCAAAGTATGGAACAGTGAAGCTTGGCACAAAAAAGGAAATTGTGTTTGACAACTGTGACTAGACTTGATGAAGGCATCATGACCTAGGTACTTCTCTTTTCAAAGACACAGTTTATCGTCATTGGTAAAATCCTGGTCACTTCAAAACCTTTTTGGACAATTCAGCTATAGACCGACCGCTTTAATGAGTCCTCCGCTTTGCCTTATCAAAGGCACATTAGGCATCCACAAAGCCCTATATACTCCCACAGGTAATTTGCTTTAAAATAACCATAATCCTCGCAGATATGATACTAATAAAACCAAAACGTGATCAACCTTCAGAATATTTCATTTAAATTGATACCTTCGCGAGGACTCATTAAAGCGGTCGGTCTACAGTGAAAATAGAAATCACAAAACAACCTTTGTTGCGCCTTCACAAGTAATAAACACTAAAACGATCTATAAACAAGTAAAAATGATAACTTGAGTAAAACTAATTATTTAAGATTCGATTTTTATTCTGTGGTTTAGTAATTGCTTGAAGTTAGAATTCTTAACTTCTGCTTCTTCTTCTTCTTCTTTTCTTTCTTCTGCTTTCTTTGTTCTGCTTTCTTTGACGGTTCTTACTTCGTTCTAATTCTTGTCTATTGCATAAAAATGGTTGCATTAGTTATTACTTAAACTCAAGTAATTTCTTTAACTTGAATACTTGATACAAGTGTAATTAGAGACAACATTAAGCCCTTTTTACTCAAAAATACTTTCGGTTACCAAGCAATTTTCGCTAGTCACTTGGGACCAACTAACGTGTATTTTTAGCATTCACTAATTAGCTCGAGCCTCGGCATATTTCGTCTAAGGTTGCAGACTCCTACTTATCTCACGTTGCAGGCTCCTTTGAGAATGATATACAAGCCGACTCGGTTTAAGGGGCTAAACCAAGGATTTTGAGGATGGGTTTAAATTGCGAACGTAGTTGGGAGAGGTTTCTTAAAGCTGTTACTGTTTTGTAAAAAATGGGAGAATGTTAAATGCGGGAGCCATTGTGAAATGTTAAAGCCATAATTGGTATACTGCTAAATAGGATGAGGACGATACTATTCGTCCTGAGTTCCAACTTTTTCTTGAAATTGTCAGTCCTCGAATAGTCAGGGAAATTAATAGTTAACCATTTTATAACATCCTCACAAAGTGTCAATAGTGATTTTAATGTACAATGTAAAAAAAACACATTTCTATGACTATGATTTCTATGTTTCACTATTACGTTTACAGTGTTGTCATCGGTCAGTGGGTCGTCTTAGGGGCGGATTTGTAGTTGGAATATACGCTTAGGGGTACTATAAGAAGCAAAGAAAAAAAAAATGGGACTTAGAAAAAATTTTGGACAAGAAATTATTTAGTTTTATTTCGTTTTAGAAGGCCCATTATTCGGTAACGGTGCGTCGGACGACCATGCATCTCAGAAATTAAATGGTTTCTATCGTCTAGGTCAACACGATACTGCAATAAAATTGGAAAATTTCGGAAAAAAAACAAACATTTTCTACGTTCAAAATTTTTATAAGTCCTCGCTCCATAGCGCCCCTAAGGCTACACTTCAACCTCGTTATCACACAATTTTTCAAATTATACCAGAATTCTTATAACATTCATTTAAAAAAAAAAAAAACACTAAAAACCGCTTTAGAATGTAGGTGCAAAGCGCAACAATGTGTCTGACATCTCCAACACGTACGAAACTAGGCTAAAAGCGTCACTACAGCGCTTCATAAATACACCTCAGTGACTACTTTGTTACGACACAGTACGGGAATAAAGTTAAATGAGAAAGAAAATTAAGGGTTTTTAAAAAACAAAAACTTAAACTAAAGAGAGAGAGAAGAGAGAGAGATAAGAAGAAGAGTAGAGAAGAGAAAGAGAGAGAGAGAGAGAAGAAGTAAGAGAGAAAAAAGAGAGAGAGGGGAGAGAGTTGTTAAACTTAAGAGTTTTTTTTTTTCTAGCCTGTACTGTCCCACTGCTGGGCAAATACCTCCCCCAATACCTTCCATGTGCTCTTTCCCGTGCCTCCTCGAACCAGCCTTCGCGGTACGCGTCCAGATCGTCTCGCCACCTTTTTCTGGGCTAGCCTCGGCAGCGCCGTCCGTCTTCCGGCAACCATCGTGTCTAGCCCAGTTTACCCAGCGGTCATCGTGCATGCGGCTGACGTGACCCGCCCAATCATTTTTAAACTTAAATCAATCATTGAGAAGCCAAATTTAATAATTGCTAGATATCAATTAACACTAAAATGGGATATTTACCATGTATACTAATTTTGTTATGAGTTGCAAGCGCCATGATCACGGTTAGACAATATTAAACATGATAAAAATCCCATTTTTTTTGCTAATGAGACTGTTAGTGACCATGTCAGCTTAAAAACTTACATTGCTATCAAGTTATTGGGCAAGAATAAAATATTTTGAATCTAGATATAGAGTACCGCTTTAATGAGTCCTCCACCTTGCTTACAGGCACATTAAGCGTCCACAAAGTCTTAACAATATCCCACAGGTTATATGCTTTAAAATAACCATTGAATCAATACGTGATCAACCTTCAGAATATTCCATTTAAATTGATACCTTCGCGAGGACTCATTAAAGCGGTCGGTCTATAGGTGCAGTTATTTAGAGGTTAGGTACATGTATTTTAAATTCTTAGAAGGAAGTGAAAAAAATAAAGAGCAAATTTTCTTGAAGGCTGCTCTTCTGTACCCACGATTTCAAACGAAGGAGTACATCTGCAAGAAGAATTGACGGCAGAGTGTCCGATAGTCAATTGTTACACAGTGCGACATATCAAGCTGTACATTTCCAGTATCACATGGCCTCAATTTGTACAGATTTGTAATACAATGACAGATCTTCACAAACTGGTTTTGTATAGCTTCGTATCTTTTCAACCCAGTTCATAGTAATCGCAACTTGCTATCGGCTAGATATGTGAGGCACTGAAATTTCTTGAACAAGTTTCGTCGCATTGGAAATGCGGCTTAACTAAATTTCTTCGATCACAAAACTAGATAAAAACTGCCGTAAACTGCCTTCAACACGTAAGGAAGGCTAAAACCAACACATAGTTTTTATATTTATAGCCATAAATACACCTTAGAGACTGTTTGCAGCGACACACATGCGCTTACGAAGAAAGTCTAGTGATAAAGCTAGCAAAATAAATGGAAACAAGTAACATGATTTCCTTCATTTTGATACTCTACTCGATGGAATTGATTGAAAAAAAAATTGAAGACTTACAATTTAGCGCCAAAAATTAGTTTCTTTTTTTTAAACACCTTTTTAAGGACACTTGGGTTTTTGAGACGAATATAATGATATCTTAATGGTCGAAATCCATCCAGCCATTTGGAATATACGAGGTAATAAAGGAATTTACCATCAAACAAAGAAACATACAAGATACGCGCGAAAAACCTAATCCTTCCTTGGCAGTCGGGTAAAAAGTTTTTTGGAACATATCACGACTCACCAATTACGGAAAGACGGACGGAAACGTTGGTTTACAACGTTTCCGCTCTTAGCGTCTTCACGTCTTGCGACTGAATCGCAACAGAACCGCTGTAAAAGCAGTGTGTAGCTTAAAGGATGATTTCCACCAAACGGCTCTCATCGCATCGGATCGGAACGGATTTTACAATCTTTAAACGATATTAAATCGTGTAAACAGTATTTAAAGTCTATATTACCAAGCCGCGCACAGCAGCTTGACCGCAGGCATCTTCCGCGACACGCGATCGTAGCCTAAAGTATGCAGCGACTCGCGATCGCCTCCGTTTGCCTGTCGTCGTATCCGATCGGATCCTTACGGCTGTCAACACGGTAGGAATGAAACTATTTGACTAAGTGCAGAAACAGATACATTCGCAAGGGACGGCACGGAGCCGATCGTATGCGTGCACGTCCTGCCGGACGCGATCGGCTGTTGCCGCATCCGTTCGTATCCATTCCGATCCGTTGCGATGCAAGCCGTTTGGTGGAAATCATCCTTTAGACAACTTTGTTAACGATATAACACGTAGTAAATATTAAGATGGCCGCAACGAGGGTACAACAACAAAACTTATTAGTCACCTAAATTGTACGCCATTTATTCGTCACTGCTACCTCTGCTCATAGACCGCTTTCACATTTAGGCGACTTTAGCAGCGCGACAGTCGCGCGTCTAACGTCCAGACGGTAAAATTGTTAGTTTTTTTAGATTTTGTCTTCGACTGTGCTTCTGCCGCGCTACTGTCGCGCTGCTAACGCCTTAATGTGAAAGCAGCCTTAGGGTTGGCGAGACGTACTCGTAACTTAGTCTAGAAAATATTGTTTTGGTTTCTCTCTTTTAATCTTAGACGATAATTTTAAAAGACAAGTTTTACTTTTTTTTTAAATTTAATTGATGGTTGAGAAACTCTTTGTTTTTCAAACATTAGTTAAATGAAAAGTACTTTGTTATTATTATTCTGGACAGCCCTAGTTTCAGTCACGAACCTCCGATCGTAATGATGACTTCTTTATATCTCCTAGAGGTGTTTCCTTTTGCACGAACGTTTCTCTGTTTAGAACATTACTTCGGAACCTTATCGAGTTATATCGTTACCAAAGTATCTTCGGAATAAATCCTAATGATATTTTGTTTGTGTGTATAATTTGTAGGTGATCAAGGTATTGTAGTTTTGTCTAATTTATAAGCAAATTTTCCTATCTATACTAAATTGTCTATTGATTGTGTCTTTTATTTAAATTACGCAATAAAGTGTAATAAGGCGATTCTCTCACTGCACCGCGCTCCGTCGCGTAGCGCGGATAATTCATTGTACTCCGACGCGTGACGACGCAAATACAAGGAATTTGCTGTGGGAGAATCGCCTAAGACAGACAGTTTCATTGCTCTAAAACAAAGCCCAATAGACTAAAATGACATTAACTTCCAGACTTAGTAATAATTTAAACTGATGTAGCCCGTACAAGTCATGCTACAAGACAGGAACTTCCATACAGACTTGTGTTAAACTTTAATAGCCAAAAGTGAATACAAACTGAACTTGGTTTAAGCAAACTTTGATCTTTACCGCTTTGGAATTGCTTCGGGATAACTGTGTTAAACGTTACTTTGAAATCTACGAAACTTTTTAATACTTTGTGGAAAATAATCTGTAAGTTGTTTCTGTATCAAGCTGAAATGTTGTTTTATTCTATAAAGATTAGGTTTTCTAAGCATCGGCGTAGAAAAATAACCCAAAGGTTGACTGGTAGAGAATGCCTTGTGGCATTAAGTCCGCCTATGTATCACTATTGTACATGAAGTTTAAATAAATAAATAAATAAAAATAAATTATAATTATTGTTTATAGTGCCTCTCCGAAACCTTTCAGCCGCGCTTTTAGTTCTTGGTTCCCGCGCGCGTATGTCATTTATTTACTTCTAATTACAATTTTATTTTTATTTTTTATTATAAGCCAATATTGTCCCACTGCAGGGCAAATGCCTCCCTTTCGTCCTTCCATATTTCGCGGTCTAGTGCGATTGTAGACCAATCCTGTGTGAAAGAGTCCAGTTCATCCCGCCATCTCCTTCTGGACCTGTTATTTTTTTGTTGTTCCCTGCTATTTTTTTTTTTACCTTTACCCCACTCTGTGTACACAAACAGCCATGTAAATACTTGTTCCGTGCGGGAATAAAACCCGCGACAAACAGCGCAGAGGCCAGCTCAGCCACTGCGCCAACCGTGACGTAGATTAATTTATTTTTCTACACTAAGTACGTACAGTCTCACAAAGGTATTTCGGCTACCCAAAAGCTTAAATAACTTAGCACAAAACAAAACTTACAAAGAACTCAGTTTATTCATTTTGAGGAATGTTTTTTGTAGTTTCATTTATCTTATTCGGGTCTTCGCAGAGCAGTCTGTGAAGAAGGAACATGAGAAACATTTCCTTGGTTCAAAAAGTGCAATAGTCGCGTTATCGTCTATTAATAATATCAGATTAAAGTTTGTATTTTTTCGGAAACCGATTTTTTGTTTGAAAATTTATTTTTTGTGGCTTCTCGCATATCAACCTATGAGGCTGTCTTCTGCTTAACCGGTCAATCTTGTGGGTAAAAAACTTAGAAACTAAGCGACTACACGCTAAGGGTACCCTTTTTTGTTTTGTTTTGATGGTAAATCATCAAATTCCCCCCCCTTCTCTGGGCGGAGCGGAGGGGGTCATTTGATGATGGGAGTGTCAGACTTCTACTGACTAAAACTCATCCATGTTCCTTCTTTGCCCTTTGTGTTCCAGAGCCACGGTACGCCAGCCTGTCAGATCCAGCCTGTCCCTTTGCTGCCCTAACCCAGCGACGCCGAAAGCCGAGGCTAGTACCCCAGGGTACCCTTAGCGTAAGGTACGAGACTCGGCTTTCGGCGTCGCTGGGGGAGGGCAGCAAAGGGACAGTCTAGATCAGAACGATATCATTATTTAGGGGTTGATTTAAAACTACAAAACTACAGCCTCAGCTTCGCGGGCTGGCTCAAGCAAGGGTCGGGGGGAAATGATGGCCAAAATAATTTTGGTGTTTGTAAAGCATTAAACGATGCAGCATAAGTAAAACGAAACCTCATTAAAGTCTTAAAAAAAATCCCTTATTTTCCTCCAACTCAGTTCGTTCAAGGAATAATAGAAAAATCTTCATTTTGGAGTTCACTTTTACTTCAATGTATTTTTTTCCGATATTCTGTCTAATTTCTATTGTCTTAGGGACGTTTTATGGAAAAAACTCCACTCTTTTATGTTTCCTTTTTAATAACACCCGGTTTCCGGGGTATATCGATGACCTTTTACCCTCTTAACGATTTACCGAGACCAATATACCCCGTACCGGTCACATACGAGTACATAGCCACACATCCGGGTTCGTATTGCCGTCACATCCGGGAAGTCCTCTGTCAACTCTACCCGCTTTAATTAATTAAATATCGTTTGTGTTTTTCGTTTCAAGGAAATCCGATCGACGTGACCGATCCGGTCAATATTCATCTATACGTCTATACAAATAAATAAAATTGAAGTGTCTGTTTATAATTTCAATATAACAACTTTTTACTGAATGCATATGAAAGTATATACGGTACTCAACAAAAAATCTGTTTGTTCCGGCTAATCACCGAAACGGCTAGTCCGATTTTGACAGGATTTTTACTGGCAGATAGCTGATGTAAACACGGTATGTAATGGGTGGTCACCCATCCACAGACCAACCTAGGCAAGCACGGCTTAACCTAAAGATCGATCTGAGCGGCTGTTATTATTTAGCCACGAGCTCCTCGCCAACAAAATAAACATAATTCTAAAACGAATTGTATGCCGAGTTGGCCTCAAACCTCAATTTCTATGTATACACACTTTTTCATCGCTTTCCGAAATATTTTGAAGAAAGTCGTAATATATTGCCTTGTTGGTTTAGTGGTCGCAAGCGCGACTGCTGAACATGAAGGCCTGGGTACGATTCCCAGGTCGGGCAGAGAAGACTTGGAATGGTTTGGTTTTCGTGGAATTTTTCAGTAGCAGCCACGAAGTCTGAATTTGTGCCCGGTTGATGGCAATAGGCTCGCCCCCTATTACATGACACTTAAACATAACTGGCGAAATGTGGGTGTATTAATGGGTACACCTCTGCCTAACCTTTCAGGGATTACAGGCGTGATGTTATCATGTCGTAATACATGATTGAAACGTAAAAAACGCAATCTATGTTGTTGGACTAGCAGAGGCACTGCGGCGTACCATCCACACTTGGTAGATATCCCGACGAGTCTTACTCAGCGCTTCTCATACACGTTTATAATGCGCACAGTCAAAGTGTGGAACTCTCTGCATCTGTGATCCCTCCCTCATTTAACCCGTCAGCCTTCAAAGCAAGTGTGAACAGGCATCTTCTGGGCACGCTCGTCCCATCATAGACCTCATCTATCGCTTTCCATCAGGCGTGATCGAGGTCAAGAGCAGGCCCATTTTGTAACAAAAAAGAAAAAAAAAAAATAATGTGCAACGCCATTTCGTCACAGTTTCACGAAAATCCCAGACCACTAGTGCCTGTAAATGTTTGGTTGGTCGGTGGGTATTGGCCCGATGGCATCAACTCGTAAATAGGCTTTTTGGTGGCGTAGCGTGCATCGGTGAACGAATAGAACGCTTTTAGAATCAACCCTGTGGCTATGTTTATTTGTCCGTCACGGATTCACGGTTTTAGATTCTCGAAATAGCTGATGTGTACCTACCCGTATTTGAATTTCTCTTTTAGGGTTGGTAACATTTGTTTTGTAGTTGTATTTTGTTGTTTAACTTTGTAAGTGGTAATTTACAGGCGAACTGTTAGTTAGTAGTTGTGAGCCTGACTTTTAACAAGTAGGTATAAAATCGAATATTAGATCATTTTTAGATTGCCTTGGTGTAGTGGCTGCTAGCGCAACTGCTGAGCACGAGGTCCTGGATTTGATTCCCAGGTCGGGCAAAAGTAGTATTGGGTTTTTCCATCAGGAATTTCTCAGTAGCAGATACGAAGTCTTGATTTGTACCCGGTTGATTGCAATAGGTTCAGTCCTTATTACATGGAACTTAAACATAACTGGCGAAATGTGGGTGTACTATTAGATTCTTTCAATAATTTAATAGTGGCTGAAACTTACAATAGGGATATGACAGATGGCTACGATAAGAACAATGAATTTATTTTATTTCCATAAGCTGTTAATCGAAGCAAAGCCTTACAATGCTTTCTTTCACCCGATTAAACAAATTAAATAAAAAGCGAAAGGAATAAGCAATTACACAAAAAAACAACTCAGAACAAACGTTCTCTTACTTCGCCATACTTTGTTGAATACGAAAGAATTCTCATTTGTTACAAACAGAGCATTCGACTCACCGATTCCTTTGAAACTCGCATTAAAATGTTTGTGAGTGATGTGACACGTTTTGCGAAGGACAATAAAAGCTACGCGATGATGAAACTTCAACTTAAAGATGTCCATTGGAGTGGAGCAAGTGAGAGCATTTGCTTGTTGCGTGAGGCCAGAGACCTGGTCACTTTGAGGATGTTTTGGAAAGGCGTTTGTCCAGCATTGGACGTCTTTTAGTTGATGATCATGATGAAGAGTAAGTGGAGAGAGGTAAAGGGACCAGACTGAGCGGGAACAAGTACGCAAAAACGCCGCTGTCTACAAGTCCGCGGTCGTGAAAATGTGTTATACCATTTTCCGCCTATATCGGATGATTACGTAGGCAATACTTTAAGAGCATGTAGTACTCATGAAAATGAACAACTTTTACTGTGAGACCAACCATGAAATCGTGAAAAAAATATCGACAGGACATTAATGGTCGTTTAACTCGAAAAAATGTAGGGAACAGATGTTTTTTTTTCATATTACAGAGTAAGTCCCGAGGTAAAAGTTGTTTGTATTTTTGAGTACTACGTTTAATCAATCACTCTGTATATAAGCATACCCTCACATGTCTAACTGTGCGGATACTTGAATTAGGAGAAATTCGACTGATTAACATTCTTCTTGCTTCGCACAGCTCCGTGACAATGGATATGTAAGTAGTCTCATGGTAATTTGAGTACATTCAAAATTGCCACGAAGTTGAGTCGTTGTTGCATCTAAACTGTAGTTGGTCGTCGTATGTTCATCGTAAAACACAAGTTTGAACGGTAATGTACTCACGACGTGGGGCGGCGTCGTGGACGTGTACAGACACTAGAGGGTGCTACCATGCTACACATTTACATATTATGTTAAGAGTCTCCGCAGACTGCAGACTTTCTATCGGTCGATAATTTTGTCAGGTTGGACTGCTATCGCGCACAATAGGTAAACTTAACGGTCGGGTTGGCGACAAATGCGCAAACCAGACCTGTTGGTCGGTTTGGAGCGCAGTCAACCGACTGTTGTCGGTCGACTGCGCTCGAACAATTTGCTATTAGGCGACTTTTGAAGAGAGCGGTCGCACAGTCGGCCGATTAAACAGTCGGCAAGCGGTATAAGAGCGCCATACTGATCTAGCAGTTAGCCGATAGTTTGCCGATAGAAGGTATAGTTTGTAGGCAACCGTGTAGCGCATCAAACTGATTTAACGGTTGATACCGTAGCCTTGTAATATGCGCACTTAACTACTAACTATCCGATAAACTACCGTGACGTAGATAAAACTTTGTTTGTCATCTACCATCGTTGAATAATATTCGGGTTGGCTCGGCACGATTCGAGTTATAACGGAGCTGTTTTTCCCGAAAGATTTTGCCGATCCGAATGCGTGTTGCACCCCTTCCCGGTAAAGTACCTTAGTACTTGTGTAGGAGAAGTTGGTACGACGTCCGTCGACGTCAAAGTTATAGTGAAATTGGAACGTATCAAGTTCCAATACTTAGTTGTGGTAGAAGATTGATTTCTGTGGAAATGGCTGGTCAGTGGCAATGGCAGTTTCAGCAGTAGATGCCGTGTACCCACGGCATCTACCAGCTTACATTTAGTAGCATTTGATTTTGTATCTTTTGTATTGCGCAGTTATTGAAAGGTATGAATATAGTGTGTATTCAAAATTTGGTTAAAAAAAATCATTCATGGTTTCACGGTATTGTAGATACAGGTAGTCGGAAACCCGACAGTGTGAACACCAATTTTAACAACATTTATCGTTTTAACTCGTAACTGGGTTATAAAAATCAGAACTCCATGTCAAATATCGGTAGACTGATCTTAACATCGTTGGGCAAAGGCTAGCCTGATGACTACTTTGAAAATAGGTTTTTACAAACACGTCGTCTTTTTTAAAACTAAAATAAAAGATTCCGACGGATTGAGAACCTCCTTCTTTTTGAAGTCGGTTAGAGGTCATAGCTTCTTTTAAGGTCCAGATATAATCTTGGACAAATCACATGACGAGAATGGATGGTAAAGATGTATATCCAAACGTGTAAACTTAGAGAAAAAGTAACAAAACGAAGAAATAAATCAGTTATACGCCTAAATGAATTCTGTAAAATCTCATTACCTTTATGCAAACATACCTTGTTACACCCATAAGTACGCATAAATAAACATGCTCAAATATTCAGAACATTAGCATACAAAACAGACGAGTATACTTGAAACAAACTTGGATAACTCCTACAGAAAGGAAGTGTGCTGAGATTCGACTTTTACCACGTACTGAAGTAACTTTTGTTTCTTAAATGAAAGTTTTTAAGTAGGTCATAATACTTATAACATGATATAGGTATTATATAGATGAACAAAGATGGATAATGACGCACAGAACTGAGAAGAATGGCAGAGGAAAGGACCCAACAGTGGGTGATTCCGGCTGAAATGATGATGATGATGATAGAGATGGTCCGACTATGTCTTTGGACGACTAGCTGACTGGTCGAGTAGTCGGATGCAAAAAGGCCCACTAATCGGTCTACCCGATCATTGCTTTCGGTGGAGTTCGGGGGGAATCGTTTGATCAAGTCAAAAAACAGTGCAAAGTGAGACGGGGTGCTAGTAAACAACAAAAATATACAACAACTAAAATAGCTTTGATTTTAAACCTGTGCTTAAGTGCAGTTTTCAACCCTCCATCTGCGAGCCTACTGCCATCAACCGGACACAAATCCAGACTCTATGGTTGCTACTAAGAGATATTATCCAGTCTTCTTCTTCGACGTGTCGATAATTTCCTTTTTTTATGAAATTAGTTTTGACCAGAACTCTGCCACCTCGATGGACTTGGTGGTGGCCTCAGACAGGTCCCTGAAATTGCACGTAGAACCACGCATAGTGCAGGACAGGAGGTGAGCCATAATTTAATATCCAGTAAAAGGGTTATTTCTGTCTCTAGCCCAATGTTCTGAAATGTGATCGATCGCTAAATGGAAACTGGTTAACACCGTCTATGACATCTGAAAAGCTAGATGTCTGCCTTGAATGTTTGGTGCAAAGACATGGGCGTCGACTCACGATGTTTTACTCAACCTTGAGTATGATTGTAACGAGCTACCTGAATTTGAACCCACGACCACCACAAGTGATCAGTAGGTGCGACCACTGGACTATAGCAACGGAGTGTGAAATATAATTACGTTTATAAATTTTATCAGCGCAATAACACTACTACAAAGCACAAATCTTCTTATTTATCTCAACGAATTCTCAACAAAGTGTACAAACAATATCGAATTCAAAATAGCTAATAATAAGGCCATAAGCCTCTTTGACAAATAGCCAATAAACTCAGTTTTAAAAGTTATTTAATTAAAGCAATTGAGACGACGGTTTACAGAGCTCGTATCGATTCGCGCTGTCAAAAGGAACTTTTAAACTCAGCGTATTTGCTATGTATCTGTTGTAGCAGAAGTTTTTAAGTAACGTTACCTTCAAACTTCGCATAAAAGGTATGAAGAACGTGTTTGGTGTTTATTTATTTATTGGATCTCCAACAGAAACTACACAATTCCATACATGGATATTAACCATGTATGTTTCCTATTAAGTTTATTTTAGGATGTTTGAATTTTAATTCCCTTAAAGTTAGGCGTGCTGTTGACCAAATAATAACAGCGTATAAAATTATACATGGTCCTACCGATGCCTCAGATTTACATGCGGAGCTGTATCAATTCTTTGTTCCAAATAATTATAATCGCTCTAGAAACCGTAAATTGTTTAATGTCCCATTTTGTCGCACTGTAGCTCGATCCACCTCCCCTATTCCGCGTATGCTTACGATGCTCAACGCGCTCGTGGAGACCAACCCTGGATTGGACTTGTTTGCTGATGAATGGAAGACGATAATGTTAGAATGTTTGTGGTACTGTGAGAAGACCGAATAAAAGGATTTCTTAATTTAGTGTAAATGGCTTATGCTGTACTAAATGTAATAAATAAATAAATATAACAGGGACAAATACAAGTGTGCACTTCCAATTATAGGAGTCCACATTATTCACTTATAATCTAGGTACATACAGTAAATTTGATAAGTTCAAAAATCTAAATAAATCAAAATACATTACACAAAAATCATATATAGGAAACAAGGTGAATTACTTAAAAGATGAACCATAATAGTGTTCTGTCAATAAGGTTGAATTTAGGAGATGCTTTTTGAACCGGTGATTGATTTATTGTCAGTAGAATCAAATCATAACATAACATCACGCTTATAATCCCCGAAGAGTTAGGCAGAGGTGTACTTAAAAGTACACCCACATTTAGCCGGTTATGTTTATGTCCTATGTAATAGGGAGCGAGCCTATTACCATCAACCGGGCACAAATCCAGATTCCGTGGCTGCTACTGAGAAATTCCTGATGGAAAAACCCAATAATAATTTGCCCTACCCGGGAATCGAACCCGGGAGCACTGGACCAACGAGGCGAGTTTCAAATCGACAAGATGACTTGTCAAACGTATAAGTGACTGAAATTGCAGTATGTACTATGGTACATTATGGCTCGACTCGAGCGGCTGTTATTATTTAGCCACGAGCTCCTCTAGCACATACTCTAGATATCAAAGATATTTTCTACAGGCATTAGAATGTATTGAATATCTTTGATGTGGAGAAAATGGATCATATTTACCCCGTCCCTGCACACTCGAATACCTGTGAAGGTCGCAAGCTATCTCAATAACTGTCTCTTCGTACATTTTACGTTGAGCTCAATGTGGCTTCATAGCTGTGTTTATACATTTCATGGACGACCTTGGCATGGCAGCCATTTTGTTAGTTGAAGTTTTGAGTTTTTATTTCGTGTTTTTAATTGTTGTAAGATTTCAATTAATATGCACGCTTTTTATTTGAGGTTATCTACGGAATGATAAGCAATTGTTACGTTTGAGTCAGATTCGCAAAACACCGTGAGTCATTAACCATTATGAGTTTTTTTTTAAATTGATAAATTACCCTGTGTACTGTGTGACTGCCTCTATGGTCACAAGCGCCACTGCTGAGCATGAGGTCCTGGGTTCGATTCCCAGGTCGGGCAAAGTGTTTTTGTTTTTTTCACTCAGGAATTTCTCAGTAGCAGCCACGGAGTCTGGTTTTGCGCCCGGTTGATGGCAATAAGGCCACCCTCTATTACATGGGATTTAAAAACATTACTGGCGAAATGTGGGTGTACTATTAGGTACACCTCTGCCTAACCTTTCGAGGATTACAGGCGTGATGTAATTTTATTTGCTATTTCGAGGTTTCTTTTAATTGAAAGATTAGCCTGTAGTGCTAAAACTGTAATACCGTATCATTTGTAAATTATAATACACGTGTAAGCCGATCCCGAAATATTTTTTCTTTCCAGAATGAATAAAATGTTTCGCATAAAAGAAAATAATATAAAGTACGATTGTAAGAAGCTTAATATATAATTTCTTTGTGAATTAGACAACAACATACCTTTTCTTGACGACAGCGACGAGAATGATGTGCTGCGTGTTCTTAGTTCCCCGTATCGCTCTGAAACAAACGTAAATTCAAATTATTGAGTGGAATTTTATGAGAAAGGTATAAAAAGCGACGAAAATGTAACATTTTCGAGTCGTAAACATGGTTCAGTAGGGCTCGCGCATGAAGGGTTCCGTACCATCGTAATAGGGGAGACTCCTTTATTTTTTATAAGAAAAAAACATTATGGTATCAACTCTTTACCTATTACGGATCATGAGATACAGCCCTCTGACAGACAGACGGACGGATGGATGGACGGACAGCGGAGGTTTAGTAATAGAGTCCCGTTGGTTACCCTTCGGGTACGAACCCTAAAAGGGCCGTAAGGCTTGTGTCACAATACGTAATGCTAAGTGCGTAGCGACTCGTAGCACCTCGTAGCGTCAAGCAACGCCTCATAGCACCGCGTAGCGTCAAGTAACGCCTCATAGCACCGCGTGGCGTCTAAACGCCTCGTAGCAACGCGTAGCGCATCTTTCTGTGTTTTCGAGAGTAGCACGACGTGGCACAAGAAATTTTTAAACTTTCTGCACTATGAATAGTATGAATCCATAGCAAACACGAAGGTGTTGTAAATTTTATTTATTATAGGATAACACAAGTGCTCATTTATGGGATATAATGTTAAACCGCGGATAATTTATTTATATGCAATCGTTTAAAGTTTTTCTTTTGGTGATCCATCTTACTATATCGTCGAGATGATGAATGGCATACATATACTTCTCCATATTGACATCGACACTAGCGTGTCGTGTAAATTGAGGCCCCCTGAACTTCATGTACCAACTAATAAGTTTTTGTTTAAATCAATCGTTTTTCAGTTTATTATGTTGTATCGGATGTACATATTATGTACTATGACTTCTCGTTCTCATATCGTAATAAGGCCTTATAATGACAAAAGAATATAGTGTAAGAATATAAGTGACCGCCCATTAGATACCAAGTTTCCTCCGTGCCTCGGAAAGTACGTTAAGCCGTTGGTCCCGGCTGTCATCTGTAGATCTATGACAGTTGTTACAGGTAGTCAGTGGCCCAGAAAGTCTGACAACCAGTCTTACCAAGGGGTATCGTATTACCCAGTGACTAACTAGTTTGTGGAGGTCAGATAAGCAGTCGCTCCATGTAAAATATTGGTATTCAGCTGCATCCGGTTAGACTGGAAGCCGACCCTAACATAGTTGGGAAAAGGCTAGGCAGATGATGAATGACAAAAGAATATACGATCACGCGAGTGAAACTGCGTGGCACAGCTAGTATATTATTTATCGTGTGGTGCGGCGTGGAGCGTAACCTGGTGTCAGAGTTTTTATGCCGCCCAAGGTCCTCTGACTTGGTTTTACATGCCGTCGAGAAATATCTCTCAAGCATGCTGGTTTCCTCACGATGTTATCCTTCACCGAAGCAAGTGATAATTATACAATACGCACATGAATCCGAAAAATCCGAGCTGCGTGTCTTGTGACATGCATGCATGACTTGGCAGTCCAACGATCGCACCACTGGCCTATCATTGCTTGCACCTAGTATGATATTTATACATCAAAATTTATTTGCTAGTGAAACTGCACTGATGTGTTGGTTCATCATCATCCTCATCATCATTTCAGCCGAAAGACGTCCACTGCTGGACATAGGCCTCCTCAATCGCACGCCATTCAACTCGATTTTCAGCAATTTTCACTATTAGGTATACTTCTGCCTAAACCTTCGGGGATTACAGGCGTAATGTTTTTATGAAGAACATTCATTCGTGTACGGCACAGTGTGGGTACAATTTTATTCCAACCATTCTTGTTCGACTTAGAAATTCCGTTCCCGCTTATTCCAAAGCCGAGACCGATCACACGGAAATGTAACCGGGTAAGTAGGTAACATGGGACCGGTTACCCGGGTAGGTAGAATATACCCGGGTAGGCAAAATCAGTTTCGAACGAGGGACTACTTCGGACCTGATGTTGCGTACGTAATTCGCTTTGTACTTATACTACACAGCAACATGTAAATATTAAACGTAGATGGAGGATTATGGAGTGTGAATTCGCCTTGTTATATTATATTTTGTATATATTTCTTGGCCAAATAACAGCAGCTGCTCGGTTCATCTTCATATTAAGCCGCGCTTGCCTAGGTTGGTCCGTGGATGGGTGATCAACGAGTTTCTTCCGTCCCTCGGAAAGCACGTTAAGCCGTTGGTATCCGTAACATTAACACAGCAACCTTCTAATTATTTATGTTACACCAACCGAGTGTTAGGGCGTCGGAATTAATATTTCAGGAGTTTAAAATAATGATAATAATTGATGATGGTTTTATGCAAATGTAAAACACGGTAATCCAATAGTAATAATTTGAAATCCAGAGCAGTCTCCTACTAAAGAATCGTAAGCTTTGACGATTTCCTGTAACTGCCAGTTTACAAACCAAAATAAAGTCCTTATTTATTCCTTCCGACGAAGGTAACTTCGCAGAAAGCTGCTGGCATGATATTATATGGCAAAGGAGCTTAAATCGACATTGTTATTTCAGAAATAGGATAACGTGGCAACTGACAACACTATTCTTGTTTCACAATACATTACTATTGAGTAGGGTTTACGGGTCTTATTTTTGGCAATTGGCGAAAATATAAACAGAATTGTTTATAACAATCAATGTGTTCAGAGGATTTAGGTAGCCTAGTTTAGTATTTCGCAAATAACTACAGGGTGCATTCAGCTCCTTATTTTAAATCATATTCCACTGGGATTTTTCTCCGGAAAATTTTGTTATTTTTTAAATTTTTATTTCAGTTACTAGTAGTACGCAGCATTCCATTTATGTAAATAATACGGCTAAAATAAAAAATCCAACAATGGATGTTAAAATACTCGAACAAACGACGCGTGAAATCAGCTGTTCACTTCCTAGTATCACTTATGCCAGGCGTCACCCAAATGATTGCCTAAATAAAAGCCTACTCTTGAAATTTTCAAACTCACATCAGAACAGAATTGTTGAATAGTTTATTTCTAAATTAACAACTTGAAGGATCTTGCTTCTCGAAATATCATGCTTCCGCGGAGAAACATGAAAGTAATAATTGGCAACACTGAACGCAATCTAATTAAAAGTTTGATACAGCAAAACTTTTAGAATTAAGGTAAACACAAATACTGCAGTGTTTCATATCTTGAATATGATACGCTAACTAATGTATTTAAAGCGATAATTGATTACTTTATTCCTATTAGTCTTATTTGGGAGGCAACAAATCGACTGCCTCATATCACAGGCTGAAGAAATCAGGCGTGCCTGTAGTACAACCGCATTTTGCTACATATATTTCAGTCCTGCGTCGACGGCAGGTCTACTGCCATCAATCGGGCAGAAACGCAGACTCGTTGCTGAAAAAATGCTACTGATAATATCATAACACCCTATAACACTTTGAAAACAAACTCTGCTACTTCGTACACGATAATCCCCTAGCTCTCACGAACATAATTATACAGGTGACTATTCAAAATGCACGAATAAACAATAAACAATTTGTCGCAAGTGACGTCACAATAACCACAAATAACTATTTTCTACACAAGTGTGCGTAAACACACGTTACATTGCTCCCGCACGGAATTTTGTAATTACCTCCCTGAGGTCTCAATACCGCACGAGAGACTCTAACGATCTACAATATTAATTAAGTTTTCAGTTATCTGAAAGATGAGATATTTTGCTGTAAGTTTAGTTTGTAAACTAGTTGTGTGTAGATGCGCAAGCGTGAAAACTTCAACTTAGAGCACAAGCTAGAAATCACTGAATCGGATTAAGTAGATTTCAAATTGTAAGCCAATTAATAAATAATCAGAGTTTTGTTTTTAAATATATTATCTCCTATACTATACTAATATTAAAAAGCTGAAGAGTTTGTGTGTTTGGTTGAACGCGCTAATCTCAGGAACTACTGGTTCGAATTACAATATTATTTTAGTGTTGGAAAAGACTATCTAACACTAAAAGAATATTGTAATTCGAACCAGTAGTTCCTGAGATTAGCGCATTTACCGAGGAAGGCTATAGACTATATAACATCACGCTACAACCAATAGGAGCCCAGCAAAAATAAAACAAGTCAGAGGCGGCGGGTAAAACCGCGGGGCACAGCTAGTACTTAATGTAAGCAAGAAAAGTATGTGAAAGCACTGAAAATCGAAATACAGGAAATGCCTAGTTCGTTGGCTACATCCATTTATTAGAGATTAATACTGGCAAACTATTTTCTGTAAAATATTGCTAAGTTTACACAGAATACAAGGTCTTCAAATGATGTTCTCAAATGCCAACCCACTCATAGCGACCCAAGTATGGTGATCAATTCTTCTTGTTTTTCTGTATGAGAAGTGACTTTTGCCGTTTTTCCGGTGTAGTAGGAACAAGCCAATTGCTATTAATTGAACTCATCACTATGACCCACTAAAAGGAAGTGAAGTCAGTTAGTAACCATAAATTCATTCAACTACAGGAGAATCAACAGCTTAAACAGAAGAATATCGATTGAATAAAGAAATACAAAGCCAATTACTTATTCTCTTCTCGGTTATAACGTAAATTAACCAGGCAAAATGCTCGTATCAAATTAATATACCTTATTTACTGGCAGTTTGGAAATTCGGCCATTTTGTGTGAAGTAGTCGACTGTCAGCTGGCCGTTTTGTTTGAACACTCGTGTTCTGCCAGTTGGGAACTGTTGGCGCCGAAGTATTGTATGGTTTGCAGAAAAGTTTGATAGTGAGCGGCCGTTTGTGCAAATAATGTTTAGTTTTAACTTGACTATTAAAATAGAGGCCATTTGAAAGGGCTTTGAAATTGAATTTAGTTGTATAAGTAAGAAAACAAGTAACTTGATTCTGACTAAACACTATTTTCAAAACTAACTACTAAAAAACTAACTCGAAAACTGGCTCTTATCGCACTACGATTAGGTTCAACCTGCAATGTATTTCACACTCGTGGTTTTTTCACGGTGTGGAAATAAAAATTTCCGCCTCGGCTGCAATAATAAAGCTTCCCCACTTATATAAAAATTACATTTTTTTTTTGACAAGCCATGTGCATGTCCTCTCCTCCCCTGTCCTCCTTTTTGATAACACGTTATATTCTTACGGAGGAAATTGCTGTCGAGGTTGACCGTAGTGAAGGTGGTGCGTCGATCTCATCTTGTTTGCGGGGCGAACATGGCCAGATATCGCACAAGATGGAGTGGTTTGGAAGGAGAAACGGAAGGCCCAGCAGTGGAAACACATGACAGGCTCAGAAAAAAAAAAAATTATGCAAATCGAAATCTTTTATGAAAAGTAGAAGTTGAAAGTGGCTATTAGTTACACGAACAACACCAAATTCGAATGATATAAAACAAAAGGTGGGTACCTTTGTTTTAAACAAACTAAAACTCATTACGCCCCACACAATCCTATTCCAAAACCTTTAATTAACAAATCCCTGTCGAACAAATCACGTCAGCACCAGGACACAATGCAGTCAATGACCCGTGCTAAAGGAACCTCAAGTCCTCATTAAGCTGGGGCTCAAAACATAGGCACAGAAGTTCTGCTTTACGCAGCGAGCGAAAACACACGCACATATGCACGCGCGACGAGGGGCGCGGGGCTGAATAATAACAGCCGATCGATGTTCAAGGTTAAACAACGCTTGCCGAGGTCTGTCAATGGATGGGTGACAATCCTTTATATCATGAGACCCTTTTCTGCCTCGGAATTTATTCCAACCTCGCCGTCGAGGTCCGTTGTGACGTGCCTGTTCACGCCCCCGACCCTTGCTCGAGTCAGCCCGCGATGCTGAGCCAGTAGTTTTAAATCAGCCCCTAAATAATGATCTCATTCAGATCTAGCCTGTCCCTTTGGTTCCCATCTCCAGCAACGCCCTAAGCCGAGGGTCGTACCCCACAGGCTTAGCGCTTAGTTAGTGCCCTTAGCGCTTTGTCGCTTAGTCTATAAGATTTTTGCCACTGGCTGAAAGTCTTACACTCAAGGCTTCTGCTCACCCGGACTATCTTGTGGGTACAAGATAGTCCGGTTGAGCAGAAGCCAGCCTCATAGACACTGGGCGAGATGGCATTAAAAAAAGAAAAGTGCCTCGGAAAGCACGTCCGGCAGTCGTTACGAGTAAAAAGCCAGAATGTGTGTCAACCAGCTGCATCCGGATAGACTGGATGCCGACCTTAACATAGTCGTGAACGGCTAGGCAGATGATGATATGGCATAGATAGACACACGTTTACGTTAATTGACCGCAAGCGCAACAGTGACTGGCATTCGTTTGGCATCGTTTGAGATGGTTGTGCGCCTGCGTTTATTTGTGCATGCGCCTGTTTTCACTTTTTGTTTAGCGTCAACCTTCTATACTTATCTATTTTGTGGCTGAAGGTACCTCATTGACGTCAGGTAACCCCTAGACAGGTAACTAATGAAATGGGGCAGCCCCATGTTTACGCAGCAGTCTGCTATAAAGGGTTATTCCGCCTATTGGTATATTGGACCTTTGTTTGGCCTGTACTTATTTCCGGGTTATGTTGGTAATTGCTGTTTGGTTGTCATTTTTGGTAGAATTTAAGTCAGCGAAGTCATTTTCATGGATAGCGGTTCTCGCTTGCCATCAGGTGGTAGAAACTTTGCCTTTTCACCACGGTCAACCTCGACAGCAATTTCCTCCGTAAGAATATAACGTGTTATCAAAATACGTACACTACACCAAAGTTAATAGTCGTAAGTACCACAGTATAACCAGTGTACATAGAAATAATGATTACATTTTAGAGTATTTTCTTGTTACGGAATCACTAGGCACAGAATAAATTCAGCATGTCGCAAAGTTTCGAAGAAAATGTTCAAGAAGCCAGTGAAACGGTAATAGTTAGACAAACCTTCAACGAATCAAAGCTTGCGTTCAACAGAATTATATTTAAGTTCCTATATAAACTTGTAATCATAGCTCATGGCTTAATAATAACAGTTACCCGGGTCGATCTTTGGTTGGTCCGTGGATGGGTGACCACCCATTACATACCGAGTTTCCTCCGTGCCTCGGAAAGCACGTTAACCCGTTTGTCCCGGCTGTCATTTGTAGATCATTGACAGTCGTTGCAGGTAGTCAGTGGCCTGAAAGTCTGACAACCATTCTTACCAAGGGGTATCGTAATATCCAGTACAAACTGGGTTGTGGGGGCCAGATAGGCAGCTCCATGTAAAATACTGGTATTCAATTGCATCCAGTTAGAATGGAAGCCGACCCCAATAGTTGGAAAAGGCTAGGCAGATGATGATGAGTTACTTAAACGGAGACGTGATAAGAAACCGGGATTCACTCGCCTTTAATAACGTCCATCAGGATGAACATCCATCATCCAGAGGATGAGAGCAACAATTTCCACCAACAAAATTTTATTAAGTTTTTACTGTTCCATACATTTTATTCCGAAACACCCAGTAGAATTAAAACCTTCACTAGGTTTTAATTAAAAATGGCAAAGTTTAAATAAAATGGGGAGTTCATGTTCGTTGCGTTTTATATTAGCACTAATTAAAAGTTTCCATGATTATTAATGTGGATAGACCGACCGCTTTAATGAGTCCTCCGCGTTGCCCCATCAAAGGCACATTAAGTCCACAAAGTCCTAACAATATCCCACAGGTTATTTGCTTTAAAATAACCTTAATCCACGTAGGTATTACGATACTAATTGCACCAATATGTGATCAACCTTCAGAATATTCAATTTGAATTGATACCTTCGCGAGGACTTATTAAAGCGGTCGGTCTATAGCTACAAGTCTAGAGAGAAGAGCGTAGGTCTAGATTACTAATAAAAGTAAGTTATAGAACTTAGTGAATTAAGGTAGCGAAGGTATCAGATGCTTGTGGGAAAACTTAGGAGTTATATGTGTAGATATTTGATTACTTTAGGTTTGTTCTTAATAGCAGTAAGTGCTAGGCGATGGTATCAGTCTTCTTTCGAGGTAATCCTAAGCTATACATACAAACATAACATCACGCCTGTAATCCCCAAAGGGTTAGGCAGAGGTGTACCTAATAGTACCTACACCCATATTTCTCCAGTTATGTTTTTCAGTCCCATGTAATAGAGGGCGAGCCTGTTGCCATCAATATGGCAGAAATTGAGACTCTGTAGCAGCTACTGAGAAATTTCTAATGGAAAAACCCATTAAAAATTTGCAGAACCCGGGATTCGAACCCAAGACCGCATGCTCAGCAGCCGCGATTGCGACCACTAGACCAGCGAAGCAGTCCAAAGCTATAATATTTAAATGACCCCAATTCTACAGCCTTAAAAACATTTCACACTTTTTTTATTCTTTAAAAACTTTTTTAGTTCAGACGACCACTTTTTTGAGTCTGTTAATAAAATCAGCATTTATATTCACAAAGAATTTGCCCCTGTTCTCTTGAAGTTTGTGGATCCAGTCGAATCAATTAGAAGGCAATAATTGAAATAACTTTGTTCTTGGAGCGACTACAAAGTCGAAGTGTCCATGCTGTCGTTTCGGGATACTAACTCGGAAGTCCGTTATGCAATTTAAATTGATTTAATTAGGATGTTTGAAACTTAAGTTTGTTCTGTTATATAGGGCGATTTAGGTAAGTACAATAAGTACATTTTTTTTAGATAATAGTGATCGACCAGTCTTACCAAAGGATATCGTATTACTGAGTTCTAACTGGGTTGTGGAGGTCGGATAGGCAGTCGCTCCATGTAAATTACTCTAGATATTCAGCTGCATCCGGTTATAATGGACGCCGACCCCAGAATAGCACAACAACACACCATTAACATAGCAACCACCACCACCACCATTAACATTAGTTTTTTAAGCACATTGTTACTAAAAAAATATTGACCTACTCTGAAATAAATGTTTATATCAGACTAGGTCCATATTTTCATATTTCATAATTATGTAGATGAGGTTGATTTGTGTTCGACTGGACTAAGATATACTGCTACTTTTGGTTAATTAGTCCACCTATTGACTAAATTAATCTGAAGAACGCATGAACGAGATCTCTAAACGTTCTTTAGCGTGTGTTTTGGCTTAGTCATATTCCCGTTTCTACTGTAGTTACGACAGTTGTGCGAAAATGACAGAAATCACGCTTAGACAAAATAAAAACCTACATACGCGCTAAGTCATGTTTATAATGGGTGTAAAAATATCCTTAACGAAGCCGAAAGGTACTCGTTCTTCCCGTCACTGCGATCATTCTTTTGTTCTAGCTGGACCATACCTTCTAGCTACGGAGATATTGGGGGTCAAGTTCCAAGTTTTTTTTTTAAATACCAGTTTTTAAAGTTATAGCTTTACTTTAAATTCCTCCACGACCCCTGTAATATTCAATGCATCCATCAGCACAGTGTTCTGAGTGCGTAACATTGCGTCCTACCGTAAAACGTGATTTTTTATCCCAAAAAAAGTCATTTCCTAACCAAATTTTTTGCGTAGAGAACGCTTGGTTGCCAGCTTCGTGAAGGGTCTGCTTAAACCTTGTAGATATTGGCCTTAGAGGAATATTTATTTAACTGAAACTTGCCACTACCGAAAACTCAAGAAAACAATTTGCTGACTTTAATATAAACATTTCTATTACTTTCCAAAGTTTATATAACCGTAAAGATACTCTATAAATAATGTAAGCACAGCATGTGACGTCTAATTTACTTTTACGAGTATATACCGAAAGTGCTTAGGTCAGGAATGCGCCCGCGTCTTCAATTGTCAGCACCCATCGGGGTCGAATTCCTGCGACCAAAACAACCGTATCGTACCGTGTTTATATTGGAGTAATGTGTTATTTGAACTGCAATGGAATTAATTGGAATGTAAAGTGGATAGGCTGGAGGTTACACAAATATTACAGATAGTTTTAGTATGTTACAATGTTTTGTGTCGTGTCGCTCGAACTAACATGCTAATATTTCATTAGAAAAACATTATCAGTACCCCTTATTAATTTAAATTACTTATTTATTTTTTAAAATTATACGTTACAATTGGGTAGTTAGTGGCCCAAAAAGTCTGACAACCAGTCTTACCAAGGGGCATCGTATTACCCAGTAATAACTGGGTTGTGGAGGTCTCATAGGCAGTCGCTCCATGTAAAATACTGGTATTCAGCTGCATCCGGTTAGACTGGTAGCCGACCCCAGTACCGGGTGTAAACAGACCCTTCACAACTTTACGCAAAAATTATTGCTGGGAATCGACTTTGTTTTTTGGGGTGAAAAATCACGTTTTACGGTAGGACTCGATGGAAATCACTCATAGCATTATGCTGATGAATGGATTGAGTAGTACGAGGGTGGAGGTGTGTAAAGTAAAAATCTTACATTAAAAACATGTATTTGAAAAAATAACTTGTGAAAAAGTTGAAACTTCGACCCCCAATATCTCCGTACCTAGAAGGTTTCCAGGTATGGTCTTGAACAAAAAAATGATCGCAGTGACGGGAAGAATAAGTGCCTTTCGTTTATGTTAAGAGTCTATTTACACCCTTTACAGTTGGGAAAAGGCTAGACAGGTGATGACGTTACAATTGCAACACATACAAAGAATACCTACTGATAATGATACTATACGATACGATACTATACTGTCAGCCTGCGTCATCCCACTGCTGGGCAAAGGCCTCTCCCCACGACTTCCAGTTGTTTCGATGCAGGGCCAATGTGGACCACTAGTCGTTGGATTTATCCAGAACAAGAATACCTACATTTTAAAATTAATATTATTAATTTAATTTGGTTAAATGATGAAGAAAGTAAATCCTCCATCATGTATTTATTACCTTCGTCTGTGAAAACTGTTTTAAAAACTTATAGCACTCCTTCGTAACATTAATGAAAGTATCAAGATCTACAAAATAATATCGCTCTACCTCAAGAGCAGCGGTGGCCCAGTGGTGGAGACCCCGACTTACGAGGAGTAAGTCGTGGGTTCGAACCCAGCCAGGCGCATTACTTTGTGTAAGTTATTTCATCACCACTGCTCTCAAAACGGTGAAGGAAAACATCGTGAGGAAACCGGCATGTCCTAGAACCAAACATTCGAAGACATGTGACATCTACCAACCCGCACTTAGCCCGCGTTGTGGATTATAGCCCATTCCCTCTCATAGAGAGGAGGCCTGCGTCCCAGCAGTGGGAACATTAATAGGCTGATTATGCTTTTATGCTACCTTAATATCTATCTTCGATCCTATTACAAAATGGCGCATTGAAGTTTCAAAACCTAATCCTGCTAACTTACGACGTCCACCTAACGTATTACCTTGCAATATGAAAATGAATCCCTATAAAATGTTATGACCGATCGTCTGTCATTGGAAATTCAATCTAAATTCCAGTAGGTAAGATGCATATTGCTTTGGAGCAATTAAATTGCAGTTATAAGCCCGTTAAGGGATATGACGGAGTCATCAATTACTATTTGATAGCGATTGAACTTGAATTGAAAATAGACGTCAGTTTTAAAATCGCTTTTGTTAATGGAAAACTTGTGTTGTACCGGTATTTACTCAATCATACGATACAATGTAATCAAAAACTATTCTTTAACTTCGAGAAAGTTATAGAAAAGAATTGGACATGAGACTGAAGAGCGTTAACGTCTTACGGCATTTCATACAAACTGTCAAGTGATTTTTTTCTGCTTTTAAGCTTTCGGGAAAACATAAGCGTGAGGTTTATGTCTTATATTACGTCATATTACAATGTCGCAATCGCGACTGCTGAACATGAGGTCCTGGGTTCGATTCCCGGGTCGGGATAATTGTTATTGGGTTTTTCCATCAGGAATTTTTCAGTAGCAGTCACGGAGTCTGGATTTGTGCCCGGTTGATGGCAATAGGCTCGCCCCTATTTCATGGGACTTATACATAACTGGCGAAATGTAGGTGTACTAATAGGTACACCTCTGCCTAACCCTTCGGGGATTACAGGCGTATTGTTACTTTATGTCATATTACACGAAAATTTCACAGATGAATTTTAATGAGTTAACGTTCTGCAAACAGTCTGCTTTACGGCATTCAATCAGAAAGGTACGTCTTTGAAATTATTGAATAACCTCGTAAATAAAAACTATAGGCATTCTTTTTTAGTTTATGACGCTGTCAAATCGCTCGTACGCACTCACTGGACAGTTAAATATCATAAATAAAGGGTGTGAAAAGACTCTTAACGAAGCCGAGGGCACTTGTTTTTCCCATCATTGCGATAATTTTTTTGTTATTTTAAGATTTTTACTTTAAGCACTCCATAACAATCTATCCAGCAGCACAATGTTTTGAGTGCGTTACATTGAGTCCTACCGTGAAACGTGATTTTTCACCACAAAAAAAAAGTCGTTTGCTAGCTATAATTTTTGCTTGGTGTTACTTAGTTTGCTGTACAGAATGCTTGGTTGACGGCTTCGTGAAGGGTCCGTTTACACCCTGTATGTAAAAAACATTTTGCCAGTAATTAAAACCGCAGTATGAAATACGTATGACAGTTCCGACCGCTCGATTTAAAAATGGCCGCCCCGCATATCATCTGAATTTAATTTAAGCTGGGTATGAAATGCCAACCACATTTATTGGTATTGTAAAGTATTGGATACTTGTTTATTGAAATTAATAGCATTCTGAGAATAAATTCCAATGTGATGTGGTTTTTATTTTGCTTGTGAACTTGAACTTATTTATAAGAAAAGATTAATTTTCATTAAAAAAATTATCGGGCATATGCTACTGAAAAGGATCACAAAAAAAAACTACAAAGCTAATAAGTTTCAAAGGAAAAGCCAAAGATAAACAAAAGATAAGATAAGATTGTTAAAATAGTAGAAACCGGTTAAAAGTAGTTTTGATTGATTTTCCGTTTTGTCTATGACAAATTAATTTCATATGGCAATACTGCATGAATTGTTTTCATAGAGAAGTTAATTGAACTCAGTAATTGCCATAGCGTGTTAGAAATAACAATGATAATTACTTTTTAACTAGGTAAGTACTTTGAAAATCGGGGTGCATTAAAAGCGCTTCCATGAGTGAAGATAATTAAGTGCGCTTGGTGAGTTCTGGGTAGTCAGCACACTTTTAATGTGCTGACTGGCAGGCTAATCTGTGGTATGGGCTATTCTCGAATAGTGAGAGTCAAAATGGCGGGTGTACCATAGCGAATGAAATTATACCAATTACCAAACAAATGTACGTAAAACCTACTATTCTGTACCCAGGTCTAAAAAATCTGTACCTTCTTCAGAACGAAATTATTTCGAAATTAAGGTACACCCGCCAATTTGACTCTCACCTCGAATAACCTGGCTGACAAGCAAAGCAGAGGTTAAAAACTAATTTTCGTTTATAAATTAAATAATTAATTGCTTAGCAGCATAGAACAATACGCTAATCCAGAAACAATCAGATTCTCTATATTCTGTCATAGACTACAACATACTCGTATGTGCGTGTACTTACAAATGAATGGGCAATCAATGATTTTATAAATCGAAAAGAGGTAGATGTCGCACTAGCGCGCGCAAATTTTTGCAGACAAATTCAGACAATTGTCGTAATTTAAGTACTTCAAGCTCAATAGCTATCTCTTTCTGTATCATACGTTCCGTATTATCTGTCGCAGTCGTAACAACGGAACGATATTTGAGCGCCACCAGTATGAACGTAGCGTATCTTTCTTTATAATATTATTGGGTACCTATATAATAATGTTGCTAAACGAAGTAGAAGACGAAAGAAACGTCGGATGGACTTTATAAATGGGGATACATGGTTAGAAAGCGGACTGCTAGTGAGATGACGACTTACGTCGACTCCAAATAAAGTAGACTAAGGGCAAGAGAATCATTCAGTTGTAAGTGTTAGTTAAAACGGGCATCAAAGGTTGCCTATATACGCGTTCAGGGTGGTGTTGAGTCTTCCTCGTCAGTGCAGCGCCTCGGGCATGATCGCGGAGACGCGCACCGACTGCTTTCACGCGACGATGCGCAAAGTGCGGGGCATCGACAACACCGTTCTGGCGATGATTGACTCACTGGATTGCCCTATTTTTTTTTTTTTTCGGATGGGAAATCTTCAAATGACCCCCCCCGCTCTGGGCGGAGCGGAAGGGAGTGTCAGACTTGTACTGACTAAAACCATGTTCCTTCTTTGCCCTTTGTGTTCCAGGGCCACGGTATCTCTTTCGAACAGTCCCGCAGCCCTGGGCTGGATTGCCCTTATATCCGGCAATGCTGTAGCAGACATATTACCTTGTGTGTTCGTTTTTGTCTATGCTTGTTATCCTGTCTGTATCCTTTTATGTATCTGTTTGTGTATAAGTCTTGTTACTTGAATTAAACTAATTCTATTTTTTTATTTTTTATATTGTTGGCCTAACCACAAACAATAGCAATTAACAATTGTTATACTCCAACACTAATCACGGCCATATATGCTCAGACCTGTGGGTGCCAGCCATGCACTTAGGGTTCCCATACATCTGGATTTGAGAAAAAAAAAAAAATTATATCGGACTTTTTGGCTCCATGCCCTTGAAATTTGTCCATGCTTTTCTAGCTGAGGATATTTTTCCAGTTGAGTTAATTAAAAAAGAAAGATCAAGAGGTAAAATGTCTCCTTTTTTTTGCAAGTGACCGGTTTTTTGTCAGAACTGTTAAAATTTCGGATCGGTAACCCTACATGAGCTTGCATGTCGCGATGCGGTCGCATGCAGTCAAATAGCTGCCTGCAGCCACGTTGATTGCGTGGGGCTTTTGATATAAATGAAATAAAGAAACTTGGTGCGCCTCCAAAGGCTGGGTTCTGTTACTGTGGGGTTTTCCAGAACCACGACGTTAAATAGGTACTTTATGATATTTGGAGCACACATAAAAAAATACGAATAACGAGTCGTATTGCAAAAGAAATGGTATAATTCTGGTACTCGGCAGCACCCGGCTAGACTGGAAACTGACCCCAACATAGTTAGGAAAAATGCTAGGCTAGGATGATTGCAAAAGAAATTACAAAACATGGTGTTGTCAGTATTATCCTTGATTATTTTATTTTATGTATTATGTTATATTTAATAATATATTTTTTTTTAAATGTAATTGATGTGTAAATTAAATTAAATTACTTATTTTGGTATTTTAAATAATTACTTTTTTTTTTTTACTTTTTAATTGCATTATTATGTATTTTGATTTTGTATATGATAATGAATGTTTTTATGTTTTGTCAATTTTGTGTGTGACATTTTTGGATATCATTTGTCTGACTTAATAAATTAATTGAATTAAAAAATGTTTTTCCTGGCGTACCTAAACAGTTTTTGTCAAATAAAGGCGGATGAGAAAAATCTCAAATTCCACTCATGGCTACGTTGCAGCCATTTGTAATGCGCGTTAATTTTTAAAAAGTTTTCCGAAAACTGTCTCTAACTGCTGGCATTATTTTTTCATATCAACAGCTGAGCTAAAAGGTTTTACCTAGTCCACCAGATACAATACCCGTCTGATCGGAGGACTGTCTCTCGCTTTTCTATGGAGTAATAAAGAATTGTACACCCTGTTTTTCATTCTCTGGTGACCCCGACGTGATATAAACAAGACAACATCATAAACTGTCAACATTTCCGACCGTGATCGAATCTCCGCGGGAAAAACATTTACTGTCATCGTCGATTTCCTAGCAATGTGCGCCGTACAAAAATGTAGGGAAATGAAACGTTTGAAATAACTGGCGGGACATAACTTATTTTCCGTTCAAAATGGCGACGCATTTCCGCCGTCACGTTAGGGAATATTTTGTTGAATGTAATGCCTTTATATGCTGCGTGAGTATCTGAGTTTATTTCTGAGAGGTTTCTCCTGCATATTTCATGTTTTGGTACTACGGATTGTTAGAGGAGGTTCAATATTTTTTATTAAAAGCAAAGTTGATAAAAGTAGTATTGAAGAAAGTTTTGTAGTAATATTGACTTCTGTTTAGTAAGATGGAATAGTTATAAATACTACGGTACAACTAGATTGTGAGGGTCCGATAGGCAGTCGCTCCATGTAAAATTCGGGTACTCGGTTGCACTCAGTTAGTTAGACTAAAAGCCGACCCTAGCATAGTTGGCGAAATCTAGGTAGACGATGACAAAAGTATAAATAGTTTAGCATTTTGAAACAATAATTACGATATAGGTTAAATTGAGAACAAACGTATTGTTTACGAGAAACATATTCTTAAAACATACTCTTTTTAAGAAATTACCACAAATCTCACCATGTTGGACTTAACAAAGTTGTCCTGAACGCGAATTGTATTCCGGACCCTCAGATACAAGTTCGTAAAAGGGATAATACACACGCGACGTTATTGGAAATCTTGTGTGGCGAAGTGTGAGGAATACAAAATATTGGAGAAGAAACGATGAACACACATACTTATAAAATCTCTTTTATTTCACCATATTGAGAGGAATAGTATAAGTACTCGAGATCGACTCAAATATCCGAAAAATAACCCTGAAAATCAAATGGACATACCACATTTATGTATAGTAATGGTAACCATCGTAGTTTGAACTAAATGTCACACTTACTTAGACAATACAACTGGAAAGTGGGCTAGGATTCTTTCAAACTATCATGAATCCTGATAGTTTGATAGAATCCTTATTTCAGAAAATAAGAAACCTTTAAAAAAAATTCATTAATGTGTCCATGTTTAGATAGGAAGACGATTTTAACGGACTGAAATTCCAGCCGAGCAATGTACTTGATGGAATGGCTTGCGAACCCAAGCATATCAAGGTTGTACTCGTTTGTGTATAGACAACAGGCTCATTATTCCATCAGGGGCAATCGTTCCGAATTGAACCCAACTAAGAGGCAATAAGCAATAATCAATAGGCTATTTATATGGGAGATTTGGGCAATAAATACTTGATGATGTAAAGGACGTCATATTCGTTCGAATATGAAGAATTGGGGGCAACTATGTTGTGTATAAGGTTTCAATGTTAAACAGTAAAGGATTTAACGAGGAAGAAAACAAAAAAAGTGTCACAATCTCGAAAATTACAAAAAGCAACGTTTGCTTTTGGGTTTAAGGATTCCTGGAAACTGAGCATGTAATCTTAAATGACTCCATAAGACAAGAAGTACCCTAACAAAGTCTTGACATTCTATTAGAAAATTCACCGTCTGTTACAATGTTCTATTTCTGATGACCCCTTTAATTAAGTACAATAAATTATGTAAAGGATAACACTCACATTCCGTTAAGAGATACATATCAAATTTTCTGTCTGTCAAGTCAAAATTCCAAGACAGGAATTCTTTCAAACATAGAAAAGGTCTTACTAAATATATTACTTATTCAAATTCTTTGAATTTATTAAAAGAGTGATGACGGAGACCCCGTGACAGCTGTCAGATAGAATGTTAATGATGAAAAGGTGACTAACAGGATTTAGCTGTACAGATGTACAGCCAATATTGGATGAATCTGATTTAATCTCGACGTTAATACTTCACGAAGTCTCCTAACATTGGAAGTACTTTCGTGGAACTGAGACAGTAGTGGAAAGATTCGTTTTTACCGAGCTACAAGTTTTTTGGAGACACAAGACAGAACTTTACATTATGACCATTTTAAGTGTGCAGTTGAAGATGGCGTTGCTTGTAAAGAAAATTTGCATCGATATGTCAAACTACAGAAACGGAAAAATTCGGAACTAAAATAAATGTACCGACATTTATTTTAGTTCTGTATTTTGCCGCCTGCATAGATAAGTTGGTTCAAGAGTACAAGTATTGTTTAGGAGTTTTGTAAGATTCGCAGCTTTTAGCAATGGAATTATTTGAGAGGTGGGTAGGTCCATAAAGTAATAATTATAGGTACCGCCCAATAAAAAAACTTTTGTTGTTGTTTCAATTATAGGGTAAATAATCGATTCGATTTTTTAATTGAAACGGAACTGCACTGATCTTGGTGTTGTTAAAAGTTTATGACAGTCCAAATTGACTAAGTGGTGAATCGTCCATCTTTAGTGGGTCATGCAAGAGTTTTGGTAATAAGTTGATTTATTGTAACGAGAGAAAATTTTAATTGCTCTCGCTATTGAAAGTTAGGTGCTCCAGCAGGTTTTGAAATTGTGCCAAAAATTGGTTTCACCTTTTACCCGTCTCAATGCTATTAGGATATAATGTACTAGTGTATGAACTATGATTTGGACGTAGCCATTTGCATTTTTCAACTCTTCGAACAGCTTGTTAGTTCAACTTTTAAGAACTAAGTGGTACTATGGAAATAGTTAAGTATAAGTCACGTTACGTATGTGAGCCTTAGCGATCGAACTATTTCATAACTAACACATACTCCACGTCCTATCCTGCCCTCTGAACACCAAAACATTCAACCGCAGTGATCTTTGCACTGCCACCGATGACGCTGAGGAAGTGGCGAAGTTCTGGTCCAACAAAATATAAAATACTGTCATATCAGCGCAGCGTCACACAGAAGAAGATTAGAAAGAGAACACAGAACGCACGGGTGATATGGGAACATTCTCAAACAGACACGAAAACAGAAGAGTTTAATAGGTAGAAGCGAATTAGTTAATTGCTAAGTAAAAGCCTAGCAGGTCGAAAAATAAACTCTGTAAGGTTCGATTTATACAGAAACAGCGTAAAGTGAAGGTGCAGCGCAGGCATGATGCCAAATTTTCATACAAAATGTACGTAGTCAACGTGTCGTGAATTACACTCAAGCGGAGCGTCGCAGGCATGCCGTTCTTTCGTTTCCTTATAAATTCTACGCCTGCGCTGCGCCTGCGCCGAGCCTTTACCTTACACCAAAATTTCCTCCCTTTTTTGCAACTGACAAAAATATCACAAGCAACACAGATCGATGTCATCCAACGCAAACATTATGCAAAACGACAATATTTGATCAAATCAGGGATCTGTAACTTAAAATAAACGGGTGGGGTTGTCAACATTTTATGTTTGAGTAAACGTCAATATTGACTAAGAAAATATTGGGAGAGAAAACTTTGCGCGGGATTTCCGACTGTGTGTGGAGTGCTTTATGCTATTTATATATTTTAATAGCAATTTGACGTCAGAGTAGTCCTAGATTTTTTGCTAGCAGAGCTTTTAATAGAGCCATTTGTAAAAGGATTTGTATGTGGATAGCGGGATATCACACATTTTTTGTGCCATAAGATTGTGTTATTGGGTTTTTCTATTAGAAATTTCTCTGTAGCAGCCACGGAGTCTGGATTTGTCCCCAGCTGATGGCAATAAGCTTGCCCCCTTTTACTTTTGCCTTAAAAAATAATCGGCGAAGTATGGATGTACTATTAGGTACACCTTTGCCTAACCCTTCGGGGATTACAGGCGTGATGTTATGTATGTACAATTGTGTAAAAAGGAATGGACCCAGATGATAGATAAAAGAGACAAATTGTCTATGATGTCTGCACGCTTAGCATTGTATTTTTTAATCTATATGTTACAGTTATGTACCCATAGAGAGCATATGCACCAAGGTAGATGGAAAATAGGTTACTACATAAAAGCCCAGTTTTGCCTACAAAACAAATGGCTGGTGATCTTGATATCAGTCATGTAACTGGCCTCTATAGGACGTGCTAATGCACGTTTATCAAAAAACAGACAATGTCCATAGGAAGTAGGAATCAGGCTGAAATCAGGTGGACCGTCGCTCTGTTTGACAAACTACACCCGACTTACAAATTAGGTACAGCAGGTAGAGGATATACTGTGCTAAAAACATGAAACTTCCAACTAGTAAGTAAATTTTGCACGTTAAAAGCTAAACCGAATTACAGTCCACAACTCCACAGTTCACTATAGAACATAAAGTCTATTCAAGTCATTGTTTCCAACAGATGTTATTTCCATTCAAATGAATATCAAATTTACGAGCGTGAAAATTAAGTTGATTGTAGAATGACTATTGCAAATGCGACAAAACCATAGAAAAATTAAAGAAGTATTGAAACGCAAACTGAATGTGTGGTTAATAAAGTTGTTTTTCCAGAACACATATTTGTTTACATGTTCAGAAACTTAAACACGGATATACTTTAAATGTTTGTTTATTTGTAAGCCGGTAGGGGAGGCGTGCACTAAGCACTTCAATTTGTCCGTGCGTGGACGTCATGGCGTCCAATTTAACATGGCCGCGTGGACGGGACGCAAATTATGTTCCGTTGGGTACAGCGATGCACACAAGTTGCTTTCATGATCATAATGGAGATTGAATGTTAAACGGTTTAACGTGCTTTCAGAGTTATTTCTTACTAGCTATTGCCCGCGGCTTCGCTCGCGTTAATTTAGAATTTGACAATTAATTCGGGTTGTAATCTGGTTAATCAGAATTTGAAAGACACGTGGCGCCATCTGTTATCATAAAAACGTTATTGTATTTTTCCTCGGGACCAGTACTTTTTTTCGGGATGATGTCCGTTTCTGTACACCTGACAACGTATATGCAAAATTTCAGGATTATCGGTTCAGTGGTTTAGGCGTGAAAAGGTAACAAACAAACTTACAAAAGTAAGTGCACCTGTGCCTGCGCATACATTTGCGCACTATAATACCCCCGCGTCGACGGCTATTCTCCGCTGAGGTTGGCCGCCGATACCGAAATGCGGTCAGGAGGAGTTTTATAAGTGTGCCATGAGCTAAGTAAGTTTCAATACCAACCTGGCTAGAAGCGACGCATCCAGCGTCTGCGGTTGCCGCGCGTCTACGACGATGACGTGCGGCTGCTTGGCGTCGGAGTCGCGTCGCAGCGCTTCCAGCGCGTCGCGAGCGCTCCGCACCGAGCGTGCCTCGCCGCCCGCCCGCGCGACAGCGCCGCACGCCGCCGCGCACACGCGCGACTGTCGCTCCGGGAACACGCATAGTAACTGCCAGGAAACAATACAAATGATATAAACAAACAATAGGAAATTATAGCTTGTGCATAAATTATGACACATTTGTTACAATGGCACGTGGAATAATATATTGGAGTAACCGTTATGACTATTGTTGATATCAAAGACCACCGAAATGGGGTCCAATTGCACTACAACATACTCAATAAATGGTTTATGACATTTTCCTATTCCTGTCGATAGTTTAGGAAACGATATAGACAGATTGATGATTTAAATAAGTATGTACATTTATAGTGTTAAACGCATTGAGTGAGAAATGGAGTCAAATGTGTCTTAAAATTGGCTAAATTTTTATTATTAATTTAATTACGAATTAAAACTTTACGATGTTCCATAGTTCATGGTAACATCCTTTGATCTTCAAACAACTCTCTAATAGGCTTTTCTTTCTTTGTGCCTTTTGTTTCACTTTCAGTCCCGAACGAACCTCACCGGCAGCCATTGTTTTGAATCTATTCTCATTCGCTCACCAACACAGGCCGTTCATTCAATGAACGATTTCTTCAGTCATGGCGTATTTTCAGTGTATTGGGGTTGTCAGAATAGGCCTTCAGGAGCCTATTGTTAGGAACCGACAATGTGCCATGATGTACGTACAGGTAAACTGTTTGTTTTTTAGGTAAAAAGATTTTTTTTGTCATTATATTGGCAATAATAAATTTTATCAGCGCATACTTAAGAGAGCCAATTGTCGGTTACTTACTACTTAAAAAACACTCATTAAATTGTTTAAAAGTTGGTGTAAACTGCGAGTTAGTGGTCTGTATACCAAATAGCTTGTTTGAATACAACTCAATAAACGTATTTACTGGTGTTATGGTTTGTTTGTCTGTCGTTATGTAAAAAGCAAAAAGTCAGAGAAAAATCAACACAGGAAAATAAAAAAAATTGCTTAGCAAATTGACAACCGACTTTAATTGTCCGTGTACTTTAGCCAACTTATCTGTGTATCCGGGAAAACACAGAAGTAAAATAAATGTACCAAGTTTGATATATCGATGCGTTCTTTCTTGTCAAGCAACGTCATCTTGATCTGCACACTTGAAGTGGTAATTCTGTATATTAAAAGTGCAACTGTCAGTCTTTGACAGTTTGATGAAACAACTATGTCAAGACATACTTTATTCAGATACTTCTGTGGCTGTATTTATGAAGTTCTGTTCCATCCAATAACTTAGTCCAAGGATGACGGTATTAATTAATATGCTGGGGTTGAAAATGTCATTAGAGTGACATAAATCAATTAGAAAGGTCGAATCTACCGAGATCACGTTTTGGGAGAGAAATGTCTTGGTCCCTATTAATAATTCGATAATTTTGACAACTCTTAAGATGGTTTGTTGGTTATCTAGTTTTTATACCTGCCTATACTCGTGTGATACGGAGGAATGAGGAAGACATCTTGATGATTGTTTTGAGTATGAATGTGAAGCGACAAACGCAAAAGAAGATAAAAAAACCTACGGCTGAACTGTGTGAATGATATGGCTAGAAGTGGGTGACTTCTGAGATAGCGCCTTATGCTCCTTTCGGAACGGACGGAAAAGGATAGGAGCATGGAAAATACAATTCCGTGCTGATAGATGAGGTTCAACCCTAATATAGACGTTTGAAAGAGGAAGATATGATGTGCAAAATTGGGATAATTTCAGGACAATGGTGATAGTAGTTAATACCTATACAAAATATTATATAATAATATGAATAAAATTGAAGTGTCTGTTTGTAATTTCAAAATAACAGATTTTTATTGAATGCATAAGAAAGAATATGCGGTACTTACAATTTCTTTTTTTTAATAATTTTTTGTCTGTCTGTCTGTTTGTTGCGGCTAATCTCCGAAACGGCTGGATCGATTTTGACGGGATTTTTACTGGTAGATAGCCGGTGTTATAAGAAGTAACTTAGGCTACTTTTATTTTAGGAAATGGATAAGGGTTCAATGAAAAAAAGTTAAAACCCTTAAAATCTTAAGAAAATTCAAATAGGGAAGTAATATTTTTATAATAATTTCACGTGAACGAAGGTCGCGGGGCACGCGGGGGGGAGCTATATGTAATATAACTGAAATTATATGAGGCCTTAAAGTACTTCAAGTGAACGACGTGCTTGGTTAAGCCCAACAGTCTTTTCGTGATAACCCATTGTTTTCCTAGGCAACAGGTACTTAATAAAATAAAATGAACATCAGGCAATGTTTAAAGTGTCTTCTAGTTTAGTACTTCAGTCTAAAGGTACATAAAAAGTCTTTGCTAACAAAAGGTGGTGTAAAAGCGATTTATTCCTGCTATTCAAAATCGATATACAGAGACCGGTAAAGAAGTGTAAGAATAGGAAATAAACGAACATTGAATAGAGTTGTAATTTTCAAAAGACATCTTTTATAAAGAAGATATTATGCTAGATTTTTATGTACCTTTAAGAACCTTACAAAGACGCAATTCGCGGTACGATTTTTAAATATTTCACTACTCGCCCGCGACTTTGTCCAGAAAAATTGTGATAATTTGGCTAATACGCATGATATAAATATAATTTATAGCCTATAGCACCCAGGAATAATGTAGCTTTCTGCAACTGATAGAAGTTTTCGAATTGGATTATTAGTTCCGGAGATTACCCCCTACATACAAACCAACCATCATCATCTGCCTAGCCTTTTCCCACCTATGTTGGGGTCGGCTTCCAGTCTAACCGGATGCAGCTGTATACCAGTATTTTACATGGAGCGACTGCCTATCTGACCTACACAACCCAGTACTGGGTAATACGATACCCCTTGGTAAGTCTGGTTGTCAGACTTTTTGGGCCACTGACTACCTGTAACGACTGTCAAAGATCTACAAATGACCGCCGGGACCAACGTCTTAACGTGCTTTCCGAGGCACGGAGGAAACTCGGTATGTAATGGGTGGTCACCCATCCACAGATCAACCTAGGCAAGCACGGCTTAACCTTATGATCGACCCGAGCGGCTGTAATTATTTAGCCAAGAGCTCCTCACTTACAAACCAACAAACCTTTTTATAATATACTAGCGACCCGCCCCGGCTTGGCACGGGTGCAATATATATATAAACCTTCCTCTTGAATCACTCTATCTATTACTGAAAACCGAATCAAAATCTATTGCGTAGTTTTAAAGATCTAAGCATACAAAGGGACAGACAACGGGAAGCGACTTTGTTTTATACTATGTAGTGATTATTAGTACTCGTAGAGTATACAGTATAGATTTGCAAACAGTAGATTCAAGATTCAAGATTCTTTATTTTGCATGAAATATGGTACATGATGGTCTTATAAAATAAAAGGTTTCACACATTTCGCCGACTTCCTTCAGCATGCAAACTTAAAATTTAAATACCTAACACAATGTACTCTTGGTTTAGGTACCTAGTACTAGTTAAAAATTTTACAAAATGTAATAAAATTAGAAAAAAAAATAAAATAACAAATCAAAACATAAAATAAAAATAAGAACAAAGTAGGTAAAAGAAAAACAAGTAGGTAGACAACAATGACATGTAGCTAGCAAAGGCATATTATTATTTCTCAAAATATTTTTTGCGTGAACGTAACGAGTAATCGTTACGAATATTATCATCCAAATAAATGAGCTTATTAATCCTTTTCGTTACGAAAAAAGTGTGAACGCTAATTTTTACAAAGAAAAAAACATGTAAGTACGTTTATAGTAACGAGTGCAGTTTACGCAATTCCAAAACACTACACAAAAAGAAGGCAGCTCACAAAGGTGGCCATTTTGTACTTTTAGTCCAATTAAAAGGCACCGCATCCCGTGTTACCACAGATTGTGTTAAAATATTTTAATTAACGGTGTTGCCAGTGTTAATTGCTAATGGCAGTTGGTAACACTGCTCCGTTTTACAGTCTGCACTATAAAGGGAATATTATTACAACGAGCTTGTAAAGATTCAGCGAAGCGTTTTTGTTTTATTTTGTTATGGTTCCGCATGTAATTTGTAGAACTGGGATTTAGTGTTCCAACTTTTTTTTATTTTTCCTATTATTTTTCAGAACTTGAACGAAAACTGTTCAACATAATATAATAAAATTGATAAAGGGAATATTGTTGAAGCGAGCTTATAAAAATCAGCGAAGTTATGTTTAACTTTGTTTAGTTTTTCATATTATTATTTCTCAAAATAGTTTTTAGCGTGAACGTAAGAATTAACGAGGATCGGTCCTCATATCCAGAGGACGCCCCGTGGAGGTTTTACAATTAGATTTTGCACCTTCTGCATAAACGAGTACCTACGTACACACGGCAACACATCAAGCTATACATTTCCAGCATAACGTGATCTCGCTTTGCTTTCGATTTGAGATCAGGTTATACGGGGTGGAAGTGGAAGGGACTCTGATGCGAAAACGGTTACCACGTATTTAGTACATCATTCTGACTCACCCCACATAGTAATTTTTCATCGGTTATTTAAAAAATCTGCTACATACATTTTGACTGTGTAGGTTTATTGCACTTTTGTAGGAAACTTTCTGTGAGAGGAGAGGAGACCGTCCTAGCAGTGTGTACGAACATTATAAATTGATTAAGCCCCGTAGGCTTTACGCTATTGTTACATAACATTTTACTTAGACTGTGTCGTTGGTCTAGTAGTCTCAAGCGCGACTGCTGAGCATGAGGTCCTGGGTTCGATACTTAATTCGGGCAGTGTTATTGGGTATTGGGTTTTTCCATCAGGAATTTCTCGGGAGCAGCCACGGAGTTTGAATTTGTGCCCGGTTGATGGTAATAGGCTCGCTCCCTATTACATGGAACTTAAGCATAACTGGCGAAATGTGGGAACTACTATTGGATACACCTCTGCCTAACCCTTCAGGGATTACAGGCGTGGTATGTGAATCGAAAAACCATTTTCTTACGGAACCCTAACTACTGACACTACACTCATAATCCGCAAGTGTCAAATTACAACAAAATTCTGAAATCTTATAGCGATTAGTTGTAATTGAAACATGAATATTTGATGCCTGTTACATAAGAATGGTTAACTACAAGACGTTTTAATCAAGCTAGGCATTTTGTTGACAAGCGGGTTTATGGACCGTTAGTGGTAATGGGAGGGTTGTCTTTTATAATGTTAAGGGGCAACCTTCAGATTAAGCTGCGCTTGCCTAGGTGGTCTGTGGATGGGTGACCACCTCATATCGAGTTTCCCTTTCCTACACGCTTCGGAAAGCACATTGTCGTTGGACCCGGCTATCATTAGATCTTTGTTTTTTCAGTCGTTACAGGTATTCAGTAGCCCGAAAGTCCGACAACCAGTCTTACCAAGGGGTATCGTATTACCAAGTACTAACTGGGTTGTGGAGGCCAGATAAGCAGTCGCTATGTAAAATACTGTTACTCAGCTGCATCCGGTTAGACTGGAAGCCGACCCCAGCATAGTTGGAAAAAAGACTAGGAAGATGATAATGGAGTATTTCTTTGAGAAACGTCTTGTTCACATTTTTGTAGATTTCCACATCAGCACTGAGACCCACTAAATACGTTTAACGCTAAAAGTCACAAAACCCAAGTCGTAATATTTTGTTATTCTTGTATGATTATCATTTCCTTTATTTATTTTTTATACATATAATTTACATTTTTAAATATTTCTATACGAAGTAATGTAAAAAAAAAACATTTAAAAATATAAAAAAAATAGTAGCCCACCGGTATCGGGATCAGGGTCCGAGATTATTATTATTATTTTTTTTTTATTTTTCATTTCCATTATTATTATAATTCATCTTAATTCACCTTGTTTCCTTTATATGATTTCCGTGTAACGTATTTAGATTTATTTAGATTTTGACCTTATCAAATTTACTGTATGGACCTAGATTCATCATCTGCCTAGCCTTTTCGCAACTATGTTGGGGTCGGTTTCCAGTCTAACCGGATGCAGCTAAATACCAGTATTTTACATGGAGCGACTGCCTTTCTGACCTCCACAACCCAGTTAGTACTGGGTAATACGATACCCCTTGGTAAGACTGGTTGTCAGACTTTTTGGGCCACTGACTACCTGTATGCTCCTAGATTATAAGTGAATAATGTGGTCTCCAATAATTGCAAGCACACACTTGTACTTGTCCCAGTTTAATGTATACTTGCATGTAATTGTGTAGTTTCTGTTGGAGATCCAATTAATAAATAAACGCTAAACATATTTAAAACATCGTTCAAATATGTTTAGCGTTGCACTGAGCTAGATCAATGGAGCGAAATTAAACCTTAATCGTGTAAAGTTGAAGTGCATATTCCTACAAGTGACTATGATCAAGCCCGTCACACGAATAAGAAAATTTTCTTCATGAAAATACGGACATTTATAGGACGGAGCGCGACTGATCTAATACTTAGTTCGCTTGGGCCTAAGTGATTGGTGGCGCAAGTGGACTTGAATGAGCAAAGTCTCTCCGAAGAGTTTCAGGAGCAAGAGATAACTGAAGATGGATCTGAAAAAATCTCAGGCGGCTGACGATACTCTATAAGTATACCCGACGTTTGCAGGGCAGTCGGCCCGCCTTCCAATCTAGCTGACTGGCTACTGATGTACCGTTTACACTTACACTAGACATGCTTTTCTCGTATAGTAGGTTATGGCCGACACGAATTTTTTATTTGACTTATTATGTTACTAAACATAATAAGTCAAATACGTTATTTTATAAGTTATTTGACTTATTATGTTTAGTTATGCTGGATAATCAGAGAAGATGGAGGTAGCGCGAACAGTTAAGAGGGATTAACCTTTCCTCAATGTCACCTATGTGTTTGTAAATGCATGTTTTTATGAATAATATCGTAGCAAGAAAACATGGTTGGGATGGATATACGAGTAGTTTATATGAAAAAAAAATATTTTCTATAGTTTTATTTTCCAGGAAGAAAATGTCTGTATGGGCTAAACGCCGCTATCCTCTCTTCTCAAAAAATATCGGTATGTATGTATTTTTCTAGTACCGTTCCATAAAGACCTAAACCCCTTAACTCGAATTACATCTTCTGCGATAATTTGTTACAATTATAAGGTGTTTAATATTGTCTCACCTCTAGCGGCTCCGGCGGCGAATACAGCATAGCATTGGGGATGTGCGCGGGCGGCGGCGACCTGTTCTGCAAAGAGATACCACTGTGTAATATACATTAACATTATATTCACTTAACATTAACATTTTACATCAATAACCATGACAGAATGTCCTTCCCGTCTAAAATCATGTAGCTGGTGTGATTGGCTGAGCAAAATACGAGTAAGATAGCCAAACACATAATGATATCGCTAAAGAATAAGTTGTTATGAGATTTGGCAAAAGAGTAGGCTATCAAAAACAGTAGGTCAATAAAGAATAGTAGGATAGGAATAGTATTCCTATATATGATGATTTATTGTTATAATCAAACATTGTTTAATCTAGTTCAAGGCTGATCAACCCCAGGCTTGCGGGCCAGTGTGGCCCGCCGACACAATTGAATTGGCCTACCAAAAGTGGTCAGCTGACAAAAGTCTTTTGAAAACAGATTTCAGGATAGAAAAAATTGAAAAAAAATTGTTGCTCTTTATGAATCCTTTTACAGTAAGCCAATTTCCAGTACACATTGAGAAACTAACTGAAGTTTCATGTTAAAAGTTAATTAGGTAGGTGTCAACCGTTACTATAACAAGTTTTATTTACTAGATGACCCGCTGATTGAACGAAATCAAAATTGTTGTCCACCTTTGTTGAGCAGCCTTAAATTCTAGTTTAATCATAAGTTGATCAACGCTTTCTACTCAAAACAGTCCGCATTAAAGTCCAAATTGTGTCAAGTTGTGTTACGGTAAGAATATCTGTGTATCCGCTTCATATATTGTAAACCCGCACATTTAACAGTTTTTAACTTCTCATAATTACAAACTAGGAGACATTTACAAGACCACCGAATAAGAAACTTGCCGAAGTTAATAGCAATGCGCGCGGTCAACACAATTTAATGTTCCATAAAATGTTCTGAGAAGACTAAAGAAATATGTGCTTAAGTACCTGTACGTATTGGTAAGTGTATGTGTATAACGGTTAATGTTTTTGATATTGATGCCCGTCTTCTTCTTCTTCGTGTTGCTGGCACGACAATTTTAATAGCCCAGAACATCGCCACTTCCACCGCGTCGTCAGTGGCAGCTCAAAGGTTACTTTAGCTGCATATTTTTAGGCTAAGAGAGCGGGATAGGAGTTGGAGTATATAGTGTGTATCATGACGCCCGTGAATTTCAATCTGTAACAATTCCTTAGGCTACGAACGCTGACAGGTGGCTAGCTTAGAACCTAGAGCCTAGCCTAGAATCATTGCAGCCGGACGCCTTGTGCCTTCGGTAGTAGCCTATAGCGTTTATCGACCGTATGCGTACGTCATCATGTGCGTAGCCTTTTGCCATCTATGTTGGGGTCGGCTTCCAGTGGAACCGGGTGCAGCTGAATACCAGTATTTTACATGGAGCGACTGCCTATCTGACCTCCACAACCCAGTTAGTACTGGGTAATACGATACTCCTTCGTAAGACTGGTTGTCAGACTTTTTGGCCACTGTAACAACTGTGAAAAATGTACAAATGACAGCCGGGACCAACGGCTTAACGTGCTTTCCGAGGCACGGAGGAAACTCGGTATGTGGTCACACATCCACGAATCAACCCAGGCAACACGGTTTGACCTAAAGATTGCACCGAGTTGGGCCCCCCAGCCCCGGCTGCTATACGTAGCCTTTTGATAAAGCTTCCGTGAAATTGCAGCGTAAGAACAAGGCTTAACGAGTGATTATTTTGTTATCGTATAACATTTAAGTATTGTTAATCGAACCTAGTACGACTATATTAGGTTTCTTGTTACCTACGAACATGTACTCATTCCTGCGCCACCATACTAACGTCATTATTTTAAATGCAGTGCGTCACAATCATATTCCATACGGTGGAAAGGTGTCGTGTATTTCCGAGTTCTTGGAAAGTTATGCGACTGAGCGACACACGACATGCACTGTCGCTGTTTCTTTGTGTACTATAAAATAACTGGTATTATAGTGTTTTTGTTTTAAAGCATAACAGCCTGTGTTGTAGAAGGAGATTGGTAACTTCGTCCTACCCCGTCAAAATACAAGATTTGGGCGAAATGTGGGTGAACTAATGGGTACACCTCTGCCTAACTCTTCGGGGATTACAGGCGTGATGTTATGTAAATAAACTCAAAAATTAAATAAGTTACAAATTACAAATAAGTCTAATAGATTTATACATGTCATTTTTTCTTCTCTAAACGTAAAGCTCGAGCTTTAAAAGTAATTGGTGCTCTTATAAGTATTTTTACTAATTCTTTCCTATGATTAAATGATAACTGTATAAGCCTTAAACTATTTGTTTCCTATTCTTATGATATTATGTTCTATACAGAAGCTTTTAGAGACCTTTATCTACAGGGTGTAAACGGACCCTTCACGAAGCCTTCAACCTAGCATTCTGTACATCCAACTAAGTAACTCTACGAGTCTACGCAAAAAATATTGTTGGGAAACGACTTGTTTTTAGGGTGAAAAATCATGTTTTACGGTAGGACTCAATGTAAAGCACTCAAACCATTGTGCTGAGGGATCCATTGAATAGTACGGGGATCGTGGATGTATTTAAAGTAAAGTTCTAACATTAAAAAGTTGGATTTAAAAAAAAAAAAACTTGTGAAAAAGTTGGAACTAGTACCCCCAATATCAAGTAACAGGAAGGTTCCTAGCTATGGTTATGAACAAAAAATTATCACAGTGACGAGGAGAACAAGCGCCTAGGGTACTTTTACACCCATTATGATTACATTCCCGGTTCAAAAGTATTATGGCGCTCATTTGTTCTGAAATTTATAACTATCGTTCTACCTAAGTACGGTGACGGCAAATCTAACAATTTTAATCTTTAGGACGAAGGCTATTTCCAAAAACCGGGCACAGACTCTGGACTGCTTGTTTATTAAACAAAACAAGCTGGAACTATAGTTAAAATTAATAATCTTTAGCTGGAACTACAGTTAAAATTATTATAAGCAAATATTTAGTGACAATTGGGATTTTAACAATTGCTCAGTTGACACTGAGATTTGTTTTGAGGCAACATTCCACAATATTGTGAATAAATACCGGGAAATACCTAATAATGGAAAACCCAGCACCACAAAATCGTTTGTTTACGAATAATATCAAAACATTATTTTGCAGTTCATTAATATTCAAACCTCTTCGCTGTACTACATGCACTTATGGTTTAGCAAAGGTTCGTGACCTTAACCCTTTCATACCCCAGACCTACAAGGTCAAGGTCAACCCTCAAGTATATACAGGTATATGATGCGCAGTTAATATTCAGCGTAGCGTAGGCGAGGGGTTAAGATGGGCTTTTTATTTCATTTAGTTCGCTTCGATTCGATCAATCAAATTGCTTGGTATTAACACCGGGAACAATCCTGGACTCTGGGTTACTACTACTGAGACTAATAATGGACCCTAGGATCCTAAAATTATTTGTTAACAATTATGAGTAATAGCTTCACTATCTTACACTGTTTAGCCTAACCTGGTGTCAGAGTTTTAATGCTGCTCATAGGCCTCTGACTTGGCTTTACATGCCGTCGAGAAATATCTCTCAGGCATGCTGGTTTGAAGATGTTTTCCTTCACCTAAGCAAGTGATAATTATACAATACGAACATGAATCCGAAAAATCAGAGGTCCTTGAGGGCCATGGGTTCGAACTCGGGACCTATGACTTGGCAGTCCGACGGTCACACCACTGGACTATGACGGGTATCTTACACTTCATTAATAATATTAAACGTCTCGCATAACTACGCTATATTACCTATACTTATGATTTACGAGAGGTTCGTGACCTTATAACACCACTCTTTATATTCAACCTACAAGGTCAAGGTCAACTCTCAAGATGCCTACAGGTATACGTATTGATAATGCTCAGTTAATATTCAGCGTAGGCGAGGGGTTAAGACGGGCTTTTATCTGCGTCATTTGGTTCGCTCCGATTCGATCAATCAAATTGCCTGAACATGCTGAATTACAAGCAAAATGGGTCAATGATACAGATGGCTGAAGTATAGTCTGGTATTGAGAAACATCTTTAGGATTGGCTGAGATTTCTTTATTTTTTGTAATGTTAAACAACGTTACGTAAATACGTCGATTTTAAAATTATAAATACTCGTTTCACATATATTATTTTCATGATTTTAAGAATTTATTTGTATCTATGGATTTAGCTGATTATGCTCGTTAAAAACAACTTAATTAACAACTTTATAGAATAATTCTATTTTCGATTCAAAACTCGATGAGATTCAAAACTCGATGATACTTTGAAGTTACACCGCGCGCGCTTTAGTGCTAGTTATATACACGAATACTTTTAGGTCGTTCTGGAACCGAAACACAGTAACTCCAGTCGAGTAATAGTTACTATTGGCATATTCTTTTTTTTCTATGACGTCTAATATAGAAGTTAGAAATTTATCACATTTTTTCTGTCATTTGAGTTAAATCTTAGTAGGGCTCCCACTATTTCATTCATAAACGCAATAACGTACGCGGTCCGCTCGATGATGACGTAGCGCAGCACAGCTGTGCTTGTGCGAGTCAGTTGAGCGGGTCAATGGACGTCGGACGAATTTATTAACCGACTGCAAGTAGGTATTTCATTTCAGATCCGATTTAGGTTGGTGTAAGTTCATTTACCTACATCATTTCTCGTTCGTATCAGAAGCACGGCACGGTGTTTACCACTATCACATCTCTTTGTTAACGAGAGAAATTAATTGGCATTTAATTCACCACTTTCGCATCACGAAATCACTACTACTCGTACCTATTCAACTAGACTCCGATACGACGACAGTACGCTTGGGAATTAGGCCTTAAATTGAGTGTCGACCAATCAACCTACCTACCTGATTCATAAAATAATACTGCCTAAAACATTTTTTTTGCGGTAATGCTGGCGGCTGTTACAAACGCAGACAATTCGCACAGAAAAATGAATCGTTTCGTCTGTCGAATAGAGTTCATTATTAGTTGGATGTATTATTAGGTATTGGAGGTATTAAGTTGGAATTAAGACCTTATTTTAATAAAGTGAACCGTGTAATTCGGTTGTGCATCTTTGTAACAGTCAGGTCGGACACGAGACAATAGGTTTCTCAGAATAATTTTAGTAAACTGCGTATTTTATTTAGGTATCTAGTTTGGGTAAAATTTCTAATTTTCACCGTTTACGGTTAAGAAATAAAGTCTAAATTCGCTTTTCGTATTTTTATTTGTGCACCAATTTATCTATCGCGTAGGTACCGTCGGTTTTCGCGACCGATCCTTTGGTTAGAACGCGGAGTGCTTCAGTAAGTAGTATAACGTATACATAACATCATGCCTGTTATCCCCGAAGGGTTTGGCAGAGGTGTACCTAATGGTACACCCACATTTTTCGCCAGTTATGTTTAATTCCCATGTAATAAGGGGCGAGCTTATTGCCATCAACCGGGCACAAATCCATACTAAATATTTTATTTTTGTTTATGTAGGTATCTAACGCATCGGCATCTTTTGTTTTCAAGACGGTGAAGGCACACTTGCGGATGAACTAATTAGATAGATACTTACATCTTACATACCTATTCTAGCAATTCAATTTGTATTGAAGGTTTGCTAATCATGAGTTTGCTATAGGTTGCGGTGGTTAGTCCCTACCAACCACGTTGTTGCTACAGTAGATACCTACCCACGACAATAATAAATCGTTTGATTCCGCATTCATGACCATTGTGTTGTTTGTTGTGTTTGATCTAAATTGCGTTTATGTTTACGTACTTAACAGTTAAATAACTCTAATTTTTCCTTCATACTTTTTACGGGCTTAGGACCGTCGCGTCAGTAATACATTTTACGTCTAAGTCGGTACCTACCTACTAACTTTGTAAGTACTCTTTTATTATCAAGAAAAGGTATTGCAGGCACAGGCGCAGGCGTATTTAAAAAATTGGAGCTATCTACAAACATAATCAACTTATAACTAACTAAGGCTAAACACTTTTTAAATAATTTACACTTCCCTGTATCGTAGCAACTGCTCAAAATGGAGTCCACTTTGCTCGATACACAAACGGGCACGTTTAATCACATTGTCTTTTAATTTTCCTAATGTGTATCTGTCACTTTTCACTATCGCACTTCTTAACTCATCTCGAGTAGTATGCTCCTCGAAATAAACTAGTCTTTTAATTTCGGACCACAAATAAAATCCAGTGGTGTTAAGTCAGGGCTCCTTGCGGGCCAAGCCACAGGGCCACCACGACCTATCCACTGCTCACCAAACTCACTGTTAAGGTACGCACGCACTGCAGGATGGTGGAGGTGAAGGGAACTTGAGGGTCGGTGATTCCACGTGCGCGCAGTGAGTTCAGGTGTTCCGGCTGAGCATAAAGTCGTCTAGCCTCTTCCAGGTTATTGTGCGCCATCCCATAAAAATTCACCATTGCCCAATACTCCACATTGGAGTACGCGTATTGCCGACTCATTTTTAACATGTTATTAGGTTGCGCGTGAGTGACCGAACACGAACCGCGCGACGGCTAGACTGTGTAAGCGTGGGGTGGGGGCGTGGCTTACGGATCGATGAATGAATTTTTCAATGGGTACCGTTCGCATGTGTTGCCGATCGTGAATACGTTTTACACACACATATGCATTTACCGCAAGGAAGCGTTACTTCGAGTTCTCATTATTTCACAAAAAAAACATTAAATTAAATTTATCGTGATTTTTTTTATTTTTACTTTTTGAAAAAAATGGTCCCAATCGTTTCGAAATCGATGATTGAGTTTATGGCTTTCGGTTCCAGAACGACCAAAAAATAACCGTGTATAAAGGCAACCGATCACTTCAAAAAGGCCTGTAGTCTAGTGGTTGACAATCCCATTCTAATATCGCAAACGCGAAAGTCTGTCTGTTTTCTTTATCACATCTATACATCTGAAGTGGGCGTTATGAAAGACAATTAGATAGCCTGGGACCTGGTGTCGGACAGGACCTGCTTTTCAACCTGGATCATCATCTGCCTAGCCTTTTAACATCTATGTTAGGGTCGGCTTCCAGTCTAACCGGATGCAGCTGAATACTCGTATATTACATGGAGCGACTGCCTATCTGACCTCCACAACCTAGTTAGTACTAGGTAATTCGATATCACTTGGTAAGACTGGTTGTCAGGTTTTTTGAGCCACTGACTACCTGTAACGACTGTCAAAGATCAACAATGACCGGGACCAACGGCTTAACGCGCTTTCCGAGGCACGGAGGAAACTCGGTATCCTCTAGGTTGGTCTATTGATGGGTGGTCACCCATCAACAGACCAACCTAGACGAGCACGGCTTAACCAAAAGATCGATCGGAGCGGCTGTTATTATTTAGCCACGAGCTTTTTAACCTGGATGATTAATACAAAATAATAAAAAAACACGAAACACAAAATTAACACACACGAAGTCGCGGGCAACATCTACCTACTAAGAATTTTTTTTGGAAACGTTAATTTTATTACAACCTATTCTAAAACTTTGTATGATTTTTCGTTTCGTTTTTTCTCTGACGTGGATGTTGTATGGTTTTTATCAACAACACAGAAATAACCAGCCTATCAGCCAGTTTGTCGCCTTATCGAAGCCTATAAAATTATTTAGGACAGTCATAAAGCCTGCCGCAGCATCTGCCTTAAGAAAGCCCTGGGGTAATCTCACTCGGTTGCGGGAATGAGGGCGTATTACTGGATCCCGGGATAGTGTTCCCCAAGGAGAGTCCGGGATATCCCGGGGGACCGCCTGCGGGACCGCGTGAGTGCCTCTTTGATCCGATTACGGCTTACGTTCCGTAGCTGTGAGCTATTTAGAAAATTAGAGCGAGTTTTTAAATTAGGTTATAATAGTATATAGTAATAGCGTGCTCATAGATGCATCGATTTAAGATTGATGCATTTGTAATAGTGATCTTTTAGTGAAGTCATGTATTAGATTGCCAACTCCTGTATTAAAATCATGTACCTACTTTAGATTACCAGCTATAATAAGCGATTAGTCAGTTAGAAATAAACCCAACTGATTGCCTCGTTGGTCTAGTGATCGCAAGCGCGACTGCTGAGCATGAGATCCTGGGTTCGTTTCCCGGGTCGGACAAAGTGTTATTGGGTTTTTCCATCAGAAATATCACAATAGCAGCCATTGAGGCTGGATATGTGCCCGGTTGATGGCAATAGGCTCGCCACCTATTAGATGGGGCTTTAACATAACTGGCGAAATGTGGGTGAACTAATGGGTACACCTCTGCCTAACTCTTCGGGGATTGTAGGCGTGATGTTATGTAAATAAACCCAACAATGAGCTACAAATTGCAAATAAGACTAATTGATTTTTACATGTAATTTTTTCTTCTCTAAATGTAAAGCTCGAGCTTTAAAAGTAATGGATGCTCTTTTAAGTATTTTTACTCATTCTTTCCTATGATTAAATGACAACTGTATAAGCCTTAAACTATTTCTTTCCTATTCTTATGATATTATGTTGTAAACAGAAGCTGTTAGTGACCTTTATCTACAGGGTGTAAACGGACCCTTCACAAAATCGTCAACCAAGCATTATGTACATCAAAACTAAGTAACTTTTTTTTTTTTTTTTTTTCCGGATGGGAAATCATCAAATGACCCCACCCACTCTGGGCGGAGCGGAGGGGAGTGTCAGACTTGTACTGACTAAAACCCATCCATGTTCCTTCTTTGCTCTTTGTGTTTCAGGGCCACGGTATCTCTTTCGAACAGTCCCGCAGCCCTGGCAGGCATCGGCCCATGCGGACCCCTACTTGATTGCTGACATCTCTTTGAGGCGCGCGTGAAACACGAACGCGCCGTCGACACAGCCTGTCGTCATAAGACGGCCGGACGGCGAGCTAGCCCATAACTCGCCGTCCACAGGCCAGCACCTACGGTGGTCGGAAGCCACCACGTGACCCCCGACGCCCAGGGCGTCTCCCGCGGCGGCTGGGACGTCAGGTTCTTTCCCTCTCACGTCCTGCCACCTCCTTCACTAGCATGACTGTTTCGCAGAAGGAAATGACGGCTTCCCATTCTCTCTCGCTCCGGACCATGGCTTGAACCAAGGCCGGACGCGAGAGATCGCCGCCGCCAAAACTAAGTAACTTTACGCAAAAAATATTGATGGGATACGATTTTTTTTTTGGGGTGCAATATCACGTTTTACGGTAGGACTCAATGTAACGCACTCAAAACGTTGTGCTGATTGATGGATTAAATAGTGAGTCGTGGAGGTGTTTGTTGTAAAAATCTTACATTAAAACATGTATTAAAAAAAAACTTCTTTAAAAGTTGGAATTAGAAGGTTCCCAGGTATGGTCTGAAACAATAAAATGGTAGCATTGACGGGGAGAAAAAGGGCCTTTCGGCTTCGTTAAAGGTCTTATTACATCCTTTTTTCTAATATTTTAAAGAGGTCAAATAAGTTTGTATGTAGGGAGTAATCTTCGAAACTCCTTATCCGATTCCGAAAATTCTTTTACTAATGAGAAGCTACATTATTCCCGAGTGTCATACATTTAAAACGTTCACGTGGGTTAATTACGTTCACGTGGGTTAATTTGCGTACATAACGGAAGCGAAGCCGCGGGAAAAAATCTAGTTTGTAAATAAATAAATGAGTCCGTCATCGACCCATTTTCCCCACAAATTGGTGATTATATCACAGTCAAGTGCCCCAAGCCAATTGGGCATAGATATGAGCAGTCATTTGGAGAACAATGGCCACAAATCGGTTCTAATTGACATTCATTAGCCTTTGTTTTGAACGGCTATTAATGGATTAAATTAACTACTTATTCTGTATAAGATTTAAATGCCACTATTATGGTCAAATTATCTCATCGATCTCTCAATTTAATATAAGAATTAGCATTGCCGTCCAACGTAGCAATGCTGCCAGCCGTCTGGGCACTTTTCCTATTGACAATGATGTGGACGAATTTTTTGACGCCCTGTAATTATTTTCCCATTTTTATACTTGTACATATTTTATTATTATTTTAAATGTATTTGTAGTTTGTAAATAATGTACATGCTGAATTCAAATAAATAAATTTATTTTCAACTTTTAGTTATTAATTTTAGTGTTAGTAGAAGTTTTCAAAGATTTCAGATGCTGAAAACTGAAATCAAATCTAAGTATTTAAGAGTTATTTAAAGTAGAGTTTGGAAAATTAATTTTGAAGAATACTTCTAATCTTCATAAATATATGTAGTTAGTAAATGTGAAGATTAAACTAAGTACCTACTTACTTACTTTCACTTGAAAGTAAGTAGCTGCTTAGTAGTTTTATTTTCATCTCAAAATTATGGGTTACTCAAGAAGTATCAAGTTTAGTATAATAATTACGAAAACATCGTGACGAAACCAGCATGCATGAGAGATATTTATCGGACGGCATGTAAAGCCAAGTCAGAGGCTGAGGGGAGAGGTTAAGCACTAACCACACTATAAAGAAAGAAGTATTATATTATGTGTAAATGGTGACACTTTTGAACATCTACCAAGCCTTTTCCCAACTATGTTGGGATCGGCTTCCAGTCTAACCGGATGCAGCTGAACACCAGTATTTTATATGGAGCGACTGCCTAGCTGTCCTCCACAACCCAGTTAGTACTGGGGAATACGATACCCTTTTGGTGATACTTTTATAAGTAGCAATAAGATTTGATAAAACGGGTATTATTTAATTACAATCTAACTCGCCAGTGGGTACGTAACTGACACTATTATGATTTCCGGTCATAACGCTTTCTTTTTTTTTAGATGCCCCAATAAATAATAAAATAAGATAATATTCAATAACTAAACGTCTAAGTAATGGACGACGTCACCATTAAATTACTTCCGTTGAGTAACTTTCTGTATATGGACGCTATAAATTACCAGTAAAATAATATTTGCAAGTATAATTTCAACTCTATAATTAAATCCACGAGTTCATTCAATTACTGCAACCAATAATAATTACAAGTACGTTGATTAAATTAATTACTGCATAAAATTAATCTATCATGCTTTTAATTTAAATTAAAAATCAATAAAGTTTTTAATACAATTAAACTACTCAGGGGTTAAGGCCCGCTTGCACCAAAATACACTCAAAATGTATCTAAGTTTAACGCTTCTTTCTTTTTTTAGTGTGTTTAGTGCCTAACCTGGTGTCAGAGTTTTTATGCCACCCATGGGCCTCTGATTTGACTTCAAATGCCGTCGAAAAATATTTCTCAGGCATGCTGGTTTCCTTCACCGAAGCAAGTGATAATTATACAATACGCACATAAATCCAAAAAATCAAAGGTGCATATCTTGGGTTCGAACTCGAGACCTATAGTGCTAACTAACTGTTTAGCGCTAAACGCATAGAAAACATCTGCATTCTGTTTCTGCCAATCGTTTGAAGATTATAGAGACATAATAGAGATGAAAACATTTAACGCTAAACTTATTTAATAACGTGGGTGCAGTGGGCGTAAAATATGAAACATGGTGTTTTAGAAGAGGAATGTCTCTTTAATTGAGTGGAGAGTGGAGTTGTTGTAGACATAGACCACTTGCTGGTGGACTGTGTTCGGTATAAGTCTGGGAGAAAGGGTATTGAACCTCAATACCCTAAACAGGCACATTCCATACAATCCTGGCTCAACCAAATGGCGACGTTCATGGCCCCGATATGAACAGTGTGTATTTAGGGTACGATGGGACTGACATAAGCATTGCGACTATAAATGTCCCAAAATAAAAAAAGAAAAAAAAAGAGGACTGTCATACATGTATGAATAAGAGTGAAAGAGTCGATGCTCTACAAAACTGTACTCTTTGAAGACTCTGGTTATTACAAATTTACGGCTTATCATTGGAAAGGGCATATATGTAGGAAGCTGTATGTGATACATGGTTGAAGTTCCACGGACTCGAACAACGCGCTATGCTTCCACATTTATTGTGCGACCTGCCAGTGCATGGAATTCACAGCCGGCTTTTTCGGCAATTTCGATGACCGTGAAGCTATCGTACAACAAACATAATTTCTCAGGTTTTAGATCTGTTCGGCCCAAACAAATAAATTCAGTCAACGTTTACTACTCAATATTAATTACGTAGTACCTTTCCTTGAGAGTAATGTGATGAGAAAGAACCCTTAAATAATTATGCGATCGAATAGTAATGGACCTGAACGCCAGTCGGCCGTAAATGAGCACCTTTTAGGGATGGGATGTCCCGAATTGTTGATTTAGGCAATTGGAGTCTTTAGCAAATAAATAATAAATTGATGGGGGTGTACGAGTATATTTCCAAAGGCAAAGAGTTTTTGGTTTACGGTATTTATTTATGTACACACAAAACACTTAACAGGACATTAGATTAAAAAATAAGAGCACAAAGGCTTATTTCATGAGAAATTTCTTCCAGCAGTCCTGCGAGAGGAAATTTATGTCCGTTTATAATGTTTTTATTCAAACATAACATTATATCTAAAATAAATAAAGCACAAAAATACAAGGATTACAAGCGCTCTCAGAATAGACTGAAAATACAAGCGAATACATATTTTTTTTTATCTCAGTATCTGATTACAAAAAAATACTTATTTGAAAAAAATAAAACCGACTTCAAAGACACGAAAAAGTGAAAAATAACTTTAGCTTCAGAAATCGATGGCAAAAAAATAAATGAAACAAACAAAAGTCACCGACTTCTGAAGTAAAGTTATTTTTGACTTTTTTGCGTTTTTGAAGTTTTTTGAAGTCGGTTAAAAATAAAGAAAAATACTAAAGAAGAGCTGAAGGACTTTGAAAGCTAAATAGAAGCTACAAAGTGAATCTGCCAACATAATGCGCTTTTATATTTTATATTTGCAATGCAAACGACATGGCTCAAACGTGTTGCTGTTTGCTGAGTTGAAAGAAAAATACTTTAATGAAAAGTCGTATTTCAGGAATATTTCTATTTATCTCTTATTAAACATTAGCTGTAGGTACTTGGGGATAAGTCGACAGAAAATGTTTATTCGGAAATGAAAAGAGTATTTCTATTCCACGATTTATCATGAAACTGTGTGTACAGCTTATACCAGAAAGGTATGCTCATATTTCATAGTGCGTTAGAGATTATCATGAACATCACTTCAGCAGAAAGACGTCCACTGCTGGACATAGGCCTCCCCCAAGTGTCGACACATTGACCGGTCCCGTGCGACTCGCATCCAGCGGATCCCAGCAAACTTAGAGAACATGAAGCTGAGCAACTTTCTCCATCCAACATCAAAACCGCGAAAAATATAAACAACTGTCCTGTAAAAGCCAAGGTCAACGGAAAATCAAAACCGTCGTTTCGTTGGCCCCACTACCCAACCCCACTGGTGGGGTCAACGGGAAGTCTGCAATTTTGTTCCCGCTGGCCTGCGCCCCACTGGTGAGGTCAACGAGTAACAAGATAAGACCTCTCGTGTGGTATCTCAGACCATGAAACTGAACAACTTTGGTTTTTATGAGTTTGGGAAATTCATACCTTTTTTTTTGTTTTACCGTACCTTTTAATCAGCTGATCGCGTCAGTTCCCATAGAAAGTTCATTTTTTTTGAGAATTTCAAGAACTTGTATAACAAAAGTTGTTCAGTTACATGATCCGATAGAACACACGCTCTCGTGCGCCCTTGTGTTTAAACTGTTACACTTTGTATAGGTATTTGGAAGTCCAATAAATAGACAAATTCGAAAAACATACATGTATAACAATTAGGTTTTTATGTGAAGAAATGTTAGAAGTTTACTAATTTGTTAAATACAGTTACATTTTACCATCGCAGCTCCATAATCGAGCCAGAAAATTTAAAGTAAAAAAAAAAACAAGCAACTTTAATTGGTTTTCCAAGATTTCAAATTAAGTTTCAGTTTTTAAATTATAAAACTGCAGTTCTGGCTTATCCGGTTCCGGCGGTCAACGCAGATACAGCATTTTTCAGACAAGTTCCAGATTAAGATGCAAATTATTTTACAAAAGTTTTCTTGCATTTCCTAAATGAAGCGTAAAGTTTTAATTGATATTTTCTTTAATTATGCAAATTTATTTATTTGGTCCACCAACAATTGCTTACACTGGTCTAAGCAAATGAAACAGCAGCAACAAATCAGAATAGAGTGTAACAATCACTTACAGGTAAACTCTGCATGAACACAAAACGTAGCCGGAACTTAGAAAAAAAAAAAAATAGAAATAAACTTAATTTATTAATTGCACTATTGAGTCCATGAATCATTTAATAGTTGAGGGCGAATTCTAAAAGTTAAAGAGAAACCAAATAATCAAAAATATGAAGGCGTTTCGGAAATAAATCCTTCAAAAACAACAAATAAATGTAAATCTACGTAAGACTGGAAGCCGACCCCAACATATTTGACCAGAGGCTAGGCAGATGATGATGACCATGTATAGGGAAATAGCCAATGTTCATCACAGTTGTCATCATCATCATCTGCCTTCCCTCCTCCTTCTCCTTTTCCCAACTATGTTGGGGTCGGCTTCCAGGCCAACCGGATACAGCTGAATCCCACTATTTTACATGGAGCGACTACCTATCTGACCTCAACACCCCAATACGGGGTAATAAGATACCCTTTGGTAAGACTGGTTGTCAGACTTTAGGGCCACTGAGTACCTGTAATGACTGTCAAAGATCTACAAATGACAGCCTGGACCAACATCTTAGCGTGCAGTAGTATCTACTCTAAAACAATTACACAGGGTAGCCCGCAAAATTGAAATTTACTTAGATTTTTTGTAATTTGGCACATATAGCCTGAAACTAATTCAGGCTATATGTGAAACAAAATAAGATTCGCGATCGTAACACGTAAGTAGTTACAGAATTATAATCATTAAAATCATCAATACAACCCTCTAAGTTTATTTAATCCCATTTAATGATTATTGCATGAAAAAGTCATTCAACGGGATTGTATGAACTTAGAGGGTTGTATTGATGAGTTTAATGACTATAACTCTGTAAAGGCATATTTGTTACGGTCGCGAATCATATCTTAATCAACATACAACCTGACACTGACCTGTAAATTGCAAAAAAACGTAAGAAAATTTATATTTCGCGGGCTACCCTGGCGCGTTCACCTTAAAAACTGAAATTCACATGCGACTTCAGCGAGTCTACTGAAATAACGAGCGACTCGAATGTGATTTAATTAAGTGTCTTCTTTCTATGTTGTTACGTAGAAAATTATAATTGGATTATTAAATTTTCATCTTAAGATAATCAGAACCTAGAGTAGAAAATAGAATAAAACGCTCAACTGCTGAATATTCATATTTCATATTACCCAGAGTTTTCTTAAAAAAATTCGAAGCCGCAAGAGAAGCTTGTTTGTTTACTTGGAAACAAAACCTAAATAAAAACTCGCTAAAAAACCTCGCCAAAAGAGCAGGCCGGTGGTGGCGGCCCCGAGTTACGAACAGTAAGTCGTGGGTTCAAACCCAGGCAGGCGCATTATTTTGTGTAATTTATATCATCACCACTGCTCTCAAAACGGTGAAGGAAAACATCGTGAGGAAACCGGCATGTCCTAGAACCAAAAATTCTAAGACATGTGACATCTACAAACCCGCACTGGGCCCGCGTGGTGGATTATAGCCCATTCCCTTTGATAGAGAGGCCTGTGTCCCAGCAGTGGGAACATTATAGGCTGATTATACAAGAGAAGCTTCTTTGTTTACTTACAAACAAAATCTGAATAAAAAATCGCGAAAAAACTTCTCCTATTTCTTGGTTTTTCGCAAAATTCGGTTTTTCTATTTAGTTTAAAAACTAGTTAAACCCGTAGCTCTGTTACTTGAGAGTTGGGAAACAACTTTGAATTACAAATAGTAATGCCACAGGTCCTTTATTTTATGCTACTGTCAAAGTGAAGATACTGAAGATATTAGGAGGTCGAACAGTCAAAAAATAGATGATTTGTAGGTCGAAAAATGTTACTGAATGTCGGAAAAAAGCTTAGGTATGTAAGCCAATCACGATGACCAATAATTTTATTTCGATTTTTGATTTATTGACAGGTACGAGTATTATTTGAACCCATATAACTTTTGTTTGTTGTTGACAGCATTTTTGAGTGATGCGGTAACAAACCGTTTTGATTTTCCAAATATTGTTATCTATCTCTCTGTAAGTTCTATAGATACGAAACGAAGAGATAAAGTGAAGGGATTTTTTTATTGTCACACGTGCATTAAAAAAAAGATACATAAGCTCGTTTTTAAATGTATAAGCTCTATAACACGAGATAAAAAAACAACGTACACGCAGATTCCCCTAAAAGTTTTGCAATAGCATCTTGGGTAGTTAACGGGGCTAGAGGGCAATATAGCCCCGGTATACCCAGGGCACCATAGCGCGAGATTGCCGTAATGTTTACTAATTGCTCCTCGTAGGCTTGTTCCGTTCAACTTTGAAGGCTCTGGGTGTTTTGTTATATTTGTGAGATAGTGTTTATTGTGAATAGAGTAAATTGTATAGCTACTGTGAACTTTCAGAATTTGTGATGAAGCTTGTTTTTTTAATATATTAAATGGGGCTGCTCCTGACCTCAATCTAGTCCTGAGGACAGAGATGAGGTCGACGATGGAACGAGCTGTTCATACTGATTGTCATTACTACATCATGTATGATACCTATGTTGTCAAATCATTGAGTAAACATGGTGTTAGTTTCTGTAATGTTACTAACCAATGATGAGTTTCCTTTTGATTTTACGTTGACAATTTTATTGTAAGTTGTACCTATATGTCTATAAGAAAGACAGAGGCCATAAAAATGAAAACATTCAAATCCGTTAAAACAAAGCTTATACATACATAATTGATTCGTTGAAACTAAGCTCATAGCTAGCACACATAAGCATCACCTAAACAAGCTTTATTTTAGTAGATACTACCAAGCTCACTAACGGTCGACCACTTTGTCACCTTAAAACTTAGGGGATAAGGGTGAAAAGTGGTAGACTGTCAGTGAACTCTGTAGTACGTTGCTTGTAAGTGTGCGTTACTGTAAGAATGGAGTTAAAAAAAAATCCGAAAAGCTCATGTTGAGGCAAAAAAACGAAAGAGTAATCTTTTAGTTTTTAATAGTTTTTATTATTTAATGGTGTAATTATTTGCGCATAATTTAGTGCATGCGGCGCTTTTCTGTAAGTGATGGAGCGCTTAGACTTGAGTTAGCAATGCACAAATTAAAATGTATCAGTGTAGGTACTCATTGTTGAGAAGCCAATATTTCTCTCCGCCGACGTCGCCAACACCTGTACGTCGGCAGGGGAGAGGCCGGCCACCGAAGAGCTTGGGACTTAGGGGCCATCCGGCCCCGAGCCGGGTCCCCGCTGCCGGTGGTTTTGTGCAGCGCATGAGATGGACTCAAACAATAAACGAGAACGTCATGCGCGCATACTACGGGTCTACAGAGGGGGGAACTAACCTCACTGCGTACCGTGTTAGGATGCTGTCTCTATTCCAGGTACTTGAACCAATCGTCAACGTCTCGGCCCAACGACTGTCGGATCAGGTGCGGGTCATCCAACGCAATCACATGTTGGACGATGCCGCACTTGATAGGCTGCGCTCAGAGGTACTGAGCAACCGTATCGTCTTAACTCCGGCACAAACCGCGGTGCAAGCGTCAACTATTGACGCAACCCCGCCGCGGTCCAACCCAGCTGTTGTCGAGGAAGATGATAGGGTTGCCATGGTAAGTAGCCAGTGCAACGACCGATTGAGGAGCGCTCTGGAAGATGCGCTTCGCGAATATCGATCCACTCCTACCAAACTTAGACCCCGATTACCACGGTTACCCATGCATAATAAAAATAGGGCGCTGGTGTGTGCCTTGGACTCGCAACTCAAGAATATTTTCGAGAGTAGCGAGAACCTCGTTGGTACACACTCGATCCTGTACTGTGGGGCTGTTGCGGCATGTCGTTTAGCTAATGTCAAATTCCCAAATTATGACGTAGCTATTCGACCAAAACCAGCCGTACCAACCTGGCAGCGCAGGATCGAGTGCCGCATCGACGAGGCCAGGGTACTCATCGGCAAACTACACTGCTTCAGGGAAGGCAATACACGACCACGTGTGATGCGCTTTGTGAGGCGGGCATTCTCGGGGACTGGAATCAGTCCTCAAGAATACATGTCCCGTGTCACAGAGCGCATCGACTTCCTGATGCAGAATTATGCATGGGCGAACTGTATTCGGCGGTATAAGCGGCGGGTTGATCGGTACTCACAGAATCGCATATTCCAGAGCGATGAGAGGTGGGTATACAGAGCTTGGGAGCGACCCGAGCAAAATATGACAGACGTGTGCCGCCCGGATGATGCTGCCACGAGTTCTTTCTGGCGTAGCATCTGGTCGGTGCCCGTCTGTCATACTGAGGCTGACTGGATGCGTGATGTCGAGCGAGCGTGTGAACCTATCCCAGAAATGGAGCCAATTTTAATAACATCTATAGATATAGCCAGAGCAGTTCGTCCGTTACCGAATTGGAAATCCCCGGGACCGGACGGACTGCACAACTTCTGGCTCAAATGGCTTAGTAGTTCACACACTTGCCTGGCATCCCAATTCCAGTCATCCTTAGAGTCTGGGTCCCTACCGCAGTTTTTAACAACAGGCGTTACCCACCTGCTCCATAAGTCAGGTAGTCCCGCGGAACCCAAAAATTATAGACCGATCACGTGTTCGTCGACGGTCTATAAACTTCTTACATCCATTTTGAGAGTGAAAATTAATACACACATTGACAAAAACTTCATTATGTCTGCCTCTCAAAATGGATGTAGGAATAGGTCCCGCGGTACGAAGGAGCTACTCCTCATCGACATGGCCATTAGCCAACAGGTTCGTCGATCCCGCAAGGATCTGTCGACATGTTGGATAGATTATAAGAAGGCCTACGACTCGGTGCCACATACATGGCTCATGAGGGTACTGGAGTTGTACAAGATAGATGCAACTCTACGTGCCTTCCTTGAGTCATGTATGGGGCAATGGAGGACGGTCCTTCGATATCCAGGATGTCGACAAATCCAGGGGAATGATGAACCTGTATGGATTAAACGGGGAATATTCCAGGGCGACAGGCTGAGCCCACTTTGGTTCTGTCTAGCCCTGAATCCTCTGAGCACATTGCTGGAGGATTCAGGTCTAGGCTACCGGTTGAGGAGAGGTGGTCAGGTCATATCTCACCTTCTTTACATGGATGATCTGAAACTCGTTGCCCCCAACAAATTGCGACTGATGGAGCTACTGAAAGTAACTGAAACTTTCAGTAACGCCATTAGGATGGAATTTGGTGTGGACAAATGTGCAGTCATGTATGTAAAGCGAGGGGAGATTATGTAATCCGAGGGAATTCAGCTCTCGGATTCCATACACCTGAGATCCCTCTCCTCATCCGAAAGCTATAAGTATTTGGGTATGTCGGAATCGTTAGGCATTAACGTAACTGACATGAAGCAATCGTTGAGGGAGCGCTTCTTTGGACGCCTGAACAAGGTATTAAATAGCCTTCTTTCAGGCAGGAACAAGGTGCGCGCCTTCAACGGTTGGGTCATGCCGGTTTTAATGTACTCTTTCGGCGTACTCAAATGGACTCAGACCGAACTCGATACCCTGGATAGAAGAGTTCGTACACTGTTAACCGCAAACCGGATGCATCACCCACGATCATCGGTAATGAGACTGTACATCCCGCGGAAGTGCGGGGGTCGAGGTTTTTTAAACGCGAAGACCCTTCACAACCGCGAGATATGCAGTCTCAGAGAATATTTTTTAAAAACCGAGGTGGGTATGCACCGAGATGTGGTCGCAGTGGACAAGGGACTCACCCCGCTGTCCATGGCTAAAGAGAACTGGCGCAAACCTGTAGTACTTACTACCGATGACCACAAGAAAGTATGGCAAGGCAAGGAGCTTTATGGACGCTTCTACCGGGCTCTTCATGGGCCCGATGTAGATTTTCTAGCGTCCGTGTCCTGGTTACGTTTCGGCGACCTCTTTGGGGAAACTGAAGGTTTTGTCTGTGCGATTATGGACGAAGTTATGTTGACGAACAACTACCGGAAATATATTATGAAGGACGGGACGGTTGACGTGTGTCGGGCATGTCACCGTCCGGGTGAGTCCATCAGACATATTATTTCTGGTTGTTCTCGTCTGGCTAACGGCGAGTACTTGCACAGGCACAACCAAGTAGCCAGGATTATTCACCAACAACTTGCCTTGAAATATAAACTTGTGGAATCTGAGGTACCGTACTACAAGTATGTGCCCGACCCAGTTCTCGAGAAAGACCATGTCACGTTGTACTGGGATCGGTCTATCATTACTGACAGGACTATTGTCGCCAATAAACCTGACATAGTAGTGATAGACCGATTAGCGCGCCGTGTAATGATAGTCGATGTTACCATTCCGCATGACGAAAACCTCGTGAAAGCTGAGAAAGAGAAACAAATTAAATATCTCGACTTAGCACACGAGGTTGTCGACATGTGGAATGTGAACTCGGCTATCATTGTGCCGATCGTCGTGACGGCCAATGACCTTATAGCCAAGAGCCTCGACGACCATCTTTCGAGGCTCTCGTTAGGCGGTTGGATCAAGGGCCTGATTCAGAAGGCAGTACTCCTCGATACGGCTCGCATTGTGAGGAGGTTCCTGTCTCTGGAGCCCTAACCACCGGTAGCTTGAACCCTGCTCCCGATACCGGCGGACCACTATTTTTTATATTTTTAAATGTTTTTTTTTATATTGTTTTATATTAGAATATTTAAAAATGTATTTAATATGTATAAAAATAAATAAAGGAAATAATAAATATTAATAATTTTTTTAAATTTTAATTTTTTTAAAATATAAAAAAAAAAAAATAATAATTTATTTATTTTAATTATTTTTTTTATATTTTTAAATGTTTTTTTTTATATTACTTTGTATAGAAATATTTAAAAATGTAAACAATATGTATAGAAAATAAATAAAGGAATACGTAAATAAAATCCGTGCATTGTCTTCAATTTCAGATTTTTCTTCGTAAACAAAAAAGCTATCGTCGCTGATACCAAAAAATAAACATAGTAAATCACACAGAGACCGAGCCATAAACACGTGCATCGCGGTACACCGTCATGACGTACCAATGCGTAATCGCTTATCAATTTTAAACCGATCTGGCAACCAATGATTACACACATCAGTGGCTTTTCGCACAGAATGAGGGAGAAAGGTCAGTGCTATTAACGATCTGATTGACTTTGCTTGATAGATGATCATAGTATAACCAGGCCTGTGTCCTCTGTGTCGTAGGACATGTAGATCTCTAGACGCAGTGGGCCAGGGCCTGCCAGGCTGACCTTTGGTTCCAGGACTTCCCGGTTTCCTCACAGTTTTGAGAGCAGTGGTGATGAAAATGTGCATAGAGTAAAGTAGCTGCCTTAGTTCGAACCCCGGCTTACGACTCATAAGGCGAGGCTTACTACCTGGCCACTACTGCTCTTGATTTGTTTGATGCAAATTGCAGTAATAAATTAACACATTTTTACTTTAAAAGAGAACACTTTTGTTGTCATTGTCATGTTAAAGAAAGGTTAAAATAAAGCAGAAAAGAAGACAAAACACATGCTTTTCACTTTTCATATTTTCTCGCCGTCGCGCGTCGTCGGTAAAACTAAAAGGATTTGTGAATATTTCAGTAACTTTTCTCTGCAAGCGATTTTCATTGTAACGATTAAATATGTAGTACCTTTCCTTTCAAGTTAAAATAAAAACTTTATTTTCAGAGACATTTTCAGCATAACGTACCTATCCTACACACAATATATTACAGTTCACATAGTTCACAGTTTACAATGCACGGAATCGCGTCTGATGAAATTCGTGGCGTTAAAATTGCGTTAAGCGCACTAGTTCTGTTATGAACCGCCATTTAAAGCCCATATTAACGTCATTAGTGTGCGAATTAATGATGGAACTCTTATTTAGTATGGAAAGTGTTGACAATGCTATCTGTAGCAGCGGTCGCCAAGGCATCTCCCTGCTAAGCCAGACTGATAATGATACCGTAGGTAGGCTAATAGGCTCCAAAAATACCAATCATAATCAGTCAGGTTATTTTAGTTATGGCCAAGCTTAAATAAGAAACGTGCGCATAGTAATAAGGAAAAAAATCGTTTACAAAAATCATCGATACGTCATTTTCGTGTACGATAAGACCCGACCCGGCGACGACGTAGGTATTCAAATTTTTCATTGATTTTCAGATTACATTCCCGACGTAATCATTTAGTTATGTGTTGATTTTCACGATTTCCGAGCCCATTCTTAAGTAGATAAGGATCCTTTTCGCGTCACAAAACTGTCATAAGTCTTTGGTGTCATAATCTTTATTCGTTGATCTGCTATCTGTGACGTCAGGAACATAGATGATAGGGATAACTGTTTCTATAGCGATGGTCGATCGTTTAACGTAGATTTTGAATGATGACTCGACTCGACTTTGGATTTTTCATCGAGGAATTCGCGAATAAATAAAAATATAATAATTTAAGGAGGAAATAAGTATAATTGTTAAAATCATCTATTTTAATAACACGTACCTAGTAGAGATATATCCTTATCTTTTTGTATGTGACTGCCGGGAGCAGGATGGAATTTCCCAATCGGCAAAAAGAACGAATTATAATTTAACTAAGAAATTGCCCTTTTTTTCTCACATTTTGTTCTAATTGTAACTTTGACGTATAGTTATATTTTTTTCCTAACTTCATTTTTATTGGATTAATTGTTAAATTACGTACCTATTAGAGTTTAAAAAAGGACTAGTAGTTGCATATTACTTCATAGGGTAGTGTGTCAAAACACCTGTTTCAATGTGCCGTCGGTTTCACTACTTCATATGATTTCCCATCCGAAAAAAAAAAAAAAAAAAAAAGTAGGTATGTATATTTTTGTCATAGACTGCGTTTTGAGTATTTAAGATACGCAGTGCAGCGCAACTTTTTTCACTCTAACTATAGTTTGCAATTGCATCATAATCTGTTCAGACGATTCAAAGAAAAAAAATATTTTATTATGGAAATATCACTATTCACGAAATCCGTAATTTCATACTTCAACCCCTAATATTTAGGGCACGCCACCATAGTGGCGATAAGTCCCCTCTTTGAGGAGTGGCTAGAGAGGCGCCACGGCGCCCTCACCTACCGCCTGACGCAGGTCCTCACCGGACACGGTTGTTTCGGGAGGTTCCTGCACCGAATCGGGCGGGAGGAAACGCCCGGGTGTTTCCACTGCGAGGATCGTCCGGAGGACACGGTGGAGCACACCGTAGAAGTCTGCCCCGCTTGGGCGGAGCACCGCCGTGTCCTTGTAGCGGCGATTGGCGGCGGCGATCTCTCGCGTCAGGCCCTGGTTCAAGCCATGGTCCGGAGTGAGAGGGAATGGGAAGCCGTCACCACCTTCTGCGAAGCAGTCATGCCAGTGAAGGAGGTGGCGGGACGTGAGAGGGAAAGAACCTCACGTCCCAGCCGCCGCGGGAGACGCCCTGGGCGTCGGGGGTCACGTGGTGGCTCCCGGCCACCGTAGGCGCGGGCCTGTGGTCGGCGAGTTATGGGCTAGCTCGCCGTCCGGCCGTCTTATGACGGCAGGCCGTGTCGACGGCGCGTTCATGTTCCACGCGCGCCTCAAAGAGATGTCAGCAACCACGTAGGGGTCCGCATGGGCCGATGCCTGCCAGGGCTGCGGGACTGTTCGAAAGAGATACCGTGGCCCTGGAACACAAAGGGCAAAGAAGGAACATGGATGGGTTTTAGTCAGTACAAGTCTGACACTCCCTTCCGCTCCGCCCAGAGTGGGGGGGGGTCATTTGATGATTTCCCATCAAAAAAAAAAAAAACCCCTAATATTTAAAGTATCCCCTATTTAAATCTTTCGGGAATAAATTCTCATAAATTCTTCCTTCGTACCCGACCTCTGTAACATAATTATATTGAACTACATACATACATACATAAACGTATGCATTTTTCCCATGGGGTTAGGCAACACAGAACACCACCTGCTACATCCTTACATACTCCTTTTGCCTCATCCATGGTCTTGTGTAAAATAATATTTCTATAAAGTAGAAGATTAGCTCATTAAACAGCCTCATTGGTAAACAGTCCTCCATTCTATTTTGAACACAATACCTAGGCGTCTAGGACACTAAACGCCGTGACAACAATTAATCTTCATAAATCTATATTATACCATCGTAAGGTTTTACAAAGTGAAGTGTTTCTTACAACAATGATAATAACCGTATTGTAAACAAGTGTAAAATATTACTATCAATATTTCATCTTCCATCGAAGCATTCGAAACTGTAATAAGCCAAGCCGCTACAATTTTTCATCTACAGTAGACGTTACTCCGATGAAAACACTCTGACCATCATTCAGTTGGTCTATCGTAGTACGAAATTTCAATAGAATAAGAGGCTAGGTTATACTGGTTTTATACCTTTAAAGTGTACCCTGTCGTACGAGGAGACAATGATATCTCAATTTAAGTCAATAACAAGTATCGTAGCTTTATTCTTAGTAGTTGTTTTGCAACGATACCGCCTCGTTTTGTATTACTGAGCTATAAGCTATTGTATTGCTCGTGTTTTCCAATATTCTTGCCTCTTGTTGCAGCGGAGTGGCTTAGACGTATCGGAAATTTCCCTTCTTTCACAGGTAGAGAAAATGGACTCAAAAAGATCTTTTGTATTTTGTAGCTAACTGGAAACGGTGACCGAAAACATTTGTAGAAAACTTGATAAAAGAGAGGAGGAGCTCGTGGCTAGTGGTCAGGTTAAGCCGCGCTCGCCTAGGTTGGCCCGTGGATGGGTGACCACTGACCACCCATTACATACCGAGTTTCCTCCGTGCCTCGGAAAGCACGTTAAGCCGTTGGTCCCGGCTGTCAATTGTAGATCTTTGATAGTCGTTACAGGTAGTCAGTGGCCCGAAAGTCTGACAAACAGTATTACCGAGTTGTATCGTATTACGCAGTACAGACTAGGTTGTGGAGGTCAGATAGGCAGTCGCTTTATGTAAAATACTGGTACTCAGCTGCATCCGGTTAGACTGGAACCCAACTATGTTGGGGTCAGCCCCCAACATAGTTGGGAAAAGGCTAGGCAGATGATGATAACCAGGATAGAAAAGTATTGAATTGACATAGGCTACCGAAAAGTTTAATTCGATATCGAAAAACAAATCGTTTCGAAAGCGATTACCACTGGCCTAAGCCCTCTGGCCACTGCCATGTCGTAAGTAAGTAATAAGCTAGTATTAGTATTATTGCCTTGAAAATGATTGATGTTTACTTCTCACTGTGCTTGTAACGAAAAAGTTTATGTTTTCGATGATTAAAGATGTGTCTTGGCAATCAGTCAGTCAATCAGCCGTATATAGGTCAAACTTCAAACAAAACAGTTAATTTTACATTCTTTAAAACACTATACAAATACGGTCTCAATCACGCCACGAACAAACGGGCAAAGAGTAGGTAGTCAACAAAAAAGCTGTTAACTAATTCAGGACGATATAAATCAGAGTGTCGACGCGCAACGTGTGGGCCGCAGTGACACCGAATCGTAACGAATAAATATCAATTTGCAACTATTTGCGAACACTTCAGCGATTTGTTTACAAAAACAGCGTGAGGTCACGAGCATTTTGGGGTTTTATTAGATTGCTCTCTTTGTAGGTGTTTTTAATAATGGAGGAACATTGTAGGTTTAGGAGCTCGTGGGTAAAGTAATACCAGCCGCTCGGGTCTATCTTCAGGTTAAGCCGTGCTTGCCAAGGTTGGTCCGTAGATAACATACCGAGTTTCCTCCATGCCTGAAAGCACGTTAAGCCGTTGGTCCAGGCTGTCAATTGTAGATCTTTGACAGTCATTACAGGTAGTCAGTCCGAAAGTCTGATAACCAAAACCAATTTTACCTATGGGTATCGTATTACCCAGAACTAACGATGATTTAAAATCTCTTGTAATTTTCGCAGTATCGTCCCAATCAAGAAAAAGGTATCTGAAGTCAATTCGGTACTTTATTTTAACTATTTTATGCTATAAACAATGGCTTTACTAGGCTAAACCCGAGATCTGTATAACAGAAACAAATGCTACAAATAGAATTAACACCAAATAGGAACATCCTCTATTAAAGACGAAATATGGGGTCTTTTATTGGTACACCTCTGCCTAACCCCTGTTATCTCAACAGGCGTGATGTTATGTATAGGAAAATCCCGCGTCCATGCCAGTACGTCCCTGGTACACGTACGCACAGCGGTGGCGGCGCCGAGTAAGATTAATGTCAACGGTGTAAATCTTTCAATACTTGAATATCAAACAACTAATATTGGATTTACGGCAGCTTTATTTTATTTGCTGAGTAAGACTTTTGTGTTTGATTGTAACTATTAACTTTTACTTTTATTTGCGATTGTATGATATAAGTGCTGGCTTTTACAAAAAATGAAAATAATTTCAATGCTCTACCACAATTATAGGTAGAAAGTGGTTTCAATGTCTTCGAATCAATATATTTTAATTAATTAACTTGGAACAGCCAAAGTTATCAAGATTTTGGGCGAATTGATTCAATGCCCATTGACAGTATCAGACAGAATCTCATCACACATACCTACGGCGTCGAAAGACAAGAACGTAATTTGTGATTAAAGATCCCAAGTTCAGATAAATGCAAAATATCCTCGTCGGACATGAATTTTATTCGTCAGTAACAATATGGCGTCAAATGAATTAGCTGATCCTTCACCAGATAAAATACTAATTATGACCAAGATTATAGTTTCAGATTTTTATCTTTTGAAGGTAAACATGTATGTGGTATGTTTTTCAGTCAAGACACAAGCTATAATATTGTTTGTAACATACTCGTTCGAAAAGTGATATTTTGTATAGCTCAGGTGTCAATCCTCGAGCGCAATGACAAATTTTACGCACTCGCATCAAAATGTGCTACTAGTTATGTGTAATTTAATGCAACATCATCAATTTCAGCGAGCTAATTATGTATCCTAATGAGTTGGTGAAACCTCACAGACGTAGTGATATCTAATCGTAATAAGAAATAACAAATCGATTTTTTTTTTTCAGTTTCATTAGTAGTTTCCTCGTAGGAACATGAAACAGTTCCAACTAATTAACTAATGATACTGAATTCTATGATGTGAAACTAAAGTCTAAAATGGATTGAGAATTTTCTGGAGGCACATTCAATAATCTTACAAATCCTTAGAAAACTCGCGATGTCATTGTAATCCTTCCAAAGCTAACAGTACCTCGGACTGACTGTTCATTTCCAACTTTTTGCTGTCTCCATTTTAATGGATCAGATAGCGGAAAAAGTTTCATCAGACCTTTTCTTTTTTAGGGTTCCGTACCCGAAGGGTAACCAACGGGACCCCTATTACTAAACCTTCGCTGTCCGTCAGTCCGTCTGTCTGTCAGTGGGCTGTATCCTATGATCCGTTATAGGTAGACAGTTGAAATTTTCACAGAATGTGTATTTCTATTGCCGCTATAACAACAAATAATAAAAAATAAATAAAATCTTTATTTTCAGACCAGTGATCCATAACCAATAAATAAAGAACTTGGCACTTACTAACTAAAAACTCGTTATACAAACTTACTACAGCACATATCTGAATGACGGTCTGTGTGACGCCATCTAGTGAAACATTATTTGGCCATCTACCCTGCCGGCCACAGTAGCCACGAGGCTATTGGGGCTCCCCTACTACGATGGTACGGAACCCTTCAAGTGTGACTCCGACTCGCACTTGGCCAGTTTTATTTTAACCGACGTTGTAGCTAACTCAATCCTTATTTTAAAAGTTTTTAGTTTCTTTTTACTCCTCCACTGCAAGGTAATCCTTTGTACTAACTTTCATGCAATAACAGCATAGAAAAGCTGGCAAAGATGTAATACAGTTTATAGCCTAATTAGATGCCTTGTTTGCTAAAAGAAACGACATTGTGAAAATGTTTACATTTTCCTCGAACCTTTTCATTCCAGAACTTTTTTAAGACTACTTCGAAGTATTTTCTGCATTTATATTATTTTGCTGTAAGTAAACTAGGATGACCAGATGGCTGGATGGCTAGGATGAACAAGGCTCGCTGTGGGTGGTGTTGCGTAGATGAAATAATTAAAAAAAAACAGCTGTTCCATACATTTTGACCGTGCTGTTTGTATGAAACAGCAGATTATTTTTTAAATTACCAATTAAAAAATTCTATGTGAGGGTTCAGAATGACCAGAGCTGCGGGACTGTTCGAAAGAGATAACGTGGCCCTGGAACACAAAGGGCAAAGAAGGAACATGGATGGGTTTTAGTCAGTACAAGTCTGACACTCCCTTCCGCTCCGCCCAGAGCGGGAGGGGAGGAGGGGGGGGGGGGGGGTCATTTGACGATTTCCCATCCGAAAAAAAAAGGATACAGAATGTTGTACTGAATACGTGGTAACCGTTTGTGCGTGTCCTTGTCCGGTGTCCGGTGTCCTTTCCACCTCGTATAGCGTATCTACATATTATTTTCTGTGTTCCATGTGTTGACATTTTGATGCCTGAGGCTAGTGCATCACGACTGCATATTCTGGTAAGTTGAGCAATATTCCATCGGTTGGCTGTGCACATGCGATTTATCTCGCATCACTACGAAATTACCGGCAGTGGCTTTTTATAAATAATGATTTAATTTACCATGAGGAGCTCGTGGCTAAATAACAACAACCGCTCGGGGTCGATCTTTAGGTTAAGCCGTGCTTGCCTAGGTTGGTCTGTGGATGGGTCACCGCCCATTACATACCGAGTTTCCTCCGTGTCTCGGAAAACACGTTAAGCCGTTGGTCCCGGCTGTCATTTGTAGATCTTTGACAGTCGTTAGGCAGTCAGTGGCCCAAAAAGTCTGACAACCAGTCTTACCAAGGGGTATCGTATTACCCAGTACTAACTGGGATGTGGAGGTCAGATAGGCGGTCGCTCCATGTAAAATACTGGTATTCAGCTGCATCCGATTAGACTGGAAGCCGACCCCAACATAGTTGGGAAAAGGCTAGGCAGATGATGATCTAATTTACCATGATTATCTCGTTGGTCTAGTGGTCGGATACGCGACTGCTGAGCATGAGGTCTTGGGTTTGTTTCCCAGGTCGAGTACTATTATCGATCGAGTATTTTTCATTAGGTATTTCTCAGTAGCAGAGGTTTTGTGCCCGGTTGATGGCAACCATGGGACTTATACATAACATGTGAAATATGTGTTACTCTAGAAACAAATCTGCCCAACTCTTCGAGCAAAACAGTCATGCTGGTTATTATTTCATTTAACAATGAAATACATGCGTCATTGTGTGATTGTGCCTTCCATACATACAAATACATGTCATTATATACCTCGTAGTTTGTGTACGAAATCCCATCAAAATTATCAGTTTCGATTTATCAATGAAGCCCATTCATGCGAAACTGTAAACTGTACAACCTCATTAATAAATCCTCCACCTGCCAAATGATTTTCAACCTAAACTTGTGCAAAACAAAGCAAATAATTCCAAAGCTTACTGAATTTCGAGAGCTATTTCCCGTGCATAATGAACATGGAACATAATCCTCTTGGTAGAATCACAGAATAGATAGGGACAGAAGTTTTACTCTCTACATGAGTGAAAACGCACGCACACATAGACTCGCTTCACGTACGGCGAGTGCAAGTGCACTCGCGACTCTCATTTGTTTGAGACCTCCACGGATATGGACATGCTTTTTTTTTTTTTTCGGTTGGGAAATCATTCATATCGCCCCCACTCTGGGCGGAGCGGAAGGGAGTGTCAGACTTGTACTGACTAAAACCCATCCATGTTCCTTCTTTGCCCTTTGTGTTCCAGGGCCACGGTAACACGTACAGCGAGTGCAAGCGCAGTCGCGACTGTCATTTGTTTGCGATCGCAGTACGTATGCATCTATGTGGCCTTCTGTCCCAATCTCATCTGTGGTGGAAGTATTGCCGTTGACGGGTCCTAATAGGCTGGTCGATAGAGTGCCATAGTCTAGTCCTTACCACAGGCTGACGTTGATCCCTCGCTTGAAAGTAATTGATTCAGCGTAATAACCTCGCGGGATTTTCTGTAGGGACCATTATTTGTTTTGACACCGTGCTTTTGTAGTCAACATTATAACTCCTTTACGACAATTTTGTTTACTGTTCTGCCAGCTGATTTGCACTTAATTAGCTTACTAGTTTCCACCTGCCTTGTTTGAAATTTGCCTGGATTTATGGATTTCCGTTAAACGATAATAACTTTCAATTTTCTACGTCACAATTTTTTATTTGCTGACCTACCCAAATTTCCTTGACAATATAATTACATATTATTACATCCGCACCTACTGAAAACTTACTTGATAAGTATTTCTGTTGACCCCTTTAATGTTTTGTAGACTAGCTTTTATCCAGGCTTCGCCCGCTTGAAAGGCGGAAATTATCCCACAGTAACAACATACTAGCGGGATAAAATTTATCCCATGTCCCACCCTAATCGAAACGAATTTGCACCATTTTTTTTCAGTTAGATGAGCCGTTCAGCCGTATTTATTTTACGCCAGACATAAATCTAAATTCAACACACAGCTTTGATCAACATTGTTAGCATTTTAGTAAAATTGTGTTTCTGTTTTCCATTTGATTTTACTTTTTCGTTTTTCCCGCAACCTTCACTAAATGCACCAGAAGAAAACAAATTTACATTCTAATCTTTGCTACATGTGATAATTGATTTAAAATCCATTCTTCCGTAATTATCTTCATCGTCATAAGTCAGGAAGTAATGACAAAAATAACAAGTGATAATCTATTTAAATCTGCGAAGTAATTTACAACACCTTCAGCAGAGATTTAGAATTAACGATAAAATAATTATCACAAATTAGGAAATTCTTTTATTTTAATAATCCCTTTTTTCTGTTGTTTTTGATTTTTAAAGGTATTTTGATGCTGGGCCTTCCCCTACAGAAATTTAAAAAAAAATACCTAATACAATACAAAATAGCAAACGATAACACTCATTTTCACCATTGATCAAAGGGTCTAGCTATCATCATCTGCCTAGCCTTTTCCCAACTATGTTGGGGTTGGCGTCCAATCTAACGGGATGCAGCTAAATACCGGTATTTTACATGGAGCGACTGCCTATCTGACCTCCACAACCCAGTTAGTACTGGGTAATACGTAAGACTGGTTGTCAGACTTCCGGGCCACAGTCTACCTGTAACGACCGTCAAAGATGTACAAATAACAGCCGGGACTAACAGCTTACCGTGCTTTCCGAGGCACGGAGGAAACTTGGTATTTACTGCGTGGTCCCTAACCCATCCAAGGACCAACCTAGGCCAAACGCGGCTTAATCTGCAGATTGACCCGAGCGGCTGAATCAAAGGGTCTAGGCATGTTGTCATCTTAATACCGATAACAATGATGGATAAGCCAGAAATGTATTCGATTGACTTATGCTACTTTAAAGCTTCTGTCAATCTTTTTGACAGACCTTGTAGAAAGATGAGAGATTTTGACAGTGATTTGTCACTCTAAGCTTTTCGGTAGCTCATGCTAATTCAATACATTTTTGACTTTTCCAGTGTCATTTTCGCTGATCTGAAAGAATGTTATGTAGTTCCTTATGTTCCGTCTCCATACACTCTCTTAGGAGCCGTCTCCACGAGTGCGAGAATCACAGCGTTAGTTAGCTGTATTACCGTACAGAAATACGTGGCACGACGATAATATCGCCGCGTTTCTCTCGCCCGTGGAGACGTCCCTTTAGAGGTCAGGTCAGTTTCAAATTCAAGATTGTGTCATTATAATGCAAAAAATCGATATTAATATATTTTTTATTGAAAATTCTCAAACATGGCTTTTGCGGAGTTATATGTATTGCTAAGTGCAGTTTGCCAGTACTTTTTTTCAGACTTTTTTACGACTTTGCCAGTTGAACATTTTTTCAGACTTATTTTACGAATAAACTCGCAAAAACCAGTTTCACCTTGTTTACTATTCCATATCAAGAACCGACAGCCATTCCGTAAGTAAAATAGAATATATAAGTGCAAGAGATAAGATAATCTTATCAGCACAGTTAATGTCTACTTGTTTCTTATCATACCCAAGTGATCCGTGAATTACTTACGGCCGAATTCTCAAATAACACTCAATTTTAAGTCGTCGTTAAGTCTTAGCTTGTCGCAGTCAATGTAAGGTGTAGGTGGGTATTGTAGCGATAGAAAGTCTTATAAAAACGTCTTTAAGTATAGACGCTAGCACATCAAGCTACTACAATCTGTCAAATTTATTTAATAGATTTTCAACTTTATCGCTAAAGCATTAGGTTCAGGTTTGATTAGGAAAATTTGACATTTTTGGGTAGCTTGTTTTGTTGCCGTCTGTGCATCCACAAACGTTACGTGTCGTTTGGCGATGCGGCGGTTACAGTACTATACAGCTGACTGATACGCAACCAAGGGAATTTAAATTAAAAGGTAATAACATTAAGATATCGTAAATTAGGCCCGGTAGCCTAAAACATTTTAAAGTGACGTTTGTTTCAATGTCGATACATGTTTTTTTAGTTTGGTATTTAATCTGAGATTAGATCAAGTAATTAGCTAGTATCTATGACGTTTCTAATTTACTTTTAGATGTAGATATACGATTGTAAGTCTAACGGTATTGGCTCTAGCTTAAAATTGACATTAAAACATTTTATAATTTTTTATTTTTCTATCTCTCTCTCTCTTCTCTTGACGACTTCATGTCTATCTCTGTCAAACATCACGTTGTTTACCATTAACACTGAAAATGGGTTATCGACCATGTTTACTATTTGTTTTGAGTGCCCGTTATTTTGGCGGAGGAGCTCGTGGCTAAATAGTAACACCCGCTCGGATCGATCTTTAGGTTAAGCCGTGCTTGCCTAGGTTGGTCTGTGGATGGGTGACCACCCATTACATACCGAGTTTCCTCCGTGCCTCGGAAAGCACGTTAAGCCGTTGGTCCCGGGTGTCATTTGTAGATCTTAGACAGTCGTTAGGTAGTCAGTGACCCAAAAAGTCCGACAACCAGTCTTACCAAGGGGTATCGTATTACCCAGTATTAACTGGGTTGTGGAGGTCAGATAGGCAGTCGCTCCATGTAAAATACTGGTATTCAGCTGCATCCGGTTAGACTGGAAGCCGACCCCAACATAGTTGGGAAAAGGCTAAGCAGATGATGATGATGCCCGTTATTTTGGTGCTGTTGTAAGCACCACGACTCAATAAAAAGTAAAAAAGAAAAAAAATATACCACGTTGTTTATGAGTGTTTCGCTGGAACTGTTAGTTTGTTAGCTAGTTTTGTGGTGCCTCGACAAAATCAAAATTTGACGGCACGGTTGGTGCAGTGGCTAAGCGATTGGCCGCTGCTCTGTCGCGGTTTCGATTCCCGCTCGGAACAAATATTTGTATGGCTTACAGATAGTTGTTCCGGGTCTGGCTGTTTGTGTATGTGAATTTAAAAACGCACCCACGATACAGGAGAAATTACTAGAGTGGGGAAAAATAAAAAACCGTTAAAGGGGGTTTGGTGTTAAAAATTACGATTATACTTTGGGCCCATTCAGAATATCAGCGCTGTGACTTTTTTTTAAATGTTACAGCACCATGCTGAGATACCCCGCCTTTTGGCCTCGTACAGGGACAAACGGTTGCTTTTTTTCTTATCTTATTATTTTTTTAAATTTTGTTTCTTTTATTCATTACTCTAACACATTATTTACATTTTTAAATATTGCTGTACAAACAGATATAAAAAAAAACATTTAAAAAAAATAAAAAATAGTAGCCTAACGGCATCGGGAACAGAGTCCGCGCTACCGGTGGTCAGAGCTCTTGAGAGAGGATCCTCCTAACGACACGCGCCGTGTATAGAAGTACAGCTTTACTAAATACTACTAAACTAAATTTTTATTGTTAATTTAACAATTTATTTTTTAGTCTTGTGCGAGACTAATAAACACTTTTTCTTTTTTCTGTCATGAAAATCAGAACGAACTTTAATTAAATATGTTTAGAGCTATTTAGAAAACATTACCATTAAACATGTGAGTGGCGGTACAGGCATAACTAAGAAGAAGACAAAGTACAATAAAAAAAAAAAAAAATCTAAATTCAAACTTAGTGGATGAAAGGCGATACCCTAGACGTATTACGATTAAGTGATTTGTGGACACCGAAATGTCAAATGTTCAATGAACAATAACCTCACAACATATTCAACCAAAGTTGTTATTGTTCAAACATCTTCATCACCCATGATACAAAATAAATCAATTTGAATGTGAAAAACAAATTATGCCAATTGATGCAAGGTCTTCTATATATTGATATGATGATCATCATCATACATCAAACCGTAAATTTCCGATTCTATTTGTCAGATTCTGATCATCATGAATAAAATGGGGTCAGTAGGTCGAACTAGTCCCAGGCTCCTAAGTCGTAGTTTGTATTTCACTGTTAGCGAATTTCGTGAAAATTAGAATTGTAAAAAGGAATACGTTTTTCAATGTAAATCCTTTAAAAAACCTGATAAGAAATGTTTCTGGGAAATATTTGTAAGTAAGAGAGAGAAGTCTTATTTTACATAGGTTGTGGTTATAAGTATCAAGATCTAAATCAAAGCTTACATTTCAAGTAGGCCTGTTACAGGCACTTTTGAATTGTCAAAAGAAAGACAACAATGAAATGTAGCTACAGTCCCAGTCACAACGCATAAAAACTATGAAAGTACTGTAGTTGCCCATTCCCTAATGTAGACCTCTATGGAGAAGAACGGGCAAGAAACTCCACTCCACTCCATCTCTTTTAAACCAGAATACTTTTACAAAACCTTGGTTACATCATTCATGTTGAAATCATACACTACAAATGAATGAGTGTGTTTATATCATAATATCACGCCTGTAATCCTTGGAGGCTTAGGCAGTGATGTACCTGTCTCGAAAGTATACCTATAGGACAATCCGATTGACAGATTTGATAAATATATGTCAGAGTGAGAAGTCAATAAAAAGAGTTCTTAAAATAGACATTTGACATCAAAACAATATTTCATCTAATCATGTTATGATAAAAAAAATATTGCGTATAACTAATGTAATGTCTAAACAAATTGTCGATAACGACGTAAATATTTTGCTCTTTTAATATTTGCTATCTAATATTATAAGGGTTATCAAAATGGGATTAATTGAAATGTGTTGATTTACAAGTGAATATTCGAACCGAGTTTTGTTGATATTTATTTTAGTCATCATCATTATCTGTCTAGCCTTTTCCCAACTATGTTGGGGTCAGCTTCCAGTGTAACCGGATGCAGCTGAATACCAGTATTTTACATGGAGTGACTGCCTATTTGACCTCCACAACCCAGTTAGTACTGGGAATTAGGATATCCCTTCGTAAGACTGGTTGTCAGACTTATTCTAGTCACTAGCCTAAATTAAAGTTAAACCTTTTGTATTCAAAAGACAGGATAAGGTTTTAACTTAATCAAATTATACGAATCTGAACCTTCTATAGGTTACTTCGTATACTAATATAAAAGACGTTCCTATACAGGGTGTAAACAGACCCTTCACGAAGCCGTCAACCAAGCATTCTATACATCAAACTAAGTAATTTTACGCAAAAATTATTGCTGGGAAACGACTTTTTTTTTGGGTGAAAAATCACGTTTTACGGTAGGACTCGATGGAAAGCACACAAAACATTGTGCTGATGGATGGATTGATTGTACCGGGGCGTGGAGGTGTTTAAAGTAAGAGATATTGGGGGTCAAAGTTCCAACTTTTTCACAAGTTTTTTTTTAAACACATGTTTTTAATGTAAGATACATGTGTTTAAAAAAAAAAACTTGTGAAAAAGTTGAAACTTTGAACCCCAATATCTCCGTAACTAGAAGGTTCCCAGGTATGGTCTAAAACAAAAAGAATATCGCAAAGACGGGGAGACCAAATGCCTTTCGGCTTCGTTATTTACACTCTTTATAAAAACCTGTGCTAGTCCTATTTAATAGTTACCTGATCGGCAACCCGTTACATCAGGGACACACGGTAAATGGGCATCCCCACAGCTGCCATTGTGGCCCATTGTCGACCATTATCCACCATTGTCCGCCCGCTAAGGCCCAGTATTGTTCAAGCCCATTGTAACGACTGTAATCGAATATTCGCTTTCGGACAACGGACAGGTGAATTACTGTCGATCATAGGCCTGGAAGACTTTTAGGTTTATTAGAGGCTTATTTTCCTGAAAGGAAAATCGTTGGTCGAGTGGTCGCAAGCGCGACTTTTGAGCAGGAGGTATTGGGTTCGATTCCCGGGTCAGGCATAGTGTTATGGGGTTCTGCCATCAGGAACTTCTCAGTAACAGCCACGGAGTCTGGATTTGTACCCGGTTGATGACAGTAGGCTGGCCCCCTATTACATGGGAACTGTCATAAGTGGCGAAATGTGGGTGTACTATAAAGCACACCTCTGCCTTACCCATCGGAGGATTACAAGCGTGATGATATATTATGAAAATCGCTAATGCACCTTGAGAAAGAAACGGGCATAACCAAGAAAATCCGAAGGCATGTAACAACTGGTTCCTCACAGACAGAAAACAGAGAAGTGCTTCGAGAAGTTCCCACTTCTGGAAGCACTTCTCTCTCTTTCTGTCTGTGCGGAACCACACTGATAATACCTTGAACAACCTGTTCAAGAATGATCGTGTATTCTCTGTACGAGTTTGTCCTAGAGAGCGACAGTACCAGGCTAGTATTATGGAAATGCCTAGGGTGGCCGCATCATCGCTTCATACCAGGCGAAACGCGGCAAACCCTGTTTCGTGTAAAAAACACATTAACCAACTTATATGAGCATTAAAAAGTAAAAAAAAATGGTTAACTACATCAATACTCTAAGTGATTTATTCATAAACACTGATCAAAGTTGAGAGACGTTTAAAAGTTGAAAAAAAATCGGTTAACCAGTCGATATCATTATTTGAGAGCAGCTAAGCAAGTCGGGGCCACCACCATTGGGCCACCCCAATGGTGGCGGCTCCGACTTACGGACAGTAAATCCTGGATTCGAACCCAGGCACGCGCATTACTTTGTGTAATTTATTTCATCACCACTGCTCTCAAAAACGGCAAAGGAAAACATCGTGAGGAAACCGGCATGTCTTAGAACCAAAAATTCGAAGACATGTGACATCTACCAACCCGCACTGGGCCCGCGTGGTGGATTACAGCCCATTCCCTATCATAGAGAGAAGGTCGTGTGTCCCAGCAGTGGGAACATTAAAAGCTGATTATGCTTATGCTTAATCATTATTTTACTTTAATCAGCGCATATCAACAAACCTCTATGTGTAGTTGTTGATAAAATTAATAGAATAGAAATAGAAAAGAATCAGGTAGCGCTGGGAGATAAAGAGATATTTGAGAGTAAGTCTGTTAATGTAGGTAGTAGGTCTCAAGGACGATCTAAGTGTATTTTAGGCCTAATGCCTGAATCCACAATGCTTAAAAGGAAAGGTCCTGATTTCCATAAGGGTAGAACTAAAGATGAAATATATTTAGAAAGGGTAGATAGTATGTGTATTTTTCTACTGTTTTTCAGCAGGTGTCACGTTCTAAGCTTGAACGTTGGTTCGAGCTTCCATCACTGCCTATCATAGCAATGATGGCTTAAGCCCGAACCAACGTAATATGTTGTTTAAAAAATGAACATAAACGTTTTTTTTGTTCATAGGCTAAGTCCATAAGATGAACCACAATGATGGGAGAGTGAACAGCATGAAGTACTCCGCAGGCTCCAGCACCCTGACCCAAGGTAGTCGAAGAACACCGTGTGGTAGGCAGTTCGCCTACCTCAGGGCGGAGGTCATCCATGAGAAATCCCACACGAAAAAAACAACTCAAACTCAAAGCATTTATTTCAAATAGACCATCACAGGCACTTTTGAATGTCAAAAAAAACATAAAGAAGCGAAGCTACAGTCACAGTCACAAGGCATAATAACTTGAGAAAGTACTGTAGTTGCACATTCCAAAGCGTAGATCTCTATGGAGAAGAATGGGCAAGAAACTCCATGGACACTCTTTTAAACCAAAATATTGTTACAAGATCTTGGTTACATCATTCATCTTGAGATTATACATATATGTGAGAACGATGTAGAACAACAAACAGATTACGTATTACTATCAGAACCTATTATTAACTCGTATTCTAAATTAGGTAGGTACCTCTACTTTACTTATCTATTGGCACTTGATAATCACCAGCTCTTTATATATATAGATCTTGTCCAAGTTGAGTGTTAGCACAACCATGAGTGTTTGGTTATTAAAAAAAAAAAAAAAAAAAGTTTTTTATTTTTTTTATTTTAAGTCATGGATGGAGGTTTTTCAATCGGAACGCGACTGACTTGAGTATTTACATAAGTTTAATTGTTTTTTTTTTTTGCGGTATCTTACTTTGGTACACCAGCAAGAAAACAATTCTGCTGATCCCTACAATTCCACGGTTGAACACACGTGTGGGAGGGAAGTTTCGCTTTTTGTTGCGCTTTCCGGATGTCTCCTACAGTAAAAGTAGTTTATTGTTTTTTGTCATTTTGTTTGCACGTCATGTCTCCGCGACAAATAAATATTTGGTTTTTCTTTCTTTACTTTCTTTTATAATTATGTTAACCTCAACTGTTTATCCGAAAGTCTGGAAGCATGAGCGACATTATCCAAATACCTTCAAGATCTTAGAGGTCTGGGTGATATTTGGATCGCTATCAGCACACAATGGCCCGCGTAATTGCTCCAAATCCTATCAAATCAGATCGTAATCCAATTATAGAGAAAGTCATGTTTCGCTGTCCGACAGTCTTGCCACAGGCGTTTACTAACCTATCAGAATAATTCCAATCTATCGACGCGTGCACTGACAGGTTAATCTGTCACCAACGCACAGATAATAAATCTAAAACCAGTTTCATGTGGTCTCTCATTAAGATATTACAAAAAAAAAAAACTAGTTTTAAGTTTCACTTATTTAAGCCAGTAACTGCGAACTTCTAAATCAAATGAAGTTAGAATAGAATAGTTTGCGATAAGAAAATTGCTACCTCTTTCTAATTAAAATGCTGTATCAAGATAACCCCAGAAACAGGAAAGCTATTGAGTCGCATTTTTTGTAATACTTAATTTGATACCATTTGTTATTCTTTGATAAGATTAGGTTTCCAAGATCGGATTTCCGTGATGCATAATTTACACTGAAAACTTAATCATAAATGTGTTTATTGTATACAAATCCAAACATTACAACGCATTTTTTTAATTTAATTTCCTCAAAAAACAGATAAACTTGGCTGGCCACGTCTGACCTTTGAGCTTTGGGGCAAAATGGTCACCATGTGAAGCCATGACACAACCAGAAGGCAGACCTCAAAGAAAATGAGGGATGAGCTAGACAAAACCAACGACCAGCCAGTCATGGATGGTAATCAGGAAGGGAGGCTTTTATCCATGAGTGGGATGTGGGATGCCGGCTAACAGAAACAGTAATTATTTTCACTTACCACTTCAATTTCGTCGTCTGGTTCCTCCATAATGTTAGTGAGGATGGCACTAGGTCTCATGGACACTCGATGCCGGACCGACTTCCTAAATAGATCAGGTTCTTCCTTCGTCTCCTCATCATTTAAAGTAGTAAATTGTTCATAAAAATTAACCGCACCACGCAAATCTACGTTAGTGTTATTAGACGAATTATTATTGACCTGAGCCTTTTTGCTAACCCTAGAGACAGATTGTTTTCTTTCAGATATTCTTCTATAGCCTTCTGCGTCTTGGTCTTCGCCAAGTAAGCTGATGGGCCTTGGGGTTCGCGGCCCATATTCATACTCTAAATCGAAACCTCTATCTTCGAACAAGTTCTTGAATCGAGCCCAGCAACCCAAATTCTTTTTTGGGTCCGCCACCGGCTGATTTTCTAGTACTACGATAGTCTTATCCATTTTTAATTCTTCCTCGTTTCTTCACCAGGGTAAACAGAATCCCTTACACTGTAATCGTTCACATAATGAATTCACTAACGCGTGAGTTAATCTGTCCTAATCAAAATCAATGCCTATCTAAACACTACTGATTATGTAGATAACAAATAGTTCCTGTTGCTTGATAATGACGGTATATTAATAGTTGATTTCGAAACCGTTACATGTTGCTTGATTTAAAGTAAAAACTGTTACTCAATACATTTATCGACGCATTGACATTAAAATGCTCTTCAGGCAGTGCCAACTGCCAACGATTGCGTTCACTCCTTGATTATGTTCGTAAATTCAACAGACGTGTTCACTTATTAAGACCATTACCACGTTTTCACTTATGTAACACAGTTAAAAAAGTATCACTTGAATCACTAAATATTTTCACAGTTACATCACTGGTTTTTAAATTCGCACGTGGATTAAGATCGATTCGTACATCCCCCGTGACTTATTCACACGGCGTTTTATATCAAACTAAAACATTAAGAATCATTGTATTCAATATGATAACACTTATCGATTAGAGTCGCACTGATTACGTTTTATAAGTTATTTGAAAATGTAGATTAAATAATTTTATGGCATCACTTCAATCCACAGCTGGTCAAGGATCCAACATTGATTTAATATTTTAAATACTTTAAGCTTCGGATTACTAAAAAGTATCGATATAAAATAATTGGGAGCACGTTTTAACTACTGCATGAACAGCTTATTGAATTAATGGAAACGTAGCAAATAATTCAATTTTATTCCAATCCGTGTATTTAGCATTGTCTGCTAAAGTCATAATTATAACAATAATTGCAAATCACACAAGTTTACAAATTGAAAGTGCAAATTCAACTAATATTTCTGCAAATTCTATCATCGCATTGAAATTGCTAATTGACAGTGTATTATGGAGATAGTGAAATGACGTTCGTAATTCAATTTTGTGTCAGATGACGAACCCATTTAAAATAAGTGTCATGCGCATTATACATGACCATCACTCACCTAGCTTTTTCTAATTTAGTTTGAGTTTAGACAATGATAATATTCGTGACAACGATGACAGAAAAGTCTATGACTTTTGTTTGTTTCATTGACTTTTTTTGCCACCGACTTCCGAAAGTAAAGTTATATTCCACTTTTTAGTGTTTTTTTTTAAAGTCGGTTATTTTTTCTTAGAGAAAACTAATGGAGGTTTTAAGGGGGTTTCTCATACAAATCCTTGACAAGTATTAATTCTATATTTTAACTATAAATAATATTAGCATATCATCCACAGACGAAAAAGAAAAAATGCATATTATAGAAGATAAAGTACCAAAGCACAGTAAGTAGAATTTATATAGGACCACCGCGCGAGCTTCTTCTACCAAATGAAAAAGAATCATTTAAATCGGACCAGAAATCACGGAGAAATCTGTGTACATACATAAAAAAGCGAATGCGGAGCGTTTTGAAAGCTGTTGCTATTTGTGTATACCGTCAGGATCGAACGGTTAATCGTGATCTAAAATGCCCACACTACTGGCCTTACCAATACTTAAAAGAAACTAGAAGAAGAGAGGCCAATATGGTGAAATTCCTAGTTTGACCTCGCCAACACAAGTTTAACAGAGGTAACTCACTGATCATATTATCAGTTCTGAAAGCAAGTATGCAATTTTCCACGCGAAGATAACATCAGTTGACTAGTATTATAATTATAAGGGCTGGGCTTAATAGACAGATGGCTGATTGGAAGCGAATGAAACGTAATGAGCAAATGATCGTAATATGTAGGTTATTCAAGATGTCGTCTGTCGTGTTTATCCTCATTAAGATGTTGGGGTTATGTAGATATGGTAGTTATGTGTTGTCTCATTATCTACAGTAATTACTAGGTACTGTCATCATCGTCTGCCTAGCCTTATCCCAAATATGTTGGGGTCGGCTTTTAGTGTAACCTGATGCAGCTGCATACCAGTATTTTACAAGGAGTGACTGCCTATTTCACCTCCACAACCCTGTTAGTACCAGGTTATACGATACCCCTTGGTAAGAATATGATATCGTAGTCCACTATGTCCACCTGTATTATTAATTCTACCAAATCTAAGCGTGTTTATTTATCAGTTGGTTTATTTTATATAAATTAGTCCCAGTTTTTGTAAATATTTAGTTTTAATTATTCTATAAGCAGTTTTAATTCAATTATTTACAGAAACCATCAATTAAATTTTATATTCTTACAAGTTACAGACTCTGTGTCTAGTTTGAAGCCCACGGCTGGTGTTCTCTGAACTGTGCTCATTGTGATTGATTTCTATATTTTCTTACGTGCATGTGTAATTTTTTTTCACTATTTTATTTTAATACAAACTTTACTAAAAACTCTTAAAACGTCCTCAAGTTGACGAGAGCTTGTCAACTGTGAAGTGACATTCTTCAGTTGAAGTCGAAAAATTAAAGGAAATGCTTTGGAACGAATCCCGTAAAAAGCAAACCCAGCTCACCTCATCAATTTACATAAATACGAACTGACCTACATAGCTCCTTCATTCTTTTGAATTAAAAAGCCTTTTTGCACCAATCAACGCCTCATAAAAAAGATCATATCATCATCAATCTCTACAAATGGACTGAATCTTGCGGACGCCATCTTTAATTCACATGAGGCGTTTTGCCTCACGCAGATATGAACCTTGACCCTTTTGATTGGTTCGGCGCCAGAATTCAATCAGCAATGTAGTCTTTTGAATACGTTATTGCGAATTAAGAGGTTTGTTAATGAGAGGAAAAAGAGTTGAGCTGTTTTATTAATGGGTGTTGTGTTATTGTATGGTATTGTTAAGGACCTGTTAATAGTTATGGACCGTTGATACTTTTTGGTCATGAAACACAGACTATAATTCCGTTGTATCCGCCTTTTGACAATGTGGTATTTTGATTTATATTTGATCTTTAGTGAATGATTATGAAAGATTTCTTCGGTTAAATGGTAAAATTGTTCCAGATGTGGAACATGATTGTAATGATTTTATTAACACTGAAAACGGGATATTTACCATAAAACAAATAATTAATTAAAAACAAACATGCTCATGCATGCATGAGGAGCTCGTGGCTAAATAATAACAGCCGCTCGGGTCGATCTTTAGGTTAAGCTGTGCTTGCCTAGGTTGGTCTGTGGATGGGTGACCGCCCATTACATACCGAGTTTCCTCCGTGCCTCGGAAAACACGTTAAGCCGTTGGTCCCGGCTGTCATTTGTAGATCTTTGACAGTCGTTAGGCAGTCAGTGGCCCAAAAAGTCTGACAACCAGTCTTACCAAGGGGTATCGTATTACCCAGTACCAACTGGGTTGTGGAGGTCAGATAGGCAGTCGCTCCATGTAAAATACTGGTATTCAGCTGCATCCGGTTAGACTGGAAGCCGACCCCAATATAGTTGGGAAAAGGCTAGGCAGATGATGATGATGTCAGTTTAAAACTTTGATTGTAATGCATGCATGTGTGCATGTTTTATGTGTAAAAATATTTCGAATTATGCATTTAGTCCTACCTTAAACAGGTACTTCTAAAATATTTAACACATCCTCAACTCTTACAAATCACTTAACCACTATTAGTTAATTACCTACTACAACTAAAGAAAAACTTCAGCTAAATATATTCATGAAGCAACATAAAACGTCATAGTAATATAAATACTTTGCACCTCGAAAGGTCAAAGTTGCCCAGCAAGAATTAATTTGCTATATGTCTTGAATAGTTAACGATCCTGAGGTTAACTGTTAAAGACATCAAATTAGTTGAACCTTAAGAACATTTACATAACTCACTGAACAATGTTTTCATTGTTCCTAAGCTTGCAGTTAATATTTATGGTAATAGAGTCTAGAGGCAGTCTATTCACACATGAGTGAATTGTTATTCGTGGGTCGTGATATAACATTATCACTAATAGTTTTATGAACTCCTTTACATCCAATTCACACTCTTATAAATCATGAATAAATAAAAATACATAGTTACATATATTTATAGGGAAGTGGAATTGTTATGTTTTTCCTACTCCTCCGCTATTCTTTTCTAATTAATTTCATTGAGGGATCCAAGACAGTTAAATTATTTCTCTGGGACTTCGTCGAGCTTCATTGTCTCCGCGCTTTTCTGGTGGTCGCCACTGTTGATTCTGGCTTTCAGGACAGGAGTTGCAGTAGTTTGGGAATAGTGTGGCGGGCTTATCCCAATTAGAAAAGATACGCATGTTTTAGAATGAAATGATAAGGGCCGAATTTTACCAATTGTTGCGGATCCCAAAAGGGAAGTCAGATTTTCAGTAGATATGTAACTATGAACGTCTGTATCTAGAAGATAAACGAGGCAACCGATTTTTTAAATCTTCTGTTAACTTTTCTAAGGAATATAAATTGTAATTTGGCAGCAATTATATGGATAAAAATAAGTCTTTACGTAAAAATTTACTCGACGTTTAAAAAATCGGCGCTAAGTTCGTCCAAATTACCGATTAATATACATCAAATCGTCATTACGAATGTACTTATGCGTGAATTGGCCGACAAGAAAGCGAAAGTGTTTGTCTGTCCGTTTGACGGCTTGACAGTCAAACTTATTCATTTTTAAATTAACATGTGACTACCGTATTTGTCAGCGAACATACCGAAACTGGTTATTTTTACCTCATAAGGAATAACGGAATGCTGTTGAATGAAATCATCATTGAAGAGTTATGTGAGGAAAACCTAAGCTGTCTCTCCAAGCATGCATTTTAAGGGTTAATCAACATAGTTTTTCCATTACAGCAACGCAGAAAATGTCACAATTTGTAAAATGGTCACAAAGTGACAATCCATGATATTAGATATTATAACTGCGTCTGTGACCATTTTAAGAATTTTAACGTGAATCATATTATTATGCTAATATTTCTAGCAGACTAAAGCAGCCATTTTAGGCCCCCTGAGCCCCATAAATCAAAAATCTATGTACTTACGTTCGGGACTGGCGGAAGGCTGTATTTTGCGCGACTTGCGAATTGCGACTCGACTTTTGACAAACGATACGCGCGTGTGGCACTTGTTTCAATCGTGGAGTATTGTCGCATCGCCACAATATCGCAGTAACCCCTGGCATGCTTTAAACAGCTTCTTTCATTTGTTTTTCCCGCATTCGATCTCGCTTCACGCGTTTAGCTCATAACCTAGCGGTAACCTCCATAACTTGTGGTTGTGACGTCGTATCGCTATGCTGTCGATGTGACGATGTGTAGGTGTGCGGGTGGATGTGTGTTTGTGTGTGACTGGTATACTATTATGTGAAGAGCAACTTACGGCGACGTCCACTAGGGGCTCGTCCTCCGGCGTGAGCGCAAGCGAGGAGCGTCGGCCGGCGCGAGCCCCCGGCGACCCGCTCGAGCTGCCTGCGTCAACAGAAATAACACATTATTATACGATACTAGCGACCCGCCCCGGCTTCGCACGGGTGCAATATATACATAATTATAAACCTTCCTCTTGAATCACTCTATCTATTAAAAAAACCGCATCAAAATCCGTTGCGTAGTTTTAAAGATCTAAGCATACATAGGGACAGACAGACAGAGGGAAGCGACTTTGTAATGTTACCATTCCATTTCTTCGGGGAATAAAGAAATGATGTTATTATCCTGATCAGCACTGGGTAAAAATTCCGAAGCAGAAGAATTGCATTATTGCATACAATTTGGCCCGCTAGTGGACAACCGATCTTCTAATGCCGTGGCCGATGATGGAAAATTATAGCGTAGTTTCGGCCTTAGTTTTTGGTAACGCTAAACGTCCTAACGAGTTCTTATACTCATCAGTATGACAAACTTCTAACACAGCACAAATCCTGAAATCGCGAATAAAATAATCAGTTGTGTAGGGAACAGCTTTACTTTTGCAAGATTTACTTAATACCACAAATGTGACCTCTGATTTTCCTTCCCCAATTTAATAGTTGGTCATGAAGTCAATTGTACAGTCACGAGCACCAACATGTAAACACTTAACAACTTTTAAAAGTGTTTTTCTCCTTCTGTTCTGATTAAAATGTCATGTTGTTACAAACATAGTATTCTGGAACTGAAAAACATCCTATCTCCAAGTTACAATCGTTATTTCTCGCGAAAATTGCGTTTAAATTTAGAAAAGTGTATACATATTGGTGCTCGTAACTGTACAAGTTCTTAATGACGAGTGCAGTGCCCTCTTAATGAGGTTTAAGGTAAACGAATATAACTTTCAACTAAACGGAGATTTTTGAACTTCGCGAAACAAGACCAATCATAAATCATTGGTATAATAATATTCAACACGCAATCGCCCACTATCATCTTCTGATAACGGTCAGGGCTATAATCATTGGATGTGGCCGTAATCATCATCATCATCATCATCCGGAGTGATTATGGTTGTACCTATACAGACATAATCACCACGCTAAGAACCGTACTGGGCCAAGCTACCTGATGCATTGCAACGTTGTACCTCATTTTTTTCGTAGCATGTGGATGCATTGCTTGGCTAATTATTTATAATGTGGCTTCACCCTTCAACTCACAAAAATGCACAGAGAGAATGAAGAGTTCAATCAAAAATCTACATCATCTGCCTAGGCTTTGTATTGTATTGTATAACAGGCTGGTGTCCGTAACTCCACGTCAATGCACGTATTTTGCGTGCAGCCGATTCCAACATAGTTGGGATAAGGCTAAGCAGCCACCCTTATCCCAGTTAGGATCGGCTTCTAGTCTAACAGGATGCAGCTGAATACCAGTATTTTACATGGAGCAACTGCCTATTTGATCTCCACAACCCAGTTAGTACTGGGTAATATGACAACCCTTGATAAAACTGGTTGTCAGACTTTCGGGCCGGTAACTACTTGTAATGACCTTAAAAGATCTATCAATGACAGCCTTAACCAACGACTTTATGTGCTGTACGAGGCGGTGAAACTCGGTATATGGTTGAACACCCATCCGCGGACCAACCTAGGCAAGCGCGGCTTAACCTGATTCCCAGGTCGAGTAAAGTAATTATGTGTTTTTCCCTCAGGAATGTCTCAGGTTGATGGCAATAGGCTCACCCTCTATTGCATGGGACTTAAAAACATAACTGGCGAATTGTGGGTATACTATTCGGTACATATCTGCCTAAACTTTCAGGGATAACAAGCGTGATGTTACGTTGTAATTTCACTTTATCTAGCCCTCAGAAACCAGACAATTTCAGCTTTAATTCAGTGATCAAATAGACAACACAATGCAGTTTGTAAATCTCTAAAATTCTTTAATTGACGTAGACACCTATCAGTGAGTATCTATCTGTTAAAATGACTGTTAAAATTTCCCAGGAGTAATAACAGGTATTTTCCCAGTACCTGTACCGTAATACCTATTCTACTCAATTCAGGAATTACCGGATCGATATACAATCGCAAGTATTCACGGAATGTTTTATAAAACGCATCGAAAACCCAATTGTACTTGAAATAATGTGGATTTTCACTACAGGTAGGTATTTCATAAAATTCTTGCTTGGGCTCTGATATAAATTCGACCAAAAATATTATCTCGCATAAGAGTAATTGTTACTGAGGTTTTTCTGAAATAAGGATGTATGTTAGTTTTTTTTAAGCAACGGTTATATAAAATATCTTTCACGAATAATTCCATAATTTTGTTGGTAACAGGATTTTTTTTAATTACCGATGAAAAATTGTGGTATGGTGCGGAATGGTGTACTGAACACGTGGTAACCGTTTGTGCGTCGATGTAAATAAAAAATAAATAAAATCATATCATGTCTTTTTCACCCTGTATATTCGTTGAAAACGTCGGAAACGTACATCTGCAAGATTCCATTACTACCGATTACGTCACAAAAGCATATAAAATTTTGACTACACAATTAGGTAAAAACAAGGTTTATATTTAGCCTTTTCCTTAAAAGACGAGTCGTTATCAATACCTACACCTATATTTGTGAGTCAATTTATTACTAATTCGGTCTACAGGTTTTAAAATTAGATATTTATTGATGCTAAGTTTAGGCTTCAAATGGATAGATTAAATGTATTGGCTCTGTGTAGAGTAGGTAACTTTTAGAAAAGTTTTAAAATTTTACTAAAGCTAAACATTTCAAAATTAACATTAGGTACTTGCACTAAGATTTAGAATCTTCTAATCCATCTGAGGTCCTAATAGGAAACTTTCAGTATAAATATAGAAATGGTTCATGGTGTATCATTATTTCGAAAAAAGTGTTTATTAGGATTCATAAATTAATAAGTAGTTTTATTAACCTGTGTCGGTGTCATCACTGCCTCGCCTCTGAAGCCACCTTTGCACCAATTCGATGCTGGCTTCCTGACCAGCCAACATTATCATTCACATATTATTAGATCACAGCATTCTTAACTTCACCACACACATTTAGATGCAAACTAAACACATTTCTAATAATTTCACTAAACACAAGAAAGATTTTTACGAAAACTCTAGACGATTCTCTATTATTTTTTAATTTTACTTATCATCAAAAAGGATGTTTACCTATACCAAAAACACAACGTAAAAAAACACTGGCCGAAAGAAATGACAGCACTTTGCCGCGTTCAAATATCGAATTAATTAAATGACGAACGTCGACGGGCGAGTGTAAACAGCGAGTAGAGTAGATGAAGCCAAATTAATTTTGCAATTGTTTGATTAAATTCTCAACCATATTACGGTGAGATAAGAGAGTTTAGTGGTTTTTTAAGCGCGTTTGTATGTTAGTGTCGTGGTGTGGAGTTTGTAGAGCGCGCAAGCGGTCGGTTAGGTAATGGCCGTCAAGCCGAGACAGTTGATCGAAGAAGGGGGGTAAATGTAGGACGAGTGTGGTCTGATCATACATTAACCCACTGGAAGGGATACTGACAGCCTGTTGATAGCTTCGTGATATACTACCAGTGTTTCTCGTTGACAAATTGTGGTGGTCGCTCTTTAGGTTCGGGTCAAATTACTTACATATTTACGCACGGAATCTGGTCCAGTTTCGAAGTTTAAATGTCATGGGACCGAAGCCTCTGTGTTAAATTGATAGTGCAGTCAACTAGACCGTTATAAATAAATCATTAATTTTACTTGAAGGTTTTTTCTGCACGTTTAAGAGCTTGTAGTATTGGCACAGATTACTTAATAGTGCTTAGTAGCTGGCTGTTAGAATGTTAATCGATTGAGGTGAAGTTTTAAGACCATGTTTTTTAAAAGTAAATTGGACATGACACGTTTTAAGCATACCGAGATCTAAGCGTATTGATTTGTAAAGACAAATTAAGATTTTTCACGTATTTGACCATGACCAAAGGACTCGTTACAAATAAATATAATAATAAATTACAGCCATTAATTGCGCAAAAGAGACTGTGTTTAGTAATTTATGAGTGGGAGGTCCAATGGCGATTATTCCGTTTTGCCTAAGTGAGTCCAAACAACTTTCACACTAATCACGTGGCCTCTAGAATATAAAGTCGCATTCCTACCAGCATCTGTTCAAAATGTTGAGGCTAGAAACATTTTATTCGGATTTTTGGATAGATTGAAATCATTTATTTTCTTACAGATAAGATGGATATTTTATAATATCCATCCAGAAAAAATTGCAGATCTTCGCATACGAGATGATTTAGTCTGGTTCCATTTAGGCCTTAGCTTAACTTGCAGCAGAAATATAATAAAAAACAAGTGAATGAGATATCTGTAACAGATAAACTAAATCATATTTGGACACATCGTTGGCGGCAACAAATAAAATTGACTCACTATTACAAGCTAACTGCAATACTCTGGCTTCCTCTTACCTACCTAAATAATCATCCAGATTGCCGTCTCTCTGACTCAGAAAGTCAGAATCTAAATCAACACACAAAGATCTACACAGTACACAAACTCATTCACGCCAAAATCCTACATCTCACATCAAAGATGTATTGAAACTCGTTGATTTCAATACTCCTTTGAAACTTCAAACATTAATCAGAACACACCTTAGTGGAGTAACGTTTTGGTAATATTCCGAACGCGTCAGTGTCGGAAGGCTCCTAGTTTTCCCGCCAAGTTTGATGTCAAGAGAAAATTAGGTACGAGGTCTAAAGCAAGTAGGTTGAATGCAAGTTAATTTTACGAAGTTAATACAAGGTGCTAGTAATACATCTTTTATGCATGCTCGGCATTGCCCGGAATATAGAAGATGAGAAGGTTTTATAAAAATTGTTTATGAACTTTCAATTTTTGGTGTAATTGGCTGAAAAGAGTTTGGTTTACATAATAACATAACATCAAACCTGTAATCCCCGAAGGGTTAGGCAGAGGTGTACCTAATAGTACACCTATAACAGTCTGACAACCAGTCTTACCAAGGGGTATCGTATAACCCAGTACTAACTGGGTTGTGGAGGTCAGATAGGCAGTCGCTCCATGTAAAATACTGGTATTCAGCTGCATCCGGTTAGACTGGAAGCCGACCCCAATATAGTTGGGAAAAGGCTAGGCAGATGATGATTTCACTAGTTATGTTTAAGTCCCGTGTAATAGGGGGAGTCTATTGCCATCAACCGGGCGCAAATTCAAACTCCGTGGCTGCCACTGAGAAATTCCTAATGGAAAAACCCAATAACACTTTGCCCGAAATCGAATCCAGGACCTCACGCTCAGCAGTCGTGCCTGCGACCAATAGACCAACGAGGCAGTCAGTCAGTTTGGTTTAATGATAATGACTCAAATATTTTAATTGAATAAGTATACTTAGCATGTTGATTTATTTGCCGTTTCAAATGCGGGGTTTTCCGATAAATCGAAGGAGGCTCTGTCTATATGCCTAATTGTATTTGAACTTTGTCCAAGTGTCTATTGAACAAAAAACAAGAGTACACGATGATGCGCCAAACAGACTTATACAGGGCGTTTTAAGTAAAAATCTAACACTGAAAACAAGTATTTAAAAAAAAACTTGTAAAAATTGGAACTTTGACCCCAATATTTCCGTAACTAGAAGGAAAATCACGTTTTACGGTAGGACTCGATGTAAAGCACTCAAAGCATTGTGCTGATGGATGGATTGAATAGTACGGGGATCGTAGGGGTGTGTAAAGTAAGAATCTTACATTAAAAACATGTATTTAAAAAAAAACTTGTGAAAAAGTTGGAACTTTGACCCCCAATATCTCCGTAATTAGAAGGTTCCCAGGTATGGTCTAGACCAAAAAACAGATCGCAGTGACGCGGAGAAAAATGCATTTCGGCTTCGTTAAGGGTCTTTTTAGACCCTTTATTTCTATATGTGGTGATCCCTGTATGTGTGAATGTATAATATATTTTACCTTTCGACATGAAGTAGCATACGTAACTCATGCCGATGCCGCTCAGTCAAACTTGCCCAAAAATGCTTGCTGTTTCACCAAGCGCCGTGTGAGAATGTGAGCTGCATGTATTTTTACTACCTTTATCTTTTACAGTATTTTGGACAAAAAGTATTTAGAAGAAAACTAGCAAATACACCTTTTTTTTTTCCGGATGGGAAATCATCAAATGACCCCCCCCACTCTGGGCGGAGCGGAAGGGAGTGTCAGACTTGTACTGACTAAAACCCATCCATGTTCCTTCTTTGCCCTTTGTGTTCCAGGGCCACGGTATCTCTTTCGAACAGTCCCGCAGCCCTGGCAGGCATCGGCCCATGCGGACCCCTACTTGATTGCTGAGCAAATATACCTTTACAAAATAAAATTTATTTGAATTCAATTTTGTTTAGAGTGACTGCCTATCTTACCTCCACAACCCAGTTACTACTAGGTAATACGATACCCCTTGGTAAGACTGGTTATCAGACTTTTTGCGCCACTGACTAACTGTAACGACTGTCAAAGATCTACAAATGACAGCCGGGGCCAGCGGCTTAACACGCTTTCCAAGGCATGGAGGAAACTCTTTATGTAATGGGTGGTTACCCATCCACAGACCAACCAAGGCAATAACCTCGAGGTTAAGCCTCGATCTCGACCTAAGATTTTAAGATCGATCCGAGCGCCTGTTATTATTTTGCCACGAGCTCCTCTCATCCTCTCTCTCCTACTGTGCTGAATAGCAATAATACTTAATAATGACGAGGTAAATCGATATCAATCTTAGTTTTTGGTGTTAAATACCGAATAGTAAAGTTATCAGCTTTCTCCGTTTGTATGGGAGGATCCTCGTCTTGGGACCGAAAATAGAAAGTTCTGTCTCTTCTAGCATCTCTAAGTCTACGTCACTAACTTCATTTGGAGTTGCGTTTATCATTCCATATAGCGCAACTAGTCGGCTGGTCGCCTATTGTTCAAACCGGTTAATAGTATGGATTCAGAGGCGAATGATCAATGGGTGGCTACTGCATTTGTGATGAAATTACATCTATCTTTACTGTTTAATGTCGTTGATTATTATTATTGTGGTTGCGTAATGGCTTGGATGATTTTAATCGGAGGTTGATAGTTTGAGGTTATAGATTTAACATAACATCATGCCTGTAATTCCCGAAGGGTTAGGCAGAGGTGCGTACCGTAAACCCACATTTCGCCAGTTATGTTTAAGTCCCATGTATTCCCATCTATTGCCATCAACCGGGCACAAATCCGTAATGGAAAAACCAAATAACAAATTGCTCGACCCGGGAATCGAACCTAGGACCTCATGCTCAGCAGTCCCGTTTACGACCACTAGACGAACGAGGCAGTCAGTTTATAGATTTCTCTGGGTAATAAAATAACGATACGTTCCCAAAGGCAAATATGGTATCTTGTGTGATGTGGTGTATTGTCATCTTGCAGGTAATGTAAGCTCGATCCACCCACTAGTCTTCGGATGTAGAAATCGCAGTTCTGACCGTTTTTGAGTGTTCTTTATTTAATTATTTGTTAAAAGCGTAAGTCAGCCAGAGCTTTTTCTTAAATAAAAAAGAATCAAATAAAATTCTTTTTTTTTCAGGCAAGATGCACATACGAAAGCAAATTTCAAAAGTGACGTAATAAATAAATATGTTTTACGAATATGTTTTTTAATTTGTTTTTATAAGTATTTATCATTTATTTAGCATTTATCAAAGAAACAAAGATCAAAGAAAGTATAGTCCCGCTATTGGCAATGAACTAAACAAGATAAATGAAACACATTATTTTCATATCAATCATTCAATTTCAGCGTGATTTTCCGTTATTATTTTTAAACAAATTGGGTAACGAATTTAAGTTATATATTTCCTACCGATCCACATTTAGTTCGAAGTTCTCCAATAAGACTGAATGCGAACAGAATTTTCAAAAGCTCAATTTTCTATAGCAATTTTGACACTAACAGCTCTTGAACGCAGTTTAAATATGCTAATCGCATCAGTATAATTATTTTAGTGAAATTCTTAGTAGTGAATAGAGAGGGTATAGAATAGTACCATATTTCCGGCTTCATATATTACGGCTCCACAGTATTTAGCTTCATGAAATGCTAACGTTTATTAGATCCTCACCATTTCCGGCACAACATCAATGAGCGACCCTGACCTAGTTTATATCGGGCTCCTGCCTGTTAGACTTATTTTACTGGGGTTTTATGTTATTTGACAGCTTGCAATGAGATATTATTAAATAAAATAAACGAAGTATGAAGATCTGAAGTAAAAGAGGAAAAATAGTAGAGGAAGACCAAAGAAACGATGGGTGGACTGTCTGAAAAATGATATGGCTAGAAAGGAGGTGACTGCTGTGATGACGTGTAATAGAGAAGTATGGAAGAAGACATGAGAAGACTGCGCTGACCCCAAATAAATTGGAACAAAGGCAGGAGAATTATGATGATGATGAAATATGAAGATCAGTTCTGCGAAGCTTATAAAGCATATTTTTAGGCTTTTTCTTTTAAAGTGCTTGGTTGATGGTGGGCATTAATAAGTAGTTTTGATTGGTGTAATATCACGTATCAGTAATATCATGTTTTTAGGAGCAAAAGTGATGCAGTGATGCAACACGCATTCAACACTATCGTGATGTCGTGACTCGCAAGTGGTATAATTGACACAAATGTCACTATATGACCTTCAATTTACACTAAATAAAATGTCAATCAACTCTATCGAGATCTATTCTTGTTTGGTATGATTCACATAAAATTATTGAAGAAAGAATCTTGTTTTTTTTTTTTCAATTAGAATAACATGACATCTGTCACGCCTGTAGTCTCCGAAGGGTAAGGTAGAGTGTGTCTATAGTAAACCCACATTTCGCCTATTATGTTTAAGTCCCTTTTAATAGGGGTGAACCTATTGCTATCAACCAGGCTCAAATTAGGACTACTACTAAGAAATTCCTGATGTAAGCCAACACACGCCTAATACTTTGCCCGATCTGGGAATCGAACACAGGACCTCATACTCAACAGTCAGCAATAGTGCGATACGGCCAAAGAGAGAGGCTTATAATAAAACCTTTATATTGAAAACACCTCCTTTTCTCACAACGAACAAAGAGAGAGGGTAAATGTGTCGCAATCGCAACAGACGCCATCTTTAATAAGAGCCGACTTGCTTTGTTTTACAGGCGACAACAGAGGCCCTTGCACGAACCTATACCCTAACCAGAGGCCTTAGCACGAACGCGCGGTGTAAACATGATGAAATCCGTCGATTTTTTTTTATCGAAAATACATTTTAGTTCAATTATTTACAACAAGCACAATCAATATCATCCATTAGATAAAAATAAATTTTTAAAATTAAGAAAATGTTATATGTGAAACGAGTATTTTTAATTTTAAAATCGACAATCGAAATAACATTTCGTTTACACCCCGCGCGCTCGTGCTTAGGCCTCTTATGGTTACGTAAATTCAAACAATTTTAGAATCGAAAATACAACAATCGTAAATTTATGGTTATTACTTTGACAACAAGCTCAATTATAAGACTGTTAAGTCAAGATTCATTTTGTATTTTGCCCATTTTTAGTTCGGAATAAAGATTTATACGTTTATTTAATTAGTTTCTCTCATAAATATATAGTATCATAAGTTTTAAAACTTCGTAAATAATCGGAAACGAGAATTTTCGATTTTAAAACCGTCTACAGGTTATAGGTTGTGTTTGCTCCGCGCGTTCGAACTAGGCCCACTGATTAATGTTCTACAACAATATAGAGGTGCTTACAGCAAAGATACATATACACACGTACTACCGCGTTAACTGACGGTCGACCACTTTTCAACCTTATCACTTAGGGTATAAGGGTGAAAAGCGGTAGACTGTCCGTGAACTCGGTAGTAAACAGAAAATCGTTTACAGGATACGTCTTAGTTCTTACGTATAGTATCTCTCTCTCTCTCATATACACAAGTACTGCAGGTAGTGTAACAAATAAAAAGAGCATTGGAGAAAAATCAATAATTATTTCCTTTTGACTTTCATTTTTACATTGACACGCGCCGTCTTGGCTCTTGGCAAAATATTCCTTTACCTATAGCCTCCATGGGCACTTATAAAATGTCAAAAGATAGTTGCACGGTTCGGATCGGTCGTTTCCAATGGAGAAGAACCGCCAAGAAACTACATGGTCACTTTTTAAAATATTTCGTTTCACAATGTTATTGTGTTACTGCGTTAGTACTCAAGTATGGGACGACAGCGTAGGCTCTGTCTTACCTTTACTAATTACAAAATTCATCTCCTTGTCTTTACAATGTGCCAGTTTATTCCTAAATAATCAAAGAGGTATCTATAGTACCCACTGCACTCCATACGAGCTAGAAGACAGCTCATTAAGGGAACATCCACTAGGACTTAATTAAGAGACTCTGAATACACAGCAGGTAGATCGCCAGTAAGTTAATTTTGAAGAACAGTCGAAATGGAGGTAATTTCACAAGTAAGGTAGACAGACCTGTGCAAAGTTCTGCTTGTTGAATTCGTACTGACTAAGTTAAATTAAGTCGCAGCTTTGAAATTCTCGTAAGATATCGCTAACTTTAATTATACTTCAGTTGATTACTTTGAGATTTAAATAGAGTTTAGAAATCGTTTCGAAAGGATGTATTGGGTGTAAGCTGTGAAGGATTTCTCAAAAAGAAACACAAGCTATATTAAGGATTTTCAACCATTACACACAAATTCAACTTTTTATCCTTGATTAGGCCTGAGGTACTGTATGGATCGGAATGCTTGTCTGTGAAGATAGATGAAAAAAGATTGCATGTAGCGGAGATGAGAGTGTTGAGGTGGATGTGTGGTGTGACTAGAATGGTTAAAGTGAGGAATGAGTATATTAGAGGAAGTTTGAAAGTTGCGCCATTAACAGAAAAGTTGAAACGGAATCGACTGTTTTCGTATGGGCATATGATTAGGAGGCATGAATTGCATGTGACTATAAGACTGATGAATATAAATGTTGATGGATGGAGAGAAAGAGGGAGAGGAAGACCAACAAAACGATGGATGGATGAGAAATGATATGAAAAAAAAGGAGTAAATGATAGCGTGACGGTTGACAGAGGAGATTGGAGGAAAAAAAACGTATTGCGCCGACCGTAATATGGAAAAAGGACAGGAAGATGATGATGACACACAAATTAAAGTTTTCGAAACTAAATCACGCCTGAAAATGTTTTACCCACAAGAGAAAAATTGAGAAAAGATGATGACGTCGATTTTAATTTTTTTTGGAGAAAAGTTGTAACACGTCAAAATAAGAGTCTTACAAAGATCTTACCGGTCTTACCCTTTCAGGGGGCCTACCATGACGTATTACAGTAGGAGTAATTCCAGTGTGGGAAACAGATGGCACTAGACGAACTGTATAGTTCTGTCTCTTTCCCACACTGGAATTACGCCTGCTTTACGACGTCATAGTAACCCCCGTAGACTAACGTCCCTGAAAACATTACCGTTTGTGGAGGACGTTTCCCACACATCATAGTGGAGTTAATTTTCTGCGTAGTTTATGTGCTATGACGCATGAACGTGAAGACTCTCATTCAGGGGCTATTGGCGTTAGTAGGACGTGAACCTCTACAGCATACGTCTGATATTTGTGAAGAAAATTAGTATTCAATCTGCATCCATAAGCCGTGAGCTTGGTAGAATTAAAGACCAGAAAAAAATATGAACTTAATGGCGGGCCTAGGGGGCAACAATATGGTAAGCCCATAAGGCAAGTAGACTGTTCAGAAACCCTAACATCATGAGGAGTAGTAGGTTATAAGGGCAAGCCAAACAGGTAGGCTTGTATGAAAGTACCGCCACTTTATTTAAGGTTATAAAAATAAACATCATGTTGCAGAAACACATAACTCAACCTCTGCCACTGACTACCTAACGACTGTCAAAGATCTACAAATGACACCCGAGACCAACGGCTAAACGTGCTTTCCGAGGCACGGAGGAAACTCGGTAAGGAATGGGTGGTCACCCATCCACAGACCAACCTAGGCAAGCACGGCTTAACCTAAAGATCGACCCGAGCGGCTGTTATTATTTAGCCACGAGCTCCTCGGACAAAGAAAATTGTAACAAATATTACAAATGAGATTTTCCAACCCGTACCTCAAACTCTTGGAAAACAATTAGGATTTAAAAAATTCATTAGCTTCAATAAAATCTGACAGTTTTACGCAACAAATTATAATTAATGAAAGTTGAGACAGTTAGGTGAAGAGGGAAAATATGGGGTTATTTTAAATAGAATTTGTACCCGGTTGACGGCAATAAGCTTGCCCCAAATTTCAGGCGACTTAGACATACATAACTGGTGAAATATGGATGAAATAATATGTATGTTAAAGTCACGTGTAAACAATATAAACTTTCGGGAAAAAAGGCATGGTTATGTTATGTTATCTACAACAATGATTAGTGTTTGAGGCAAAGCAAATTCAAAGTCTCCTGTGACTTATAAAGGGTTTTGGTCAAAAGGGGTGTAAGTCCAACAGAATTAAAATATATCTCAAACATTAGCTTACATTGAAAATTGCCCATGGTCCTTTCAGATGGAAAACGTAATAACACTGCTTGAGCCGGGAATTGTACACAGAAAAAATAAACATCATACCACCGTTAATAACATATACTTCCTGATTCAACCATATTTGTTTATGTAAGAATTTAATTTAATGAGATATCCTATCCGCGCGGTTACACCGAACACTGGCGCGAAAACCACATAAGCCCGTAAATCATAATAATGTTGGTAGCTATGGTAACGGTAAATATATTTAGATTATATGAAGATCTAGCGGGTTTATATCTGCTGTATTTTGATGTTTGATGTGAAAGTTGTAGGAAAAACACGTAGGTACTTAATATAACGTTTCATTTCGTATTTTCCTATTGAAAGGACAATCATAAAACCGAGTTTCATTCAGGATTTAAGATGAAAAGATTGAAGATTATGGATGGATGCTTTACAAGTTTCAGTCTAGTGCTATAAAAATATCTACAACAATACAGACACAACTTGCCATGTCATTCTTCTGACGACATTCGCTCGGTACACAACTTTTTTATTAAACCAATATCCATTGTAATTTGGCCTTTAATTTAGACCCAGTGTACAATCAAAATGTACAATCTACTTACCTAAGTAGCACTAGGTTTAATAAGCATGTTTAAAAAAAAAAATAAAAGCAGGGTTACCCAACTTTCTTTTATGGCCCACTTAGTAAGTTTTTCTTACAAAATCTTTTGAAGGTTTCACTGTCTTGGGCAAAAATGTCAACCGTAATCTTGATAGCACATACTTTATCATGGACCCTGTTACAAACAGACAGACTGTCAGACAGTTTTTTGTTCGTTAAACACAATAATAATAATTCGTCTCATTATTCTTTAAGAGTGTCTAAATGTCAGATTCTCAGTTTTTCAACCGAGGACGGCATTTGCGTAATTTGTAATTACCAAATATTTTTACGAGTAAGTCTACTTTAATTTTGAATGATTTCTGGAAATACTTTCGTCTTTAATAAACACTTGATAATGTGAAGAATGGTGATTAAGTAAAGATTTATGATGTCAGATTAACGTTTTTTAATGCATTTTCTACCTATTAACATGGTTGAGAAAAATTAAAACATTCACCCCATTTGGATAGAAACTTAAATTCGCGTGACCACAGGGCTGGCTCTTTCTCTGGCCAAAAAATTAGCATTGCCATTTAATGTGGCCATGCTACTAGTCTTCTGGGCACGTTTCCGGATGACAGCAGTGTGAAGGAGTACTTTGACTCCTTTTTTCAGTTGGGAAATCATCAACTGGTCGGAGCGGAAGGGAGTGTCAGACTTGTATTGACTAAAACCCATTCATGTTTCTTCTTAGCCCTTTGTGTTCCAGGGCCACGGTATCTCTTTCGAACAGTCTCGCAGCCCCGAGTTCTTTGACCCCTCGAGTTTTAATTAACATGGAGCAAAGTCAGTCTTCAGATTAGGTATCATATTATATTTTTAGTGGTTTACTTTTTATCAGGCATAACTTAACTCATTTTTATTTTCTTCATTGAATAATCGAGATTTCTACATCTTTCCCATCAGACCACTAGGCCGTAATTTTTTTTTTAATTCTACCCTATAAAAGGACACAGATCTAACTCTTACTCAAAGGTACAGTATTCAACATGCAAATCGCTCACAGTACCGACGTAATAGGTAATAATAAGCAAAATTAGCACAAGGCTGTCACTTATCGAGCCACAGATACTGTCAGCTCCTAATGCTTGTATCACGAGAACGATTGTTACGATATGAAGAACAATACGGCCATAATGACGGGAGGTAAAGGTAGAAAAATAGAACTGGTTTGTTATGTATGTCAGGTTTAATCTTTGAGGCATGTGTGGTGTGAAAGTGATGTGTAGCATAGCATAATCAGCCTTCAGTGTTCCCACTGCTGGGACACAGGCCTCCTCTCAATGAGAAATTCAAATTTTCGGTTCTACGACATGAAATAAATGGTGATGGTGTTAATGTTTTACGCCTATTGTTATTCAAACTAACTTATTATAGCAATATATTTAGTAGTAAAATATAAAAAAAAAATAATGTTGATCATAACAGCAAATAACTAAGTGAAAGTACTGAGACGATGACATTGCTATTGATGAATTAAATAGAACATGTTTCTTTGCCGCGTTCTTGTTTTTTTAATAGGTCCAAGAATTTCACAAAATGTAAACCTACATCATGATGATGATGATGATGATGTCATTCAAACGCCAGAAGATGTTTGTAGGACTTATTCGTCAACTGGCGAGTGTCAAACTCGCGAGTGCGCGCGACTTGGCACCTTCCGATTACACCTATTTTTTTTTTGTCGTCAAATCGGAAGGACCCGAGCGCACGCGCGAGTTTCACAGTCGCCAGTTGACGAAGAAGCCATTTGCAGCACTGTCACCAGAAAAACATTCTACATTAAAAGCTAATTAAGGCATTTTCTTTTCTGTGGAAATGGACAGTTAAGAGGGAACCGCCAGGGTAGCTCGCAAGTTTCAAATTACAGTTATTGACTCTCCAATTTTAGTTCAACCACAGAGTAAAAGAATCCATTCAACTATTACAGTCTATCAACACAATTTTAATACCATTTAAAAATGTTTATTCATGAAACAATTTATAACATGCAGAATATCAGCGAAGCACGATCCAGGAAGGGACTGAATAAATGTTTACCTCTCGAAGCAAAACAATAAATATAATGTACCTACTTACACGAAAGATGCTACAGTGTAAGATGGAAAAATCTCACGTAAGAAACAAATAAGCAGTTCTAAACTCAACAGCAAAACAAATAGAGTAAATGACGTACAATCTGATAAACCCCAACACACTCATTTATGCGCTTGGCGAAAAATAGAACTTAAGTAAAATGTACCCGTTTTGACAGATGTCAAACGCTTTTCCATAGCAAGCAGCGCCATTATGACGTGCAAAGATAAGTGTGCCGGTGAGTGTGTTATATTTTTTAATATGTCTCGTAATATCTATGTACATAAATGTGACGTCACTGCACCGTGGTGTCTTATCGGCCAGCCGTATCAAGTGCACGAGGACATTCGTCGTAGATACCTATGTACGAAGGTATGTAGTGTTAGACTGTAACTATGTGTTATACTATGTCAATACATTGTAGGTTGTGATAGAAACCTAGTGTTTGAAAGACACAGTAAGACAGGTTAGTACTTAATGCGTTTTACGTTGATCTCCTGTCTGTGCAAGATTTCCTTTGATATGACAAATTCTTGTTAATAGTGCCACTTGACTGCACACACTCATATATTTCAATTTATTAAAAACACGATGTCCAGATGAAAATTAATGGATGGCAGGTCCGCCTTTTGTGACCCGTAGACTCTTCTAGAGTCTTTCGGTTTAATTAGTTCATGATTTTTTTTTCTTTTTTCTATTTAAGGAACTAGTTTATATTTACGAATAAATAGAACATCGGTCGTTAAACTACCTGAAATGTGCTCTAGTAAACTTTTTTCCATAATTTTTATGTTACATATACTTTACTTATTCCATTCATTCTTGTATATAGCATTATTAGGAAGCTACATATTTCGTATCAAGTTTCAGCTGCACACCATACCGCAATAATTAAGTCAGTTCGCGCAATAATAGTTCAGCTATCGGATTGCTAATACAATACAAGAGGTATATATAGTCTCAAATAAGGCTTAATAGCGACTGGTGGCCAGGTGGGCTCAATTAATCACTGCGCTATTATCTATACACACGCTCGCTTCTCCGCTCCCACTTACGAAATGATTTATGCTGTGCCGTGTACCGACTAACAACCACGTGAACAAAACAAAGAGGATTTACTAAGAGCTGCCTGAATATTTTAGTCTGTGGTTGCAAAGATTTTGAAAATGGAATCTGAGGTGCCAAATTTAATTTGAATTCGAATCGTTTAAGGCTGGCTGGTGAACAAGGCAGAACGGTTCGGTGACCTTTGCACAGACGAGGAAATAGTGCATAATGGATGTTTTGGCGCCATTTTGTTTTTTAAATACAAAAGCGCGGTCCTTCTGACACTCAAGAGCCGAAATAACCATGACGCACTGTTTATAGGATTTTCCTGGACCAACGTACAATCGATAAAAGTCGATGAAATATTTCGCATTGGATTTTTAATCTGATATAATACAATAAGTACATTATCTAGGTACTTTTCGCATAATCACGTAACCAGTGTTAATTAGGTACGTAGGCTGAATTTGTTTGTCTAGTAACCAAGCAAATGAACTGTATCAGAACTAATGCTAATATTTTAATCAACTATCGGTTAACCAGTTAATGGTTTTGACAGATCTAATAGAAACTAGAAACAGATACTAATTGGTTACTACAGTCCTTCCACACTTAAATTACCTCTGACATCTACATCACTCTCAAATGACAATGATCATTAACTCGTTAGAATAAGGTTGCTTTTAGTTTTCTGCCACTGATGACTCTTTCAAAATCTTATTGCGCTTTTTACTCATTACTATAGAGTTTTCGTTGGTTTGCGGCTGGTAGAGTTAAAATAACAATGAAAGGACTATAAATACGGCTGATCAAAGACCTCTAGTTGCAAGTATAATGCCAACTAGTTATGGAGTCAGTCAAAATTGATTAAAGTTGAAAACTATGTTTAGTAATTTCGTAAATGTTACCTATGTTTTTTACTGTACCAGTCATAAAAGATCAAGATTAAGATTAATAAACCTTGACTTGGAAGATAATTTAATACTAAATTGCAGTTAGTAAGATCAGGTTTTGCGCTTATAATGTTGCGACGAAAATCAATTAACTTTTTCGTAACATAGTTCGAATTAAGCAGTAAAAATTTTAATAGGTAGGTCATTTTTGTCATTTTTTTGCTTTATCACGGATATCGATTTGTTATAGTATTTTATAAATTTAAATTTTTTGCTGCTTAGTCATATCCGTAAAGCAATTAATTTGCCAGGGAATGTACCTGCAGGGATATTAAAAACAGTGTTAACAGGTATTATATGACTTAAAAGATAGCTGCATTTGCTTTTAGCGGTAGGTACCTAGTACCCACTAACTGCGACGAAGGCAGCAAAAGCGATCAGCAGAGTAATTATTACCTAGCATGATTGATGATGGAGTCCATTTTGCAGTGAGAGACTGCTTGCCACCGCTAATTATCCATCGAATTGAGGAAGTGGTGTGGACACTCTCTACTTGTAAATCTGACCGCCAATGTGGTTGAGACAGCTGACCAGTGACTTGTTGCATTGTGATCATATGCGGAAGACAGTAAAGCCGCATGTTTATTGGTAAACAAAGTTGTACAACATTGTTCTGCGAGAAACATTTTGCTGGTAAAGACCAAATGTTCGGTAAACAAAAGTTGCCCAACATTGGTTTCAGAAACATTGTTATTGTGGTGTGGAAAGCATGGAATGTTGCAGGCAAGTTACTGGCCTAATAGTGTTCCGTTTTTATGGTAAAGAAAAGACGGGCAACATTGTTGCAGACATCTACTGTTCCGCAAAACAATTGTTCCCAGCTGTTGCATAACACTTTTTCCAATGATGAAAATTAGATTCAGTTACATACCTTTTTTTTTTTTTTTTTTACAGCTTCAGTTCATATCTTTTTCTAGTCGCAGTAAAAAAAAACTTAGTTATCAGTTTTCACACTTTACGGGTTAATTCTAGGGAAGGTCCTAATAGGTGTGCCGCACGACAAAAATACGCACCTGCCTAAAATTAGAAGGAACTAACGGAAAATTTTAGACAACGTGCTCTGTCGGTTTAGAGGGGCTCGTGGCTAAACAATAAACGCTGCACCGGTTTTCAAGGTTAAGCAGCACATGCCGAGGTCAGTCCACGGATGGGTGACCATTCCTTAAATACTAAGAATCCTAGGAAAGCACGTGAAGCAAATGGTTCCGGCTGCCACTTGAAGATCTTTGACAGTCGGGATAAGTAGTCAGAGATTGAACATTATTAAAAGTTCTTAGCGATTTAATTGGATTTAATAACTAAGCTAATGTAATGAGGTTGTTATCAACTACACTGAGTGCACAGATCAACAGATGCTGCTGAGTACTGATACGTCATAATTACTGTTTTAATTGTTCATAATATCAAGTATCTTGTGTTGATCTTGACACCTAGATTGCTACTTTACAATCTGTTATTCATAGAAACATACAGTTCCTTGTGATATTATGAAGTCTTAGGTAAGATAAATTCAATAAATATGGGGAATCCCACTACCTAATTACATCATTTTGATTCGTACTTTTTTCGTCATTTGAGATCTGTTATCATATCGCTTATCAATGTGAAATTACGATTTAAATTATCACATGTCTAACACACACCGATATATGTATAAATGATATTAAGTTTCGTGATTTTGTTATTTTTGTTAGGACCGTTATTCGAGTTCTTTGTGTGAAATTACATTGAACTAGCATTTTAGGCTTGAATGACGTTCCTGAAGCGCATGCTTTGCGTTTTGGGTTTTGCACAAAGCGTTTTGAAACCTGGGGGTCTAAATGGTTACAAAGTGACGATTCATAATAATTTAACTGCGTCGTGACCATCTTAAGAATTTTAACGTGATTCATATTATTATCCTATTATGATTCTGCTAAAGTGGCCATTTTAGACCCCCAGGTGCAAACCGATGGAAATCTGTCTTGAGTTGGCCCAGAACTTAGCTACAAGGTTGGTACTATCACGTCATGTGGCGTGCAGGTATCAGGGCACGCAGGAAATGGGTGCCCCATCATTTGTGGAACAGCTTCAGTTTTGAACAAATTAAAAAAAAATAAAAAAAAAGATTTACTGAGCTACACGATATTGGGTGCAATTTTGGTTTGAAATACCCGATACCCACCCTAAAATATTTATACTGTCCTATCACACAGCCAAGTCTTCTTCCAAAGTCACTGAAAACGATAGATGACCACGACCACAAAGTAATCGCACAATATTTCACTCAGTTGACTTTTCCCCACTAACTTCGTCCCATATATCAACGTTTCACAACCAAACACGACCTAACACTATACTTTATGAGCCTTGTAAAACACCGTAAAAATAAATAAAACTGTGGGGACCAGCTAACGAGTTAATCCAGCCATTATTCACACTACCAACTAGAGTAAGTAAAGCTTGCCGCCCGACTTTGTTTGAACGCGCAAACTTAGTTGCGTTCACTTTTATTTATTGACTTTGTCACCCATTTCCACGAACACTAAGCTGCATCTAAGTGAATGCCTAAATAATATTGCAGTGTTGGATTTTCAACTCTGGGAATTGCGCCGAGCGATGAGAATGCAACAAAGCGGTTTAAGTGAAAACGTGCAGTAGTGCCTAGTGGTCACAGTGAAGTTGCCTAGCTTGAATATTCCCGGTTTCATTCAATTCTCTCACTTGGACGTTAAGTTAGTAACTTCAGGTGCAAATATTAGCTTAGATTTTCATGTAAGCAGTCAGGTAATTTTTGATATAAAAGGCATTCTTAAAACTTTCAAGTTTTAGCAAATCCTTGGCTTCGACTCTTTAAGTATTTTAATATTAGAAATTCTTTCTAACTTGGTGGATTTAGGAATATCTTGTAGAGTTTGTTGTCAATTTTCATTTTTAATGTTATTTGCTGCTAAGTAAAAAAATATCAACATAACATACCTACTAATAGTTTAATTGATGTTACAATTATGCGTCTTACTCAAAATGATGCCTTTATGTAGCTACAAGTGACCTACTTAAAAATGTTTTTTTTTTTGTACTGGGTAATACGATACCCCTTTTTTTTTTTCCGGATGGGAAATCATCAAATGACCCCCCCACTCTGGGCGGAGCGGAGGGGAGTGTCAGACTTGAACTGACTAAAACCCATCCATGTTCCTTCTTTGCCCTTTGTGTTCCAGGGCCACGGTATCTCTTTCGAACAGTCCCGCAATACGATAGCCTTTGGTAAGACTAGTTGTCAGACTTTCGGGCCACTGACTACCTGTAAAGACCGTCAAAAAAGTTCAATTCTTCAGACGTGGTTTCTGAGGCACGGAGGAAACTCGGTATAAAATGGGTGGTCCTGGTCACTCATTCACGGACCAACTTAAGCAAAGCGCGGCTTATCCTTGCATAGGTTAATCCGAGCGGCTGTTACTATTTAGACAACAAGTAATCTATTTCATTTACTTAAATATTTTAGAGGCTTTGTTGGGAACATGCATCCCTGTCCTGCGTTTCTATTCAGCACGCTTTACGGTAGGTACATAACGTAGCATCACGCCTGTAGACTCCGAAGGGTTAGACAGAGGTGTATCGCGTAACTAAACTCACAATCTGCCAGGGATGTTTAGAGTCCCACGTCATAGGGGGCGATCTTATTACTTTACTATCTACCTATTACTGTACTACATTGACAAAAGGTTATACAAGGTCAACATGAGGTCTGTATGAAACTGTCTGGTATTCACGTAATACTGTGCTCAGAACCGCTAAGGGAGAGGATTACAAAAGTGATACTGTCATGTGTTGGGTCTTAGACTCAACAGGTTGTGTATTGTTGAACTCACAACCCTGTCATACCTATACTCTACTCGTATTTATAAATTATGTATACTGCGTTCGTGATTTAGTTTCCGAACATGTAAACAAATATATCATGTGTCTGAGGAAAATCAACCGTAAAACCCAAGCATTAAGTTCTGTTTGCGTTAAAACTTCAAATAATTATTTTTTCAATGGTAATAGTCATTCGGAAACCAAATATGAATGGAGGATGTTTTGAAGAAGATTATTGAATGCATTTTGACCAACAATGTCATTCTAAAAACGTCACTTCGAAGAAACAGACGCCCTAGCACGAGCGAGAGGTGTAAACGTAAAGTAGAGACGCCAGCACATCAAGCTACCCAAAATTGTCAATTTTCCCAATCAGCCTTGAACCTAATGCTTTAGCGATAAAGTTGAAAATCTAATACAGAAATTTGACAGATTGTAGTAGCTTGATCTGCTAGCGTCTGTATATAAGTACATCGATTTTTTCGATTCAACTATCCTATAGCATTTTAGGTAAATTGTTTGCAACAAGCACAATCAGTATTAACCATAGATATGAATAAACTATTAATATTATGAAAATGTTATTATTTGAAAAGAGTATTTTTAATTTTAAAATCGACGTATTCGCGTTACGTTTACCGCGCGCTTGCGCCGTGTCTTAGTACGTATGCACGATGATTTATGTTGAAAACAAGTCAATTTGCTTCCGTATGATGTGTGTTTTTACTTGAGTTATGTAACTAATTTCCAAGCAACCTACATCATTAAAAAATTAAAAAAAAAACAAAGTTAAAATAAACAAAGTAACTAGATTTACATAATAAAAATCTTTACCAAATTCAGAGTCTAAACCATTCACATGTTTCATAAAAGTTGATCCACAACACCATTTCATTTTGCATAAAAACTGTCACACGAGCACTAAACACATCACACCTCCTTTCTCGATCACATTTACCGAGTTCACTTGTTCACTCTACAATCATAGACGAATAAAAAAAAACATAATTAAAAACAATCGTGTACTGATAATATTATTGACACAGAAACGCGTGTAAGTCCCGTTGAGATTAGCAAACGACTGTCAGACATATAATTACTTTAGATAAGGTTAGGTTTCTTAGGTCATTAGGTAGTACAGTCAATCAGAATGTATATGGACGATTTGATAAACTAGTTACGTACCACTACATGTGACAATGTTTTTTACACTGTGCGTACTTAGAGATTCAAGCTGCTAATAGGTCAATAAACTCACAAAGTTTTACTTGAATAGATAGTATGTACAGTCAAGTATTTTATAAGTCGGATATGTCAGGATTTATTCCGTTAGGCTCGTACATCATGTGGGCAGACGATGGTTTTCGTGCTGTGAAAACACACTGGATGCGATACACTGTTTCTAGCAAACTAACAAATTACTTATTTGTTAGTTTGCTAGAAACAGCGTATCACAGAACGAAAACTATCGTCTGCCCACATGATGTAGATATCATGTGGGCAGACGATAGTTTTCGTTCTGTAGAAGCACGCTGTGTTGTGGGTAGACTAGTAAGGTGGTCGCGTGACGTCATCACTGCACACAGACGCGCTTTCTAATTCATTTTATGTCCGTACCAACGACCGGATCCGACATATAAATTAGTTAAATTGATTTAGGTTTTGCTTAGAAAGTGTTCCTTTGAAGGTAATATGTTCAGGGCACGCCACCATAGTGGCGATAAGTCCCCTCTTTGAGGAGTGGCTAGAGTGGCGCCACGGCGCCCTCACCTACCGCCTGACGCAGGTCCTCAACGGACACGGTTGTTTCGGGAGGTTCCTGCACCGAATCGGGCGGGAGGAAACGCCCGGGTGTTTCCACTGCGAGGATCGTCCGGAGGACACGGTAGAGCACACCGTAGAGGTCTGCCTCGCTTGGGCAGAGCACCGCCGTGTCCTCATAGCGGCGATTGGCGGCGGCGATCTCTCGCGTCCGGCCTTGGTTCAAGCCATGGTCCGGAGCGAGAAGGAATGGGAAGCCGTCACCTCCTTCTGCGAAGCAGTCATGCTAGTGAAAGAGGTGGCAGGACGTGAGAGGGAAAGAACCTCACGTCCCAGCCGCCACGGGAGACGCCCTGGGCGTCGGGGTCACGTGGTGGCTTCCGACCACCGTAGGCGCTGGCCTGTGGAAGGCGAGTTATGGGCTAGCTCGCCGTCCGGCCGTCTTATGACGACAGGCCGTGTCGACGGCGCGTTCGTGTTCCACGCGCGCCTCAAAGAGATGTCAGCAATCAAGTAGGGGTCCGCATGTCCGCATGTCCGATGCCTGCCAGGGCTGTGGGACTGTTCGAAAGAGATGCCGTGGCCCTGGAACACAAAGAGCAAAGAAGGCACATGGATGGGTTTTAGTCAGTACAAGTCTGACACTCCCCTCCGCTCCGCCCAGAGTGGGGGAGGGGTCATTTGATGATTTTTTGATTTCCCATACGGAAAAAAAAGGTAACATTTTCGCTATGTGAACAAACACTGCTAAATAAATATCGATTAAAAGAAAAAATTACCTTCAGTTCATTGCACCACAGATAATAATTATAATACTACGTAATTGCACGATATAATTCGCTTTACCAACTCTGTATTTTCTGTTGTGCCGTGTGTCACAGAATGGCATTTATATATCTTTTATTACTGTAAGACCGAATTAAAGATGAAAATCCGACTATTAAAATAAAAAAAAACATAAAAAATTGCGTTAAAAACAGTTAAAAAGTTTTAGGTTATAGTCAACACAACATTAATCAAAAGTGAGTGCCATTTTTATTTTTGTTTTCAAGTGAATAAATACCTTTATATTCCGGAAAAAAGTAAATTAAATTCGGAAAGTATTAAGCGCCCTGACTTCATAAAGAATAGAATTTGAAAATTGACGAAGGTATAAATGTCTTGACAGTATCTTCCAATAGTTAGACAGCGAGTAAACCTCCCCTTGGACTATGGAATTCAAAGCGCTCCTTCATTGCCAAGAAATTAAGTCTACTCAGCAAAATTACTAGGAAGCTTGCCAAGCTCGGAAAGATCCAAGTTTCTCTTTGAAATTCAACTGCTCAGATTTGTTAAAAAGGTATCAAACTAAACGAATAAACTTAATAAAAAGTCAATTAAACTGTTGGTTTATCCAGCTTTCATGTTATCCTAGTCATCTCGGTCGACAGATCAACGTCTAAGTTTTCTGCAAACTCAATAGCAAATCTGGTAGCTTCATTTTATATTTCAAAATAGCTTGACTTCATTGGTCAGATTGAGAACTAGCTATGGTCGTGCCATCTACAATTAGCTTTTAACGGTCTTCCCCATTGACAGCAGCTAAAGTATTAAAAGAATTACGTCTTAGCCACGAGCTGCACGATCAAGCGCATATGGCAAGAAAATAAATGAAATATGTTGTTACGACGCAGACACGAGATTTTATGAGACTTTTGAGACAACATTTAGAACACCAAAATGAAGGTCTATACGAGTTTACAGCTTATTATCTCTCATTCCGAGGTGAAACCCTAATATGACTGGGCTAGATAGCGACTCCTGAGAAAATAAATGAAATAAGATGTTTGTAGCATGCCATGAGACACCTTGACGCGACTTTCGTCACGGCTGTACTCACGCTTAAGCAAGTGAGGCAAGTCACGTCGCGAGCTGCAACGCCTGAGGTCGTGGTCGGAACGTATCGCAAGAGATCGCAGATAAAGTTTCCCGCAAATAAAATTGACTGCAGCTAATATCAAAAGTATTATTAAAGTTACCAGACACGTTGATCAAGTTCAAGTACAAGTTTGATTAACTTCTGCAATTCAGTTACAGATAAACGTGATCGGAATTTGATATCAAAGTGTCTATCTAGCTGCCTCGTTGGTCTAGCAAGTGCTACTACTCGGTAGAAGGTCCTGATTTCGCTTCCCGTGTGGGGCAAAGTGTTATTGGGTTTTTCTACCCGGAATTCCAGTCAATCTGGATTTGAGCCCAGTTGATGCTCGCTCCCTATTATAAGTGTTTTTTTAAACTTAAGTGGCGAAATGTGGGTGCAAGAAACTGAGGCCCTAGCACGAGCGGACGGTGTAAACATAACGTCAATACGTCGATTTTTTCGAAAACAATGCTTTTCGGGTGTTGCTGTGGCTTCCAAGGTTTCGTAGTGCGTCGGGCATGTTTGCCGAGGTTCGCATTGATAGTTTTGAGGCTGTCATGCACAAAAGAACGTCCCTAATGCGTAGGATACGTGGAAGCTCCGACAGCATCCTGAAGGTTATTGTGGAGAGGCCAGACTGCCCTTTTCTGATGCACTGGCACCGTAGACATATCTGCGGGCCCGGTGCTGAGCAAAGACATGTGAATTAAGAAAATTGTGATATAACGTATGCATAATTATATATTCTGTAGTAGTTAAGTTTTTATGTAAATTAAACTATAAAGATTAGATTAAATTAAATTGTATTAAATTAAATTATATTGAATGGGATTGTGAAATTAGTTTTGTTTTAAATTTATTTTAATAAAGTGCGCCAACAGCATCCTATCTATGATAGCAAGTAGGCTTGATTGTGAGTTTGTGAACCACTGCTGCAAGATTTCAGCTGGGCCTGTCACCTTGCAACAGTGATGTCACAATCTGTTTCTGTTTTTGTCTTTGTAAGTGTATTGCTAACATAGTTTGTAAGATCATTGTTACTAACACTATGAGTGTTGTTACTCGAAAAATTATTAAATTTAAATAATATCTAACTGTTTTTCTAAAAGTCGTACTAATGTACTCACAAGAGTCCTTAAAGGTTAGTCCCTTAAGGTCTCTTGTGCGAAATAAAGTATTTGATTGATTGATTGAAAACACAAGTATCCTATAGTATTTTAGTTAAATTGTTATACTACATAGATATTATTAAATTCTTAAAATTATGAAAACTTCACAAGTGAAACGATTTTTAAATTTTAAATTCGTCGTAATTACCTTTTTACACAATTGTTTTGTTTATTATGTGACGCCGTTTTTCTTTTAACTAACTGGTTAATTGTTATTAAAAAAAAGGTGGATTATGTGAGTATAAAAGAAAATGGAGTAAATGATATATTAACAGGAGAGATAGAAAAAAAGGGGTAGTCTTCAAAGCGCAACAATTTTTAAGCGCAACCAACTAAGCGCAACTAAATTATTTGTGAGCGCAACCAATAATTGCGCTCGCAAATTCAAATTAAAAAATATTATATGTAATGGTTGCGCTTCGAGGACTAATTTAGTTGCGCTTAGTTGGTTGCGCTTTGAGGAATACCCCTTTTTGCGGGGGACTCCAAGTAACATGGAACAAGGGTATGAAGATGATGATGATCCTAAGGTTTAATGACGATGCCAATTATTCTTAAAAATAGCATTACACAATGTAAATTACTTTTAATATTTGCGTTCTTCACACTCGTCGTGAGAGGTCCTACATAGTAAGACAAATTACTGTTCTATTTTAATTTCTGTCATTCTAAATTTATTAATCATTAAAATAATGATCGTAAAAAGTACTTAAACCGAGAAGAGTGAGTACCTACACACATGAAACGATCCTGCAGTTTTTTTTTTTTCTTGTTTTATTTTTGTTTTATATTGTGTGCGCTTGTGGCATGTGCCAAATAAATGTATTTTCTTTCTTTCTTTCTATACACATATACGATTTGCAGTATGTCTGAGCAGGACAAAGCTATACAAATGTCAAGAATCAATAATCTTTATTTCACAAAAAAGTGGTTACAAAATTTGTGTGAAGCCTTTGACTCCTTTGCTAGGTGATAGACCTGTGTTATAGGAGCCAGCGCCCTCTCCCAAGAGGAGATATTACATTATCTTAAGCACAAAGATTGACAACGAAAAAAATCGTGATTATTTTTTGGCGCGGTCTATCGATTTAAATCTTTGGTTCTAAACAATCATATTAATCATAGTGATCGGTGTGTATCAGTATTTAAGGCAGCCGTCGGTCAGCGGTCTCAGTTTAATGAGCTGGTCGTGTCCATATCGAGAGGGCGACGCGCGGCTTGCGCAGATAGATTATTTACAGTACAGTACAGTCAATGAATGTTACTGAGGATTAGAGTTGCGTAAGCTTTGAGTGGACATTCATTCAAGGCTTTTATACTTTATTCTGTTTTTAATTTTTTTTTATCAAGTCAGGACACGCCTTTGTGTCACCGGCATTATTGCATAGACCACAATAATTAAGTGCATACTTGATAACTTTTAAATATCAATTGTGTTTAAATGTTTGTAAGCGCTACCACGATACAGGCGAAAAATTCCTGCCTTGGGACAAAGCTTTCTTTAAAAAAAACGGTTTTTTTATATGTTTCATCGTCATCTTCATCATTTCAGCCGAAAGACGTCCACTGCTGGACATAGGCCTCCGCTCCCCTCCCTTTTACATGTTTTTTTTTTTAAAAATGTGTAGTTTTCTACGCTTTTTTTAGAGAATTATAATAACAAAGATCAAGACAGCATACTCCTTTACTTACTTTACCTTACTATCACGTTATTAATGTCCTGAAAATTTCGAGGACTCGGTCAGTAGCTCGGTCTGTAATGTACTGTAGCCCCTAAGTGACGAACCTATTTTTACTGTGATCATTGACACAAAAAACAGGTTGACAATGTTCCTTCAAAATACATGAAAGTTTACGCAATAATACGGTTTCTTAAAAAACCATATAAACTTTTTGAACCGCAAAAACTCCTTTTATGGCTACTGAATCACTTTTATGATGCGAATAAAAATGTATTCATGTTTATGAACTGTAAAATTTTGACGTGCATCAAACCTTATTACGAGTAACACAGTTATAAGTTTATGACAGTAAAGAGCACACATACGTTTCAATTTTCCTGTAAATTTAAAACAGGGAACATATTTTTACGGCAATAATTGTTACTGTAGAACCTCTGAGAGTACTAGGTTCTCAGAAAATTGTGGAGAAAGTAACAAGGTTATTATAACACCCTATTAGATGGGATTTACTCACAACAGGCATAATGTGAATGTAATTTAGTTACACTTCTGCTATTTGCGATATAAGGCGTGTTTGTTAATGTGTATTTTTTTAATTGCCTTGTATTTCCCACTGCTGGGCAAAGGCCTCTCCCATATTCTTGCAGGTTTTCTTCTCCTGCGCCACCTCGAACCAGCCTTCGTGATGCGCGTCTAAATCATCTCGCCATCGTTTTCTGGGCCGGCCTCGGCAGCGCGGCGCCGTCCATCCTCAGGCACAAAATGTGTATTTATTAATTTAATATATTTGCACACCAATAATACATACAGGCCTATTTTATAGAAAAATAACAGGGTGAAAATTAGAGTGCTGGTATGTACGGTAGATATACTCCTGTTACTGTTAGTCTGTGTCATCCCTACTGGGCAAGAGTCTCCCTCGTGACCCCCAAATCTTTCGATACAGGGCCAATGTGGACCACTGGTCGTATACCCTTAGTTACTTACAATTACCAGAACATAAGAAAAACAAAATTAATACAAAACATAAAAACGGTTACAATTGCCAAATAATTTACATGAGAAGTAGTTTATATTATGGTCTAACTTCTGAATTTAATTCTAAACAAAATACTTCAGAGTTTCAGATGTTGAAATAACGTAATATTAAAAGCACCTGAAATACCTATTCATCGCTCACAGTCAGGCATAATGAACAGTGGCGCTTTGCTACAGGATGTCCTAAATTTGGAATCACGAGCCAATTGTGAAAGGCGCCGGTGAATATTTTTCCCCAGTATGGCGCCCGGATTGCGAAACTACAGTAGGATTATACGAAATAATATTTTTGCCATTTAATTTGCTAAAATATGTTTTGGCAAATTTTATTTTTCCAGGCTGCTCGTTTCAGTTTTTTAGAATTACTAGGAGGCTATAACTATCTACTATTTATTCGGACTTTAAAAGAGGCCATGGCCTCTTTTATGTTTCAGTATTTTATTTTTCAGGGATCAGTGGGTTAGGACATTTAGTGACAAAAAAAAGCTAAACAAACATGGTCTCTAAAAACGGGATATTCACCATGTTTACTATCTAGAGAGAGTTCATCATTGCATTTTATTTAAATTCCAGTAGAAGTATGTATTCACAAGTTATCAATCTAAATAATTTTCCTAGTCATTTATTTATTTAACACTTCAAGCACAAAGTACAGAGGCGGACTAAATGCCACAAGGCATTTTCTACCAGTCAACCTTTGGGTCATTGAGTCATTGTTGATGGGGCTGCATAAGCATAAAGCATAATCAGCCTATTAATGTTCCCACTGCTGGGACGCAGGCCTCCTCTCTATGAGAGGGAATGGGCTATAATCCACCACGCGGGCCCAATGCGGGTTGGTAGATGTCACATGTCTTCGTATTTTTCGTTCTAGGACATGCCGGTTTCCTCACGATGTTTTCGTTCACCGTTTTGATGGGACTGGCATACATTTTATTACAGTTTAGGTGCTGAGAAAGCATTTTACAAAGAACGACGGTTATGAACAAATTAGATGCATAGTTATAAAAAGTTGACCCACTTAGTAATCATAAAATCCTTCAGTTATCAAGTTGCCACTTCACGACACTCCAGAGAATGAATTTTACAAATTAATTAATCCCACAAGAGAATCTAATTTGTAGGGCTGGGAATAATTACTAGGTTAGTCTATTTGCATAACGAGACAATGATGGCGGCTGACGAAAAGTTTCTCGAAAACTTTGAGGAGGGCAACCAAGCAAAAGGTGTTTTTGAAAGTGTCTTTTCAATTTCAAAAGTACTGACAGCAAACATCATGCTGGTTTTCCCGGAAGGGTTAGCCGAAGTCAATAAAAATATACAATATGTTAACAGAATCAATAAGAAAGTAAAAAACTACATCTATTCACAATCAAATTAAAAAAGCTATTAATAAACAAATGTTACTACAGTGTTAACGAATATTTAAATGTTAAATCCTTGAAACTCGTATAAAATAAAAATAAATGTTTTTAGAATACGTTAGATTATAGATACTTAAATGACAAGTCCTCATCTCTTTCTTTTGCTGTGCCCGACAGGGTCCACGATTGTTTCTTTTGGAAAAATGTCTACCACCTAAGCCTACACTGTGGAATGCAATAAAGAATTGAGAATAACCGTGGTACGCAAGGCGACCAATCAAGCTATACAAAACTAGTTCATGAAGATCTCTCATTATACGGGAAATCTATACAAAGCGAGGTCATGTTATACTAGAAATATATAACTTGATGTGTTGCCATGTGTACCCTATGTCTATCAACTAGGTTCGAATCAAGACTCTGAGCTGACAAAGTTATGGAAAAACTCAATAACACTTTTGTCTAAGAATCGAACCCACGTCTGCATGTTTAGCAGTACCACGTGCGACTGCTAAGACCAACGAGACAGCAAAACTGCTCATGTATCTGTAAATTCCTATAGCCATACAATAAATATCATACAATATGATTACACCATGCTATGGAGACGACATGCTTCCGTTTATATTGCATTTAAATGCATTTTATTTTCAAGCCGAAGCCATATTTCAATATCAGATTGTTGCAATAGGGTTGCCACTTGTCTCATTGTTGTTGTACAAAACAATTTTACATATATGGCAACAAAATTCGAGGTATTTTTTGAATTAAAGTAATTTACGAGAAATTCGTTTCTTGCTGACCATATTATCGGATTATTGTGATCGATGTGGAGAATCGTTTGCCTGAATAAAATAAACAGGCAATTTACATGCTTTACTCAATAAGTTACCAACTTTATTTAACAAAATATATAGAAAATTGTTGTATCAGTCTAGTCCGAGATAATTAAACTGAAGATGTTTTTGCAGACTTTCATTTATGTAGTTGCTACTTGTAAGTAGCAATTAAGTACCTAAGTCATCGCTGATTATCTTTTACATCTGCTCAAATTTGCAAGACTAAACTTTTCTAATTATTGACAACCCTATCTAAATGTTCTATTCCTTATACCCGGGGATTTACCGCGGGGAGCCGCAAAGAATAACACAGGAAAGACAATGTATGGAGCGGCTTATACTTTAAACTCGGTTCAAAGTGAGGCGTAAGTAATTCGATTTTATACATAAGTTTCTTCGAGTTTGAGCGTTCTTCGGGGAAGAGTTTATTCTTAGTTCAGGTTTAATCTAAAGGAAACTGTATGTACTTTGAAAGATTTGTCAGATGTACTTAAGCATATGGCGCGTTGAAATTTTAATTAGCTTACGTGTACGTAGACACGTAAGCTCATGTAAGAGGAGCCCGTAGCTAAATAATAACAGCCGCTCGGATCAATCTTCAGGTTAAGCTGCGCTTGCCTAGGTTGGTCTATGGATGGGTGATCATCCATTACATACCGAGTTTCCTTCGTGCCTCAAAAAGAACGTTAAACCGTTGGTCCCGGCTGTCACTTGTAGATCATTGACAGGCGTTACAGGCAGTCAGTGGCCCGAAACTCTGCTGACAACCTGCCTCTACAAGGGGTATCGTATTACCTAGTACTAACTGGTTTGTGGAGGTCAGATAGGCAGTGACTCTATGTTAAATACTGATATTCAGCTGTATTCTGTTAGACTGGATGCCGACCCCAACATACTTGGGAAAAGGCTAGGCAGATGATGATGTAGGAGTCTAGGAGATTCCTTATTTACCTAGCGTAAGTGAAAAAGGACATGTTTTTTACCGGCAGAATTTTAAGGTATGCCTTACAAAGATAAAGCTATGTAGTCATTAATAAAGCGTGGTTGATAAGATAATGGCTAACCATAAAATACAATAATAAATACTCCGCCTGGGTTTGTGTTCCTTGCATCTAGCGGATTCCGCTGCCGTCACCAGGGTCTGGAGCACCGCTTTAGCTGAATCATAATAGGATAATAATTATGAAACAAGTTATAATTCGTAATAAAATGATCGCAGACACAATTAATATTATAAATTGTCATTGTGTAACCACTTTATGAATTGTAACGTGATTCATCTATCTATACATATAAAATTCAAAGTCCTGACTGACTGACTGACTGATATATCAACGCACAGCCCAAATCGCTGGTCCTAGAGACATGAAATTTGGAGGGTGTATTCTTTGTGAAGAGTAAGTATCCATTAAGAAAGGGTTTTTAGAAATTCCACCCCTAAGAGGGTGAAATGGAGGGTTGAATTTTCTGTGAGATTTAATATTCTCTGGGTCGATTACCTCGAAAATAGGTGTACACACTCTTCAATTAAAATTATGAGACACGTGTATCACAATGGATAGATGTTTGTGCTCAATCATGCCAGAACGGCTGACTAGATCTGGATGAAACTTGGCACAAAGATAGATTACAGTCTGGTATAGCACATAGATTACTATCCCTGATTATTATCCCAGAAGTAGTACGCGGGCGAAGCCGCGGGCATAGGCTAGTAACATTATAATTCTGCTAAAGTGGTCTTTTCTGGCCCTCTGGTCGTCTTCTTGCATCTAGTAGATTTCTGCTGACTTTACCAGGTCATGTCTGGCTACGGGCTTTTGGGAAGCGTTTCAACGCTGCGAATTACGATTCCCCGAACGCAGTCGCCTCTCTAGCACCATTCCGAATTGAAGGAGGCCTAGGTCTACCAGTGGATATCTTTCGGCTGATATGATGATGATGATATGATACGGATGGATAGTACGACAAATCGACAAACACCCAGTTTATTGTAGACAAAAGTTTGTAGGGATGTAGGGTATATCAACATCAGTTAGTCGGTTAGAGTCTGACATAACACTCTGCTCGCACCAGACTAAGGCTATCCATGAGGAATATTCCTCTAAAAAAAAGGGTATACCCACGTATGAAGTTTAATGAATCCTATGTTTTCTCTAGACAATTCCGTCTCGTCTCATGTAGATGTCATAAAATATCCTATTTATCTACGTTACGTTATCAGGTACGTAATTAAACTCAGTTATCAGTGTGAAATAGTGACAGCTGCAGAAAGTAGACATGTTAAAAAGCGATATGTTCCCAGTTCTATAGCCCTTTCAAAATGACACTGGCTGCTACACCATAATAGGTACCTACTCGTAATAATTATGACCATTAAAAAAAGGTCAAAATCGTGTAATTGAGCTACGGACGCAAAGATATCAGCTCGAGATAGGCAAGGTGCATAATTCTTTTTCTTCTATGAGTTGAGGTCCTCAAAAGTGCAGGTGTTTGCCCAGTTTGGATACTCCAGCGTATGGGGTATGATTTGGTAAGGAGCACCAATAAGTTTCCCACTGTTGGAAAACAGGCCACTTCAGTGTAAAAATAGAGAGTGGGCTGAAATCCCACTTGCGGGCCCAGTGTGGGTTGTTGGATACCAGAAACAAAATAGTAACTGTGGTAACCGCAAGACCAGTTCCAGATTCCCCGCAGAAGAAAAGAGTTATCTGATCACTTCTCTTCAATGACAGCTGAAGGTGTGTCGCACGCTATGCTCCACCTCCTATCTATGCCCCAAAAGAAGCAGCTAAAGGACACCTGCACTGCCACCGATGATGCCGCGGTACTGGTGCAGTTTTGGTACAGTAACATACAATGTCGTGCCAGCGTCGCAAAAAACAAGCAAGAGACTTCTCTTCTTCCACTACTTTCTAACTAAAACCACCAGCTGCATAATCCATGGGCCAACACTGTGGGCCAACATAAACCACGAGCAGCCATCTTGTCACTTCTTGTGTAAAACCGCATTTAATGAATATTTTTACTGCCTCGTTTGTAGGCCAACTGTTAAAGGGATTTACGAGCCCGTTCACTCCACTCGGGGGTATAAATCTGTGAAATAGTGTGTCTACGTATGTGGTAAATTATGTGGAATATATTAGGGTAATTAAAATGAGTGTGTTTGCTGTAAAGTTTGTTAGGAATTTACAAGAACTGTGGAAAGGAGTACATGGAACCTCTTTACACCGGGAATAATTACGAGGAAACAAGGCTGAATGTGTTTGTTCCTTTGTTCTAGGAGAGGAAACTCGCGGGAAATCGGACACTTTGTTTTTTTTTGTTTTTCACGTTTTTCAATATCATTGAATCGTGTCAAAAACACTAATTTCAGCCAGATATGAAAATAAAAACAACTTAATCATAGCTGACAAACAATGGAACGATTAGAAACATTGTTTTCGTCCTCATCACATAACACGACGTTTGGAAGCTGCTTACCTACGTCGCGAAAAACAAAAAGGTAATCCCTAAAATAGCTATATACGGATATATTATGTAAATTATTACGAATACTATAATGATGGCGGCAAAGGCATAATATCGAGAGAAGTGGAAGAAACACTGCTAAAAAATTTAAATTCCAAATAAATACTTATTTTTCTTTTAAATTATAAAAACGAAAGTGAGGATGTTTGTTAGTTCCTTCGTCACCCAAAAACGACTGTTCAGATTTTTATGAAATTTTGCACACAGATAGTTTATTAAAATTAACACCCGGATTAACATATAGGATACTTTTAATCTCGGTAGTACGATCCCGTTGGACAATTACCGAACTCCACGCAGTTGAAGCTGGGGGCATATAAGAATCAATATAAGAGCCACTTACCCTTGCGAACCTTCTTATGTCTGTGCATGATGGACTCACAAACCACCTTCACGATATTATTTCTCACGGTAAAGCAAAAAGCCGCCACGATTGTTTCGCTTCAGCACAAAAACTAACAAAAAATATCTTCGTGGTGTTCTTGGCGGCGTTATCATGCGATCTGACGTAAACAATTGATAAGGAGATACGATGTCTCCGTAGGTGCAATTGTTGTCAATGATTGTTGGCAGTGGGCATATGCGTGACGCAGCGGGTAAAGGGTTTAATGGCGAACGACATGAGTCATGAGTTACTTTGTATTTTTGTTTAGTTTCCATGATTTTAAATTATAGCGTAATATACAACATGTAACGTAATTAACGCACACCCTCAGACACCCCAATTAGTATATTATGTTATAATCATAATACTGATTGATTTAGTTATACTAATTCCGGAAGAATGTTGTGGTCACAGTAGAAATCCACGAACGCAGACAGTCGCACACGTAGGTATGAGGGTCTTGTTAGCCTAGCAGGTATTCGGTCGCGTTCGAAACGAGTTAACGAGTTTTTACTGTAATTTACGTAGTTTTAATTATTTTTGGGAAAAAAATACCTATAATAAAAATTATAGAAATCGATTCAGTAAACGATTCTGAACAAACTAATTTCAGGATGTGCGTTAATTATGTTACATGTTGTATAATACTAATAATACTAGCGCTTCACCCGGGACTTCGTCCGCTAAAATTGTGATAGCTGGGCTTATAAGCATGATATAAAATTATAATTTATAGCCTATAGCACCCACAAATAATGTATCTTTATATCACTGATTTTTTTTTAGAATTGGACCATTAGTTCCGAAGATTGCCCCCTACATACAAACTTACAAATAAAATTTACTTCTTTATAATTTTAGTATAATAGATTAATCAAGTTTTTTTGTAGAATTATTTAGTTTTATTTATTATTTTTATAATTAAGCACCTCCAGCTAGATGTACCGACGACCTCACAAAAGTGGCTGGGTCCGGCTTGCTTCGGAAGCGTGATAGAGGTCTGGGTGTTGTGACGGAAATTGGACTAGGCATACGGCCAACAGTGAACTGTGAGAGGCTTTGTTAATTGATTGAATCTCGGTATTCTGTAAGGTGAATTAACGTTTTAAGTTTATGGAGGGAGAGGAAGACCAGGGAAACGATGGGCTGGATTGTGTGAGGAATTATAAGAAAGAGACAGGAGTAAATGATAGCGTGACAGTTGACAGAGGAGAGTGGAAGAAAAAAACGTGTTGCGCCGACCCCAAGTAACATGGGGCAAGGGCTGGAAGATGGTCCCTACCATATCTACATACAGTACTTACATCATTAATTATCAATAACATTATGATACTAAGCCTTGCCATTACTCCTTCTTGAAAAATCTCAAACTTAGTGCTTTTTTTTAATGTGTTTCAAAATCTTTCATGTTTTTTTAAAAATATCAGAGTTACTGTTTTTTTTAAATCTGTTACAAATTCGTTCATGCTTTCATTTCAATTTTAGTTCAGTCTCAGAAATAAATTGCGAGGAATTTTTATTCGCCATTTTTCTTGGATGTTTGTACATCCAAGATTAGATTTTGGTAAAAATAGGTGAATAAACCAGTGTATTTTTAGGTTTTATTGCACCTATCAAATCACATGTCATTATATGACTTTTGGAAAGTACAATAAACTTAATAACTCTGCAATTCTGTCTCATATGCCCCTCATAAGAAGTACTAAATCTACTAAAATGTCCGCTTGTAATTTTTAGAACAATAATTATGACTGTTTTCATGATTTCAGATGATAAAACTTATAAAACATTGCCCATAATTTTCTTTTTGTTTGACATGTTCAGTCAGATATTTTGGTCACTCCAAAACTTCTGATTTGTAAATATTTAACGACTCTGTCTTAATAAATGTTTAGTTCTATTCCTATTAAAAGAAGCTAAAGGTCAAACAATTTTATTTTAGGAAAATAAAATCGACTGTTCTGTGTTGAAAAATAAAGATAAATAAAACATAGATAATACTCTTTACTGAGCTGTAGATCAAGATTGCAGTAATTAATTGTTATTATTTTGATTGCCTTTGAAATAACTGCAATTAAAGAAACAATAATGAAGGATGATTGCTAATGCACAACTTGTTTCTTTTTATTGCATTTAATAATAACAAAGGAGTCTGTCATTGAATTAATACAGTATCAAGCAATGTCTGCTACATTATATGTATGTAAACAAAGTGCTTGACACTTCATTAACGTCATTTAAGTATGTTTGAATTTGCCGCGTAATAACTTTGATGTATAAGTTATCTGTGAGTGAACTTGTACGTTTTTGAGCTGTCTGTCAGATTGACGTATTGAATACCGTTTGCGAATTAGGTTATGAAAATTAGATTGAAATATGAATATTTAAATAATACTGATTAAGAACTGGTGAAATAATGGCTTTAAATGTTGTTTCTCTTTTCAGAGCAACTCAATTTAAGTTAGAGTTTTACTGTTCACCATAGTATCCAAGGATACATAAACACATTATATGTATACATATAGCGACCCGCCCCGGCTTCCCACGGTTGCAATTTACAATGAATATCCTCACTTGTTGGGTCCAAAACTATCCTATCTTTCAAATTGGAACCAACCTTACACAAATTTAATTCAAATCGGTTGGGTGGTTACGGATATACAGTGATAAACAGACCCTTCACATATCCCTCAACCAAGCATTCTTTTCATCAAACTAAGTAACTTTACGCAAAAATTTTTGCTTGGAAACGAATTTTTTTTTGGGGTGAAAAATCACGTTTTACGGTAGGACTCGATGGAACTGGCTGGCTGTTTTCTTATTTAACCCAAAGGTTGACTGGTAGAGAATGCCTTGTGGCTTTAAGTCCGCCTATGTACTACTATTGTACATGAAGTTTAAATAAATAAATAAATAATAAATAAACTGGCATTTAAAGCTTTGTGCTGATTGAATAGTTTAAAGTAAAAATCTTACATTAAAAACGTGTATTTAAAAAAAAACTTGTGAAAAAGTTGGAACTTTGACCCCCAATATCTCAGTAACTAGAAGGTTCCCAGGTATGGTCTAGAAGAAAAAAAATATCGCAATGATGGGGAAAGCAAGTGCCTTTCGGCTTCGTTAAGGGTCTATTTACACCCTTTATGCGTATACGAACATAGCCACACGTGACTTTTAAATAATATTAAGATACGTATTAGTCCTTGTTGTTTGAACATTTAAAGTAAAATTCTGAATTAAATCCTGTAAATTGTCTTCCTGTAAACTGTTCTTTATGTAAATCTATGAAAACGCTTCCGTAGATGGTCAAATTGCTGCTTGTTGTTGGTAAAGTTACATACCATGAAACCAGTCGTGTCGCTGCGGTCTCTCATTGCCGCTGCGGCTTACAACTGCGGTCGTCTTGTAATTGTACCATTAAGCATTTCAACACAATCATTGTCTGTTAAAGAGAGAATGTTAACGTGATGGTTGACAGGAGTGAACAGAAGAGAGAAAAAGGGTTTTTTTGTTTTGTTTATTTATTTATTATTTTTTTATATCTCCTTAAAAATATAACATGTTGAACAGTATTTATATGCAGTTAGAATTAAGCACAAATAATAAATATGAGCAACTGCGCCTGATGTAGCCTGAGCCTGTATTTCAGGTCCCAGTTATGTTATGAGGGAAGCCAAAGTTATGAGCGGTATTAACAATGGTTGGACATTTAATTTTACTCTACACACTGTGTGCAAAAATATAATAATCAGTAGGTATCATTACGTATCTATTTGTTTTTATTTTTCACAAAAAATAGAAAGATATGAATAGAATGCGCGTGTGACGTGTCCCTTATCATTATACGCAGGTTATCAGCATCAAATGGGGGAAATACAATTACGAAAAACGTAGGCGATACGCTACTGTTAATACAAAGTACATTGGTATATTAGTCAGTCAGGAAGGTGTCATTGGTGAATCTAGTTTTAAAATTCTAGAAGAAAGACAAGCTTCATGTCGATTTTTTTTTTAATAAAACGTTACTCCACTCTAGGAATTTGTCCTGTATCGTGAGCGGGTTTACAAACATTTAAACTCACATACACAAACAGACAGACCCGGAACAACTACCTGTAGGTCATACAAATATTTGTAGCGTGCGGGGATCGAACCCGCGACTCTGATCGCAGCAGCCAATCGCTCAGCCACTACGCCTAACGCGCCATCAAGATTAGCCATAGAGTTTTATTCAATGTTTTCATGATGAACTAACGACCTAGTACCTACATTCATCTATGTCACTCTATGACACTTCAAATAATGAGAGCAAACAAACAAACTGACATATTACACGTACACACACAATCAATTCCTCTACTCTGGAAATCAAATCTCGAGCTCCAAGATATAGACTAACTGTTTAGTTTCCGGCTCACCGGCAACTAAAGGTGATTTCCACCAAGCGGTTCGGAAAGGATACCAACGGATGCGGTGACAGCCGATCGAGTCCGATAGGATATCGACAAATACGATCGGCTCCGTACCGTCGCTTACGAACGTATCCATTTCTGCGTATCAGTTTCATTCCTACTGTGGTGTCAGCCGAAAATATCCGCTCGGATGCGACAACAGGCTAACGGAGCAGATCGCTCGTCGCTGCATATTTTCGGCTACCATCGCGTGTCGCGGAAGACGCCCGCGGTCAAACTGCTGTGCGCGGTTTGGTAATATAGACTTTAAATACTGTTTACACGATTAAATATCGTTTAAAGATTGTAAAATCCGTTCCGATCCAATAAAAATGCGAGCCGTTTGGTGGAAATCATCCTTAACACTAACTTTATGTAATGTAGCTGTAGGGTATATATATTAAGCCACATAAACCCATACAAATATACAAGCTAACCTACTAGTGGGATTATGTACACAAGGTGTAAACGGACACTTCACGAAGCTGTCAACCAAGCATTCTATACATCAAACTAAGTTTTCTCTATGCAAAAATTATGCTGGGAGAAGACTTTTTTTTTTGTTGAGAAAAATCACGTTTTTCTGTACCTACTGTTCAATGTAATGAAAACACTCAAAACATTGTGCTGGTGGATGCATTTAATAGTATAGGGGCCATGGAGGTATTTAAAGTAGGTAAAGTTATAACAAAAACATGTATTTAAAAAAAAAGTTGGAACTTTGACCTTCAATATCTCCGTAACTAGAATGCTCCCGGTATGATCCGGAAAAAAAATATCGCAATGACGGGGAAAACAAGTGCCTTTTGGCTTCGTTAAGAGTCTTTTTACACCCATTATAGTTGGTTTGTCAAAATCCAACTACTCAAAAACTACTACTAGTCAACTAGGAAGCATAAAACAGCTATGACAGTCTGAAATAGCCATCTTACTTACATTTTATGGCGGCCTTGCAATTAGCACGACCCACACATGGGCGACGCCATCCGTTTTACATTACAACATTATACGGACGCGTAATAAATGTAATTATAGGAAAAACGAGGAAAGGAAATCGATTTTCTTGGATGTTGTGTTATAATTTATTAGGTAAGGCTGTAAAAATAATTTGATGGTCTAATAAAATTATTAAATTTTCCGGGCGAATGATTTATCGACCGGAAACTCTATGTACTATACCTATTGGTACATTTTCTATTGCTGTTTATGTATCTATTCGAGCTGGTCAGTCCTAAGACTATAGTGAAACAGTAGGTAGGGCCACTACCCGATGGTAGACCTGACGCCAACATACTGACAACAATACAGGGTGTAAACGGACCCTTCACGAAGCCATCAACCAAGCATTATGTGCATCAAACTTAGTAACTCTACGCAAAAATTATTGCTGGGAAATGACTTTTTTTTTTGGGGTGAAAAATCAATCAGTTTTACGGTGGAACGACTCAATGTAAAGCACAAAAAAGATTGTGCTGATGAATGGATTGACTAGTACGGGGGTCGTGGTGGTGTTTAAAGTAAAGTTCTTACATTAAAAACATGTAACAACCTCATCTGCCTAGCCTTTTCCCAACTATATTGGGGTCGGCTTCCAGTCTAACCGGATGCAGCTGAATACCAGTATTTTACATGGAGCGACTGCCTATCTGACCTCCACAACCCAGTCAGTACTGGGTAATACGATACCCCTTGGTAAGACTGGTTGTCAGACTTTTTTTTGGGCTACTGACTGCCTAACGACTGTCAAAGATCTACAAAAGACAGCCGGGACCAACGGCTTAACGTGCTTTCCGAGGCACGGAGGGAACTCGGTATGTAATGGGCGGTCACCCATCCACAGACCAACCTAGGCAAGCACGGCTTAACCTAAAGATCGACCCGAGCGGCTGTTATTATTTAGCCACGAGCTCCTCCTATTTAAAAAAAAAACTTGTGAAAAAGTTGGAACTTTGACCCCCAATATCTCCGTAACTAGAGGGTTCCCAGGTTTGGTCTAGAACAAAAAAATGATAGCAATGACGGGGAGAACAAGTGCCTTTCGGCTTCGTTAAGGGTCTTGTTATACCCTTTACAAAGAAGGTGAAGAAGAAGGACTACTAAACTCAATAGAAGCTTATGATGAAAATTAGGTTTAGCATCAGACTCGGCCATAATTATGATATAGTCTCTGCAGACTTAAATTACTGACGCTGCATTTGATTTAATACATCTATGCATTTTTAAGTCCCTCATCACGCATCTCGTAAAGTTATTTTATAAAACATTCATTACTTTGTAGAAAACTGAACACACGAACACTATATTCATTAAACTTGTAAATTCCGATCGAAATCAGCGTTAACATGTTTATATTTTGATTCAATGATTCATTCAATACAATCACGAACAGAAGTGTTACACACGTTCGATTATTTAGAACAATATTATTTCTGTGGGAGGTGAATGGAAGCATGGCGGTCCGCCAACGGCCAGAGTATTAGCATAACAAAATAGATAGGAATATCAAGTCAGAAGGTCCAATCTGTATAAAGAGCGAAAACAGGCACACACACACATAGAAGCGTACGTAAGGCTATCTCAAACAAAATAAAATGACAGTTGCATCGCGTCGCGAGGGCGCTTGCACTCGCTGTACGTGAAGCGTATCTATGTATGCGTGCGATTTCGCTCTTCGAAAACGGCCGACCTTCTGTCTGTACTTATCTACTCTGTGATATTAGTGCATGAAGACAAATAAACACGGGTATATGGGCGACATGCTAATAATCCACGGATTTGTAAATGGATTACATATGTCAAGTACATAGGTTTATTTCTCTTGTTAATGTTGTTGTTGAATCGGCTGGACATGTTTACTTGGCAATTTGGTGTGTAGATAGTTCATGTCGTGCTGGACAGTAAATCACATAAAGCTGTCTCTTGTGTATACCGACCTAGAATTTAAGACACTTAAGGTACTGGCAGGTGATTATTGTAGGGCTTATTTAAACATACAGCCTATGAATAAATGTTAAGGACTTGGTGTTCTAGACAAACGGCAATAGCTTTCAAAGCGTTTCTTATTTACAACAAATTTCAAAAGAATTTCGCTTAAACAGAATGTTTTTTTTTTATTGTTCTGTTCTTTTGATATTGAATGTAGAAGTTTCCGTATATTTGCTTTTTTATCTTAAAACAAATGTGTAATTTTATTAGCAGTCTTCTGCAACACAGTTTCAACTATCGCAGGAGTCAGATAATTCCACATACCGACATAGTTTAATGTTTTATGTAATTTTTTTTTCGACATTATCATTTCAGTTGTAAGGTCAGTCCCGTACAATTTTAATCATTCTTATATAACGTCACTTGGCCTAGTTCCTATAATGACCGACAGTACTGTTAAATCAACATAATAAACCTTTGTAGAATTCCAAATCAGATCCTAAGAAAGAGCTGCAGCAAACTTCATTACAACACAACCCAATCTCGTTTCTACAGTTCTGCTTATTTAACTACAAGCAATTTAAATTCCTTCAAACAGCCCGTTTGAATAACGACACGTTTACAGCAAAGAAAATTTCTGCAGGATTTAATATTCAAATCAGGCCGACCATCACGGCACGGCAGTTCAAATTGTACCTACCGATGAGCCACATTTACATTACAAATGGCTTACAGGAAACGCTCCTGTGTTTATTTTCTACGTTCAGAAATAGCAAACAAAACGTGGCTTGATGGTGCTAAATTAATCCTTTGTGCCGTGTATAGGTAAAATGTAGTATGATGTATGGTGATTCAGTTACTAAAGATTTAATTTGGCGATTGAACAGTTATATGAGAATGTGAATATGTATAATGAATTCGAGGTGTAAGGATCGAAGAAGCAGGTGGTGTTTTGTAGCTCCAACCTCCAACACCCATTGGAAAAAGGCGTGAGTTTAATGTGTGTATGTATCTTTAAGGTTTGTCTTGTGTACATATGTTGCTTGAGACTGCAGATCATCAGTAGCTGCACTTGGAGCTTATTTCACTGTGTAGTTCCTAATAACTTTGTATCTAAATTCACTAACTACGCCGTAGTTTTCATGGCTGAACCGTAAAGTTATTAGTCCGATAGCCACAAATGTCCTATAGGTGACACTGCTGTTTAAAATGTTTACAAACATTTTCTAACACTATGATTAATACCAGAAACTGAATATTTACCATGTTAAATATTCCGTTTCTGGTGTTAATGATAATGTGAGAGACCATGACAGTTTAAAATCTTATTTTCTAACACTAAAACATTCACTAACAAATGTTAGGAATTTTAACATTCTGTTAGGAATTTGTTAGACGTTTTGAGTGCTCCTACACTCTCTCCTCCCATACTTAATGATGTCGTCAACCTTTTTACATTTTGTTTGTTTGTTTTAAATTTCCCCAACATAATGACCAAATCCTTTATCATCAGCGAACGTGTATTTTTACTTTATTTGTAACATAAAACAAGAAATACACAGAATTAAAGCAGAGACACTTGTTATTTTAAATCCTCCTGAAATATAAAATACTGTTTATTTTGTAAACATACGTACCTTATTTTTAACATTAAACATGATATATTTTTAAAACAGGATTTCAATTCTTAATCCTCTTGAAAAATAAAATACTGTTCATTTTGTAAACAGTCATGTTTTTAAGTAAATAAGTATGTATGGTTATCGTAGAAAGAGAAAGCAAAACTGTTCGTAACGAACGTAGTTTATTTTGAGTTTATATTTTCGTCAGGTTGTAAGCAGTGGCTCGTGCACTCATTTATTCCAGACGATTCTTTTGGCTATTCCGATGCAATTGAGAGTTTTTAGGATTGTGATTTGATTCGCATTTAACTTTCTGAATACTAATAATTTTACTGTTTAGTCTTTTCTACACACTGTGTCTACATTTCTAATCCTACTTTCCTCTCGAAGGTCTGCTGGAAGAGATTTCGCATGAAATAAGCAGTACCTTTGTGCTCTTCTATCTTAATGTAATGTCTTGTTCAGTATTTTGTGTGTACATAAATAAATAAATAATAAATAATTATAGAAAATTATCAAATACACACGATTCGACGTCGTCGCATCGTGCCACGTTGCAACCTCGTGTACCGATGCGTCGTCGTTTCGTGGAAATCTGCGACGTGCATCGCAGAAAATCGCGACACAAGTCGTTGCGTCGTCGTGTCGCAAAAACTGATGATACAATCCTGCTGCCAATGATGAAAAAACAAATGGACCTTGTAGTTTCAGTGATGACATCGTATCACGGTACGACATCTTATTTTAATTTTACAATTTTTACGATGCACGACGCAAATTCGAACGAAAAGACATCGCAACGAGCCAAGGAGCGGCGACGTATTCTGTGTATTGTGTTTTAGCCCTTATCCTTGAGTTCGTTATGAAACCAATTCAGCACCAACACTTTTTCGATGCGAACATTATCGATTCGCGTCGCTCCGGATTCTACTCATTTCCATTTACTACCCACTAAAACTGCCATTACAATTTGTTGACTCCCAACAACATGAAACCTGTATATATTTAGTTTTCGTTCACTTCCACCGTGTAATGCGGAGTTGTGAAAAAAGTTTGTGTAAGTGGTCTCGGCAAATTGAATAGAAACCTCGTGTGTGCGGAACCTTCGCGGTAGCACTTGAAAATGTTTGCGATCTCTGCCGTGACATAGTTGAATGGAGTAACGAAGGTACAGGCTGATAGGAAATGTTATTGATTTTTATTAATAACTAGCTGTTATTCGCGACCTTCGTCCGCATGAAATTATTATTAAATATTACTTAACTAATTGAATAGGATTTTGTTAACAATATCAAGGGTTTTAATTTTTTGCAAGGAACCTTAATTCTTTTTCGAAAATAAAAGTAGCCTAGGTAACTCCTTTTAACATCAGCTATCTTCCAGTAAAAGTTCCGTCAAAATCGGTCCAGCCTTTTCGAAGATAAGTCGAAACAAACAGACGGACAAACAAACAAAAATTGTTTCTTTTTTGATAACTACCGTATATATTTTCCATTACATTCAGTAAAAAGCTGTTATTTTGATATTACAAACGGACACTTTTATTTTACTTATTTGTATCGTATAGTATAGTAACTACTCACGTACTTAAGTCATCATCATAACTATGTTGGGGTCGGCTTCCAGTTCAACCGGACGCAGCTGAATACCAATATTTTGCATAAAGCGACTGAGTGACTGCCTTATTGAGCTCCATAACCCAGATGGTTGGTGGATGGTGGGATGGTTGGTAAGACTGGTTGTCAAACTTTCGGGCAACCCGTAACGACTGTCAATGATCTACAATTGACAACTAGGACCATACAGTACGTATATGAGTACTTTATAATTTAAAAATAGAATAAAGTAGAAAATAAAGTAGTTAATAAGCATTTACGAAACTAAAAGCTTCGACTATAGAGCTGTCAAAGTGAATTTTAAAAACCACCATCCATTAGCGTGGTCGGCAGTGCTTTTAATTAAGTATTCTGTATGCTTGGTAAATTTGAAACCTTCATTATGTCGTTATTATTCATATTGTGTAAGAGAAGCCAAAATATTAAAGTACCTATTTATCGTTTCAGAAACCTAAAGTATAACCTGTTAATAACAATATGACAAAGTATTCATTATAATTGTCTTGGCACTGACTAAGACAAGATATTAATTGTTGCGTGGTAGGTGACTACTTACATACATTTTAGATTCATTATAATGTATGTATGACGAATGGCCGATGGGGCGGGAAAGTTCTGGAGTGGCGACCGCGAGCTGGAAGAAGTTGCGTTGGAAGGCCACCCACTAGGTGGACCGATGACCTGGTAAAGGTTGCGGGGATCCGCTGGATGCGAGACGCACGGGACCGGTCAATGTGGCGACGCTTGGGGGAGGCATATGTCCAGCAGTGGACGTCTTTCGGCTGAAATGATGATGATGAATGATGATAATGTATGTATAATGAATCTGTGGGGTGGCTTCCAGATGATGAGATGCAGCAGAATTCCCCATTTTACATGGGACGAATCATCTGACCTCCACAACTCAGTTACTGGGTAACACAATACCTCTTGGTAAGACAGGTTGTCTGATTTTCGGGCCCCTGATTACCAAAGAAACGACTGTCAAAGATCTACAAATGACAGTCGGGACCAACGGCTTAACGTGTTTTCCGAGGCACGGAGGAAACTCGGTATGTACTGACTGCTTCAGAGGTCTCGTGGTCGCAAGCGCGACTGCTGAGCGTGGGGTCCTGGATTGGATTCCCGGGTCGAGAAAAAGTGCAATTGGGTTTTTCCATTAGAAATTCCTTAGTACCAGCCCGGAGTTTGGAAGTTGGCGGTATGATTCTCCCGTACCTCGGAAAGCCGTTGATAATGCGCCTGATCTCTCTCCGGGCGTCTCGGATTGCCGTCCCATCGGATTATGTGAGTAAAGGAATAGAGAGTGCACGTATGTCTGCGCACACACTAGTGAACTATACTATCTCCCGCGCCGATGGTTAATCACCGCTGAGATTGGCCGCCGTGTAAAAAAATTGTAGATGTTGAAGTGGTTGGAAACACTAAAACGAACAGAAGTCCCTACAAAGACAACACCCTGTATATCGGATCAACTTCATTCATATGGGGGCAGAATATTCCTCTAGCCAACTTCGCATGCAAATGCAATTTTTGAAGCGGGCAACATTTCAAATTTACTAGGTACCGTTCGGAAGTGAATGTTGTGGATTATGGCAACACTGCATATATGTAGTTTACTTTTAAACGAGGCGCTGTGCATTTTTGAGTTTTTTAGACAAAGTTTGGTTTATTCAGAGGTTAGAACTTTACAGTATCTTTGTAAGAGTTTAGAGTACTTCCAAGTTTGAAGCGGTGGGTGACAATGTGTGTTATCTTTCGATATGAGATGCCCCCCCCCCCCCCCCCACTCTGGGCGGAGCGGAAGGGAGTGTCAGACTTGTACTGACTAAAACCCATCCTTGTTCTTCTTTGCCGTTTGTATTCCAGGGCCGCGGTATCTCTTTCGAACAGTCTCGCAGCCCCGGCAAGCATCGGCCCTTGCTTGTTTGCTGACATCTCTTTGAGGCCTAAGACGCCCGGACACACCAAAAGATGGCTGGACATGAGATAAGTCTACGAAATCCCAAGGTATCTGAAGGTTGCGGTTGTGAATGTTACTACCATTTTCTTGTGGAACTTTCTATGAATAGTTTTAGAGTTGGTTTGACTCAGGGTACCGTGGTCTGTCTGGGGTTTCATCTTCAACAAGTATGAAGGCCGCTAAAACTGATTAATTTAGTAACTTGATTTGTAAAAATTCATTTGTAAAAAAAAGAAGAGACAAATTGCAGATAAAATTAAAGAAAAAAAAAACTAAAAAAAAAAGATTAATATTTTTTTTTTGTCTCTAATTATTAAGACAAAAAAAAACTAAAACTAAACAACTATTTATTAAATTGCATATAATTTTGCACGAAATCATAATCTAATGTACTGCTTCAATTACAAATAACCATAAACTACATTGACATGCCTCATATCAGTGGAATTTCAATAGATATTTACCGGCAAATGACGTGGTTCTATGTGAATATTGAATTTCAAAGTGATATAGTGATGAATCGAAATTATGTGCAATTACTTTCATTATAATTCAATTATGCAGTAAACGAAATGTGATAGATTTCAGTTTCAGACATGTGAACTATGTGAGCTGATTTTCAAATTAATAGTCCTTCCTGTATGGAAGGCCACTCATCAGTGATAGTTATACCAGCATAAGTTGGACCCGTATTCTATTGAAGCTTCGAACTTCGCAAGATCAAGGTCAGCCTCAAGTTTAACCACTGACGCCCTACAATACTAATATAATGGGTGTAAGAATACCCTTAACGAAGCCGAAAGGTACTAGTTCTTCCTGTCATTGCGATCATTTTTTTGTTCTAGACAATACCCTTCTAGTTACGGAGATATTGCGGGGGTTGTAGTTCCAACTTTATCACAAGTTTTTTTTTTAACAAGTTTACTTTAAATACCACAGATGATGATGAGGCAGATGATGATGATGGCCCCCGTATTATTCAATGCATCCATCAGCACAATGTTTTGAGTGCGTTACATTGAGGTCTAACGTAAAACGAGATATTTCACCTCAAAAAAAGTCGTTTCGCAGTAATCATTTTTGCGTAGAGCTACTTAGTTTGATGTACAGAATGCTTGGCTGACGGCTTCGTGAAGGGTCCATTTACGCATTATGTTAAACACAGACAGCCACAAAATTCGACGAGCAACCATTAGTTGCGCTCACAAACTCAAATTAAAAATATTAGAAGTTTATTCCATAAAGCGCAACCATGATGAAAAATAGAGAGCGGTATGATGGATTCATTATTTTTTTTGCAATCAATGGTTGCGCTTCGAGGAGCTCGTGGCTAAGTAATAACAGCCGCTCGGATCGATCTTTAGGTTAAGCCGCGCTTGCCTAGGTTGGTCTGTGGATGGGTGACCACCCATTACATACCGAGTTTCCTCCGTGCCTCGGAAAGCACGTTAAGCCGTTGGTCCCGGGTGTCATTTGTAGATCTTTGACAGCCGTTATAGGTAGTCAGTGGCCCAAAAAGTCTGACAACCAGTCTTACCAAAGAGTATCGTATTACCCAGTACTAACTGAGTTGTGGAGGTCAGATAGGCAGTCGCTCCATGTAAAATACTGGTATTCAGCAGCATCCGGTTAGACTGGAAGCCGACCCCAACATAGTTGGGAAAAGGCTAGGTAGATAATGATGGTTGCGCTTCGAGGAATAATTTAGTTGCGCTTAGTCGGTTGCGCTTAAAAATAGTTGTGCTTTGAGGAATACCCCGACTTTTAGTTCTAGAGAGTTTAGGATTAGTTAAGTAAATAGCAAAATAATGTAAAAAAAATGTAAAGGAAGGTGTTCATAGGTAAAACTCTTACTTATTAAATTAAATGTTGACACAGGAACGTTCAGATTCTTGGCCAGTATAATTATAAGCTATAGGCAAGTACTTAACACCCCTGATACAACATCAATGCGACCGTGACGTACCTGTCGTCAACAAGTAACATACTACACTAGAGTGTGTAGGGGTGTCAACTCTTTCATTCAAATTAAAATTTGATGATTATTGATGAGGTACTGCCTCGTTGTTGGTCTAGTGGTTGCAATCGCGACTGCTGAGCATGAGGTCCTGGGTTCGATTCCTGGGCTAGTTGTTATTGGGTTTTTCCATCAGGAATTTCTCAGTAGCAGCCACGGAGTCTGGATTTGTTCCCGGTTGATGGCAATAGACTCGCCCACTATTACATGGGACTTACACATAACTGGCGAATTGTGGGTGTACTATTTAGGTACACCCATAATTCGCCAGTTGCGCACGCTGCCTAACCCTTCGGGGATTACAGGCGGGTTGTTAATGGTGAGGTTACCCAAAAAGGTCATGTGCATAGTTCTTACAGCCGGCGTGCGTGTATGACCAGATGTATGAACGTGGATGAAGCGAAATGAGTAAGAATTGAAATAGAAATAGTGGGTAAGAATCGTAGTAGGCGGCGTTCTGTACTGTCTGTCTACCCCCATGGCGAAAGGCGTGAGTTTATCTATGGTGATCAAGAAAATAATAAATTTATTTATGACATGCAATACAGTCGACTGCAAATCAGTGGTTGCACTTTGACCTTGAATTGGCTAATAGGCAAGTTTATAATGGTTTTGCAACCACTAACGCGCGGGCTACTGTACAACATTTTTCAGTCTGTAATTAGATACTTGAACGGCTATTCTGTAATACCTCATTTTAAAGCCTTAGTTGATCTATTCGACTAAGCAACCAAAGGAATCTAGTTATTTTAAAGCTATTCTTTCTTTTTCTCAAAAAAATCTCATTGAATATGTAAATGAATTCAAAGAATAAAGCCGTGAGCTGCTGAAAATCTAGACATAATAGGTACCAAATTTGTAACCATACCACAAAGGCAGACTTATTTGAAAATACCACCTCATAAAAGATATTAGAAATACCTTGAGCTTTCATTTTGATTTCTTTCAGAGATACTGGCAATTTATTTTTTATTTCTAGTCTAAATATTTTTATTCTGTATTGTCACCTTATATTGTTCGTAGCATTGTCTCTTATGATAAAAAGATTAAGATAACATTATTTTGTTTAATTATACCACTGTTGCTAAGACTGAGGAGTTCACGATTACACTCTCATTTTATCAAGTATTCTCACATGGTTGATCTATTTTCAAGGTCAAACCTCTCTAGGGAAACTTCAGCATTTCGAAGAAAGCATACGGATTACTGACAAAGATAGACATCGTTACACATCCAACGTGTAAAAAAAATCGGTTTCGTTGAAAATAACGTTCGAACAGTTCGGAGTTCGGATTTTGTGGTGTTGTCCCACAAACAATGGGACACTGTCCTACTCTTCCTGTGGTGTCCACATTACAAAAATTGAAATCGTTACACATCCAACGTGTAAAAAGAATCGGTTTCGTTGAAAATAACGTTCGAATAGTTCGGAGTTCGGATTTTGTGGTGTTGTCCCACAAACAATGGTACACTGTTATTACAAAAATGTTTTTTTTGTTGATCCTGAAAATGGTACCCTTCTATGTGTGATGTGCGCGCTCAGCCATCTCAATACGTACGGTACGTTAAGGATATAAATATCAATTCACGACTCTTTCAGTAATACTCTCACCCGTACTATTAATGACAGAAAAGGTGCTGTACAAAGCATATCATCATCATCACCATCTTCTTACCCTTGTCACATGTTACTTGGGGTTGGCGCAACACGTTTTTTTTCTTCCATTTTGCCCTGTCCAACCGTCACGCAATCATTTATACCTTTATCTTCCATATCTTTCCTCACACAATCCATCCATCATTTCCTTAGTCTTCTTCTCCCTCTCCATCCATCAACGTTAATATTCATCACTCATTTAGTCCATGCGATTCGTCCCTCCTCATCACATGTCCATACTACTACGTAGCATGTACCTAATTCATATGTATGTAAAGAAAACCTCTTTAATAGTTGTCACTGATAAGTTTGTATTTGCCATAGATGTATAGATGTCAAAACACATAAAGAAGATTTTAGATGCCAATCGTAGTACGTAGTTTCTCTTGTATTATATAGTGTATTATCTATGGTAGTTTCTTTATTTGTTAAGATATAAAATGACCTGAAATAAAGGCTTTAAATGTTGTTACTTTCGTTTCTACAGGTGATTGAATCTCTTGTTAATGTAAATGGGTTTTTGGTAATGTAGTTAGTTAAATATTGTAAGTACCTATTGTAAATAAATCTTTTGTTTTTACAGAGAAACGCAATTACGTCTTTATTCCATTATAAAGTATAATATCATTATTTGTATAGCAACTTTTCTACGCTAGGAGACGCCAATAAAACTCCCGCAGACATAAAAGTCAAAAAACGCCTCGTAAGCTAAAATTCACGATATGACCGCTCAACCCTACCATTGGGTTTGTTGTGTGACATTTGGCTCGCGTCCATCATGTCGTCGACGTAACATCTCTATTTCTATCAGGCATTCCTGTATTGCGGATATTTTATTGTGGCCGTTATCAGTTGCTTTTATATCTCTGTTCTATTTGTTTTTATATTTATTCTAAATTGGATGGTGGTGGGTTTTCACGACTAGCCATAAACGTTTGAAAAGTTACGAGAAAACTAAAGAGCCTGTCTTCGTTCTTTAATCTTTCTGAATATGTTTTTTCCTCCTGGAAAAGTGCAGTGTTAAAGACTTGAGCATAGATATAAAGATCCTAGTTCTGGAAAAGGTAGAATATCAGCGGTGAAAACACTGTTGATTCTAGTAACCACTATGAACTGTAACCTTATTGGTAACTTCCGTTTTGAGTCGAAATGTTCGGGTCATGGGGTCCCAGTGCGCGTCTCCTTTTTAAGGAAATCTCTCGCCGACTGGTCGACACTTCGCGTGACCAGAGGGCTGGCTCTTTCTTTGGCCAGTCTTCTGGCACTTTGACGCCTAGGTGTCCTATTGTCGTCGTTGTTTGTATGTTTATATTTACTTACTTTTAGTCTTATTTTTATCACTACTTTAGTTCTATTTGTAGTCTGTATATACTATGAACTATTCCTCCAAAGAAGTCTGTATACCAGTAGGACCTCGTATTGCTGAATATTAATTAGCTCTACGACGGTTTTACCAATGCTTTTATATTCAATGAAGTATACGTTCATCTATAAACTAAAACTTATTAATGGCTGGGCCCCGATAAAGGTCTAAAGTGCCATCAAAACTTTTGGGTCGAAGTGAGTGTGGATGCCAACTTTTCACGACATGAAAGGGTATTGACCTTTCTCAAAGCTTTTTTAAGCACTTTTTAAAAGTCTGCCGTCAAAGGCAGGGATACTAAAATGTTTTAGAAAAGTACCTATAGGTATTTAGTTAAGTCTGGCTTACTTTAAATTTAGAACAACCGCTTTTATATCGTTGTTCTATAATAATCTATCGGGTGTCCCAAAATTCCGAAGAATTGCAAAACTTAAGTGGCAGTAAGTAGGGTTCATTGCTCGCAGAGCGGATGGCCGATGGGGCCGAAAAATTCTGGAGTGGCGGCCGCGAACCGGATGACGTTGCTTTAGATGGCCTCCCACTAGGTGGACCGATGACCTGGTGAAGGTTGCAGGGATCCGCTGGATGCAGTCGCACGGGACCGGGCAATGTCGCGGCACTTGGGGAAGGCCTATGTCCAGCATTTTCCGCCATTTGTGAGTTAAAAAGAGTTGGCAACAATAGTTTGTCAACTGACAGCTTATGGATAGGTAAAGAGTTTTTTTTTTTTTTTTTTTCCTCTCACTAGCAATTTCTCGTGTATTGTGGGTGCGTATACAAACATTTGAACTCACATACACATTCACATTCTATCAGCGATGATATATAAGCAATAAATGTATGACATTTAGAATATGATTCCACTTCTCTGGGTCCTTTAAGCACCTTCAAAAAATGTAATTAGTGGTCATCGACAACATTATGAGCGAGGACAATGAATAGATACTCATCTTCCTTCATTTTTCTTATATTTTTTACTATAAATGAACAATGTGTACATTATCTTGTTTAAACAAACGACCTCCCAAACGCCTTATTTTCCAACAATCATTCTTATCACTATATCCATACAAAGTATTTATGTTTGCTTGTCTGCATATTTGCGCTGATCTCGAAAACTACTGAACTGGTTCCGAAGAGTTTTAGATATTATCGTTTTATTCAAAATTAGACCGATGACCTGGTGAAGGTTGCAGGGATCCGCTGGATGCGAGTCGCACGGGACCGGTCAATGTGGCGATACTTGGGGGAGGCCTATGTCCAGCAGTGGACGTCTGTCGGCTGAAATGATGATGATGATGATGATGATGATGATGATGATGATGATTCAAAATTAGATTTTTTTCGAGATATTTGAGTAGGCTATATGATGACTTCTAATATATAAAGATTACAAGTCTGATGTATCAAGATTTCCTTAGCCATCTGTTCCTACTTGCAAACGCCATTCGTCTGAACGCCTTAATGGTATAACTGATGCAAAAACAAACTGAGATCGTCAACAGTTGTCTTGCCAGTAGTTGCCACTCAACTGGCAATTAGTTGGCAGATTCGAGCCGACATCTGCCAGTTGCGGTTAAGGGGCAAAATGTGACGGTTATATTGGAAAGTTTACTTGCCAGACTTGTCACGGACTGCCGGAAACTTGCTATGCCGTTTGGCAAAAATACTATGTTGCTGTAAACTGAGGACATGACGTGATTTTGATCCTGAAAAGTTTTTACGTTATGCTAATTTTAATATTTGAACATGAACATAGCCTCACGCCTGTAATGCCTGAATGGTTGGGCAGAGGTGTACCTAATATAACAACCACATTATCTATTATTATCGCCAGTTAAGTGGAGGCGAGCCCATTGACATTAACGTGCCAAATGATAATTGCCCTTTTTAATATTTGAAGTTACTTAAATATTTTCTGTGATTATGCTTCCTACATGAATTGAAGGAGATGTACCCGCATGATGTCGGTACCTACTGCTAAAAGTAACTAATCCAAATTAAATGGACTGAGCGAAACGAGGGATCCAGTATCAGCCTTGCTCTCAATAGGCATCTAAGAAAAGTCGGCGGAAAACCTCTAATGAAATTGAAATTTCCAATCCACAAAGGATTGGATGCACCACTATGGAATCCAATCCACGGGGAAGACGTGGGTACGTCGACTATCTTTCCTTACTAATATTATATATTAATGCAAAAATAAGTTTGTGTGTTACCTTTTCACACCTAAACCACTGAACCGATCATCCTGAAATTTAGCATATACATTGTCAGGTATACAGAAACGAACATAGGGTACCTTTTATCCCGAAAAAAAGAACTGTTCCCAAGAAAAAACAACAATAACGTTCTTACGATAAAGATGGCGCCACGGGTCTTTCGAATCATGAGCGAATTGTATTATTACAAGCAGACTACAACCCGAATTGATTGTCAAATTCTAAATTAACGTGAACGAAGCCGCGGGCAAAAGCTAGTTTAGATATACGATCTTTATTTTCTTTACTTTTTGACAAGACGTTGAAATTCGCGGAAATTGGATCTTTTCCAAATTGTAGAATTCGGGAAGAGGAAACGATGGGATAACATACCCATATTAATGTTTATACGTTACAGTTGGCGGGATGCGGAAACAATAAAGAATTTGGGGAAAATCGCCAGAGGCACAGATAATATACCAGAGACAATCGTCATGTTTGAGGAAAACTTTTTAGACACGGTTTTTGCTTCCCTCTGAACCTATGAAAATAGAGAAATAATACTACTGCGCTTAAATGTACACTTTTTGTAATACTTTTTAAATAAATTATTCTTATTATTCTTATTTCCTTTATTCATTTCTATACATATAATTTACATTTTTAAATATTTCTATACAAAGTAATATAAAAAAAACATTTAAAAATATAAAAAATAGTAGCCCACTGGTATCGGGAACAGGGTCCGAAATACCGGTGGTCAGGGCTCTTGAGAGAGGAACCTCCTAACAATACGCGCCGTGTCCAGAAGTACTGCTTTCTGAATCAAGCCCTTGATCCAGCTGCCAAGCGAGAGCCTCCTCAGATGTTTGTCGAGGCTATTGGCTATTAAGCCATTGGCCGACACGACTATCGGCACAATGACTGCTGTACTCACGTCCCACATGTCGACAACCTCGCGAGCCAGATCTAGATATTTGAATTGTTTATCTTTCTCTGCTTTCACGAGGTTCTCGTCATGCGGAACCGTTATATCAACAATCATTGCGCGACGCTCCAATCGATCTATCACCACAATGTCAGGTTTATTGGCAACAATAGTCCTGTCAGTGATGATAGATCGATCCCAATACAACGTGATATTACCATTATCGAGAACTGGGTCGGGCGCATACTTATAGTATGGTACTTCTGATTCCACAAGGTTGTACTTCAAAGCAAGTTGCTGGTGGATAATCCTGGCAACGAGGTTGTGTCTATGCAAGTATTCTCCGTTAGCCAGACGAGAACACCCAGAAATAATGTGTCGGATCGATTCTCCCGGACGGTGGCATGCCCGACATATGTCAACCGTGCCATCCTTCACAATGTATTTCCGGTAGTTATTCGTCATCATAACTTCGTCCATTATTGCACAGACAAAACCTTCGGTTTCCCCGAATAGGTCACCGAAACGCAGCCAAGATACGGACGCTAAGAAGTCTACATCGGGTCCATGTAGGGCCCGGTAAAAGCGTCCGTGAAGCTCCTTGCCCTGCCATACCTCCTTGCGATCATTAGTATCTAATACTCTAGGTTTGCGCCAGTTCTCGTTAGCCAGAGAGAGCGGGGTGAGGCCCTTGTCCACTGAGACCACATCTCGGTGCATCCCCTCGTCGACTTCTAGGAAGTATTCCCTGAGGCTGCATATCTCACGGTTGTGCAGGGTCTTAGCATTTAAGAAGCCACGACCCCCGCACTTCCGCGGGATATACAGTCTCATCACCGACGACCGCGGGTGATGCATTCGATTTGCGGTCAGCAGTGCGCGGACCCTCCTATCCAGGGCATCAAGTTCCGTCTGAGTCCATTTGAGTATGCCGAAAGAATACATCAAAACCGGCATGACCCAACCATTGAAGGCGCGCACCTTGTTTCCACCTGACAAAAGACTGCTTAGTACTTTGTTCAGGCGGCCAAAGAAGCGGTCCCTCAATGATTGTTTCATGTCGGCAGTATTGATACCTAATGCTTCCGACATACCCAAATACTTGTAGGTTTCTGTTGAGGAGAGGGATCTAAGGTGTATGGAATCCGAGAGTTGAGTTCCCACGGATTCCATAATCTCCCCTCGCTTCACATGCATGACTGCACATTTGTCCACACCAAATTCCATCCTGATGGCGCTACTGAAAGTTTCCGTTACCTTCAGTAGCTTCATCAGTTGCAAGTTGTTGGGGGCAAAGAGTTTCAGATCATCCATGTAAAGAAGGTGAGATATGACCTGACCACCTCTCCTCAACCGATAGCCTAGACCTGAACCCTCCAACAGTGTGCTGAGAGGGTTCAAGGCTAAACAAAACCACAATGGACTCAGACTATCACCCTGGAATATACCACGCTCAATCTTTATCGGTTCGCTGTTCCCCTGGATCTGTCGACATCCTGGATAGCGAAGGACCGTTCTCCAGTGCCCCATACATGACATCAGGAAAGTACGCAGAGTTGCATCAACTTTATACAACTCCAGCACCCTCATGAGCCATGTATGAGGGACAGAATCATAGGCCTTCTTGTAATCTATCCAACATGTAGACAGATCCCTTCGCGAGCGGCGAACTTGTTGGCTAATGGCCATATCAATATATACAACATATATAAGGAGCAGCTCCTTAGTACCGCGGGACATCCTACATCCATTCTGAGAGGCAGACATGATAGAATTACTATCAATATGATGATTGATTTTAGCTCTCAAAATGGATGTAAGAACTTTATAGACCGTTGGTAAACAAGTGATTGGTCTATAATTTTTGGGTTCCGCAGTACTACCTGATTTATGGAGCAGGTGGGTAATTCCTGTCGTCAAGAACTGGGGCAGCGACCCTGACTCTAAGGCTGACTGAAACTGGGATGCTAAGCGAACATGTGATCTCTGGAACCATTTAATCCAGAAGTTGTGCAGTCCATCCGGCCCTGGAGATTTCCAGTTAGGCAACGGACGGACTGCACGAGCTACATCTTGGGGGCTGATGATAATTGCCCCCATTTCAGGTATTGAATCACACGCTCGTTCAACCTCCCGGGTCCAATCACCCTCAGTGTGACTGACAGGCACCGACCAGATGTTGCGCCAGAACGAACACATGGCGTCATCATCTGGTAGACGCGTATCAGTCACAGCTTGGTCCGGTCGTTCCCAAGCCCTATATACCCACCTTTCATCACTTCGGAATGTGCGATTCTGAGTGTAACGCTCCACTCGCCGCTTGTACCGACGAATACGGCTTGCCCATGCACAGATCTTCTGCTTCAGGAAGTCGATACGCTCTGTGACGCGGGCTAAGTAGTCTCGAAAACTAACATCAGTTCCCGAGAACGCCCGCTTCACAAAGCGCAACACTCTAGGTCGAGTATTGCCCTCCCTGAAGCAGATTAACTTGCCGATGAGTGCTCTAGCCTTACCGATACGCCGCTCAATCCTGCATTGCCAAGCTGGAACAGCAAATTTTGGTCGTGTAGCTCTGTCGTTGTTGGGAAATTTGACGTGAGCTACACGACATGCCGCTACAGCTCCACAGTACAATATTGAGTGGGTATCGGCGAGGTCTTTGCTGCTGTCAAAGCAGTTTGACAGCTGCGAATCTAAAGCACACACCAGCGCCTTGTTTTTCTTGTGCATAGGTAAACGAGGTAGACGTGGTCTAAGTTCAGGCGGTGTGGATCGGTACTCCCGGAATGCACCCTCCAAAGCGCTCCTCAATTGTGCGTTGCACTGGGTACTCACGGATATAACTTCGTCATCATCTTCTTCACCATCGTGTTCGGATCGCGGTGGAGCACTGGATACATTTTGTAGCTGTACCGCAATCATTGGCGAAGCAGGTATAACTAGGTTACTCCGTGAATCGAAGCGTAGTCGCTCAAGTACGGTGTCATCCAACATGTGGTTACGCTGTATGACCCGCACTTGATCCGACAGCCGTTGCGCCGACACGCTGACACCTGGCTCAAGCACCTGAAACAGAGAGAGCATCCGACCACGGTACGCAGTCAAGTTGCTTCCCCCCTCAGTAGCCCCATAATATGCGCGCATGACGTTCTCATTAATGGACTGAGTCCATCGCATGCGCGACACATTTCCACCGGCAGCGGGGACCCTGTTCGGGGCCTGTTAGCCTCGAGGTCCCAAGCCCGCTGGTGGCCGTCCTCTTCCTCGTCGTCGTGGTGGTGATGGGGTCGACGGCGGGGAGAAAAACTCGTCACTCGAGCTCGACGCAACTGCAGCGATCGGAGACACAGCACTCACGATTGAGGGGCGTCCCGGCGGCTGCGAGGCGGAGCTGAGCGACGAGTCCGGAGATGGTGGGTGTGCCTGATGTTTTGCCCGGCTTCTTGTCAGCATTTTTTAAGACGTACGTCGTACATGCACATTTTCAAATATTTATATGATTTTAGGCTCCAGTTTTTTGATGTATCTGTTTTCTTTTTTTTTTCTTTATCATAATTATTGATAAAATTTGTTAATTATATTTTAAATATGGGTAAAATCGATAAAAAAAATAAAAAAATAAAAATTGTTAATTATTTCCGAGCCATGGGGATATTCTTTCTGAGGAGCTCGTGGCTAAATAATAACAGCCGCTCGGGTCGATCTTTAGGTTAAGCCGTGCTTGCCTAGGTTGGTCTTTGGATGGGTGACCACCCATTACATACCGAGTTTCCTCCGTGCCTCGGAAAGCACGTTAAGCCGTTGGTCTCGGGTGTCATTTGTAGATCTTTGGCAGTCGTTATAGGTAGTCAGTGGCCCAAAAAGTCTGACAACCAGTCTTACCAAGGGGTATCGTGGGGTATGGGTGTTACCCAGTACTAACTGGGTTGTGGAGGTCAGATAGGCAGTCGCTCCATGTAAAATAGTGGTATTCAGCTGCATCCGGTTAGAGTGGAAGCCGACCCCAACATAGTTGGGAAAAGGCTAGGCAGATGATGATGGGGATATTCTTTCTTCTTCCTTATTGTGTGGTTAGTGCCTAACCTGGTGTCAGTGTTTTTATGCCACCCATAGGCCTCTGACTTGGCTTTACTTGCCGTCGAGAAATATATCTCTCAGGCGTGCTGGTTTCCTCACGATTCTTTTACTTCACCGAAGCAAGTGATAATTATACAATACGCACATGAATCCGAAAAATCAGAGGTGCATGTCTTGAGTTCGAACTTGAGACCTATGACTTGGCAGTCCAACACCACTAGGCTACAGTGGCCAAGGTTCCTACCGGCTTCCCTTTCAAAAATCGCACAGTCAGTATTCTATAGACAAATAATATAATCGCATTAAAGATATGTTCTCCGGCTTACCTCTTACAAAAATTGCCCCTTCGCTACTGCTAGGCTATCACTGTTTAGTGGGGATATTAAAGGGTGATTATAGATAATGGAATCGCCATAAATTGAGATACGAATGGAGGATCACAGTTTTTTATTTTCGTAGGCAGGGTAACATCACTGCTCATCCTCTACACTTATTCTATTTCATACCTCAGTCCATAGTCCACAACATAGTTTCATTATGTACAGATAATGCCATGCGGTAGCTGTTACACACAACGTACATAGCTAGGTACATAACACAGGTATACATATAACCTATGTCGTTATCTACGTATTCGGGTAAACATGTATTATTGATTTTTGGCCATAATGCGTCCGTACTACTGATAGGGACGGGACCTGTTACAGAAATTGCGTGCGGCTAAAATAATAAACGTCAATTTATTTTGACGAGAAAGTACTATGTAGAGAGGTTTTCTTAAGTTTAACTGAGAAAGCTATAGTGTTGTTTTTATCTTTAGGCAGTATAGAAAATGAAAAGATTTTTTTGCACCAACCGATTTTCTCTGATTTGTTCGATAATATCAAACAACATCAAATCGTGAAAAATCTTAAAAAAAATGAGTGGACATGAAATTTGATGAATAATCAGTACGGGACCCGAGCAGTAGACGGCCCGCTCCTTCTCAAAGAGGCCACGTCTTTGTGTTATTTTAAGATTTTCTAGGTAAAAATAACATTCATAAACACCTGAGAAGAGAAAGTACAAAACTTATCTGTCACTTACGAGATATCTTCCGTGATTGTTCAATTATTTTATTTTTTTTATTTTTTTATTCTCCTATCAACCCGCGATCATGGCGCTTGCAACAGCGCCGAAATATCGGGAGCTCAAAATAATGAACAATGTTGGAAGATATCCCGTAAGTGACAGTATAAGTTTAGTTGTATACCGTGATTGCTTAACACAGTGTTTAATCAAGTTTTCTCTGAAAACCACACTTGCACTGTTCTCATCTCATCACAGTGGCACGTGTAACATGTAACAGTTAATAGATTCAAGGTCCAGGTGGCGCCTGCCATACAGATTAACAGGTGTCCAGAGTACGTGGAACACGTGGGAGACATAACCAGCTTTAAATGCTTCCGTAACAGAGAAAACGTTATAGATCTGCTGGCCTTACAATCAGTATGAGTCTTAAGGTCAGTTCTCAGTTATGAACACAGCATGGGTTCGTCATTGCCTTAACAAGAGCTGTTCGGGATTCTTTCTATAGAATTCTGTTCTGCAATGCACACAAGTGCCGTAATGGTATCGCCTCAAATTAGGATCAGTTGGTAAAAAAACTTTTTAGCACAGAAAATAACCGACTTATCATTAACACTAGAAACGGGATATTTACCATGTTATTTTTATTTATTTATTTTTTATTTATTTATTTAGGATCTCCAACAAAGGATATACACAAACACCCGAAATAGATAATCGACGACAAAAGTATTACGTAGGTGTACTCCTTCACTTACAGGAGACCACAGCATGCACAATAAGATGTATAACTAAGCTAACAAAGTTATAGTAGCATTTAAACATTCAAATCAAATAAAAACACATTATTTAGTACTAAAATTAAATTAGAAAAATAAAATAATTAACATAGTCATAATAGCAATTTAAAAAAAATGAAACACATTTGGAAATTATGTTGGAAAAATAAAATTTAAAAATAAATAAAATTTAAAAATAAATTAACAAACTCATAGTAGCATTAAAAATGTTTACTGATTTCTTTGAGTTCCCGATATTTCGGCGCTGTTGCAAGCACCATGATCACGGATGTCTGAAGTTATTGCGAGTGGGTGTTTATGAGCAGAAAAATCGGTCTACCCTCTTTCTTTTTCGTTTTTTGCACTCAGTACCGCTACCACTGTCACTCGTAATTCGATTCTGTTCCTGACACACGAAACTCACTGTGTCCGCTCGCGAACTTTTTTCGGCACTTTTTCGTATTTTACACAGCTGGGCCACTGGATTCCAGGCTCTCGACAATTGAAACCCATCCTCCCGGTCGACTCAAAGAAATCAGTAAACATGGTAAATATCCCGTTTCTAGTTTTAATGATAATATTAGTCACCATGACAGTTTAAAATCTTAAATAACCGACTTCTTTCTCCTTCTCGATGACTCAGATTTTGTTCGACCAGTACGTTGCAATCTGGACAGCTTTGTCGTTTACGTCATTCAAGTCCTGAAGGGACCGACTTCCTACCATCCTACTACTGACTGGTCCGATTTAAGTGACTCTTTTTCCTCCACTTTTTTTTAGAAGTCGGTTAAAAGTGGGGTGAGGTTATGACGATCCAGTGCTATGCTTATGCGTGTGCCATGGGCTTTAAATTGAGGATCCCCCAATGTTGCGAAGTGCACACTTAAGATGGTGTAAGGCACATCGTATCAAAGACTTGGTGGTTCCACATCTGTCATGTACTGAATCCATGGTAAAAGTTCGTGTCACGTAGTCCATTACAGCGCGCATAGGGTGATATAATACCAAGTAAATCTACAATAATCTAATGTACAAGTAACACGCCATCACATAGTTTGGCTTAAGTTTGATTGAACACAAACCGAGTCGTGTGTGAACGTGTTTTGTCATTTATATAATCCTGAAGCACGCATGTTACACATTTCTTCATTTACGTCATTCATACACTCAAGGCCCGTTTTCCTCAACAACCGACGTTAAAAAAATATTGACGCACAAGTTAACAGCTGATCGAAAAGCAACAGCGGAACCAAAAAAAAAAAATATTTACAAAATAATGAAGGATGAAAATTAATAAATATTTTGACTGCGGAAGTCTGGCTTATTATTCGGCCATGTTTTGTCGCTCACAGAAACTTTTCACGTCATACGATCGGCCATTTTTTACGCCGACCGGGTAAATAATAGCCTCAGGCCATTTTGGTGGAATATTGGGAAATGAACGTTTACCAAACTTGTGAAATTCAATAGCACCTAGTTGGGTTTTCGTGGAAAAGTTTTGTTTTAATGGTTGATTGAAATTGAATCTGATTTCAGGTGTAATTTTTTCATTGTGTTTGGTTTTAAAAGGTTGTTTAGTACATGCAAAGTACGTAACATTTACGTATTTAAGTTTGAGTAGTGTGAGTACTTTACGAACGTCCTAAGTCGAGGCTCGTACCCCACAGGGGGTGTCCTTAGCTTCTAGTCGCTTAGTTTGTAAGTTTTTTTTCAGGATAGTCCGGGTAAGCAGACGACAACCTTCTAGGTTGAACTGCGAGATGCAATATCGAAAAATAAAGTACTTTACGTACTTGCGTACTTTGCTAAACGTGAATATAAAGGCAATATTGCTTGATTCAGAAAGCGGTACTCCTGGACACGGCTCGTATTGTTAGGAGGTTATTTTCTCTAGAGTCCCGACCCGTTCCCGATACCGGTGGGCTACTATTTTTATTTTATGTTTTTTAAAGGAATATTTAAAAATGTAAAAAGTAAGTAATAAAAATTAAAAAACGACAATATTGCCCTATTTTCGTTTATTCATTCCTTGTATTTTTCATTTTACTTTTATTTTTCTTGGTTAATTTCCAAATGTAAAACAGATAAAACTAATGAATTTATCTACAGACGACGTTCACAAATTTCTCAAACGAATTTCCACGTGGTCACACTTCAGTGAAATAAGTTCCAACCGCTCACCGCGCTAACAAGAATTTAATTAAGTTTCATATTTCGCTCGTAATTCCACATAATGTGCTATTATTTTAGTTATTTCAGCAAGAAGGCCGGTGTCAGGTGGATACCTAATGAAGAGACGACTTTTGTTACTGAACAACTTGATATGGCTTTCATAAAAGTCATATTCAAGGCAATTTAACGGACAATGGTATGTTCAGATCTAGTTACACCACATGACGTTTCAACTTTATCTTTGGATTGGCAATCCTTATGCTCTTAGTCATAAGGTTGAAAGTGGTCACCGTCAGCACCACCAGAGGGTTTTAGACATAGACAAGTGACAATCGTTTTTGAAGCGTTCTGAATGTCTACAAAGAATTTCAAAAGGATTTTTATCAACTTTTCGGTACTTTGTGTGTAATCCCATGCATTTTTATTCTCCGTGACCGTTGAATATAAAAAAAAAAACAAAATAACAGCTTTTTACTGAATGCATATGAAAGTATGTACGGTATATACGGTATTTATAACAAAAAAAAAACATTGGCAGATAGCTGATGTTATAAGGAGTCACATAGTACCTTTATTTTAGAAAAAGAATTAGGTTTCCGTTGACAGTGGGTATGTCGGCTAGACCCTCTGCTGGTTTGCGAAATTGTTTGCCATTTTGTAATCAAAATATAAAAAAATATATATATCAATAATATTAACGTTAGTTAGCATTACAACACGCTCAGTGCCAAACATATGTAGGTACACTAGGTACTACCTATCTACTTGAAACATCAGTCTTATATCAGCTGTAAATAGATCAAAGTGAATGCAGTTTTGGCGGGAAATATTTGGCGCCAACGCCAATAGACTTAAGTGTGATATGATAACCTAAACTGCTAAAACACTAGTGATGGGCATTAAATAACAGAGATGCATTTTTTTTTTTTTTTTTACTTTCAGTTTGAATTTGGAACGGTCTTTTATATGCGACTTAAGTTGCACAAACATATATTAGTGACTGATATTATTTAATAATCAAATAGAAAACTGAATGACGACCCATAAACTAGACGTTAGTCTGAAACTTGGGGTAAAAAACTGTTTTTTTTTTACAATATCCACAATAGTATTGTATATTTGCATTTTTTTATATGAACAAAATAACAATTATTGTCTGTGTTTACAAAGTACCTAAAATTAACCGGAAAGTCACTTTTCCTTCTCATTTAATTGCCTACTAATGTGGTCTCTGTGACCGCACGTACGTGTTTATGTGCCTACCCATAGATAAACCACTATGTAATACATACTAATAATAACCTAGGTACTACGTGTAGGACCTACGTCACAGACAGTACGTAGATTAATAATAATGTAAATAAATAATTGTTACTTCAAATAACTTTTATTTAACCGCAAATATATAAAATATCTTTAATTAATAATTTATAAATTAAATTCAGATGGCTGTATGACTGGGTCAAAATGCCTAGTTCGAAGTCACGGAGAGGTCAAATCACGGACTTTATCCTAGGCGTGACAAGATTGTTAAGATTATTCCTTAGTTAATAATGTTACGTCAAATATTATTTAAATAAAAACTTCACCTGTTTTTTCTTCATTATCCACTTCCATAGTGTCAAAATCCATTTAGTCAAAAACTAACACACACTCATAATGTTCATCACTAAAAGTCCATAATTTTGCCACATTTTCCTTTAAAATTAAAAGTTAATAAATCAAGCAGATTTATTTCAAGACGTTCACCGCTTCAAAGGCTTATGTCAAGTCAAGATACAAATCCCAGCACTAGTGACGTGCACTCCGTTTATCGATATAATTTTTTAAACAAATATTTCGTAGCAAGGAAGTCGCACACTGTAGTAGCTACATAGGACAGAATATGGAACGTCGAACGCGTTGAATATCACTGACTAGGCAACACGTTATCGTCTGCAGTAACATGATACACAGCCGTAAACAAAGCGGCAGTCAGTGCTCATTAAACGCCTGCGCACTAGAAAACACGGATTTTTATTACACATTATTTTTGATTTGGAACGCAGCATTTTTATTTATTAATAATAACGATCAACATCTTTAGAGCCACCGTTTTCAACCACATCCTTCGACGTTCGAAATAGAATTAGCCATTTACTTTGAAAGTATCACTGATTGGTCACTGGTCAGTCCCTGCGCCTCGCCTATTACAATTGCTAATTAAACCACAATACAAATTCATTCTAAGTAAAACCACACGTTTGTCACAAACTCCGTCACGTTCCCCACGTGGTTCGCGTTACGATATTTAACACAGTAGGTGTGAAGAGTGTCCACAAATATTTAGTAGCGATACACTATTTAATTTATTTTTTATCTAATTAATAGAGCGTCGTTGCACGTAACTGGAGGTCGACTGATAAGCGCCGGCGCAGGCCGCGGCACGCAGTCATGAACTACAAGATATTCTGCGTGTCTACACACCATTTTTAATGTTATAGCATCGCGTTAGAGTCGAGTTAGCGAGGAGATAAAAACATTGGCATATTTGCGCGGTTCACGTGAATGAAGGTCGACGAGACCGCCTCTGACTTCGATTACCAATTAGCCTTATCGAGCGATTATCGTAATCGCCTCTCTAAGATAATCATTTGTTCTATTGTTTGAAGAAGTTCAGGTAAACGTTTATTACGTTGCGGCGTGTGACGCAAGACATTGTTACTGACGAAAAATGTTTGTTAGTGACGTCGCTTACGCTGTATTCATGGAACTTTGAACAAAATGGGTCGATACTATGAACACGCAAGTAAAGTGAATAAAAATGCACGTTATGATTAATTGTCTACTAATTATTTATACACGTATAAAAAACTACATTTAAGATACGACACTTGACCGCTAATTATAAAAACAACGTGATAATCTTGGCTGATAATCAAAGTGACGTTACAATGACTCTTCATTCAATTGGACTCGTAGATTTTATCTAAGTTGAACATTTTTCACTAGGGTAAGGTCTCACTGCGTGGATCTGACGTCCCACGTTTATATTATGGTACAAAAAATGATCGTAGCACGTGTCGGAAGATGGATGAATAAAAATAACTTCCATTTTTATTAATAAACAGGAGAACTTGCTAAAAAATTGGCTCGTGCTAAATAAGCTCGTGTCGGTCGATCTTTAGGTTAAGCCGTGCTTGCCTAGGTTGGTCTGTGGATGGGTGACCGCCCATTACATACCGAGTTTCCTCCGTGCCTCGGAAAGCACGTTAAGCCGTTGGTCCCGGCTGTCGTCTGTAGACCTTTGACAGTCGTTACAGGTAGTCAGTGGCCCAAAAAGTCTGACAACCAGTCGTACCTAGGGGTATCGTATTACCCAGTACTAACTGGGTTGTGGAGGTCAGATAGGCAGTCGCTCCATGTAAAATACTGGTATTCAGCTGCATCCGGTTAGACTGGAAGCCGACCCCAATATAGTTGGGAAAAGGCTAGGCACATGATGAGATGATGATGAAAAAACAGCAATTATTTTTCGACTGGCGTTCAAACTCCAACCTAATTGTCACATACGATGATTGATTGCTGTTTAACTGTGTGGCTACAGCAACTTCTATTCAAAGATAATTCCTTCGTTGTTCGTTACTCCAGGAAAATAAAACTAAATATGTCAACTTTGTTTTTTTTACGTGGGATACCTACAATTTGTTCTCCATGTTTTACAAGTTACAAGGCAAAAGTACCGACGTTATAAGTGCAAGTTAATGTCATCACACACGCGTAATCATTATTATCTTATTGTGTAAAACCAAACTCATTACTTAACACTTTTATCTCGTATGCCTATCGAAAAAAACATCGATATATGCATACATCACTGTGTGACTAAAGTTACTAGTATTTGTATACAGGGTGTAATGATCAGCCCTCCACAAACTGATGGAGTGAATTCAGTATATCATTTTAAGATGATGACAAGAAATTATTTCAGATATGTTATGGGAATCCAATAAATTTGATTTGTTTTATTTCCTCATACGCAATATCGTTACCGTGGTAAAACGCACGTAGCGAACAGCAAGCGCAACGACGAGTTCGATGAACTCTGTAGGTAGGCAGGAAGTGAACAGCTGATATCACGCGTCGTTCGTTAGAGTATTTCAACATCCATTGTTGGATTTTTGTCTTACAGGGAATGTAATTTTACACTGAAATAAAGGAATAGTAACGGAAAAAAAATCCAAAGAAACATTCCGGTGGAATATGCACCCTGTCAGTTTGAGGAGGGCTATCCCTTACACCCTATATAGAAAATAATAAGAGAAGAACTAAAATTATTGAAAACTTAAATTATTATATGGCTATATTTAAATATAGGCTGTATTTAAATATTGAAAAGAGTAACCATGGAGTTTCTTGCCGCTCCATAGGAAACGACCAACCCGAACCGTGCACCTTTTTGTCGACGTTTTATAAGTGCCCATCAAGGCCTATGTGAAATAAAATATTTTAATTGAATTCGTAATAATAAACTTATTAAGAAAGCCTTAAGTTCCTAGATTAATAATGTGGACGGACCCTAAACGTTTTGATGATGAAAAGAAACATCCAGTAGGTAAGTACTTGTTATGTTTATTCTACTTTATATTTTGTAATTTTGTGTTTTAACGAACTAAATAGTGTTTTCGAACTAATATTTTTTGTTTCAACGACAAAATCGGTGATGAATTATGGTAAGTAATAACTACTAATAAATAAAGTAATATGCATTCGCATATTATACTCTCGTGATATAGCTGTATAACATTATATGTTATAATCGTTTGAAAAATAAATTGTTCTACTTTCTTACAAAAATTATTAAAAAAATCATCAACAGAGTACTGTTGATGATTTTTTATCGACTAGAACTTTTTTAATGATTCATGTCCACTTGACGATAATTTATTGTTGTGGATTGTCTTGTGTCTGTCATGCATGACTAATAGTGTTAATATAATTTATACTTAAATGGTATAATTTATCTGAAATGGTATTTAAATCAAATCATTAGAATTTTAGACTCATATTTTCATTATATTATTTAATCATTTGTATGCCCAAGTACCCAAGTGGCTGATCATAGAATGAACATTATTAGTATACACCGTGACTTTTTACTTGTCTTACAAAGGTCGTCCACTCAATGTACCCGACATAAAAAGCTCAAGGCGCGATTTTTTTGTCTTCCATAATAGGAAAAATAATAATAAAAAATTAGAATAAAATTATGAAACATCCTGTTAATGATGTTTACGTGTCAAACGGGAGAACATTACCTACCCAGCACTCGATTCCAGTAGATCATCGCTCGCAACAGGGTGTTTAACAACGTCTTGCGTCAAAATACTGAATAATATTTTTATTTTCAAATTATTAAAATCTCATAAATACCTATTTTATTTTTATGAATGTTTAGTATTCATTGGATACATGAAGTAGGCTGCCGTTGTAAGACGACTAAAAAGTCACAGTGTATAATTATGTAATGAACAACTGCATGTAACCCATGAGTCACAAATAAACGACTTGATTTGAAATTTATTTTGATGATAGGGAGAAAAAAAATCGTGGTATTTTTCTTACATTTTGAATTCAGTGCGTAGCTAATGCGTTTCCCATTTCCTCACCCCGTTGAGTAGATAAGCTTTTGATACATTGTTTTTTTTTTTTTTGCTTACATTTTGTAACTAATTTCCTGACAATTTTGTATGTTATGATATTCACTTACATTGTATTATGTTTTTAATTAAATAAAAATACACCTTCTGGACTGCAATAGAATATTCTAGATAAAATAACTTTTTACATATTCAATATTTTGCAAATTTGGCATATTTTGCATTGTGGTCCGGATGGAAAATTCAACTTTTTAGAAATTCAACGTTTTGGGATTAAACATTTTGCGAATTCAACATTTTGCATATTCAAGACTGTAGGCCAGAATAGAAAATGTTATTGGTACTTAACGGTTTTTATTCATTGTTAAAACCGCAGTGTTGCTTATGACGTCACTTGTAACGTAATCGATAAGTGTTTTATCAATTCGATAATTCAGTCGAGTGTGTGACAACTAGGAAGGTCTCTTCTTATTTGTTGATATAGTACTTATTGTACACTCTACTGAATTCCATTATTACGGTTTAGCTTATGATGACTACCCACGCCACAGCGTGCTTCTACAGAGTCGACATGTTTTAAGCTCGTGGCTCGTTAATGGACTCAAAAGTTTTTCACGACTCTTACGTTCACCACGATCATGGTCTTCTTCTGTCATATCAATTAATCATTAATTCACGGTGATTCTACGCAAGGACGTCGCCACATTTTGAGCAGGGGTGCGAGTAAAGACGGATTTGAAAGGGTTAAGTTTGCTATTTACCGATGCAGCTGAAGTTTTTCTAAGAATAAAAAATGTTAGCACATAGTTATGACTTATAAAAATTTTGAGCCTCTGCTGGGCAGGATTGATTCTATAAATTATTATAATAGCCGCCGTCTTGCCTGCTGTTGAAATGTTTCTGACGCTGGGCGTCAAACGTTTTAACATTCACATTACAACATTCTGCATGTTCAAAAAATTCAAACATAACTTTATTCATAGTCAATGATTCGGATCAAAAAAAAACATTTCTGTTTTGCCGATCAAAGAGTTCGTGTAAGCCACCTCGAATGTTAACGCGTTAAACCGACAAAGCCGATTAGATACAGAGACTATAATGTTATATATTACACACATCCATACAGCAAGCGTTTTATTAAACGCGTTTGTAATCGATGGCCCATAAACTTTATACCAGGGCTTCCCGTCTCACGAATAATGAGGGATTTTTCATTATACTTGTGTCTAAAAGCTTATCGTATACTTTCGATAGTCATGAGTGGTGTGTTTAGGGTTCCGTACCCGAGGGGTAACCAACGGGAACCTATTACTAAGCCTCCGCTGTCCATCCGTCTGTCTGTCAGCGGGCTGTATCTCATGATCCGTAATAGGTAGACAGTTAAAATTTACACTTTGTTGCCGCTATAAAAACAAATAATAAAATTAAAATTATTAGATTATTTAGCCGGTTTTTATTTTTCTTTTCGACTTTTAAATCTTGATGAAGTATCAACAAACACCAATGGTGTGCCATAGTGCCCAATTAATAAGGCCAGCATCCATGAAAATAATAATGCTGACTTTTCTTTCCACAAAATCACAAGCGTAATTCACTCGTCATCACTTTTGCTTGAACGCTAGATCCTGTTTGACACTAAAAAAGGAAAATATTGACATTTTCACCCGATGACATCCCGTCGCACTGCTGGATTATTTTACGGTAATCAAAATCCTATACCTATAATTATAATATAATAATGGAAAGGAAACACAAATTAACAACATTGGAAAAATTCGTACACAAAATTCTTAGTAGCCTAGTAGGATTCAACGCTCTGCTATTAATAATGTTGCCATAAATGATGCGGTTCGAAATTCTAATCTGCATCTGCTTACACAAACACACTTGCGGCCAGTATCACGGTACCACCACTTGTTGCCGAAAAGGTCAGCGTGTGGAGATGCCCTAAATGTGTTAGCGCCACATAAAGTCACGATTAGCGTAAGCCGGGATTAAGATAGCAACTGTTTTTAGTACCGAGAGGCTGCTAACCTGTCGTGTCAATTTATATAGAAAATAGGTCATCTCGACTTACAGTGTACGTCATAGGCGGTAACTGGGGGCCGTTTTTTTGTGTTTATTAAGCTTATATTTTATCATAATATATGCACATGCCTGTAATCCCCGAAGGGTTAGGCAGAGTCAGGTGTACTGGTGGTCGCAAGAGCTGACGTCTCTGCGCGAGGCGTGCGTTGCCGCGCGGCACCTGTACGCCAGGCATCGCAGGCTCCGCTTCCGCCCTCCGGATGCGGCAGCCATTGAGGCGGAGCTGTACGAGGGGTACAGAGCGGCAAAGACCGTCCTCCAAGAGGCTGTCCGGCGGGCCAAGCATTTGGCCCGCGAGGAGATGCTGGAGTCTCTGAACGGCGATCCGTGGGTTCGCCCTTACAAGATGGTGCGGGACAAACTCCGCACCCGGGCCCCCCCGCTAACGCAGAGTCTCCGGCCTGAGCTCGTGGAGGACGTGGTGAGCGTTCTGTTCTCTTCGCGAGGGGAGCATCCTCCCCCGCCTATGGCTCCATCACCGCGTGCGGTGCCGGAAGCGGACCACACCGATGACGACGATGACGTTCCGGAGGTGACTGGGGCCTGGGGTAGACCTTAGAGTGGCGGTACGCAGGCTGAAAGCCAGAAATACCGCCCCGGGACCCGATGGCTTGCCTGGCAAAGCCTGGGTCCTGGCCTCTGAGGCTCTCGGGCCCCAACTGGAAGGGCTCCTAAGCGCATGCTTGGAGAGAGGCCAGTTCCCGCTTCGTTGAAAGACGGGGAAGCTGGTACTCATCCGGAAGCCAGGGCGCCCTGCGGACTCTCCGTCCGCATACCGGCCCATCGTGTTGCTCGACGAGGTGAGCAAGCTCTTTGAAAGAGTCATTGCCAACCGCCTCGCCGGGCACCTTGCAGGGATGGGGCCGGATCTTGCGGAACACCAGTTTGGTTTCCGCAAGGGGCGCTCGACGGTGGACGCCATCATGCGCGTGAGAGCCCTCACGACGGGGGACGCGGTGTCCCGGGGCGGGGTTGTCTTGGCGGTGTCTCTTGACATCGCCAACGCCTTCAACTCCATGCCCTGGACCTGCATTGCGGAGGCACTCCGGTATCACGGGGTGCCGACCTACCTTCGTCGTGTGGTCGGGGACTACCTGACGGATAGAGCCGTCATCTACCCCAGTCGGAGCGGAGAATGGAACCGGCGAGAGATGTCGTGCGGTGTTCCACAGGGTTCGGTTCTGGGGCCGGCCTTGTGGAACATCGGTTACGACTGGGTGCTGCGCGCCGACCTCCCTACCGGCGTCAGTGTAGTTTGCTACGCTGACGACACGCTGGTACTGGCACAAGGGAGGTCGCACGAGGCGGCGGCCGAAAACATGACACGCGGGGTTGCGATAGTTGTGTAGAGGATCCGGCAATTGAGACTCGAGGTGGCATTGCACAAGTCCGAGGCCATGTGTTTTCATGGGCCTCGGAATGCGCCACCGTCGGGATCCCTACTGATGGCAGGAGGGGTTTCCATCGGCGTCGGGTCGACGTTGAAATACCTAGGACTCGTCCTCCACAGTCGGTGGAACTTCGTGGAGCACTTTCGACGTTTGGCTCCCAAACTGGAACGGACAGGGGCTGCTTTCAAGCGGCTCTTGCCCAACCTGAGGGGTCCAAACGCCTCCTGCCGGAAGCTTTACGCGGGGGTCGTGCGGTCCATGGCCCTTTACGGGGCCCCGGTGTGGGCGCGTTCTTTGAGGCGGCAAGCCGCCCACTACCTGAACGCGCCCCAAAAGGTGATAGCCATAAGGCTAATCCGGGGGTACCGCACGATCTCCGGCGAGGCGGCTAGCCTCCTTGCCGGATTGCCGCCATGGGATCTGGAGGCGATAGTCCTCACGCGCCTGCATGAATGGCGCGCGGAAGCACTATATAGGGGGGAAACTCCGCTGCCGCGACAAATTACCGCTCAGCGGACAGACCTCCGGCGTGATCTCATGGCGACATGGAGAGAGCGACTGTCGCAACCCCGTGCAGGGCACGCCACCATAGTGGTGATAAGTCACCTCTTTGAGGAGTGGCTAGAGAGGCGCCACGGCGCCCTCACCTACCGTCTGACGCAGGTCCTCACCGGACACGGTTGTTTCGGGAGGTTCCTGCACCGAATCGGGCGGGAGGAAACGCCCGGGTGTTTCCACTGCGAGGATCGTCCGGAGGACACGGTGGAACACACCGTGGAGGTCTGCCCCGCTTGGGCGGAGCACCGCCGTGTCCTCATAGCGGCGATTGGCGGCGGCGATCTCTCGCGTCCGGCCTTGGTTCAAGCCATGGTCCGGAGCGAGAGAGAATGGGAAGCCGTCACCTCCTTCTGCGAAGCAGTCATGCTAGTGAAGGAGGTGGCGGGACGTGAGAGGGAAAGAACCTCACGTCCCAGCCGCCGCGGGAGACGCCCTGGGCGTCGGGGGTCACGTGGTGGCTTCCGACCACCGTAGGCGCTGGCCTGTGGACGGCGAGTTATGGGCTAGCTCGCCGTCCGGCCGTCTTATGACGACAGGCTGTGTCGACGGCGCGTTCGTGTTCCACGCGCGCCTCAAAGAGATGTCAGCAATCAAGTAGGGGTCCGCATGGGCCGATGCCTGCCAGGGCTGCGGGACTGTTCGAAAGAGATACCGTGGCCCTGGAACACAAAGGGCAAAGAAGGAAAATGGATGGGTTTTAGTCAGTACAAGTCTGACACTCCCCTCCGCTCCGCCCAGAGTGGGGGGGGGGTCATTTGATGATTTCCCATCCGGAAAAAAAAAAAAAAAAAAAAAGGGTTAGGCAGAGGTTTACCTAATAGTACGCTCACATTTCGCCAGTTATGTTATGTTAAGTCCCGTGCAATAGAAGGCAAGCTTATTGCCTTCAATCGAGTGTTAAAATCCAGACTCCGTGGCAGGTACTGAGAAATTCCTGAATGAAAAACCTATAACACTTTGCCCGACCTGGGAATCGAACCAGCGCTTGCGACCACTAGACCACCGAGGCATTTTTCCGCAGGATATTTACGTAATATCTGGAAAAAAAAAAACCAGAAGCAGGAGTAATGGTAGACCATTGAACGTTCCATAACTATGACAATCAGATATAAATATCTGTATCCAAATAGTTTCCGGGAAGGGACACCGTGTCTATGCTAAATTAGAACCGCGCGCTGATTTCCGGAGGATTGGCGGTCCTTCCAAAATAATTCTATACGTTCACAGATATTCTTTCCATTTTAATTAGCAGTTTACTCCTTATACTTCTTTTAGCAGTCACTCAGACATTCTTGCATGCCTCCTCTAAACGTCTAACTTCAAATGTTATCGACGACCACTAAACAAAACGGAATAATAATATTTGTCATAAAACTTAGTGTTATTTTACAGCAAATAGTTTGACTGTGTTAATCTAACTACTATTTATAAAAGCGAAAGTTTGTGAGGATGTATGGATGTTTGTTACTCTTTCACACAAAAACTCCTAAACGGATTGGAATGAAATTTTACACTCAGATAGTTTATAACCTGGTTTAACACATAGGATACTTTTTATCCCGGTAGTACGATCCCGTGGGGCAATAACCGAACTCCACGCGAACAAACCGCGGCCATAAGTTTGTTTCTTATAAATGGTTTTATGGTTTTCGGTGCCTTCTCCCTCGAACAAAAAAAACCTAGAACACGATTTTAATACATCCCACACGAAAGCTCAGAAAGGCAGTTTGTTTTCCAAAGCCCTCTAATCCGGCTTACTTGTATGAGACCAGCACGTCAGCCACAAATAACAAAGCTCGTTGAAATTAAACCTAATTGCCACTGGCTTCCCGGAAAAACGGATGTGAACACGAATCTCCATACAGATCCGGGAATTGTGTAAAATATAACGCGGGCAGGAAAAATGTGAATAGAATTGATGGTGTTATATATTCTGGGGGGGAGGGGTTCTGTGGGGGTTGTATTATGACATGGCTAGTTTGTAGAAGCTTGTTTTTGTCCTGACTTGGTTGTAAGCAGATGTTTACGTTAATGTTATAATAAAATTTAAAAAAAGTTAAAGAAGTTTTAAGACAGACATGACTTGATACTGCAGCTAGGATCGTCTCCTCACGAGATAACTCCTAAACACTTAATAGCACAGACACGAAACTTTGTCTACGCGTTCAATGTTGACAGATAAACTCAATTTCATTTTGATAAAATGTATATGAAAGCCTATTGTAAAAATTAGAGGGCCTAGAGTAAGTGACGTTTTATCAGCAAGAACCATGATAGGAAAATCAAAAATATGTGGGGTGGACAATAGTATTCTAGTAGCTTCAGTGAAAGCTACTAAAATACTTATGACCATCCTATAGAATCTTGTTGAAGAAATACGACGCATTTTGGAAGAAATTGTCACTGGTCTACCTTCAGGACATTTTGGCATCAACCTACAATGCCGTAGAAATACACCTCACTTATTTTTGTAAATAAAATCATAGCACATATCTAAATCAACGGTTATTAGTTGACCTACATAGATAAATAGTTTGATAACAAAAACTAAAAAAATAACACAATTAATTGAAACATTTGATTACAAACATAACTAAACGTTACTTTCGGTAACTCGAATTTTGTCAAAAACTCTGTTACCCCGCTTCAATCGATTGTCAACTCTATTTTTTATGGTGTTAGGTTGGTTATCGAAGTACGTTGATTCCATGATCCTTCAAATCACCTTATCAGCTGTTATCGTTATCACGGCTATGACGCACGGGTGACAGCAGTGGTTACTAATTTACATGTACCTATTTACCGTAGGCCTCATGTAGATCCGCACTGTTTCATCAATATTGCTATGACGAATTTTGAATATTTTGTTGCAAGGAAACTGACAGCTGGCTTCTAAAAGTGTGCCGTGAGTCCAAGGCGGCACGGTTGGCGCTGTGGCTGAGGGATTGGCTGCTGCGCTGCGTGTCGCTGGTTCGATTCCCGCACGGAAAAAATATTTTTATGGCCTACAGATAGTTGTTCCGTGTCTAACTGTTTGTGTATGTGAGTTTAAATGTTTGTAAACACACCCACGATACAAGAAATTCCTAGTGTGATAATATTTCTTAAAAAAAATGGTATATCTCTAAAATGACGAACTGCCATAAAATCTAACTCGGGTAGGAGACGATTTCAAAAATCTTTCCGTAGTGCTAGATTTTATTCTGATCAAACTTCAGCAAGCATGCTCAAGCAAGTAACATGGACCAATTAACCTCATCCTGCCTCAGTTCAGAAAGGCCATGTTATTTACTTGAGCGACAGCTGTACCCATAAATAGAGAAAGATTTTTTTTATACTCATTCATTTTTATCACAATAAAACCCAGCGGGCTTGCGAGCCGCGCGGGTTCGCTGCCTACCCACTGTTGCACGGTACGATCACAGAACGACGTCACGCCGCTAACAGCTGATAGGTCAAAGGCGCGCACGCGCGACTTTCATACGGATTTTGTGTTATTGTGATAAAAGTGAAAGATATCTTTGGGAAAGTTGTTTGTTATCATGAGTATAATCATGTGTTTAAGTATCGGTCACTAATTACCAGTCACCCTATATTGTATTATCTTGGATGCAGTTTATCTACACTTTATAGGTATCTTAGTACATTAAAGACATGGATTTATTTATCTTTTGGCACAAGCTCGACCACTTACCGATGCCAATTTCATTCATAGCTGCGTAATGATGTTCATTCATATTAGATTACATTTAGTAACATAATCTAAACAGGCACAAACGTTTCTACGTTAAGTTAACCTCATAATTGCTTTATCACCAATTATCGATTACACTCAAATTTTGTAGCCACCTGCACAGCTCTGACATTGGCCTCATTTAAATCCTGAAAGGTGCAGGTGGTTTTAACTTTTTGAGGACGCTGTAGGAACAGATGCACAGAGATAGAAAGTCTTCTATGAATGCCAGGGCTCTTTTATAAAATACTCCATTACTTTCATGGTGTTTCAACTTATAATGGTGCTTCACATGAAACATTTTATCTTTGTGTTTATGAATTGCGTAAAAGTTTACAGATTCATCATATTCTTAGCGTCTTGGCTGATGACTTAGTACTAAATTAAATATTTTTAAACACTTTTTATAGTTTTAAAAGCTTCTAACACTAGAAATAACGTCTTAAAGTTCACGGAATAACTGTAAAATACGGGATTAAACTAGTTTATATGTACTTATTTACGTAAAGTGAATCTAGCGGGACCCCTCTTTATCACCTCACTAAGGGAGGTGGTGGTGTATCTCTTTGAAACGGGATTTGGCGCAAGTATTCTTTAGTATTATTTTAACCACCCTGGTTAAATAATACTAAAGAATATATGGCGATAACTGAGCACAATATAAAATGCGAAGTTGCCGTGGACTGTTTTATGCCCATTGTCACTACACTAGGAGAGAGTCTCATAAAATTACGTTTTACCGTGAGAATTAATTGAATGCCTAACTAGACAGTGTAATAACAGCTAAGCATTCATTTCGGTGTCACTTAGCATTAGTGAAAACGCGGGTTAATCTTCTAAATTGTATGGTAATAAATTTCATATGGCGACAAAACAAGCGATATAGGGATCTGTAAATTATCTTGGAATTTTCGAAGCAAGAGCCTTAACATACTTGTATGTTTAATCGCAGTTATGTGATTAATAAAATTAAACGTTTTCTGTCTTTGCAGTAACAATAACTAAAAAACACGAACAAAAAAAATCTGGTCATTGATCCATATTAGATAAAAAAAAACAAACACTTTTGTCATTGTACAGGTTGATTAACTACTTTGATTAAATATATAAAGTTAATTAAATGACGTAAGAATATAAGAAACTATGACTAAGTTTAAGCATCATTGTCTTAGAAAAGAAAGATTTTTTTTATTAAAAAGTAGTTATAAAAATATGATTTCAATTAGATACGACTTAAAGACTTTTAGATTTATGGCCCTAAAATATGAAAAAAAGTTTTTAAGTTTTACAAAAGAATTATTATCTGTGGTGGAAGTTCCAATCTTTCTTCAATTCGGACTCAACGTTGTAAGAAATCGCGCTCATCTCTCAAAGTACTCTTATCAGCATTCCAGGCTTAAACACTAAAATTACTCACTGATATAACTAGCCTTCGAGTATTAAAAATACCTAGAATTTATTTTATGGAAGATCAAAGGAGCTATGCACACGACACTGACTTCGCGGATTGTCTACAATGATAAACTGGAAAAAAAATATCACTAAATTGCGTTTGCATGGCGTTTTTATGGCATAAACAAAACAAAAGTTCTAAGATGATTAGCTAAAATTCAGATTCCATCTCCACTTACTGGTGAAAAGAAAAGAAAAACATAAATAATAGTTCATCATAAACAGGGGGCCTAAAAAGGCCGCTTTACAATCATAATAATAGGACAACAATATTAACCACGTTATAATTCATAAAATGGTCGCCGACGCGGTTAATTTTATGAATTGTCACTTTGTGATCATTTCACGAATTGTTACGCGATTCGTATTAAATATTATAATATTATGATTCTACTAAAGCGGCCTTTTTAGGCCCTTAGGTAATGGCAACGCAAAATGGATACTGACTACTGTCTGTTGCGAAAGGCCAGTATAGCCCCAAAAGTAAAAATAATGGTTTCGTATACCGAAAGCATTTTACGCCACAAAAGTACGTATAAAAGCAACATAGTGTAGCGTACCGTACGTGTTTTGAAGAAGTGTTTAACCGTCTACGTGCAGTAGCTACGTCACTAGACTGTCTATAGTGACGTCAGACATACACGGTATCTCCACTTCGGCGACTAACGTTTGCACGACAACACAGAACTGGAGGGTTACCATGACGTCTAAAAGTAGTATTGTTTTAATGTCACTCCAATGTGGAAAAGAGACGGAGCTATTAAGGACGTCTAGCGCCATCTCTTTCTCACTGCAATACTGCTTTAAGACACCATGGTAGGTCACCTGGGGGGTTACTAAGACGTCTTAAAGCAGGAGTAATTCCAGTGTGGGAAGCGACAGAGCTATACAGGTCGTCTAGCGCCATCTCTTTCCCATACTGGTATTATTCCTGCTTTAAGACGCCATGGTAGGTCACCTGGGGGGTTACTAAGACGTCTTAAAGCAGGAGTAATTTCAGTGTGGGAAGCGACAGAGCTATACAGGTCGTCTAGCGCCATCTCTTCCCCACACTGGTATTACTCCTGCTTTAAGACGCCATGGTAGGTCACCTGGGGGGTTACTAAGACGTCTTAAAGCAGGAGTAATTTCAGTGTGGGAAGCGACAGAGCTATACAGGTCGTCTAGCGCCATCTCTTTCCCACACTGGTATTACTCCTGCTTTAAGACGTCATGGTAGGCCACCTGGGCGTTTTACCGTTTGATGAAATAGTTTTCAAAAATCTTTATTTATAAAAGAACATAATTCGGTTCAGTGACCCGACATTTTTATTTTCGAAGGATGTACACTGACTTGATTTGTGAGGTTCTTCAGAAAGGTCAGGTGCGTAGTACTCGCAACTGGCGTGCGTATATGACCAGATGTATAAACGTCGACGGGGTGCAAGGAGTATGAAAGGATCGTAACAGATGACGTTCTGTACTGTCTGCCTACCCCTATATGGGAAAAAGGCGTTAGTTTATGTTTGGAACTGGATTTTTTACAGTTACGGGCGTGGTAAGATAGTTCAATCATTACATTGCTATGGTCACTATTGAGTTCTTCGCGAAGCCGTTTGGAGACCCCGAGTGTTTAGGGGTTCTCAAAATCCTAATTACTGCACCGGTCCTGAAAGCCCGATAAAATATTTGATTATTTAAATTCACTTTCAGATAATCAAATCATATGAATCAACATAGTTATTCCGGTATTATGGACAGATACAATTGTTTAGGGTTTTTGAAATCACAGAACAGTCACTGCAGACCGATACTAAAAGTATTCCATGTGTGCTGGCTCTTAGGCATTCCACGTCAGTGTCCACCGATTATGACGTCATAAGTATCGTGCAGTGCCGCATAGAGAATAGAGTGGCACTTTGTAAAGTTAGTAGTAGTTCCATAATGGCGCACAACTGGCACGCCACTTAAAGCATTGCAATTCTCACTACAAATTAACTGTGTAAAGTTTTGTTCCGTTCAAAATACAGTACCTACCAGTAGCGAGGGTTCCATAGAACTCGGTTCCTACCGGTCAGTATTCCAAAGATAAATAATATAATCACATTAAAGATTGTACTCCGGCTTACCTCTTACAAAAATTGTCCCTTCGCTACTGGTACCTACTGAACTTTGTCAGTTGATTTGTTCCGAGATTCGTAATTAGGTTAAATGTTATTTTAATCAGGTATGGAGCTTTTTTTGCTGCTCTACAATTTGCCAATTAATTTGTAATTGATGGGAGCGGAAATTGAAAATATACTCGGTAAATTCTGATCATAATGAAGCTTCTTTATTCAATACTAGCTTATGCCCGCGGCTTCGCCCGCGTAGAGAAGGATAAATTGTATCCTATGTGTTAATCCGGGTTATAAACTATCCGTGTGCAAAATTTCATCTAAATCCGGTCAGTAGTTATTGCGTGAAAGTGTAACAAACATTCAGACATCCATACATCCACACAAACTTTCGCATGTATGATATTAGTAGGATAGGATTTTAAGTTCACAAATGTAGTGTTAGTATTGCTATCTTTACTACTAATGTTAGTCCTATGTTGGTTTATTTTTTTCTGGGAAAAGCTGGCTGTAGTAAGACTGCTAAAGATAGAGATGGAGGAGGCTTTTACCTAAAGAGAGGGGGCCATATTGGAAAAAATTAAAACTAACACTGGGCTAGTAGTAAGAATTTATTATTACTTAACGGTATTCATTTTTGGGGTATTCCTCAAAGCGCAACTATTTTATTCCTCGAAGCTCAACCATTACCATTATTAGGTTGCGCTTCGAGGAATAATTTAGTTGCGCTTAGTTGGTTGCGCTTAAAAATAGTTACGCTTTGAGGAATACCCCTTATTTTTATACTAAAAAAACGCTGTTATTTTAAACATCTATTTTACTTAAACGTTAAACAAATTACTTTTAATGCTACACAAGAGTGCTTGTTTTCTTATAAAACTTATATCTATGATCTAATAAAACACTTAACTAAGTAACTTTTTAAAACTTTGCATGTTATACTTAACCATCAAACTAAAGTACTAACGTACTGTTGTTAGGTAGAATCTACATGCAAATAGGTGTCTTGCAAGCAACTTAAAGTGGTTGAGCTCAAGTTCTTTACAACTTGGTGACATGTAGGTAACTCTGACTTAAGTTGGTTGTAGTTCCTAAGTTATTTATACAGGGTGTAAGGGACAGCCCTCCACAAACTGACATGGTGTATTCAGCTCCTTATTTTTAATCATATTCCACCGGAACTTTTCTCTGGATTTTATATATTTTTTTTAGTTACTATTCCTTTATTTCAATGTAAAATTACATTCCCTGTACACAGCACTCCATGAATGTAAATAATACGGCTAAAATCAAAAATCCATCAATGGATGTTGAAATACTCTAACGAACGACGCGTGAAATCAGCTATTCACTTCTGGCCTAGCTACAGAGTTCATCGAACTCGTCGTCGCGCTTGCCGTACACTACGTGCGTTTTGCCACGGTAACGATACATTGCGTATGAGGAAATAAAACAAATCAAATTTATTGAATTCCCATAATATTCCTGAAATAATTTCTTGTACCGGTCATCTTAGTATGATATACTGAATTCACCCCATCAGCATCAGTTTGTGGAGGGCTGTCCCTTACACCCTGTATACTGGAATATTGTGCATTTTTTGTTTTTTTTTTTGTCTGTCTGTTTGTAAACTGAACCTTGAGAAAAAATACACAACATCACGCCGGTAATCTTCGAAGTGTTAGGCAGAGGTGTACCTAATAGTACAATCACATTTCGCCATTAATGTTTAAGTCCCCAGTAACAAGGGCGAGTCTATTGCTCACGACCGGGCACAGATCCGAACTCCGTGGCTGCTACTGAGAAATTCCTGATGGAAAAACCCAATAATGCTTTGCCCGACCCAGGAATCGAATTCAGGACCTCTAGCTGTTTTGACATGGAAAGAAAAATTCTAGTGCGAGCAGGGTTTGAACCTGCGACCTTCCTTCCTCTTCAGGACCTCTAGTTCCACTAGACAAAAGAAGACGTCGAAAGAAATACTGTGAGTATGCATTTACACAGGCAATGTCGTTACCTAAAGTTTAGATTTGCGCAGACCAGGGTACCATGGTGCATAAGGCAGGAGACTCCATAGTGGGTGGAAGAAAACTGCCAAAAATAATGATAAATATCGTTGTCTGTTGCGCGTAAAACTTTGAAGAAATATGACGATGATGATGATGCCATCTAGCCGATTTCGGCCACAGCGACTGCTTTCGATGGCTTTCTAGGGAGGTTGACGAGAGCTTTGGTGTGCTGCTCTGTCATGTGCTCTCAAGTTGCTAGCATACCCAACTTTGGCCAAAAATCTCCCAGCACAAAGCGGATATGACAGAGCACCATTGTCGAAATTGTAGGGTATAGCTGCTGGTGGCCTAGATTTAAGGTCATCACGCCTTAAGGCTAGCTGCGACCTTCTTCGAGAAGAAATAACAAATATTACGTAGAACTTGTAGATATTATCAGGTTATACAAGTAATTATTATTGCTTCTATTTATTCAATTCGACAGAATTATTGTATTTATTTTTAATTTTTAATAAATAAACGTTCTCGCTCGCTTGTAAATGTTGAGAGGCATGTGTTACAGATTAATACAATATTTATTTACTTCGTGACTCTTTATACTTTCTGTTCCTGTTTCAATTAAAAGAATAGTATCGCTCCCATTCAATGGCTTCTCACTCACATCACCTCCCGACCTCCCGAGGCAATGGCATATCGCTCCATTCCACGCTTATACCAAGGGCATACAATTGACTGCATCAGTCTGTACAATTTGCAATTAATTGATAAAATAAACTCGTGTGAATTTATTTGAATTGTTTTTAAAAGTCAGAAAAAGTATTCAACATTATTATTTGCCTTTGAAGTATGTAGTTCGTTTGCAAATAAAATTATTTGATTACCAACTTGTTTATTGAAAACAAGTTTATTGGTAATCAAATAATTTTATTTTAATTATTACACGATTGTTGAGCTTAAGGTTGTAGGTTCGATTCTTGGTCGAGAAAATTGTTATTGGGTTTTCCCATCAGGAATTTTCGCCCGGTTGATGCCAATAGGCTCGACGCTTATTACATGGGACTTAAACATAACTAGAATTACTTGAATTTGGCAATTTCAATAAGCGAGCGTATTGTAAATCAACCGGGTATAATATAATACCTGACTTACTCTCCCCCTCTCTTTTACTCTTGTTTACTTTTCTGGAATTTCTCAGTGGCGGCCCAGTATGGATTACTACATTCCTACATACAAACTCACGCCTTTTTCCCATGGGGGCAGGCAGAACGCCACCTGCTACGATACGATACATACGCTACGCTACGATACATACGCTACGCCACAGAACACCACCTGCTACGATTCTCACCTACTCGTTTTGCCTCGTCCACGTTCATACATCTGGTCATACCTGACCTTTCTGAAGAACCCTAATCTGAAGATAATAATGAAGATACCAGCATAATTATGGATCGATGAAAACCCTGTCTTATTATTTACACACTAAGCCTGAAAATTGCCAATGTTAATTTATGACGAAAATCTTCAAACAGATCAATATATAAGACGCAAGACCTCATCATTTCCTCATAATATTTACTTTGGCACCGACTCCTCTAAACCTGTTTACTGTTTTGCTACGTCATCACATTTTTGTGTATTTCATACTTACCTACTTACGTCAAAAATGACGTGATCGACATTGAACATCAACAGTGAATGTAAACAGAACCTACTGAGAGACGAAACGTTAAACGAAGTTCGGAAAAATTGTACCTACTTCAGATTTCTGTATGGAATCTTTCTGAGGAATCAGATCTAGCGAAAATGCAGAGAACGAGAGAAATTTCTACTTATTTAACCCTTCAATAGAGTTTACTTCAATTTGTCTTGTTTCTGACTGTATCTCTGTTTCCGAAATTATCATCTTCCTGTCATTGTTATATGTCATTTGGGGTCGGCGCAACACGTTTTTTTCTTCCAGTCCCCCCTGTCAATCGTCACGCTATCATTTACTCCTTTCTCCTTCATATCATTCCTTACACCATCCATCCATCTTGTCTTTGGTTTTCCTCTCCCTCTCCATCCATCAACATTTATATTCATCACTGTTTTAACCACATGTCTTGCATTCCTGCTCATCACATGTCCATACCAAGACAGAGGACTCTCTTTTATCTTTTTTATAACAGGTGCCACTTTCAAGTTCCCTCTTATATGCTCAATTCTCTATTTGCCGGAATTATTACCATTTTGAAATAACGAAATAAAACTGTCCCTAAATTCATCCGATATTGACAGGCATACCTATTAAGCTGATGTCACACCTATTTCAAATTGACGAGTTTTCGTTTATATTCCATTCGCTTGGAAACGGTATCCTATTGAAATAAAACTATCAATCAATCAGCTTATCCGATTATCTACGCACTATCGAGCATCCGATAGATTTGTAAAAGTATTTTTTTTTTTTAATCGGTGTTAGTGTTCCTATGTTGCCATGGAGATTTGAAAAACAAATGAGGAACGAAAAGGAATTGTTCGGCCGAGCCTTGGCCACGCACGAGTACTTGCTAAAGCGGTACGCGCGTTATGATAGCAACTCATCAACAACATCATAATCATTTCAGCCGAAAGACGTCCACTGCTGGACATAGGCCAAGTGTCGCCACATTGACCGGTCCTGTGCGACTCGCATCCAGCGGATCCCTGCGATTGCAACTGCGGATATTTTTTTACAAAAATTGCTTAGAACAGTCTACCAGGCAGCGATAGGGACGCGACGGATACGACGCGGAGGATACGAAGTGGTACGTACGATGACCAATCCAAGACTAGTTAATGCGGATCTCTCAATGCACGGGAAATCTATACACAGCTAGGCCATGTTATACTGGAAATGTATAGCTTGATGTGTCGCCGTGTGTACAAGATACAAGTGGGACGTAGTATTTTGCATGCGTATGCAAAATACATTGCATTTTTCATTCACACCAAACCAATTTTACACTATTACGAGCCAATACACGACTACATGTGAGCCTGATCACCAGAGGTCGGAATTAGGTAGAGTTATTTGTGTACTTACACAGATTTCATACAGCGAAAAAATAAAGTGAATATGCCTCAAATCCCGAGATTAATTTTAAAGAGCAGAAAAATCCCGTGATTTTCTAAATAAAAAAGTTATTACTTTTACACAATTTAAACCATCCGACATCGGACATCATGCGCACGCAGCGCAGCAGTTAATGAAAAAATGTCGCGGGTTCAATTCCCGCACGGAACAAATATTTGTATGATCTACAAGTAGTTGTTACGGGTCTGGGTATTGTGTATGTGTGAGTTTAAATCTTTGTAAACGCATCCACGTTACAGGAAAAAATCCTAGTGTGGGGCAACGTAAATAAAAAATTGTATTGTGAATTAATGTAAATATTAATAAAAAATTGTATGTTAATTATTAATTTGTCTTATCTATCTCTGAGGTTATTATTATTATTTATTTGTAATATTGTTGGCCACTCGGGATTGTATTAAAAATCCCGGGAAATCCCGGGAAGATCCATATTAATATCAACATTTCGATACAAGAACCTAAATAACTCTACCTAATTCCGACCTCTGCTGATCACAAATGTCGACTGATAATAATTTGATGTAAACGTGGCTTTAGCCCAAAAAATCGAAATCCGAACTTTGCGCAAACAAAATTGTGTTCCAAAATACGGAAGGGACGCTCAAATAAATGATAAATCTCTTTCCATGCTCTTAGAGCCTCAGGCCAACATATAAATATCAACTTTACCTTAATAAGATCCTTGAGATCAAACAAATTGTACGAACAATAAAATGGAGATCTCCCGGGAGTATTTACCCCAAAAGCCTTAGGTTATCAAAAATTATTAGCGATGAACTCCAATGTTATATATTTGCTAATAAAATTAGGCCGCAGCGCTTTCGTGTAATGAAATTATTAGATCTGTAAAATGGTTAATAGGACCAATTAATCCTGTGATCCGGTAGACGAAAAGTATTGAAAAATTATGTTAAATTTTCTTCAAAGTGCTGTAAAATTACTTATCATTTTAGTGAGTTTGTTAGGTAGATAAGTAAAGCTCCAAAAGATAAAATGAGACGATTATAGGACCGGAAATTTGATTAGGTACTATACAGGGTGGACGGGACAGCGACGCTAAAACGTTTACCACATATTCAGTACATCATTCTAAACCCCACACATATTTTATATAATTTTTCATCATTTTATTAAAATTTTGTAGGAAACAGCTGTGTTACTTAAGAAAGAAAGAAAACATATTTATTTGGCCCATGCCACAAGTGCACACAACAAGCACAAAAAATAATTAAAAATCTTAAATTTATACAATAAAAATGTTAGAACTAAACAAAAAAAAAGGAGATAATATTGTGTGTCTCACGGCTCCGCCAAATGCAGAGGTACCGACCTCTCAACAAAATAGTTAGCCACTGCTGGGACACAGGCCATCTACCAGCATGCGTAACATGACGACCACAGAAACAAAAAAAAAAAAAAACTGGTTTTGTCGACGGAAGAATCGAAAAAATGACAGGTTAACAAAAGAAATCTGTAATTTTGTCGACTCTTCCGTCGACAAAACCCGTTTCTACGAAGTTCATGCTATACGTGCAGTTAGAGGTAATGCGCCGTAATCCACGCATGTCTTTCTTGTCTTCGATTTATTTTTTGGTTCGAGGACCTGTTTCCTCGCAATGTTTTTCTTCACCGTTTTGAGAGCATTGGTGATGAACACGCAAGTAAAATACCTGCCTGAGTTTCTTATTCATCATTTGCCTAGCCTTTTCTCAATTATGTTAGGGTCGGCTTCCAGTCTAACCAGATGCAACCAGTATTTTACATGGAGCGACTGCCTATCCGACATCCACAACCCAGTTAGTAATGGGTAATACGATACCCCTTGGTAAGACTGGTTGTCAGACTTTTTGGGCCACTGACTACCTGTAACGACTGTTAAAGATCTACAAATGACAGCCGGGACGAAAGGCTTAACGTGCTTTCCGAGACACGGAGGAAACTCGGTAGGTAAAGGGTGGTCACTCATCCACAGACCAACCTAGCGCGAGCGCGGCTTAACCTGAAGATTGATTCGAGAGGCTGTTATTATTTAGCCACGAGCTCCTAATAATTTCTTATTATTATTCAAAAATTGCGATAATATCATTCCCACTGCTATTCTTACTCATCCTGCCTCAGTAATTTCCCCTCAAGACAGATTAAACAGAAGACGTTAAACTAGTTAACTCAATTAATGGGTCTAGCCAACGATTAACGCCTGATACAGACTGCAAGCAATTACTAAGAGCAGCCACTGTGAACTCATCGGAATAATTGCTCAAAGCGCAGAATATTATGCACAATTACTTTCTACTGCGATAAGGAATGATTTTAGTACTAACTCTAACTAAGTAAAGAAAGAAAGGAAGAAAAGAAAAAGAAAAGTATCTGCACGCCACGTATGGCAGGCGGGTTGGCGATCGCAGTGCGGTTGTTAAAAAACACAGAGAACGCTGTTGCCCATTCTCTGGTAAGACAACACTTTCATCTACCCTAATTATCGATATTCGCACGGCTCATTAAAATTATTCGCTAAAACATAAGCTCCTCCGACTAATTACCAAAAAACATATACACCTTTTAATTATTATAATTACTGTTGTTGCAATAAGTTTCGTCGTGTCCAATTGATTAATTAAGAGAAAATTTGTATTAAATGGAAAATAACTACCAATAATTAATTGAGATAAGCGCGGATTATTTAAAGTTCGGTTTTCATATTTTTAATTATCCTTCATACTTCCGCAAATAGAAATCACGAACAAATGGAAATATGTGAGTAGTTTCTTTTGTTCGTGTTTTATTTGTTTTTGAACCGAGTCCAAGGATGTAAAATTAATATTTTGGAGTGACTTTGATAAATAATCAGCTGCAACGCTTGAAATTATCCTCAAGGGCACTTAATACAAAGGCAGTTTGCACAACAGATAGACGTATTTATCCTATATTCGTTTCTTATTCAACACCCTATTTCGGTTATCGAACGAAAATTAAAAAAAAAATATTTATCCTTTCTTCTTCTTTGTATTGATTATTCCAAATTTTATTAAAAAACTGAACTTTGACCAGAAGAACGGGGACAAACATTATTCAAATAAGTTGATAGCAGTAAACCAACTCGAATAAGTACTCGTGACAGACTAACAAAGTCGCACGAGAAGGTGACCATTTTGTTACGGAACTCGGAATAGTGCAAAACTCATTCGCTCTGTTTTAACCCATAGGAGCTGTCTTCGAGAGCGAGAGCGGCGATATTATCGTATAGAAATACGTGGCTCGTCGATAATATCGCCGCGATTCTCTCGGTCTAGGAGATGGCCCCTTATGTAAAAAATAAATAAAGAAAAGTAAACCTTAATGAAAAATAAATCATCTCATTATTTTCTTATAGCTTCTTCTGTTATGTATACTAGAAATAACAAGTTACACGACAGCCCGCAGAAGAGATGAGGCCAGAAATCGAAATATCGCACGTTATCGCTCGCAAGATGGTATTGTCGAGGGAATTCTCAAGAACTTTCTAGAAAATAAAGGTCTTCTTTATGGGGTTCAGATCAGGTCAGGGAACAGGCCATACCAGAGGAAAGGTTCAAGCAAAAAAACACCGGTTGACGGTGATTCCATGGAAAAGATGATGTTTATAAAAAGAAAGCGTTAAGTAAAGGAAAGTTTTGTTTTAATAAATGTCAATTTTGCAGAGTGCGGACCCCTCATCCATTGAGGATTTCAACACGTAAAAAAATAAAAAAAAGGAAGTACCTACTCGTGTTGTGTGTGGATAGGTTTTGTATAAACTTTTTTTTTTCAAAAAGAAATAGAATATTATGGTTTCTAGATTAAATTCAAGTTATTTCACGCCTTGTTAATAAAGACACTAAAACAAAAAGTCGTACCACAGGAACTACGAGTTACATTAGATATACCGTCAAACGCGCAACTTAATTATTCCTCGAAGCGCAACCATTGCCATTATTAGGTTGCGCTTCGAGGAATAATTTAGTTGCGCTTAGTTGGTTACGCTTAAAAATAGTTGCGCTTTGAGGAATACACCGACCAACGGATTGAGTTAGCATACCTTCAATTTTAACAAGCATAACTCCATGAAAATGGCACAAACATTTTCTGACTTACTATCGTGTGTTAAAATGTTCTGTTTCGGTAACAGTGTTCGTGGTTATTAAGTTTTAACGATAGGACTGCTTCGTTGCTGGTCTAGTGGTCGTCGGTCATGAGGTCTTGGGTTCGAAACCCAGGTCGGGCAATGTTTTATTGGAATTTTCCATCAAGAATTTCTCTTCTCAGTAGCAGTCACGGAGTCTGGATTTATGCCTGATCGATGGCAATAGACTCGCCTACATTTTTAAAATGGCAACATCAACGGCGTTAGTGTGTTTGATCGTTGATTGTTATATATTTCATTGTGTTTATTCTGTCTACTAAAAATGTTTTGTTTATTCTTCGCGGCTATCATATTGTTTTCTTAATAATTTTATTACTATTTTTTATTTTTTATTCAGATTTTTATTTTCAACCAATAACTTGTATGTGTGGTGTAAACTGTAAGTATAAGTTGGTTATAAATAACTAAATAAATAAATTGTTAGTTCCCGTTCCTGTATTGCCATGTAAGTTTCCCCATTTAATAAAATTGTTTTTCATTTATCAGGCTGTTTTTTTTACTGGTTTTCCTAATAAAAGGATTACTTATTCCTAATAGAATCGAATAATATCTTCAAGGATCCCTGTCCGGAGAGGTTTTTAGCATACTTTATAGATACATATTTTAGTGAATGATCCTTTGTATGCTAGGCTTCTAAATATTTATTTTTTACAAATTTCTGGTTAATATTATATTATTATTATTTACATTTGCAACTGGTGGTGGTTGATATGAAAACTATGGCAAGTCTTGTCCCAAAATAACGAGAAAAGTTCGGTTTAATTGGTAAAGTTGAACTGCACTACCGTTCACTGACGGTCGACACTTTGCAACCTTATTACTCCTCAGTAATAATTATACCCTCGTATAAGGGTGAAAAATGGCGGACCGATAGTAAACTCTGTAGTACATGATTATGATGATGAGTAGCAAGAACACAACTCACCAGATATCCTCTTAATATGCAGCTGTGTCGCAAAGTTGTTCCCCATCTGCGACACATAGCTGTCCTTCTTGCTGGAAAGCTGGATGCTGAAGCCATCAGACTCTAAGGAGGCCCTGGGGGCTTTGGCAGCTTGTACGGCCTTGTTACAGACCGGGGTGGGGGCCACCTTAGCCAGGGCCGCCTCCTGGGACCCAGTGCTGTCGCGGCGACGACTCTTATGGTCGAGCAACATGCTTGGGGTGCACCCCATGTTGGCACTACACTTTGGCACTAACACTCACACTGAACTTTGATAGCATTGTTTTATCTGTAACAAAGAAAGGGGAATCGTTAGACTTTGCATATTTTATGCAAGGGGTAATCTTCGAGAATACTCAGACGATTTCAAAAAATATTTTAAAAATATTTTATTATTTGACTTTATAATTTAATTCAATTATGTTTCTAATGTAATGTGATTCTGACATTTAGGTTTTTATTTGTATTTTTAGCTATTTTTGTTTTTATATGGGACCTGAAATTTATTTTACTTTTTTTTATTTTATTTTTCTATTTCACTGAAGTATGCTATATTGTAGATATTATTAAATTCACAAAAAGGAACTCGTCCCTTGTCCCAAGAAGCTTGATCTTTTTTGGTCTTTTTGTTGGTTGTTTTGGGTTATCTGACCTTAGTTTCAGAGAAAAGCTGGCAAAGTTATTTAAGAGCTCTGGTTCTGAAACCGAATAAGGGAGCCGTTCGATTCTGAAAACAGTCTGGCAATACTCAGAGCCTGAAAAAAGTTATATTATCCACCTACCTTCCCATGAATGAATACGAGTTGAGCGATAAAAGGGTTGAATGGGAGACCTATTTTCCGTTGCTGACTTCTAAAAGCATATACGTGAAGAACGGTTAGGTTTTTTGTCCTATAACAACTCAAAAAAAAGTAATAAATATCTTCTATCTCCTGAAACCCTTATTATGTTCGTCACAAAGTAAGAAAATAAAGTTTCCCTATAAAACATAATGCCATAAACTCTTTGTATCAGTTTCAGAGTGCTTCAATAACTTTCAGCTTACGGCTACTTACCGTTGGGACAAGTTTTTTAATTATAACTTCATGTTCTTATGTTCTTTGTTTCTAGTGGTTTGTTTACTAATGGGGAACGACAAAATAGGTTTTATTTGAAAACGATCAGAAACGCAAAAATGGTTATTGTTATAATTTCGTTTTAAGATTAAGTATAAAGGGTGTAAACAGACCCTTCACGAAGCCGTCAACCAAGCATTCTGAACATCAAACTAAGTAACTTTGCGCAAAAATTATTGCTGGGAAACGACTTTTATTTTGGGTGAAAAATCACGTTTTACGGAAGGACTCGATGGATCGCACTCAAAGCTTTGTGGTGATGGGTGGATTAAATAGTACGGGGGTCGTGGAGGTGTTTAACGTAAAAATCATACATTAAAAACATGTAATTAAAAAAAAACTTATGAAAAAGTTGGAACTTTGACCGCCAATATCTCCGTAACTTGAAGGTTGCCAGGTATGGTCTAGAACAAAAAAATGATTGCAAAGACGGGGAGGACAAGTGCCTTTCGGCTTCGTTAAGGGTCTATTTACACCCTTTATAGGTTTTTTAGTTTTCTAAGTATACTATACTGCATGGGACTCTGAACGACGGGTCTTGGTAGCCAAGATCGGGCAAGACCTGTCTCTGCCAGCCATAGTTGGGGCTATGCTGGCGGAGTCTGACAACTGGAGGGAGGTGACCTCGTTCTGTGAGACCGTGATGGTTCAAAAGGAGGCTGCCGAGCGGGATCGTGAGAGAGCCGATCCCAATAGGAGAAGAAATCGTCGGGGAGGCAACCGCCTCGCCGCTTAACACGCCGAAATCCCGCCTGCATTACCTAAAGCAGGTGGGACACTGGGTCACGGGCGTCCAGAGTGGGGACTCTGTGCGCTCACCGAGTGACCTTGGATATGACCGGCAGCACAGTGGTCACGTGCTGCCGTGCACACTTGCACAGCGAGGCTCAGGGGAGATCTCTGTATAGTCGCCCCAGGGATGTGCCTTAACAGGCGTTGCACAGAGGGGGCTCCGGACAGGTCTTTTAAGAGGAAACGGTGCCTCCTCTCATGTGCGGATGGTGACCACCGGGGTGGTTTTAGTGCGGTAAAAATCCCACACTCCCCGGTCTTATCCCCAAAGACCGGTCGCCTTTTGAATGTTTCCCCCGACACCAAAAAAAAAAGTTACAATAGGGATTGGAAAGCGCAGCATGTCTTCTTCTTCCATACTTTTCTATTACTCGTTATCTCAGCAGTCACCTCCTTCCAGCTACATCATCCTTTACACAGTCCATCCATCGCTTCTTTACAATATTCATATTTTATGTTTCTTGCTAGACCAGCTGGCAGTGCATTGTCCGACAGTGAAAAAATTAAAAAATAATTAATAAGTAAAGAAGATAATTCTAAAATAACATTATTATCAATGTCACGCGGACTTAGAAGACCTCATTTAGAAGCAACATTTAATGCCATAGCTTTTGAGCTTTTTCTATTTACGGAGAATACTTATCTCCTTGGTAACAAATCTACCGACGAAGTATACTTGGATTTTATTTTGCCGTCGATAAGGATGATTTTAATCTTGGATGAATAGAGTCGGTAGTCTTTATTTTGTACACCATTATCGTCATCATCTGTCGAGCCTTTTTTCCCAACTATGTTGGGGTCGGCTTCCAGTCTAACCGGATGCAGCTGAATACCAGTATTTTACATGGAGCGACTGCCTATCTGCCATCCGCAACCCAGTACGGGGTAATACGATACCCCTTGGTAAGACTGGTGCTTCATCATCAACCACTATACATCTTGGCTTACCATCAGATGAGATAGCGGTCAAATGCACATAATGTTACAAGTTTTAAATGATTTACTATGGAAATTTATTTTTCATGTTACCAAGTCATTAATTGGGCGTACAGTAGCTACTTAGTTATACAGGGTGTAAACGGACCCCTCACGAAGCCGTCAACCAAGCATTCTGTACATCAAAATAAGGAGATCTTCTTTTTTGGGGTGAGAAATCACGTTTTACGGTAAAACTCAATGTAACACACTCGTACTCGTACGGGGTCATCGAGGTATTTAAAGCAAAGTTCTAACCTTAAAGACTAGTATTTTTAAAAAAAGTGGCAACTTGGACCCCCAATATCTCCGTAACTAGAAGGTATGGTCCAGTAGAAAAAAAATATCGCAATAACGGGGAGAACAAGCGCCTTTCGGCTTAGTTAAGGGCCTACTTACACACTTTTATACGGTATGTGATAATTATACACCTGTCGAAGGTGTATCTAAAGACGCGTAAATGCTAACAAGCGCGTTGACACAAATAAATTTTGACAAGATTATCCTTTAACTTCATTCACAAACATTTCGTCACAAACTTTTTAATGAAATAAAAACATCTTAATAGGGCCACAACATCGCAAAAGAAAAGCAAAAATCTTTTACATAATTGACGTAACAAATTTTATTTGTAAGGTTATGTAATATCGCCCGGGGCTCGTTGAAACTGACCGCTTTTCTGGGAAAACCTGCCCTGAAGCAATGAGGTACGGATTACTTTTAAAACGGACTGTATATAAAATAAATATTACGATAACAAACCTTTTTAATGGACATAGACATTTTTTTTTTACAATAATCTTTTACTGTATTAATTTTGGTTGATACCTATTACTCCAACGTGTTTGTGATATTCAAAATAATTCAGTGGCGAAAGTTCCATACAACTCGATTCCTACCGGCTTCCTTTTGAAAAAGGCCACAGTCAGTATTCTACAGACAAATAATATAATCACATTAAAGATATGTACTCCGGCTTACCTCTTACAAAATTCACCCTTCGTTACTTCAAAATATATACCTAAGGGGTGTAAAAGCACCCTCAACGAAATAGAGAGGCATGTGATCTTCCCATAATTGCGATATTTTTTTTGTACTGGATCATATCTTCTAGTTACGGAGATATTAAAGGCCAAAAGTCCAACCTGGTGCCTGACGCAGGTCCTTACCGGATACGGTTGTTTTGGGAGGTTCCTGCACCGAATCGGGCGGGAGGAAACGCCCGGGTGTTTCCACTGCGAGGATTGTCTGGAGGACACGGTGGAGCACACCGTGCAGGTCTGCCCCGCTTAGGCGGAGCACCACCGTGTCCTCGTAGCGAGAGGGAATGGGAAACAGTCACCTCCTTCTGCGAAGCAGTCATGCTAGTGAAGGAGGTGGCGGGACGTGAGAGGGAAAGAACCTCACGTCCCAGCCGCCGCGGGAGACGCCCTGGGCGTCGGGGGTCGCGTGGTGGCTCCCGGCCACTGTAGGCGCGGGCCTGGGGACGGCGAGTTATGGGCTAGCTCGCCGTCCGGGCGTCTTATGACGACAGGCCGTGTCGACGGCACGTTCGTGTTCCACGCGCGCCTCAAAGAGATGTCAGCAACCACGTAGGGGTCCGCAAGGGCCGATGCCTGCCAGGGCTGCGGGACTGTTCGAAAGAGATACCGTGGCCCTGAAACACAAAGGGCAAAGAAGGAACATGGATGGGTTTTAGTCAGTACAAGTCTGACACTCCCTTCCGCTCCGCCCAGAGTGGGGGGTCATTTGATGATTTCCCATCCGAAAAAAAAAGGTCCAACTTTTTCACACGTTTTGTTTCTTCTTTTTTATTATTTGCAAATAAATGTTATAACTTATGTAGCAGTGGCGAGGGTTCGATAGAACTCGTCACAGTCAGTATTCTATAGACAAATAATATAATCACAATAAAGATAATTATGTACTCCAGCTTACGTTTTACAAAAATTGACCCTTCGCTACTGTAACTTACTATTTATTACCCCTTTACTATTCAATGCATCTATCAGCACAATTTTGAGTGGGTTACGTTGAGTGTTACCGTAAACTATGATTATTCACACCAAAAAAAAAGTTGCCCAGCAAATAGTTTCTTGTACAGAATTATTGATAGAAGGATTTATGACGGCTAGGTCCTTTTACAACCTGTTTAAGAGCGTTAACGTCTTTTCATACAAACATTTTCGAAAAATAGTGTTACAGCTAAATTAGATCGATTTTTGATTTTTGTTTTTTTTTACAGAAATTTCCAATTATCTTTTTTTTTAAAGATATTTCGAAAAGTTATCTGTCAAGTTTTTAGACTTATGTATCTTATAACTTTCATTAAAATCGGTTCAGTAATTTCGAAAAAAAATCACTTGATAGTTTGTATGAAATGCCGAAAGACGTTAACGCTCTTAGGTGCTTCTACTCAGCTCAGCTAGGTTACTATGACGTCTTAAAGCACGGGTAATTCCAGTGTGGGATAGAGACAGAGGTATACAGGACGTCTAGCGCCGTCTCTTTTCCACACAGGACTTACTGCTGCTTTAAGACATTATGGACAGTATGGCCACCTACAGGTACTTTCATACAAGCCTAAAAGTTTGGCTTGTCCTTAGCTACTACTCTTCATGATGTTAGAATTTCTGAACACTCTGCCTGCATTATGGACGTATTGTTGGCGCCTCGGTACTCCACTGGTTGGGGTAATGTCTTGCGTAATTTTGACGATAAAAATGTTCTCATTCTCAACCCCATTTTTATCAAGACTTTTGTTTTTTTTTTAAGATAACTACAGCGGAATATCACTTTTGAAAAATCTAAGGTTACTGTAGTTCATTTTCTGTACAGAAAACATCATGCCCCTAATCCTCGACATTTCACCAATTATGTTTAAGTCCCATGTAATAGGGGGCGAGCCTAATGCCATCAACCGGGAGCAAATCCAGACTCCGCGGCTGCTACTGAGAAATTCCTGATGGAAAAACCCAATAACACTTTGCCCGACCCGGGAATCGAACCCAGGACCTCATGCTCAGCAGTCTCGCTTGCGACCACTAGACCAGCGAATCAGTCTTCCCTGTACAGAAAACATAACGGAAAATAACATCTTTCTTTTAATTATGAAGGTACGTGTTATTTACTTAGGTAGCCTGTGTAAACAGCATTTTATATTCCTTTTACACCTAGCACGATGTTTATACCTCCATGGTTGGTTGGTAATCGGGGAAACCATGGGCGACCATCCTTAACGGTTATTCCGAACGGCAAACAAGTAAACCCTATGGGATTATGAATATTAACCTGGTTTTATTTTATTTTTGTATTTATTTTTATGTCTCTCTGGGGAGGGAAAATGAGTTAGGAAGGTAGCTGCAGTGTTGTTTGAATATTTAAATAGGTACACGGAATTACGGTGTATTTGCAATGAACGCCCATACAAATAAATAAAATTTAAGTGTCTGTTTGTAATTTCAAAATGAAAGCTTTTTACTGTATGTAGTATTTATACGGTACTTATAAAAAAATCAGTTTTTTTCATTGTTGATTGTCTGTCTGTTTTTTCCGGCTAATCTCAGAAAAAGCTGGACCGATTTTGACGGGCTTTTTACTGGCAGATAGCTGATGTTATAAGAATAAAAGTAAGTAACTACTTTTATTTCAGAAAAAGGATTAGAGTTCAGTACAAAAATTTTATATGATGGGAAATCATCAAATGACCCCCCCCCCCCCCCACTCTGGGCGGAGCGGAAGGGAGTGTCAGACTTGTACTGACTAAAACCCATCCATGTTCCTTCTTTGCCCTTTGTGTTCCAGGGCCACGGTATCTCTTTCGAACAGTCCGAAAATAAAACCCTTGAAATTGTAAAAAAAAAAACGATTGAAACAGGGAAATAATATTTTTGTCGGATCCGGTCATTGGTACGGACATAAAATGAATCGGAAGTAAGCCAGTGGTTACATCACGCGACCTACTTACAAGTCTACCCACACCACATCGTGCTTCTACAGAGCCGTGATGTTTACAGCTCGAAGCGAGCACGATATTGAGTCTGATCGCAGCGGAGTGGAGACGTCCCGGAACTGTACCCGATTTATTGTGCCCCGTGTTATGGTGTTAAATTATAATTGCGATTGTAATTACCAAAGGGTCGGGCAAAGACCCCGCATCTACCTATATAAGTTATATAGGTAGTTATGCAACTACCTATAAGGTAGTTGCATCTTCATACCAAGACAAACGACTTCCTTTCATTTTTTCTGTAACAGGCTTCACTTTACAACTTCCTCTAATATACTCATTCCTTACTTTATCCATTCCTGTCACTCATCTCCAACATTCTCATCTCCGCTTCATGCGATCGTTTTTCATCCAACACTTAACATTAAACAGTAATTACTATGAGGCCTTAAATTAACACAGTTGGCTTGATTAGTTAAGGGTATAACAATCAACCCATATAAGTATCATTTTCACTCCAATGAGGGAAAACAATTTAATTTGTAAGTAACATAAAATTAATAATCTTCAACACATGCCCGAAATATATCAAATAATAAATTCTCCTTTCTGGTACACTTGTGTTGAAAAAGCTATAGGGGTCTAATTAAAATGTGTTTCTTTGAGTTGCTGGCGGAATGTAACAAGGGTAGAAATAATGTGGTTTTCGAAAATAAATGTAAATTGAATGTAAAGCTGCGAAACAAATTGCGAATTTTTGTTGGTACCGCATTTCGCCAAACCACTAAGAGTGGCCGCAATTTACGCTTTCAATATAAGAAAATGATTAGGTTAGAATATCCCGCAAACTTAAGGCGCGATTCCATTAGGCAAGTTACTTGTATACACATTGCATACAGCTTGAAAAAACCTGCATACAAGCTACAACGTGTATAACGTAGTTTGATCTTGTACATGTTTTATTCAAGTGACGTGCAAATTGAACGCGCAAACGTTAGTTGCACGTTTCGAATTGAGAACGAGTGACGTGTCCTACTCAATTGTTGAACATCTCCACTTGTATGCAAGTAAAACCTGCATGCAATTTGCACACTCTTGAAAACATGTGTCCAATGCAAGCAACTTGTACACAAATGTGACGTCATACTTGCATGCACGACTTGCCTAATGGAATCGCACCTTTATAATTTTCGGCAAGTAACAACCTAATGGAAAATCTACCTCAGTTTTTACAGTGGGTAAATTAGTAAAACAAAATGGCGCTCAAAAATCGTTCGACAAAAATCTTTAACTTACTTTCAAACTATTCTTATAATTATACGACCATAAAACTAATGAGAAGTTGTAAAAATTGTAGTACACCACTATCTTCTAATTATCTACGGGACAGGTGTTACTTAAAATTGACAAGATGACGTCATCCCATTAGTACAAAACCATTAACCTCTTTTATTTAAAAGGTGGGAAAATACGGCAATATTTTCTATAATGAAGCCAAATGAAGATAAATTGCTGTAATGATCTTGTGGCTCTTCCAATTCTGGCATCGTGCTAGTTAAATAGCCCGTTGTTCATCATCTGCCAAGCCATTTCCCTTCTATGTTGGGGTCGGCTTCCAGTCTAACCGGATGCAGCCGAATACCAGTATTTTACTGGACTGTCTATCTGACTACCACAACTCAGGTAGTACTGGGTAATACGATACCTCTTGGTAAGACTTGTTGTTCGTAGGACACATAATTGTCAATCGATGTGTTTGCTGATGTTGCGGATTCTGCGTATATAGATACCCATAACTTTGCTTTTTTAGCACACATGCCATAAGGTACAGTCACGAACACCAATATTTAAACACTTAACAATTTCTAAAGTGTTTTTCTCCTACTTTAAAATTAAAATTTCATATTGTTACGAACACAGTATTTTGGAACTCATTTTTTAATGAAATAGTCCTATCTCGAAGTTATGATAGTTATTTCTTTCGAAAATTGCTTTTATATTTAGGAAAAAGCATATATCAATATGTATGCCATAATGTACAGTCACGAACACCAATGTGTTCGTGACTGTACATTATGGCTTGTAGTAAACGGTTTAAGATTACCTTAATCCGTATTTGAAAACTTCTCCAGACTTTGATTTCTCACGTCCCGAGTGTGGATGCAGACAGACACAAATTTCACATGAATAAACACAGAGATTCGAAACATCTGCCCACGTTCTGCACATCTATCAACTTTTGCAGGTACTTAAGTTTACTAAAATGTTAAAGATTTGATAGATGTCTTCTTAAATTACGTGATTCCAGTTCCTTCTTGACTGCGTAGTCGTCAGCCATTTTTCGTCAAATGAGATTGAAGAAGAGCATTGTCTGTGGTCAAAGGCAGTCATGTTTACATATATTGTAAAGTGGCATTGTTAAATATTCATTTACACACAAGAAGCCTGAAAACATAACACGCCTTTTTAGACACTCGTTGAGTTGTATAAAAAAAAGTGCGAAAGTCCGAGCTTAAACCAAAAGACTGAAATATTTTTTTCAGAGTTTTACTTCACAGTTGATCTATACAGACTCTTGTTCTATCGAATCCCACATACACGGTTCTAAAGGTTACAGCCCTCCAAATGCAGAGTTTTAACAACAAAATATAAAATAATTCTGGTATTCCATGAAATTCGTTTCAGTCATAAGGCAAGGTGCCAATGCAAGCGGAGTAAGTAGAACTAGAGACTAAGTACTATCGAGCTAAACAAGTAATATCATTAAAAAAATAAGAGATCCAAAAAAAAAAAAAACTTTTCACTTTACTAAAACACGATAAACAAACTGACTCACACATCTTAATGACAGTCTGTGTGCCGCCTTCCGGTTACACATTGTTGACGTGATTTTTTTTTGACTCGACGCTGATTTTTCTATCGTCTTTTATGTGTGAGAATTGAAATCCGACAGTTTTTATAAGTATTGAAAGCTTTTTAAAATAAAGAAGAAAAAAGCAGCTTTTACCAAGTATAATAACAAGCCAAAAAACCCATTATAATAAAACACTACTTATCTAAAATTATTTCTCGCTCCACCCACAGCAAAAACTTGTCTTTACGACTGTACTTACATTCATTCCAGCCTAATATGAGAGGCGTACCATCCCTCACTGGCTTTCTCTGACATTTATTTACAACCTTTATGAATAAAAGGAACATGAAAAAGATTTTTCATGATCCTCTGAAGTATGGCTCGTGAAAACTTTTCGTTTTCGTACAATTTGTCATTTGTTTAAAAGAAACACGACAATCATTTTTAAAACGTAATTGGCTTATCTTGTTGAGTCTTTTTTGTGATTAAAAGTGGAATAAAAATGTTAAAGGAGGCATTTTTTAAATGTTCAAGGACTGTTATTTTAGAACATTATAACTTAATATTACTAAGACAAAAATTAAAACCACAAAACATTTTTTTTCATTTGTCGGCAGTACAATTTTATCTTTAACTAAAACACTTTTTTGTAGATTCTAGACTACAGATCTACTCACAACATCACTCTTCTTCTTCATCTCGGATCGACGAGTCATGTTTGATCCATACCTACGTAGTAATCTGCACAGCACTGCACGGTTGGCGCTGTGGCTGAGCGATTGGCTGCAGCGCTGCCTGTCGCCGGTTCGATTTCCGCACGGAACAAATATTTGTGTGACCTACATATAGTTGTCCCGAGTTGTCGCTGTTTGTGTATGTGAGTTTAAATGTTTGTAAACGCACCCACGATGCAGGAAAATTCCTAACACACACAGAATACATAATAGCATAAGTAGTATGGAGAAACGTTTAAAAAAAACTGTTATTTGCTTCATTTACGTCAGCATTACTCAACTGAAGTAAGTATAATTCGTTTCAGTATTGCCATTTCAAATGATAACACTTTTTACCCTACTGATTTACCTATTTTACTTTTGAAACGACTCTGGGCGAGTAACTTTTCCTTCCCCTCACCCAATATGTCATATGGTTGATTACCAACCCTCCTTGGTAATTTGCAACATCGAAGTCTATAATAGGGGAGGCCTGTTGCGAAGTAAAATGTATAAAGCTATGTTATAAAAGCTTACAGTACAGTATTTGGCTCTAAACTTTTGTAAGAGGGTGCATTTTGGTAGACATCGCAAAGAGCCGTCAATTCTTTGGCGTTTTGAATACCAGTAAGTTAAGCTGTGAATTAGTGGTCTAAAGTAAGGCTACTAAACACAATGTGGCCTGCTAAGGCAATTGAATTGGCCCGTAACAAGTGGCCAGCTGACGATGGTCTTTCGCAAGATTTAAAGATCGAAAAAAAATTAAATCATATCAAATACAGAAAATGGTGCTCCTAGGAACCCGTTCTTAAACCAATATCCAGCAAACAATGAGCTCCTCAACTTACACTGTCACTTACGGGATATCTTCCGTGATTGTTCATTATTCTGAGCTCCCGATATTTCGACGCTGTTGCAAGCGCCACGGTCGCGGGTTGACTGGAGAATGCGGGTGTATGTGGATGTGGTGGTAATATCGGGACTTCAAAATAATGAACAATCACGGAAGATATCCCGTAAGTGACAGTGTAAGTTTAGTTGTAAACCGTGAAAGCTTAAAACAATAGCTCCTAACAGAAAGTTTTGTTTAATGGCCCACCTTCAAAAGAAGTTGAGCATCCTTGGTCTAAAGAGTACTAAAATATAGATTACGAAATGTAATACTTGTCATAATGACACAGTATATTATTTAGTTTTAGGTGCAAAGAACTATTTACATGTAAACTGTAATACAACCTAATTCAGTGTTACTATTGCAATTCAAAATCAAAATGTTATTGCAACTTAAAGGGATATTTCATTATTAAAAAAATCATCAAAACAGCATTATTGTAGTTGACAGTTATTTGCGACGTTGCCAACTCTCAGAAAGCTACCCTTAACTACGGACTACAAAGCGTTAATCTATTAAAACTAGCTGTAACAATAGCCACAGCTTATCTAACGAAATTCACACCGACACACACAAAGATCATACACACACCGCCACATTTTTACACAAAAGCTTTTATATTCCATTAATTAAAATGATTCAAAAGCTTTCACTATATTACTTAATATAATGAGGTGACAAAAGCAATCATTATAAAAGGGCTTCCATTAAGCTTTGTATCCGAGTGTTATGAAAACGAATAATAATCGATTCGATGTCGATTCTGTATAGTATCGAGTAATTTATTTGAAAATGTCGCTGGGGCAGAATATGAAAGAGATGGAAGTCGGTAATTATCTTTCTAGAATAGCTTCATACACATTTTGATGTCTTTTCGGTGTATTTCACTGTGAAAAATTGCTAAGTTTATACATATTCCAACTCATTTTACGGCACAGAGTGATTGAGATGAGATCAACCATCTCTTTCTTGTTCCAACTTAAGATATAGAAATAAACTACAACTAAAAAAAGTTAAAAATAATTTTATTATCACTCACACAGTCTGTCACTCAAACACAGCCTATGCCAATCAAAGGACGCCTCATGTATGGAAATTGGTCCACGCATTTAGACTCTAGGAGGAGACTGCAGGGACAGACATACACACATACACAACTAAAAACATTGCCAACCTTTTGGGCTTTGCCCCAGTCGGGGAATGTAAAAGTAATAAAACTCAAACATCTATAACTTTCAAATGTCAAAAATAAATGACAAAATATGTATAAAATTAAAATCAAGTCACACCTTACAGAATCGGGCTGTTAGTAGATAATATTTAACTTTAATTTAAATGGCACCCTTTGTTTCCAGACCCATTCAGTAGGCATTAATTAATTAATTCTGTGACGTCACTGTTCAGTAAAAAGATTACTGCCACGCAACAAATGTTTCACTGCATTTCAGATTTCAGTGACTTTTTGATTTATGTCAAAAGCATTTTCTTTGTTCTGTACCTTGACAAGCAATGGTAAAGAAAATTAGAAGGATTCAATTACATTTTTTACCGATAACGTTTTTGTTTAAAGCACTACACCTCAAGTGAAAGTGCAGTTTTTATTTAAATAACATAACATCATCCTGTAATCTCCGAAGGGTTAGGCAGAGGTGTACCTAATAGTACACCCACATTTGCCATCCACCTGAGAAATTCCTGATGGAAAAACCCAATAATAATTTGCCCAACCAAGTCGAACCCAGGACATCATGCTCAGCAGCCGCGATTGCAACCTCTAGAACAACGAGTAATTCTAAACTCAAAATGCACATTATAACACATCTGTTACGATTAGGCAAGCATTAATTTTATTAAAATTTAAAATTCAGTGAATTATGGTCAACTTTATATCATGTTATATTCCTGAAATGTGTTCAACATGTTCCTCGCCACCCAAGTATGAACTACAAAACATCACAGCTGTGGTCCCCAACAAGCCAAGCTGCGGTACTTGCCTTTTAAAATTCAGATTCTCAACTCAATTCCGTGACATAACCGCTACTAACTTAGTCTTAAGATAATTAATTTGTTACTAACAAAATATGGACATTACCTAGTCTGAAATAAACAAATTTTATTTATTTTTTATAAAAGATTGCCTTTCTCCACTGTCTATTGCACTTTTCAATATCAGAGTTCAATTTTATCGTAGAAAGCGAAATCATGCGTTCTATCTTCGACACGGGTCACGTATAGTTCTGTTCGTGACACGAATGTAACAAGCGAGGCGCATTGCGATGCAGTCCGGGGATCATAGCGAATCTTGTTTATTATTGACAATATCATATTTCTTAGTCAAGTCTAGATATGGGAGTGCGCTAGCGGTATATGTTAGGGATTGAATTGTGGGGTGTTGTGGAGTTATAGAAGGTTGTTATTTTATGAGTAGAGGACTGTTCATTTATCTCGAAATATCTTGATTCTTAATCAATAACCATGTTTTCATAGAAGTTTTAAAATATTATAGCACAAATATAGACAGATAGATGGAATATATTTTATTGTACACAAAAATGAATACGCAACTATTTCACAATAGTTCTTATTATTTTTAAATATATAATATTTGAAGGAAGGAAGGCCTGGTGAAGGTTGCGGAAATCCGCTGGATGCCCGTCGCACAGGACCGGCAGATGTGGAGACACTTGGGGGAGGCCTATGTCCAGCAGTGGACGTCTTTCGGCTGAAATGATGATGATGACGATATAATATCAAATAATAGCCTGCCCTCTGACTGTCTCGACTGCCTTATTAGTCTAGTAGCAAGCGCGACTCCTGAGTCCCTGGGTTCGACTCCCAGGGGCTGCAGTCTCGACATAGATAGCGACAAAAATCGGTCGTTAAGTCATAACGATGTCAAATTTCTGATTTTCAACCTTAAGGTTTCGAAATAAAGTTGAAAATCTATTAAAGAAATTTGACATCGTTATGACTTAACGACCGATTTTTGTCGCTATCTATGTCGAGACTGCAGCCCCTGGTCGGACAAAGTGTTATTAGGTTTTTCCAACAGGAATTTCTCAGTAGCAGCCATGGAGTCTGGATTTATGCCCTGTTGATGGCATTAGGCACGCCCCCTATTACATAGGTCTTAAACATAACTAGAGAAATGTGGGTGTATTATTAAGTACATCTCTGCCTAACCCTTCGAAGATTACAAGCGTGATATTATGTAATATTTTTAATATCGAGCATCGTGTGGTAATCAAATAAGTAACTTCTAACAAAACCTTTCTATTAATTCTTCATTCGTTTAATTATTTTATGGAAATAAAATTTTCGTTAGAGTCATCATCTCCCTAGCCTTTTCCCAACTATGTTGGGGTCGGCTTCCAGTCTAACCGGATGTAGCTGAATACCAGTATTTTACATGGAGCTACTGCCTATCTGACCTCCACAACCCAGTGAGTACTGGGTAATAAGATACCCCTTGGTAAGACTGGTTTTTGTCAGACTTTTTGGGCCACTGACTACCTGTAACGACTGTCAAAGATCTACAGATGACAGCCGGGACCAACGCTTAACGTGCTATCCAAGGCACGGAGGAAACTCGGTACGTAACGGTTACCCATCCACAGAACAGCCTAATGATCGACCTAAGCGGCTGTTGTTATTTAGCTAAAATTGTCGTTAGAGTGATTTCTCATAAAATGAAGTCGAATTTTAATGTCACATAAGGTCATTGACATGCCTGAAAATCGGTAGCGTACTTACAGGCGCGGAGCTAAGTAGTCGTCATGGTATCCACATTGTAGTAATTAGAGGAGGCTTCCTAACTCACCAATTAGCAGAATATAGTTGTAACATGAGAGCTTACTATGTTACCCTTAATTTGTTTAGTAGATATTATTAATTGAATACTGAATAGAAATAGTAATTAGTGTGAACACATCCAAGTTTGCCCGTTGTACCTACATAAAATTTAAAGACTTAGGTTACAAATTACAATTAGGTACATAAGCGATAGCTACGTCTTTTTTTTAATCTTTAATGTGGCAATGAGCTTAATAAGGCATATCTTTATTATAGATAACTGTAAAAAAAATTGAGGAATAATTTAGTTGCGCTTAATCACTGTTTTAAGCTTTCACGGTTTACAACTAAACTAAAACTGCCACTTCTATCGGGAGCTCAAAATAATGAACAATCACGGAAGATATCCCGTAAGTGACAGTATAAGTTTAGTTGCGCTTAGTTGGTTGCGCTTAAAAATAGTTGCGCATTGAAGAATACCCCAAAAAAATTGTGCAGTGTCCTGAAAAATTATTTTTTTTAGCCTTTTTCCATTTACTTCAGCAGTGTGCTTCAGTGTGGCATCCTTCTGTCATGTTAGCTTACCACTAAAACATAAACAACGAAACAAACGGACGTACTAAAAATACCTCAACTTCCAATATATTCGTTCATCGCAAAACACTTGACAGAAGAACGCACGCCAACGTCCGTGCCGTTGGCAAGAACCCTTAACCCTATTTCTAACCTACCCTTTCTCCATATGACGTCACATCACGTCACACCACTTCACGCACATCATAATAAAAGGCTGCCTTTTAATTTATTCATTCGGTCCCAAACAATGCAATTTACTAGCATACACTCGCGCGAGCCACTTTAGTTTTCTGTCTCTCAAAGGAGGCTGTAATTTGATTAATTATTTAAGTGGCCAGTTATTGGCAATCAGACACATTGATTTCGATTTAAGCTCAAGTACGGCATGAAGAATGGATAATGGGTATTGATTAAAACGACTGTACGAAGTCGAATGGGTATTGATTAAAACGACTGTACGAAGTCGAATGGCTATTGATTAAAACGACTGTCGAAGTCTGTCTATAGTCTTTGCAATAGATAGATTTACCATTTTAGCTGAATGAATAGTGGTTTAACTTTGTTTAGTGGTTAACAGTGGTTTAACTTAAGTGGTTTAAATAACATTCAAACCACAACAGTAATTGTCTGCCTCGTTGGTGTAGTGAGTGCAAGTGCTACTGCGGATGATTGGGTTCGATACCCAGGTCGGGCAAAAAGTTATTGTTGTGTTTGGTTTTGCATTAGGAATTTATCACTCACATTACAGTCTGGGTATCGTGGAGGAGCTCGTGGCTTAATAATAACAGCTGCTCGGCATCGATCTTTAGGTTAAGCCGCGCTTGCCTAGGTTGGTCTGTGGATGGGTGACCACCCATTTTTGTAGATCTTTGACAGTCGTTACAGGTAGCCAGTGGCCCGAAAGTCTGACAACCAGTCTTACCAAGGGTTATCGCATTACCCAACACTAACTGGGTTGTTGAGGTCAGATAGGCAGTCGCTCCATGTAAAATACAGGTATTCCGCTGCATCCGGTTAGACTGGAAGCCGACCCTAAAATATTTGGCTAGGCAGATGATGAAGATGACAGGATACGTGCCTGGTTGATGAAAAGTCTCATATAATAGGGGTTACATGGGACTTGTACGTCTGCCGTACCCTTTGGGGACAACAGGCCTTACAACAACTTATGTCATGTTACAAAAATAATAAGCAGTGATAGCCTAGTGGTATGACCGTCGGACAGCCAAGTCATAGGTCTCAAATTCGAACCCAAGACACAAACCTCTAATTTTTGGGATTCATGTGCGTAGTGTATAATTTTCACTTGCTTCGGTGAAGGAAAACTTGAGGAAACCAGCATGTTTGCGAAATATATCTCGGCAGCCGGCATGTAAAGCCAAGTCAGAGACCCATGGGTGGCATAAAAACTCTGACACCAGGTTAGTCACTAACCACATGATAAAGAAAAAAACAAAAATTATTACTAATTAATAACGTGTTTTTTTTTTAATAAAACCTTGCCTCACACACTAGGAGTTTCTCCTGTATCGTGCGTGCGTTTACATACATTTTTAACTCACATACACAAACAGCCAGACCCGGAACAACTATTTGTAGGCCATACAAATATTTGTTCCGTGCGGGGATCGAACCCGCGACACGCAACGCAGCAGTCAATCGCTCAGCCACTGCGCCAACCGTGCCGTCATTTATAGATTACACACGCACACTTTGTTTCAAACCAATTCTTTTGATGTCAATAAAAAACTTAACAACACTCATACTTGTAACAAACTTGTCAACAGACCAAGTATTTTTTCATAGGCTGAGCATCCCCAAGGTACAAACGAACCCCGTCAAATCGGGGAACCGTTACCGACGTGTTGAAAGATTCACGACAATATTCCAGTAATTTTCGTCTATTCGACATTTTTATCACACCCCAAGGGAAGATTATTTAGTTCCCCTCGCAAAAGAAATTGAACAGGGAAGGTGAAAAAGATAAATATAAACGCGAAATAACAATTTGTTGAGTATTTTGCGTGTATTTTACTTATTTTTTTGCCTGTTGATGTTTGGCGATTGTGTCACGTATTTGTACTTGTGACAGCTCAAGCACTAACCTCGTTTAAGCGAATATAAGCATTTGTATGTAAACAGCACAATGTTGTCGAAACTCCTGACAGAAATATCGCACTCAAACGAAATGTACTCAACGTAGCTTTTAATCGTCAAACAAACGAAATACACGAAAAATATTTTGATTGCGTCTATCAACAGTGTGTATAATCGTATCACTTTACTCATATATCACATTCGTTTTTTAGCGGTAAATAAACAAATAACATTGGATGAAAAATAAGTAACAAACGCAAAAGATATCCTTTTACTCTCGTTATTTTTATAGCAACAATATTCCATCAAACCGAGAAAAAATACCGAGTTATAAAAAGCTCCTGGCTAACTGAAGACAGGTATAAAATACAAACACCACTATGTAACTAGTGATACTAAGCTATCGTCGACTAACACAATATTAATCCATTTCCCATGTTGACTTCGACTCATAGGAAAACATACAATGAAGTCTATATTAGTTTTTTTCTATGATACGGCGAATGTGTCATTGATATCAATAAATGGAATGAAAAATTGGTTCGAGTTCTATTGTATTTGAACTGTCTTTTGTAGCCAATTTCTGGATATTCGGAAAGGTAAAGGAGCCTACACACCGAAGCCATTTTGAAAACTTTCGTACGCGTTCAGTAGACATTATTACACATCATTCATTGTTTATTGTGCGAACAGCCAATCTGTGGAACACTGCCGGCTTTTCTGTTCCCCGATCATTATAATCTGGATCTATTCAGAGTTCGAGTGAATCAGTTTCTTCTAGTCAAGCGTGCTCCACCCTATGCCGCGTCATCGCTTCACATCAGGCGAGTTGCGGCCAGCCGCAAGCCTATTTAGTATTATAAAAAGAACATGTCGCCAACATTGGCTTTGGTGTGTAGACTCCTTTCGATTGGTCAATACGACGAGCACAGGCTTAGTCAAGTAACTGTTGCTTTCAAAGCGTTTCATGTTTCTGCAACAACTTTCAACAAGATTGACTTGACACCAGTGGCGAAGGTTCCATACAACTCGAATCCTACCGGATTCACTTTGAAAATAGCACAGTCAGTATTCTATAGACAAATAATATATTCAAACTAGCTTTTGCCCGCGGCTTCGCCTGCGTGGAAAATATAAAAAATATCCTATACTTACGTTCATACCCCTTTTCAACCCTTCGGGGGCAGAATTATCGAGGAGCTCGTGGCTAAATAATAACAGCCGCTCGGATCGATCTTTAGGTTAAGCCGTGCTTGCCTAGGTTGGTCTGTGGATGGGTGACCACCCATTACATACCGAGTTTCCTCCGTGCCTCGGAAAGCACGTTAAGCCGTTGGTCCCGGGTGTCATTTGTAGATCTTTGACAGTCGTTAGGTAGTCAGTGGCCTAAAAAGTCTGACAACCAGTCTTACCAAGGGGTATCGTATTACCCAGTACTAACTGGGTTGTGGAGGTCAGATAGGCAGTCGCTCCATGTAAAATACTGGTATTCAGCTGCATCCGGTTAGACTGGAAGCCGACCCCAACATAATTGGGAAAAGGCTAGGCAGATGATGATGATGGGGGCAGAATTATCAAAAACGCTGTAACACGTATAAATTAATTTTCAATCGTCAGCCTAAACACAAAATTTGAAGATCCTAACTTCAAAACTGACGGACTTTCATATAAACTTCCGTCCCCTATTTTACCCCTTTAGGGATGGAATTCCCAAAAATCCTTTCTTAGTGGATACTTACTTAGGTGCTGCGCGCCGACCTCCCTACCGGCGTCAGCGTAGTTTGCTACGCTGACGACACGCTGGTACTGGCACAAGGGAGGTCGCACGAGGCGGTGGCCGAAAACATGACACGCGGGGTTGCGATAGTCGTGAAGAGGATCCGGCAATTGGGTCTCGAGGTGGCATTGCACAAAGTCCGAGGCCATGTGTTTTCATGGGCCTCGGAATACACCACCGTCGGGATCCCTACTGACTGCAGGAGGGGTTACCATCGGCGTCGGGTCGACGTTGAAGTACCTAGGACTCGTCCTCGACAGCCGGTGGAACTTCGTGAAGCACTTCCGACGTTTGGCTCCCAAACTGGAACGGACAGGGGCTGCCTTCAAGCGGCTCTTGCCCAACCTGAGGGGTCCAAACGCCTCCTGCCGGAGGCTATACGCGGGGGTCGTGCGGTCCATGGCCCTTTACGGGGCCCCGGTGTGGGCGCGTTCTTTGAGGCGGCAAGCCGCCCACTACCTGAACGCGCCCCAAAAGGTGATAGCCATAAGGCTAATCCGGGGGTACCGCACGATCTCCGGCGAGGCGGCTAGCCTCCTTGCCGGATTGCCGCCATGGGATCTGGAGGCGATAGTCCTCGCGCGCCTGCATGAATGGCGCGCGGAGGCACTACGTCGGGGGGAAACTCCGCTGCCGCGGCAAATTGCCGCTCAGCGGACAGACCTCCGGCGTGATCTCATGGCGACATGGAGAGAGCGACTGTTGCAACCCCGTGCAGGGCACGCTACCATAGTGGCGAAAAGTCCCCTCTTTGAGGAGTGGCTAGAGTGGCGCCACGGCGCCCTCACCTACCGCCTAACGCAGGTCCTCACCGGACACGGTTGTTTCGGGAGGTTCCTGCACCGAATCGGGCGGGAGGAAACGCCCGGGTGTTTCCACTGCGAGGATCGTCCGGAGGACACGGTAGAACACACCGTAGAGGTCTGCCCCGCTTGGGCGGAGCACCGTCGTGTCCTTGTAGCGGCGATTGGCGGCGGCGATCTCTCGCGTCCGGCCCTGATTCAAGCCATGGTCCGGAGCGAGAGGGAATGGGAAGCCGTCACCACCTTCTGTGAAGCAGTCATGCTAGTGAAGGAGGTGGCGGGACGTGAGAGGGAAAGAACCTCACGCCCCAGCCGCTGCGGGAGACGCCCTGGGCGTCGGGGGTCACGTGGTGGCTCCCGGCCACCGTAGGCGCGGGCCTGTGGACGGCGAGTTATGGGCTAGCTCGCCGTCCGGCCGTCTTATGACGACAGGCCGTGTCGACGGCGCGTTCGTGTTCCACGCGCGCCTCAAAGAGATGTCAGCAACCGAGTAGGGGTCCGCATGGGCCGATGCCTGCCAGAGCTGCAGGACTGTTCGAAAGAGACACCGTGGCCCTGGAACACAAAGGGCAAAGAAGGAACATGGATGGTTTTTAGTCAGTACAAGTCTGACACTCCCTTCCGCTCCGCCCAGAGTGGGGGGGGGTCATTTGATGATTTCCCACCCAAAAAAACAAAAAAAAAAGGGTCCGTTAAAAACCTGTATAGAGACAAAAGTTCATTATTAAGACAGCAGTATTCTCGGAAACTGCTGCTGAAATTGAAATAATTGCTTAATTCAGCCTTCAGTGTCGGGTAATTATTATAAATGTATTGGAAGCTCTGCTTTTGTTGTTTAACTGGATTTTACTTATTGGCAGATTACAGGAAGTAAACGTGGTTATTAACAGTTAATATTGTGGGCGGAGCGGAAGGGAGTGTCAGACTTGTACTGACTAAAACCCATCCATGTTCCTTCTTTGCCCTTTGTGTTCCAGGGCCACGGTATCTCTTTCGGACAGTCCCGCAGCCCTGGCAGGCATCGGCCCTTGCGGACCCCTACTTATTTGCTGACATCTCTTTGAGGCGCACGTGGAACACGAACGCGCCGTCGACACGGCCTGTCGTCATAAGATGGCCGGACGGCGAGCTGGCCCATAACTCGCCGTCCACAGGCCCGCGCCTACGGTGGCCGGGAGCCACCACGTGACCCCCGACGCCCAGGGCGTCTCCCGCGGCGACTGGGACGTGAGGTTCTTTCCCTCTCACGTCCCGCCACCTCCTTCACTAGCATGACTGCTTCGCAGAAGGAGGTGACGGCTTCCCATTCCCTCTCGCTCCGGACCATGGCTTGAACCAAGGCCGGACGCGAGAGATCGCCGCCGCCAATCGCCGCGACGAGGACACGGCGGTGCTCCGCCCAAGCGGGGCAAACCTCCACGGTGTGCTCCACCGTGTCCTCCGGACGATCCTCGCAGTGGAAACACCCAGGCGTTTCCTCCCGCCCGATTCGGTGCAGGAACCTCCCGAAACAACCATGTCCGGTGAGGACCTACGTCAGGCGGTAGGTGAGGGCGCCGTGGAGCCTCTCTAGCCACTCCTCAAAGAGGGGACTTATCGCCACTACGGTGGCGTGCCCTGCTCGAGGTTGCGACAGTCGCTCTCTCCATGTCGCCATAAGATCACGCCGGAGGTCTGTCCGCTGAGCGGCAATTTGCCGCGGCAGCGGAGTTTCCCCCCGACGTAGTGCCTCCGCGCGCCATTCGTGCAGGCATGCGAGGACTATCGCCTCCAGATCCCATGGCGGCAATCCGGCAAGGAGGCTAGCCGCTTCGCCGGAGATCGTGCGGTACCCCGGATTAGACTTATGGCTATTACCTTTTGGGTCGCGTTCAGGTAGTGGGCGGCTTGCCGCCTCAAAGAACGCGCCCACACCGGGGCCTCGTAAAGGGCCATGGACCGCACGACCCCTGCGTAGAGCCTCCGGCAGGAGGCGTTTGGACCCCTCAGGTTGGGCAAGAGCCGCTTGAAGGCAGCCCCTGTCCGTTCCAGTTTGGGAGCCAAACGTCGGAAGTGCTCCACGAAGTTCCACCGGCTGTCGAGGACGAGTCCTAGGTACTTCAACGTCGACCCGACGCCGATGGAAACCCCTCCTGCCGTCAGTAGGGATCCAGAAGGTGGCGTTTTCCGAGGCCCATGAAAACACATGGCCTCGGACTTGTGCAATGCCACCTCGAGACCCAATTGCCGGATCCTCTCCACGACTATCGCAACCCCGCGTGTCATGTTTTCGGCCGCCGCCTCGTGCGACCTCCCTTGTGCCAGTACCAGCGTGTCGTCAGCGTAGCAAACTACGCTGACGCCGGTAGGGAGGTCGGCGCGCAGCACCCAGTCGTAACCGATGTTCCACAAGGCCGGCCCCAGAACCGATCCCTGTGGAACACCGCACGACATTGTAACGGACCCTTCACGAAGCCGTCAACCAAGCATGTTGGACATCAAACTAAATAACATTACGCAAAAATTATTGCGGGGAAACGACTTTTTTTTTTGGTGTGAAAAATTACGTTTTACAACACTCTCAAAACATTGTGCTGATGGAGGGATTTGTGAGTACGGTTTTTAAAGTAAAAATATTACATTGAAAACTTGTATTAAAAAAAAGTTGGATCTTTGACCCTCAATATCTCCGTAACTATAAGGTTCCCAGCTATGGTCTAGCAAGAACAAAAAAAAAAATCACAATGACGGGGTAACAAGAGCCTTTAGGCTTCGTTAAGGGTCTTGTTGCACCCCTTATTAGATACTAGCGACACGCTCGGCTTCGCACGGGTGCAATATATACATATAAACCTTCCCCTTGAATTACTCTATCTATTAAAAAAACCGCATCAAAATCCGTTAAGTAGTTTTAAAGATCTAAGTATACATAGGGACAGACAGCGGGAAGCGACTTTGTTTTATACTATGCAGTGATAGGAATCCTGCAATTGTTTTACGATTTTGTAGTAAACTGCTGAAAAATGTTATTGGTAAAATCTTATTATAGTGTTAATGAATATTTGTGTGACAAACTCTAAATAATGTTTATTACTTAAGTTTGAATTAAATTGCGTATTTCACAATGATTAATTAATGACATTTTAGCATAATAGATTAACTTTGACATTATTACTTTGACATTATTTACTTTGACTTTAATTGACAAATTTAATAGACATGTAATTTTGAACTTTAATGTATTTAAATTTTTAATTTAGGGACTAACCACGTTCTGAACTAAATGTTGCATGCCTAGTGCAGAATATGGTGACACTAACAACTTTCCTGTTCTTCAAAAACCCACCTGTTTAACTACCCATATTTGCAATAAATGAATTTGAATTTGAATTTGAACATAGGTCGTAATAAATAAAGAAAGAAAAACGTCTTCCGTCAAACAATTACCTGCGCTGACTTTAAAGTCGATTTAAATTAACATTCGATTTAAATTTGCACTCGAGTTAGTGGCTGAAGAGTTGATCAATGGTGGTAGGGTAGCTAGTGAAGTCAATTGGAGTTGAGGAAATCGGTGGATAATCTCATCGTCGTCTTCTAATTGATATTCTATGAATGATTACAATCTCCATTTTTAGTGGCCGAAGTTCGAAGCACTTCAGCCTTAACTTCAGAGACTGCTGTGTATACTACAACAAATATAATCTTTTATTTCTTATTCAGGCAAAATAAATGAGCCAATATACTTTTAAATAACACCCTAATGTTTCCAAAGCCACTAATCCTCTCGACAACTAGGTATTAATCAAAACAATAGAATCAAATCCTTATCATAGTTTTAATTGAAGATCCTTGATAAGCCACTCGTATCACTCAGTAGTTTGCCAATTTATGGCTTCGAACAATGTTCAAGAGGGACCTATAAACAATAATCCCCGTAGAGTCGGACAACTATAACAAGCTGGTCTGTGGTAGGGGGTGGTGCAAGTGATAAGTAACAGCGACATTTGTAGTTAGATGATTTTAATTTTCTTCTTCATCTTTTACCTTACCAAGTTTCTTGGGCCCAGTGGCCACGTTAATTGCGTTTTGATTGTCGAATTCTCGAATATTACCTAGACGCAAGGCAACACAGGCAAGCTATCAGTAGCGAAAGGTCAATGTTTGTAAGAGGTAAGCCGGAGTACATATCTTTAATGTGATTATATTATTTGTCTATAGAATACTGACTGTGCCATTTTTCAATGGGAAGCCGTGGGAATCGAGTTCTTAAAAACCTTCGCCACTGCAAGCTATTAAGGCCACCTGTATGTGATTTAGACCACCACTGTGGAAATTACTTCCAGATAAAAGTAAAATAAGATTCTAAACGTGTTCATTGATCTAACGCTAAGAGGAAAATTACGGCCTCCTTCGTGTACCTGTGATGTCCAGCTGTTAGGAATGTGTAACGCCAACTCAAGATACGACGATCATCAAATCGACGGATACGCATGATAATAATTATAATGGCAATCACCGTCTCATTAACAGACGAGGTTGTGGACATGGACGTGGACTCAGCAGTCATTGAACCGATAGTTGTTACGGTTAATGGCAACGCAAAGACGGTTGACGGCGCGGTTGGCGCAGTGGTTGAGCGACTGACTGCTGCGCTACGTGTCGCGGGTTCGATTCCCGCACGGAACAAATATTTGTATGGCCTACAGACAGTTGTTCCGGGTCTGGCTGTTTGTGTATGTGTGTTTAAATGTTTGTAAACGCACCCACGATACAGGAGAAATTCCTAGTGTGGGGCAACGTTTTTAAAAAAAGAGGCTCGGCCAATACCTTAGAAGGCTCTCATGGCGCCGCTGGGTCAAGGCATTGATTCAGAAGCAGTGCTCCTGGACACTGTACGTATAGTGAGGAGGTTCCACTCTCTGGAGCCCTGACCACCGGCAGCCTGGACCTTGTTCCTGATACCAATGGGGTATATTTTATTTTTGTGATATATCAATTTATACAGGAATATTTGAAAATGTCAAAAATGTTTTAAGCTTTCACGGTTTAAAACTAAACTTATACTGTCACTTACGGGATATCTTCCGCCATAGTTCATAATTTAGAGCTCCCGAAATTTCGAAATCACGAAAAAAAACTGAAATCAAACCATGGCGGTCCAACCGACCGAAATCATGAAAGATTAAAATTATGAACAATCACGGAAGATATCCCGTAAATGACAGTATAAGTTTTGTAAAAGATGTGTTATAAAAATGGAAAAAGGATAATAATATTAATACATAAGCTTGTGATCTTTCAAAGTATCTTTTCATCAGATAGACCAAGTTCGGTAACATTAATTGGCAAGAGAACTGTGTTTTCCTGTTTTTCTTACATTTCTATGTTCTTTTTTCTAGTGTTTCATGTTCACAAACAATACGTGATGGGTTTAGACAAATCACAACTACTATTTTACTATTTAAGAGCGTTAACGTCTTTCGGCATTTCATACAAACTTTCAAGTGATTTTTTTTCGAAATGACTGAACCGATTTTAATGAAACTTCGTACGAATAAGCAGGATACATAAGTCTAAGATTTGACAGAGAACTTTTCGAAATGTCTTTTTAAAAAAAAAGACAATTGGAAATTTCTAAATCGGTCTAATTTAGCTGTAACACTATCTTTCGAAAAGTTCTCTTTCAAATCTTTAGACTTATGTATCCTGCTTTTGTGTACGAAGTTTCATTAAAATCGGTTAAGTCATTTCGAAACAAAATCACTTGTAAGTTTCTGTGAAATGCCGTAAGACGTTAACGCTCTTAACTATATTTTAAAGTAAAAAATGTGATAAAACATACAGTCACTACCATGCCACAGACAAGAGAGAGAAAAAAGAAAAAAAACAGTCAGAGAGTGTGCTAGTGTTGCAAGGCGCAAAGTTCAAAATTACTTTTAACAATAAGCTTTAACTTTGGACCTCTGGAAACAATAAACCAAGTCTGAAGAGATTCCAATAGTAGTTGTTGGTACGTTTTACAGTGCCAACTACCTGAGACAAGTCGACATAGGAATAATTGAATTGTCATGCGTGTGAGTATATCTATATGATGTAGGTCGGTTACACGTGGATGTTTCTCGAAACACACTGTTGTGTTTCAATAGAATTCTCGTCCTATTGTTTGACGAAGTTACCTTTGTCGTATGTTATACAATTAAATTGAAAGAATTTCTATGTGAGATTTTTCCTACTTTCATAAGGTTTTTCTTTTATGTTTTGGATTTTTCTTACATTTGTTACCGTCTTTCCTTAAACAAAGATCAGGTATTAGCGTGCTAACATAAGTATTTCTCTATTATAGCATAAAGAGATAATATGTATCATCTTTCTTTTTGTAATAATAATACCATTTACACGCGTCTAGTCGGAAATTATCCAACGGAAAGATACTAATATAAACATAACATCACGCTTGTTATCCTGTTCCTAATAGTACACCCACATTTCGCCAGTTATGTTTAAGTCCCATGTAATAGGGGCGAGCCTTTTGACATTAACAGGGCATAAATCCAGACTCCGTGGCTTCTACTAACAATTTCCTGATGCGAAAATCCAATATTAATTTGCCCTACCTGGGAATCTAACCCAGGACCTCATGCTCGGCACTCGCGCTTGCGACCACTAGACCAGCGACGCATGAAAGATACTACTGGAATTAAATTATCTTACGTCCAGTCCAAGCAACTCATGGTTTGTCCTTATGGTTTCATCTAAATCCTTTCAGCATTAGATATAAAGGTAGAAAGATCGATAGATAGACAGACTATACAACATTATTTTTAGTATATGCGAAACCTGACTATAGTTTCTTCAGAATAAGTAACTGAATCGATTCCAATAATTTTTAAACCATGTTATATTTTGTCCCAAAAAAAATTAAAAAAGATACAAGTTGGACACCCAGCGACACTAAGTACCTATCGCAATCATTTAGGTACCTACTGCCAAATTATTATTATCAATGAGCTCAAGACGACGCTGGAGGCGCGCGGGCGGCACCGCCGCGTGGTGACCACGTTTTTGTGCAGACAACCAGGTAACAGAACAAGCCTATAACTTTGTGATTTTTCATGATACAGATTTGAAATTTTGTACATAGATACTTTACATAAAAATACTAGACACGTGTTTCAGGTTTCGCATATACTAAAACTAATGTATTCAACATTCTACTCGTAATATCACTATAGAAAGGTGATCTATTGAATCGTCACAAGAAATGCTAACCGTACACACCCCAAAAACCTCAAATTTTGAGAAAACATTCAACCTCCATTTGCACAGATGAAAAAGGGAAATCGGGCCGCATAAATGATGCGGTTTATCTACCTGTACCCAGCTTCTATAGACCCGTCGAGAGAGTATTAGAAAAGAATCACTCGGAACAATTTAGAGGATTGCTCTTTAATCGATGCAGCTAAATGGTTATCGTATCGCGTACGACCAATCCCAGTGAATGGACCGATTGATACACGATCTCTTTTCGGATCTGACAAATAGAGAAATATTCCGTGGTTCCTTCTAATTCCCGAATGTTTGTCTCTGCCAAAATGTGATAGTGTTCCCGTCTTTCACGGAACCGTCTGTGTTTCGTCACACTTCAACTAAAAATGGGAGGTTTTTGAGATATAGGCATACCGTATCGTTTTGACAAAGACAGTCGTAGTTTGTGCTTTAGCAGTGCGGTTACAAGATTGGGATAAATCTTTATGCTTGATAATATTCTGCGGGCTGGTGGTCTCTCGGTGGGGCTCGTGGCTAAATAATAACATCCGCTTGGGTCGATCTTTAGGTTAAGCCGTGCTTGCCTAGGTTACTCTGTGGATGGGTGACCCATTACATACCGAGTTTCCTCCGTGCCTCGGAAAGCACGTTAAGCCGTTGGTCCCGGGTGTCATTCGTAGATATTTGACAGTGGTTAGGTAGTCAGTGGCTCAAAAAGTCTTTACTAATTGGGTTGTGGAGGTCAGATAGGCAGTTGCTCCATGTAAAATACTGGTATTCAGCTGCATCCGGTTAGACTGGAAGCCGACCCCAACATAGTTAGGAAAAGGCTAGGCAGATGATGATCCTGCGGGCTGGTGTTTGGAACTTAACATAAGTGGCAGCTCTATAGCGGCTGTTAATTAAAATATGAAAACAGTAAGTCAAAAACACACGAGGAAAATATTTTCTACACTCTCAAAATAGTAACAAATTAAGTTCTTTTATTAGTGTACAATTATTCAAGTAAAAATAATAACACGAATTTGAATAGTTCACACAAACGGAGAGTTAGTTGAGTCTGATATCAGGATGGCTGGTCCATCCTGATATCAGAATGGCTGGTCATTTTGAAGTCTCTTTATTTTGTTTCCCAATTAGGTAGCAATTAATTGACTATAGGTAGTACAAGGTAGCAAATAGGTAGCAATTTTTGGTCACCAGCCTGACGCGAGCCGATACAGGCAACCAGCCATACTGACGCTCACCTTTTATTAAGCTTTAGAGCTTTCTACAGGAAAAATGCAGGTTCATTTCCAAGGAAGACGCACTGAAGCGCCTGATATTACATTCATAATAATATTTATTTATAATCTTTTTCATAACACCGCGTATCTAGGTAACGTGGAGTATTTGCGGGAATATTACAGTATTTTTAGTTTCTTTACGACTTTAGCCAACTAATGCACAACGTGTAGGTACGGTCGTTAGTACTATTATACGGTTGTTATTGTATCAGCGCTGTGTTGTAGGCCCCCCCATAGCACAGCATCATGCTAAGTGGTAACCTGCTTGTCGCAGTCACGGCGTGCAAGCTGTTAACTTTCTTCTTTTTTTGTTCCGTCCTGTTGAATTTATAGTTTATTGTTTATTTTTTGTAATTTTGTATGATGCATGTCATGTCTCTGCGACAAATAAATATTTTTTCTTTCTTTCTTTCTTCTATTATTTATTCTGTGGTACACGGCTTGATGGAATCTACCCTAACTGCGTTCGCGATTTATTACATGTGCCTGAACAAATAGGCTTACTCCCTCTTAGATGGGACTTATAAATGGCGAAATGTGGGTCTTCTATTAGGTACACCTCTGCCTAACCCTCGGGGATTACAGGCGAGGTGATAATTTGTTCAGGCATAAAAAAACATCGTAACATAAAATGTTACGATGTTATGTTATGCCTAAACAAATATATTGTGTTTTTGGAAATGCAACTTCTAAACGGAACGAACAAGTTCTAATTCCAATTTTTAAAATGTGCATTCGTAAATGGATGTTTTTTACCCAATCACGTCAGAACGGCTGAATCGATCTGGATGAAATTTGATACAGAGATAGATTATAGTCTGGAATAGGACAGGCTACTTTTTATACCGTGGAATAGCAATGGACAGGCTACTTTTTATACGACTTTTGTTAATTTTTATTGTAATTTCATTGTGTTTATTCTGTCTACTAAAAATGTTTTGTTTATTCTTTTTCTAACGTCTACCATATTGTTTGCTACCTAATTTAATTCCCATTTCTTTTTCTTTTTTATTCTGATTTTGATTTTATGTAGTTTTACTTGATTTTTATGTTCAACCAATAACTTCTATGTGTAGCGTAAACTGTAAGTATAAGTTGGTTATAAATAAATAAATACCGGAAGTACGATCCCGTGGTCAATTCCCGAACTCCACGCGGGCGAAACTGCGTTCATAAGCTAGCTGACTATTAAACTGTAAAGTAAACCATTAACAATAATTACAACGCGTGAAACCTTCTCACAGTCAGTGGTTTTAATGGGAATTGTCTGCAATAAAGCCAATTTGTGGTTTGTCGGGACTGATTTTCAATCTGTCACGGTACTGTCAACCGGATTTCGTGGAAACTAGTGTTCTGTGACAAAATGTCTTTATCCACGGATCGGTGTTGACGTGTTACTCCGTCCGTTTGACATAAACTTGGCAGCCGTGTCGCTGATCGGTTTTAGTACTAGTGCGATGTTCCACACCAGCACGGTAGTTATAATGGACTTATGTTTTATGACATGACGGTTCTGTGGGAAATTATTTAGAGTTGTCTGTTATTGTGCGTGGAGGAGCTTGTGGCTGAATAATAACAGTCGCACGGGTCAATCTTCAAGGTTAAGCCGCGCTGGCCAAGGTAGGACCGTGGATGGGTGACCAGGTACGACGTGGTTAGACACGCACGTTATCACTTACGAAAGCGCGTTAAGCCGTTGGTTCCGGCTTTATTTTGTAGATCTTTCAGAATCGGCAGTTTTCGACAGATAGGCAGTCGCTCCATGTAAAACATCATTAGATGATGATGTTATTGTGCGTGTCAGTTTGTTTGTTTGCTAAATTACAGATTGCATTTAAACAAATTAAATTATATTTTGTCATGACGATCATATTTCTTCCATTACTCTAATCGTGTAACAATAAAAACAAATACATTGGACTCACTTTCATATTAAAAATTCTCATTAATTAACACACATTTCATTTATGACATGTTGATGTTGAGGATACGGCGAATGATCAAACAAATCAATTAATTTAGGTAAACGATAGCCGAATTACTGTTTTTTTTTTAAATTACTTCATTTGATTGCCATTTAGTTCGATGTTGCTGTCACTTTTAACCATTAAGTGATATTGCACTTCATTTTTTTTTTTAATTTTGTTTAATGATAGTCGATTAACTATTTTATATAAATTGTTGTATATACGGGGTGTAAACGGACTTTTCACAAAGCCGTCAACCAATCATTATGTACATCAAACTAAGTAACGCAAAAATTATTGCTGGGAAACAACTTTTTTTTTTTGGGTAAAAAATTACGTTTTACGGTAGGACTCAATGTAACGCAATCAAACTGATGGATGGATTGAATAGTAATTCAATTCATCCATCAGCAGGGTCGTGGAGGTGTTTAAAGTAAAATTCTGACGTTAAAAACATGTAGTTAAAAAAAACTTGTGAAAAAGTTGGAGCTTTGACCCCCAATATCTCCGTAACTAGAAAGTTCCCAGGTTCCTTTTGGTTTCGTAAGGGTCGTGTACACCCTTTTTTTTTTTTTTTTTTTTCTCGGATGGGAAATCATCAAATGACCCCCCACTCTGGGCGGAGCGGAAGGGAGTGTCAGAGTTGTACTGACTAAAACCCATCCATGTTCCTTCTTTGCCCTTTGTGTTCCAGGGCCACGGTATCTCTTTCGATCAGTCCCGCAGCCCTGGCAGGCATCGGCCCTTGCGGGTCCTACGTCGTGTACACCCTTTAGAAACAATTAAGGTTATCAAAACTGTTACAGTGTTCCTAATTACATCTGTAATAATATTATAATGAGATACAGTTAGTATGTTTGTAAGTTTAGATGTAGTGGATAATCTTTGGTACTGATCTGATTCAAAAAATTACGGGGTGGAAGAGAAACCGACGCGACGCGAAACGGTTACCACGTATTCAGAGATTTTTCATCGGTTATTAAAAAAAAACAGCTGTTCCATACATTTTGACCGTGTAGGTATTACACCTTTGTAGGAAACAGCTGTTTTTTTTTAAATAATCGAAATGAAAAATTTCTATGTGTCCACAATGATGTACTGAATACGTGGTAACCGTTTTCGCGTCGGTGTCCCTTCCACCCTGTATTTTACTAACGGGAAGCAACATTATTCCCGAGTCTCCAAACTATATTTTAAACGTTCCCGTGGGATAACTATTGACCTTAACGCGCGCTAAGCCGCGGGAAAAACTAGTTTAGTATCTGTAATGATAGTCAATTTACTATTCATTGTTTTAATAACTCCATTTCAATACCATCTACTTTGTCAAAACTGTCACCTTCTAAGTGGCAGTGTATTTGATAAACATCGTAACTTAATGGTCTAACTTAGGGCACAAATTCAATACATTTCACTTAGTAATGACCTCGTGACCTCTCCGTAATTGACCTGTTGCTGCCTTAGGGCACAAAATACGTAGTACAGAAGGCTCGATACAGTAAGTGAAAACTCACGAACACTTAGACACGCCTCACTCACGGCGAGTGCAAGCGCACTCGCGACCGGCATTTGTTTGAGAATCGCACGCACACATAGACACGCTTCACGTACAGTAGGGGCAAGTGCACTCGTGACAATCATTTATTTGTGAACTCTACGCACACATAGACACGCTTCACGTACAGCTAGTGCAAGCGCACCCGCGACTCCGTTTGACATTATTGTTAAGTTTTTGCTACTTTGTCTGACATTTTTTTGATTTTTTGTAATTCTAATGATTTGATATCTAAATTTATTCGGTATCAATACAATTTCTCTTTGATTTTAGAATTGAATATTATTTGCATGCCCATGTGACAGTAGACTATGGATGACTTTATTTTATAAGAAAACATTTACTAATAAAGCATGTTTGCAAAGAAATAAATGACTTGATTTGACTGTCATTTGTTTGAAATCGCTGTACGTAAAGGGCGTATGCGTGCGCCTGTTTTCGCTCGTTGTGTAAAACTGACCTTTTGTATCTATCTATCTGTTTGAAGCCCTACGCAACAAGCAGACTGAACGAAATATACCTATTTATTAATAAATGTATGTTATGTTATTAAATTCCCGGGTGTTTGTGAGTCCCTTTCTGAGAAAATGTAATGAAATAAATCATGTTTTCGTGTTTATATAAATGATACTATTTCTAAGCTTATTTTCTAGAAGAATGTTTGTTTTATGTCTTCGTACTGTTTGACCTTCTGCTTCTTAAGAAAACAAAGTAAATTACCTTCTGATGTACGACAAGGGTAAATTCTTGATCAGAAATCAGACTTACCTGAAAACAAAGAAATAACAACATTAATTATATTATATTTTTTACCTCCCAAACTTACTAATATATTTAAAACGGTTTTGTATAAACCACTTTAGATGATCATACAATACCATTCAATAATAAGAATTATATATCAATATCAATAATATCAACTTCTCTATAGAAACAAGACGAAAACAAAAAAAAAATGCAAACACACATTCATCATTTTTTCACGAACTCCGATTTGCTAATATCAATATTATTTTACTTAAAAATGTAATCAATCAAAGCCATAAATCCAGGCATCAAACACAAAGTCAGCCAAAACTGAATAAAAGAGTCTACCTTACAAAATCTCACGCCAGCAAAACTAAAAGATTCGAGATTCTCTCAACCAGAGAAAATCATAGGTGAGATATAAAAGAGTATTGAAGATCAAATTTCATGCTTCGCTATCTAGGATTAGATTTCTGAGGAGCCTTTGTCACAGAAGAGATAGGTAAAGAAGATGCGCTACATATAACGAGTGAAAACGCACGCACGGCTACAATATGCACGGACAGGGAGTGTAAGTGGACTCGCGACGAATATTTTGCAGCACCTGCAAGAGCAAGAGCATCATGACAGACAATAATTAATTAAATATATAAGGTCTAACTATTCATACACGAAATATTTTCAGGGAATCATCTAACGGCTATAACAAAGCCATTTCAAGGATTTTTTTTTTTTATCAGAGTATATTTTTTTTATAAAAAATAAATAATTTAAAATTACTTGACCCACAAAATAAATAGTGGCTCCTTATTTTTAAGCATCCATTACGCTAGATTACTAGGTCGTATTAACCTACTATCATTGTTAAAATATGGGAGTAAAGGTTTTATGCAAAAAGTCTCAAAAAAATTTTGAATTATAATAATTTCGTAAAAAAAAACACTCAGATATTTTTTTTTTTATTTGCTATGGCGACTTTACGACTTATAGAAGTTACTCTTAAAATATTTCGTGTATTGGAAAAGATAGACCTTATAAACGCACAAAATACAATACGCGTGAAATAGTAAATATTAACGCACAGTCTAAACCACAAGCATAAAATGCATCGAAAATGAGCACTAAGGAAGGATTTTTGAAAATTCATTCCTTGTAGCTTTCACATCATTTTACCCATAATATTCACTTAATGCCGATGGAAAATCCATAGGACGGAAATTTCATAGAATTCTACAGTAGCTTGTTTTCTTGATAATATTTTCTTCATATTTTAGAAAGGATAAACCAACTAAATAATTCTCTTACACAAAAAGATTTCAGAAGACGCTTGTTTGTCGTCTTTACATTCAAGATCACCGTACTTAATTGTCTCGCTCCATGTATGGAGCTGATCTTCTGTACTATATTATTCTGTGGTTCAGTTGGAACTGAGTGGAACAAACTTTACTGTGGTACAATGTTGTAGCATCTATTCTATTGTTACTGCGAATGGTAATCTTATGCGGTGTCGTGATTCTACTGGAAATATCTTATTTGTAGTTTGCTTGTGAATTTTTAACTTTTCACTTCATTTCATAGTATTTTGTGTATAAGTGTTGAATTTTTGAGGTTTAGTCTATTTTATATTCAAGTATTTTCTTTACTTTCATGTGTAAATTCAAGTGTCTCAAAGTATAAATAGGCTTTGTGGCCCATTTAAACATGTAATATTAATCGTAATGGCATTGTAATATTGGGTTATTTAATGCCAAAATAGAACCTAGATTTTCTTATGAAACCGATAGTTTTTTATGGGAAAGACACTCTTACTGGAGAATTACCTAGAATACAATGTGAATCAGAGTAAATAAAAATACAGACTCATTTTAAAGAACTTTTTTGAATAAAACTGTATCCATTCTACACCGTTTACAATTGCAATAGAGCTTTAGCTCTATTGCAATTTTAACCAGTAGTTAGAGTTCCACTGGGGTTGTTAAAGAATGCAGTTTCAAAATGGCCGACTGTGGAACCCAATATATTTCTATTATTATAATACAGCAATGAGATCTCCTCAGAGTGTTCCTACCATATTTTAGATTATCTTGGGAGTGTTTAGTTTTATTTTAATTTAAATAATAAAATATCTTTCATAATAGTTAATATTTTTGTCAGAAAATTTTAAGAAGCGAGTTTTTTGTTCTTTTAATAAAATGTTCGCTGCTCTAATTTGGCTGAACAATCGTACACAAATTCCCTACAGAAAAGACAGAGTAATCTTTCTTTTTCTTTTGAGTGAGAAAAATATGTTGGTTCTGCAACTGTTTAAAGGTGGGAAACTTGGAAAAGGATGGACCAAAGAAAATATGGATGGATTGTGTGAAATGAAATGAAATTTATTTGCTGGAATTGTAGTACATTATAGATGGTCGAGTTTTATTACAGATACTCACACAATTCGCTAAAACTAGTAAGCAAAATTTAAGAATAAATTGACACAATAAGTGAATCTAAAATAATTATTGGTATGTTATAATAATAAGAATGTCGAAATATTTATAAATTTAGAAGATTTGTATAAAAATAAATAAAGGAAAGAATGTCGATAATTTTTCAATAAATTAATAATAAGTCAGTCAAAGTTTTTTATTTGTTAAACATAGGTGTCAAAGATGTAAATAAATATAAAGAGATCGCTATGCTTTGGCGACAACGGCGTACAAATATTAAAAGTTTTTTTTTTTTTAAAGGTGGTAGTAGATATCTACCATACATTATTTCTTAATAATATTCTTATTTCTAGGTAAGTTCCTAGGTATTTAATTTATTATATTATAAAATAGGAAAATGTCAACATGAATCTTTAAGGTTGAGATACTCATTCACAAAATAAACTAATGAAAAATATGTAAGGAAAAGCAGGAAATGATCGAGTTATGATTGAAAGGGGAGAATGAAAGAAAAATACGAATTGCGCTGACCCCAAGCAATAGGGACAAGGGCAGAAAGTTGATGAAGTTGGATTGTATGAATGAAAACACTATAATGGGTGTAAAGATACCCTGAACGAAGCCGAAAGTTACTCGTTTTCTCCGTCATTGCGAGCATTTTTTGTTCTAGACCATGCTTGGGAACCTTCTAGATATGAAGACATTGGGGATCAAAGTTCCAACTCTTTAATGTTATCGACATTTTATCCTCCACGACCCTATCAAATGCACTATTAAATGCATCCATCAACAGTGTTTTTAGTGCGTTACATTGAGTCCTACCGTAAAACTTGATTTTTTCCCCCAAAAATAGTCGTTTCCCAGCAATCATTTTTGAATAGTTATTTTGATGTACAGAAAGCTTGGTTGCCGGCTTCGGGTGAAGGGTCCGTTTACACCTTGTATAAAGCTTTATAAATTAAGCTTGTCAAGCCAAAAGACATTGCAAAAGAGATCACTCTGAAGCGGAACCGGGGTTCGTCTCAGTTTATAATCCAGTGAGCTTGATTAACCACTGGACTTTAGAATGGTTTAATTAGGTTTAAGGTTGATTAATAATTTTAAGGGATTTCATTATTTGTGTTTGGTTCAGGATTAACAACGCTTACAGAGAGAGCAGCGGTGGCCCAGTGCGGGCGGTTCCGATTTACGAATAGTAAGTCGTGGGTTCGAACCCAGGCAGGCTCATTACTTTCTGTAATTTATTTTATCACCATTGCTCTCAAAAACGGTGAAGGAAAACATCGTAAGGAAACCGGCATGTCCTAGAACCAAAAATTCGAAGACATGTGACATCTACCAACCCGCACTGGGCCCGCATGGTGGATTATTAGCCCATTCTTCTCATAAAGAGGAGGCCGTGTGTCCTCAGTGGGAACATTATAGGCTGATTATGCAAGCTTACAGAAGAGTGAATTATTTCAAGAAAAGCAAAAGCATTAATTTAATGTACCTAACTCAAAAAAAAACATATAATAGCTGGATTTCCAGGTATATTCAAAGTTTTAAGTTCAAAGCAAATTTTCAGCTGCCAGACTATAACCGTAACGTCGAGGGAACCTAGGTAAGTATTTACCTTCCTAAAACTACCTACTTAAACAAAACTAGCTATTTTAGACTGTAGTACTTAAATAGGCAGTACTCTCGACCCTCCAGAACTTCTAGTTTATGTGCGTACCTAAGTCAAGCAAGCAAAAAACATTGTCGTCCTAAAACAAACACAATGTTGACTTTGCTTCACAAAGTCCAGGCGTACCCATACGTACTTACATCAGGGAGTGGCTATAAAAAAGCTGAAGGGCGAACTCAGTCCAAAAGTACCTTCAGTTTACATAACATCACGCCTGTAATCCCCGAAGGGTTAGGCAGAGGTGTACCTAACAGTACAGTCACGAGCATCAACATGTATACACTTACCTAAATTCAAGTGCGATTCTCTCGTGTCATAACGATTGCAACTTTAAATTAAGACCGATTTTCGGTTCCAAGACTATGATACTATGTCTATTTATTTATTTATTTATTTATTTGCGTTCTACAAGGTAAAAACATGGTGTTTTACAAAAGGCTTAGAGCTAAGAGCCGTTGTAGACCCCGTCGGGGCACAGCAAAATTTTGTGTAATTTGTACAATCTTAAACTTAAAATTAAAATATACTTGAAACCAAACAATCACATTCGCGATGAAAAAAAAAATATATATAATAATAATAATCAATCAAAATTCAATCAAAAAAGACAAAATACTTAAAAGTTAAAATGTCAGTCGTACAAAGCTAAAAATTTAAATAAAATTATACATGAAAACTTAATAATTGCATATAATCCACAAAACACAATAATAACATAAAATTAACAAACAACTAAAACATATAATTCTTATTACATATAATTCTTATAATTCTTCTATGTCGGTAACAACATGAAATTACAGTCAGTTCCATACAAGAGAAACTCTTTTAAAAGTTGCTTAATGAATACATACATACATGCTCGTGACTGTACACCCATATTTCGCCAGTCATGTTTTAAGTCCCATGTTATAGGGGGCTAGCATATTTAAAAAAAATCAAACAAAATATTAAAAAAAATATTAAAAATTAAACAAAACTATCAACCGGGAACAAATCCAGGCTCCGTGGCTGCTACTGAGAAATTCCTGATGGAACAACCCGATAACATTTTGCCCGACCTGGGAATCGAACCCAGGACCTCATGGACCACCCACCACTCGGCCAATGAGGCATTACCTCCAGTTTACTCAGAATTAAAACAATACAAAGGCAGGAACTAAAAGATTATTTTTTTAAAATATTCATATAAAACGAAGATGGCCGCTCTAATTAGCTAATGGGTTCCGTTGATAAATTGTGCGAAATGATAAATGGCGCTGTTTCAAATTACTCGACGAAGCTGCTCTCTTAAATGTGTCGTTGACATTTTATGCTGTAATAAAAGTGTTGGTGTTTAGATCTCTGGACGATATCATTTTTATAAAATATATATTTTTATGCAGTTATGACTGCATAAAAATATTATAGATATTTCTTAAATCACAGATATTTCTTAAATCTTCTAAATTACCATTCATTCAAGTCAATTTAGAAGATTTCTCATTATATGTCCTTGTAATTTCAAAGAAAATTAATGCCTAAAACCACATGGCCCAAAAGAAAAATAATGCATTTCGCTAAATTCTGTTTTCTTATTAGTTTCAAAACAAATTCGCAGAATATTTACGTTCTCCTTTTTTCTAAAGATCAACAGACATCTATTTTAATCAGCCAATGAAGCCAATAGTGAAAATAGATCTCAATGGAACTCTCTCATCTATAAGAAAAATTTTCCTGACCTCATATTAAAGTACAGACAAAGCACATCAAGCTACCCGAAACTGTCAAATTTTCCCAATCAACCTTGAACCTAATGATTCAGCGATAAAGTTCAAAATCTATTAAAGAAATTTGACAGCTTGATGTGCTGGCGTCTGTACTGTCTATAAAATAAAGAAATCCTTTAGCTATATACATCTGGCGGTACCCTTTTCTATTACGTCACTCGATTCGTCCGTCTAGTGAGATTGGAAAAAACAAAAAAGTGAGATAGGATTGTTTAGAAGAAATTAAAGGTATTGTGTTGTTAATTGAATGTAGGTGTCATGGCAGCGGCAACAATGAGCTGTCCGGAGCACTGGGGGCTGGGTACTGGGCATATGAGGTAGGGTTGTAGTTCAAGTATTCATAGAATAAATATTCAACATTTTTTTTGTATATGCGAAACCTGAATATAGTTTGTTCAGAATAAGTAACTGAATCGATTGTAATAATTTTTTAACCATGTTATATATTTTGTCCATGTTTTTTTTTTTTGTTGTTTTGTTTTTTGTGTTTTTTGTGTGTTGTTTTTTGTGTTTTATTTTGTTTTTGTTTTTTGTTGTTTTGTAGTCGTTAGGCAGTCAGTGGCCCAAAAAGTCTGACAACCAGTCTTACCAGGGGTATCGTATTACCCAGTACTGACTGGGTTGTGGAGGTCAGATAGGCAGTCGCTCCATGTAAAATACTGGTATTCAGCTGCATCCGGTTAGACTGGAAGCCGACCCCAATATAGTTGGGAAAAGGCTAGGCAGATGATGATGAGATGATGTTATATTTTGTCCCAAAAATATTTTAAAAAGGCTACAATTTGGACACCGAGCGACACTAAGTACCTATCGCAATCATTTAGGTACCTACTGCCACATTATTATTATTAATGAGCTCAAGACGACGCCGGAGGCGCGCGCGTGGCGGTGCCAAGTTGTAACTACGTTTTTGTGCGGACAACCAGGTAACAGAACAAGCTTATAACTTTGTGATTTTTCATGACACAGTTTTGAAATTTTGTACATAGATTCTTTACCTAAAAATACTAGACACGTGTTTAAGGTTTCGCATATACTAAAACTAATGTTGTATAGTACCTGGGCGACCGAGCTCTGCTCGGGTGGAAATAGAGAAAACGAATTTTCCCAGATATGAGACCTGGTTTGATCGATTTTTCGCCCCCTTAAGCCTGCGTTTCGCGAGCGAGGATGCGTAGCGAAGGATGTGTGTAAAACTAACTAATAATATCGCTTCTTTTTCGGAGCTTGAGGTATTCTAGCTATGTGATTGGTTAGTTCCACACATATTAGTCACTACGCATCCTCGCTCATCTCTTGTGGAAACGCAGCTTAAATCCACACATTGCAACTTTCATCGAAATCGTTAGAGCCTTTTCCGAGAACGTGATTACAAATATTGCACATTTAATAGTATAGGAGTAAATAGATACAAGTTTTAGAGAATAATATTGTAAATCGGACTTTAAATGAAATTTAAGTTTTTTACATTGTGAGACTAGCAGCTGACATGCAGCTGTTTTCTGATTCCTTATTCTGATGCTGAGCTAATAATTGCTTAGAATAAAATATGAGCAGACCAAATGAGCAAATGAAAACAGCGTTTAATAATATAACAATATCAGTTAAGTTTTTCATAATTCTCTACATTCCTTAAGTCGTTAATTTTATTATTATTGAAACCACAACAAAATATCTAGTATTTTAGGTACAAACTAGTAAAGTAAAACTTACCAATCAATCACAATAAAATACAAAAATTCTAGTACTTTCCACACATTTTTACACTGTCATTTATTTAAAATTGGTCGTTCGGAACAGCAAACTTCTGATGTAAATATTTTTTTCTTTGATCAAAGGCACAAACAACGCTCGAAGTATACACATAACAAAAATTAAGTACCGAGAAAACAGACGATTTGTAACAAACTGTTTTTCAAAACAATCTGCACGGCTGCGGTCAGTTTGTCAGTAAAAAAAAAAAATGTAACAAAGAATACAGTTTAACAAAGAGGATTCAATTTTTATTAACGTTCAATATTATCGGTGTCATTGTTTTATGTTTCAATAAACATCAACAGGTAAAACACTTATAGATTTGTCACTTTCCTTGTCTAGTTAGCACCGTTTGTTATTAACCTAGGTTTTTTTGTATTAAAACTACAGCTACGAGGTCTTTATTTATTTATTTAGGATCCCCAACAAAAGATGTACACCAGTAGCGGAGGGTCAATTTTTGTAAGAAGTAAGCCGGAGACAAATGTTTAGTGTGATTATATTATTTGTATATAGAATACTGACTGTGCCATTTTTCAAAGGGAATCCAGTAGGAATCGAGTTGTATGGAACCTTCGCCACTGGCGTACACAGATCATGAGAAATAAATGACGAACGTGTTCTGTGAACGTCTATCTTTTTTTGGCATTACGAAAGCGAGCGAGATAGACATACGACTACCCGAATCGAAATCGAATCGAAGCATTTGTGAAAAGGGGGCCAGGTCTCAGACTACCTACTTGTCAAATTTCACAACAATCGGTTCAGTTGTTTAGTCGTGAATATATAATAGGGCCAGACAGTGTTACTTTTGAAAAATATATAGTCTTACCAAAATGATACCGTATTACCCAGTACTAACTGAGTTGCCGAGGTCAGATACGCAGTCGCTCCATGTAAAATACCCCAACAACAATCCCAACATATTTGGGAAAAGGCAGATGCTGTTGATTCGTATTCTCATTTATGTATTATTATTATGCACTAGACATTGTCTGTGTATATTTATCTTATTGCAAATGTACTGGATTGTATACCACATATTAAGGCAGGTTCAATAACAAACTCATAAAGTCATAAGTCAACGACCTTCCCTCACTAAGTCAACCCTGAAAAAGCCAAGGCAAAAAGGGCCGGAAAAATACTTAATCATGTGGACATGTAAACATAATTGTTGATAGCTCACCCAAAACCCTCCGTACAGCCGTGATCCCTACGCCGTAGGGGGGTGAGTAGTAAAGGGAACCCACCCTAAGTTACACCTGTTGATATTTGGCGGCCGTCCAAACCCAAAGAGCGAATATTTGGTCGGGCGTATACTTTGTACCGAAGTGACTACTTCCAAGAATTTATTAGACAGCTGGATACGTTAAAGATGTGTTATTGGCTCGTACATTGATGTTGATGCATTGGGAGCGGCGCTAAAATACTTTTCGCTTCACGTGTTCCATGCCAGACATTAATTTATTAATGTCTAACATTGTTACAATGTTGGAATTACAAATCTCTGAACTGGCGTTAGCGTTGAAATTTCAACAGTACGTTTTTATTTAGGCATTCGATTCGGTGTCGCTCAGTGTTTGTGTAAACGGGCATAAGACATAGTTGTACCAAGTTTCCACGAATCTTCCCACATTTTGTGAGCAGACGATAAAACTTGTTAGTTCTCTTTGTTTTAACGTCTTGTAGTAAATTTACGTTCTAATACAATAATTGTTAGTTATAGTTCGTTACGTGTGGGTAGCTCGTTATTTGATATTTTTACCTTTGTGCTTAATTTCATACGTTCGCTTTCATGGCAGCTCGGTAAATATAACTAGCTAGACTATTCAGTGAAACTAGCTAGACTTCATTGAAAATAAGCACTTTAGAGACCTTCTTCTTTTGCTGTAAACCTGTCATTCTCCTGCCAATCTGTTGAACAGGCAACATTATTAATGATACAATAACTGCATACGATATTTTAAAACGACTAAGGCCGCGTTCACACCAAATGCTCGCTGCCGACGGGCAAAACTGTTTTTTTTTTTGTCAAACATCCTTACCTAGAGGCCCTGCTAATTTAATTATGTTTTATTTACATCACAAACAAACCAAATTTTTAGTCCTAGTCCATAATTTTCGCTTGATAGAGTTGTGTTGAACCCTACAAAAGGACCGTACAAGTCAGTAAAAATCTTGTAGAAAGTGATGACGCGACAAAGGAAATCTCAAAGTACTAGGCGTTGGCCTATGCTGAATAATCATCCATAGGCCAAAAAATAACTTTGATATAATGACGCCGGCAAACCACAATGACGCCTGACAATTAGGAAATCATCGACACGACGAAGAAAAGGTGGGTATGACTAAAACTGTCAGAATCAACAATAACAGTTTCAACGATCGGCTACTCTGGCACTATTCCATTAACCAACAAACTTGGGACTCTAAATGCTCACAGTCGCTGACCCACTTCACGCTTCGGTGTAAATTCGGCCTAATATAGACTTTGCCGGTTTAAAAATAAGACAATCGAGCTGTCGAAGTGATGCATTCGCTCTACTTGCTCAAACGTATTTATTATTCAACAAGCATTGTGTCAGACGAAGCGTTTTTCAGTTTCTGTTCAGGTAGTGTTTTGCATAAACGTAATGTAAATAGATGGTGGAGTTTTAAAGCCGAGATTACTCATTCTCGTAAGTTTAACAAAGTATGCAAGTAGCTTGCATGAGTTTTGTGTATTCCTGGCTAAACGAGGCTTGGTAAGCGAATAAAAAGAATGTAAATTGACTGGTCTATGGTTAACGTATTATTAACACACCTTTTGTGATGGACTTTTACACTGTTGAAATAAGGTTGTAAATGACGCGTAGTGAAATAAAATACACATGGTGGATTATCTACGGATTTATGGATACTTATTAGTTTAGAATTTTAAGGAATTATTATTACATTATGGTGATGTAAATAAAATAAAATAGAGGAGCTCGTGGCTAAATAATAACAGCCGCTCGGGTCGATCTTTAGGTTAAGCTGTGCTTGCCTAGGTTGGTTTGTGGAAGGGTGACCGCCTCGGAAAGCACGTTAAGCCGTTGGTCCCGGCTGTCATTTGTAGATCTTTGACAGTCGTTACTGTAGTCAGTGGCCCAAAAAGTCTGACAACCAGTCTTACCAAGGGATATCGTATTACCCAGCACTAATGGGTTGTGGAGGTCAGAATGGCAGTCGCTCCATGTAAAATTCTGGTATTCAGCTGCATCAAGTTAGACTGGAAGCCGAACCTAATATAGTTGAGAAAAGCCTAGGCAGATGATGATGTGTAAATAAAATGTTTTGTTGTTGACGACGCATATTGACTTATATGTGAATTGCAGCTGTCTGAGAGTATGTTTAAAATCTGGCATTTATTTTCGACTTGTTTTTCAATTGGTGTATAAATTAAACTAAGATGAAATCAGAAGGAGATGGCGGGACGAACTCGAATGTTTTCGCAAGGCTTGGCGAATAACAGCACTGGTTTGGGATAAGTGGAAAAAAGGAAGAAAGGCCTTTGCTCTGCAGTGGAACACAAATGACTAATCAATACATAGTATAAAACAAAGTCGCTTCCCGCTGTCTGTCCCTATGTATGCTTAGATCTTTAAAACTACGCAACGGATTTTGATGTGGTTTTCAGTAATAGATAGAGTGATTCAAGAGGAAGGTTTATATATATATATATATATATTTATATATATATTGCACCCGTGCGAGGCCGGGGCAGGTCGCTAGATATCTTTACATAGTATAAAACAAAATCGCTCCCGCTGTCTGTACGCTTAGATCTTTGAAACTCCGCAACGGATTTTGATGCGGTTTTTAGCAATAGATAGAGTGATTCAAGAGGAAGGTTTATATGTATATGTGTATCTACATTGCACCCGTGCGAAGCCGGGGCGGGTCGCTAGTATGTAGTAATAAGATTAGATCAATAATATAAAGGAAAACATCGTAAGGAAAAGTGTGCCTTGAAATAAACACACAACAAGTTAGTTTCTAAATCGTGACTTTATGTTTAAATGCACATTATTCATATACTCTCCTGCATCTAGGCCATATGAAAACAATAGCTCGTCCTTCCATATCTACTATATATTGTTTCTAGAACTTTCCATTCTTGAATGTCTTCGACACATTCGTCTTGTTATGGATTTCTAAAATTTAGGGCTTAGACGAAGTGGTTTTTTAGTTTCTTTGGTGATAAAGACAAAATGTAACAACATAACATCATGCCTGTAATCCCCGAAGGGTTAGGCAGAAGTGTACCCATTAGTACACCCACAGTTATGTTTGAGTCGCATGTAATAGGGGGCGAACCTATTGCCATCAACCTGGACAAATTCACACTTCGTGGCTGCTACTGACAAAATTCCTGATGAAAAAACCCAATAACACTTTGCCCAACTCAGGAATCGAACCCAGGACCGCATGCTTAGCAGCTGCAGTCGCGCATGCGACCACTCGACCAACTAGGCAGTCTAGCTTCCGAAAAGCTTAGGTATGTCAAATCCTGTTGACAATAGTTTTAGAAATACGAAACACTTTAAAAACGATTGTCAGTTGTTTCAGCTTAAGAGCTTTAAGTACAAAATTGACACCTTAGTCTCGGATTTAACGTCTTTTTTTGTAATTAGAACTTTAATAGAAATCAAATTCGATATTCAAAAATGGCTCGTGTCTTGGTTCGGTAAAAAGGCTGAGCTCGTCCAAAGTTCTGCGTAGACAGGGGTCCTGTCTACCGGACATATGCCTACATATTATATATCAGCCATACTGCCTCGAGGCATGTCGTGTAGGCAGGCATGTTTGCCTGATCCAATTACTCAAGTTTCGATTTTCATTCAGACGTCCACTTTGATTTAAGAACGTAACGATATTGATATTGGACGTGAAATATCAATAAGGTATGTTTAGACTTGGAAACATAATAAATACTAGATCTAAAACCGTTGAAGAGACTTCTTTGACACCTTCGAATATTAAACACACGATCAACAATAAAAAAACAATTCGAACATGGTCAAAATGTATGAAAAAAAAAAAATATGGAAATGGATTAAAGTCTCTGGGAAATGATATACGATCATTTTGAATTCCTTAGTTAGTATTTAATATTCTAATATAAACAATCTATTTTCCGCTTAAGAACCATAGTGGAGAAAGGTTGTACATTTTGTTTTTGTTTTCTTAGTTTAAATGGGAAGATTTAAACAATTAATTAATTGTCGTAAACCGACAATTAATTAATTGTTTTAATCTTTCAAGTCAAGAGTTATTGCTACAAAATCTATATCTATCGGATAACCTACTTAACTTGTAAAGCGATCAGTCCCACCTCTACAAAATTCATTTACACTACAGTAATCTGTTCTATTCCTAGAATCAACAGTGAATTAGATTCGATTGAAAAAACTAAAAAAGATGAATCGATTTCATCCAGTCTAGATATTCCTGTAAAATCAAGTTTTTCCTCCAACAAATTACTAGAAATACATTTAAAAAAAAAATAGCAACTGATCAAGTGTACTATTGCTATTATTTTGTAATCCAAAACACATATTGACGTAGGATATTTCAAATGCCATAAAGGACACTGAGTTTGCTGTTGAATTTTCGAGCTTCAGCACTGAGGTGAGAGCTGCAAATCCAACAGCGACCACCATGTTACACAACATTTCAAAGTTCTAGCGTTAATATTTGTGGTAACTATTCCCGTTATCCCATCTCTTCGCGGAATTCTTGTATTTACAAGCTGCATACGGTAGGTATGCGGCTGGTTTATAACCTACATACATTTAAAATAGACATAAACTGCTTACGTAAATTACAATGTGCATTCAACTCGATACTAATGTGTGGCATTTAAATTTTTCGTGACTTATATCCGTTTTCACTAACAGAAAGTGATGACGTCTAAATGCACTGTTTTGTTTTCAAGTTTCGATGCTGAACCGTGCTCCGAAAATCCGGCATCATGCTTTATTTAGGCATTCATTAAACGGGCATTAAGAGTGACTAGAGTAATATGTACCTACCTTCGGCTCTTAGGCTCTTTCGTCGTAATCTAGTAGATTTTTGGAATTATATTCTAAAAGCGACCTCCCAATAATACATTACAATCCTTATAAGTAGGGGCTTAGCTCGAAAAAACATCCATGATGTTCTGTATATTATTTACAAACACGTCAAATTATTTTTATTTAAAACTAGATGCGATAAATAAATAATAATAACCTATCCGACCACTCTGAGAAGAAACGGCAATACCAAGTCAGAGGTCCCAGTCTCTTTTCAAGTCCAGAATAATGTTTCTCAAGTCATAATAATGAGTATCGTTCAGAAATAATTGTTTTTTTTTTTTACTGACCTATCTACACAATAACGGGTCAAGGCCTTCCGGGGTCTGGGCCGGCCGGGCTCAGTGTTTATGTACGTCAGAGGGCTTGATGTTTGATACGAAATTACGAAACACAGATTGTCTTGTGGTCGCATGCGCGACTGCTGAGCATGGTCCTGAGTTGGATTCCCGGGTTCGACAAATTGTTATTGGAATTTTCCATCAGGAAAATTGTATAATTATCATGTCAGTATTCTGTTGTGTAAGTTAATAATAAATGAATTTGAATTTGAATCCGGATAATCAGAGGTGCCTTTGGTTTGAGACCTATGACTTGACTGTCCTACGGTTACACCATTATTCTAAGTTTTCGGTGGCTAATGTAAATTCAATATTTTTTCCATCATCATAGAATGACGCTTACGGCCTCAGGTGATGCGACTTTCGTCATTTACCGTCTTGTCACAAGCCGCGTCGCGGTAAGTTGTGGCATGCTCTAAGCAGTTTCTTTCGTTTGTTTTCTCCGCGGTCTCTGTTGTAACACGTTTGTCGCTTGTGAATGTAGTGTGGCCAAGCAGTTTGTCTAGGACCTCTAATACAAATGTGTGCCTTATGTCACACTAAAAACAGTACTGGTCTCGTCTCTTGTAACTACTAGACTGTTCAGTGAAGTTCATGAAGTAATACTAAATGTTTTCTTAGTAAAACCTCTTGATCGTGTGCCAACGTAATCATAGTTGCTATTGTTTTCAGTCCATTGCTTAGTTTCCACGTCATCACTCATTGTTTGTTATGCAAAAGCGTTTAACGTATAACGAACTTTATAAACAGTCTCGACTGACCTTATTTTTCGGCTCGGTATTTTTTAAATTAAAATGGAGCGTTTAAGTCCGCAAGTAAAGGAATATTTTGAAACCTTTATTTCGATTGTTTTGGGCTCATCCATTAAAAATGTTCGATGAGACGAACAACGCTCTGACTAAAATAGGTCGAACGTAAACGTTTCTTAAAATTCATCTTAATTTTTGTGTTAAGAATGATAAGACATTTTTGTTTAATTTTTTATAATTTAATGGTTATTTAATATTTCCGGTTAATCTGTACAAATCAATCAAATTGAAGTGTCTGTTTGTAATTTCAAAACAACAGCTTTTACTGAATGCATATGAAAGTACATTCGGTCCTAATAAAAAAAAAGGGTTTTATTTTTATTTTTGTGTCTATCTATTTGTTGCGACCAATCTCCGAAACGGCTGGATCGATTTTGACGGGACTTTTACTGGCAGATAGTAGATGTTATGTGGCATAACTAAGTTTGCTTTAATTTTAGAATAAAAATTAGGGTTCCATCCAAAAAAATTAAAACCCTTGAAATTGTTTACAAAATCCGATTCAAAAAGGGAAGTTATATTTATATAATAATTTCTCGCGGACGAAGGTCGCGGACAACAGCTAGTATCGAATAAACATAAAAATAGAATACCAGGTAAACATTGCCGTATTATTTCAGAAAATCTAATGGATTTAAAGATCGTTTGCGTACTGTTGTTTCTAAAAAGTGTGATTTATATACATATATGTCGGATCCGGTCGTTAGTATGGACATAAAATGAATCGGAAAACGGGCCTGTATGCAGTGTTGACATCACGGGACCTACTTACCCGTCTACCCACAACACAGCGTGTTTCTACAGAGCCCTGATGTTCAGCTCAAGGATAGAGTGACACTCAATGTATGATCGCGGCGGAGTTGAGACATCTTGGAACTGTACCCGATACATTGTGCCCCGTGTTAAGTTGTAATCTCAAGTTATTCGTTAGTTTTGTTTCTAGAAACAGTGTATCGCACCCAGTGTGTTTTCATAGCACGAAACCCATCGTCTGCCCACATGATGTACGAGAATAACAGAATAAATCCTGACATATCCGTCATATAATATGTATTTGTATTTTATGTACTAAAATTATAGACCGACCGCTTTAATGAGTCCTCGCGAAGGTATCAATTTAAATGGAATATTCTGAAGGTTGATCACATATTGGTTCAATTGTTTGGTTGTTTTAAAGAAAATAACCTGTGGCATATTGTTAAGACTTTGTGGACGCTTAATGTGATTTGGATGAAGCAAGGCGGAGGACTCATTAAAGGGGTCGGTCTATAGGTACTTATGCAAAAAAAGATAGGAACCTACTTAATATTCGTACTTACTTAAAAACGTACCTACATTACTTATTCATGTTACCACGTCATTTTCTATTTACATGTTAAGAACTTTCCCCTCGCGCCACAGAGCAGCTATACGTGTAACATACTTAGTACTTTACCACAGTGTAGGGAACTTCGCCGTCGAACTGACTGGTGTCAGATACCGCGATAGCGCTCTCCGATGCTCGTCGGAACACTGTACAAGTACATACATAAAAATAGGTGTTTCATTCTTGTTTGTTGCAGAAGTGATAATGAATGGTGTTCATTTATATTGAGGGCTGTGGGTTCGGTAGAAAGGGCTTGGCTTTAATCTGGACTGAAGTCATTGAAAATCTAAGATAAGTTATGCGATCAGGTGAAATTTAAACTAAAAGTATCAAGAACAATAACGACAAAAAATTAGTTATTTAAAATGTGTTTATTCTGTCTACTAAAAATGTTTTGTTTATTCTTCATATCTACCATTTTTTTTTGGAGGTCTGTCCGCTGAGCAGCAATTTGCCGCGGCAGCGGAGTTTCCTCCCGACGTAGTGCCTCCGCGTGCCATTCGTGCAGGCGTGCGAGGACTATCGCCTCCAGATCCCATGGCGGCAATCCGGCAAGGAGGCTAGCCGCTTCGCCGGAGATCGTGCGGTACCCCCGGATTAGCCTTATGGCTATTACTTTTTGGGGCGCGTTCAGGTAGTGGGCGGCTTGCCGCCTCAAAGAACGCGCCCACACCGGGGCCCCGTAAAGGGCCATGGACCGCACGACCCCCGCGTATAGCCTCCGGCAGGAGGCGTTTGGACCCCTCAGGTTGGGCAAGAGCCGCTTGAAGGCAGCCCCTGTCCGTTCCAGTTTGGGAGCCAAACGTCGGAAGTGCTCCACGAAGTTCCACCGGCTGTCGAGGACGAGTCCTAGGTACTTCAACGTCGACCCGACGCCGATGGAAACCCCTCCTGCCGTCAGTAGGGATCCCGACGGTGGCGCATTCCGAGGCCCATGAAAACACATGGCCTCGGACTTGTGCAGTGCCACCTCGAGACCCAATTGCCGGATCCTCTCCACGACTATCGCAACCCCGCGTGTCATGTTTTCGGCCGCCGCCTCGTGCGACCTCCCTTGTGCCAGTACCAGCGTGTTCATATCCACCATAATGTTTACTTCCTAATTTTATTATTATTTTCTTATATTTTTAATTCTGATTTTTATGTTTAACCAATAACTTGTATGTGTGGTGTAAATGTTAGTAGTATAAGTTGGTTTTTTTTTTTTTTTCAGCAATTTCCAAAGATTACAGTCACAGCTTAACAACAAATTATCGTCTAAAATAACGATATCGTCCCCTCGGGGCTGAACTGACACCCACACTGACTGAAGACGTCAATGTCGACTGTTTTCCCAAGTTAACAGTAAAACAAATATCACGGTGGACGAAAAAAGAACAATTTTCGTAAAAAAAAGAGTTGTGTTACGTCAATCAGAAAAAAAAACAAAGAACGTGTAAGTAATAATTGTTTGATTTTTGGGAGCTATTGCGTAAGTAAATATGAAGTAAAGTAAGCATACATAAAACATTGTTTTTTCTTATTTTGTGTTGTGATTAAAATAAGAATCAGGGTTGTACTTGTGTACCAATGTGTTAAACTAGCTGTGCTCCGCAACTTTCAACCCCATGAAAAAAAAAAAAAGTATTACTTCCCGATTTGAATCGGATTTTGTTAACAATTTCAAGGGTTTTATTTTTTTTGCACTGTACCCTTTTTTTGTAAATAAAAGTAGCCGAAGTTACTCCTTATAACGTCAGCTATACATATGTCAGTAAAAGTCCCGTCAAAATCGGTCCAGCCGTTTCGAACATTAGCCGGAACAAACAGACATACAGAAAATAACTAAAAAAAAAATTGTTATATGTAGCGTATATACTTATATATGTGAATTCAGTAAAAAGCTGTTATTATAAAAAAACATTTCAATTAAATAAAATTGAAGTGTCTGTTTGTAATAACAGCTTTTTATTGATGGGAAAGAATATTTCTGTTAACTTAGTCTGTCAAGTAAAACTTCATCGTCGGTAATTATGTGAAAACGTCATTCCTATTTTAATTTTCATTGCTGCATAAACTTGACATTATATAGTCGACAGTTACGATAAATTCCTGTCATCTATTCCTATGTGCCAGCAATATTATAACTTTAAAATTAGAAGCGTTTATCTAAAAAATTACATAATTTAAAGATCATTAGGCTACATCATTCTAAATTATCACCACCAACCATTTATATCTTCAGAAGTCACTAGCTGAAAAAGATTCAAGACTTCAAGGCTAAAACACTAAAATACTCGTATTTCTCCGAATGCAGCTAGAAATAAAAAGGAAAATTACAGCAATTAAGTATTTTACTCAGCTCTGTAAAAGTAGTTTCCGAGAAGGTATAAAAAGTCCTCTAATAAATTATGAAGCTCTAATTTTACGAGATAGAGTCAGCAAATAACATTTTTCGATAACTAACCGAAATATTTTTTTTTCTCTACATAGTAAGGTAGCCGAACGGATGGCCGATGGGGCCGAATAGTTCTGGAGTGGTGACCGCGAACCGGAAGACGTTGCGTTGGAAGGCCTCTCAATAAGTGGACCGATGACCTGGTGAAGGTTGCAGGGATCCGCTGGATGCGAGTCGTACGGGACCGGTCAATGTGGCGACAATTGGGGGAGGCTTATGTCCAGCAGTTGACGTCTTTCTGCTGAAATGATGATGATGATGTAACGTAACGCTACAGTAACGTAATTTTAATTTCTACCTTACTACGGTAGCAATTAAAATTACGTTACTGATCAGATGGATAGGAAATCTCCGGTTTCTGAAAGCTTATTAGTAATTTAATAATTGTTTTTGACATGGAAAGAAAAATTCCAGTGCGAGCAGGGTTTGAACCTGCGACCTTCCGATTCAGTACACCGGGAAAATAAAAAAAATTTAAAAAAAATTTAAAAAAATTTCGAGATCTGTGAGCGGGGTGCGATGGTCTAGTTGGTTAAGACATCTGGTGTACTGAATCGGAAGGTCGCAGGTTCAAACCCTGCTCGCACTGGAATTTTTCTTTCCATGTCAAAAACAGCTTTGTTCCCTACGCAGGGTTTGCGTATAAAATATTAAAAATTAATTTAATAATTACCTAAAACTGTAATTCAGTGTCCTCGAACTCCTGAGATTTGTTTTTTATTTGTAATCATGAAATGGGTCTAAACTTGACCTCAATCTTGTCCTGAGAGACAAAGGTTTTGCAATCAAATCATTTGCCGTGTTTTGATTGGATTTGACTGACAAATCAATTATATTGATAACTACTAATACGATAACAGGCGTGATGTTACATTATGAATAACTGCTTTCTTCAGACAAAATTCACGTTTGAAGACACTTGAGTTCAAATGTTTTCAACGTGATTTTTTTAAGAAGCATATGATGAAGACGTCATCTATCGGTTTCCATCAGGCGTGATCGAGGTCAACAGCAGGCCCATTTTGTAACAAAAAGAAAAAAAATATATATATGCTGACGCTACCTAAAAAAAGGGCTACATAGCCCAATAACCTAGTTGTAAGTTTAAAATTGTACTCCTATCACGTTTGCCTGCCACCGACAGATAATCACTGATTATGACGCGTCTATCTATCACCGTTAACCAAGGTCAACCGTACACAACAACCAAAAATCAACCTTCAAACTAATAAACATAAAGCACATTGTTGAGATTTAGTTGAGTGCTGTACGTGTACATCAACACATTTTCCCGAAAATCGTGTAGTGTATCGTTATGACGTGGATATAGGCTGCGAGAAGTGGTATGATATAATGTTTTGCGAAGGAGATTTTTCAAGCAAAAGGTTATGAGTAATTATTATTTAAGTGATGTTTCAGTTATTTCATTTTCTTCATTCTGATTTGAGGGAGAGGGAGACCAAAGAAAAGATGGATGTATTGTCTGAGGGATACGATGTGACATCGTGACTGTTGACATGGGAGAATGAAAAAAAAAGCGTGTCGCGCCAACCCCAAGTAACTTGGGACAAGGGCAGGAAGATAACGATGATTTTCTTCGTTTTAATTTAAAAACACAAGATCTTAATGTAATGTCTTGTTAAGTATTTTGTGTGTACATATTAATAAATAAATAAACTTTTTTTTTTTCATTTTTTTTTATTCTTTTTCTTTGCGTGTCGATAGACTCAAATAATACCCTGCCAGTATATTGCCAACTGCACAACTCTGTCGTTGGCTTCGTTTAAATAAAAAAAACTCGTTTATTTTATTTATTCAATTTTTTGTTTTTTTTTGTTTGAATTATAATCCAAACTGTCTTTTTTCTGCTTTCTCAAGCTAGGTATAGACTTCCATTATGATTCAATAATAAACATTTACTCAAGACTGTCATTGTTGATTTTTACAACACCAAGGGAAACGTTTTAAATAAAAGTAGGTAAACAGTCTGACTGTTTACTTTTATTTAACTTTCCTTATAATTTTCTCACACCACTTGGAAAATTAAACAAGAAAAAAGTATCGCTCTTCCTTTAAATATTTGTTTTAACAAATTTCGTTCCCTTTTTTTTCAGAAACATTGAAAACTCAGCTGTGTTAACAGAAACCGTAGTAAATCATTGTATTAATGAACCTCAGTTCCCTTCAGAAAGTGTCATCAATCCAGCCTATTATCTCGGAGCTGGCAGAGACGTTGATCGATCACTTAGAACCCGACACCTTCGCTCTTCCACGCTATTTTTGTATCTAGGGTACCGAAATTTGAGAAATCTTACGATATGAATATGGAAAAGGGTTATTTATTTTGTCAGTCTTATTGTTTTGATTGTGAGTTATCCTGTGTTTGAATCTATTTATTTGAGCACTAGCTTATGCCTGCGGCTTCACTCGCGTGAAGTTCGGTAGCTGTCTCACGAGATCATACTACCGGGGTAAAAATGTTAATCCTGGTTATAAACTATCTATGTGCCCAATTTCATCTAAATCCGTTTAGTAGTTTTCGTGTGAAAGAGTAACAAACATCCATCCATCCATCCTCACGAACTTTTACATTTATAATATTAGTAATATTAGTATATTACCTCATATTACAGCTAATTATTTTACTCTACAGCCATGAGTAACAATAATAACGTAAGCTAAATCAGACTTATAGAAGAACCCATACCTAAAACAAAGCAGGCAGCAACACAACTACTTAGTAGGTAAATCATATTTTTTCTAACTGAATCGTAGTTAGACGATTTTTTTTTACAAACCACCTGTTCACGCACAGCTCACTGTCGTTTCCAGTAAGTAGTACCTACAACCCTACATCAACGCAACGTTCCATTTCAAAATATTCAAAAATCAAACACCAGTCAAAACACCAATAAGAATTTTCCCAACTCACGTTAAAGTTGCTTTTAACATGATCATTGCTCTGCATTTATAATTATGTAGGTACGCAGGTGTCAGTATGGCACATTTATCTTCCCGTTACAATAAAGCGATGCAGGATTAAAATATGGCGGTAAAAATGTTTACGGAACAAGGCTGCGTGTTATATTTGTAGGCAACATGTTTATACAGTGACATTCAATGGTCCATTCTCCAAAATAAAGTCTGCATGACGAATGCTCGCCATAAAACATGTTGTTAAACTCGTGTTTTCTGTCAGAAGTACAGACAATAACAAATCATAAAACATGATCACAAATGTCTGAACAATACAGACACGAAAAACAAAAGAAGAATTGGTTTGATGTTACGCACGGACGTAATATTAAAAAAAAAAACATTATGAAAATTCGGGAAATGAAATTCGTTATTTGAAATCATCGAGGGAAAAAAAGTTATTGTAGAAAACGACTTTTGATTTCGAATGAAGAGTTCTTCAAAAGTGTAGTTTAGTGTCTTCATTGGAACTGATTATTAGAAGACTTCGCGTTCCACCGACGCGATATGGAGCGAGACACAATTACTTTTTAATTGTGTCTTCTTTATCGTGTGGTTAGTGGCTTTACATGCCGTCAAGAAATATCTCTCAGGCATGCTGGTTTCCTCACGATGTTTTACCTTTACCGAAGCAAGTGTTAATTATGCAATACGCACATGAATCCGAAAAATCAGACGTGCGTGTCTTCTCTAATTGTGTCTATAATTACGGTATACAAAAGGTTAATTATTAGTAATCAGTTCCAATATTTGAAGACACTAAACTACATACATTTCAAGTAACTCATGATCATATTTACAACATTTGAAGTCACTTAACTACATAGTTTCAACATTACAAGTGACTTAAACACACGAACCACACAAACAATTACTCGATAATAAACGCATATTAGTTCTGTAATCTTTCAACACGGAAGGAGCTCATCTATAATTAGCTATGAATAAGATGTGTAGGCGAAGTAATAAGCCAATGCAAATTATGTTGATAGAGCAGAAAGCCGCAAAAAGCAATAAACGGGCATATAGTATGAACAACATACTTCTTGCTAACTATTAACTCCTGGTACGTTTAAACAAAGATGTGGTTTTTACAGCTTCTAGCGTTATTGGGGGGTTTTTCCCGTATTTTCTTTCGTGTACTTACCGTCATCTGTGTGTTGTTGTATTGCGATAACTACTCGTATGTGTATACATCGTGATGCTTGTTGTGCCCGTTTTCACGGATACTAAGGGAAACCTAAATGAACGCCCAAAAAGCGAGCGGTATGCAGCAAACAACTCTCGACTCGATGCCGACAGTTGAAAATTGTCATAAGCGCGTTATAAGTATAGGCAGTGAAAACTGTGAATTTTCCTTCTTGATTTTAGAAGTCAAGCAAAAACATTATTAACAGATTCTATGATCTTTTTCACTATCCGTGTAGGGAGCAGCGTCCACAATGTCCGAGCCGGTTATACTGAACCGTAAATACCGTAAATATATTAGGTCCCAAGGCGACGGACGCCTCCTCAGACTGACCTATTTATTAAAATTCAGTATCCTAGGAATTTTTCTCACCTCGCCGACTCACCGTTCATAAAATAATCCTTGACGGTACATTTTCTTCGGCCTCTAGTTTTATAAACAAGACCTCGTTAAACTGGACAATGTTTATAGAACGTAAATTTTCAGAGAATTTTCTGGAACCTTGGCATCATAACTGACATGACTGTGAAAATACGATTTAGGCGCGAACGCAGATCTGTTCCGCGGTCAGGAATTGTAATAATAACCGGTTTAGTTATACTTATATCAAAGTTATAATGTCATGGGTGATATTATGTGCACGTATTACCTACCTACGCAAATATGCAGAAAATATGAGAACAAATCATAGGCTGATGCAAGAACTGTGAAAATAAAAATTTTAGAGCAAGAAAACTGTTGAAAACAGTCACTGAACATTGAATGCTTACTTAAAAAAAAATCCTTCGGACGAATAGTGACGGCCTCCTTTTGGAAGTCGGTTAAAAATAGCCATGGTTTTCCTCTCAGAGTTGCCACAATAAAAGTGTATTGATAGGAAAAGACGCCAATTTTGAGCCTTTCATGTATAAATCGGTTATAGAATAAGACTAAGGCCTGTTTCAACGGGCCTGTGGACGGCGAGTTATGGGCTAGCTCGCCGTCCGGCCGTCTTATGACGACAGGCCGTGTCGACGGCGCGTTCGTGTTCCACGCGCGCCTCAAAGAGATGTCAGCAACCGAGTAGGGGTCCGCATGGGCCGATGCCTGCCAGAGCTGCGGGACTGTTCGAAAGAGACACCGTGGCCCTGGAACACAAAGGGCAAAGAAGGAACATGGATGGGTTTTAGTCAGTACAAGTCTGACACTCCCTTCCGCTCCGCCCAGAGTGGGGGGGGTCATTTGATGATTTCCCATCCAAAAAAAAAAAAAAAAAAAAAGGCCTGTTTCAACACCTACGATTAATTTTCCGTTAATTTACTTGGCAGATAATTTCATACAAATTCTGTACCATTTTTTGAATTTATTCGGTAAGTAGATGGCTCTAAGGAGACCCTAAGGCGTGTAAATTATCAAACTTTACTACCTTAACCAAACTTACTACTGCGTTGCTTTTATTGTGGCACTGGGTTCGCATTTCCTTATCTGTTACGATTGGTTGTGATTATTTCTGACCACGGTAATTATTTCTTTTGCACTAGGTTTGAAAATGTTATTTACGTACGAAATGAAATTTTCTTTAGTAAATTAATGATTTGTTGTAAAAAAAAACAGTACGTTTATATGTGAACGTTCATGTAATACTATTTCATAAATTCCAAAAATGTCCTCAAGTAAAAAGTGAAATCGTTGTAATTTCTTATTAATAAATAAATTTCTTTAACCATAATTGATCTCCATACATGGTGTAAACAGACCCTTCACATAGCCGTCAACCAAGCATTCGGTACATCAAACTAAGTAACTTTACGCAAAAAATATTGCTGGGACACGATTTTTTTTTTGGGGTGAAAAATCACGTTTTAAGGTAGGACTATGGAAAGCACTCAAAGCATTGTGCTGATGGATGGATTAAATAGTACGGGGGTCGTGGAGGTGTGTAAAGTAAAAAGGTTACATAAAAAACATGTATTTAAAAAAAAACATGTGATATAGTTAGAACTTTGACCCCTAATATCTCAGTAACTAGAAGGTTCCCAGGTATGATCCAGAACAAAAAAAATATCGCAAAGACGGGGATAACAAGTGCTTTTCGTTTATGTTAAGGGTATATTTACACCATTTACAAAGATTCATGTTTTTCCACTGCGAGTAGCAAAATAAAGTGTTTTGAAATGAAAATCTTGTTCGAAATAATTTTATATAAAATTGTTTATGTTTCTTAATAAGCTGCTTTTAATTAGCCACATTGCTGAAATATTTCCGCCCCTACCTAATTATTTCTTGAGTTTTCGATTCCGGGAAATGGCTGCGCTCATTCTCATAACTTCTGCCCTTATAACTTTTCAATTTATATTATGAAGACATTGATTGGGTCAAGGGTGGATTTTCCCTATGAAAATGTTTAGGGGTCGGTGATGGTCTTTTCATTCATGAACATGGAAATATGGGGCAGAAAGTTGGAAGGAAGACTAGGGTTCGTGGTCTTTTTACCATTTATTTTTTAACGTTGCATTTCGCTCAAAGTCGCCCATGAAACGAAATCTTCGGTTTTGGATGAAATAAAGACAACCTTATTAGTGAGGTTCTTCAGAAAGGTCAGGTGCGTAGTACTCGCAACGGGCGTGTATGACCAGATGTATGAACGTGGATGAGGCAAAAGGAGTATGTAAGGATCGTAGCAGGCGGCGTTCTGTGGTCTCTGCTTACCTCCATGGGAAAAACGCGTGAGTTTATGTAAGTATCGGGTATGTCAGGATTTATTCCGTTAGTCTCGTACATCATGTGGGCAGACGATGGGTTTCGTGCTATGAAAACACACTGGGTGCGATACACTGTTTCTAGCAAACTAACGAATAACTTGAGATTACAACTTAACACAATAAAACGGGCACGATGAATAGGGTACAGTTCCAAGACGTCTCAACTCCTCCACGATCAGACATTGACTGTCGCCCATGCCTCGAGCTGGACATCAGGGCTCTGTAGAAGCACGCTGTGTTGTGACTGGTAAGTAGGTCGCGTGATGTCACCACTGCACACAGGCGCGCTTTCCAATTCATTTTATGTCCGTACTTATGACCGGATCCGACTTATGTATGTAAAGTTTTCCGAAGATCAACAGCTCTTAAATTTTTTACTTCTTGTATCACAGTAGATACTTACAAATATATACCTAATAGTATTTCTTAGTATTGATATATTCTGTTAGTGAGAGGATTTCTGTTGGATTTCTGTTTACAATTGAATGAAATACTAGCATATTGGTAATGAGTTTCCTTTGTTGTCGGTATGTTAATAGAGGCTGTCATTTCCTTAATATTCACTTCGGAGAATTATCATCAATGATGAGTGTGAGAATAGTATTTGCATAAATTAGGGTATATTATTGTTAGGAACCACATGAATAAATTTGTTTTATATTATTATTTGATTATTATTGACTGGCTGGTTGGTCGAGTGGCCACGACAGCTGAGCATGAGGTCCTGGGTTCGATTCTCGGGTCGGGCAAAGAAAGAAAGAAAGAAAAATAAATTATTTGTCTCAGGGATATGACGCGCATACAAAATGGCAAAGGGTTTTTCCCTCGGGACTTTTCTCAGTAGCAGCCGCGGAGTCTGGATTTGTGGCCGGTTGATGGCAATAAGCTCGCCCCCTTACATGGGAATCAAACATAACAGGCGAAATGTGGGTGTTCTATAATTGGTTATACCTCTACCTAACCCTTCGGGGATTACAGGTGTGATGTTATGTGTTGTTTCTGTCTTCCGTTGTTTCAGATTAATTTATTACGAATCATTATTCGTCAGTCCTAGTGATTCTTTGCTTTCAGACAGTCATGTCTAAAACATTTGATTTGGGTCTCTCTACGACCTAAATTGGGACGGATCTCCTGTTTTGCGAAATAGATAAATATCTAAACCTAGCCTGATGGTTCGGGTAGTGGCGGTACTTTCATACAAGCCTCAAAGCTAGTACCATATAACCTACTCTTCACGATGTTAGAGTTTCTGAACAGACTGATTGCCTTATGAGCTTGCTTTGTTGGCCCTTAAGCACGCCATGGTTCGTACTTCATTACTTGTTTACTTTGACAACATTACTTCTGCCGCTGTATTCAACTAAAATGAGGATAAACTTATTTATTTATTTAGGATCTCCAACAAAGGATATACACAAACACACGAAATAAATAATCGACGACAATAGTATTACGTAGGTGTACTCCTTTTTTTTTTTTTTTTTGGATGGCATATTATCAAATGACCCCCCCCCTACTCTGGGCGGAGCGGAAGGGAGTGTCAGACTTGTACTGACTAAAACCCATCCATGTTCCTTCTTTGTCCTTTGTGTTCCAGGGCCACGGTGTCTCTTTCGAACAGTCCCGCAGCTCTGGCAGGCATCGACCCATGCGGACCCCTACTCGGTTGCTGACATCTCTTTGAGTAGGTGTATTCCTTCACTTACAGGAGACCACAGCATGCGTAATAAGATGTATAACTAAGCTAACAAAGTTATAGTAGCATTTAAACATTCAAATCAAATTAAAACACAACACATTATTTAGTACTAAAATTAAATTAAAAAAATAAAATAATTAACAAAGTCATAATAGCAATTAAAAAAAAATGAAACACATTTGGAAATACTGTTCGAAAAATAAATTAACAAAGTCATAGCAGCAATAAAAAAAAAGAAAATCAAAACATCAAATATGTTTTGATTTTCTTTTTTTTTGCAATAAAATTGGGAAAATTAAAATAGTAATTAACAAATAATTAACAAATACTTATACTGTCACTTACGGAATATCTTCCATGATTGTTCATTATTTTGAGCTGCCGATATTTCGGCGCAGTCACCCCGCGAGCATGGCGCTTGCAACAGAGCCGAAATATTGGGAGCTCAAAATAATGGACAATCACGGAAGATACGAGATATCTAAGTGACAGTATAAATTTAATTGTAAACCGTGAAAGCTTAAAACAGTGTTTAAAATGAGGATACTCTCACATCGCAGCTAGTCCATACATTTTTCCGTCTGGCCGTCAATTTTCCCAACCCATTCTTATCTTAGGCTTTGATCTCATCACCACGTAGCATCACCGTTATCCCCTACATCATTTTAAATATTTTTTGGTATTATTTGAGAAATAAAGCAAACAAAATGTCTGCCTTTTAAAGCCAAGTCCTGACCCCTAGAGAGTGCAGGCCAGAGGTCCACATCGTGATGCTGTATACAAAGATTGTACTAAATGATATGATTGTGTTTCGCAACATTGTAAACATTGTTCGCGATTTTATTTTCATGTATGTATAAAATACGTAACTTTGGAAAACTATTTTAACTGACTTTTATATGACTTTTCAATATTGTCAGTAATTCTGAAATTAACTTAATTTAAAGATACTTGTTTAAGTTGTTATTCATTTATTTTGTATTTTTTGGAAAACTTACAGTTCAACAGTTCATTTTGTTAATAAAATAACATGATTATGACCAACAAGTGAGTAAGTGGAAATAACATCACATAGAAGCAAGGATTTGAATAGACTTTAGCAATAAGCTATCATGGTGCGCACGCGCCGAAACAATCGATTACGATCTTTGCGTGTGTTTCGCTAACGTGTTGATTGAATTTATTGCGTGGTTTCAAGACGCCTTCTACAATGAGAATGAATGATCATACACCACTGCACGAATATTTTCCAAATGCTGCAAAAGGTTGCCATACCAACTGCATTAAACCTCGACACAATTACTACTGTTAATCTTAGCCCCAACCAACCTCAGCAAGATGTAGGCCAGTGGTAACAGTAGCCCTGGATTGGAAGAGCAGAAAGTCATGGGGAGATGTAAATTTATCACGCCAGCAATTCCCAAAAGGTTAGGCAGAGGTGTATCTAATAATAAACCCACATTTCGCCAGTTATGATTTTAAGTCCCATGTAATAAGGGGTGAGCCTATTGCTGACTCCGTGGCTGCCACTGAAAAATTTCTGATGAAAAAACCTTTTAACACTTTACCCGACCTGGAAATCGAACTCAGGACCTCATGCGCAGCTGCAGTCGCGCCTGCGACCACTACACCAACGAGGCAGTCAATCGAGATTAATATTATTAATAAAATATGAATTTGGGTGATGCGGATGACATTCTCCTCACGGTGAGACAAAAACACCTTTTGCATAGCCTCTTTACATTATATATTTAATCATTTATTTCGAGCAAAAAGACGCATAGTGTTAGTAACAATGTACTTACAAACTATGTTAGTAATACACTTACAAAGATAAAAACAGAAACAGATTGTGACGTCACTGCTGTAAGGTGACAGGCCCAGCTGTAATCTTGCAGAAGTGGTTCACACACTCACAATCAAGCCTACTTGCTATCATAGATGGCATGCTGTTGGCGCTGCCCCGCACCCTACGGACCAAGGATGCGCACCGCTTCCGCATCACCGTGTAGAAACAGTCCACGTGAGCTTCCGCTAACATCCCTGATGCGCTGCAGTATTGGGGCAACCCCATCAGTACCCTGAATGCGTTATTGTATTAGACGTGAAGGGGAGCGGGCCTGTGGACGGCGAGTTATGGGCCAGCTCACCGTCCGGCCGTCTTATGACGACAGGCCGTGTCGACGGCGCGTTCGTGTTCCACGTGCGCCTCAAAAAGATGTCAGCAAATAAGTAGGGGTCCGCAAGGGCCGATGCCTGCCAGGGCTGCGGGACTGTTCGAAAGAGATACCGTGGCCCTGGAACACAAAGGGCAAAGAAGGAACATGGATGGGTTTTAGTCAGTACAAGTCTGACACTCCCTTCCGCTCCGCCCAGAGTGGGGGGGTCATTTGATGATTTCCCATCCGAAAAAAAAAAAAAAGGGTGCTGTATGATTTTTGAGTATATGAGTTAGACCATGCGCATTACATAAACACAAATAATTTTATATGAAAATCACAAAAAAAGATAGTATACGACGTATGTTCATTAAGATGAATAAGTATTTCGTTAAAGGGCAATATTGCCCACGTCTTTATATTATTAAAGGTTGCTTGGGCTAGATTCTCCAGGTCACCTTTTCATTGTCATCTAAAAATATTTTCTTCTTTATTATAAATAAAGACAAAAGAACAATCAATTTAGACGAATTTTTAGGATTCCGTATCTCAACAGGAACAAGGAACTCTTATAGGATCACTTTGTTGTCCGTCTGTCTGTCCGTCTTTCAAGGCGCTTTTTTCAGGAACGACTGTATCTAGTTGAATTATATTTCAAACACTCAGGTCTATGGTCTCTTTCAGCTGTGAAAAAATGTAAGTCAACGCGATCTAAAGACATGACCTTTTATGTCACATATTTCCGTTGTTACCTACAAGTTGGTTCTAACTGGGTTGCCCGGTTTACCCAGTACTAACTGGGTTGTCGAGGTCAGACAGGCAGTCGCTCCATGTAAAATACTTTTATTCAGCTGCATCCAGTTAGACTGGAAGCCGACCCCGACATAGTTGGGAAAAGGCTTAGCAGATGATGAGTACATTTCCGTAGGATAGTCTACAATCTCTACACAGAGGAAACTACGTCCAAAAGCTAGTTTACCTAGTTGCTGTAGCTGGTTTCCTAGCACAGGTATATTTTTTTACTTAAAAGGAGGTTTCTATTTAAGATTTACTGTAAAAGTTGTACAAGTTTCTGCAACAAAACTTTTTTTTTTTATTATTTTAAAAATGTACCTTCAACCAGTTTTACGGCCACTGGCTAGTCCTTCAAAATCCGATTAAGGATGTCCAAGAGATTTTAGAAGTTTTCCAAAACTTTTTTTCGAGGGACAGGAAAATTGTTAGTAACAAAATAATATCGGAAGTGGAATTACCTAATAATGGTCTAACTCAATAATGTTGAGTGCGGGGACATCAAAATGAACGAGGTGTGGAACAATGGGGATTGGACGGCTGTTGAAGATTAGTATGATTGATTAGTGTCGTTAGAATGTGCTTAATTGTAATTAATGTGGGGTGGATGCTTTTGCATTTTACAGAACATAGTAGGATAATAAATATAGATGATGGAGGAGCTCGTGGCTAAATAATAACAGCCGCTCGGATCGATCTTTAGGTTAAGCCGTGCTTGCCTAGGTTGGTCTGTGGATGGGTGACCACCCATTACATACCGAGTTTCCTCCGTGCCTCGGAAAGTACGTTAAGTCGTTGGTCCCGGGTGTCATTTGTAGATCTTTGACAGTCGTTAGGTAGTCAGTGGCCCAAAAAATCTGATAAAAAAATCTGATGAATCTTACCAAGGGGTATTGTATTACCCAGTACTAACTGGGTTGTGGAGGTCAGATAGGCAGTCGCTCCATGTAAAATACTGGTATTCAGCTGCATCCGGTTAGACTGGAAGCCGACCCCAACAAAGTTGGGAAAAGGCTAGGCAGATGATTCATATTCATATTCATTTATTCATCAAATATAAGCTAACAGTTTACACCAAATCGCTTATACGCTACATAATTACATCAATCATTTTATTTAAAACTTCTTAAAATATACATTAACAAACGGAGTAACATAAAATTTGTAAACAAAAAACAACCTTATACAGACGACAACAATTACAATTAACAACTATTTCTTCATATTTAAATAAATATGCACATGTTTAGCGATTGTCCATTGAGAGTCAAAAAATAAATCTGCCTCAGGAATATATTTTAGAAAATCATTTATTAACTTAATTGCTCTAGCAGTGGGAGTGTTGTTGGTTTGGGCACGCCATGCAGGTGATGATAATGAGTAGAATAAAAGAAATATAACACCAGCCTTTTACTGTCCCAATATTGGGCAAAGGCCTCTTCTCATACAGAGAAGGCAAGAGCATTGATCGCCATGCTTGTCAAGATGGGTTGGCTATTTCATTTATTATATAAGTCCAGGTTTTCTTACAATGTTTTCTTTCATCATTGCAGTGATGTACAAGATACACTTTAGAAAGTAGGTATATATTAATTGAAAAATTTAATACGTATTATAACCTGCCCGGTTTAGAACTTTGAACTCACAACCTCGTGCATGAGAGGCGAGATCTTAACCTCTGGGCCATCAATGATAAAATAGTAGGATTTAATCATGTATAATTAAGAAAAAAATAATGAGTGACAGCATATACACACACAGCCAGCACACAGACAGCCTCGTGGCTACTGTAGCCGGCAGGGTAGATGGCCAAATAATGTGTCATTGGATGGCAGCACACAGACCGTCATTCAGATATGTGCTGTAGTAAGTTTGTAAAACGTGTTTTTAGTTCATATTGTTTATTTATTATTTATTTGTTATGGATCTCTGGTCTAAAAATAAAGATTTTATTATATAACCATGAGCATTATCGTATTATGTTCTCACTGCGGCGCGACGTTACTATAACGTTATATTCTCCTCTCACGCTAAAAAGTGTGGACCATGAACCAAGTAGACCCAGTGTGGTGTGGTGGATTTCACGTATTCGAATTGTTGGTTCTGGGACATGACGGTTTCCTTAAGATGTTAGATGTTTGTATTTTTTTAAACCGTTTCGGGAACTTATTGCTAGAAGCGACTTCTAAAAGACGTTATAATAATATAATTGTGCACTAAAACTGATCATATTGAAAAAGAAACTAATTACACTGAATAAACCATTACCTATGTTAAGTAAGACACAAATTAAACTGCAAGTTAAATAAATAACTTGAAAATCTATTGTAAATTGTACAACCAATTTTATAAAAGCACATAATAAGAACATATAACACGGCTGCAATGGCAAAGAGCTTCCCATAGATAAAATATGCAAAACTATCGATTAGGCCATCCCTATCGCAGACCATGAAACAATCGATAGTCAAGCCTATGCAAACTGAATGACTGACGTTGTGATTCAATATTCCTATGTCCTAGCATCTAGATAATCAATACTCTCCCGCTAGTCTAGTGGCCACAAGCGCTACAGCTTGAGCAGTACGTTGTCCTGGATTCGATTTCTAGTTTGGGCAAAGTGTTATTGGGTTTGTCTATCAGGAATTTCTCAGTAGCAGAGGAGTCCGGATTTATTTTTTCTCATCCAATATTACATGGGGCTCAAACATAACTGACGAAAGTGGTTGGTTGTACTATTGTTAAACCTCTGCCTATTCCTTAATAGATTACAGGCGTAATAGTATGTATATGTTATAATCAATACTAGAATAGTTTACCAAATATCACCTAGTTTGAAGTGATAGTATAAAGCTTCAGTATCGAGATAGTTACTTATCTTATGGAGTGTGGAGCTTAGAAAAACGATATTATTTGATCAGCAGAAACTAAAATGGAACGCGAAAAATCACATCATCATGCCTGTAGTACTTGAAGGACTAGGCAGAGATGTAAGTACATACCTGCATCTACAGCCACATTTAGCTGCGCATTCACCGAGCACAAATCCCGACTTCGAGCGGCTACAACCCTGGCCTACGAGACCCAGTAGTTATAAACCAGCCGATAAATAATCACACTCAGATCCAACCTGTCCCTTTGCTGTCCTCCCCAGCGACGCCCTAAACCAAGGGTCGTACCCCACAGGTGCCCTTAGCGCGGGGTCGCTTAGTTTATAATTAGTTTTATGCCCCTGGCTGGAGGCCTTACCCTCAAGGTATCCACAGGATAGTCCGGTTAAGCAGAAGCCAGCCTCATAGTTTGACCTGCGAGATGACATGCTAAAATATGAAAAAAGACCTTCGAAGCAGTCAAGTCGAGTAAAATCAGTACGTGTGATTCTATCAAATAAAAGAAACTTTAAGCACTCTTGAGACTCATAAATAAATACGTGTGAAAAAGGTGCCAAATATCCTCACTTGAAATGTAGGCGAAATCCATTCGTCCCACACATTCTAGAATACCTACCCGCGACACATCTATTGTACAGCTTTATCCCTCTAAAAGGTACCCACATGGACAAGACGTGTCACCGACATCACCTATTTGTTATTATAAGTATTTGAGTTCTCCGCAGTAATAGACTGGCCCTAAGGACCCGTTCACGACTTCGTGCGAAACGACTTGCGTCAAGCGACACGTGCGCGCGTCACTTGTTTTCTTCGCGTGAATACCGTCGCTGTCGCATCACGGTGGCATAGCCCCCTTTTCACACAGCGTTCATTTGTTTGTTGTATAATTTTGGGATCACATGACAGATCCATATTGAATTTGTTTTAAACCGTATGAACAATGGGTTATCCAAGCGCTTAGAGCCTAGTGATTAAGATCTGGTTACTTGCGAGGGCGACAATCGCGCAGTGGGGCCGGATGCGAAAATTCTGTGTGAATGTTCGTTTCACTTCGCTACTCGCAAGGCGATTCGCTAGGCTCTAGGCGCAAGCCACCAGTCAGTGCGTACGTAGCCTTTGTTCTCTCCGCTGTCGCAAGACGCGTGTAGCTCGTGGCCAAGAACTAAGATCCCGCAGTAAAAAAAATATGTATTTATTTTTACTTTCAAAGGTTGTTTGTGTCTTATCTAAATAGAAGCGTAATCTCTCCATTTGTCTGCCGAGTAATGTTAATGGACGCAGAGTACTATGAGATATTTTAAAAGTAACGCTTTTAAAATTATCTAGAGGATGTTAATTGACACAGTTTTTATTTTTAATGGATACTCCGTCTTTTAGAATAGCGGACTTTAGCGAAACTCGGAATTATCTTGTCTTGTAGCAGGACTGCGATCGACACCACCACATTCACTGCACAGCCTAGAAAATACATAACTTGTCTGCAAAATAATAACAAAAATAATGCATATTGAAATATGTACTCGTATCATTACATTCTAAGTATCTTATCTTAGGCTAGTATTGTGAAATTATTATCATTTTTGAACTCCCAAACAAGTGTTGTAAAGTTCCTTTTATTCATTATCAAGATGACGAAAAGCATTAATTTCATGTTCTCAACATTGTGTGAAATTCTGCTCTGAGATAGCTCTGCAAATTGTACTTCCAAGTCACAGGTGCTACGTACAAGATGGTCTATTGAGCAACCGATCGTCATCCATTTATAAAATTGACTAGCTTTTAGATTAGCGATGGAGGTCGGGAACGTAGGTACTACCGGGGTAAAAAGTAGATAACCTATCCTAACTAAGATAATGGTCTATTTGTGTGCCAAATTTGTTCGCATCTAAAACCGTACAGCCGTTAGGCATAAAAGGTGACAGACCGAGTTACTTGCGCATTTATAATATTAAAATTGTAATGAATCACAATTTGGAAGAAGATATAGATGTTTGCAATGTGCCATTTGTATTTATTTGTGTGTGACTGTCTGTGTAAAGCTAATCTCAATATACCTATTTGGAAAACTTTCTACCATGCGACATCTTAGTTTGTTTCCTAGTTTTATTTATAAACATACACAGTCTTCTTAGAATCATTTCCAGGATGCCTTCCGTCGCAAATCGTATCAATAGTTTGTTGCTGCTTTTAATTTATATCACTTTTATCTTCATTTATTAAGTTTATAAAGTTGTCTGTATGTCAGAAGGTATGTATATCACGCATAAATTGCTGAATTTGATGACAAATTGCATCTAAATTCGCTTTGCAGTTCACACATAAAGACCAAGCTCTTTATTAAACATAGGGTACTTTTATCTAAATGGGAGGAGCTCGTGGCTAAATAATAACAGCCGCTCGGATCGATCCTTAGGTTAAGCCGTGCTTGCCTAGGTTGGTCTGTGGATGGGTGACCACCCATTACATACCGAGTTTCCTCCGTGCCTCGGAAAGCACGTTAAGCCGTTGGTCCCGGGTGTCATTTGTAGATCTTTGACAGTCGTTTAGGTAGTCAGTGGCCCAAAAAGTCTGACAACCAGTTAAGACTGGTTGTCAGACTTTTTGATACCCCTTGGTAAGCCAAGGGGTATCGTATAACCCAGGGGGTATAGTACTAACGGGGTTGTGGAGGTCAGATAGGCAGTCGCTCCATGTTTAATACTGGTATTCAGCTGCATCCGGTTAGACTGGAAGCCGACCCCAATATACTTGGGAAAAGGCTAGGCAGATGATGACTTTTATCTAAATAATGAATTGATTCTCTTAGAACGTCACTAGAACGGTAGACAAGTACATTCATACTACTATTATAATACCAAAGACACCGGTAAAACCTTTTCGGGCCTAAACGACTGAACGGATTGGGATGAAAGGCTACAGATAGTCCATGAATTGGCAAAAAAATAGAATAAAACTTACACTGTCACTACGGGATATCTTCCGTGATTATCAATTATTCTGAGGTCCCGATATTTCGACGCTGTTACAAGCGCCATGATCACGGGATGACTATCCCGTAAGTGATAGTTTAAGTTTAGTTACAAACCGTGAATGCTTAAAACAGTGATTGGATTATATACTACCGGGAGTATGTTCCAGTTGGAAATTATAATACCGCGATTTAGAATTTTGATTTTAGTTCCTAATTTGAGTCATAGATGTCACTAGTGTTATGCTGTCGTCTTGATTATGTGCGCTGGCAAAAGCTAGCCCCTCACATACTCTCAATTTCTACTTAATATTCAGGCAGGTTAGTGCTCCACTCCACATTACTGAAGAGCTCATTATGTGGTACCTACATCACGCGTCACTCACGAGTGGCGCGAGAGGCACGAGTGTCACTCGGGACTGCTGCCAGCTAGTCTATGGCTGGTGAGATTTTGAGTGTTTAATTAAAATAATTCTCAGCTCATATTTTTGCTTTCATAAAAATATGTATGTACTTGAAATTTGAATAACAAAGCATTACGCATGAAGAAAATACTTCAGTAAGTGTAGTAACTCTATGAAAATTTTGTCACACTGTATTAGCAACTTACAAAGCAACGGGAAAATGACGTAACAGATTGTCTCAATATGGGACAATTTACCAATATGCGAGGCAATGTGCAAGTTAAACACTATCAAAAATGCGAGACTTGCACGCAAATTATGTTCTATTGTTCTTATGGTTAAATGAAAGGTAATACCATAATAAAACTGTTCCAGCTCCTACATTGACTGTCTAGAGACTAGTTTTCAGTCCCAGTAAAAATTTGCACAATTAAGAGCGTAGTTGTGCCGAAATGTGCTAACCCACATCAAATTCACAACTGGCGTAGGTACATAAGTTTTTTATACACCCATTTACCAATAGAGCAATTAATTTATGAAAGTGTATGTAAAAACCCAAATGTTGATCTGTTAGGATACATCACTAAACCGTATAATTCAATGCATTTCCTTTCATATTATTCTTTCAGTTGTGACGCTGAACGAAACATATAAATATTTCAATAAGTGAGCGTGACCCACTACTTTTTAACGTAAACCCGAATTTATTATTATAAAAACACAAAACGCCACACCACATTATCGCTAACACATAAGTGAACCTCTCAACGAGATAACACACCAGTATGTCAAGGACCTCGTTCTACGTCACGCCTGTCAAATTAGAGCATTGGCCACACCAATTACTTACTTAAAAACTCAATAATGTGACCGAAAACATCTATCTTGCGATTAAAACAACAATATGACACCGTAACCGTCAAAAATCCGTATTTTTCAACAATAGCCACATTTTCACAGTATTTCCTTACTGTGAAACAATTTGCATGCGAGTTAAAATATCTGTTTTTTGACAGCCACTAATTGGAATGTTTTCCCGCCGGCCGCCATCTTTTTGAAGCGGAGTCGTCTTTTATTTTTGGTTTTGCTAAAATGTCTTAGTGACTTTGACCGTGTTGTTACATTTATTTATCTATTTTTGGTAAATCTTATCTGTGGAAATGTTCGTAACAGTTCGTAAATACTATTATTTTGGTAGGTATATGTACTTCGTAGTGTGAGAACTAATCTCGAGAACAACTGAAGCGTGCCTAGTGAGGTTATCGGAATTTCGGTTTGTTTAGTAATAATAGATAATGGTTATTCAATATTCAATACACGTACACGTTGTCTTATGAATTATTCCACTGAATGTTTTCGTGTAGCCAAATAATCAAGCATTCGCTAATAAAACAAATAAACAGAACAATCCAGGTGGAAATCTTTATTTTACTTAACTTTTTAATTTTCATTTGTTATTAATTACACGAAACGAAAAGGCTATTTCGCCTTTCGCGCGGTAAATCCATCGAAAAAGCCAGCTTTTCGAACCAACCTTTTGTGAAATTTACAATTACAACCCCGGACGGTACCGTATCAAGTTTATAAATAATTAACGAAAATTCAATATGTTTGGGTACGAAACGGTCGATCTCGTGAAATCTGGGCCACAAATAGATTTTAAAAGGTGAATTATTTATTTTATTTTCGAAAAGGATAGACATTTTTAACAATACTCCTTGTTGTCATGACGTCATTGAGTTTCTGGAATTGGCCTTTCTGTTTACTGGACTACTGAACCTTTTTGACACAGAGTGTGAAAGGAAAATCGTGTTTAATAATGGATAGAATTGGTGAACCCTCCTAGAAGAAGCGGAGTTTTTTGGGACTGAAAAGACTTAGTTTACTATGATAGTGACTTTCAAAGTACTTAGATTTATGAAATTAATTAATGATCATCTGCCTTTTCTCCACTATGTTGGGGTTGGCTTCCAGTCTAACCGGATGCAGCTGAATACCAGTATTTTATAGGAGCGACTGCCTATCTGACCTCCATAACCCAGTTAGTACTGGGTAATATGATAACCCTTTGTAAAACTGGTTGTCAGATTTCAGGCCACTGATTACCTGTAACGACTGTCAAATATCTACAATTGACAGCCGGGACCATCGGCTCCGAGGGACGGAGGAAACTCGGTATGTAATGGGTGGTCTCCCATTCACGGGCCAACCTAGGCAAAAGCGGCTGAAGATCGACCTGAGCGGCTGTTATTATTTAGCCGCCACGAGGTCCTCTAAATAGGTAAATGAAAAATGGGGTAATAATAATAGGTAAGTAAATTAAAATAACCTAAAGTAACTAACCTAACCAGAAACTTAAAAAATGGCGTCAAAAAACTCATCCTTAACGCTGTCAACTGGTAATGTACCCAAGAGACTAGCGGCGTCACCTTGTATGGCAATGCTAAGCCTTTGGCCAACGTAAAAGCCAGCCCTTGGGTCACCGGAAGTGTCAACTAAATGAAAGTAAATGAAATTAATATCAAATGAAAAATAAAGCACATACCTACAAATAAGAATTACAAAGGTAGCACATGGGTTTATTCTAAGCAAGAAGTAATGGCACACACATGCCATTACTTCTAGACAAGCGGTAACTTAACAAAAGTAGAGATAGCGATCAAACTTGAACCCATACAATGTCAGAAACATCAGCTGATCGCTAACAATTGTAAAGCCGAGTCCACACTATAAATACGCCATTAAAATGCGGAGTATATTCCTGTAAACGCGACATGTAGGGCAAGGGCAGAGACCCACGTGCCAAGGATCTTACACAATTGTTCTCATATCTTATTCAGTGAAGTACCTCTGCTAGTATTCTGCATTCACAATTTAGTTTCCATATGCTTCATCATCATTCTTATGCCCTTTATCCGTATTTTTTTTTATTACTCTTTATCTCTTCAGTCAATTTCCTTCTAGCCATATTATCCTTCACACAGTCCATCCATCGTTTCTTTGGTGTTCTCCTACTCTAATAGCCGTCTACATTATACTCAAAACTTTCCTCACGACAAACACATATTTGAGTATTTGGAAATATCACTTTAAAATCGGATACCAAGTTATGATAAAAAGCCATTAATTTTAAAATCAACCTTATATAAAACAAGCTTAAAGCTGATATTTATTTAAATCCAAAATAATTTTTTCGAAATAAAGATTTGTACATACTCTAGGTACCGCTGTACCTACTTCATGAGTTATTGTGAGTGATGAACGGCTTTCAGGCGGAGGACCTGAATGCAAAGTTGTCGAATAATTGTATTTATCTGATCAACGTGAGGCATGAGCGCCGTGCGGTGGTTGTAAGGTAACGGAGAAAGCGCTGAATGTGATTACGTGACGGAAAATACAATTTGCATTTGAAGTAGCCTTACGCATGTTTTTACAAGATGATTTTTTTGTTGTTAGATAATTTTCTGCAACATTATCATATAGCCATATTATCCTTCACACAGTCCATCCATCGTTTCTTTGGTGTTCTCCTAGTCCCTGAATAAGTACAGTACTTCTCATTTCCCTGCATCCTTCGATTTTCTTACCAGCTAGGTATAAAAGATGCGCCTCCTAGTAATGACACCTCTCACTCAGATCTAGCCTGTCCCTTTTCTGCCCTGCGACGCCCTAAGCCGAGTATCGTTGCCTATAGGGGGTGCCCTCAGCGCGCGGTCGTTTGGTTTATTCGTTTTATACCCCTGGCTGGAGGCTTTACTCTCAAGGCCCCCACAGGATAGTCCAGTTAAGCAGAAGACAGCCTCATAGGTTGACCTGTGAGATGCCATTACCAAAAAAAAAAATGTAGTGACACAATTAGTGAAACAATGTTAAAACTGAAACGCTTTGCTAATCCAATAAGTGCTTGCTCTGATGCCGTACCAGTCCCAGGTAATCGAGTCACAATAAAACAACAAAAATAATGTCTGCCATCAAAAAACTAGTCAAATTGATCCCCAAAATAACTGGACTATCCATTAAAGTCTAAAGAGTACCTTTTATCTCCAAAGACGTAGTTTACAGTCAAAATAAACGTAAGTAGTGATGTAATAATATCGGGCTAGTGCGGGACGTAGTGATGCGATTATCTTGTAGTGCGGGGGCACCACGCAATTGTTTATGGGTCGCGTAGTGACCCCTGATATGCTGAGACAAGAGCTACACGGAAATGGTTTTATTTTTGTCGTGTAGTAGTATTGTTTGTTTGGATATAGGATAGTTACAATCATATTAAATAAAAATGAATAAATAAATAAATCTTTACTTAGAATCCCAGAAGGTAAAATACGATATGAATCTAAAAATACAATGAAGGTATAATAATGTTAGATGCCTGTACTAGGATAATCTAGCATTTCAGGCTGCAGGAGCTCTAACAATATGCTATATGTAGGACAGTTATAGTTTTTTTTTGTTTAATATTTAACATTACATAATGACAAACTATACTGCTGATATCTGTGAAGAATATAATCCAAGATTTTATTTTTTCGTTATATACCCTAGAATCATAGAAACATTAAAAAAACAGCCTAGAAATGACTATTGTGAAACAACTAAAGACAGGCTTATGTACATTTTACAGCAGAGAAAACCACAATTACAATAATATTAACTTTACAAGAGTCATGTAATTTCAACAACCTGGCACAAATTCAGTCAACCTAACTACTTATTTAAAAGCAACCTGTTTTTTTTATTCGACTGCAACATGGAGGTGTAGTATGATAATCAATGTACCAAATCAATAATAAATAATAACTTCTATTAATGAATTCTGTGACACGTCCCATCAGACCTTTTAAAGGAAGCAATAAAACATTGCATTTAATTAATTATATTCCAAATTAATTGGCAACATAGTGCTATAGTCTAAGCACGTAAAGCTAATTTGTTTTGTTGATAAGGTACCCTGCCTTTTGACACAAAATCAATGACAGAATGCCAGATTTATTACCTGGCTACTTCCTGTCCAAGAAATCATGTTGTGACATCGTTAAATTGTACTCTATTAGGGGCCAGTTTCGGAGCAGATCGTGGCTAAATAATAACAGCCGCTCGGTTCGATCTCGCCTAGGTTGGTCCGTGAATAGGTGACTACCCATAACATATCGAGTTTCTTCCGTGCCTCGAAAAGCACGTTAACCTGTTTGTTCCGGCTGTTACTAGTAGATCTTTGACAGTCGTTAAGTAGTCAGTGGCCCGAAAGTCTGACAACCAGTCCTACCAAGGGGTATCGTATTGCCCAGTACTAACTGGAGGTGGAGCTCAGATAGACAGTCGCTCCATTAGACTGGAAGCCGAACCCAACTGAATTGGGAAAAGGCTAGGCAGATGATGATGAGGGCCAGTTACAGAGTCTCGTCAAAGTCACTAACTATTTACTTATATTACTAGACAAATTCAAAACTGGCAGAGAATTTGTGCAAAATTACCAGACAAAATCTAATTCGAATTTATTATGGGATATTCAAACTAGCCGTAAGTGCCCTGACCGAGTGAGCACTGTTAGTTCGGTGTTTATTAAAAAGCTAACGAGATTCGTATTTTCAAAGATGTTTTGTTTAAAAATGTATCAAATATTAGCCAAAAAGTAAGGCTTTTTCTAAAAAATCATCTGTATGATATTATAACAACTTCTGGTTGAGGAAAATAGGCCTGTAATATTTATCCTCTACTTAGATGCATGAGAAAATAAGAAAAGTCTCCATCGAATCTCCATATTAAACGCTTCCTTTTCCTTATCGCGTAGTGGGAAAGAAGGAAAATGTACTGTATTATATTTTTAATTTTCATTCTAATAGAGTAATTTTGTCTTAAAGTAGCTCCCCCTCTCAACTCATATTTCGAACAAAATTGCTTAATGTCTGCTACTGCGGGTTCAACTCTCAGGTCGGACACAGTGCCTCTAGATTTTTCCAGAAGTTTCACAGAATAGCAGCCTGGATTCTGGATTTATGCCCAGTTGATGGCAATGAGTTAGCCTTTTATTAACTGGGACTTCAATATAACTGGCGAACACGGGTGTACTTCTAGTACACGTCTGCCTAACACATCATCAACCTTTTCCCAACTTACTTGAAGACGGCTTCCAATCTAACCAGATGCAGCTGCATACCTGTATTTTGCATGGAACGGCTGCCTACCTGAACTCCACTACCTAGTTTCTGGGTACTATGATACCCCTTGGTAAGACTGATTGACAGACTTTCAGGCTTCTGACTATTCTAGGTATTCTGCTTAATCTTTCGGGAATTAAATAAATCTTGCGAAATATGGGTGTGTTAAAAGTACCCATCTGCCTAACCCTTCGAAGATAAGGCGTGATGTTATGTACGCGTATATGATGGGATACAAGATCTCTCTCTCTCTTTTCTTCAACCTTTGGCCACCCTATCCTGTGTAGGTCTCTTCCAAATCTTTTAAATTTTGGCAGTTTTGTGTCATGGCTATCCTTTTTCTTCCGGCCACTTTAATGAGATCGTCTGTCCACCTAGTCGGTTGCCTTACCACATTCCTCCGTCCCGTCCGTAGTTTCCACTCCAGCACTTTCTTCCCCCATCTTCCATCCAGTCGACGATACAAGATTATCTGTCTAAAACGCCAAACATTCGTTTCGGTCTACCAAGGAGAATCTTTACAAATCCTCGCTAACAAAATCGAGGTGTTAGAATCGGCTTTGTTTCTACGAAATCTATTTTGTCTGGATCGGTCAGCGGAATCCTATAAAAGCAAAATATACAACAAGGCACCTAGGTAGGGATTTCGGGCTAAAACTTCAAGTTATTGGGGACTATAGACTAGACTTATCACGTTCTCACGTTAAAAAAACGGGTATACTAAATTATTAAACTACTTTTTACTTAAGCTCACATTTCGCCAGTTATTACGACGAATCTATTGCCATCATCCGGGTACAATACTCCAGGCTGCTAAAGACAAATTTCTTACAGAAAAACCCTAATGGAAGATCAAACCCAGGACCTCTTCTCAGCATCAGCAGTTATGCTTGCGACTACTAGACCATCGAAGCAGTAAGTGTATTTCTTCTTCAGGTGCTTCTCCAATTACTGAAGATTGGCGATCAACTCCGAATGTGTCTCGTTCTCTTTTGCGATTTGGAACAGATCTGGAGCATCCCGGTCCATTCGCAAATGTTTCTCAGTCTACAGCTCAGTACAAATGTGCGGTTTGACATCAAACGGCTGCATTACTACCCATTACAGTATTTTTCAATGACGCAAGTTCCATTGCTTATCATAATATTCCTCGACTGAATTTATCTTTACATTCCACTTTGTAAGAAAAAGGTGTTAATTTCTTTTGCCATTAACGTCAGCGCTAAGATAACATAATTAAAGCAGAGGATGACCAATCAACTTGCAAAAATAACGAGAGCCATCTGTTACGTGGAACTAGATGACTATGCTGACGACCGATTTTAATCCGGAACACTGTCGATTTTTATCGGTGTCTGATTTTGCTACAACTCTACAGTATGCAGTGTGCGATTGAGCGCTTGAGTTGCCGAATCTTCAGTTGTTTTTCTCTATTTAAATATAGCTAATACTTGTTGATGGTCATAATTGGTTACACTTGATCTAAGTTCTTGCTGGACGTGCTGTATTTATTTTGAATTTAAGTTCTTACAAGACGTATAGAAGAAATGGCGCAAAAATACCCCAATTTTGCGTTACTTATTCATACCATCTCAAACCTTAAGAAGTCGTGAATGGTGACGGAGTCCTTTTTTGACGTTTGGACTAACAATACCCATCATCATACCCACACGCCTTTTTTCCATAATAGACAAGGCAGTAATTACAGCACGCGTAGCAAGACTACCTTAGAAACGGGTTTTGTCGACGGAAGAATCAACAAAATGGCAGGTTTCTTTAGTTGATCTGTCATTTTGTTGATTCTTCCGTCGATAAAACCCGTTGCTACGGTGGTTATGCTACGCGTGCAGAACGCCACCTACGATCTATATAAAGAGTGTAAATATACCCTTAACATAGCCGAAAGGCACTTGTTCTCCCCGTCTTTGCGATCATTTTTTTGTTCTAGACCATACCTGGGAACCTTCTAGTTACGGATATATTGGGGGTCAAAGTTCCAACTTTTCCAGAAGTTTTTGTTAAATACATGTTTTTGATGTAAGATTTTTACTTTAAACACCTCCACGACCCCCGTACTATTTAATCCATCCACCAGCACAATGCTTTGAGTGCTTTCCATCTAGTCCTACCGTAAAACGTGATTTTTCACCCCAAAAAAAAAACCGATTCCCTGCAATAATTTTTGCGTAAAGTTACTTAGTTTGATGTACAGAATGCTTGGGTGACGGCTATGTGAAGGGTCTGTTTACACCCTGTATACTCCTTCAGCTTCGTCCATGTTCATATAAGTATCTGGTCATATAAATTGCAACATTATTTGGTAAATGAAGTCAATTCACTGTCGTTTCTGGCCAACAGTCGGCAACATTAACAGTCGCTCGTCTACACACTTCATAAGATTAAATTAATACGCGATATATTTTTCTTTGCACAATTTTTATTGGCAGTAAATTCAGTTTCACCGAGTTACATTTGTGATGGTGATTCGTAATTAAAGTTTTACGGTGGGTGTAAAAGAGCGGTGTTTGTTATTGTAGCTGTCAATCTAGAGATAGAGTGGCGACCGCCCACGGTTTGATATAAACCTGTCGTTGACTCCAAATTTGATGGGAGTCATTTCTTTTGAGAGATATATTAACATGCATAAGCATAATCAGCCTATTAATGTTCCCACTGCTGGGACGCAGGCCTCCTCTCTATGAGAGGGAACAGGGGTATTCACATGCCTATGGAGAAAAATTATGTTTATTAGTTCGGTTTGGAGGAGCTCGTGGCTAAATAATAACAGCCGCTCGGATCGATCTTTAGGTTAAGCCGTGCTTGCCAAGGTTGGTCTGTGGATGAGTGACCACACATTACATAGAGTTTCCTCCGTGCCTCGGAAACCACGTTAAGCCGTTGGTCCCAGGTGTCATTTATAGATCTTTGACAGTCGTTAGGTAGTCAGTGGCCCAAACAGTCTGACAACCAGTCGTATCGTATTACCCAGTACTAACTGGGTTGTGGAGGTTAGATAGGCAGTCGCTCCATGTAAAATACTGGTATTCAGCTGTATCCGGTTAGACTGGAAGCCGACCCCAACATAGTTGGGAAAAGGCTAGGCAGATGATGATGATGAGTTCGGTTTGGAGGTCATCAGCCTATAAAGTATTTTTTTACAGATTCTAATGATGTAATCATCGGCGTAACTAATTTATAAAGGTTGGTTTACATGTTTATGAAGTAATATGAGATATGTTGCGTCATTGATTGCATAAAACAGACAGTTTGCTGTCATAGAGAAATCTCCAGAATTTACAAAATAGCAATTCCCGTAAACATTTTCCAATGAAACAAATATTCCTGCGGTACCTACCAATTATTAATTGCACGACCGTAATAACTCTCTGCTATAAACGGATACATAAACGCAACGTTATTTGTTGACAGATATATACACTTCCCGTAATTCAGGAATACAAACACATTCCGCACGAGTAACAGTTTCCACGAAATTCTCTATTTTCAAGGAAACTTATCTAAATATAATAGTTGCATCAAATTGATGAATTATTTCGTATCAAAAGAATCATCAAACGGTGGTCAGGTCGTTAGAGTGTAATCATTCGACACACAGACGAACATAAAATTAAATGTTAATATAGAAAAAGCTTTCAGTTGATGACGACCTGCGTCATGAAACGTCGCGTTTCAACACATTTTATTATTAGTGAGAAAAGGTGGGAACACATTTATAACACACGACGCGGCTATGAGGGATCCGCATATTAGCAGTAGCATTTTATTGTCTTTGGTATGATTGCAAGATGGTCTGCAAGTAGGCTGATTGTATCAGTTTCAGTTGAATGTCTTAAATGTGAGTTTTAATCTAGGCTTACGTGAGCTACAATCAGTTCTTCACAGGTTTTAGTGATTACAAATTTCCTTTTCACACTCATATTTCGATTCCTATTTTCCACCACCTTTGGGTTTCTTTTGGTGCCTCGGAATGAACTTTATGCCGTTGTTCCCGCCTGTCATTTCTAGATCTTTGACAGTCGTTACCAAGAGGTATTTCCCAGTACTAAATGACTCACTAATTCAGGTCCAGTTGAAAACCAGCGTCGGGCACTAGTTGTCCGGCATTTTGCTGAACTGGGCCTATTTGACGCAGCCGTGAGGCTCACAGTGCCACACTATTTTATTTTTTTGTTTACATTTAAGTTTTTTAATTTTTTGTTTTTTTTTTTAATATACTGTGTGCACTTGTGGCATGTGCCAAATAAATGTATTTTCTTTCTTTCTTTCTTAAATGGGTAGTGGAAGTCGCTCCTTGTAAAATCAGCAGCTCGACGTATTCAGCTGCATTCTGTTAGACTGGAAGTCGACCCCGGCAAAAGGCTAAGTAGATGATTTACCACCACCTACAAAAAGCTTTGTATTATGCATATTTGGTTTAGAAGAGAATTTATTATTCGGCCTACACTGCTGGTCGCTCTTAGTAACTTTACTAAGTATAAAGCTTTGATTTCAACAAGTGACCAAACTGAGCTCGCGTATTCTGTAACAAACCTGTCTCTGGCTTTAATGTTCTGAAATAATGTGGAGTAATTATGAGTGACAGGATTCACGTTAAAATTAATAAGTTATGACGGACGTTGGAATTAGTTAAATCGCTAATTTGTGGGTGTCAGGCAGTGGCATGTTTTTTAAGATCAATGCCAAGTTTCAAGTCGCATGCAAAATCTAATTTGTCAACAATTAGGTGTATGACTCAGATATTGTGCAAATAAAAAAGAGATATTTTGAATATTTTTCAAGTCATAAAATATCGTTTATTTTTAATATTTAAATGAGCTTTACTTTATATTTGTAACCGGAACAAGAGTCCTCATTCCTCGGTAAAAACAGCCAGTTCGAAAGCAAAAAATAAACTTTGAAACTATCGCTGAAGAAAAACTACATTGAGTCGTTCTAAATGCGTTCCCGTCGCATATAAACGACTGACAAATTACCTTGTCTACACAACGGGGTTAGCTTCACTGCGTTTATTTTCCGTTGAATTTATCAAAGTCACTGTCTGAACTAACGACTGCCGCGTAACGTGCAGGATTATGTAATAAGTACATCTAACCCAACTCAACAATCACCATCATCATTTCAGCCGAAAGACGTCCACTGCTGGACATAGGCCTCCCCCAAGTGTCGCCACATTGACCGGTCCCGTGCGACTCGCATCAATGTGGCGATTATGGCAAAACCCCCCTAAGCTCAACAATAACATTAAGAATTTGACAAAGAGGTCAATTGTAGGATTTCCAAAACGATCGAGTTCTAAAGCTTCCAAACCGTCGAGTCAATGTAACTCGACAAGTCCGACTGGATGTCCCGCAACGAAATTTATCAGAAAAGAAACTAGAGGAGTAAGAAGAACATACAGCTTTCTATAAGAATCTTTGTCTGAAATGGATTCCTCGGCTACTTTGAACGTGATCATTTTCTCCTATTCATAGTTTTTGCTTTCAGTCTTTACCCAATCTTGACAGCACCACTTTGTATTCACGGCGATAGTACCAATCCGAAACGAGGAGCTTATGGCTAAATAATAACAGCCGATCAATCGATCGGCCGATCGATGATCGGCCGATCGATGATGGGTCGATCTTCAGGTTAAGAAGCGCTTGCCTAGGGTGGTCCATGGATGGGTGACAAGCCCGTACATAGCGAGTTTCGTCTGTGCTTTGGTAAGCACTTTAAGCCGTTGGTCCCAGCTGTCATTTGTAGATCTTTGACAGTTGTTGCAGGTAGTCAGTGGGCCGAAAATCTGACAACGAGTCTTACCAAAGGTTATCGCATAACCCAGCGCTAACTGGGTTGTTGAGGTCAGATAGGCAGTCGCTCCATGTAAAATACTGGTATTCAGCTGCATCCGGTAAGACTGGAAGCTGGTCCCAACATAGTTGGGTATAGGCTAGGCAGATGATGAGTACCAAATCTGCAATGCCAGCTAATAAAAAAAACCCAGCTTATCCTACTTCTTACTAATATTTTAAACGCGAAAGTTTGTGGGGATGGATGGTTGGATGAATGTTTATTCCTCTTTCACGCAAAAACTAAAGAAGGGATTTGGATGAAATTTGGCACACAGATAGTTTATAAGCTGTATTAACACTTAGGATACTTTTTATCCCGGTAGTATGGTCCCGTGGGACAATAATCGAACTCCATGCGGGCGAAGCCGCGGGCATAAGTTAGTAACGAATAAAAGGGTGTAATTTCCTTCCACATATCTCATTAAATGACAAATAGGGAACTTTCCTATACTATCATTCACTATTATCCATTCCCATATCAATTATTTGATCGATACTGCACACCTGGCCTTGTGCCTTGCGCACATTATCAATGGCGTATTCTGTCTGTTATGTGCACTGGGGTAAGCTAACAGTTTCAACTAATTACACTAATTAAGTGTTTATATTCTAATTACGGAGAACACAGTTAGTAGGTGTATCTTTATAGGGGCCGATCGATTGGAAATGCTATTATTTGTTGGCACCGTATAAATAAAGAAATAAACCTTTATGCTCTTCTATCTTAATGTAATGTCTTGTTAAGTATTTTGTGTGTACATAAATAAATAAATAAATAATAAAGCGTCTGGTAAAAGCTGCAATGAGGATTCGATCTATAAACTGTTTCAACTGATTTTCATTAGTCATCCTTTTGCCAGTGGCCATACATTGAAGGGTTATGGTAATTTCAGATCTCGTACGCTGACAATAAACCATAATATTATAATAATAATATCGGGAGCTCAAAATAATTAACAATCACGGAAGATAAGTACAGTAAGACAGACAAGTAGGTAAGTAAAAGACAAGTAAGACAAGACAAGAAAGATAAGACAAGTAAGTGACAGTATAAGTTTAGTTGCAAACCGTGAAATGTGACAATAAACGGTTTAATTAAAATAAGTTACTTTATAAAAAGATGAAAGAAAAAATTTACAATAAAATCGAAGATATATGACTGTGACATCCACCAACTACTTTTCTTCTTAAAACAAACGTAATCAATGCTAAGTTATAACAAAATATTCCCTGCGTTTTCCGGGTTCTCTGATAAAAAATAAAGCAACATTTTCGTAGTGTCGGCCAGCGTATGTTGCCTCTCACCCACAATGCAAGACCCGTCGACACAGCGACGCTTTTGTACCTCGACGCCTCGACACGTCACATGGATTGTAATATCTGTGTTAGACCAGTGCACAGGGTTCGCAGAGTTACTTAGTTTGATGTATGTATATGATGCTATGTTGACGGCTTCGTGAAGGATCCGTTTACACCTTGTATATATACATCGATAAAAATGATGGAAAAGTCAAGAAAATTGAAACAAGGTGCCGAAAATCTAAGTCAAACCTATTGATAGTCGTAGTATAAAAACCAAATGCTTTGAAAGCGATTGCCACTGGTAAAGGCCCTCGCTCTCTATTAATCATAATTTTAATCACCCTGGTGCAACAAAAAATCTACAGAGTGTACCAGAATGGTGTGGTCATATTTTAGAGTGTAATTCGGACCATCAAACTGAACAACTTTCTAAATGGGACCACCACCGAAATCGTGAAAAAACAGCAGCTGTCCAGTTCAAAACTACACGCTGTATATTCAAATAAACATATTATTCTAGTCTCGTGGTTTCACCGTACCTATTCCTTTCACCGCGTGGCATGTTCCCGCTACCACAATAAACCGCGTGTTTAAGTCGCGACACCACGACGTCGCTGCGACGCGTCGCAACGCTATTGTACTTCGACACCTCCCGACGTCACGCGCAATTCTAACACGACGTGTGAAAGGTATCTTACAGGATTGTATACCGCTTTTGTATCTGTAAGACAATCGAGTTAATTTGATTTACAAGTTGTCTGATATCTTCGCTTTGCAGTTTTATTTATCGTGTTATTAGCACTTGGCGTTGTTTTTGCTCATTCGCGTTAGAAATAATGTTGTACAGATGTTGTCTTCTAAGAGGCAGGAAATGAGTGAGAATAAAGTCATTCTGTGGTAAGGATATTCAGGAAGTTGGTAGCGGGGCCGACTCCTCCAGGTTAACCCCAGTGTGAATGCTATAATAAAAATGTCAAATAGAACTTATTAATCTGATAGATATTATGGAGGCATAGAAAACTCAGTAAGGTTATAAATAAAGAACTAAGTATTTATCTTCTTCAATCGGTCCCTCATTACTGAGGATCGTGGGCGCTGGACCTCTTTAAACGGACAATCCGCCTCCGTCGACTCCGGTCCAAAGTTGCCATCACCACCTGCTGAAATTTGCTTGAGGACATAGCCACTTTTACTTAGTCGGACCATCGTGTTGGCGACCGGCCTCGTGCTCTCTTGCCTTCAGAATTGCCAGCTTTATATTACCAGCTTTTCAAGGCTGCTATCTCCCTTTCGCAATATTTGGCCGAAATATGTCAAAATACGCTGTAGGCAAACCGTAGACAATGTGTCTTGATATCGAGTTGGGAAAGTCTTTATAGTTGACCTGAACCAGTCTAGGTATAATTATTTAGTATTATGAAACACAATCAATTTGTGAGTCTCTAGTTTCGAGTCGTAACATAACACTGTAATGGTAGAATGATTCTCGTTTGGAAGATCGTGACTCCTGTCTCGACCTCTGACATTATTTTAATTGCAAAGGCTTACCAAAATATTACTCAGACTTTTACAAACCATTAACATCATTTTGGACAAATGAGATAGAAGAAATTCTTCGAGTGTATGCATAAGTTTAGTTTTTTGCATGTAGTTTCAAAAGTTTCATAACATTCAACGTAATGTGTATGTGATCATTTTTTTGTTCTAGAACCATACCTGGGAACCTTGTAGTTACGGAGATATTGGGGATCAAAGTTCCAACTTTTTGACAAGTTTTTTTTTTTTAATACTTGTTTTTAATGTAAGATTTTTACTTTAAACACCACCACGACCCCCGTAATATTCAATCGATCCATCAGCACAATGTTTTTCACACCAAAAAAAGATGTCGTTTTTTTGCATAAAATTACTTAGTATGATGTACAGAATGCTTGGTTGACGGCTTCGTGAAGGGTCCGTTTACACCCTGTACTTTCTTTTTTTTTCTTAGTCTATATTGTGTCTCACTGCTGGGCAAAGGCCTCCCCTCTTGGACATGCTTGCCCCGCGAACATGCGTGAACATTGCGTCGGCGATACCAACCCTAACCAATGTTAAACTTGCAGATTGTTTTTTGATTCGCGTAAATATGAGTAAAGAACGTTTTACAAAAATCAAAACTCCTTTGCAGGAACACTTCTTGGGGTATTTTTTGGTACTGTTCGTAAAGTAAATACGTCAACAAACACGCGGATTTTGTGTTATTAGCAATCGTTACAAGGAATGACTTAACTATCATGTAGCTACTTCAAGCCAAGTTGACCTGGGACGTAGTAAAACTAAAATGAATTACCATTTATAATCAACTAGCGACCCGCCCCGGCCTCGCACGGGTGCCTCGTAGATACACATATACATATAAACCTTCCTCTTGAATTCCTCTATCTATTGCTGAAAACTGCATTAAAATCCGTTGTGTAGTTTAAAAGGTCTAAGGGTACAAAAAGCAGGAGCGACTTTGTTTTGTACTATGTAAAGATTGTTGGGAAAACGTTTTGGAAAAATGAGTTCCTTTCAAAGAATATTCCACGAATATAATGACTCCATCATTCTCCTGTCCTTATCCCAATTTATTTGGGGTCGGCGCAGCGTGTCTTCTTCTTCCATACTTCTCTATTACTTGTAATTTCAGTAGGCACCTCCTTTCTAGCCATATTATCCTTAACACAGTCCATCCATCGTTTCGCTGGGCTTCCTCTACTCTACATTAATTACATGTTCGTCATTCCTCCGCATTACATGCCCATGCCACGACAACCGATTACGACACAACTTTTCAGTCACCGGTGCCACTTTCAGACTTCCTCTCACGACTAAAATGACTCTGTTATAACTAAAACCAGAACCTGTATATATTGGTTACAATACTGTGGTGAGTTTTATAAAGTTTCAATTCTTACAACACAAACCATAATAAAACACTGAAACACAACATAAATTCCCTCAACAAAACATTTCGGCCCATCGATCCGCCAAAACCTCGGGTTATTTTATAAAATAAAATAAAAATACCAGGCACATTCTCAAGCAGAGAATATTTATCATTTTTATCAGAAGTAGGTCAAGTACTAGCTGAGAACGTCATCCTCCCTCATCTCGTAATCCCTGTATTTTTCATCTCGGCTCACCTACACGAATTTTAGTTTGTCTGAGAAAATTGAAATTGAACCCGGCCGTGTATTTTTTTATCTAAGAAGCTGTTACCTAGAGGCTGATGTTATTATCTTTGGCGGAAAGCAAAGACGTTGAAATTAAATTAAGTATATGGAGTTTAAATCTGCTTTTTGTATATGATATCGAGCTATTTCGTGATTAACTGTCCGACAAACAAGCTCGTGGCTAAATAATTACAGCCGCTCGGGTCGACTTTTAGGTTAAGCCGTGCTTGCCTAAAGCTTGCTTGGTCTGTAGATGGATGACCGCCCATTACATACCAAGCTTCCTCCGTGCCTCGGAAAGCACGTTAAGCCGTTGGTCCCGGCTGTCATTTGTAGATCTTTGACAATCGTTAGGTAGTCAGTGGCCCAAAAAGTCTGACAACCAGTCTTGCCAAGGGGTATCATATTACCCAGTACTCACTGGATTGTGGAGGTCAGATAGGCAGTTGTACCGTGTAGAATACTGGTATTCAGCTGTATCCCGTTAGACTGGAAGCCGACCCCAACATAGTTGGGAAAAGGCTAGGCAGACGATGATGATGATGATGACTGTCCGACACAAAAAGCTTACAAGACGATAAAGAATAGAAGGCTAGAAGAGAACATTAAAGTTTCTTGGAAAGTGCAAGAAAAGTGCCTCTATAAGTGACCGTACTAAGTAATCGTCGACAGTCTCGCTATTAACCTGTCGAATAGCTACATGCCTTCTGTTGCTTCTGCAACTCATGCCGTAAGACAAGAAACAAAAGATGTACCTAAAAGTACCTACACTGAGTAAGAATAAGAATAAATTAAGAATAATAATAACAAAAAAAATTGGTAAGAAGGTAATTGGGTCACATTATCTATACAAATTAATAAAATTGAAGTGTCTGTTTGTAATATCAAAATAATAGTTTTTTACTAAATGCATATGAAAATATATACGGCACCTATAGTCTAGTAGTCTGTCTGTCTGTCTGTTTGTTCCAGCTAATCTCCGAAACAGCTAAACCAATTTTGACGGGACTTTTACTGGCAGATAGCTGATATTATAAAATCTAACATAGGCTTTATTTTAGACACATAATTAGGGTTCCGTGCAAATAAAATAAGACCCTTGGAATTGGGAACAAATATCGATTCAAAAAGGGAAGTAATATTTTTAAAATAATTTCAGATGATGATGAAGGTAGTTTAAAATAAAATGAGAAAACAATAATAAAAATAAAGATAAAGATAAAGATAAAGATAAAGATAAAGATAATTTATTTGTCAAACATGCGTTTACATAAACTGACTAATCAGACATGCAAGGTATTGAATTAATAGATGTTGTGTGCGTCCATGTTTTGCCACTAACGGCGTACAAATTTTGTAGGTATTATAAAAAAATATATTTAATTGCATTTTACATAATTATAGTCATTCTAAATTTCATTACAAAATACAAAACAAATAAATAATAATTGATGTCAAGATATTATAGTATAAGTAAATTATAGTCAAAATAGATTAAATTATGTCCAGAATATTCAATAGTAAGCAGTCAAACGCCAATTGATTTAAGATTCACATGATTAAATTGTTATTATTTACTATGCATATTACTAGTCAGAATAGAAAAGTCCTTTTCATTTAAAAAATCTATAACATTGTAATACACTTTACTGATTAAAAAATTTCTTAGCTTATCAATTCTTTTGTTTAATAATGGTATGTGTGCGCGTGTTTGTTTGTGTGTGTGCGTGTGTTTGTGGTTCAGCAGGTATGAGTTATACCTAAGAACTCAAACCCTTGAGTATCTAGGTATTAAAGTTTTATTAACAAATTAAATTAGCGGTATTAACTAGTTAATTATATTTAACTCTGTAATACTAGGATCTACGTGACCTTTTACTGTAGTAACCTTGAATTACAATGTTTTAAATTAAAGCCTTAATACTTCAAAAAACAATTAATTTATTTCACTAGAGTACTCTTTATTAAAAACTTAATTTATTTTGTGAACCTTGTAGATGATGTAGATTTGTTTAGAGCCTGAATGGCTTTGAACAGTATATCTAACAGTGGCGAAGGTTCCATACAACTCGATTCCTCCTGGCTTCCTTTTGAAAAATGGCACAGTCAGTATTCTACAGAAAAATAAATAAAATTAAAATAATAATAATATAATCACATAAAAGATATGTACTCTTACAAAAATTGACGCTTCGCTACTGATATCTACATGAATATTATGAAAATGTAAAAGTAAGTTTGGAAGTAGAAGGTAATCTTCGAAATTAAGCAACCGATTTTTATATACATTTTTTTAAAATGCTACTCTATTGCTATAAGCTACACCAAGTGCCATAGCCGACGTGGACGAAATCGCGGGCAGAAACTAGTGACAAATAAAGAAAGATGGAAGCTACTATAACTATAAATTTTACCAAGATATCTACCGCTGCAGTTTTTAGCTAAAATAATAATGTTCTCACTTCCTTAATGTCGTGAATATAGTGCATTTCGACTATTTCGAGCATATCTGACAATAAATAATTATTTAAATGTACAAAGGCAAACTTAATGTCTTAGGCTTTTTTAACCAGTCTACCTTTGAGTGATGCAGAGATACACTGTGCTAGGAGCAATGCTGAAAATTGAGGGTTCAATTTTATTTAAATATAAACAAATAGCCAATACAAACAAACTAGGCTCCTTGATCTTTAACCCCAACTATTCACCTTAAAATGACCATCGCAGAAAATTAAGTTTCAAACACAGAGAGCTAAGGTTTACGAACTGTGCATATCATAGCTAATAGTTATTATTAACAGTAGAATACTTGTACTGAATTTCAATATTGAGGTAAGACCCTTGCGGATTGGCACTCGCTTTTACTTAGAATCTTGATGCCAGTTCAAAACTCAATATTCTTAGTATTGAGATTCAATATTTTGGATGCGATAGTATTGATATTCTCTGAGATGAATAAATAATAAAAGCATTGCATAAAGTCAAAGTAGGTTATTCAAGGCATATTTCTTCTTTTTTATTTTATGCGTAATATGGTCAACTTGCGTCAAAAATTACTAGAAAATCTGATATATTCACATACGTACTCGGAATTCATTATCATCGTTCTATTTCTGTTAATATGAAACGATTGAAAGAATTCTTTTTTCAAATTGGTTTGAACGATGTTTTAAATTGGTTTATATTAGCGCCAAATTATTTACTATTAGCGACCCGCCCTTGATTCGCACAGTGCCACCTATCGCGTCCCAAACTATATCTAAGCCTACATTTTTAAGTTAAGCATCTAGGAGTAGAGCGGTGAAAACTGCGTTCAAATCCATGTAGTAGTTTTTGCGTGATGCGCGTACAAACATACAAACAGACAGACAAAAATTATAAAAAACTGTTATTTTGGCTTCTGTTGCTCTAGTAAAGACCCGCCATTTTTTTTTTCAATATTTTCTATGTACAGACATCGGCCTGATACATCATCATTCTCTTGCCCTTGTCCCAATTCATTTGGGGTCGGTGCAGCATGTCTTCTTCTTCCATATTTCTCTATTATAGACATCGGCCTGTTACAATTTTATATGTAAAGTTGTTTGTTTGTCAAGCGAAGTACCGATATAAAAATTCTTTATTAGTCTTTTCCTCATCATCATCATTCATCATTTCAACCGAAAGACGTCCACTGCTGGACATAGGCCTCCCCCAAGTGTCGCCACATTGACCGATCCCGTGCGTCTCGCATTCAGCGGATCCCCGCAACCTTTACCAGGTCATTGGTCCACCTAGTGGGAGGCCTTCCAACGCAACGTCTTCCAGTTCGCGGTCGCCACTCCAGAACTTTCCGGCCCCATCGACCATCCGTTCTGCGAGCAATATGCCCTGCCCACTGCCACTTAAGTTTGGCTATTCTTCGGGCTACCTCGGTAATCTTGGTTCTCTTACGGATTTCCTCATTTCTGATTTGATCACGCAAGGGATCCATTGCCCTTTGGGTGACTTTAAGCCTTCTGATGAGGCCCATTGTGAGCGACCACGTTTCGGTCCCGTATCTAATCACTGGCAACACACACAGTCTTCTCCTATGCATATAAATATATTTTCTGTATCTAAGTAAACGAATAAAAAGAATGCAGTAGGTACAAGATAGATCCGTTCTCATCAATAAAGAGAACGTCGCCACAGCCGTTTTAGAAGCGAACTGATATTTATTCTAGAACATTCATTTCCCACCCAGGACAGTTTATTAACTACTAAAATAGACAGCATGTGGACTTAAGGACTGTTGAACTTGTGTTATTTATTCATGCTGTTTGTATTTGCAGTCTCATGCATTAATTTTTATCGTTTTTCTTGTGATTAATGGCAAGTTTTCCCATTTTCCGAGAGCAGCGGTGGCTCAGTGGTGGCGGTTGTACTGACTTACGAGCAGTAAGTCATGAGTTCGAACCCAGGCAGGCGCATTACTTTGTGAAATTTATTTCATTACCACTGCTCTCATAATGTTCAAGGAAAACATTGTGAGGAAACTGGCATGTCCTAGAAACAAAATTTCGACGATATGTGACATCTACCAACCCGCACTTGGCCCGCGTGGTAGATTGTAGCCCATTCCCTCTCGTAGAAAGGAGGCTTGTGTCTAGTGGGAACATTATAGGCTGATTATGCTTTCCGTTTTACCAGATTTTTCCGTTTTTCCGGACCTACGCAGGCAATAATGAAAATCGGTCAAGTGCTTGAGTAGGTACTTCTTGGGGACGGAAGGAGTTATATGCCGTCATATACCTACAACAAACAGGCAGTAAAAAGGACGGTTACACAGAATTTAAGAAATCAATATAGCTTTTTAATATGTCTTTGTCTTACCTAGGGGTATCATATTTATTACCCGATATTAATTGGGTTGTGGAGTTCAGATAGTCAGTCGCTCCATGTAAAATATTGGCATTCAGCTGCATCCGGTTAGACTGGAAGCCGACTCCAACATAGTTGGGAAAAGGCAAGGCAGATGATGATGAATATAGTTTTTTAATAGATTTATTTCTTAAAAATAAATGCGTTTCGAAGTCTGCTTCCACCAAGTACCGTTTTATTTCTCTGCAGCCTTACCATTAAATTCCAAGTTAATCCTTGAGGAACTGACGTGATTTACAACGAATTATAACTGCACACTAACTAGTGGCCAATTAGTGGAAAGTGGACCGTTTGCTGTGAGTATCGTTATAATTTATAGCCAGCAATAAGACTGGCCACAAAACCACACGAACCTCCTTTGAAACCCACAACAAAGAGTGGTGCAAACTTTTTACATCGATCTTTTCGTTTTAGCTCGCCCGTATTTTTTGGGTTCTCTATCTATACCTATAATATAAATCAGGATAATTTAAGATGTACTACCGCGCTCACTGTCGGTCGACCACTTTTCACTCTTATGCACCTGAGTAATAACGTTGCAAATTGGTCGACCTTCAGTCAGTGAGCGCGGTTGTTCCTACACAACACACCCTTGCTTTACCCCTTCAGTGAGTACAGGCGTAATGTTGTTTATTATTTTCACAAGGGTATAAAGGGTAGAAAAGTTCCGGAATGGTGACCAAGTACGGGCCGACGCAGTATTAAAAGACCTCCCTCAAGGTGGACCGATGACCTGTATAGTTCGCACAAATCTCCTGAATGCAAGAAGAGCACTTAGACCAGCCACTTTGGCCACACTTGGGGGAGCATTAACAGCAGTCTATAATGTTCCCACTGCTGGGACACAGGCCTCCTCTCTATGAGAGGGATTGGGCTATAATCCACCACGCGGGCCCAGTGCGGGTTGGTAGATGCCACATGTCTTCGAGTTTTAGGTTCTAGGACATGCCGGTTTCCTCACGATGTTTTCCTTCACCGTTTTGAGAGCAGTGGTGATGAAATAAATTACACAAAGTAATGCGCCTGCCTGGGTTCGAACTCCCCCACTGGCCGCCACCACTGGGCTACCGCGCTCTCTGGGGGAGCATAGCATGTGATTTTTAAATACTATTTAATAGTGCGTCTGGATGTCGCCATATTGAATTTTGAATAGTGTCATGTCTTTAGTGACACTTGCAAGATTAAGACAAATCGATTGACGTAAGGATCATCAAAAGCGGCCCACGAGTTTGGTCTCTAGAGCACCACAAAATAGCAAACACTTATATAGGGTGTAAACAGACCCTTCCCATAACCGTCAACCAAGCATTCTGTACATCAAACTAAGTAACTTTATGCAAAAATTATTGCTGGGAATCCGCTTTTTTTTTGGGGTGATAAATCACGTTTTACGGTAGGACTCGATGGAAAGCACTCAAAGCATTGTACTGATGGATGGATTAAATAGTACGGGGGTCGTGGATGTGTGTTAAGTAAAAATCTTACATTAAAAACATGTATTTAAAAAAATAAACTTGTGTATTAGTTGAAACTTTGGCTCAGAATATCTCCGTAACTAGAAGGTAAGTTATGGTCTAGAACAAAAAAAATATCGCAAAGACGGGGAAAACAAATGCTTTTCGGCTATGTTAAGGGTCTATTTACACCATGTATATAGGCTGATAAACACATCACCCTCCTCAGTCGGGTAAAAAGCAATCGATTTACCAACCACTATCAAGCGGAACTAATTAAGTAAGACATCCACTCAATTGACCAGACAACTTCATTAGCTCGAGTCAGCACATCTCTATTTATAACCAGGGCAACTCTAGAACATTTGTTACCACAAAAAATAGGGGGAAGGAGCTGTCTTCATTCCTTCGTGCTCCCTTGAGGCCATTATTTGAAAATAATTCGTTTTAGTGAGAACATCGTTAGACCGAAGGTTTTAGCTGATAATTTTATAGCATTACGGTGAGGCAGATGGTTTAATGAGGTAATTTGGGATCTGTTATGTTCTAAGTACTTTTCGGTAAGTTATTTCATTGCAGGGTTCAATAATTAACGAGTATTGGAAAAGCAGTCTGTTGGAGGCATGTGTTTTAAGTTAGTAGTCTTCTAAAGCTGTCAGAGGTCAATTAGAAAGCCCTACAGCTTATAAGCATAATCAGCCTAGAATCATCCCAATGCCGGGCCACAGGCCTCCCCTCTATGAGAGGGAATGGGCTATAATTCACCACGTGGCCCAAAGCGGGTTGGTAGATGTCACGGGTTTTCGAATTTGGGTTCTAGGACGTGCCGGTTTCCTCACGAGGTTTTCCTTCATCGTTTTGAGAGCAGTGGTGTTGAAATAATTGACACAAAATAATGCGCCTGCCGAGGTTCGCCAACACTGGGCCACCGCTGCTTATGCAAGCCTTATAATGGGTAGGTATATCATATAAGCCCATTAGGTACATACTCGGTCCAACTGACTATTATCCTGCCATTTATGCCCCATAACATGCAGTCAAAGTAGTATCTGCGCCATTGATGACACCGTGGATGTGGCGAAGTTCTAGGCCAACAAATACGTAACAAAGCTACACTAAAAGAACTGACTACTCATAAAATCTTTTGGCTAGCAACTAAATTTAAGTCATTATTAAAGACGGGATACGAAGACGGGATATTTACCATGTCAACACGGTAAATATCCCGTCTTCTAGTTATAATAATGTTAGTGACCGTGATATTTTAAAATCTTAAATTTAATCTTCTACAAGTGGGTCGTCATAAGCCAAACAAATACTTACTTCATTTTAATTACAAAATTAATAATTTCAGTGTTTTCCATTAATATTACATCTACATAATAGTACAGACTCTAGTAGTAGACTGTCTTGTTGGTCCAGTCGTCGCAAGCGCGACTGCTGAGCATGAGGTAGCTGGGTTCGATTCCCAGGTGGGGCAAAGTGTTATTGGGTTTTTCCATCAGGAATTTCTCAGTAGTAGCCACGGAGTCTGGATTTGCGCCCGGTTGATGGCAATAGGCTCGCCCCCTATTACAAGGGGACTTAAACATAACTGGCGAGATATGGGTGTACAGTAGACGCTCAAAAGTGCACTACCATGCTAAAGATTTTATTGCTATGAACTGTGCGAGCGCGATACAGCAGTGTGTGTGCGTGTGCGTGTATGAGTGATGTCTCAACATTCCACACATAACACACACTAATGAACTGTCGTCACACTACGCGAAATAGCATTATATTTCTGTTGCATTTAGAATACACATCATAGTGATGACCTGTTCTTACCATTGCATTGTTAAAATTCGCGTAGTATTAACATGTGTTGGTAGCTGTTTGGGCTGAGCATGGGTTCACGATCAATGAAGTCTAAGTTCAAATCCATGTTATTACAATGTGTGGCTGTTTTTTGTTTCTTTGAAACCTTAATCATATTTGTATTTTAAGCAGAAAGTCGTTAGGTATTTATGTTTATTTATAATGTAGTCATGCTTATTATTTATTTTTTATAAGAAGTTAAATATTAGATAGTTATTGTATTATTATTTAACCTCATTTTTTGATTTTTATTTTATCTTTTCGGTGTTGGAAGGTGGAAATAAAAAAATCATGCTGAATGATAACAAAAATGTTTATTCGTTTTATTTATTTATAAAATTAACAAACTTTTACGAGAATTGTGACGTCACATTCCTACCTAGGCAAAAAAAAGTTCTCTTATCACCGTTCATAAGATTTTTTGTTGTATACCCACTTAGTCAATTCATAATAAGAATAACATAACACGGAAAGGATATTCTAATAACACAAAAATAATTGTTGATACCCGCTTATTATAGGTATTCAGCAGAGTTCATTGAATACTAATATATGAGTTAGACTTTATGAACGTGTTTTTTTTTATGTAACGTCACATTGAATGTATTGAGGTTATAGCTTAAGTGTTCATTTTCTTGACGAAAAGAATATTGAAACTAAACCCCAATTTAAGATCATTAAATTTAAAATTTATTTCTTAATTTTTTTATTTACGGTTATGTATTACTAAATATTTAGTTACCCGGTCTACTTATTAAATTAAGTATTATTATTTTTCGCCATAAATTAAGTCTTCCTTTTGTCAAGACTTGAAAGTCTTCTCGTCAGAAAATACAGTCACCTCCCAGTTAAAATGTAAATAATCTCGAGCAAAACGTAGTCTTTCCTCCCTGTGGTTTTGTGTCAAAAATGGTTTTTAGCTGGCTTCCGATAATGTAAACCTTCAGCATGGACTGCATGGTGAACAGTCTGTAATGTAGTATCCAATTGCTCTACAAACATTATAGTTGGAATGAAACCATTTGTTTCATATTCTTCCACCATAAAACGTCGCTGAGTCGGGTTAATAAGCGGCGGCCTTTCACTTCTTAGACGACTCTTCAGACTACCTTCTTCCTCAAACCTCGTTACCCAACGGCTAACAAAATTTCTAAAAAAAAAACAAAATATGATTACACACTTGCAACTAGCAATTTATTTAATAATAAGAAAATCACACACCACAACTATCATCATAATAATTATAATTTTTAAAAATAACTTACACATTTTAAGCCAGTTTCAGTTGAAATTTGAGAAATATTAAGCCCATTTTTACGCAAAGTGACAATATTTGCCCTGTCATCTATACTAATATTAGCTTGCATCTTGAATAAAGACAATCAAACAATACGCTAATCGTAATAATAACACAAACGCTCGTGACAAAGTTCACCAACTAACAACGTCATAACTAACTACTTTGTTCAATCCAGAAGTTTATTTTGTTTCACATTCACCCTCATCTTTTTTGTTAATAATAAGTTCCAACTAATATTTAGAAAAACATATCTCATCGGGTCTAACGTATCATTTATAATTAAAACACAAAAAGTGTAACTGTGTCACTTGGATTCGAACGCAGGCTACACCGTGTGAGACATTTTATCTATAGCGTTAACCGCTAAGCCAGATAGACACATAATTGTTAGTTTGAAATTAAATATCACTAACTTAATACTCCGTCGCGACATGACAGGCTTGTCAATAAGGCAAATATCATTATATCGCACTCTTTCTAACTAGATAATTATGAAAGAGTGCGATATACGAGATCGTGTATGTGTGCAAAATGTTTGTTATGGAAAAAGGTCGTAAGTGCGACTTGTTTTGATGCGATCGTTTTGTGAAACTGCTAGTGCACTTATGGTCTCTACTGTACCATAATAATAGTATATAATAGTACAATCCTAGCAAGAAATTATAAAACCCAGTGTAGACATAATTAAATCAAATCAAAAACAGAAGGACAGAATTTCAATGAAAATTTTAGGATAACTAACATAACTTCGCAAATTGAAGGCCCAATTGGGTTACGCAGTTAAATTTAATCCCTTTAGAATAGGGACAATAGGTTTGCATAAGTTATTTAAGCGTTTATCTATGTTTTACTTAAGCGTAGCTACCCTTAAGAGTTCATCAGCAGGTCAAGTCTTTAGGACGACATAAGACGGTTCAAACATAATAGAATATAATTTATATACATATGACTAACACTTCGTCCGCAAAAATTGTGATAGTCGGCTAATTTGCTTGATATAAATACAGGGCGTAAGGGACAGCCCTCCACAAACTGATGGGGTGAATTCAGTATATCATTCTAAGATGACCGGTACAAGAAATTATTTCAGGAATGTTATGGGTATCCAAAATAAATGATTTGTTTTACTTCCTCATACGCAATGTATCGTTACCGTGGCAAAACGCACATAGCTAACGGCAAGCGCGACGACTAGTTCGATGAACTCTGTAGCTAGGCAGGAAGTGAACAGCTGATTTCACGCGTCGTTCGTTAGAGTATTTCGATATCCTATGTTGGATTTTTTATTTTGGCCGTATTATTTACATAAATGGAGTGCTGCGTACAGAGAATGTAATTTTACTTTGAAATAAAAACTACATTCACAACAAAAATTACATGTAGAGAATGTAATTTTTGTTAACTAAAAAAGTAAGTCACAAACAAAAAAAAAAAAAACAAAAAACCGGTGAAAAAATCCGGTGCTATATGATTCAAAATAAGGGGCTGAATGCACCCTGTCAGTTTGTGGAGGGCTGTCCCTTACACCCTGTATAATTTATAGCCTATGTTACTTCCTGAAAATTTTGCTTCTATAGTAAATGACTAAATACCTACTAATTTAATGGTCTGATTCTAGTTTCTAGAGGATCTTTGTATATGTTTTTGGACTCTTTATAAGTCGCTCTGATATTTAAAGATTTTTTCAGGACACCAAGTAGATACTCTAATTCTTATCCAATTAGGCAAATGTTCCAAAGTAACCTCAGAGACAAAAGGAAGACTAATATTAAAAAGAACCTCTAATTAAAAAAATGAAATTCTGCAAAAGTCAAAGTCTCATTTTAAAAGCTTTTAGGACAGCTGACCCAAATAAAATTCTAACTATTTCTGAGTTCCAGGAAAAAATATTTCTGACAACCATCACAGGATTTAGTACTGTAAAAAAATTTGAAAAATTCTAGCAATTTCATGGAACAAAGTTGTGGACAAAAAATTCAAATACAAAGTTACCGCTTACATGTTTTGTAACGTTGATAACAGACTTTTCAGCGTGTTGTAACATGTTACGTTACAGTACCTATCAGCAAAAGTTGATGATGAAAGAAGAATGGCATTGGTATGGTGTTGCTAAAGTTTAAAACTTAGATTGCATAGATTCCTGCCATTCTTCTTTGCTGGTCATGTTGGATCGTTCAAGTGATTTGTCGTTTAGCTACAAATGTAAGAATAGAAAAACAATGAGACAAAGATTATCAGAAAATAAGAAAACAAACGACCAAGATGAGGTGATTAAGATGATCTAAATTGTATTTTGTAGTAAAACTGTGAACAACCGTTCACTATCCCGCTTCTGCTGCACTCACGATCGTAAGTATCGTAACAAGGGCGATGATACAACAGTCAAACAACGATAGAAGTGTTATTAGTCTTGATAGATGGTACAGTGAGTGTTACTTTTTGAAATTACAATCATCGCGAGCCTAGTCAACCCGCGGAGAATCTTGACACCGCGATTCAGAAAACACCGCTCACCTAACAACGCCATCTATCGGCTTAAAACTAAACAATATTTCCAACAACTGAATAGTATTTGGTCTAGCATTGTTTTGATATCAGAAAACTCGAAAACAAAATAAGTGACATAACGAGTCCCAGAGCATTTAATTCCAATAAAACTCATACACCCCCGGGAAAACCTATCCACCGATTTTTCACAAGCACGACAAGGGAAAATCGCCCCTAAATTAGTAAAATAAAGAGGAAAATTGAACTGAATTTGTTTGCGTTAGTTACACAAAATGGCGATTTAACCCTATGTCATGGCTGACAAAGGTTACTTTGGAATTATTAATTACTTTAATGGAGCTTCGTTATAATGTTTGTGATGACCAGAAGGTCTCGAGAGTACTTGATGGTCAAACTATAGGTAGGTCTACAAGTTATGTTGCCTTGTTTTGATTGTTAATTACCGTATTTTTTGTTATTGTGTTGGTCTCCAGAGAATTATAACTTTTATGTTTCATAAAGTGTGTTTGAAATCAAAATATAATCAACACTAATTTACACTGACGAGCCAAAAAATCTTTCTACTATATATTATAAATACGACAGTTGATAGATGGATGTTTGTTATTCTTTCACGCCAAAAGTACTGAACTGATTTGGATAAAATTTGGCACACGGGTAGTTTATAACCTGGATTAACACATAGTTTTTTTTACTTTTTATGCCGGTAGTACGATTTGGTGGGTTCAATTACCGATCTCCACGCGGGTGAAGCCACGGGCATAAGCTAGTTTAATATAAGTAGGCTCGCACTATTGTTGGCAGCTAACCGGTTAAGAACCATCAGTTTATGTTTAGCTGTTACTGATTTTATGAAAGCAGGTCAAGTAAGTTATACCTAAATTCTTTAATCTCCATATTTTATTCCATAAGGCCTGCGAAGTTTAGCCAGCTAATTTAAAATGAACCGGTCGTGGGTTCGATTTCCAGGTCGAGCAAAGTGTTATTGGGTTTTACCATCAGGAATTTCTCAATAGCAGGCACGGCATCTGGATATGTTCCTGGTTGATGGCAATAGACTCGCCTTATGTTAAAAGGAACTTGGACATAACGGGCAAAATGTGGGTGTACTATTAATACGTCTACCAGGCGTATAAAACGTCATCTTATGTTTATATGTTAGAATATATCTAGATTTATATTCCTACTTACACAGCCGAACAATAAAGTAGGCTTTAAAACAGTATCGCAATAAACCTATATCTATAGAAGAATGTGATGTGCGCGAGTGTACATACAAGATAAGGGGTGTTCCCGTTGACGCGATGCAACGGAACTGTATTCCGATGGAGCGAGGATGAGGGAACTAGGGGAAATATCTGCGGCTTAGAATAATATTAATTTATATCACATAGCTTTTAATTAACATAATCTTAAACACTTCGGAAGTATTCAAATGCATGTTTGTTTTAATAAAGTCGGTTTTCGTTTCTGTTACCATACCGTTCTTCGAAACTACGCAAAGGATTTTGATGCGGTTCTCCCGAACACCATCTTCATCATCTGCCCAGCCTTTTTCCAACTTTGGTGAGGTCAGCTTCCAGTCTATCCGCATACAGCTGAATACCAGTATTTTACATGGAACGACTGCCTATGTCCTATGCCTGCCGGAGGAGCTCGTGGCTAAATAATAACAGCCGCTCGGTTCGATCTTTAGGTTAAGCCATGCTTGCCTAGGTTGGTCTGTAGATGGGTTACATACCGAGTTTCCTCCGTGCCGCACGTTAAGCCGTTGGTCCCGGGTGTCATTTGTAGATCTTTGACAGTCGTTAGGTAGTCAGTGGCCAAAAAGTCTGACAACCAGTCTTACCAAGGGGTATCGTATTACCCAGTACTAACTGGGTTGTGGAGGTCAGATAGGCAGTCGCTCCATGTAAAATACTGGTATTCAGCTGCAGCCGGTTAGACTGGAAGCCGACCCCAACATAGTTGGGAAAAGGCTAGGCAGATGATGACTGCCTATGTGATCCCCACAACCTTTTTAGTACTGGGTAATGCGGTTCTCACCTACATTAGAGAATTTATTCCTGAAAACTTAAGCGTAATAAAAAATCTTTCAGCAGAGGCGAGTTGTTGGTGTTCCATAACTAGTTACTGCGTATTTTGTAATCAAACCAACAGTAGCAGTACACTACCAAAAATCCGTCACCTTTGTATTCCATTCACAATCAAAAGATGAAACGCCCTGATAAGCCCCTCATTCATAACATGACGTCACTCAGTAAGTCAGTCAGACAGACAGAGACGTTTTAATTGTGACTAAAGACACCTGTGATTGGTAGCAGGCGATCAATTAATGCCAGTCACACGTATACGCGAAAGTTAATTACAATATGACTAATGTAACTGTCCGCTTGTTTACGTGCTTAGACTTTCAAAGTAGGGATTGAGGTTCAATTCCATCTATAAACCTTTACGGAAAAAATATAACTCTTGTTATGCAATCAAATTAATTCTAAACCCTGTTACTGATATATTATTACACCAATCAACCTAATAAAAAGGAGTGATCCAGGTATTCTACAAATGCAACTTCGAGAGTTTTTTTTTTGCCTGAACTGTCCCACTGATGGGAAAAGGCTTCCTCGAACCAGCTAGCAGCCCTCACGGTACGTGTCCAGATCGTCTAGATACCTCTTTATGGGTTCACAAGTTCCACTACATAAAATATTGCTGTTAGGTAAAGGAATAGGAATATCTTTTTTTTTTTCAAAGTTGGGTACTTGATTTTTGAGCGACACTAAGCTTCATTTTCAGCCCACCGTGCCTCGGCGGCGGCGCCGCCCGAGAGTAATTAATTTAAGAAAAAAGTATATAAATATTTTTTCAGAGAAGTGTAAAATAAATAATTTTCGGAGTTCTTTCTTTAAAAGATTCCTGGCAAAAATTAAAAAAATAAAAGATAATTATAAATGTAGTCTGCGGTAACTGAAGCTTTTTCCATCGAAAATTCATTTCATCAAAATACTGCAATATTAACTAGTTGATACAATATCGTGACAGCATTGATATAAAATTCCAGGAATAAAAAAGCACTTTATGCTGACATCATATCACAAACGAATGCATCAATGTTCGATTCAGATAAAATGGCGCCCAAAAGCGATCGATTCACAGAAAGATTGTGATCGACGTACAGCGAATTTATATTTAACACCATGGAAGCAATCTGGGAGAGCATTCAACTGCAGATGATGATCTTTCTGCAGTTGAATAACTGCAGAAAGATCATCATCTGCCTAGCCTTTTCCCAATTATATTGGGGTTGGCTTCCAGTCTAACCGGATGCAGCTGAATACCAGTATTTTACATGGAGCGACAGCCTATCTGACCTCCACAACCCAGTTAGTAATGGGTAATACGATACCCCTTGGTAAGACTGGTTGTCAGACTTTTTGGGCCACTGACTGCCTAACGACTGTCAAAGATCTACAAATGACAGCCAGAAAGAAAGATAAAGATATAATAATTTTATTTCTCAAAACATGCGTATACATGCAAAATAAGCATGCAGGATGACACTATATTGGTATTTCGTAAGTACATGATTCACCCGTAAGGCGAACAAATTTATAAAATTTACAAAATATTATAAAATATATTACAACATAAAAACTAAATTACTGAAAGCACTTCGATCCATGTACTTCAGTAATAAATATTGAAATACTTATTAACACTTCACACATGGCAGATCAAATTAGGGTCGATCGAAACTGGGGGTAAAACAATTTGACAATCACATGGGTATGAAAACTTCTGAGAGGGAGAAGTTCACACAAAAAAAGACCACATACGTACGAATATGGTTAATTCAACAAAGGCTGACAATTTCGTTAAGCCATTGGTCCCGGCTGTCATTTGTAGATCTTTGACAGTCGTATCGTATTACCTAGTTCTAACTGGGTTGTGGAAGGCAGGTAGGCAGTCGCTCCATGTAAAATACTGGTGTTCAGCTTCATTCGGTTAGACTGGAAACCGACGCCAATATAGTTGGGAAAAGGCTAGGCTGATGAAGATGAGTGACAATTTCGTTATTTGTAAAATTAATTATTAATTATTTGCAAAAAAAGGTTTTCATGCATTTCCTGTTTCAGTGTTCATTTAACAATTGCTACTTAATAAAAAAAACCTTTCCATAATGACGAATATGTCCGAACAAATACGAATGAATAACCGAATCTACATGGTGTACCTTTAAAAAAAGAAACCGTACGATCTGCCATGCAATGTACCAAATCAAACAGTACAGTGCAAATAAAGGTCACCAATTTTCCAATTTCCTTTAGAAAACATGTTCGATATCGCGTCTGTTTTATGCTCTCAACCTTATCTGCACACATGTACAGTTTTGATTCGACGCAAAAAATCGTGCACTTCACTTCAAATAAAACTGTTCAGTCATATAAACGTGATAGTGCTTCTATACCCGCTTTCTATTTCATAGACAAACACACTGGTATACGTAATATTTATAGAGTAAAACAAATCTATGAAAATAATCTAGCAGGTAAGAATAGAGAGAAAAAGTATTTTAATAATCTACTTACTGCATCTCAACACAAATTATAATTCATTAACCATCAAATGAAGCCAGTTCTAAAATTCGTATTCTAATATAAAAATAAATCATTTAAAATATTTTGCATCAAAAACATCGATCCTCATCCAAATTTTCTCAATTTTCCAATTCAATTGCATCGAATGTCTGACGAACTCAACAGCGAAAAAAAAAACTGGCAACACTTGCGCTGTTTACTTCACCCGCGTATTTAAATAACTTTAATAAATAATATAACAACAAAACTACTATAAATAGTTGTGAAATAGACTATAATTACCCTGATTGACAAGTGATATTGATTGTGACTATTTATGTTAAGTGTGATGAACATAATAACAAGTTTTCTCAAAACATCTAAAACTGTGCTAAAACGATTTATAAACAACTAAACAGTGCTAATAATAACATTTGCAACGTTCTGCCTTAAAACTACAGCTTAACAACAAGTTCCTACGCAGTTTACATCAAGGTTAGTGAATTACGTTGAAAAAACAAAACAAAGAATACCGTTTTCGTCAAAATATTCAAAATATGACCTTTGGACTCGGCATATTGTACGACAACTAGCGCCAAAGACTGCGAACGGTGAATAGACTAACTACAAATATTGCTACTCGCCGCTAGAGGGCGCGCATAGTAATACCAGTGTAAAAAATAAAATTGTATTTGGTGGAAAATTATTATTTTTTGAAAACTATAAAATAAAATAAACATGGATGAAAACATAACATACCGTAATAATAACCTATTTAGAACAAGCTCTTTGCCTGATATTACTGCAGACAACTCAGATCTTTTTGATCAAACTATGGCGAGTTTACCGAATACTTCATTGAATATGAGTCAAACAATATTAGATCTGCAAGAAAAAGTTAAGCAACTATCCAGTGACTTACAAAGCGCTCACGTAGAAATTGAAAACTTAAACTCAGAAAACTTTAGACTAAAAACTGACGTCCAAAAATATATTAAAACGATTAGTGTTTACAAGAAAATAAATGATATTGACCTAAATAACATGACTCCACGCTCAGAACGTAAACACAAATCAAACCAAAATAATAAAGTAACGCCTATAAGGAAAAATAAGCAATCAATCACACCTGTGCAACATGGAAAATATAAGGAATCAACTGAGGCTGTTAGAAACTCAGTAATAAAAATGACCAAATCAGCAAACAGATTGGAATGTAACTCGACGCCAACCTCTGAACTGAACTCAACGCCTATCCACAAGGTCATTCGAGCGGAACTACCAGCTAGAAATTCAGACCAAAATATCGCAACAGATGTGTTAGACTGTAGGCCAGAAACAAGCACAGAATTGAACCATACGACCACGAATACCTTAATAACATTACCAAAACACGAGATGAAACCAGAAGTACGCAAAAAGAAAGTTATTATCATAGCCGATCAACAGGGACGATACATACAGAGAATCCTTCAAAGACTTTTAGGTGAAGATTTCATAGTAAGATGTTTCTGGAAACCAGGAGCATGCCTGCAAGAAATCTTGACAACGGAAACAACAGAAATAGGTTTGTTAAATAAAGATGACTACGTAATTGTCTTAGGAGGTGTAAATGATGCCAACCCAGTCCTCACTAAATTATGCCTAAGTAACTTTTTACATAATACAAAAAATACGAATGTTATGGTCTCTGAAGTACTTTTTAATACCCATTTAAATGAAAAAATGTTAAATTATAAACTGAAATTTATTTGTTCTCACTACAATCATTCAACTTACGTAGACATGAACTACTCAGAATATGTGCCAAAGTATCGCTTTTTACCGTTACATATATGTCAGTTAATTCTGAAAGAAATACTAAGAAATGTTTATAAACGAAACTATGACAGATATGCTAAGGAAAAGCTCAACCCTGACATTGCAACTACTATTTATAAAGACAAATGTACTCAGACAGAACTCAATTATGACGATAACGACAATTCTCCTACAAATAATGACTTTTTTCGTGTATAAACATATAAACATACTTCATCAAAACATAAACGGTTTAATAAGTAAATCAGATGAGCTGACAGTACATTTACACTCGCTAAGTAATAATAAACACTACAACCCTATCGACATTCTATGTATAACTGAACACAACATGACAAATGATGATAGTAAACTATTTAAATTACCAAACTTTATGTTAGGAGACATTTTTTCCCGAAACAAAAGACATGGAGGGTCCTGCATTTTATTAAAATCAAGCCATAAATTTAAAACTTTACCTGAAGCCAAGAGCCTCAGTATCAATGGTATTTTTGAATGTAGTGGCATTGAACTAACGGATCACAGAATTATAATATTATGTGTTTATAGACCACCTAAGAATAAAAAGGACTGCATGGATTTATTTTTTGCTGCCTTAACAAACGTACTGAACAAAATATGCTACTCAAATAAAAAAGTAATAATGTGTGGTGATTTTAATATTAATAGTTTAGAAAGTAATAACGTATCTCAACAATTTGAGCAATTACTTGCAAGTTACAACTTAAAATTAACTATAAATAAACCGACCAGATTAAGCAGCATGACTTGTATTGACAATATAGCCCATAATATAAGAGGGTCAAAATCTTGTGTTCTGGAACTTTCGCTTTCTGATCATACTGCACAAGTGTTAAGGTGCCCAGTAAAAAAAAGTTACCTTATTAAACACTGGTTCAAAACAAAGCGTGACTATTGTGAGCATAATATTAAAAAATTTGAAAACTGTATTAAAAATCTTAAATTTACGGAATGCTACTTAGAAAGTAACCCTGAAACAGCTTATAATACCTTCCATGATTTATTTAAACTATTTTATGACTTATGTTTTCCTATCATTAATATTAAAATACCGACTTCTAAGAGACCGATGTGGTTAAGTAAAGGTATTAGGACGTGCTCTAAACGAAAACGTCAACTCCTTTGGAAGTACCGTTTAAATTCAAATCCTAAGGACAAAATGTACTTTAAAGAATATGCGGGAAGACTAAAGACAATTATTAAAAAAACCCAAAAATCACAAAATAACTTCTTCATAAACTCATCTACTAATAAAAGCAAAGCGATATGGAAAATCATAAACAACTACAAAACAGTAACACCAAAGGAGAATGTTAGTCAAATAAAAGTGACTGATAAATTAGTTACAGCACCGAAGGAAATAGCTCAGGCATTTAATAATTACTTTATTGACGATATTAAACCGACGCTAAAAGAAAATAATAACTCTTTTATAAAGACACTGACGTACAATAATGCCAATTCAATATTTTTAAGTCCGACAAATCCAAATGATATTGATCAAATAATCAAACTGCTTAATAATACAAACAGTACAGGTTATGACAGCATAAGTACAAAGATAATTAAAAGGGTATCTCAGCTTATCGCTCCCATACTAAGTCATATTATTAATCTTTGTCTTGAAAAGGGAGTGTTTCCGTCCAAGCTAAAATTTACAGTTATAAATCCCTTATTCAAAAAAGAAAACAAAGAGGAGATGAAATATTACAGACCAATCGCTTTAATACCAGTTTTTGCCAAAATCTTTGAGAGAGTTATTTACAATATTTTTTATAGTTACTTTGAATTCAACAACATACTGGCGAACGAACAATTTGGTTTCAGGAATGATAGATCTACAAGTGATGCATTGTTTAATTTTTTAAAGACTATAATGACAGGGCTAGATAATAAACAACAATTAACTGCGATTTTTATGGACATGTCCAAAGCCTTTGATCATGTCGATCATCAGATACTTTTGACTAAGCTTGAAAAATATGGAGTAAGAGGAAATGCTTTAAATCTTATAAGATCATACCTCACAAATAGATATCAAATGACACAAATAACACAAATCACAAAGATTACAAGGTTTGAACAGACTTACTCATCTGATCCAAAAATTGTTCAGTATGGAGTGCCCCAAGGAAGCATCCTAGGGCCTCTTTTGTTTATAATTTACATAAATGACCTCCCAAAAGTTATAAACCAGCAGATGGTATTATTTGCGGATGATAGCACGGCCATTTTTAGTGACATTGATAAAAATGAATATGAGACAAATATTAATAAATCATTAGAAACTATTATTGATTGGTTGACTCTAAATAATCTTAAAATAAATCTTGACAAAACAAATTACATGACATTTACAAATAAAAACACAAAAACGAAAAAAATGCAAATAAGTTACAAAGGTGAAATAGTAAAAGAAGTCAATGTCACAAAATTTTTGGGTATACATATTGACCGTGGACTGAATTGGAAACATCATGTTGACCAGGTCTGTAAAAAATTGAACCAACATTCATACGCCCTGTACATGCTTAGGAAAGTTGTGAACGAGAGTGCATTATTAAACGCATATCATGCTTATGTGGGCTCTACACTAAAGTATGGCCTTCTGTTCTGGGGAAACTCCTCCAACAGAGAATATGCTCTTAAAGCCCAAAAGAAATGTTTGAGAAGCATAACTGGGCTGAAACAGACTGACTCATGCCGGGAAGTGTTCAAGAGTTTAAAAATTTTAACTCTGCCTTCATTATATATTTTTGAAGCGGCAGTAATGATAAAAAGTGATATAGGTAAATATGAAACACTTAGAAGTGCACGGCACAAAAACGTGCTATCGGGAATTAGATGTAGAACGGTTAAATTTAAATCTAGTATATTTGGAATGGGAGTAAAAATTTATAACAAATTACCAAACGATGTTAAATGTATTTCAGCGATCAATATTTTTAAACATAAGCTAAAGGAAATCCTGTTAAGTAAAGCGTACTACTCTATAAACGAGTTTTTTAACGACAAAAATTTGGGTTAGTTTAAATATTTTGTTTTTTCTTTACCATGACGACTGTTGTATGACTTATATTTTATTTATAATTTGACATGTACCTATAATATTTTCAATGTTTCAACTTGACTAATGAATGTATGTTATTATGACTTTTTATTTTATGTATAATTTGACATGTATAATTTGACTAATCCAAAATATTTTTTTACAATACTTTATTATGGTACAATTTTATACTAATGCAAAGAGTGATAAAGTGGGGATAAAGTGTAAATGTATATTATATTAACGTAAGTCAACAACAAAGCGCCAAAAATATTGTACACCTTATAGGTATGTTACATTGCTCCTATAATTATTATGACTATGACATCTTTATCTACATGTGACAAACAATAAATGATTTGAATTTGAATTTGAATTTGAATTTGAAAGTTATTTATAATATGACGTCAGCACATCGTCAGTGGAGTATTTTAGATTCACCATACGAAACACAAATGTCGTCACTACAGCAGGTCGATGAAATACTTGGCTTTGTTTAGACTGTTATTATGGCAACACTGGTGTTTGCTACGTCAGATCGTAAAGAGTATGGTTATGCAAAAAGAAGATAATATACCTACTTATGATGTTTTTATTTACATTGATGATGAATCAATATTTCGCGACTTCGAACACTTCGTCGTTATGGGTAGTCATGTGTTCGAAAATCTGACAACCAGTCTTAGAAATGGGTGTCATGTTACCCAGAATCGCTCCACAGGTATACAGAAGGTATTAAAGCCGACCCCAACATAGTTTGGAAAAGGCTTGTTGGTTTATGATTATGATGATGACGGCTTCTCGACTTATAATCCGTTTTAGAAGTAGATGGAAACAAGGATATGCCGTTTATCAGCAGAATATTTGGACATAATATATGATAGAATCCAATTAAAAAAGAACTACAAATATTTCTGGTGATAAACAAATTCTCATCTAGATGAATACAATTTTGTTATGCAATATTTATAAGACATCAAAGATTAAGATAAAACGTATCAGCAGAAATAATATTTGCCCGGAAACTTCGGAAGATAAATCGTTAAACAAAATTCAACAAGATCCCTAAAGTATTTTACGTTAACACAATCAACTTAACTTTATTAAGATTTTTACTACCAAAAAATTGTTATAACGAGAAAATAAGAGCACTCCAAATGAAACAACAATAATAAATGCTAATGAGAAAAAGAAAAATAAAATCAAACAGGGACACAACGCCAAACTACAAAACATTTCTCGATTCTAAAATCCTAGATAACAGTCCTATAAAGAAAGATATATCTCCATCTGATCCAGTATGTATGGAATTCCGAATAAATTGTGTACCCCGACTAAATCAAATTCCTTGCGTTTACTCTCCATTCACTGCGTAACATCTTTTTTACTACAAATTCTTGGTCTTTACAGACATATTTTCTTTAAAAGAAAAAGTAGTTGGAGGTAGGTTTTACATTTACCCGATGGCAGTCTTGGGTCCCATCGTGGCATGTAATAAGGTCAGCCGTATTGTCATTTATGGGAGACAATATTGGAAACCCCAGGCTGCATAATAATAAAATAACTGCCGCTCGGGTCGATCTTCTGGTTAAGCCACGTTTGCCTAGCTTGGTCCGGGAGTGGGTGACCACCCATTACATAGCCACCCATACATGTCGAGTTTCCTCCGTGCCTCAGAAAGCACGCTAAGCCGTTTTGGTTCCGGCTGTCAGTTGTAGATCTTTGACAGTCATTACAGGTAGTCAGTGATCCGAAAGTCTGATAACCAGCCTTACCAAGGGGTATCATATTATCCAGTACTAACTGCGTTGTGGAGGTCAGATAGGCTGTCGCTCCATGTAAAATACTGGTATTCAGCTGCACGCGGTAAGACTGAAAGCCGACCCCAACATAGTTGGGAAAAGCCTGAGCAGATGTAGCTTATGTACTTTGAAGTTATAGCTCTTCGTTCGTATAAATCCGACAATCATCGTCTAATTCAATGTAAGATCTAGATGACAGCTCTAAAGCCCGTTTCAGAGTAACGAAAATTCCAAGAACAGCAGCTGTCACACTCTTAAATGATAGAAGGATCTTTTGGTGCTCAAATGAGTTTGACAAAGGGTCGCTGTTGGGGAATACGAGTATCTGTGAAATGTATTTAAAAAACAAGATGGTAACGTAAATTCCGATTTTGGCCTCGCGCTGAAAGATCCTTACAGCTTTAACGTTAATCTCAAAACAAAACAAACTGACACTGGTTTAGTTTACAAAACAATTGAACACAGATCTCATAAAGTGAAGTACAAATAAAAGAACGTCGAAATTGCGCAACCAATGGTCCTTGATACTGCAGCCGTTACAACACACGTCATAACAACACTAACATTAGGGCTCTAAAGATAAAAAATACATTAATCATAATACCGGTTTATCATACCAAAACTCCAGGTCTAACGGTTGAAAATAGAGGTGACTACTGATCTGCTCGAATGATGGCAGTATTCTTTTCCGTACTGTCATTTTATACTCTTTCATCATCGTCATTTCAGCTAGGAATAACCGACTGTATAGCATTGGCCTCCTCTTTCTTCTGCCATACTTCCTAGTTCCCCGTCATCATCCTGTTTATATCATCAGATTTTCCTGCGACTTTTTCGATATCGTCAACCCATCCGTGTTTGGACGTCTCTGGTTATTTTTCTTCTGCCATACTTCTTAGTTCCCTGTCATCATTGTAATGTTTTCCGGGATTTTTACCCAATGCGCGGTAAGACGGCCAGGTTTCTTGGGCCCAACCCTGGCTACAATTCCATCAAAACATTATTCCATCGATCATCTCCTCGTCTAGCCAGATGTTGGAAACCTCTTCCCATTTATTCTCTTTGATCTCTAACAGCCGTTACGTAACTACAATGTTTACTTCTTTCATAACTATCATAATATTTCATACGATTATTCTAGATTCTGATATTGTGATCGTGAGTCTTCATCAGTCGGCGCGCGGCAAAATTACTAGGTTTTGGCAAACTGAGGGAATCAATCAACAAATTTTTGTCGTATTTTACCAATATTTACGTATTATCCCTTATATTATGATGATGATGATGATGATAAACGTTAGCCAATATCCAAATGTTTTACTACTACTGTCCTTTTCTAACTAATTCAGACCTAGTTTCAGTCTATCTTTATAAGACTTCTTCTTTTCCTGCCCATTAACTCAAATTCACTCTGTTCGACCAGTAAGTTGTAAGCGCATTTGGCGCTTATTAGTACTTACTAGTCGAAACAGATTTTAGCAATGTGTAAGAATCGATCGCCAATTTATGCTCTGCAAAGAATAGACTGAAAGCTTTAGTTTTCTAACTCTTGATTAGGTATCAGAACTTGTGAATGTTCATCCAGATTGTCAGTGGTCAAATAAAGCCAATCTATAAGCCCCATAATCCAACAGTTCCAAAATAAAACATGTAAGTAATGCATCCTCCGGGCGTGCGTCACAAATTGCCCAACTATTTTAAGACTACTGTGACCCGAGAGATAACTCGGCTAAGTGCTCTGTACCCTCTTATCTTTATTTATCACTGTGATAACGAATGATGAGACCGCTTATCATACACAATGTATTAGAACTAATGCCCCCTACCTACTACCTGTTGAATGGTGGCACGGATTTTTGTGGAACGGATTTTCGTTTCGCACATTTTTTGTGGTTGCATCGAATACGGTGGATATAGTCTATCTGAAGCAATGGTTTCCAAAAACTTTTGTATTATTATTACCATTTGAACAGTATTTCATTGGATACGTGCCTTTGACAACCTCGCTACTAAGTTTTATAACTGGTTAATATTTAGGTATATTCTCCTGTAGTCTCGAACTAAACTCCATTGGTTTAGGTACTTAAAAAAGGGTAAACAATAAAAACCTCGTGACTCATAGATGCAAAACCTTTTATTTCAAATGTTAAAATCATATTATTTATAGTCGCATATTAATAGGCTCTATTCTGAATCTGAATCAGATGAACTATCTGTTCGATTCGAAACACACGCATATATTCGCAAATGTCGAGAGCGCTGTCAACAATTAACAGAGGCGTCTGTTTAACCGACTAAACATAATACCTGCCACTTCAGTTGCCACACTACGTCACAGATGTATTCTTCAATTTAGTAACGTTATCTAATTCGGAGTATTTTCTAAAAGGTTTGGGGCACCTGTCCTTTTGATCTCTTTACTAAAGACAGATTACAAAATATTATATATTATGATAAATCTAACAAAAAAATTGTGCTCAAGCAGTTACAGCTACGAAGAGTAGTTTAAGAATAAATGATAAAGTTGAACATACTATAGTAAAAGAGGAAACTATAGTGAAATCGAAAATAAATTTAATTTTGATGGAACGTATTTTTAAACACGAAAGTGTCAACTATAAAAAACGCTTTTTACGATTTTGTTTACCTTTTTTAAACTACCTAAACCAATGTAGTATAGAGAAGAGCAGTTTGAGGTGAAGAGTTTAGGTTTAGGTTTATTCGTTTTAGGTTTCATTCTATTTAATTTATTATTTACTTTACGTACTCTGGCTACTAAAGGTGTTTAAGAAAATAAGTTAATAAAAATTTATTCTAAAAAGTTATTTGAAAATGGTTTTATAACTGTTTAAACTTTAAAGTCTAAGAAGGGCCTTTCACCTGCTGTGTTTATTTTATGTTACTAAAAGAGTTTCTATTCCATTTAGTTTCGTTAAATATTAATGTTTTCTGACACCTTTCGCCTGCAGTTGATTTAAAATTCAGTAAATTCAAAGTCTCAAAGAGCAGTAGCCCGCAGCTAGATATGTACTTTTTAACTTTTTTGAAAAGTTTTATTTCAAAAGTTCGGGATATTTGAAAAGGCGATTGCCAAAGTTTAATGAGATATATTTATTGGTGTTATTGGCGTACTCATCTGAAAATAATGTAGTCTATAAGGGAGGTACTTAATATAAATTGCTTTTACTAAAATAGACAAGAACAAGTAATCATAGACAAAAACTTTTTTTGCGAATTTGGCAGCCACTTTATGGAAAGTATCTAGAAATCTGTAGAAATAAAGGTGTTATGAATGTAAAAGAATAATAACAAAACAGATACAGTCACGAGTGTGAGCGACGAACAAACAAACAGCCGTGTTTAAATAACATTTATAACTTAATGAACTGTTGTAGATGTAGAATATAACCATAAACTTATATGGCTGTACTAACCAGTGTTAATTTATGATAAAAGAGATTTTATTCGGTACAAACAGAAACTCAATAATTTCACTCAGAGAACAAACACTATCTTATAATTGAGAGGTCAATGCAGCATTTTTTTTTCGAAATTTAAAATCTACTGGTTTCTGAAAGGCCAGCACAAATTCAACAAACAAGCTGCCGAGTTCCATGAAAGCTGAAGGCAAGGAAGGAAAGCAAATTTAGTTTGGCTGCTGAATGTGATACAATACAACATATGAATGAGCCAGCAAAATATTTTTTTGATATTTTTACGGGACTCTGTTTGAGTACGATTCGCACTTGGCCGGTTTTTTTGGCTAAGATTATAAATTATTAATGAAAACGCCTTAGAACCGTTCACAAAACAAAGTAAAACAAGACAGAACCAAATTATTACGAAATGTAGTACGTAGCAATGCAATAATAATAATAAAAGTATCACCTGGAGCAACATTTCCTTGCCTGAAACACCAAGTTTCAAATATCCTCAGGTGTACTGCCTGCAGTCAAGTATTATGAATTCAGGAAGTCCCGAGAGTGTTATGTCAACAACAAAACGTCAGCATGACGAAATAGTTAGCGTGGCCTCGATAGACGTTTGTTGTAGATGTATAGCTCTTATAGCAGAGCGGCTATAACTTAACGTTGAACGAGTATTTGCCGTAGGTGTAAGAGGTCTAGGAGAAGGAAAATATAGGTATGTGCTTGTTGGTTTTATTTTCAAGTTGTTTGATTGTGGTATATATTTATAAACGCAGCTTTGTATAAAGGATGTAAATAGACCCTTAACATAGCCAAAAGGCACTTGTTCTCCCCGTCTTTGCGATCATTTTTTTGTTGTAGACCATACCTGGGAACCTTCTAGTTACAGAGATATTGGGGGTCAAAGTTAGAACTTTAATACATATTTTTAAAGTAAGATTTTTACTATAAACACCTCCACGATCCCTGTACTATTCAATCCAACCATCAGATCCATTGTTTTGAATCCGTTACATTTAGTTCTACCGTAAAACGTGATTGTTGTCCCCAGAAATAGTCCTTTCCCAGCAATAATTTTTGCGTAAACTTAGTTTGATGTACATTAATGCTTGATTGACGGCTTCATGAAGGGTCCGTTTACACCCTGTATGTACACTTATTAACGCAGCATTGTACCTTCAGTACTGAAGCAGACGTTATGTCCCTTATATTTCTATAACCATATAAGAATGGTGATGTAAAAAGGGTCGTGAGAGATAGACAGATGGACAGCAACCTTAAAAACCAAATCGGCTATTGGCATTTCAGTTTGTAGCAGTCAGAAGAAAGCTTTAATCATGGTGAGAAAATAGGCAAGGTCCTTGAATCGCTCCCTCTCATAGAGAGGAGGCCTGTGTCCCAGCAGTGGGAACCTTTACAGGCTGATTATGCGTATAGATCACGTGTATGGTTGAATACCAAGATATTCCTGCATCCAACATGTAACAGGCTGAATGAAAATTGATCCAAAACTGATGAAAGCCAAGCATTTGTACTGCGAACCCTTTCAAAACCCTTTTGATCTCGATTCAATATTTGTACTGTATCTGTTTGTTTAGGTACGGTTAGCCGGCTGCTATCGATTAAAGAAATGGAGAAACGTCTTGTATTTCCGTGTCTTTTCTTACTCATTTTATATTTTTTGTAGTTGCTGATATACTGACGTTGTACTTATCTTTTTCATAACTTTATTTGCATAACATTATTATCCACATCGTGTTAATACATCGAAGGCGTACGTGATCTGGTGATGGCAGCTGGAGTAAAGTTATGACCGAGTGGTGTCTAAGGAATGGAAAAATAAATGGCAGTTGTTCGGCGGCGAGATGGGCAGATGACGTTGTTGCCACCGGGGGAAAAACCTTGATGAGCCTGGCATAGGAACGCGGGGATTAGCACAAACAAAATTACACCTATAGCCAGTAATCTGACAACCAGTCTTACCAAGGAGTATCATATTACCTAGTACTAACTGGCTGTGGAGGTCAGGAAGGCAGTCGCTGCTTGTAAAATACAAGTATTCAGCTGTATCGGATTAGACTGGAAGCCGACCCCAACATAGTTGGGAAAAAGCTAGGCAGATGATGACCCAGCAGTGGGTAATTTCAAGCTTTGGTTAATGATGATAATACCCATAATTTATGTATATCTTCACAGAAATTCACAGAGGTACTAGGAAACTATCAGAGTAATTTGTAAGAGGCGACGCGAAGGCGTAGATTTTAGACAGACCCTTTTATTAACAAAGACTAATGGATTAATTAAACAACTCCGTCCCGCCTAGTAACAGAATTTCCTGTAAATTCATTAGAGAGTTCCAAAAAATTGAGTGTTCGAAAGATGGAATGAATTGGAATATGAATGGTACATTCAAGGAGTAAAAATCGAACGGCATTATTTCTGTTTCTTGATTTCCTTATTCGTATGGATATGGTGAGTGTCTCATTATTTTTTATACGACTGGTCGTTTTGAAGTTACAGTGAGGTCTATCAGTTGGACAGTCTCGGCTTATATGACTTTGATGATAGCTTAAGTTAGAAGTTTAAACAGTCTTCGAGAAGACCTTTAGATAAATAGTTATTTTCCGGTTTACAAATAAAAACTTAACTTATACCAATTACAACAATTTCAGTTAGTGTGATTGGTTGGCGGCCTCTAATCATGTAGGAATTAAACTAGTAGCACTTAGGACTTTGAAGGATAAGATAAGGATGTCCTAAACATCCTTATTTAGTAAGTAAGGAAAGCCTGTTCAGATGGAGATTCATACATGACTCTGCACTAGAGAGTAAATGTGATTTGTCCCACAAACGATAGGACTTCTAACATCATCTCTTGCTGTCCTATTGTTTGTACATTACAGGAGCTGATAGACCGTTACTGAAGGTGTTAAACTCGTCGCCTTTTGTGGTGACTCATTTAGATTGCCATCGACACGTTACGTTCTTGGTCTCATCATATTAATTATGTTACTAGCTGTACCCCGCAGTTTCACCCGCCGCTTTTGACTTGTTTTCTTTTCGCGTAGCTTGATGTTATATAGCCTACAGCCTTCCTCGATAAATGGGCTATCCAACACTAAAATATTTTTTCAATTCGAACCAGTAGTTCTTGAGAATAGCGCGTTCAACCAGACAAACAAACTCTTCGGCTTTATAATATTAGAATAGATTGAAATAGATACATTTTTTTTCTTTTGATACCAATCAAGACAATACGTCTTTGAAGTAACTGTATTAAAAGATTTCCAGAATGTTTTTGGTACCCACGATTGTGTTGACCACTAATTAAATAAACGTAGGTCACAATTATCGGCCCATCTTTGAAAATTGTCGCTGACAGAAAAAGGACGGCGGTTTGGAAAAGCACTCAAGAGCGGTCACCTCAGGGAAAACTATTGGGGATCCATTGAAACGTATTCCGAACGTCTTTCCTTCTTAAAGTTAAGGTCAACGCTACACGGGCGACTTAAATTGCTAAATAACATGTTGTAGCTATATTGGTTGAATTGTATGTCAAGGGCAATATCAGCAAGTCACTGCCATGGTAACATAAATTAATTATTGCTGGAGATACGGCTGACTGATTACGAGCAATTTAAAAATATGGGTTTACGATAAATTCATTGAAATTGATTTTTCATCAATGGTTTTTTTTTTCATTTTACGGTTTTCATGGCTTTCGCCACTCTACTTAACTCATTTTTAATCACAATTAAAAAAAAAAAAGGGAAATAGATAATTGTGTTGGCGAAATGTGGGTGTACTACATATTAGGTACACCTCTGCCTAACCCTTCGGGAATAACAGGCGTGATGTTATGTTATGAATATTGTTGACCTGTCAAAATAAACTCAACTAACTCATACAAACCGTGTAAATACACCTTTAGCCAAAAGACATTGGGAACCCCTGAAAGTTATTTGTCATTCTCAATGATAGATGTGCGGGTCACCGGCTGGACTGTCCTTTTTCATATGTCTCAAGATATCGGTTGAGACGAAGGTGAATTCTTTAGGGTTTTATTAGTACCGATGAATATTTGCTATCGGTAGATATGTTCTTCTAGTTTTTATTTATGACGTAGGTGCACGTTAATAAATTCTTATTATTGCCAAAGTAGTATAAGAACACTCGGACGGTGTAAAGGAAAATGCCTTGAATTTTCTTGAAGATTCCTTGTTTCACAGTAGAGGAACGTCGTTTTTAATTTATTATTATTTGTTGTTATAGGTTTCTTATAGGTTTTCCTGTAATCTATAGGCAAAGAACTATTTTTTTTTAATATTTTTTAACAAAATTTTCAGACCTGTTGTTTCGGAGTTAAGGAGGAATGGTCTATTATCGCCTATTTTCGTAAATAACTTCAATAATTAATATTTTTAAAAAAATATTTATGTGTACCAAATTTTAACTCAATCGGTCCAGTAGTTTCAGTGTAAATTGCCTGTGACAGATGGACAGACAGACAGACAGATATGCGAGAGATTCTATAGGGGTTCCGTTTTTCCTTTTGAGGTACGGATACCTAAAAGTATAAGACATTACGAATTATGTGTTAAGAATGTAAAAGATTGTAAGCTTTTAAAGAACACGTTACCAACAAAAAACCGTTTTTTAAAAAAAAAAAAAACTCGATAATAAAGAAAAGAATTATGTTTTCCTCCATTTTATTTTATTGTTTCCTTTTAAATCCTTATGAAAAGACCCATCATTCACGGTATTACCAAACAGTAAAAGGTTTCTGAACGTGTCAAAAGAACCTCCAAATATTCGACACAAAAATACAGATACGCAGTTTTTCTTATGCTCCCGATCGCCGTGGAAATTGATTTAAAAAATCTTTTGCCAACAATGAAGGGGTATACGACCTCGATAATGGAATATAAGTGAATTTTATGAAGTATATTATATTTCTTTTGTTAGGTTCGCTGAACAATACTACAAAAGGAACGGGGCACATCAGATGAATGAACATTGAGATAAGTCAAACGTTTGGGGCGGTCATCAAGATCTTTCTGGCAGTAAGCAAAATATAATTCGGAATGATAACAATCATTCCGAATTATACATTATTAGATTATTACATTATTATTATCCTTTATTTATTTTTATACATATTAAATACATTTTTAAATATTCTAATACAAAACAATATAAAAAAACATTTAAAAATATAAAAAATAGTGGTCCGCCGGTATCGGGAGCAGGGTCCAAGCTACCGGTGGTTAGGGCTCCAGAGACAGGAACCTCCTCACAATGCGAGCCGTATCGAGGAGTACTGCCTTCTGAATCAGGCCCTTGATCCAACCGCCTAACGAGAGCCTCGAAAGATGGTCGTCGAGGCTCTTGGCTATAAGGGCATTGGCCGTCACGACGATCGGCACAATGATAGCCGAGTTCACATTATTATTATTATTTTGGAAAAACATGTTCTGTTTCTTAGCGCTTTGGCTAGTTTAAGCTACGTTAACGGGCTTTAACCAAGTCAACGTAGCGTGTGTGTGTGTGAGTTGTGTGATATTTCATTTTCGTCGATTTGCATGAACTTCCTTACTATTCTGCAGGTGTTTAAAATCGCAGCTTTTTGAAGTGTTATATAAATTGAGTCTTTGAGGTCTAATAATTTGAGGCTATGGTGGAGGTGGTTGGGTATAACACCCGTGGTGGAGACTACTATGGGTACTACGTACACTTTTTCTTGCCTCCAGATTCTGGTCACCTCTTCTTTCAATTCTGCATATTTACTTATTTTATCACCTATTATTTTTTGTAAATTATGTGTGTTAGGGACTGCTATATCTATGAGGTATGTGACTTTATTTACTTTATCTTGAAGGGTTATGTCTGGTCTATTGTAGTGAATGGTTCTATCGGTTAATATGCCGCGATCGTAAAAGAGTTTGTGAGTGGTATTTTCTACAACTGGTTGTGCTACATACTTGTAATAAGGAGTGTTTGAGTCTTGAATGAGCTTATGTTTGAGTGCTAAGTTTTGATGAATGATATTTGCTACCTGATTGTGCCTATGAGTATAATCTGTTTGTGTGAGTGTTGTACAAGCTCCTGTGATGTGTTGTATGGTCTCTGGTTGGGTGTGACATTTGCGGCATTTATCGTTAGTCATTGTGGGGTCTTTTATGATGAATTTCCTGTAATTTTTAGTATTTATGATCTGATCTTGTATCGCAATAATAAAGCCCTCGGTTTCCGGGAACAAAGAACCAATTTTAAGCCATTTATTTGATGCTAGTGTGTCTATATGAGGTTGTTCAAGGTCATGCGGGTGCCGTCCGTGCAACACTTTCTTCTTCCAATCTTCTAACTTTTGTTTCTGTGGGTCTTCATTGTTCGTGTTTTGTGTATCTGTCTCTTCATTTAGGTTAAGTGGGGTGTAGCTGTTGTCGTTCATTACTATAGCTTTATGTATGTTACTTGTGTGTGATTTACTGTTAAAGAATGTTTTTAACCTAGTTATTTGTTTTTGCCAAAGATGATGAATATCGATTAGGCCTCTCCCTCCGTTTTGTCGTTTTATAGTTAGCCTTTCTATTGCAGATTTAGGATGTAAGTTATTGTGTTTAGTAAGTGTGGTTCGTGTTGTTCTCTCGATTTGCTGGATGTCAGTTTTTGACCATTTAATCACTCCAAACGAGTATGTTAGTATTGGGATCGCGTATGTGTTTAATGCCTTTATTAAATGTTTGCCGGAGAGTTGAGTTTTACATACTGCGACCACTCTTCTCTTGTATTCTGTGTTCAAAGTCTGTTTAATTGTTGTGTGATCTAATCCTTTTAGTTGCCTGTATCCTAAATATTTATACAAATCGGTGGGTTCCATAGCTGTAATAGTGTCAGTAGTGTTAATTGCATAGTCACCAGGTTTAATTTTGCCTCTTATTATATGTACTGTTTTACATTTGTCTAGTCCAAACTGCATGTTTATGTCTTTGTTAAATTCTGTTGTGATATCTATTAGTTTTTTCATTTCTTTTTCTGTTTTTGAGTATAATTTAATGTCGTCCATATAAATAAGATGAGAGATAGTGGTTTCTTCTGTTGTTGTTTGTTTAAGGCAATATCCAGCCTGACAACGCTGTAGTAGGTGAGATAGAGGATTCAGAGCGAGACAGAACCATAAAGGGCTCAGGGAGTCTCCCTGATAAATACCTTTTTTTATAGCAATCTGGCGAGTTGTGACAGCGTTATTGCGATAATTTAATTGAAGCGTAGTTTTCCATCGGGACATAATATTTCGTAAGAATTCAATGATTTGTGGGTTTATTTTGTATATGTGTAATATTTGGATAAGCCAGGAGTGTGGAATACTATCAAAAGCTTTTTTATAATCAATATAAGTGCAGTGTAAATTTCTATTTTTTGTGGCAGCATGCTTGTGTATGATCGAATCTATGACTAGTTGCTCCTTACATCCCATGTGTCCTCGCCGGCATCCCTTTTGTTCCTCTGCTATTATGTTGTGATGTTCTACGTGTTTATTGATTTTTGTAGTGATTGCTGACGTTAAGATCTTGTATATTGTGGGTAGGCATGTGATCGGTCTGTATTGGGAAGGCTGTGATGAGTAATGAGTTTTTGGCAACATGTAAGTTATCCCTGTAGCTATAAATTCCGGAATGTTTTGTTTTCCTAAAATGATTTCCGTTAGATTTTTAGCTAAAATTTTGTGCAATGATTCTAATTTTTTATACCAATAATTATGTATTTTATCAATACCAGGGGATTTCCAATTGTGTAGTCGCGCTGTAACACTAGTTATGTCAGACTCAGATAACTCAATGAATTCCATTTCTTCAAGTGAGCTCCATTTAGTTTCTTCGTCTTGAATCCATTCAGATGTTTCCTTATGATGTATTTGTTCTTCCCATATGCCAGCCCAAAAGGTTTCTAATTGTGCCGTTGTTGGTAGTTCTATGTTGTTTTCGGTTACCGGTGTATCGGTGTCAGTTTGCGGTTTCTGTAATTTTCTATAAAAGTTCTTTTCATTTGTAGCAAACAAAGCGTTATCATTTTTACGTTCTTGTGCTTTCTTATATCTTCTCAACCTGTGGACTTTTAGGGCTAATTTCTGTTTTAAAGTATCTAAAAATTCTTCCGGCCTTCTATTGTGATTCTCGTGCCTAGTATGAACAGCCATGTTTTTGAAAATTACTTCTACTCTTTTGACTACTTTGTTTGATCGATTGTTGTTTATATATTGGGTTAGTCTACCACAGTCTGCTCTAAGTTTTTCTATATCTTTTTCAAGCCTCTGCTGCCATGCAGGTTTGTTAACATTTGATTGTCTAGCATTGCCTGTGTATTCTGTGATTTTAAAATTGAGTTCTTCGGATATAACTAATGCTGTGCAGTATATTAAAGTATGTACGTCTGTGAGTTGAGTATCTTCGCTAATATACTGAGTGAGAATATTTTGATTAAATACATGAACGAGCTGAGCAAGTTTTGGTGTGTACCTGAGTTTTGGTAGTTTTGGTCGAGCTGCCGGGTCCATCCCAGAGTATTGAGTGAGAGCTGTTTTAAATTTATCGTGTATTTCTCGAATACGCGTATCTGTGGGCGGGTTTTGATTTATATTTGCTAGAACCTCAATGTCATTTTCTAACATTATGGTCACATTTTCGGTTTGTGTGGATGTATGCGTGATTTGTGAATATGCCTGTGATGATAGATAATAGTATGGTTGAGATTGTGTGTAAGGTTCTGATTGATCGTATGACTGTGGTTGTTCTTGTTGAATGTTTTCGATCGTATTTTGTGTTACTGCGATATTATTAGTGTCTTCATCATTTACTGATTCTAGGTGTAATTGTGTACGCACTTCTACTTTTAACCTATCTATTTCTTCTTGTGACAACAGTTTATTCCTAACGATAGTTCTTCTTTGATCTGAAATCCTTTGTTCAGAAACGGTAATCTCTGGATATCGACGTATAAAAAGTTCATGCAGTTGTTGTCTGTAGGTGGTCATATCGGTCTCTAATTTAGTGATGTATAGGTAAGTTCGCATGATAAATGTGTTTACTTCTTTGCTCCATTTCATGCGAACTCTTGCTTTTCCAGCCTTGGTGGACGCGGGCAAAAAGGTAGATACCCCCCGCGCAGCATTCAAGGTCGGAGTGGGTGAAACAGTATTTAAACTAATAATGGGGGGTGATAAAGGTGTAGGTGTAGGTGACGATGGTATGGATGGTGATGATCACCTAGAAGGTGTGTATGATACTGTGCTTGGACTATACGGTTCTACAGGGGTGTCTGTCCTGTCCGTCAGTCTGTCACCATCGTCAATGATTTCGGCTGTAGTATCTTTGTCGGTGGGAGCCCGCCTGTTCAACTCCTCACCGCTGACGGTTCGCATGCTGAGACACCCAGCGTCAGCTCCAGGTGCGCCCCGGCGATCGCCCCCGGGCAGCGGTCCTATACGTTTTTTCTTTGAACGAGTCTCCATTTTTAGTGGGTTTCCAGAGCCACGTTAGCCACGCCAGTAATTTCTCATTCGTGTGTCCGCCCCCCACGTGATTAGATGGTCAATCAGGACGTGTGGTTGTTTAGGGGGCTGTCCGCCCCCCACGTGATTAGATTTATTATTATTATTTGATAAATAATAATAATAAATTAAAAACGACGTTTCTCTACTGTGAAACAAGGAATCTTCAAGAAAATTCAAGGCATTTTTCTTTACACCGTCCGAGTGTTCTTATACTACTTTGGCAATAATAAGAATTTATTAACGTGCACCTACGTCATAAATAAAAACTAGAAGAACATATCTACCGATAGCAAATATTCACAGTAAAAAAATAAAAAGAGTTTTACGTGCCTTTGTGTCGTATTAAGATAAAAAAAAGAACAAGTATGTTTTTTTTTTTCAAAAGTATGTTTACAAAAAGTGTATATATAATTTAGGCACAGTAGTATTATTTCGCAAACACATAATTAATTAGATAACTAGTTTTTGTAAGTAAAATAAACATGTCCTGTATATTTTTTAAAATCTTAAAGCTTAGTTAGTATCCTGTCTTCTTCTTAGGCTCAAAAGGAGATGGCGTGACGAGCTAGACTCTTGTCAAAAGGGTTGGGCCCAAATAGCCAATGACAATGTCGTCGATGCGGCTGAGTTCTGGTCGAAACTAATTTAATTAAATAACTGAGAGAATCATCCATGCGACGAAGTGGAAGTGGTATGCGAAAACGTTGAAATAAAGCGAAAAAACGAAAACCAAACAACCAATTGTTGACTCTAACTGCATACACTCGAAGAAAAACAATGGAAAATGGTTTTATTCCCGACTGTTTCTTTTCTTTCTGTAAAAGAAAATCTTTTAATCTAAAACGGTTTTAAGTGGCTTTAGCCCTTCAATTCAAAACGTCGGAGCAACTTGCTTGTCAAGAACGAATTTAAGTACTTAGACTTTAAAAGGTTTGGATTTATAAGGGGTTAGAACATGCGCATGCGGTGTGCATGTATGACCATAATTTATGTAAGAATGTGTATACAGCTAAAGGACTATCTAAGAATTGTAGCCAGAAGGGTCGAAGCTTTAAACGAAATTGGCGATGGCAGAAGCATTCATCATCATCATCATCTGCCTAGCCTTTTCCCAACTATGTTGGGGTCGGCTTCCAGTCTAACCGGATGCAGCAAAATACCAGTATTTTACAAGGAGCGACTGCCTATCTAACCTCCAGTAACCAACTATCCCAAGAGATTTTTGTCAAACATGGTCTTCTAAAAATTGCTGTGCCGATTACTCCAAAGGAAAATTGAGATCTTTTACATAACATAACATCACGCCTGTAATCCCCGAAGGGTTAGATAGAGGTGTACCTGATATTACACCCACATTTCGCCAGTTCTGATGAAGTGCCATGTAATCAGGGGCGAGCCTATACTGCCATCAACCGGGCACAAATTATATTATATGGCCTTGGCCTTTATATTCTCCTGGGATAACTCCCGGCGAAACCGCGGGCATAAGCTAGTATTGTATAAATCTTTAACTCTCCGTCTCACCGACTCTTAAAGCCAAGATATCTCTTAATAGTTAAGTGCTCAACATTCCACACGTTCCACGATTACTGCTTAAAATGTCTTAAGATAACCGGCGAGACGTTGAGTCGTCTTATATCTTAAGACTGGAGTTTTAAATCAACTGTTTATTTTCTTTACATTCGCTAAGGTTGGTGTTTTAAGACGTTTGCGGTAGACGTTACAACGTTGCAGTTACAGATAAACGTATTTAGGAGACCGTCGTCGTTAACTATTTGAGTAAGAGCTTTCTGTAATCACCCACTTTGGGAAAAATGTGCAAAGAAATCATCAAATACGAAAACAAGAATTTGTGGTATACAGGTCTATCTAAAGGGTGTAAATAGACCTTTAACATTGTCGAAAGGCACTTGTTTTTGTCGTCTTTGCGATGATTTTTTTGTTCTAAACCATACCTGAGAACCTTCTGGTTTTGGGGGTCAAAGTTCCAACTTTTTCACAAGTTTTTTTTAAATACATGTTTTTAATTTAAGATTTTTAAACACCTCTACGACCCCCGTAGTATTCAATCCATCAGCATAATGCTTTGAGTGCTTTCCATGGAGTCCTACCGTAAAACGTGATTTTTCACCCCAAAAAAAAAGTCGATTCCCAGCAATAATTTTTACGTAAAGTTACTTAGTTTACAGAATGCTTGGTTGACGGCTACGTAAAGGGTCTGTTTACACCCTTTATATCTGTGGGTACACAACAACTAAAAACCCGACTACTGAAAAATCATGCTCTATTAATTAGAACATGGTTTTTCAGGGTTCACAATGTAATATCGACTCCTCCTATAGTTAAAGCAGGTTAAAATGTAGCCTATGTTACCCGAGCCATAATAACGAATCGATTGACACCTTATTCATCAAAATCGGATGATTAGTTTAGGCGCTACGGAGGAACATACGTAAATACAAACATACATAGACTGAATCATAACCCTTCCTTTTGGCTTCGCCGTAGTCGGGTAAAAAAAATTAAATTGTTAAATAAATGTACAAAGAAATAAAAATTTCATCAAATTTTAAAATGTGTGCAAAATTTGAAGTAGATAAATAAACAAGAAAAACTAGAAATTATCTATTTGCGAATGGAGATACTAACTATTGAAATCATAAGAAGAAACCATATGTTGTGCTATGTGTGCTCTTTATTATGTTTTATGTTATTTGTCTTGTTTTATCTTAAAAACAGACATATATATAACTAATAGGGAGGGGGGGGGGGGTAGATAAGTAATTAAGTGGGTTGCACATTAGATAGAAATATCTGTCAACTAAGATGTTAAAGATAGTTCATGTCAAAATGTGCCACAGACGGGTAACGAACTTAGAAAGTCTTGCTCGCCAGTTAGATGACATGTTGAGCTATTGCCACATCATAGTTGCTAATTTTAGCTAATTAGACATATATTATATAGTATAGTGCTTGTAGCACATCTAATATGTTTATGGGGGGTGCGGTGCTAGCCGGTAAGAAATTGTTACAATAACCTTAGATAATGGTAGATAATTACTTAAAATATTTACATTGTCAACAATTGTTGGTTGACAAAAAGGAAAAAAAAATAAAAAATTGTGTGTGTAAATTGATGCATGGCAGATCAACTTAAGTTCATTTATTCACTAAAAGAAAATATACTGCTTGAAATTTGACATTAGAGGTTTTTTCATAGCGAAGGATGTTTGAAAATGAATTCCTTAAAGGCAATAAAATAACAATATTCCACACCATTAGGGTAAGCTAGTCATGGTTTGTGGAACATTCTATATGCATTCAAACTTTATGTACTCTCTCCATTTCCTAAAAACACATATAATCAAGCTGAAACAGTGATATCAGCATATAATACATTTTCCGAGAACATTGTTATAAATTATCACCCAGATAAGAGACTTTACCACAGTTCTGCATAAAATATGACAAAATATAATACAACATATTGTTTGGATACGCCAACAACAGTGACATAAGACTTGGGATTAATTTTGGCGGGATTACACTGTGCGAACGTTTCTCTCGGATTTTCCTCGAGACACAAGAAAAGCTACCAATTATTGTCCGTTTCTGTTTTTTTGTAATAAGGATACAACGTCGAAAGCTACATTAAGAATGAGAAGAAATAGTTACTCGCAATTTCTGTTCATCAATTTCTGGAGTGTGTCAATTTCAAACTATCAGCTGACTACAACAACTCGGCAAAATAAATAACATAATAACAATAAAAAACGACGCCCACTTACCTAATTCACACACAACACACAAAAACACATTAAACACACAACTCTAGTTTTCGTGAAACGTCAATTTTCGACAATCACGACGTCCAATCACGGGGTACTTTTGTGATAATCCGAGTTCCCCTCTGTCGCCTTGCGGAGGACTAGCCGCGGGGGGCAGAGGAGGTCTGGTACTCAGACGAGTCGGCGATGTCGGAGGGTGCTTGCTACAACGACGCGACGTGCACCTCCGGCCGCGGGTGCATGACGACTGGCGACGAATACCCGCCCGCCCATCGCCTCGCCACCGCCCAAGCGAAAAACGTTTGCATAACCACCAACTAATATAACACACTTTTAATACTGTTGTTTCATTAATATGCTAATTCTAATAGTTTGTTGAAGACTTGCGTGTGCGATGTATTGAGAACGTCACTTGGTAACTTGTTATTTCGATCTGGCTACATTCTACAAGTGTTTTCTTTTCTACATAGTTGCGAACTGAATTTCGTGTTTTTTTTTAATATATTTTAGATAGTAGTGTATCGTATAAAGATACCTTTACAAATAACACTGTTGTAATCTTACAATTAAATACTAAATGGAAATGACATTTTCTAGGGAAAATTCCTCATCTTCCTGTCCTTGTCCCATTATTCAGGGTCGGCGCAACACGTTTTTTTCTTCCATTCTCCCCTGTCAATCGTCATGCTATCATTTACTCCATTTTCCTTCATATTCATTCCTCACACAATCCATCCATCTTTTCTTTAGTCTTCCTCTTCCTCTCAATTCATTAACATTTATATTCATTACTCAAATTACAGAAAATAACTGCCCAAGTGAACTCAGAAAAAAAAATCTAGTCCCACCCTCCCCGGTCTTATCCGCAAAGACCGGTCGCGTTTTGAAGGTTTCCACACGAAAAAACAAAAAAAAGGTAGCCTAATTCAAGTGCGAAAGCTTCTAAATATAAATGTAATGTTTTAGTGATAATAAAGAACAAAGAAAAATAAGTTGTTTCGGTCATCTTTGATATGTTTAGTGGCAGACTGAGCGTGGGCCGAACAAGTCGCCACGTTCCCGTATAATTCTAATTACAAGACAAAGAAAGTAATAACCTAATGTTTTTGTTTGATGATATTTTTTTGGCGATTTATTGAAATATAGAGTTTATTGGAGCTGTATCAAAGTACAGATTACATGTCACCATTATGAAGACTGCGTCGTTGGTCTAACAGTCGCAAGCGTGTCTGCTGAACAAGAGGGTCTGTCAAAGTGTAATTGGGCTTTTCTAACACAAATTTCTCAGTTACAACCACGGAGTCTGGATCTGTGCCTACTTGATGCCAATAGGCTCGCTCCCTATTACATGGAACTAAAACGTAGTTCGTGAAATGTGTCTGCCTTTCCAACCTTTTGTGGAAAACAGGCATGAGGTTATGTTATGAAAAGATATATCATTATTACATATTTTTTTAATTGATCAAGTTTCGCTACAGGTCGTAGGTAAACGTAAGTAAGCAAAACTTATTATACCTAAAAATATTTTAGTCAAATATGTACAAGTTCTTATTAACAAAATAAACACCAACACTCAACTATCTTGTATGTTTATATAGAAAATCTTTGAGCTCAATTTCCACCAATTTCCTGATTTCCGACCGAGCCAGTAATTGGCATTCTCTTGGGACTTTCGTGACAACACACTCTGAAATCTTTTTTATTTTCCGTTCGTACATAAATTCTTTGTAATAAACTCTCTGTACATATAACGTGTGTTCTTTAGCTAGAGTTAATAGGTCAGTCTGTTCCTATTTGTTGATTTTTGTAGTGCGCGTAGCAAAGAGAAAGAAAGAGGGTAGATAGATTTGTCTGTTCTTAACTATTTATTTTCCATCCACCCGCATTCTCCAGTCAGACCGCGATCATGGCGCTTGCAACAGCGTCGAATATCGGGAGCACAAAATAATGAACAATCATGGAAGATATCCCGTAAGTGACAGCCTAGTATAAGTTTTTTGTTCATTTTTGACTTACAAATTAGGGTTTATAAATACGAAGATCCGTATGGCTCATTATTGTGTATATTTGTATGTATGTTTATTTTATATAGGTATAACTTTGTTTTAAGTTCCCATTTCAATTTTCCTGTTTTGTCTTTTCTACACACTGTGTCTACATTTCTAATCCAACTTTCCTCTCGCAGGTCTGCTGGAAGAGATTTCTCATGAAATAAGCAGTGCCTTTGAGCTCTTCTATCTTAATGTAATGTCTTGTTAAGTATTTTGTGTGTACATAAATAAGAATAATTACATGTCCTATATTAGAATAAAAAAACTACGATATTTTCAAATACCGGCCAATGTCGGCTTCTTATTTCCCTGAACTACTAATATGGATCTATTCAAAGTTCGAGTGAATCGAATCTTCTTGACAAGCGTGCTCAGCGTGCTCCACGGTATGCCGCACCATCGCTTCACATCAGGCAAGTTGCGGCCAGACGCAAGCCTCATCATCTGCCTAGCCTTTTCCCAACTTTGTTAGGGTCGGCTTCCAGTCTAACTGGATGCAGCTGAATACCAGTGTTTAACATGGAGCGACTGTCTATCTGACCTCCACAACCCAGTTAGTACTTGGTAATACGATACCCATTGGTAAGACTGGTTGTCAGACTTTTTGGGCCACTGACTACCTGTAACAACTGTTAAAGATCTACAAATGACAGCCGGGACCAACAGTTTAACGTGCTTTCCGAGGAACCGGAGGAAACTCGGTATGTAATGGGTGGTCACCCATCCACAGACCAACCTAAGCAAGCATGGCTTAACCTTAAGATCGATCCGAGCGCACTCCTGGGACACATGCCTCCTTCTCTATGAGAGGGAATGGGCTATAATCCACCACGCGGGCCCAGTGCGGCTTGGTAGATGTTCGAATTTTAGGTTCTAGGACATGCCGGTTTCCTCACGATGTTTTCCTTTACCGTTTTGAGAGCAGTGGTGATGAAATAAATTACACAAAGTAATGCGCCTGGCTGGGTTCGAACCCACGACTTACTGCTCGTAAGTCGGAACCGCCACCACTGCGCCACCGCTGCTCTCTTAGCTTTATAGTACGTACGACTAATCCCTCTAATTCTCTCCGCTATCCTTAATTCCCACGAAACCTCCTACAACCGAGTCGTCAAATCAACCTGATCTACCCGAACATTTCACATAACTATGCGAAATACGTGTATTTTCACAGCTTATTAGCACATTCAAACGTGCTCATAGTACGAACTACCTACATAGACACACGTGTGTTTGGTAATAGAGTCGGATTTCAACGACTAATTTGAATTGAAATGGAACACAATGGATTCCGTGAAATGCCGGTCGATCACTGTTCTCTGTAGGATAAAATACTGAAACTAGTAAAGGAAAATCGTAAAATTTTTAGTTTCAAGAGCCTTTTTGCAGTTTTTTTTAATAGTATTTTATGAAAAAAATTAGAGTTATGCTAAAAGGGCTCGCTACGACGCTACGAAAAAGGGATGTAGTTACTACGACGTAGCGCGTAGCGTTAGGCGCCATTTTGTAGACTCTTTACTACACCATACCATATTTAATATGGGTAGTAATAAAAGCTTCGAATAAAAGAGCATACTCAAAATATGAAATACTAATACTGCTTTTAATACTAATCTTGCGACAATTGAAAGGACAAAGAAAAGACCTAATAAAATATGAAAATTCCGAAAATCAATACAGCATTTGCTGACGTAATATTTTTCCACCACTTAAATTGCGTTTTAACCTATAAAATAAATTAAATAGGAATAAAATGTAACAAGGCGTAGTTGACGTAGCCCCGCTAAGCAGGGCTCTTATATCTATCTTCAGGGTTTAAAGTGAACTAACTTAACGTCGAGATGCCCCAAGTCCTGAGCTCGCTTCGCTCGCTCTTGCATCCAATGTTATATATAGAGCTTAAGATAACGATTATTTGCGATTGCGACCACTAGAACAACAAGGAAAGAAAGATAGTAACAAACAAATATTTATTTGTGGCAGGGACATGACGTGCATATAAAATTAGAAAAAAATAAACAATAAAAGGCAGTCTCAGTGAATCTAAGAGTGTTAACGGTATCATAATTTAAAGTTAAGCAGTCCTATAATATGATAAAACGGCTTTAAATTTACAAGGGTGTAAAGTAAGTTACGAAATGTTTAAGAATTTCAAACTCTCAAATACATTACTTTGCGATATCGTCTTACGATACTCAGAACCTGTTGATTGCCGAGTTCACGAGAAACACGATACGCATCTTTGAAACAATTTTAATAATGCCTTCGTAACTAATACATCTGAAAAGTACCATCATTAAATGTTAAGTAAAATGATGTTTTCATTTTTTGGTTTGCAGTTCGTACATATTTTGGCTACTTTGTTAATTTCCGCTGCCTCGTTGGTCGCAACCGTGACTGTTGACCAACAGGTCTTGGGTTTAATTCCCAGGTCGGTGAAAGAGTAACTGTCACGGAGACTGAATATGTGCCCGGTTGATGGCTATAGGCTCGCTTCCTTATTACATGACACTTAAACATAACTGGCAAAATGTGGGTGTACTTTACATAGAGATGTACCTAATAGTACTCCCACGTGTAGAGGGTTAGACAAAGGCCTAACCCTTCGAGGATAACAGGCGTGATGCTATGTTTATTTTTGGCTACTGCTGAGCATAAGGTCCTGCGTTCGATGCCCAAGATGGGTGCACTATTAGGCACTAATTACACAGAAACGGCGTAAGGTGACGGTACGGCGCAGGCGCAGCGCAATCATTAAATTTAATAGGAAACGAAAGAACGGAGTGTCTGCGCCGCGCCGCTTGAGTGTAATTCACGTCTCGTCGCCTACGAACATTTTGTATGAAAACGTTTCGAAGCGGCATCATGCCTGCGCTGCGCCTGCGCTGCGCCTTCACCTTACTTCACTAGGTGCCTGAATAAAAATATCACTTATACATAGCTAAACGTGGGTGAAATTGAAACACGTGGCTAGTATTTTTATGTAAAGAATCTATGTACAAAATTACGAAACTGTATCATAAAAATCACAAAGTTATAAGCTTGTGCTGTTACCTGGTTGTCCGCGCAAAAACGTGGTTACTACGCAGCTAGCCCGCGCACGCGCCTCCAGCGTCGTCTTGATGTCATTGATAATAATAATTTGGCAGTAGGTACCTAAATTATTGCGATAGGTACTTAATATCGCTCGGTGTTCAATTTGTAACTTAATTTAAATATTTTTGGGACAAAATATAACATTGTTTAAAAATTATTTGAATCGATTCAGTTACTTATTCTGAACAAACTATATTCAGGTTTCGCATATACTAACATTAATGTTGTATATTTTATTCTCTTTCTTTAGGAAAATCTTCACTATATGAATAATGTGTATATGCTTTAATTTAAAGATAACGTGACTCTGAAATTCCCCAAAGGATTACAAACGCCCAAATTAGCTTTCGTTTAATATTATTTAGACCTACATATATAGCACACTACCTATCTACTACCATATAGGACACTAGTTGTAATGAAATGTCATTACAACTAGCGTCCTATATGTCAACTAGTTTCTATTTGTGTAATGATAAATTATTCTGAAAAAATCAAAGCTACTGAAAACTACTTACTAGGTTAAAACGAACAATAAGCTATTGTTATATTTAGCTGCTTATGATGGTACTTCCCCCAAGTTCTGTGGTATTCCCCAAGGAGGAAATGGAAATTAGCCAAAGAAATAATCCAACCACAACATTAAATAGGTATTCATTACATCTTTAGAAGACGTAATCGCGACCTAGTCGCGTTATCTCTTTCAAATTAGAGCTGCGTTTTCAACCCTGTCACCTATGTAGTTGGGGATTTCCAAAACATCCATAAAAAGTACCGATTTAAAATGTATCACATTCACAGTGTGATTTGGGTTATTTTTATTAAGAGCCCGTATTGTCCCACTCTAGGCTAAAGGCCTCTCGATGCTCACAGTCCTATGACTAGTACGAATATGTGGGCTGTTTCGATTAGGTACTAAACTATTGTATCTGATTTGCAAATATTTAAGCTAGTTTAATACTAAGTACATTATTATTCCTTTATTATTTTTTAACAAATTCATTACACTTTTGTATATCAATTTTAAAAAAATATAAAAAAAAACATTTATAAATATAAAAAATTGTAGGCCGGTCAGGGCGCAAGAGAGATGAACCTCCTAACAATACGAGCCGTGTCCAGGAGTACCGCTTTCTGAATCAAGCCCTTGATCCAGCTGCCTAACGAGAGCCTCCTCAAGTATTGATCGAGGCTCTTGGCAATTAAGCCATGGGCTGATACGACTATCGGCACAATTATCGCTGAGTCCACATCCCACATGTCGATAACCTCGCGAGCCAAGTCAAGATACTTGATTTGCTTATCTTTCTCGGTTCTCATCATGCGGGACCGTTATGTCAACAATCATTGCGCACCGCTCTAATCGATCCACCACCACTATATCAGGCTTATTGGCTGCAATAGTAAATAGATAATAGAGTCCATACAACAATACACGCTAGATTGGAGTGGGGCTGGTCAAGTAGGGAAATCTAATATCGAATCCAAAATATAGTTACATGCTAACTGAATGTAAAATATTATATAATAGCGCGGAAGTTAAAATTAATTGAGTGAAAACATTTTTATTTCATTTTGGTAGTGTTGTTGTTTGGGCTACATTCCGGTCTCCCCCCGGCGGCGGCGTGGAATGCGCGACATCGCGGTTTGGCGCTGTTGCTAGGTAGGTACACATTGGAATATATTGACACGCACTGCGTTAATATATTACTTTGGACTTATTCTGGTTTTGTTACAACCTCTGGTTTTGGACTTACGGCTGTTATATACCTCGCACACAGGATTTTTTCAGTGGATATCCGGAGGCTGGATTTGTGCCGGGTCGAGCCTAACTACATAAGCCTTATTTCATGAGGCTTAAAAAACCTATCTGGCTAAGTGAGGGAGGACTTTAGGGTCACCTCTGCTTTACCCTTCAGGGAAAATGAGCGTGATGTTGTGTTTTATGGCCCACTGCGGATCTCATTCGGAGAAGAAACAATCTTTGGTCACTGCAGTTGCTCAATTCATTCAAAATATTGAATTCAGGTTGTCTTACCTTTTCCGTCCAGTGTGTAAAATCTGTTAAGATGAAGCAGTTAAGCAAGTCAGAAAAGTAACACAAGTTCCCTCTGTCTTTTCACGACTTTTTGATAAATGTGTGTACATAAATGAGAAAACCTCACGCTCATTTCGAATTCTCGGAATGTTGGCAGAGCTATCCAATAGACAGAGCGTCGATGGCCGAATCAACCGTGCGTTAGTGCCATCAATTATTCCGTGTCAACACTCTGAAATCTGCGCTGTCGCGCGGTGACACGAGTTACAGCCACAGCAATTCGCATTGATTTATTGCATCGTGTCCAACGACGAATTGCGACTGAAACGTTAGGCTAATATCAGGCGTATCACTTGAGTGAATAGCTCACTCGGGTGACTGTTCCTTTTGTTCCATGCCATGTTTACACGACACTGTTTAAATTGTATATGAATAAACTTTCATTTGTTTCCTTTATTTATTTTGTGATCATCCCGCATTTAATAGTGAAAGATGCCGTAGAGTGTTTAAGTGCAGCATTGCAGGTTCACTAATTCATTCATTTTTCACTTTTGACCCATCTTGGTTCAGACGTTTCACTGCGAGCAGTAGAAGAAAAACACCGAGTGAAAGATGCCAAATGAAAGACCAGACAGAAAGTGAAGCGTCAAATATAGGATCAGCAGCGTGAAATAAAAGTATGCTACATTGTTTTATCGAGTATGCATTCGGGATGTCGAGCTCACACATTGGACGACTGGCGTCAGCCACAGCTCGGCGACTAGTTGCCACCACAAGCCATGCCAGACATTTTTTAACTTGACTGGATATTTATTCAACACCGGGGGGCATCTCTGCTTGCCTCCACTAAACTCTAGCCAAGTTACCTCGCATTCTACTGAAATTCCGTACTACGATAGGTTTCCTCAAAGTCAAACTGTTACTTCTACATAATAATACATAAATTATTTTCAGATATACACCTACCACTGCTTGTCTCTGCATCACCCAAAGGTTGACTGGTAGAAAATGCCTATGGCATTAAGTCCGCCTCTGTACTTTTGTGCTTGAAAAAATAAATATATCAAAACTGTGTTATTTCCAAATAACACAGTTTCGTTAGATTCCATGCCAAAAGTAAGCCTCTAGATTAGAAATTAATTTCATACACACTTCATACACATTACCGTTACCGTACCTAATACGTTAATTCTGTGATGCCAATATGTTACACACACATACAACGTAGCATGTAGAACTTGATTCAAGGTCCAATACTTGCGTACCAACTCATGAATCAATGCTTTTTCTATCTCATCATTCATCATTCTCCTGCCCTTAAGTGATGGCTCTGCCGATAAATTTGAATAATAACTTTGAAGTTCTGTGGTGGCGACCGCGAACTGGAAGACGTTGCGTTGGAAGGCCTCCCACTAGGTGGACCGATGACCTGGTAAAGGTTGCGGGGATCCGCTGGATGCGAGACGCACGGGACCGGTCAATGTGGCGACGCTTGGTGGAGGCCTATGTCCAGCAGTGGACGTCTTTCGGCTGAAATGATGATTATGATGATGAATAACTTATTGGGGGTAGGCGCAGCATGTCTTCGTCTTCTCTATTACTCGTCATCTCAGCAGTCACCTACTTTCTAACCATATCATACTGCTAACAGTCCATCCACCGTTTTTTGGTCTTTTACAGATTCATACTCAAAACTTTCCTCAACAACGTTTTCCTTATTCCTCCGTATCACATGTCCATACCACTATAGCCGATTACCACACAACTTTTCAATGATTTTCCTATCTACACAACTTTAAAACCAATCTATCATACCAATATCCTAATCAATCAAAACCACTTTCTAATGATAACAGTAGATAACTGATGAGATTCTGTATGTATTCCCCGAACCATACGCCAAAGGTCCTATGCTAACATCGTCGAGCCCAAGGCCCCAAGTTCAAAGGCCCACCACTAGGGGTCAACTTAACTACTTAAGCCCTATTCAAATGTTAATTTTGGACCCCTTGAAGTACACAATTAGGAAGTTTACAAGTTCAGGGTTGGGTGGAAGTCAGTAGAAGTTTGTGTTTAGGTTTTCGCAATGACACTTAAGATGTTTGGGGCAGGGCCACAAGATTCTTGTCTCTTTATTAATTGTGTCTTGAACGGTTCAACTGATTTGGTTTTCGTGCCTTAGTAACGTTAGGTATTAACATTAGAATACTCAGACGAAAACGATTATTCCAGTATGTAGTGAGTGTTTCTTAGCCAGAATTGTTTTCACAATGAGTACTTCTGTAAATAGTTTTGACAGAAATGAAGATTTTCGATCTTCGTGTTATCCAGTAACAGAAGGGGTGTGAAGGTCAAAGGCGACCGCGATCGCGCGATGCAAACGTTACTTAAATTTAAAAAAAAACGTTGAATTTTTTTACATTAAAATGAACAACAATATAGATGTTTTTTATTTTTGTTTTTGTGTTTTTGTTGTTTTGTTTTTTTTTGTTTTTGTTTTTTTTTGTTTTGTTTTTTTCTTTCCATGTCAAAAACAGCTGTGTTCCCTACGCAGGGTTTGCGTATAAAAATATTAAAAACAATATAGATATCTATACATACATACAATTATGTAAAAACGTTTGAATAATTTAAAGATACTAAACAGACCATCATCGCTTGCAGATTATTATTGAAATAAGGTGTAGTGTAGTCAATAAAGCGTATCAGTCAGTAAATAAAACACATTTTTAATTTCCTATTACTTAATTTATTTACTTCTGCCCCACTACTTAAAAAATGCTCGGTACGCCCATGAATGATAGACGGGTTTATACAATATTCATTCATAAAACGCCGTAGCTTGAGGTATGATTGCAGTTAAACGCTATTTTATTCAGTTCTTCTTTCTTACCCTGATAGGGGGTTATCATTTCTAACGATTCTTGTTTATGTTTACTTGTGAACAAGGATTTTCAATCCTGTATCTGCCATAGGACTTTGGACTCAAATTCTTCTTATATTTGATTTAGTTATTTTAAGATGTTTAGTTTTTTGTATAAGGGTTAGTCAGACCCTTATAAGGGGTACATTTTTTTTTGGGGTGGGATATCATCAAATGACCCCCCCCCCCCCCCCCGCCCGCTCTGGGCGGAGTGGAAGGGAGTGTCAGATTTGTGCTGTCTAAAACCCATCCATGTTCCTTCTTTGTCCTTTGTGTTCCAGGGCCGCGGTATCTCTTGTGAACAGTCCCGCAGCCCCGGCAGGCATCGGCCCTTGCGGACCCCTTCATGGGTGCTGACATCTTTTTGAGGCGCGCGTGGAACACGAACGCGTTGTCGACATGGCCTGTCGTCATAAGACGGCCGGACGGCGAGCTAGCCCATTACTCACTGTAAAAGTACACCCTCAATTTAATAATTCGTCATAGCCTATCTTCCAACTCGCGTAAGTCGTACTTTCAAACCTAATGTACACAGGTATAGCCAGTCACGTCTAAGTCCCAAGCAACAGGGGGCGAGTCTATTGCCATCAAACACAAATCCAAGCTCCGTGGCTCCGTGGCGTGCTGAGAAGTTTCTGAACTTTGCCCGATCTGAGAATCGAACCCAAGACTTTCTAAATGTAACTTAATGTCTCTTCTCAGTTTCTTCAGGTTCCTTCAGCACGTGTAGCATGACCACCGTAGAAACGGGTTTTGTCGACGGAAGAATCGACAAAATATCAGATCAACAAAAGAAATCTGTTATTTTATCATTCATGCTACGCGTGCAGGGGGTTACTATGACGTCTTAAAGCAGGAGTAATTACAGTGTGGGAAAGAGACAGAACGATAAAGGTCGTCTAGCAACATCTCTTTCTCACACTGGAATTACTCCTGCTTTAAGACGTCATGGTAGGCCACCAGAACTCGGCAGTCGGCAGTAGCAGTTTCTTATATGTATAGACTCGCAGAAGAGTCCACCGCTTTTATTGATTTCGAAGGCGTCCATCGTACCTTACTTGTTGATCCTGCCGAATGCTTGTAAAAACCAAACAAAGTTGTCGTTTTTTTACCGTCATTCTATTTTCTTTATTTTTTATGTACTGTATTTATTTTAACTGAGTTTCGAGTTAATTCAATAACGCAGTTGAATTTTTCTGTATGGAAAAATTCAATTTCAACCCTAAATTTTTATTTGGTTGAGGAAGTCCACGCGGTTTTTCCACAACTTTTTAACAACTTTACAGTTGCAGTTTGCAGTTTAGAGTTAGCTCCTTGAATAAGTTTTTTTTTTTTGTTTTTTTTTTTAGTTTTTTTCTACTTGGTAAAAACGTCAATGACACAAACAAAAGTCCTCGACTTACGAAAGTAAAGTTTTTAGAAGTGAAGTTTTTTTTTTGCAAAAAAGTTTCTGGGATTTGTCTATCCACTGGATAATTCACCTTTTTCGATTTTAAATATCTCATTGGTTCAATGATACGAAAAAAGTTTATAATAAACATAGTGTTGGATCTAACTTGTAACGCCATCTACAGTTCAACTATGGGAACTGCTAATACCTCGAGCGGAGACAAGTCAACCGTTCTGTTGCCAACTGATAGCAGAATCAACGCGTAGCCGTTGCGTTCTCATTTAGGAAGGTTAGTACAGATGTCGCTACTAGTACTATTATTTCAAGTTCCATTGCCATAACATAGATGGCGTTATGCTAAGTAACCAACATAACTATTTTAGGGTTAGTAAAATATTAAATTGATTTGGTAAAAATCTAAATATTTTTCCAAAGACGCTAAGTTACTGATATTGAAACATTTTAAGATACGCTAAAGATTATGTTTGATGCCACGCCTATAAAATTCAGTAGTAAATAAACATAATTAATGAGATTATTGATTATTTTCTGTTTAAAGAAAGGCTAACTCCTGCAGCCTGATTGCGCAAAATACTCACGGGCAATGACTTGCATTTAACAATATTAACCTTTTGAACGCCAGAGCGTAACACACGCGCGTGCCCTCCACGCCAAGCTATAATTTCACCTACCATTTTGTCACATATTTGTGTCCTGTGGCGTAAAGGGCACGCGCTTGTTTGTCACGTATATGTGACAATGGCGTTCAAAAGTGGATGTGTTAATGTGTTATCTTAAGTACGTTATCGAGAAGAAGTATTCAAAAGTATGATACCACAGATTACATTTTTATCAAGATTTATTTTTGTGATTGTAAGCTTGTCACGCATCGGCGGACTCAACGGGGGAAAGGGTTACTATGAATAATAGGAATATTAAAATCTTGAAACATCACTCCTGTATTCCAAGTGGGGTTACGCAGAGTACGGCAGGGTAGGTACCTATTTATAGTATATAGTAGTAGGTATACAAATTTTTTTTTTTTTTTTGACCCAAAAATATTTTTGAACGTTACAAGTTGGACATCGAGCGACATTAAGTACCTATCGCAATAATTTAGGTACCTACGGCCAAATTATTATTATCAATGAGCTTAAGATGACGCTGGAGGCGCGCGCGCTGGCGCGCTGCGTGGTGAACACATTTTTGCGCGGACAACCAGGTAACAGAACAAGTTTTAAGTTTGTGATTTTTAATGATACAGTTTTGAAATTTTGTACATAGATTCTTTACATAAAAATACTAGCTACGTGTTTCAGTTTCACCCACGTTTAGCTATGTATAAGTGATATTTTTATTCAGGCACCTTTTTAAAGTATATAGTAATATATAGTATACCCACGTTTAGCAATGTATAAGTGATATTTTTATTCAGGCACAATAATTGTTATTAGAAAAATTTTGACACGAGTTGTCATGTCTTTCAAAAAATTTTCAAAATAAATTATTAAAGGAGTCCGGCGAAATTGGACCCAATGAATCTAAAAATTAACTAAGCTCCATGCAAGTGTAAATATAAAATAATTATAACTACAATTTTATGAGATATTTATTTAAAAAATATTGAATTTTTAGGACACGGGAATCAAAAGTTATAAATATTTTAATTTACTCAAAATTAAGTAATCGTGCAATTACAAAACGCAACTTTTTTTCCGATTACGTTCCAATTCAATGACATGTGTTTTTGCTCAAGGGTTTTCTTACTATAAATGGCTCTTTCTCTTCGTTTTTATACATTCTATAAAGTACAATATTTATAAAAAACATGTAAACTTGATATTAAAACGCCAATTAACAAGGCAAAGTCATGTAATAAAAATGAAACTATGGGGATTTCGTAGTATATCTTATAAAGGAACGTTATCAATGGTGATCGATTGAGTCCCGTCACTACTGTCACTGTAAGATCTGTCGTGATCTATTCCAGTGTTTTTCAAAGTGTGGGTCGCGAAGCCTCTATAGACATCGCGAAAACTACCTCAGTAAAAAAAAAACATTAAAGTTTAAAAGGATAGATTTGTTAAGAAAATGTGTAATGTAACTTATGGATAAATATTTTGTATGTTAATAAAAATTAACAAAAAAATTAAAACGTATGAGTACTAGTCCATCTTAATAATACGATGGTTGCGCTTGTTGTTCATTAACTAATTTCACTAAACTTATACTGTCATTTACGGGATATATTCCGTGATTGTTCTTTATTTTGAGCTCCCGATATATCGACGCTGTTGCAATGAACATGACGGCACGGTTGGCGTAGTGGCTGACAGATTGACTGCTGCGCTTCGTGTCGCGGGTTCGATTCCCGCACGGAACAAATATTTATATGGCCTACAGATAGTTGTTCCGGGTCTGGCTGTTTGTGTATGCGAGTTTAAATGTTTGTAAACGCACTCACGATACAGGAGAAATTCCTAATTCAAACTGCGCACAGCCTGCCATATCCGTAAATTAATCAAATTACAAGGACACAAAAGTTACTTTCTTTTTTTTCTACATAAATATCGCTTATCCTGCGTTGAATGGTGTTGTCAGAGAGAGGTATACTTTTGAGCTTTTCCAGCTCTTGTTATTTATTATGTTACCATAATAAAATACATGGAAAAAAGCGAAGGGTCGGGGGACGCGAAAAATTTTTTCTTATTAAAAGATTATCTGAAAAGGAAGCTGCAAGATAGCATAATATGCTCATGACATGAGAGCAACAACCCGCTGTTCATATCCCAACAGGACAGTGGCAAAAATAGCCTAATACACCACTTCGCCCCTGTAGCTTTCTATCTACTGCGATATATCTATAAGAGGGCTTGCTTGACTTGCTATGTGCATAGATGGGGTCGTGTCATGAAAAAGGTTGAAAAACACTTCTATTCCATCGTTCGATACGTTTGTATTTTTGCGTGCGATTTTATGTTTATCATTGCGATTTTGTGGATTCTCGACGACTTGGCCTTTACATCTTGAACTGATGAAACTGCACCCTGACTTGGACTACCGCATTCTTCTTTGGACAACGAGTTGCCTTTGATTTTAACCGCTATCATGCGTTGCGTTAATTGCCATTTACGACTTGTGCGCTTACGGAGGCATCATCTCTCTGATGAAGATGCCCAGATTTTTCAAAAAGTGCAGAGATGTGTGTATATGTATGTATGTTCAGAAGAAATATATCCTGTACCTATTACCTTTCCTGTATTTCATGGCAACCACCCATTTATTTTACGTGCCAGAATTAAATCTATGCACATAGGAAGCAAGTCCTCTTATACATATATCGCAGTAGATAGAAAGCTACAGGGGCGAAGTGGTGTATTAGGCTATTTTTGTCACTGTCCTGTTGGGACACGGACAGCGGGTTGTTGCTTTCATGTCATGAGCATATTATGCTATATGGACTCTGCCAGACACCAGAGCTATATCGCTGCACCAGCTTCCTTTTCAGATAATCTTTTAATAAGATAATATTTTTTTCTATAACACTGTTGAAAAATATGAAATAAAAACCATGTAAAAATACCAATAAACGAGTTTTATTACGTCACAATACACATTTTTTATTCAACAAACCCTGCTTTTCAATAGCTGTACTCGTAGATAGCTAGTGAGCACTGGCTGTTATAATTTATGTAAAAGTATATCTTCTTTCAGCGTAGTAAGAATCGTTTTACTTGACCATAATTCGCTTATAGATCAAAGTCGTAACAACATAGTTCTAATAGTGATTGAATTAATTACTAGGTTAGTAATCAGTATAGTCTCTAGCCGCAGTCTACCAGTTTTATGATTCATCAATTAGGTACAGGCAATGAAGTAAAAATTCTGGTTTTGGCTTAAGACGAGCAGCAACACACGTACCGTCAAAACTAAAACTGCGAGGGAAATACAGTAATCTTAGAGACCAGAAGCGAAATAGAAAGTTATGTTTTTTTATAATTTGTCTTTAATCAACAACTAGCACATAAGTAAATAATAAGTACCGTACATCAGAATAATATAACACGACCCGAACCCAAATTATTACCTCCCCTGGCACCTGTCAGTTGCCTAGTACCAAAAACCAAAGAGAACCAAAAAGCACAGAGCATCATTTAAAGAGGCCGTGTACAACGCGGCATGCCTTTCAACTTCTACTCGGACCGGGTAGGTTGGAAAGGGAATTATCTAAGAGTAGTTTATTCGAATCTTCCTTTTTGATTCATCTTAAACATTTTTATTTTTTTATTCATTTTAAATAAATAAGCAGACATTCACAGTTAAAAACCTTAATCGTAAGATTTTTAGGTTATCTTATAAAAAGACGTATATCTCTTTTCTCCCAACTTGTTCGTCTTACTTTCCATTTACTTTTCTGTTAGTCTTTAGTCGTTTTACAACTATGTATAAGTTACCATAATTAATGCTACCTCTAAGAGTGGGTCCCAAAATACATGGAACTTCGCCAGTGTTCTTTATTATTTATTGAAATTAAAAGTCCATATTAATAGTTTTACAGCGCCACAGAAATTTTGCTATCCTAGGGAGGAGAGAGGTCTTATTTGGGGTAGGCAGAAAACCAAGAACAATCAACAGTCTTGTCGCCTCCTCCACGTCCATACATCTGGTCATTCACGCAAACCAGTGGCAAATACTACGCGCTGCCTGAAGAACACCCGAAACTGATGGTGCGAGCAAATTTTGACACTGAGCGCGCGATGTCTGGCTCCTAGTCAGACATCGCGCAGTTGCTGCCGGAACTGCGTCGCAAAGCGTTTATTGGCGGCGAAGCGCCCTGGACCCCCAACACCACTACGCCACTGCCGCCTTTGTATTTTGTTTCGTTTTGTGTCCAAATCATAGTCTGAGTGTTTTTATATTAATTTAGTTTATTACATTTACTTTGTTTAGTCTGTATTTTAAGTGTTTAAGGTTTTATGTATAGTAGCAGCAGCGATGTGGTGGGTGATAGTGCATGTCAATCTTCAACTTCGCTGACAACCCTGGAGAGATGCCCGCTTTGTAACCAAGCACGGTTTTTTAAAGGTAAGCGAGGTCTGAATGTGCATATTGGAAAGTACATAAACTACAAAATGCACCCACTTCAGGCCCTGTTTTAACACCCTCACCTACAACACAGTCAATATCCTCTTTCGACCCACTTTGGAAAAGCCTTTCAAAATTAAAAAAATCCGTTCCTGTTCTAAAACGAGTTCCCCACGGCGCTAGACCGCTTGTAGCACAAAATTTAGCAGGTTGCGTGCGCCTTGCCGTCCGGGAAAACTCGCTAAGTGCTTGGGAACAAGTGCTCACCTTTCCGTTTCGAATCCTTTATGTGCAAAAGAATTTGGCAACCAAAAAACTTTAACAGCACAAATTAAAAAAAATTGCAACGTTTCAGCTCCAGATTTAGATTCAAAATTACCGGCACAGAGATACACATCCTCAAGAGTTAGGGGAAGGCGACATTAGCGGAGCAGCCAGGATTCTCTTCAGCAGCGATGTGGTAGCACCGTGCTCTCCAGAAACACTCGCGGCTCGGGAGACCAAACACCCTGCCCCAGCGCATGGCCTTTCCTTTCCCGACCCTCCTGATTCGGACTCTCACCATTACAGGTCGAGAGTTGGTCACAGCCGTTTGCTCCTTCCGGAGCAGCTCCGCCGGCGGTCTCGACGGCCTAAGTCCACAGCATCTAAAGGACCTAATTTGTTCAGGCGCTGGGGAAGCTGGTGAGTTGCTCTTGAAGGAGCTTACGGCTCTGATTACCCTTATGCTCTCCGGCAAGTTGAACGAGTCCGTCATCGACGTTCTGTACGGGGCCAATTTATGTGCCCTGCGCAAAAAGGATGGCGGCATTCGTCCCATTGCCGTGAAAACTACCTACCGTCGTATGGTAGCCAAGCTTTGCTGTAAATTTTATGGTGAGGCTGTTTCGGCAAAATTTCAGCCCTTGCAACTTGGATACGGCTGTAAAGGGGGCTGCGAGGCTGCCGTACACGACCTACCTAAATTCTAGCAAAGGTGAGGTCATCCTGAAGGCTGACATAAAGAACGCCTTCAATTCACTGAAACTTCTTGTTGACAGAAACTAAAAAAGAATTACCCCAAATTTATAGTGTTCTTTGGCAATGTTACAGACACCCATCTAAATTACTGTATCGGGACAACCTTTTGGAATCTGCTGTTGGCTGTCAATAAGGACCCCCTCGAGCCAGTGATTTTTAGTTTAGCTATCCACCCTATTGTTCGACAGCTAAATTCAAAATTTAACGTTTGGTATCTTGATGATGGAACCTTGGGAGGCGATGTAGACTCCGTTTTAAAATATCTAAATTTCTTAAAAAATGAACTTCATTCAATTGGCCTCGACCTCAACGTCTCAAAATGCGAAATATATGTACCGGACAGTACCGACAGACAACTGACTCTTTTAAAATTTAACGCCCCTGGCATCAAAATTATAGAAAAAAGCTCTCTTCGTCTCCTTGGGTCTCCGATCTTTGTAAATTTTTTTCCCGATTTTATCGAGGAAAAAATTCAAAATTTCAATGATGTTTCGGAAAGATTGCTCCATTCCCAGCATTTTTTTTTGCGTAAAGTTACTTAGTTTGATGTACAGAATACTTGGTTAACGGCTATGTGAAGGGTCTGTTTACACCCTGTATTAATCCAAGCACTCACTCTTGACTCTTTACTTGCTTCAAATACCTACCTATTTATGATGATTCTTAAGACAATGTTGTAATTGACCTTCTTGAGATTAACCATAGGGATTAATTAATCACTATGGACTCAGGATTGGGGAGTTGTAGGGTTAACGTCATTAAATAAAATAGAATTCGTAATACATAATTATTTAATTGTGTATAATTATTTGAATACATCAAAATTTTTGGTGTAATACGAAATTCGCTAACGCGCAATCCCCTGGCCTAACTACCTGTATATAAGTAGGCCAGTATATATATTGATGCTCTTAACAAGTATTGTACATCATCAGGAATGTACTAACATCTACTTCTACTTAGCTTCAATAATGCGGCTAACAGTAAATTTAATTTTACACAATAATCTTTAAAATTAAATACATTAAATTAACTAAGATTATAAAACATAAAATCAGTCATTTACAAAATCGTTATTTCAATATTTTTTACAACAACGCTACGATATAAGATTTTTTTTCTATTTTACTGGAGATTTTTTTTCTTAATTTTGGATATTGCTTATTGCACTAAGATAACTATAATTAATGAAAACTTATGAATAGGGCAAGCTGCCATAGCTCCACAACTCGACTGCTCGACTGCTCAGCTCAGCGCACTCATTTAATCACTTCGACAAAAACGTTTCTTAAATTACACTTAATTAAAACTAATAAAATGGCATGTTGTGATGCTAAACGAACTATTTGTGAACTAGTAAGTAGCCTGAAATGTTTCGTCCAAATAATACCTCTGTCTGAATTATTCAATAAAATTATAATAATGGTTTGACTATTTCAAACGTCTATTCGAGAATTACTTTCATCTAAGTCACAATTTTTATTCATCAACTTTGCAACCGAAAATGTCAATATAAACAAACTGTGACAAAGTTGAAATATAAAAGTAAAAAAAAACGCGTACTTTAGAGATTTTAGTAACATTCATTATTTTCATAAACGTCTACAGGATTAGACAAAACAACGTACACCTTGAACGAGTTAGTCGAAAAGATTCTTCAATCATCAGTAGGTAGGTACCTAATAAATCGACTTTTCTATCTAAGGTGCACTAAGTTTCAATCCACATTTTATAAATACCTACTCACTAAGTACAATACTGACATCTTCATAGAAAAATTATAATATACACCTTTTGAATCAAAAATCACAAACGTACGACACGGTGTATATAAAACGCTGCACTACTTCCACACAAAAATGTCTCTATTTACAATAATATACAAATACGAAAAACACATTTAGATTACGTTCACTAAGTATAGACGTAATATAACTCACACTATTAGTTGTAATGCGTTAGTGCTTACAAAAACACATTATATTTAAAATTACTTGTCACTTTAATGAGTTTTTAAATAGTTTAATAATGTGCTTCAACTAATAATTAAGCTAGACACAAGCTGCCGGCGCAGTCATAAGGAAACAAATTAAAAGTACAAAATTAAGTACCCATACATCAACTTTAACTCGTTCAATGGCACTTTGCATTTTCAAGTTGCTCACTCACTTCTGCGGCTGAGAATACATAGACCAACATAATCTAAATAGGTTCTGTCACCAAAAAAACACAAGCCCAGACGTCGACGTCCACTCATCACACATCTGTCAAATTATAAATAACGTTTAAACTTAAAACTATATTTACACAAATTGTCATTACGGTATGACATCATAAAAATGTATTAAAATTATCATACAAAACATCCATTAAAGAACAACAATGAAATTATTTTATCTTTTTTTTATTTACAAATAATTTCACGTTCTTTTTAGGCAGTGTAATTTATTTTTTTGAGAACTATAAATACTTTGAAAAAATACAAAAAAAAACTTAATCACAGTTAAAAATAACTAAGTACATACGATAATATCTTTATTGGATGATCCGTAAGGTGAAAATTTTGTACTTATCTCGAATTATTTGAGTTCAATCTTTAAAACAATACTTTTTTGTAAGTTACGAGTATTTACAAAAAAAAATGCCAGAGAAAAATATAAAGCTATAGATTCGTCACTGTTGAGTGCACATCAGTGTAAATTCAAGATATTTCCAAAAATTCCGACACTACGAGTAGCTCAACATAAAAGTGAGCTGTTGATATCGAAGATCCTCATGTTTTATATTAGTTTTCAAGCAATCTAAGATATAAACTCAACTGTAATACACATTCTGAAGACGAAACTGACTGCCAATGCTTTGAAGAGGAGAGCGAGGAGAAATGGAACCAGGACGATATTGGAATATTTTATTTTATGATGGTATTATAAACATGGAAGATTTGTCAAAGTCATCGACTTTATCCCGTTAAATAGTGACCGCGTCTTCCTCACTCACCAAACTCCTAAACATGGACAATTCGTCAACATTCTGCATATGATGGCAATATATTTCTCAGAGCGTTAACAGTAGTTAATTTAAGTCTATTTCAACAGAGATTACCTTTACAAAGTAACCAATAATTTTGCTTCTCTGAGGCCAAATATTTTGTGCTGTTCCAAGTACAAGGAGTCAGTATTCAATAAATACTCGATGCTTGAACCGCAGCAGCTAATGACTAGGCTATAATATGTGTGTTTAGGACACCAGTTGTCTGTGTCCGTTCTGACCGTTGCCTGATGGGAAGAGTACACCTTCGTACGTTACTCCGTTCAGCTCTATAGACACAACTAGTTGCTGGTCTCCTGTGCTTGCGTCTCCTGGTGGACAAGAAATAGCTAAATTACATATTATGACTATAGAGGAAGATCTGTTTTTTAGATTAAATAAAGCATCAGCCAATAAAAGACACCTAAAACAGATTGAGTTGAAGAGCACGATGTTAATCAACCAATCAGCAGTGACAAAGATAATTTATTAGATATTTATATTTAAATTATGTATTTGTTAATTTATTTTATATGACAAGGAAACCGTATGTTAGATAACCAAAAGCTGTAGCCAAAGACATAAGATACGGTAACAAATAATAGTAACAAACAACGTTTAAGATGCTTACCTCTGGTGGTAATCTTGAAGGCAGCTCCATTCACACCATTAGTATTGGGCACGCCGTTGATCTGTGGCGGTGACGTGGCGTCCCGGCGGCTGTGGCGATGCTGAGGCGGCGATTGCAGGTGGTCGCGGGGCGAGACGGGGCGGGACGCGGGCGTGCGGCGCTTGGCGGGCGGCAGCGGCGAGCGGCACGCCTCGCGCTTAGCGCCGTGACTGAGCGAGTTGGGGCTCTCGCTCAGGTTCAGAGCCTCGCTGTAACCCATACTGAGGATAAGGAGAGTGTCAGAATATGTCAACCGTGAGTTGACCTTATACATAACTACAGAGATATAGTACCTACTCTAATTCCTTTAATCAATTGCCCATGTGAATTTACAATCACAAACAAACACTTTTTTTCGCATCTGACAATGACTTTCAATCGACATAATACCTACACATTAAATAGATTATATATCTAACTCGAATCGTAAACGTTATCTATTTTGAATTTCTGAGACATGGTTCAGTCCAATAAGTCTCGCAAAGTAATTACTCTCACTAAAGTGAGACTTCTACATGTTATGACCAGCAAAAAGGAGGGACCCTAGGGAACTATCTTGGCTCCATACGAATTTCACATTTAGTTTTCAAGTAATATCAACTTACCGTTGTGGCTCAAGGTCCGGTAGTGGGCTGTTATTATTGTTGTTGTACAGCGACCAGAGGGTGAGGCGGGAAACATCGATGGCACTGAGAGCGGCCTCGCGGGGTGACATTATTGGCATATGGCCGTTGGTGGGGGGTGATTCCGAGCCTGAAAAGAAGAAAATTGTTATTAGAGATACTCTTTAACGTTGTTGCAATGAGAAATGGACATTTATAGAATCGGTAAGTTTTGTTGTAATATCAGCACTCAGACATATGAATTAAACACTAAACGTGCTTTGTTAATCACGATGATTATTGATAAAGGATTGTGCTCATAATATGGCTGGTAAATAAGAAACCAAAAGTAAACCAGAAAAACTTACCATTTCGGACAGTATCCCTCTGGTTGTGTATCATTTTCATATACTCGCGCACCCTGTACTCTATGTCGTGCTGCGCTAGATGAGACGCGTGCGGCGGCAGTGGCGGCAGGCGCGAGGCCACGCCCCCCAGCGACAGCGACAGCGGCTGCATGTGCTGCGACAGCTGCGCGAGAGACGCGGGCACGCGATTTAGTGGGGGCTGCAAGAAGATGGGACGTTAGGTGGTGATGATCAAGCACCAGAGATTTGACTACAGGTAAGAGTTTTTCCAAGCCATGCTTCCAAGCATGTATAGGGCACGGTAGGTGGTGATGGTGAGTCATCAAAGGTTTAACAATACATCTTTTTACAAACAGTGGTTCCAAGCGTACATAGTGGGGGACGTTAGATGGTAATGATCAGACACGTCACTTTTTCCAAGAAGTGGTTTTGTCTACGAATTTGTTAAAAGAGATGTATATGAAAGAAGGTGTTCAGGGAGGAAGAGAACATTACGATAATGTTAAACGTATGTGCGAGTGAAAAAGACTTAGACCATACAACATTTTCAAAATTTATCAGAATTCATGAAAATACTGGCAGTTATTTATATCCGAAGGACTGTACAACTGAACAACTGAACAGCATATTGCCATCTGAGAGCATACATTTTATGATACTATGCATAAAATTGGACTGATGGAATTAGCCAAACGTTTAACTTATTACGGACTGTGTCGAATTCCAGACATTATAGTTTATCTTCTATGTGTGGCTTGGTACAATTATATTGTATCTATCTTACGGGCATTATATGGCAGGAAATACTTCCAAATCTGAAGTTATGATAAAACTTACCATAGCTAAAGCAGCTTGTGCGTCGTACTGTCCTGAGGCGCGGCGACCCTCACGCTTGTTGCCCTCAATAGCTGCGTCCAGCTCACTTCTGGTTGATAAATTTTTCTTTTCGCACTCGTAATCATACAGATATTTCATGTACCTGAAAAGAAAACATACAACTGTTATAAGGAGCCGATAATTTTTTCTTTTGAAAGGTTGATTGTTATTCAAAGTCTTGGATGATGCCGAATTTACGAAGTTTGAGCAGATTGTAAAAGATTATAAAAATATGAAAATGAGCTACTTGTAGCTCGTCTATAGTGGAGATATTTAGAATAACAATTTATTTCGAGGTTTTAACTTCATACATGGAATTTTAACAAAAATAGAATGAAGGACAAGAGTTGATGGTAAAGCGGCACCGTAAAAGCTCGTTTCAATTCTTTTATCATCCAAAATAATCTCCATATCTATCAACTCGAAAATAAATCAAGAGATGTCACCATTCAATCCTTAAGAACGAACTAATCTAAAAATAACTTTATTGCTCCGCCCGCGGCTGACAGCTTTATAAATCATATTACAAGCCCAATTATTATCAAAAGTCTATCCTTCAAGTATAATGCGTACCATTACAATCCTAAGCCTATTCTGTAACGTGTCAATTTTATATGACCCCATTGTCGCGTGTACCTCCCATATGTCATATTAAGCGGTCACATTTTAATGTGTAACACAATGAGAACCGCCGTCTCATAAAAACGCCACCTCTAAAACTGTCACAAACGATCTATATATACGACATTCGTCATTACGGTTAGTCTAATTTTATGAATGTTGCTAGATGTAAGCTTTGGCATTAGAATAGTTTTGTCTCGATAGAATTTTAACGTATGACAACTAGAAATCATTACGTTGAAGACAAATTGTGAATAAAAGAGTCGATACTTAAAAATGGATGTCTAGCTAACATCAATTTCGAAATGATTTGCTTTAATGAAGCAATTATGTGTACAAATCAAACAATAGTAAGCTTTCTAGTATCACAGTACCTATTTTGGACAACAATCTACGAGAGATCGTTTAAAACATTTAGTTACAAAATCACTTCAAAGTCCAAACACACTAGGAAAATTAACGTAACGAGACGCATACAGAAACAGATCGAAATAAAAGAAGCTGCGTTCGAAATCATCAGTTCGTGCGTAACCGTCGTACATTTTGAATCATAAACGTAAACCACCTCAAGACATCCGACAAAAGACGAGGTGAAGGAACTCTAGCGAGATAAATGGGAAATTATATCGGCTGAGATGAGCTGAGGTTATTAATTATGAAGTTGTCATATTGTCGCGTCGGACGCTCACGTAGTGCCATTGTGGGCCATCTTTTGTCTCCACCTCGTGAGAATTTGAATGAGGATGTGATACAAAGCAGGTCGAATATGGAGCGAGCTCCTGACTTGTAGGACCACACAGATACATCTTTTGTCGATCATGTTCTAGATTGAAGGATAATAGAGGATACTGATTTGGTAGAGGCCTTTACAGTGAAAGCTATTCGAAAGGATTTAATTTTGAGAATATTGTGTCACGTCTTCGAAAAGTTCTAATCTCCTCTTGTGGTGTTATAAATCTTTGCTTACTCTAGTTTCTAGAGAAATTCTGATCATGTTCTAATCTAATATTAAACAGATTTGCACTCCTTTCTTAAATCTTTGGCGTACTGACAGGTTTTTACAACTTCACCATATAACAACATTCCCACAGCTAGGACACAGTCATTCACTCTTTGCTGTAAACGAAATTAAATGATGATATCTACATTACGATGATAGGGTTTAGAGGTGCCTACTAGGACTCCATATGTAGGTACGAGATACTCACTGAGTGCGCAACGTGAAGGCAGCAGAAGTGATGGACGACGGCAAACGCAGCCCCTTGATGATCTCCTGCCACAGCTTTTTGTTAATGACCTCCACAAGTCCACCGCGGGCTATCACCAGATTGTACAGCTCGTACAGGTCTAGCACCGACTTCGCCATTATTGGTAGACGGTTAATTGGAGTGCCTGCAACAAAAGATAGTTCAGGATTAGTACGGATGACATGTGACTTTTGCCTACTCACACTGGCAGTTGATTGTGCGTTACAGCAATAGGAAGGTAATATGATTATGAATACGACATTATAAGAAATCATTAATCAATCATTTATTTATCATTAGTTTAGTTCTATTTGTAGTCTGTATATAATGTAAATATAATTAAATATTTTTAATAAGATATTAAGCTAAAAGTTAAATATGCATACTGGTAGAGAGATTAATTGAATCAAAGTAAACTAGGTGAAGGTTGCAGGGATTCGCTGGATGCGAGTCGCAAAGGACCGGTCAATGTGGCGACACTTGGGGGAGGCCTATGTCCAGCAGTGGACGTCTTTCGGCTGAAATGATGATGATGATGATGAAATTAGTTGTTGAAGTTACCTATGTTGTGTATGTTAATGTACATTAAATTAAGGATAACAAAACCATCGTTAGAATAGTGTATGAAGAGTGTTCAGTAATAACTAAATTCCACGGAGAAACCCAATGCTACACATAAAATACCATAACGAAGTAGGCAATGAAGTAAGGATAACTTAACTACCCCGGTATTGGAAGAACATCAACTTGAAACTTCCGCCAGCAATAAAATTTCTCAAAATACAACAGCAGCAATTCAAAATCAAGGATAGCAAATATATCGTAATGTAACAAAAGAGTCTTCACAAACACTGGGAACATGTTCATCACGACGTAACTTCCAATAGAGGAGAGCAGTACATTCCCTCACTATTGCAAGTTGTAAAACCCTTTACTGCGTACTTCATATAGATCGTAAAAGCAAACTACGTCTATATAGAAATACAGAAACAGATAAAGCGCTAGATTAAGCTGAAGAGATGCTGAAATTCTTATGGAAATAATTTCGAATTTATTACAGCCCATTTTATTGTTTTGTCCAACGATACTCCAACAAAATGAATAAAGCTATCGGAAGAATAGAATTGGTTTTATTGCTCCAACCGCATATCTAACAGTGACGATAAAATGAGAAGAAAAGCTGATTACGTTGACAACCATAACTTATCGCCACCTGTATCCCTTTGGAGACATTAATCACAATTTTATACGACGACATTACACGCTTTAATGTGACACAACAACACCGTAGCCTTTAGAGGTAAAACGCTGCTTGTCGGATATCAAAGTCTATGAAATCAAGCTAAAAAGCGCTTCACTTGACAATTATGATATGCGAACAAAAACGTGACAGGTCAAACAATCTATCAAATCATGCTTTACAGCGCTTGCTGGGACAACACGCGTCAAGTGGGCAACAAGGCGAGCGTGCTAAATCGCATCGCATCGCACGATCGATGATTTACGGGCGCGAGCGAGTCAGATCGCGCTTTTACGATGCGCGCGCGCAGCATTAGTGGCCCCGATTTAGCACAGCCCGTGTGGCCACGGAAGCCTGACCCGTTTGTTCTATGTGGCTAGTTTGCGACTATTTGATTTACTGTAATTTGGCTGTTAACTTACCCGATGACGTGACGAATCCGTACCCACAACGCTAACACTGCGATTTACAATAAGGAACTGTTAGCCACTTAGTTACGCTTGTGAGACAGTGGAACTGTCAGCTTGTGATGTTTACATCTTTGGAACAAGAAAACAACAGTGTTTATATCCCATTACTTCGCCGACTGCAGACGGAGTTACATTCGCACTTGTTACTACGAAGTGGATGTCAAATTACCGCCTAGGAAGTGTTAAGTCTTCACTAAATGATCACATCAATGTCTCCCCAAATAGTTTTAAAATCTCATCAGTTTTATCTCAAATATCCTTCAAGGCATCACTAGAAAGCACTTTTATATCAGAAAACAATAGAACATCACCAATTATTCCAAATTCATCACATTCATCTCCGACGCGAGCTTCTGAAAGTTATTTCAATTTGACTTGTTGGAACGCGTCGGCAGCGGCAAGCGGCAATCAATCAACATTGTCTAAATGATTGTTGCAAACAATTCGTTACATTTGCACAGTCACCTCGCGCTCGATATCGAGTTACAAGCTGTCTCAGTTCGCGCCTGCCGGCATTACGGGTTGTTCCTGAATGATAATGTGTCGATTGGTTTCTATTGGAGCTTTTACAGGTTTGTTTAACTTTAGGAAAAATAAATATTCTCTTTCATTCAAAGTACCATTAAATTTAGTATAAAATCTAAACTAGTGTTCATTACTTAACTTATTCCTGATTTTTTAAGAATTCTTTAGAAATAGATTAATAAAAGAATCTTATTAAACTGGCAGCCGACCCCAACATAATTGGGAGAAAACTAGGCAGAAGGCTGCTGAAGGTAAATACACACATACATAAACTCACGCCTTTTTCTACTACGATCTTAACATACTCCTTTTTCCTCGTCCACGTTCATACATCTGGTCATACACACGCCCGTTGGGAGTACTAAGCACCTGACCTTTCTGTAGAAACTCACCATTAAGGTCAGTGTATGTCTTTCTAGGTCGCCCCTCCCGGCGTTGTCATTCACATCTGCCTTGTAAATACCTTTTGTTAGTCGCCTTCCACTCATCCTCTTCTCCGGACCGAACCATACTCTTTTAAATTTTTGTCATTACCTACATCTTCTTTTAAACCACAACGTTCTCGTATAATCTCATGCCTCAATTTATCATTCAGAGTCTCATCACACATGCTTCACAAGAAACGCTGATGATAATCTGTTCGAGAATTGACCTTCGCTTTTGATGACGTTCTTCTGCCATACTCATTCAATATAATGCCTTTACAACTGACCTTCTACAAACCAACAAAACCTTCGACCTAATTCCAAATTCCCGAAACAAGAACAGCCCTCCCATGTAACAACCTCGATCGTTTATTGATGAGAGCGAAACATTAGCAAAATACCTAAACGACTATTTGTCAATCCGTCTTCCTGTCTGCAGTTAATCATTCCCCCGGTTATCTCGGGTCGGGGGTAAGCGGGGGTGAGGCGAGATGTCCGGGGGTGGTGGCTGAAGGGGTGGCAACGTCACCCGTTCAGATTAATTGCCACGTTTGAAGAGTAAATGGAGCAACATGATGCGCAGAATTGGTGTAGAGTACTTGTTGGGTATTGTGTAAGATACCTGGTATTTTGTTATTAGATGAGCTGACTATTTCTGTTACTCTATCATAACAGATGTCAGCCGTAAATGGTTTCGTCTCAACATCACTTTGAAACCCAAAAACGAACATTGTCAAGCACTAGCGTTAGATTCGATATTTTGCAAAATATCACTACACTAATGAGCAAATGAAATCATGAATAATATCAACGATTGAATCAGAACTAAAAGATGAAGAAACAATTAAAAACAGAAGATTGGAAAAGAAACGAACGATCACCATTAGGTACAATTAACAATTCCAATAATAATCATCACGTTTCAGAAAACTTATTTGCAATTACTAACAATCATAACACTCATGACCATAAAAACCAGCCTAAATCTGGAAAGTACAGAGACGAACATATAATACAATAAGTAAATGATCGGAAATACCGATGCTTACAATAGATGATCGTCAAGAAGCTATGACTAACGGTAGCATCTAAATACTAACAAGATAACGTAAACTGAGCCATGTAACCAACAGTCAATAACAAAATGTAACAATAGATGACTCATGATAACAGGCAGTGAGCCAAGGAGTTTGGAATTCGCAATTTTATTGACAAAGCAGAAAAGGTTAGCAGAATTTCTGTAAAGAAAAGACTGATCAGAAACGATCCAGACTAAATTATATGATTGACGTATGTTATCAAAGACTGTTCTGACTAAATGTTCAATTTTTTCCGATTCGTGTAAGGCATTTGATTCTCTTGGTCTGTTGCATCTTCTTACAATAAAGCTAACAAATCTAAATTCTGACTTTCAAACATTAATCTAAACTAGGGAAGACATTGATTTTAAATATTTTTACTCGTAGACTTTAGCTGTTATCCCTTCACCTATATCTGCTAATATCCCATCATTTGCATGGCACAAATCAATATTCGTGCATCACGAATCCTTACTATCGATTCTCTCTGGATTCGCTCTGCACTCGCCACCCACGCTCGTCACACCACGTTGACAACCTTTATTGCACCCTACTAAGTTGCTTTGAGCCCGATAGCGACTTTTACGGCCAACATTTCACCCACACTAAAATGACCTGTGACTTTTCAATACTCTGATTCACACCTTAAAGAGTACAAGTTCCAAGAAATACTGGTCATCTTTTGATAGTGCACCTCGCTTTGATGTGCAAGATTATGTACAACTTTTCTATGCCGTGACGTGTGTAATGATCACCTTAAAGTGAAACCTTAGTGTTAAGATCGCCTAAATAAATACTAATGACATGCTGCAGTCATAAATGACGGATGTCTTAGAGATGACAAGTCAAAGTGGTTACTTAGTACAAAGAGGAAAGTTCAAGTAGCAGGGAAAAGTGTGCTTACTTTGTAGTTTCTTGGTACTAGCTTACAAAATAATGATGAAATCACAGTTAAATGAGGCAAGAAAACTTATGGGTCAGTGGTTACGGTGAATTACGAGAACATCGTAAATACATAATACAAATTACCCGCAATTGAACATGGTATAGATAAAGCACGATTTCCAACATCGAATGGCTTCTAAACAACATTGCATAAACGCTGGGTGCGTTATCAGGCGGGGCGCGCCAACAGTCCCGTTATCCGTCTAAATAACAACGCTTACAAGAACCCGTGGACAAAAGCTATTGTTTATGAAAGCAATCACCCCAATAACGATTTCCACAAAACGCACGGGCTCGCCGGCGGCGGAAAACGCGCGATTCGATGCGCGTGCGCCGAGCCGCGCGCGCTATTTGCATACACGTACCATTTATAAAGGCCCACACAACGTAGCGCGGCTGACGGCTCACTCAATTCGGCCGCCCGAAGCGTTATTTACGAGCTATGTCTAATCGCCAGCGGAGCCAATCTAATCGTGCCCAATTGTGACAAATTATTGCTTTTCCTACGAAACCTTACGCTAAATTTGTATTATGAATTTCACTTTATGGACTAACGTACGCTTTATGGAACTGCGTACGGAATAAATTCCGAGTGTTGCCCGCTACAGTGTTGCCCGCGATTATTCGCACCTCGCCCGATATTTATTGGCACTCGGTGTCGCTTAGAAAGGCTAATTCTTTTGTGCTGGCAACTCGCGAGTGTCGTAAATCGTCTAACCGAACGCCTCCGAGTGCTGATAAAGGATTGTAAATAACGCCCGATTAGCCAACTAATCTCTCTTAAGTGTTGCAGATTGCAACTTTGATTTGCGCACCGTTTTACAGCCAGATTAAGTTGGAAATTTAATTTAGTTGAGGTGCGTTAATAAATTCTGAGCGGCGTTTTATTAGTGTAAAATGATGATTTGGTTAATAAATACGGTGATAAAGTAGTGAGGACATGGAAGTATTAATGACGCGGCGCGGGTCATCAAAATGTCAAGTGTAGCGGTCTGGCGGAGGAGCCGGCGCGCGGCGCCACGGTCGGCGGCGCGCGACTACACGGGCGATAATCGATCGAATCGACATTCGACGCCTCCCGCTTATCGAGAGCAGTATCAAGGCCCTTGGAGCCCGACTACCCCGCGGCGGGCCAATGAGAGGCGTCCGCGAGCCCGGCGCGGCCGCCCATTGGTCTGATACGCTTTTGATTGCACCGCCCCACTCGATTCACGACTCGATCAATCTCAATTATTCGTGAGTGTTGGTACTACTCCAAGTGGCCGGGCAGTCGCGTTTAATTGCACATTAACTTCAGGGAATTTGTTTCACAATTCGTACACTAGCAGAATTAGATTTTAGGTACATACTTTACTACAATAAAACATTGAAGACAAGATTATGTGGTTGAACACCGACGCCATATTTATTATTTAATTTATAACATTATAAATTAACATAACGCTCAAACAGTAATGAAACATACCTACATAAGAACAATAATAGGTATTTAAACATAGGATCAGATATTCTTACTAGCGTATACACATAGGTACTGGGAAGTATATATATAGAAAACTCACAAATACAACACTAAAACATTTACGATTGTAGATAAATTAATGCTAATGTGACAAATAAACCTACATTAATTATGAATAATTTTCATAAACTTACGTTCACATGTAAAAATCTTTCAAAGTAAAACCCCATTCGTTACTAACTTGTACTTAAAATAAATATATAAGAAGTTAACACCATAACATAACGATTAAGTTGTAAAGAAAATCTACCTGAAGCTTAAACATTATGTACTAATTCCATACATTAGTCGACAGACAGACCGACTGGAAAATTCATCCCAATTTGCCCAAGATTTTTAATTAAAGCACCTCCCATTATTGAGAAATAAAAAGCACAAAGGTAAGCCGTAAAAACTCTCCGATTGATCATTTAACTAACATTTCTGTTTCTTACAAGTAACTTTAATATCATTCGCAATTAAAAAGGTGTGCAAAATGGATCAAAAACATAAGTGCATAGTGTTTATTTTATTTCTTATTCGAGTATTAAGGCTATAAACGACGGCTAGCCTCTATTTAGACAGTCGTTATAAGTTTATGGGCGGAAGAATTTATTGCTCCTCGGAGCGAGGTTTTAATTTAGAAATACGATCATTCTAGTGTTAATTTCCACACTTCGGAACAAAACACGTGCACGCACGCACATAACCCTCTTCTAATACGAACTAATAATTATTTATTAAAACGCATAATATATTCTTTTACACAAGTTAGGGCCTAATAATACACAACGCCAGTCAAAGTCATATAGGTACTATAATTTTGCGAAATTACCATAACTCAATGTAATATTTATTGCTTGTAGTACAAATTCCAGGAGATACGGCGCGAAAATGACATAAGGCTGAGGATACAACGATCAATCATGAAGGGAGCAGTAAAGTTGAGAACAATCCAGCGTAATTCCGTCTGAGAGACATTAAAACAGCGGCCGGCCCTATCCGGTGCAACAATGTGGCATCCATCGCCCCGCGCACTAGCACCACACCGGCCCAGCGCGCGGCGCAATCACTGCACACTGCACACTGACTGCACTCGCTGCAGTCATTTCAATTTTTAATTACTGCTCGCGTTAAGCACGATCCCGCTCCGAAATTTGACAACATTAAAAACCACCAATGAATCAAAAAAACGTCGCTACATAAACCCAGGATCCCAATAACACATAAATCATTTATTCGAATGCAAATCAAAACCGAGAAAGATTAAAGTATCGCTCACAGTGGAATTCAGGAGGCCATTCGATGTAATTGGCAATCATTCAGAAAAGAATATACTCTCGCTCGCGAACAATCAAGACAAAGGCGGCCGATAGTACCTACAGGCGAGCCATTACGGGTCAATACCCATTATTATGCTATATTTTCGCGAGCACAGCCCTCCGATATCCCGTACACTCACATGAGACGGCAAATATCTGTAATTAAAGGTTGTAAAGTTGATTTACGGTCAGAGTCCGAGGATCGAAGTCCGGGGAGCGAGTCGACCAATGGCGCGTCGCGTAGCTCTCGTATCAATTTATTAGAAACGAATGAAATCGCGGCTGCGGTGGCGGTGGCGAGCGATAATGCGGAGCGGTGCGGTCGCGGGCCCATCACTTCCATCGGCCATCAGCGCGCCGCAGCCGATAGTATCGAGCGCTGGTGCGTAGTTTACGATCTCCGCCAGCACGGTAACACCGGCAATAAAATTGCAACAATGGAAATGTCGGATGCGGCTGAAAGACGACGATGCGACTACGCCGGATCATTGCGATGAATGCAACAATGGAATCCTCCAAACGAAGGTGGCAACTATCGACAGCCGTAAAGCTGAGCTATCCGGCGACGCGGCCGCCGTTATGACACTCGACAGATACGAACAATACCAACATAATGTAATTGTAATAAAACTGCGCGTGCGCACACAATGTTAACGAACGAATACCATTACTGTATTCCACCTGTTTGCGGGAGAAGTATAAATCTAGGGGAAACGTAGCTATGCGACGTCCGATATAAATGTGGGTAGTAAAATGTTTGTTTAATGCAGCAGGCCCGTCGGAGCAACTCGCCAGATATCACAACAAAGGCTCCCGACGCACTGGAGAAGCCTCTCGGATTTATTCTTCAATAAGTCTTTAAGACGATCAATAATAAGCATTGTTTCGGGTCGGTCGGCCGAGTACGCTTCGACATTTAAAATCTGAAACGTAATTATTAGCATTTGTTGTTTCCGAATGGTAGTATCGTCTGGCTGCGATGTATGTAATTTATTATTAACGTAGTCATGTTTGCGCTTTTTATGGGTGCGGAGAAAATTGACCGACAAAACGAGTCTGGTGCTTACAATGTTGTTTCCACGACTGTGCGTAATTACACATCGACCAACATCATTATGGTGTTGTTTCTAATCAAAATTGTATTCTATACATACTACACTTGCAGATATTTACTCACAGTCCTACGCCGAACAGACTTGGCAGCCATTGTGCAGGTACCACAAATATTCGCCATCTCTACTTACTACATCGTCTCTTTTATGACTCTCGTTTTGTCGCTTACGGCTATCGTAAAATATCATCGGATAGAAACCCTTAATTTGTGTATCACTCCTTTTGTTGTAATACACTGTTGCTAATCTTTGTTTACGATGTTCCTGGGCAAAGATTGGTTTTGAAGAAAACCTATAAAAAGTTTCAGGTATGTCTTGGGGTTCGGAATTATCCCTTAGCTTGACTGCACCAGAATTATTCTTTTTAATAAAAAAAAAAATTATGCTCAAAATATTTCCATATTCACGTGTGTTGTACACAAATAATAGAATTCATAAAAGCTTCATGTTTGAACGTGTCTAGACGAAGGTGTCGAGAATTCGAGTGCCACCGCGTTTACTGTCTCCTCTCAATGGTAATTTGAATGACAATTTAAATTATAATGTGGAATGGCGTCCCAGTGATGACGAAGCACATTTGGAACGAACACCTACAGCAATTATTCAACAGAATACTGTTAATAACCCATAAAAGATTTTATTAAGAGGTATACTGTTATTTTTTTTTTTGGGATGGTTTGTTTTGTTAAAATTAGATCAATTTACGTAGTTTATTTGAATGATATTCATGTTTAAGAGAAACAGAAGCACGCGTTACGTAAAACCCAAACGTCTAATAAATCTATTGTGGTAAATGTCATCTTTGAAACCAAGTTTAACGGTCCACGCCCATAAAATAATAAACTAGCATATCACAATAAAACAACATAAAAAGCGATCGAAGCTAATATTGATAAACGTGAGCCAACAAAGAATAAGAATAACAAACTTATAACGGAAATAAAATAATCTGGTGTTGATTGACAAAAAACAGACAATGGAGTCAAAGGGCAAGACGTTTTGACAATAGCCGTGCTTGGCAGATAGAACAAATGAGGTGTCTGCCACAATGCTGCATTTACATAAATGGATGGAAGATGGGATGAGGAACAGGGTGACATTCGACAGTGGTTCATAAACGAGAAGAAAGGACAATTATTATTATTGATTCTCTCATGAATATTGTTAGTGGGGCTGACTGTTTGAAAGTGGTTATGATGGATGTCGGTTTGATATTAAATTTGAATGATTATTTATATATTCAATTTTGTTTGATTTTTTAAAATTCAAGGTTGGGTAGTTCTCTTCCTTTCTTATTAATGAGTTATTGCTGCTTTTACATGAATATAATCATTTAGCATCGAAATTGGGCCATCGTTTAAATCTTTTGACACTACGTCTTCATCTCCAACGTTTCCTCCTCAACATCGTGCACAATGAAATTGGCTTCCCTGAACTTTGACATTTACAGTAATCGAATTAGAGTTCTATATCTGAGATGGATCGATATTCTTTGTGAAGTAATCCGATGAGGCGATAGGTTTAGCTTATCTCGGCGTTATATCTGAAACTTCCTGCCGCCCCGCCTCGACCCTATCCGTATCTATATAATAGATTACATTTAGATACGTGTAGATATTGTGTCGCGTACTGATTTCCGTCAGTAGGTATTAGTGGGTTGATATTTGTTGATATAGTTTGATTGTGGGATTTGTGGGTGTGTTTTCCTTGAAAAGTGTAGTGTTTGATACCGTTAACATTTTTATTTTCTTTGTTTTCATCCACTTCTATTATAAGGTTTTCTAGTTCACCGTTAATCATTTTTTAGTACGTTTACTGTTATAATAACGCTGCTATGTTTTGACTTTAGCTTTCCGCTTATCCATTATGCCTACAACTTATTACCTAATTACTTTTGTAATAAACAGGTTGTCTATTTCCTCCTTTTCTGTTTCCCACTTCCTATTAAATTGATAGTCCTATAAATACAGTAAGCTTCCCCTACGAGATCCGCCCAGCTCGCAGGGCGGGCGGGGATCTAAGGCGGGCCGGCGCCGCCTACCCGTGTTACGATCTATCATTTAATTAAGTTCGTAGTACAAATTAATACTGAGGTAATGAACAATAATTCTTTATATTGTTATTTGAAGAAATGATTCCTATTGCTAAAAGATCGAAAATTAATTGTAGTGGATATCTAAAAAGCTTCGGTTTCGTAAGTTTCAGCAGTATTGTAGCTACATACAATTTGAAGTTGCAAAACCAATACAAAATATTAACAATCACATCATGAGACAATTAAAATAGTAACTTAAGTTAACGATGCCCAAACGTGGACATCCGTGAGAAAGACACACATTATTGCATTTCGCGGATATGAGATATGTAGTGTACACCGGCCCACTAAAGTTGCGCTGTACACTCGTGACAATTTGTTTGAAACTGTAAGCAAGCTGTGTTGCCATGTGTACGCAGATAACGTGTATCCGGCACCTTTAGATTAGTCGATCGGCGGATATTAACTAATACTGTCAATATTTGAGTTACGTAATTGGCTTTATGATGACTGGGTTCAAATTGCTAAATAATATTAGACTGAGACCTTTGATCGTGAATGGGTGACCACCCACTACAAACCAAGTTTCTTTCGTGCCTCGGAAAGCCGTTGGTCCCGGCTGTCATTTGTAGATCTTTGGCAGTCGTTACAGGCAGTCAATAGCCCGAAAGAATGACAACCAGTCTCACCAAGGAGTATCGTATTACCCAGTACTAACTGGGTTGTGTAGGTCAGATAGAAAGTCGCACGCTCCATGTAAAATACTAGTAAAAGCTGTATCCGGTTAGACTGGAAACCGTTCCCAACATAGTTAGGGAAAAGGCTACGCACTTGATGATGATGACCTTTGATTATTTAGCCAGAATTCAATGTATGCTAAGACCAACTATTTGAAAATAATAATTTGAAGACATGCAGTAGTAAAACTTAAAAAGCTTTTAATAATTAGGTAACAAAACTATCTCCCGGATAAAAATACAATTTTGAGAATTACACAACTTCAAAATATTCAAAAATCCGTCATGTCAAAAACCTGTCATCGAACACATTCTTAGAAGCTCCTCCGAAAACGACACTGTCGACCGTCATATTATTATCCACATCTTCAGTTTCAACCACAAGTCATATTTTATTATTCAGAATATATTCAGCACCTGTGTCTATTAGAATAGTCCTAGATTTCAATCGGGCAGCGTCTTAATCACCAGTTATAACGCCGGAAGTGCTGTCATCACCAGAATAAATAATCACTTTTGGCCAACAAGTCGTTAGTGGGGGAAGCCGGTGCGAGGGTCGAGGGGGGGAGAGGTAATTTAGCTGCTCATCCATCAAGCACACCTTCGCACCGACCTGGATTTAGCTTTCAATTAAGAATATTTAAAATTCTTACGGTTTAATGGACAAGGACTTATTCGGATTTAATGTACGGACTTACATGGATGATATGTTTGTTGTGGCTAATATTATAAAGGAAACTAATGTATGGTTTGTAAATAAATGATTATTGTTTTAAAAGACCATATAAGTAAGTCCCTGTGTTGACACCTAGGACGATCGATGATGATCATCACAGATTCACTATGAAAATCTATATTAAACCTCTTGTCAAGTCATGTCCAATTGTATAATGCACAGTTATATTAATTACGACAGGCATTTAATGAGCGGGACTTACTACTTACTGTTTATAGAAATCAAAGTAGAACACAGAAAATAAAAATATAAGTCATCCACTTGAAGCCAATTTGATTGACAACGTATTTGTCTATATATCTTGTCAAATCTTTAACCATTTTGGCAAGGAGACGACAATCTTATGAACATACATTCGTAAAGCTCCACTAGGTAGGTACCGTTTAGAAATAATTATATAAATATCGCATATTGTTATATGCATGGTCACATGAGCAGATCGAATTCGTGTAGGCTGCACATTACAACTTGACGCGATGACAGACGTTTGATTTTTCGCGAATAACAACTGAGTGGGAAGGCCGAATCAAAATATACATTATTTTCCACAGCCATTGAAATAGACGACGATGAGTGATCCGTGGGCTAATTAGATTCTAACGACCGGCAATCAGCGACATCTCCTAATATCTAGATGGTCGGTGGTCGTTGAGTGATACTCTTTATTTTATAGTACGACTCTCCGGCTACTATTCTCGTCCGAGGAAATGGATACGCGTCAATCGTCCGACACACGAAAAAAAGCGTTATGAAAAGAACAATGTGCGGCTTCCGTGCTGCTATGTTTAGATGGTGTCCGTTTCAATGGACCGGTGGAATTGACTTCTGACCTTCTTAAAAGCTGAATGGAAGATATTTGAAGGAGGTGTCTGAATTGGAACGACGTGAGGTGGTCGGATTTCAATGAGTGTGCTAGCATCTGGCAGTCTAAAACAACAGGGATTACTGCACGATTTATTTTAATCAAAAGATGAATATTCGCTAAATCAATTAACTCAACGAGATTATGATAACAATAAATTGCTGCATCCAATTGTGTTATCTCGTGCGGTAGCGGGGTTTTCGCTTCGCTGTCGACTCGTACGCGATCACAAAGCAAACGTTTCGAATGCTGCCGGGCCCTTGTTAGCACCTCCGACACCTCGGAACACGATCGATTAGGCCCGCGGCCGCTCACATTCAATTATTTATTTATTTATTCGTAATTAAGCCGCGCGAGTTATGGACCCCGTTTCGATTTACGATCCAGCCAGATGAGTTATCAGCGATCGTCGATACGATTGCTTTATGGGACGTCCAATTGACGAAAAATATTGTTTTCACACTGTTCTGCGGTTTACTGCGTTTTCGCAGTTGCTTTTTTGGTGCTGTATCAGTTGAGATCATTTACGATTTTGAGACTTTTTAATCGATCGTTTTCAGTTTTATAGTTTTAGTTTTGTACAATCTTCAGTTCCATTTTAGAGCGTTCCCAGTTTCCACTATTCCAATTATGAATTTGATATCAAATTAAACAACTATTCAATTTTTTAGTGAATCGCAATCAACAAAAATTACATCCCCGTCAACAACGACAAGTAGTAAGAAAACAAATGTTATCTCATTACCGAGTACAATAAGCTCTCCATTAATAACCTTGTATCGATACATCGCCAACGATTTTATCGATTCTCGCCACTCGATAAGGCGGCCGTCATGAGGCCAATTTGTAAGGGCCCATAAATTACTTTATTAAAATAAATCAGCCAGTTTATTGTTCTCTTCTCGCCTTTGCGACTATTGTTGTTTTGGGAGACGAATATTGAGCATTCTGTGTGGTTATAATGCGCGGTAATATCATTAAATATTAAAGTAAAAGGTACAAGCAGCTGGGCAATCTATTACAAACTCATAATTATTTTGGCTATTTTAATCGTCTCGATTAATGGGCAAGGAAGCATTTAATACTTCAATGAGGTACAACGGGATTCATGAATATCAAATTGCCATCAATATAATATCTAGACATAACTAGATAGCGTGTGTTTAAATATCTACAAATCATCGAGAACAGCACGCGACTAGCTGTCTTATAAACATTGCATGTGCCGGCGGGCTGGCTACAGTAATCCACACATTATTGTACCACGCAATGAGTATAAACATGTTACTCGAGCGCATGTTGCAATGGTCAAAATAATTGTGTAACGACATCCGATATTGTAAGCGCCCGAAGCTCAATATTACAAGTATGTAACCGATGTAGCACTCTCAAAACATTTCAGGTAATTAATGTTTCTTAAAACCAATCAATTTCAAACTTCTAGACTTGTCAATTAGTGTCAATGATTAGTTGTAGAATTATGTCATAAGATACGCACATTGATTTTCGATGTACGCACCCTTTGGCATTAATGCAACTAAATTAACATTTACAAACTAACCACTAAACAAATCAAATTAAATCAAACACGATTACTAGCAAGCTATATGCAATAAATAAGACAATTGTAATGAAATTGAAGACATAGTAGATTTATCGGAAGAAGGTGCGAGACGTCCAAACGAGGCACGGGACGAGTCGAGTGCGCGTACGACCCGAGAGCGTTAATAAACGATATTAATAAGTTATGTTTTTAATTACAGGCCGATCGTGTGCTTATTTATCCGTGTGATTTTATAGGCCCCCGCGGCGGGTCTGGGCCCAAGGCTAACACTATAAAATATATGCCGATGAATAAATTCGATTCGTAACGAGATGTATCGGCTGTGGCATCCCATTACAACTTATGTTATCAATGTAAGGAAATGGTGTAAATATTTTGAGATGAATTAGTGGTATGTTTAATTATGGAAAGTGATTTATTCATAGATGGAGCAATTAATTTGTTTGGGATTAGAGTAGTTGTAATTATAGATAGCCCGGAAACAAATCCCCCGTGTCTGGTTGCTGATGTTACGTAAAAACAATGACATACAACTGTCAGAAAACTCACAAAAAAAACGTCCCTAATTTTTAAACTCATTACAGCCAAATTCAATTTAAAAACGGAATGAAATCTAAAAATATCGGACAAAGCAATAATAAAAAAGAAATCGGTAACGTTCCTGTATTGTCAAGAGCTAAATCCGATACCGTTCAAATCATGTGACGGATCGTGGAATAACGTCGCATCCGTACGTCGCTGCGTCGCGACGCAGACGCAACACAATGTGGAAATCCAACAGAAAATAGGAGAAAAATAGAATAGAAAAATTGAAGTGACAGCGGACGTAGATTGACGGCTGTGCCTACATACATAATGACTTATTGTCACACCCACACACACGATAGCTATGTTTTATTTTTAATGCAATGTAGGTACATCTAATTACGTCAAGTGTGGAGAATTGACAGGAACACAGTTTTCTTGATTTATGAAGTTTAGCAGTAATTATGATTATTTTACTATACATCGCTGTAATAAAACTAGGTTTAACTTGACTTGTGTCAATACATAAACTCACAGAACAGGGACAGATACAAGCGCATAAATATTTCCTAGTGACAGATGGATTAAATTTGTGAGTACAGATAATTTATATGGTTATTAACTCAAGCACTCAAATAGCTTTACTTCTGGCGACAGTCGTTTTAGGGGTTTAGAAGCAGTTTCTTATTACGTAAGAGAACAAGGCCTTGATTAAAATGAGTTATGTTACAGGGTCACGCCGTGCTGCGGCTTGTTTGGTCTGCGGAGCGCCACCGCCAAAATACGGCACAATCTCGCCCCGTAAATGGGGCACCGCAACAATGTCCGACCTCTGTAGACTTACACACAACTGTTATTAATCAAATTTTACAACATCGTAAAACCACGACGGGATTAAAAACCCACTCGAAAATACTGGAAATCATATTTTTATGTGATTTAGATCCGAAGTTATTATTTGAGATTTTTATAGTGGCGAGCTGTTTAGCGGTGGGTTTCCAATTTGTGGCGCGGCTGATTTACGAGCGGCCAGATCGACGCTAGACGGTGCGCAGACGCATCGTCACGCGGCGCACAATGAGCCACTGTTCGCAGTGTTCACTGTATCACCATGATGACGACTAGCTATAAAATAGTAACATTAACGCCCCTTATACTTGTCAAGGATATCGATTGGAATAAGTTAAAGGCTGAAATTGGATTACGACCGAAACGAACTGTGACGAATCAGAGCATCGCGCTCACGCTCTACGCTCAAGTTTACATGGTGTTTGATGTCTTTTATCGCGTTTTGTATAATTATTTCATGAAAATTGTAATGTTAAACACCTTATCTCAACTTTTTAACTGCGGAAAATCCAACGTTCACATTTTTCTCTGTTTTCCTATCTGATTATTTAGTTTTATGTAACGCTACATAGTTTTCTGTTCTCTTGTTGGCAGACCAGTGGAGAATTATAATAAAATAAACACGCCGTCCGATCAAGATAATAGAAACAAATGTAAGGAGATTAGTAATGATTGCAGATGAGATGAATCATTGTGGAACACGATTCGAAAGTCGATGGCAAATCTATTCTTACAAAGCAGTCTAATTAACCGAGACAGTGTTCCGGTGAACACAAGCCGTCTCGAGTTTCCAATCAGAACTCTAGGAACCAACTCGATCTAATGTAATCGTAGACTCAGACGCATTGGCCGATCTCCCACTAGGAATCGGGATACGACAGCTGATTTCCGGCCCGAGGGACGACGAGTACTAGATAGCACCAAGTCTCCGATTCAATCCTGTCAGAATGAAGATTGTTACTAAAATTATGTTGGCAGCCTAATGAGCAGATGTTGCGGATCTGATGGATTTTGTGGCTGAATTTTGCAGTTTCTGTTAACAGAATGCGTTCAATTATTTTCGTGTAGTATTGGCAGGCTGTGCAGTGACGAGATGGTGCGCGCGCGCCGGTGGCGGGTGCGGCATTGCGCTCCGCTGGCCGCATCCAACACGCGTATAAAATCTTTGATACGCAGCACCGATGGAATCGAAATCCGATATTCGACTCACAAGTTTATTTATCGCGAAATGCGACGATATTTTCGTCCGTCCGTCACTTGGACAGTTCACAGAAGCGGCAAGATTAATTGTATTTCGGTTGAGTCATCAAAATAATTAGAATGACGCTATTTTCGTTTGTGATGCTAATTTGACAGACGTCGCGGGAGATTTCATGTCTTCTTGTTTGCCGGCTGGATTCTTTGATTGGTGCTTTGTTATTTATTTTAATTATTTTATGTATTAGAAGCACGAGCGAGAGCCACATCTGTTTTAACAGCGAGCGCGTTACGAATCGCATCACAATACGTGCGGTTGATTCCGGACTCTACTGCGTACCGAATTTCCAACAACGACATGTTATTAGAGCTAAATGACATTATTATATTAACCATAATAAATGTCCATAAAGCATTGGCTGCAATCCAGAAATATGACGTCGCTGTTATTGTGGTTGTAATGTTCAGATGGCACAAGAATCTGGGAAGTTTAACAGCGGGCCCAACTGGTTTATTGTAGGAAATATTTGATAGCCAACAGTTCTCAGAACTCAAATTTAATATACGGTTGTTAATTTTGAATGCGACCGCAATAAATGTGTTTGATTAATATCATTCTCGCGAAACGACTAACGGTGCAGCCGCCTTTGATCAGAGTGCGGCACTAGATCATGTTGAAACAATGCTACACATAAAGCGATTGCCGAGACATGGCGAATTATTTTATCATCCACCACTCGGCTAATTGTGGGCAAGTGTTGTTATTATGGATGTTGGCATCTCGCCGAAAGATGCTGGAGCAGACATTGTGTTAAATTCATCTAAATCAAATCATTATTGCTCTAATGGTGACTTAAAAGGAAATTAACATGATGCATGCCCACTAGATGAAGACTCATTGGCTTCAGAAGTGCAATACCTTCATAATGTTTTGATAGAGCCCGTGGAAATTTTACAATAACTACACGATGGAACAGAGCCAAACACGTTTCCGCAATACAATAATAAATATGAACTATTGTATTTTGATTGTGTGGAATAGGCAGGGCTGGAACGATGTCGTTAAGGTAGGTAGTTGACACCGAAGGCACGTAATTATTATAATACGACAAATAACGATCTATGTAGTTAATCTTATGTGACAAACTGAATTGAAAGAGAGTTCAAGTGACCTACTTATTCCATGTGAAGAAAAAAATAAAAGAAACACAATTTAAAAGCAATTAGCTTCCAGCGTTTCTGTTATAACACAAGAGAGTTGGAAAGTGTAATTTTTGAATGGTACCGAGATCACAGAGTGCGTGGACGTGTTGTGACACTATACACTGGATGATTAATGAGACAGACGCTAATCGTGGCTGTTTTTATTTATAACCTAGTCACCGGCAGGAGGGAATTAGCGTTTGTTGACATAAAAATGGGCCAATGTATAAACACTTGAGTCTTGATACCAACCACAATGTGAGTGCAAAGTCACAAGACACTGGAATGTGAAAACACGAACAAAATCAGCACAATATTCTGTCACGGGTTTCATTTCGTCCGGTCACTGAAAATATTCGAAATTAATTGAAAGAATTTTCACGAAAATTTTTAGCTATCTAAATACATTTCAATTTGACTCGTGATAACGTACATTAAAGTCGGAATAAATGAGATGTCAGTATCGTGTTACCAGTCACAATATGTGACGGTTCAGAGCCAACCGCATGACCTCCACATTATTCCATTTATCTGGAATTAGACCATTACAACATTGGACTATTTCGATTCCGAGTTTTTCGTACAGTTTATAAATTCATGTTATATGTTTAAATAATAATCTTGATTTCATTTTAAAACAAAATTGTTTAAGTCTTTGTCGGTGGAACTATTTCGGATACTTATGATGTATAAATACATAAAGTTTCAGTAAATACTACTGAATCATTAACTTCAAGGAATTATAATAGGTTTGCAAACTGAAACCTTTTATCATGAAACATTTATCACCATATATCATCATCAAATATCATTTATCAATTTTTATCGTTTTTTTTTTGTTTTCAAAAACCGATTCAAAATTATTTTCAAAGGCTGATAAAGAGTCAATAACAACCAGCCTTTCCCTCTAGTGCTTTTAATTTTCTCACAGTCCAACTTTCTTTTGCTCGTCTTTTAAGATAATTACACCTGAACCATAAGTAAGGTTAAACAAAATGTCAGACCATGTTCCTGCAATAAAGAAAAGCTGCGACTTGCGACCTATAATTATCTACTCATATAAAGTCATTTGCGTCAGACACATACTTTTAAATTGAAAATTGCATATCCACAGTTATAGTTACAAATCAAGATGGTAAGGTGTGATTCGCACGTTATCCATCAGAACAGTCGCAATGGCCGCGACAATTGGACAATTATTTTAATGAAGTACCACACAATTGTTTCCCGCCACAATTCGCTTGGGATTCACCACAATGGCGTTATAATTACTGGTGAATGTTTTATGAAATAGATCAGTGTAGATTAGACTACATAAATGCAGTTACTAGATTTAATTTTGCGTTTTTAAGATATATTTCAACTGGTTTTATTGACGGAAGATGTCTTGCCTGTTCTGCTGTTTGCACATCACAGGAGCTGGGGGACGCTACTAAAAGTGTCAAACACGTCCCCAAATTTTGGGCTACTCAATTTGAATTGTCGTCGACACGCTAAGAAGACGACTGAGGATACATTCAATATTGTTTAAAAACAAGTAACATACTAACCCATTACTACTGGGATTTTCAGTATGAGTAACTTCAAATTCCATGTAGGTATTCTATTGAAAGGGCTGGAATGGAAATGGGCAGGTCACCTAATAAGAGGCAAAAGAAATAGGCTAAATTAGTAGCTGAGTGGTACCCAAGAGAAGGCAAAAAGAAGAGAGGACGCCCGATACGAAGGTGGGACGACGACCTCAAAGCGACAGCGGGGTCAATGTGGAAGAGGGATACCCGTGACCGGAAAACGTTGAATAATATGGGGTAGCCTATGCTAAGGCAAAACAATCTTCGGAAACCGATGTCTGAAGAATAAAATTTCCTTATTAAGTAAATAATGTGTTACTAGTTTTTAAGGCAATTGTTACTGTTATTCTATTGAAATATTCGCCGGGTGGCAAAGCTCAGACTACGTTTTAGTGAACACAGCGGTCCTTACTTGGATATATTCAGATGACTGCCCACTAATATTGTGTCACGATCAATAGAAAGGCCGATGAAAACAATTAGGAACCGGCCTGCGCCTGCGCCAGACGCCATGTTTGTCCGCACAACTGGCGGTTAAGTACCGTGACTACTAGCGGCGAGTACTAGCCACCAGTGCAGTCATCCAATTATAATGAGTTGGTCAATATCTGGATTTGTTGAATGGATAATCTTCTTCTAGATGTATGTAGAGAGGGAAATGTATGGAGCCACAAATAGAGCAAAATGATTAATCGTCACGTAGAGCTACATATATTGTCTAGATTAACTGACTGAGTTATCATTATCATGGTTGGCATCCTTGTTCCATCCACTGCTAAGTATCGGTTCCTGGCCATGCTTCCATGGCCTGTGCGAGTCGACTAACTGTCTTAGTATCAGGTCTATTTGATTTGTCCCAGATCAGAGCTTGTACGTCAAAATTCAATCAAGCAAATGAACGTCGTCCTATACGATATTCCACGGTTTTCTCATGAGAATGAATGTACGCCATACTTTTCTAAATGTCATTGAACAACAGCCAATAAGAAAAGCGCGTTATTCTGATTGGTATTACTACTGGACCAAAACGCAATCAACTCAATTGAGTCGTAGATAAAATTATAGGCTTATAACATTGTTGTGCAACACGCTAAGAACTAAGCAGAAGAAACATTTAGTAGAGGGCGGCAAGGCTACAATTACAGCGAAATGGTCGATAAATTATATGGCAATGGTGGGTGCGCGGGCGCAGCGTGACGTCGAACGCCGCTTCCGCGAAACGTCATCTATCGGCAAATTGCAGCGCGATCTCGAACACGATCGATATCGGGAAGGTCTGGCTAGCTGTAAATGAGGCGCAAGAGTGCTTGTTGGAAATAGTTGTAAACTTCAAGATGGTGGGATGGTTTAGTACAGTTGAGTTTGTGTAAGATTCTTGAAAGTCAATAAATTACTGTACGTTTTCTTTCCAAGAATCTAAGATGTTTACTAATCTAATTTGCTCTTTCAAAATTACTTTGCATCTTAATCGATGGCCAGGGACAGTCATAATCGTTTTATAAAAAACAATCATGGAAAAGTTACAATTGTTTTAAATACATTTGTTATTGAAGTCGTCTATTTGCTTGGATAAGCTCAGATCAGAATTAGGTAGGTAGTTGATAAGTTCGATATCGACACATGAATCAGTAACAAAGTTGCGAATCATTTGTTTTACTTCATTTGTTTCCTTATGCCTCGTTTGCGACGGAAACGCGTGTTGACATTACCAGAATAGTCCTTTGTTGGGTGTGGTGGAGCCGTTTAATAACTTGAAACGTTTTATTTGAACGAACTGTACTTACTTATTGCCGTCAATAAGGCGGCTGCGAGAGAAGCCTATTTCGGTTCGCACGTACATTTTAAATAGTTCTATGTAATTAGTTTACAATGATACAACACTATTTTAAAATAAGCATGAGGGAATTTTATGTTACAGCAAACCCTGGTAGTAAATCTTTCCTAGATGCTACAAAAAAGAATAATGTATTTTGAAATTCGAACACATTGTTTCAAATGCTCAGAAAATAACACGGCATTAAAATAATGTAAGTACACAATAAGAACTGTCAAAAAAAATTAAGAACGGCCAGTTTTTTTTTTTCACAGCATTTTATAGGGGCTGTGTACTTTGAAAAGAAATTGGGTTGTTTGTGGAGAAGCAAATCATAGACAATGGCGATGGCGGTATAAGTAAAAGCTGTCTTTGTGGAAAGTTCCAACGGACGTCTGTTCCCGAATGGCTAGTCATAAAAAGGGGCTGATCACAACAATATTCGGACTTGGTTTTTGTAACTTTTATTGTTTGTAATTTTTATATCAGTAAGTTATTAACATTGTTTCGACAATTCAAAAGTGCCTGTAACTGGCCTACTTGAAATAAATGCTTTGATTTTTTTTGATTTTTGATTATGCTAATATACAATAGAAACGAAAACAGAAAAATTAAAGAAGATTTCAAAGAAAAAGATATTTACTTTTCATAGATAATGAATTTTTTCAGTAAGACTGAAATGGAAAATTATGTAACATTACATAACGTACCAAAGTACACCCTATCAGTTACACACTGAAACTTCAATGTAACTAAATATCTTAATAAAGTACGACAAACCAAAACAAACAGAATTCGATAAAAACATTCCTTCAAATCGATAACATTGCGGAATCGTGACTCAGGCGACAAATTGTCGAGTTTTTTCAACGTCTACGTATCTATTGCAGCCTAGCTATACTGTCTCCACCAATTCAGGTAGACGGAATACAATAATAAAACATTTAAGTTACAAAAAAAAAAACTATTTCAAAACAATTAACTCGAGTAAGCCTCCGTGGCGTCAGAAAGATTACAAAGGACTTATCACTTTTTGTCACAGTGTGGAAATATTCAAAGTAACTTCAACTTAGGATAGCCGGTGTTAAAGTTGGTTTTTCGGTGGAGATTCTGTCTCATATTGTGTAGATGGTCACGTATTTGGTTTTGTTAGATAACAAATTGGTCATTTGACAAGACCTCCGATGAAGTCGTTCACGCTATAACGTCTTTTGTATATACTCAAAACCTTATTGGTTAAAAATCGATTTGATTGTATCGATACTACTACAATGGCCAGTAAGATAAAAAAAACTACAATTCCATAAAACAAAGCTTGAAATAAAGTCAATAAAAATCCTTTTACACGGCTGTATATAGAATTGACCACACGTCTGATAGGTCAGCTTCTTAACACTTGACACAAAGTTCATCAATTCTCAACCTTATCACCTTGTAATAGAGGTGTATCATTCGTCAACTTAGTGTAGCAGATGTCGCCGGCGACAAAGTAAAACGTACGTGCTTGTTGCGTAAACACGCGATGATGTGTGGGGCCGACCACGCAACAATAGCTACTGTGCAATTTGTGATTCTACTCTATAATACACCATAATCACCACCAAAGAAAAAATATTTATTTTTCCCGATTTTCGTAGCCTCGGGTTTGTGTTGCACAAGTTTAACTTCAATAGTCATCATTATATGGTCACAAAGCAATTCTTATACACAGTAATTTGCGTACCAAATTCTAAAGAACACGTCCTCAGCGTTCATACAATTTGGTTTCATAAAAAGAATGTCACACACAAAAATCGTTGAGATTCAAAATAAGAACAGATATTTCATTGTAAATCGTATCGAATTTACGACGAATATGATTTACGGGCGTATTTGATGCGGATGGACAGGCGGACAACAATAGGGTCGTACAGACCGGCAAGGAAGGAACTCGCGCCATGTTTTAGTATTATAATGCGGTCACACTCCCCCTACTCAGCCTGAATAACTTTTTTTATTACCTATACTTCTCGGAAACAAATGCTCGATTACTTTTATCGCTCGCTTTTATTGTGTTAAATTGAAATGAAAGGTGGCCAGTAATCGAGTATTCAAATGTACTGTCAGTTAACCTTACACCGCTTTCATTATGACTGGTTACGATTTCCTGTCGTCTGGAGACCACAACGCAATTTATTATTATTAGGTACGTTTATCATTTACGCTTGTCAATGACCACATTTTCAATCAATTACCTACCCTAAGTACTTGTTTCTTCGCAAAACCCTTTATGAAACACCACTGAAATTCAGGCATTTGAGTTCATAATATATGTGTGATCCTAATTAATATTATTATAATGCGTAAATTAATCAAAAAAATAAAGCTCGAAGCACATTAAAGAGGCCAGCCATTGTTACCGAAAAATTAAAAAAAGAAAAATCAAAAGTTTCGAATGTCGAAAGGTCAATTAAATTGCAAATACCGCCGACCGAATTCGATACCTAAACATAATCGATTAAACACGCGCTCGATTCGAATACAATGCGGGTTCGACTCGAGATTATTTTTGGCAGAATTAGGACCAGTCATGTGACGAATATAGTATTTATGAATCACATACGTATGTGTTATAGACGGCTTTTGTTTTATGCAAATTTTAATTACTTAGATTAAGGCTGGTCGGAAACTACGGACAATTCTTTTTGAAATGAAATAATAATTTTGGTATACCTAAGGGCGATCTTTCCCTTAAAAGTATCTAACTTTTGGAAAATGAAGGCATCAAACGAGATTAAGGTTCTACCTAGTGATTGATTAATGTCATAATTAATAAAAATTAGAAAATTTTAGTTATTAGAAAACTCTAAACAGCTGTAAAGTTGTGATAGAGACGCACATGATGCAACGCATTTCTATAAGAGCATGTAAAGCTATTCAAATTGACAACGATCTATAAACATCACCACTAAAACGCTGCATTCTAAATCTAAATTAAATTCTAGAAAAAAAAAACCTATATTGTCACAGCTGACATTCTCAACATTCGCACACATTACTCAGTTCCTGTATTTGTCATTAAAATATGCATTAACACTGTTTTCTTTTATTCTGTGTGATTTATTCGCGGTATTAATTTGGCGAGATGATATATACCACACCCACTGGACCGGCCTTCAGTCGATGGCACCATCACAAACTAAAATCTCCTCTCATGAAGTGACAGGTCGCTATGTCGATAGAATTCAAAGATTTATTACAGGAAAATTATGTTTATCTACTTTATAGCTGTGAATTGATGTGGTGTTGATGTATAACCGAAAATATTATAAATTGTAGTGAATTTTGGCGCCGTTTTTTTGGTTTGATGTGTCCACGTTATTATTATTTATGATTTTGTAGTATTTTTTCTAAAACTACTTACGAAACTGGTTTAGACAACTTGATTATGGGAAGCAGGGTACAGAATTGTCGGAAGTTATTTACAAATTGAAAAGTTCGACATGTCATATTAACATTACAATCACTTAATCCCTGGAAGTTCACGTAAAACCAAGTTTAACCGCGTCGTGACCTTTGCGTATTTTGACTTTTATTAATGAACACTAAATATATGCAAGCTCATTCAAGCTCATCCCGAGAATAAATATTAACCTCTGGGAATCTGATGGATCAGCCTTTAAGAGAGCCGAATTTGTGAAACAATAAACATTAGCATTATGAAGGAAACCGGTTCATTAAGCGATCGTAAATATGAACGACGCTCAGACTTTGTAATTTGTATCAGATAAAAACTTACAAATGACAGTGTCCAACATAAAAAGTAACATTCAAATGCGTTATGGAAACAGATATATAGCGTTTCCGAGATCAAAGCGCGTCGCATAAAGACTAATAAAATAATTTTATTGGTAGCAAAAACAAAAGGAACGTTTAAGACGCGATAAAAATTATTAATAGAGCGGTAAACGTTAGCGGGACGATTTCGTTAAATTAAAAATGTGTAAGTCGGACATTCCGCGAGTTTGATATATTAATCCACGTTTCGGCGCGAGATTGTCATCGTATGTGCCGACTGCCGCCGCATTCGCAGGAAACCGCGGGAACCGCTCATCCGCGCCTCCGCTAGTGCTGAGACCTAGCACTTACTTAATATTCAGGGAAAATTTAAAAATTAATTGAAAAGTACTGGCTATAATTAAAGACTTAAGTCTTAGAAATCAGACTGAGACAAACTGAATTTTTTATTCCAATTGAAAGGCACAGTTTTGATCACCGGTTTCAAGTTTTTTCATCGGTCATTCACTTTTTTCTATAAAAAACTAGAAACTATCCCAACACTAGCAGTGCGTTGATTAATTCCACTTTTATTTGTATAAGAATCAAGCAGCTGGCACCGAGCTTTTGATCCCGATACGCCGCAGAGCGCGTCGACATAATGTCGCGAGCATTTTTCACGACACGACGAAAACACGACAAAAATAATCGATCATAATCTTGAAGAATTCTAAGAAATGAGATAGCTGTATTTTTAATTAAAATCTTTTTAGATCGTCTGTTGTATAAAAATAAATGAAATGCTTTTTGAATTTCAAATGGAAGTCTAATAATCCGATAAATTAAACTGGCACACCAACACTTTTGAAAATGGAACATTAATTCACAATTAAAACAAAAAAGAACGCAACGACGGTTTAAAAATTCAAGCAGTTATCAAAATAATGTTGAACGAGTGAGTTATTCGATGAACATGGAATGAGAGATGAACAAACAAACCAGTAGCGGCTACCAGACTTGTGTAAACGGCATAATTATCAGACGCACACGTAGGGAAAGTCGGCTAATTGGGAAAGCGCATAGCTAGATGTCAGATGTCGTCATTATTATGTGTGTAGTGGAATATTTGAGTAACGTACTTACTGTATGAGTGTGATTGGAATAATTAATTTAAGAAAATACGAGATGCAATTTAATATTTTCGTAAGGTCTGTCTATGATAACAACCTTACCTTGAGTATTATATGTATTATCTGTGCCTAAATGAACGAGGCAGTATTTTTATAGAGCCTTTTATACGAGCTTTTAAAAAGAATTTAATGTTACTACCTTTTTCAAGTTAGACATCCATTCACCGCACACATGGTTTGATAGTGTGGCCTCTTTGCATACAAACATACAACTGTTACAGGCCTAAGTTATGAGTAGAAGCGGATTTTTTTTTTAAGAGTATGACTAGACAAAAAATGTGACATGTGTAGATAAAAAATGTCTAGCAGCAGGTAACGCATCGACCTACGAACGCGTAACAACTGAATTTTAGACAATTGAAGACATTACCAAGTCATTTGTTTTATAATTCTTTCTTTCTTTCTTTTTTTAAAAAAAAAACGTTGCCCACACTAAGCATTTCTAACAAAAAATTAACAACGAATAATAACGAATTATAACAACTCTTTGCTTATTTTGTAAGTGACAGTGTACTAATTTGTTTATTTGATTTTATTATAAAGATATAAAACCAATTATACATTCCTAAGTACCCGATAATATTTTTTTTTCAAATAGTAATTAATGAGTGGTTATTTTTCTAATCGTTACAGTTATCTTTATGACGACGATATCAGCTTCCGTCCCGCTGTATAGCCAGCTCCTGTATACTGCCACCCACAGCATGAGTTTTCCCTTCTTCCGCGTATCCCTTGTACCGCGTCACGGTGCGGGTCTCCTATCGTGACGCAGCGACATCCGGACCGTTATTGGCGCGAGATGACCGTCACAATGTCCGATGTGCACCTCCTCACTACTGACTGACGCCGCGTGCTGGCAGTTTATTGGGGAAATTGAGTAAGGATACGATTTGGGAACCAATTTTCTGAAGAACAACAGCTATTTCCTTGTACCGAATAGCATACAAGGTGTAAACGAGCCCTTTGCGAAGCCCTCAACCAAGCATTCTGTACATCAAATTGAGTAACTCTACGCAAAAACGATTGCTAGGAAAATACTTGTTATGGGTTAAAAATCAAGTTTTACGGAAGGACTCAATGTAACACACCCAAAACAAGTTATAACATTAAAAAACTGGATATAAAACCCCCAATATTTCCGTAACTAGAAGGTCTCCAGGTATGTTCCGGAACAAAAAAAATTATCGCAATGACGGACAGAACAAGCTTTCGGCTTTGTCAAGGGGGTATTTCGGCACCGATTTTGTTATAAGTTTAACTGTAAAATATTAAGATTTAGGAGCCAGTATTAAATTATTATAGGAGAAGATGTTATGGATCGTCTATATAAAGCCTGGTAAATTAATAGTGAAGCGGATTGATTACTAACATAAATTGTCTGTATCCTCAAATCACAGATGGCACACGGCAAATTTACTAATTAAAACTATTTTTGTCAATATGCTTAACAATTAACTTCTCTGGCAGTACATAATACAGAGTGTTTTATATTACCTAGAGGTAAAAATCAATTGACGTTTAAAAGAAAAACTTTAATCAAAATCTTCCGAAATTGTTAAAAGAATTAATTTAATACGAAACCGCGTTAATAGTAAAGCTATAGGCGGTGAACCTGCGCTTTGATGTTCACTAATAAATAAGCTCTTAGTCGAGTTAATTATAAAAGCCAAATGTTTGCCAAGTCATATCCGCAAATTTTCATCGATATTTAAATAGTAAGGTACGTGACTACACGGGAATTTGGTCGAAAAAGTGCCATCAAAAGATAAGCCGAAAATTAAGTGAATAATAAATCCGATTTCCTGTTTGCACCTAGTATTGACATTTCAATATATTTCTGTAAACAGGTTCAATTAAAAAAAGAAATCGTTTTCTGAAGAAAACAGCTATTAAAAGCGGGTAAAATAAATAAACATTTAAAATTATAATTACAATGATCCTATTACTAAAATAAAATACAGGATGAAAGAGACACCGACGCACTAACGGTTACCTACCACGTGTTCAGTAGATCATTCTGAAGCGGAACCCCCCACATAGAAATTGGAGGTTTCGGAATGAATGTACTGAATACGTGGTAAACGTTTGTGCTGCGATTTCTATTCCACCAGTTCCACCGCGTATTGTGACTATTATATTATTGAACACTTCTAACCGCCATTTAATACTATCGGCACCCAACCATACCAATGCTTCATTAAAGAACCCATTTCAAAAATATAAATTTAATTATTTAGTTCATTTACACCCATTGCCATTTTTCTCATTAATATCAGACTATAATCACATTAATCACACTACAAACACAAAAAACAAACATTACAATTTAGATTAAAATAAAATAAATTACAAAACAAACAGAATTAGATCGAAATACAATTAAAATTCAACTCAACTCAACTTAATAGAACCAACAACAAAACAATTAACAAAAACAACAATCAACAAATCAATCAATTACTTAACTTATTTAAACAAATTAAATTGATGATAACAAAATAAAAGATAATGGAGTAAAAGTACAAGAACAGGAAGATGAAATTGACGAAAACCAAAAACGAATTAACGCCACCATTGCAATTCTGCTACCAAAAAATCAATTAAAACTGTAACAACTGTAAGCACATCATTCTGACAATGATTACTAACTCAAGCTCCATTAATCTTCCCCCTTGTTCTAATCGGGGACTCCTCGCCATCAATCTTTAGTTATTTAAAGCATGGGACATGCCTAGACTTGTTACTACAATAAACGGGGCCGTGACGAATAGGAAACATTGGGTTTTGAATGTTAAAGTATTCATTTGTTTTTAAAATGTTTGATGATGTTAACCGTTGGGCCCGGCTGTCATTTGTAGATCTTTGACAGTCGTTACAGGTAGTCAGTGGCCTGAAAGTCTGACAACCAGTCTTAACAAAGGGTACCTTATTACACAGTACTAACTATGTTGTGGAGGTCAGATAGACAGTCGCCCCATGAATGAAATACTAGTATCCGGTTAGACTTGCAGCCTACCCCAACACGGTTGGGAAAAGGAAGGCTAGGCAAATTATGATGATGTTAGTAAAGAGTGAAGTGTATGTTCGAGTTTCATGGTTAAGGGTTCATCTCGATTCGGAAGGGAAAGATGTCATGCTGATATGTATCTTGTAATAAAAAGGGTTTGTTCATCCTTTTTGGATTTCGGTCTTATTTATAGAAGGTGGCAGGGACACCAACGCTGAAATGGTTACCATGTATTCAGTACTTCGTTCTGGAATTTTTCATCGGCAATTAAAAAAAAATTCAGCTGTCCCATACATACGGTGAAAATGTAAGGGACAGCTGAATTTTTTTTTACTTTTTTTTTTTTTTGTTTCTTACAAATCTGTAAAATTTTGTAGGAAACAGCTGTTTTTTTAATAACTGACGAGAAATTTCTGTGTGGACCCTGTTCAGAATGATGTACTGTATACATGGTAACCGTTTTAGCGCCGGTGTTCCCTCCACCCTGTATATTGTTAGCAGTACAGGGGTTTACTATGACTTCGGAAAGGGATGGCGCTAGACGACCTGTATAGCTCTGTCTCTTTCCCACACTGGAATTACTCCTACTTTAAGACGTCATGGTACCAGGACAGTTTTCAAATCCAATTAAAATGAACATTATCTCCAATCCGTTGACAGAACCATCAAGCTCCATTACCATCAGTCACAAACCTATTCAGACAATAGACAGCGACTCAAAAACAAATCATCTAGGTCAACAAAAACAAAATTACATTTTTTCATTCATATTAAATCCACAATCCACTCTCAAACCGTAATAAGATCCACGCCCATTAATACATCGAAGTCGCTTCTAATCAATCAACTTTAGATTAACACTCGTCTAAACTAAAGGCTAAACAGACAAAAACAAATGAGCGAAGCCCAAACTTGAAATCGAATTAACCGCCATGCATGTTTAAGACACCAATTAAACCTCCAACAAAGGCTATCTTCAATGAGACGAAAAAAATTTGATAGATCAACTCTTTAACCTAATCTATCATCTGTTAAACATCAACCTGAACAAAACTCTATCCTAGTGCACTATGGTTCAAAATTAAAGTGTGAGGTCCATGTAGAAACCCGAGAAGGCTGTTGGCACAACATCTTATATCGATTAAACAGATAATTAATCACGGGAAATGAATCCGAATGAGATGTTATTAGTTATACCACACTCGCTATTACCAAGTGAAACAATAGCCCGACTTTACATGGTGATCGTTAAACGAAGATTAACTTTAAGTCGTGATTAAATGGCATTGTGAATGTGCGCTTATTCAGCACTAATTTGATAATGGCGTTAATTGTTATTTCAGACAGGAAGAAATTACCGTTCGTTTGTTTAGCAATTAGTGAATGTTTTATCAATATCGTGATAAGACATTTTATATGTTAAATGTTTGTTAATGTGTTAAAACTTGTCAATTATCTAGAAAATAAATCTAAATTACGGAACATTAAGAATGACGCATTTGATATGAAAAGTACTTATCAAGCTTTTCCAAAAATATACATACCTAGCATGACACGAATGAAAATAAATGATAACTTTTGATTGAAATTATTTTCTTAAGAGTAGTTATATTTAACTACTTTGAAACGTTTGATAAAATATTCTTTAAAAAATACTTTTAAAATCAGCCTGTGTGCAAGAGACGGCAAGGAGCGGCCGCTGGCCGATCAATCAGCTGCTAACGAGCCGGTCACGTGGTCACAGCATCCAACACTCTTACCATATCTTCTATCATAATTAGCTGATAAAATAGACAAATAGACCAAAATATAAAATTGATAAAGGACTTTCTATTGCACCCTGTATAAAAATAGACGTAATTTAAAATGTTGACAGGCTTGTTACACTTCTCGAGTTCATTGCATTGTAAGCTGAATAAAAACAAATTAACTGCAACTTACATTTAAATCATCAATAACAAATTAGACATCAATCGCCGTCAAATTATCAAGTAATTTTCCTTCAATCAAACTCGTTCATCGATTTGCAATAGCAGCATTAGACTCGATACAAAAAACTAATCGATTTATTTACAAATTTAGAACACCCACTTCGCCAGGCGTGTAACGTATGCACAGTTTTGATTAACATTTACATAAACGTTTGTCGCTCGCATTAAAACCGAGTCGGGACTCGATAAAATTTAAAAAAAAAACGTTTTAATTTCTTTTTTTGAACTGAGACGAAGACAGAGTGCGGAGAAGGCGCGGGGCGTGGCAGACTAACTTTCATTACTCACCAGCAATAATAAATGATAAAACATTATTAATACGAGGAGATCACTCCGTTTGATGGCTCACACATGCTAACCTACGTCGAATAAATTAATTCTAATTATTAAATGTTGTTTCCTCCCTCGGGCTGTAACAATTTGTTGCTTTTGAATTAAATATTTATGCAGAATTGTAATATATATTTGATTAGAGAATAAACTTGGATTTCTAGTAGTCTAGCCAACAAATCGTAATCAGTCTTATGCGATTAGTTTCCTGTGTTATCTGGTCGCGTAATAATAACCAGAAGTTTATTGGCCGGTTCTCCGGAATGATAAATTGAATAATAATTTATTCCGAACAAGATAAGGCTGCGCTCAGATCGCGAGCTGTGATACTCTCAACGTGTGAGCGGATGCGTATTACACCGAAGCTTAACATAATTGCAATCATTTTGAACTAATCAAATTGAAAAAGTGAAATGTCTAATTTATGATGTGTTAAAAACTTCGTAGCCGTGTTCGTAGCCGCTGCTACGATGTGCTACGAAATTGTTGTTATCTAAGATTTTGTAACATGTCAATATAATACCTTTAGATTGATGGCAAAACCTAACAGCTGCGTATACAATAGATCAATACCTACTCTATCGTTTTAATAATAACTATAAAATACCTTAATGTAATATATCTTTCAGTAAGACAGTTTTTGAAGTAATGTAGATCATAACATTTATTTTAGATTTAACAAAATATTTACAACTAGCTAAACGTTACTAGGTTAGGTTAGGTTTTTAGTACGGAAATCAATTTCATCTTATATATCAATTTTGCTTCCCGATGCACAAGCAACATTAGGTGCAGAACGTCGGTGTGAGGTGCTGCCAACATTCTGTTTCAATTACACACAGAGGCTAACAAACTGCCGAGCGAGTGGGGCCGCCCCCGATGCCAACCCCTGATGAAGCTATCGGGTTTTTATACGAGAACCAACCCTACTCTTATCAGCGAGAGCTGTAAAGAAAAGGACCCATAAGATGCTAAAGAAAGCTGTTAAAAGAATTGAAATTATGATTTGAGGGAAACAGGTCCTTTTGTTCTAAGATTTTGACTGTCCTTGCTTTATTCTGGACACTTCGTTTCTATTGATTAATACAAGAAGCTTATGAATTACTCTCCTTAAAAATATTGTATTCTATTTTCGTAATTTCCACTGCAATGATCCCTCTTAACTCTCAATAAAACTGTACTGGTTAAAAAGAGTAGAGAATTCTTAAAAAAATTGATTGGTATTTTTAAATAAACAGGTTCGACAGCTACAGCTGACAGTTACATCTGCTTAATTATTTATTACCATTACCAACTTAACTGCTCGCAAATGAAAAACAAGCCCTTAGCCTTTAAATGTTCCTAATCATTTAACTGGGACATAATTAAATTAAAGAAGGTGGAAATTGTTCTTTTATAATCCTCACTTGAGGCCTATGTCCAGCAGTGGACGTCTTTCGGCGGAAACAATGATGATGATGATAATGATTATCGCTGGTTCTTGTGTTAAAGTTTACTAGTTTTGAATGTCCATAAACAAGCAATCAATCAGGAATATCTTATAGAATTTGCTTGAAAGTTTTGGAGACAATAAAACCAATGATAGAATTACAATCCAGCTCTTAATAAATGCTACAAATGAATAGAACGAAAACAAAGAGAAATCACAACCAATAAACACAGTTAATTACTTTAGAAAATGCATAATTAATATCTTATCCTACACCACTACACATGGCAAGCACAAAGCTGCAACTGCAACAATAACCATTGATTTGACTAACAACTAGGCGGTTAGATATCAACATGATCTATCTAGCGACAATCGGCGCCATTTACAACGAAGATCAATTAATGCTAGACAAGGAGAGAGATACAGAAACACACGCGAGTGAAAGAGACAGGTGTCGAGTTATCAATCACGCGCCCGCGCACGATCTCGACGCCCGAAGCGATCGGACGATCTCCCGCTTAATTATTTCTATTATGATATTTAAAATATAATGATTATCTCCACGGATAAGTCTCGTTTGGCAAATTCCCACAGTTTTGAATATTGCGCGTCTATAAATTTAATGGATGATTGTGAGCTGTAAGAAATAAGTGCAATATGCTCTTTGAATTGCTGTATTCTGGTAGTTTAGCTCTTACACGCTCGCTACAGATATTAATGTTGATTGTATGTTTTACAGATTTTGTGTGAGCAAAAGAAAACTGTCGGTGATTTAGTTTTTAGTTTTGATTGACAGCAACATATTTTTGTTTGATATTGCTGAAACGAAATTAGATGCGTACAGCTACATTTGCTACGATTATTAAAAATTCATACGATAAAAGTTAGACTTCGCAGATATAAAATGAGGCTTTCTCGAACACAATCATACCCTGATTGAAATTTCCCCCTATTAATTTGACGTCGTTCAAATCTTGTAGCTAAGCTTCATTAATATCTCATAGTTCGACCATCATAGACCATGCTCGTCCATCACCCGTGATCTTATCACCCGATCACCGATCTCCACAATATAAAACCGTTTATACAACCAATGACTGATATTACCCTGTATCTGATTTGTATCTAAAGACCATAATAGGTTGACCCCTGTTCCATAATTAATTGTTAGAGAAGAGATATCTTACTAAACTGGATTGTTTCATATCATTCGGATCGATGATCGTGAATGGAGCATTTGGAGTAGTGATAAATTACAATGAATATCAATCGTTACAAAGGATTAATCAAAATAAGTTGAGGCTGAGGTTACAGATAGAGATGTAGCGACGTAAACTCAACCGTCTTACTTTTTATAATTTCAAAGCATGAAGCAACATCGAAATTATTTTATTACCACAAACAATTGAAGCTAAAGAATAAATGAGTAAAGTTTAAAGATTAAAGTTTCTCATTGGCTCCATCCTCCTCAGTTGTATTCTTGCTTAACAGTGAACATCTTTTAAGAATAACTCGGATAGATATCAACAACAGCGTATGTTTCTTTAGCCATAAACTCTTTACGGGTAAGTACACCGCTCTCGCTGGGCCCTAAACCGCAACCTTAGGGATGAATGATGTGGGAATCGCACTTACCACGTTTTTGCATGAAGGAGAACAGGTCATCCAGGAATTCCTTCCTTTGTGGATCATCGCTGATCTCGTACAGCTGAAAATAAAGAAAAAGATTATCATTTTGATAAAAGTGAACATAGAATTTGGATTGTAATGAATCTAAAGACTCTCTTCGGAAGATTTAGGAGACAAGACAAGAAATATATTAAGTTGAGGAGGATGCTGAACTTAGGACCACATGAGATGAGACAAATTGTTAACGATTGATAAATAAGGCAAGAAGGCTAATTCAAAAACGTTACTGTATTGGTGGCGATGTAATTGATGATTTTACGCAAGATTCAAACGAATCTTATATACTTAATAAAACTCCTTAATGCTCAGCCGAAACTGCTGGTGAGAATCATAATTTTTTTATTAAAGAGTTCCAAAAAAGACTATAAGGGATAACAGTTAGTAAGGAAGCTCATCATATTTGCCGTTTGGGTTACACGGTTTGTAATCAACTAATTCATGTACCACCAGTTGCGGGTACAAGTAAAACAACTTAAAAAAAAATTGTCATTTTCACATAAAACAGTTGTAATAATGAAGATATTAATATTCCGAATAGGAAGCGATGTTCAACGGAGCGACGCGACCACGTGCGCCCGCATAAGTAGAGAACATAGGAACTGCATTACACCTTATTCAATTCTCGTACCTTAGATATGCGTGTTCAGTTGACTATTAAGTTCTTTTTTATAGATAGCTGGAATTTATTTGATATGTTGTAAATTAAGCGAGAACCAGGACAAATGACTTGTCAAATATCGAACACTAGATGATGGAGTTTAAAATCATATCGTTGGTTTAGAAAATCGATGCGGAGGAATGAGGAAAATGTTGTGAGGAAAGTTTTGAGTATGAATGTGGATGGGTATAAGAGGAAGACCAAAGAAACGATGGATGCACTGTGTAAAGGATGATATGGCAAGAAAAGAGGTGTCTGATGAGATGACGAGTAATAGAGAAATATGGAGGAAGGAGACATGCTGCGCCGACCTCAAATGAAGTGGGGTGAAGGCAGGAGAATGATAAGAAAATCAAGGAACAACACCATGGATACGACGAAAAAGGACAAGATTAGGAAAAGAAGATCCAGCTCCAATTCGATGAAGAAATTATATCACAGTTTGTAGTTCGCCTTTACATTCGCACTCATGCTTTTATATTTAATTATACAGAACCCCAGGTTGCAGATAAGACTGCTGGAAATACTCAAAGCTGCAGAAGGCGTGTCTTCTACATAATTAGCTCGATATCCGCCATTTAAATGCACTGGGCAATTTAAATACTGATAACATGGTCGTATCACTAACTGCTGCAGATAAAACCGCCTCACTTGATTGGTCAGGAGGAGGCAGACGGTAGGTATTGTATTAATAAATACCTACTTCTTTTGTTTCAAAGTTTGAGTGATGGTTCTTGGCTACTTCCGAAGCTGTTTTAGTTTCTTGTGTTGGAAATTGCTAGAGGTTATTCCATGTAGCTTATGGTTTTATTAACCACTTTATCAAATGGCGCAAGAATCTGCATACAACGTTTAGCCATAGCATAGGCATAAGCATAATCAGCCTATTAATGTTCCCACTGCTGGGACGCAGGCCTCCTCTCTATGAGAGGGAATGGGCTATAATCCACCACGCGGGCCCAGTGCGGGTTGGTAGATGGCACATGTCTTCGAATTTTTGGTTCTAGGACATGCCGGTTTCCTCACGATGTTTTCCTTCACCGTTTTGAGAGCAGTGGTGATGAAATAATTTACACAAATTAATGCGCCTGGCTGGGTTCGAACCCACGACTTACTGCTCGTAAGTCGGGGTCTCCACCACTGGGCCACCGCTGCTCTCACGACGACGTTTAGCCATTCATTCATATTTATTACACATTCTAATGACGAGATTCATCGAAAATCCAATCGAATCTGTGATATTGACAAATTATCATCGTAATAACGCCACATGTCGCCGCGAAAGCGAGATCCTGACATCATACTCAAACAAAGGGAATCCCGTTAAACAATCATGCGCAACTCGTCCGGTGTACATTGAAGAGCGGGCAAAAGTGTCCCATAGCTCTATACATGTCGGCGCCTTCGTACACGCGATCAAACACCGAGCTATTTGCATTGCCCGGGCAATTACATCGACGCACTTAGCGCTACGAAGAAGTGGGCCGTGGAGAGACAACGAAACGCCATTTGACACTTCCTGTTTCCGTATAACACCTTTGTATACTCATTAAAGATAGATTGTTCTTGCAAAAAAAAAGCTATTGCGTGGTTAACCCTTCGCGAGCGGGACACATTTGACCGCGACCAAACACTAAAACAAATGGTGTACGGTGATCGTTCGTAAATGAAACTTGCTTTTTTATTCCGTGTGTGCTATCCGGCGCTAATCGAAAACGTTCTGGCTGGTGATTAATCGCGGGGGGCGAGTCCGGGCAGACAGTGACGATCGAGAAGATTGATGCGAGAGGCGATCGTCTGTTGCCGCTATTAAGAGTCAAACCCTCGCGCAAACGCTCATGATCGTCTATTGACACCGAAACGACTAATGTAACAACACCTGGGTAACACGTGGCTAACGATATGTGAATACATTTACAGTTTTAGATGCGGAATGCTTAATTGATTATGACTCTCTCTGACAGTTTTGTTAAAACTTGAACCGGTATTCTACAACAAAAAAATAACAGGAAATAAAAATTCGAATAATAAAGAGGATTAATCTTTACAGAAAATATTCTTTACAAAATAAGCGATTCCTCAAAATTGACCCCGAACTATTGTAAGTCGTAACTCTCATAGGGTAAGACACTACATTATGCATTCCAATTATCGCAAAACAGACGGTGAGTGTTATAAGGGTATTACAACGTCCACCCGAACTATTCCCGAACAAATTATTGTATGAAATGACGGGAATATTATCATAACAGGGCCGGGATACCGTCGCCCACCGCGGCCATATTTGAATCACAAAACTGGCTGGGTAATCTCCGTAATCTCTATTGTGATGTGCCAATTAACGAGCTCTCCCCTTCCGCTTGAATAAATAAATAAATATTTTGAAAACATGATCATTGTACCGTGGCTTGGTAGCCACAGAGATTTAAAAATTATTCTTCTTCAAATACTTTGAGGTCTATTATGTGATAAAACTCCGCGTCACAGTTCACACATAAAAATTTTTTCGTTTGTGTATTATTTTGTACCGACGCACATCGCACATTTCCTTGTTATTCAATTTATTTAAAATATTACTATTAACAGTATAGACATTGTATGAAAATATGGCAATTTGTTAATAAAATGGGACAAAGTTATAAATAACATAAATCGTGTAATTTTATAGTTTTGAAACAATAAAATTATGATTACAATGATGTTCAGAAATAGTTAACTAGTGACTGGTGCGCAGAAAAGACAATATATCGATGACTCGATAGAAGATGACATCGAATAACATGAGAAGTAAATATTAATCTGTTTTTCCAGAAAGAAAGAAGTTTAAATACTTAGAGTATCTAGTCATACAAATCAATAAAAAAATGCGAAAACTACCAAGTCGTGATGAATGAACCTGACTGTAAGGATGGTTAAAATGGGACGTCTTAAAGACGAAAAACCACTGCATTGATAATTCAAACTAAGAAATCAGCATCGCCATTGACATAACCGAGAACCAATCCAGAGAACGCAAATGTCGATATCGATGCGCACATCGAATAGAATCACAAACTAAACGAATCGATCGCACACATTATTAGTCGTTGCAACAGCGTTTACGATCGACTCGCTTATGTACAACAATAATACAATAAGCGCCAATCACTCTCGTTTGCGCGATGTCGTCAACAATCGGCCCCATACATATTTTATCGATGTGGCCTTTAACTCAAGGTGATTTTAAAATCAACCTTCTGCGTTATTATTGTGCTGTAAAGCCGACGACGAAATCGATGGAAAACTATTCAGTTAACTAATGCTTGATTTTACTGATACTAATCTATAACAACGTCTCATTGCCATGTAATGTTTCATTTTTGTATATTTTTACCGTGACAGCAAAGACAAGGTTATATTTTTGAAGTTTTGTTGTATTGGACCAATTTTCTGTTTTTTTCGCTATGGTTAACGTTGTTTTGCAAATAGTAACTAACTAAGCAACATGCCCCAATTTTTCAATCCCTAAAACAATCGTACCAAAATTGCGTAAAAGAACCAAACCAACGCATTGATGTATCGAATAATATAAATCAATGTTCAACACTGAATCGCTGGCAAATGTTACAAGGTGTAGTCGCCATTACCTTTATATTGGAAACGTTCAGTTTGGACATGTAGGCGAGACCACTCTGATAGACTATTGTGTACGAAGATAGATTTATGAACGGATTTTTATAACTTATAAGGCCTTCATTGCAACGACATAATGTGGGATTTGAATGATGAATATCATTGGAGGGGTATGTAAGTATGTTGCTATCTGAAGGTGCATTTTGTTTTAAAGCAGAAACCGTTACCGCAGCTGGAAGGAACCGATAAGAAACAATGCGACGAACTGTCTGCAAAAAAAAATGCCAAAGAGTAGTGTATTACATTTACGTTATCTACACTACTTCTCAATCAAGTAAAAGCTCTATCTTATCTACATCGAAAGTCAGGTACTGGTATGTCAAACAAACAAGTTTGAACTAGACAATGCGTACAACTTTCTTCAAATCACAATACAGGTCAACATCAGTCCATATCAGTTCCGTTTTCGTAACCGCCAAGGCACTGAGGTACTGAGACTGATTCATGCAGTCTTCTCATGAATTTCAATAAAACTTACACTGCACTTGTCGACACATTGGCGCTTACGTTAAATAACATTTTAGACTGCGAGCGAAGGCTGCGTTGCCTCGCTGCGTGCCTCGCAAGCGCCCGCGCCGCGCCGCGAGACAATTTCAAATTGCTTGCAATAATTTAAAGGCGTAATATTTAAGAAGGATGCGTTTATAAATAAACTCGTGGTGGGTATCTAAACATAATAGTAACAGCGTTTATGGTAATGTAAGAGATTTATTCTTATTGCTTTTGATGGTTTACAGGAGAAATTACTAAATAAATTTCCTTTTGCATACAATATGGTCGGTGTTAGACTAGTTTCTACGTTTGTCCGTGTTTTGTTTAATAACAAATAGATTGCTGTTGCGTTTAACGTCTGCCATTTATATCGTGATTCATTACGGTGTTAATTTACAAGAATTTATTGCACTTTCTTTTTGTTTTATTGTTGTTTTACGTTTCTTTACAACATTAAATAAATGTTACGTCTTTCGAAACGTTTTATAGATCTTGAAATGTAACTGCAATCTACAATGTTTTAGTTGGTTATTAGAATGACTGATTCACTTGTTTATTTTCATCGCTTCTATAATATTAAAACATTGTAACAAAGTATCATAACACTCATGAGTAGCAGTAATTACGTCGCAAGTTCAAAAGAAAAACATAACACATATACTAAGTACCAATCGACTAAGGAAATTGATTTTCCATTGCGTCGAAGGTAACAATGACAATGTTTCATTGCAATCAGCAAGAGCACTAAAATGGTAATGTCTGCTCGTGTATTCGCGCACATTATGTCGATAATGCGACCCATATTGTGAGCACCAACCGATCGCTAGAATACTATAATTATAAGCGACAGTCGCAGTTTTCCGTTTGTAATAAATTAAAATGTATTGATAAGTGTCAAATGCTAAGTTGCTGTAGATTGTCGCAGTCACGCACTGTTTGTACCTGTGATAGCACTTTGTGTCTAAGTAGTGATGCGATACAATTGAAGGAACATAAAAACTAATTATTTTGTACATAAATGCGTACTGGCTTTGCCGAAAATAGCATTATAGGTTCGTCCTTTAAATACCACATTCCGCCTGTTCCAACTGGCAAAGGACATGGAGACCTATTCGAAATGATGGCCAAACTTCAATAATCGGAGGAGCATCTAAAGTAAAAGATAACTAGAATGAGGAAAGAGATACCATGTTTGTTGAACCAATTTCTTTAAATCTAGAAATTGGCAAATACCGACATCCCAAATTATTTAAACAATAAGAAACAAGAAGAAGACTTAACGGCAACTTCCTACAATGATAACAAGTCAATTGCTGCTAAAATGAACTCAATAATTAATATACATCATTAAGAAGATCGTGAGACACATGTAAGATCTAATCATCTTCCCACACAAGACTATTTAGATAGAGAACATGATAGCAAATAATTTGAACGAATGAATCTGCAATGTATCATGTAGTCACTGTAAGCACTTAATGTGAGGTGGATCACGAAGCTCACGATTATATATAACTGGCTATTCACTAGATAAAAAGTAATTGAATTGATTTTGGAGTTTTTAAGAACCGTTAAGGATGGTATGAGCGTTTTGCACCAACCGGGCACAAATCCAGACTCCGTGCTGTGTGTCAGTAGGGAACGCAGAATTTGAAAAGCTTTTTAGTATGGTAACTTTAATGTATCTAACAGCATTCAACCAGCTCCATATTTTCAGCAAAACTCTGTAATATTGACTTTAGATGTCAATCTACTAAATTCTATCTACCTTCGGTCGATCATGTTCGAACTACTACGAATCGTTGTCAAAATCAAGCCAAAAGTATTTCAATAATAAATTTGTGGAGACAGCGCATTGGCAAACATAAGATAGGACGCCCTCAAGCTAGATGGAGCGACCATGTTCCCAGGGAGGCTGATGGCAGCTTGATGAGAGTTGACAAGCATCGAGTTCAATAGCAAGCGATTGGAGACGAATATCTCCAGCAGTGAACTGCTGCAAGTTGATGATGATAATAAACAGGACATATTATGTATAACCCGTAACCGACCGCTACCAGTGAATCGTTAAAAGCTGAAATCAATAGAATAATGAAATGAGAGAGAGTTGTCGAAGAGCCGGCAGGTGTCGCGTCTGTATTGTGTGTAGCACAGTTTTAACCGGAGCTGTAATGAGGTAAACAAACGCTGGAGGGGTGTGGAACAAGGTGTAAGTGACAGCGATATTGGTAACTCCATTGTTGAGTAAGAAAAAGCACTTAATTTGTGCTTGTGAGGATGTAGCTGTAGTTGCATAATTTTGAGCTGGTTTAAATGTAAAGTAATGAAACTGTGGGAAGTCTTAGCAGAGTCTTTAGACTTGAGGTTGTAAGTGCTTTGGGCGCACTAGATGGAAAATGTGACGTTGATTTGGAAATACGCATATAGAAAGAGAAATACGAATATAGAATAGATATAGAAAGAGAAGATGTAAAGGTGACGGATAATGGCCATGACTACTTCTAGTTACCATCTATTTATTTTTAAAGCATCAATAAATAGCTCCACTTTACTGACAAGTTTCATCATCATCATCATCATTTCAGCCGAAAGACGTCCACTGCTGGACATAGGCCTCCTCCAAGTCGCCACATTGACCGGTCCCGTGCGACTCGCATCCTGATAAGTTTATTCAAGTCTAAAATGAAACTATAACGAACATAACAAAAAACGCTTCCGCCTATGACTTGTTTTAATGTACGCATTATATGTAAAACACAGCAAAGTAGCCGAGGGGGCGTTGGCCGCAAAAACAATGCCTCAATTGATAGCTGTGCCTAGTGTCGAAACCGGAGTGTAGCAGCTTCTACCTTTACTAATGGAGGACCAGTGATGGCTGATGGAACCAACTGCTTTATAGTTTTAACGGCTATTTTGTAATTGTTTATGGGATATTTGATTCAGAACATAATAGAGTAAGTGTCTTTAATGCTTTATGGTTGTCGTTATTAAAATTGATTGGGGCTTATTCTTTTACCAAGCTTTTGAAGTGGTTTATAATTTGCTGGTATTCCGTATTTTTCTGTTTCTCATCTCTTATCTTTTTATTACATGGGTATAAATAAACTGTTAAATACATAAATAATAATTAAAATCATAAAACAACTACATTGACATTGACTAAATACCCTATGTTAAACGAATTGTAATGCCCCAATGAAAATAAATTAATATTTTCCTACGTGACTCATTTCAAAGCCAAATTCTATTTCGAATTTGTGAATTCTCAGAAACTCACGGAAAGTAGTGTCTTGGTTCTCTCATGAATGGGTCGTCCCCAATCGGTGTGCTCTTTGATAGCAAGTACGAAAGCGCTAAGTGATTCCCTTCCCATCATGTTTACTCATAAATTACCTCTCATTTGAAAGCCAGTACTCTGCCGGATTGATAGGTTACGTTGCACACACTTGTATCAGTATCATTTCCACCTACAATTAGATTAATTTATACTTGTTTGATGTTGATGTTGATATGAATTATTAATGGTTTCGAAATACCAATTCGTGAGAGTGCTGATAGATGGGACGGCGTGTTCTCATTTGTTGGAGTGAAGATTTCATTGTTACAACTGTGTTTTAATAGGTTTGACTATCAAAAGATAGTCAATTATTAAAACATTATAAAATAATTCCTAAAATTAAAAGAAAAGCCGTCCTATATCTGTAAAATTGATCAATGACTTAATGAAACCTTCCAGTCTAACAACCCAGGCATAATTTCGGGTCTTTGAACAATTAATTACACACGGAAGAGTACATTATATACATAAAACTACATAATAGTGAGCGGCTTATGTCCAGGGAGTGGGATAGCGCCCTCTGGTGGAATTATTCCGGGCAAGTAATCGCGTAATTGACGAAAACAATACACGCGCCTGGTCATCAACGCATGGGGACAAGGATTATTGGGCACTGGAAACGACCGACGAAAAGGACGTAATGTACGACGCTGTTAGTTTTTAGCCCAGTCATTGACTACTCAATAGAGATACGAACAATTACTGTTACAGAAAACCAGTAAAGAAGAAAGAAATCATTTAGTGTTTTGTTAAATGTTGCATTTTCACTATAAACATCACTTTACAAGGACTCAAGTTATACTTAATCATGAGAGCCAACAAAGAACACAGAAAATATTAAGAAACGTGAATAGATTATCAATAATTACACCTACTGTAGAAGAAACATTGCAGCTAAAAAGTAATAATGTCAATCTAAATCATGTCGAGAATAAGCGACCGTAGAAAAAAAAGGAGTTACCTAAGACGATTGAAACAAAGCTTCTTGTCGCTTCCGTATTTCACACATCCTTGTACGCTCAACTATAGAGTATAAACAAAGTGTACACGATTACACGCCCTCTCTTTGATCTCCAATTAGATGAACATTTTGGGGTTCCGCATATCTGCCGTATGATAGGGGAGCCACCGATTGTAAATAAATATGCTCGTGCTCGTCCGGCCGGGGCGAGGGTGTGAATTACTTTCCCAACTGTGGCAAATTAGATCATTTTGTGGACATGGATTTATGGGTGATAATTTGTTGAGTTTAAAATTATGGACCTACCTAGTCACAGGAACAACTAAATGTGGAAAATGGGAATTCAAAAACGAAAAGAGGACAGGTTGAATAAGGTCACGTTGACCTTGACCCAATTTTGAATAACCACTAAGACTAAGCATTCAACGAAATTAATTCGTCCATTTTGCGTTTGCAGCCCTTTTACTTACCACCTCATAATTTTCTATTCAAGAAAACAAAACCAATTCATAAAAATAATCAATCTGAAATAATAACATGGCACCAGGGCGGGCGGCACGAACTAGGGCGGGGAAAATTAATCCGCCCGCCCGCAAAGCCTCGTATTGCTGGCCGCAATTATCCGGCGGGGATTAAGTCGGTTGTCGCCGGTTTTAGCCGGTTAGACCCGGATCGGTCGAGTGGAAACTAGTATTGATGTAATAATGAGTGGATATTATTATATTTTTGTCATTTTTCTGTTATTCGTGAAACTGTGGAATACTATTAAGTTTTGTTTTCCTTTTAAGTTATAGAACGATACAAATATAAGATTGTCTAATACCTGATGTTTAACCTTTTGACCTCCAGAGCTTAAACGCACGCGCGTGCCCTCCCAATTTGCCTTCCATTTTGTCACATATTTGTGTCGTTTGGCGTACAGGGCACGCGCTTGCTTGTCACGTTCTATCTGTAGATTTGGACGAGATTCCAAAAAACCTCTACACTGACCAATCTAGCTTTGGATAATTTGATCCCCTATTACAAAAATAAATTGAAAGAATCCGTGAAAACGTTTTGGAATAGGAAACGGATAGGAAGGTCTTTCAGATCAGTTTGACCGATAAATTGTCGATTTACACTCAGTGTTGGACATTTCTATAAGTTAAACACTATTCAATGGAAAACCTATTACAAGCCAGCTGGAAATAAAATAAAATGAGCGATCATATTATGGGTAAAACATATATGTTTTATTTTTATTTTTATTTTTTTTAAACTTTGCCCCACACTTGGAATTTCTCCTGTATCGTGGGTGCGTTTACAAACATTTAAAATTCACATACACAAACAGCCAGACCCGGAACAACTACCTGTAGGCCATACAAATATTTGTTCCGTGCGGGAATCGAACCCGCGACACGAAGCGCAGCAGTCAATCGCTCAGCCACTGCGCCAACCGTGCCGTCCCATATGTACTATTATCGTTCATAAAGAATTGTATCGTAAAAAAAATATGATAGGTATGGAATGATTAATTTTATGAGGAATAAAATCCTTCTTAATTTTATAACATGTTAATTGCTGTCTTTATTTAACTAGTTTCATGAAACAATTAGCTGTAAAGATATCACAGTTTTCAAGTGAAAACTCATTGTTTGACAGAATTCCGTACCTGCCAGTGATGAAAGATTTTTTTGGCTGTTTGAGCAGCTACCTACATCTATATTTATCTTTTATTTGGCTCTTATGTTTTTTGCGAAGTTTCCGCTGGTAGATAACAATAGTATTAAGATTTATCATACAAATTAATATTTGAAGAGATTATTATAACTAGATGACGGGATATTTACCATGTTTATTGATTTCTATGATTTCCCGATATTTCGGCGCTGTTTGATTTCGGATTTTTTCGGATTTTTTTTGAAGAGATTGTATGCAAAAGGCTCATAAATGTATGAATTTTTACTTATTTACGGTGTGTTCGTAGTTATTTTTCAAACGTTTTGATAGAATAGAATAAGTTTTTTTTTAACTTTTGCTTACATAATTATTAATCTATACAAATAAATAAAATTGAAGTGGCTGTTTGAAATTTCAAAAGAACATGGATGTGGATGTAATATAGATTTTTTTTTGTATGTCTGTCTGTTTGTTCCAGGTAATCTCCAAAACGCCTGGACCGATTTTGACGGGACCTTTCCTGGCAGATAGTTTATGTTATAAGGAGTAATTGAGGCTACTTTTATTTTAGGAAAAAGATTAGGGTTCTGTGCAAAAAAAATTAAAACCCTTGAAAATGTTAACAAAATCCGATCCACATAGTCATATTTTTATAATATACACGCGTATGAAGGTCGCGGGGCACAGCTGAAATATAGCAATAATAAAAATTGAAAAATAGTTTTACAGTCCTCAAGACAGTGTGACGACAAGAATATTAGAAACGGCCAATCCTCAGATGCCTCAAGCACACTGCAAAAGTGCAAATACAACATAAATCTTAAAGCCCCAACATCTTATTTATTCTTAGTTCTATACAATATATTTTTCCGACATTTCCCGCATGTTTTCACCTCGCTCAGGGAAACACGCTAAACGTCGTCGGTCAGTGCGTGTCGGAGGCATTAGCGGGTGACGCACACATGCGCATACGCATCCATTCAACATACGTTGTGTAAGGCCCGGGCTGCACCGTACTGAACTTATGGTGGGACTTAATGTTTCAGATATTTAGTAAATCATTGGTTTTTGGTCATGAATATACATGATTTTAGGAAAATAAGACACATTTTTGAAATAGAAAATGTTGAATGGCAAAAATGGTGGGACAAGCGTACAGCTCCTGCCACAAATGACTAGCCATCACTAGCAAATCATAGAATTCTTTGGAGAAGCTAGGGGGGGACTTTAGTCCAGCATTGGGACAATACATTCGTAGTTTAGTTAGTAAGTTGGGTACACTTAAAAAAATAAGTTATTTCTTAGATATTTAAAATGAAAGATGTTTGGATGGCAATCTTATTTTTTAAACGCAGTTTCATTAGCAAAGCGATCATTGATCATGAAAAATATAATATGGGTGATGTTTTTTGATAATTCAATTGAGATAAGCTTGCTATTTATTAGCAAGCCGATAATATGACTAATGTAAACGATAATTTTATTCTCGCTAGAATATCAGATACTATGCCGATGCAAAAACTGGAGGTAAACAGCCCGCATCGTAAATAACCGACCAATTTCCTGTTTAAGTGATAACTAACTCGATATCTGTCGCTTCAACAGAAATATTATCAAATTGATTTCACATTACTAAACATTCCATCTACATGTAAAAACAAATGTCAACTAAAACAGGCCTCAACGATAATATACAATGATTTCTATTTAAACAAATTATTCAAACGCTATGCCTAAATAATAAAACGTGTTAAATTCTATACAGTGTTTGTATGTACAATATTAACACACAGACATAAAGATCGCATGTTAACGTGCTCACAAAGCAAAGATTTTCACCGTATAAGGTGCTTAATGAATACACACTACATGGAAACATGCATTTATTGGTCCCGCGAATGGACTCCAGTTTATTTGCAGGTGTAACAAACAGGCGGTCAACGCTCTCTGGCGGCTGTGTGCGTCACCAACACACCCTAACACCAGCGACCAACATAGTTGTACACACAGGACGGGAGGGGGGACAGCAAGGGGCGGGGGGATGACCACACCGCACTGAGCGACGACATGCTAATTTCTTACTAAGCCCAACAATCGCTCTGTACGTATAAACACAAATGACACCCGGCTCCAGGCGTATTTGCAATACTTTTGTTACTACGAACCTAAGTGAACCTACAATTATGACTGCACATGTACTATTTGAGTACCATAGGTAGTTGATACTCCAGAGTCTACAGATAATCTTGTTTTCATGACGCCATTACTCAAAAGTAGCCGTTAAAGTTAGACCAATAAAATTTAAGTGATATGTTGAGATAAATCAATGGGGATAAAGAAGGGTTCTAATCCGAGCATTAAGATATGTTGTCGTTATAAAATGATCCGTTTCACGCATTATCCGGTGATAAAACGGAGGTGCGTCATAAAAGTAAACGGGCGCAAGTTTGACCACCCCTGACATCACAATCACTACAACGTTGTCAACTAGATAAGATATGCTTAAGAAAGCGACCTACATCGTGGAACTAATTTCGGTTTGGTTTACATTTTAACTGACGTCGCTACCACGCTATGCTACCTGACCTAATCCTACAAAAAGCTCACTGAAATACTGCCCAAAGTCGAAACCACCATTTCGTCGGGGATAGTGCAAATCCGCGAATCTACCATACGTAAAGTGCGCGTATCTGCATTACGAGTAGGTTTACAGGAGAAAGTTATGTTTTTTTTTTTTTATTTCAACGATTTTTGACCACATTTTTACATGAATAGTAACAATTCATGTGTTCTATGTATTGTTAACAGTAGAAATCTATTAAAGTCATTAATTTAGTCGCTACGACAATGCGTAATTGAAATTGGCTACATTTGTTCGGATTTGCACTATCCCCGACGATTTGCCCACTTTTCTTCGTGATTAATACCGAGACGAGATTTCAGCAAAGTTTTCCTATGTAAAAAACCCCTCGTATATTTTTTGCCAGGAAACTTGTGCACAACAGGTGCCCAAAAGAAAATAAAGTACTGACTCAAAACTAGTTCTTCTGTCGCATATATACTCAAGTATTCTGTAATTTTCTGGGAAGAGCTATCTGGAAGGACGGCCAATGAAAACGAGGGTTGACAAACGTATAATTGGTGTATGTCCATGACCTAACACGCGTCCGGTTATTATTTCATGTTGTTGTTTTCAAAATGCATGTTTATCAGATCATTTTTCTTTTTAATCGTTTGGAGATACCAGAGTGCAACCCCATGGGGGGAATCAGGATCGCCTATTCTTAGAAAAGCGACCACCCAGCGAAAACTTGAATAGAAGTACCGACATAGCAAACTGTTTACTTGATATACAAATACAGAAAGCTGAAGTAGGTATACCAAAAGTTTAATTCATAATGACACGATATTAAACGCCTATTAAATGCCCCATAAATAATCGAAATTTATATCGGATCCATTTTTTTAATCCGTCCGCTTCTCGTTATTAATTCGGCATCGTTTTATATTAAAACTATAATTAACTTCCACATAAAAAGGTCCCTTTAAACAGATCGCCAGTTTTTATTAAGCGATTTAATATTCATATAAATCTTTTACGCTTCATTCCTCTATTTTATTACTAATTTATTTTATATTGTTTAAGTCCGCCATACAAAACCCGTTCGTTAGCTCATTCTCTGTTCGATATATTTGAATTATTAAAATGGAATTCATAATGCCATAATTTTATGTGCTAATATAAAACTGCAGAATTGTTATTGCAATTTTGGAGCAACTTAGTTGTCGGTAACTTGTTTGTGAGTCAACCTACTAACATTGTACTTTGTGTTGCCTACTGATTTAGAATAAACTAACTAAGAATTAGTTTAATTGTTCATTATATATAATTAATTAAACAAACATTCTTTTATTTACATTCGAAACCTTAATTAACTTTTGAAATCATTTGTGATCATTAGCGCCCGATTGTCCGTATAAACAAAATCATTATTTTGAAATAGCCGCCATGCTAAACACACACGGGTATCTAAATAATATAAAATTAGTGGAATGATGATAATAAGAGGAAGCCAACAGATAAAAAATAGGATGTTACTTGATGGTACAAAAAAATATCAACAATATTTTCTACCAATTATATAAATATCCTTAAATTAATTAATAGATAATTAATTATAATAAGATTATTAAAAAAAGAAGTTTTGATTGTAGCCGCAGTACATGTGCACATTTAATTAACACTAAAAAAAATGCAAAAAGAGTATTGAGCTGTCACTGTCAACTGTCATTAACCTGTCACTGCCCGTGCTCCGTTTTAATTAACTAAGATATTATTATTATGCAGAAAAATCTTAAAAAGGTAGATAAAAGCATTGAAGCCAATATTTTTTTTGCTTAAGCGTTGCATAATTTTGTAAATAAGTGATTATAATTATTTTTAACTGAATAAATTGCCAACCTTTTTCTTATCAACTTCGAAAAAGTTCGGCATCTTCGGAGGCTCGCTGTGCGAGTTCTGTGGTCCTTGATGTTGATGATCCCCCATGTAAGTTTTCAATAAATCCAAGAATTCCATTTAATAGCACTACTATCAAAGTCCAATAACTCACACTAAACAACAATAGGAACTGAATTATTTACCGCGAACTAATAATTCAAATATGTAATAAGTCGAGCGCGCGACATAAACACGTGCACATTGAAGTATGGCAGCACGCCAGACGTCTTGCTCTTGCCAACATCCGATATAAACTAAATTGAAAATTGGAAACAAAATGCAATGTTCGAATCTTGATATGACAATAATAGGCGAGACAGAGATAAACGGAGCGGCGAGGAGCGAGCGAGATGGCGCGACGTGCGAGACTGCTCCGCTCCACCCCATCGGCATTGTCGGCGCAGGGGTTGTCGCCGACGAGATCGCTACGAAATTTAAAATTCCTACCTGCTTACTAAACCGAAACAACATCAACTCATTCAAGCGATTATGAACTTTATTCCTTTTGCAAACATTCCATTTAATGTGTACACCAATTAGATAAATAAGCTTTTCTGGAACATGATTTTTTAAGTTGTAATTATAAATAGCAAACGCGTGGATACAATGCGCAAGGCTATTCTGAGAATTTGTCTTGTTTTATAATTTAACATTGATGATTGAAAGATACTGTTTTAAATTAGTTCGTGAATTGTGAGCAAAACAACACATAAAAGTACAAAGAGATTCTTAGATATGTATTTGTGTTTTCAAACAACATTTAGGTTAACAGAATCGTAATTTACCATCGGTTATACCTATTGAAAACCAATAAACACCACAGTCAACGACACACGAACACGCATTAAACGCGTAAACGAAGATATGAGACGGAATGAACAAATAATTCATGCATCACATTTTAACTGAAGAACCCTTAAATATTTTGGTGTTAATGGATATAGGTGAAGTGTTGCTAAAATTTTCACGGAAATCATACCGCAAATACGTCAAAAAGATGACTGTAACACAGTTTTGCCGACGACCTGTCAAATGACCACAAAAAATCCACTAGCGAATCTCACAGACCCTCAGAAATTGTGTAATTGTACAGTCGATGAGGGGTCCCGTAATAATTTCGCCACAATATAATTTCATCGTTTCACAAATAATCAATTAAATTCCTACTATTGAAATGTCACAGGATTGCATGGGGCGAGTTTATCTTGTTATTGATATCTTTATAAATGGGGTAAAGTGGGCGAATCTGGTCATACGGGCACTTGAATTGATACGGGTGGATTTGGCAGGGTTAGCTATGTTGTGACAGGTCCGTTGGGCCATTCAACGGGTTAACTATTCAATGTTGGATTTCTTGTAAAATAGAATAGAATTAATCAGTTATTATGTTTTCGTTATTGATTTCGAGAGAATCATTATTGATTTGAATAATCTATGAAGCATTTTAATTGCATTTCCAAGGTTTACCGAAATCATTAAACTTTTCCGATAAAGAAAACGTTGTCAAAAATGATGTCAAGAGGTTTATTATTAGGACACATGTCAAGCTCTTGAAATTTACACTGTAAAAAACAAATAGTCTTAAATAAATTACATAATGGATGGCTTCCTCGCAAATTGTCGAGAAGAAGCTCTCCATCGTGAGACGTGGAAGGAATGGCCCCGGATTGCGCAGGAGTGAGACAATACGGGCTAACTAAAAAAAAAAATGACATGATTACTTTTGCATCCAATAAACGCAAAAAAGAGGGAGTTTTGCGTAAATGACCACAATTCCAATAAATCTCCTTTGAATTCCCGACCGCCGCCGGTGCCGTTATTTCGGGAATCCACTGAATAGACGCCGAAAAAATCCCGGTGACGTCATCCCATCCCTTATGGGATCGGGAAGCATACCCTTTTGAACTAACGGCGGTTGACTTTTCCTTAAGTTTATTTTAGAGACTTGTTTCGCCTTCGAATTTGCAAATTTTATTTTGTAAATTTTCTCGATTTTAGCATGTGGTCTTTATGTGTTTGAAATAACCTATCAACTGAACAGGAGAACCAAAAGTTCTGCAAGTAGTGGACATGGAACATTTTCTCCTTATTCACTTATCGCAGTTATTCTTCAGAGAACTTGAACACAAAATTAATAGTTCAGTTTAAAACAACATTCTCCGTGATCTACCCTACCGAAAGCTTAAGTCAATTCTCGAAACTTACCTGAATTTAAAAGGAAATGTATTGAAACAATTCCAACCATAATAAAATTTACAACGAAATCCCTAATTGCCAACAATACTATCGCCAAACTCACTATCCCAAGCATAACAATAGATATTGATAACTGCAATAAAAATTACAATAGAAAGGGTCGACTGGGTAATTCTGGCAAAAAAAAATTTAAATAGAGATTAAAATATTATTTTTGTCGCACAAACAATAGAACGTCGAGAATCTTTATTATCGGAAAGGAAGTCAATAGATACGGAGTATTATTTTGAACGATTTTACGAAATATTCTTTGTAACCGTGAAACAATGGGCCTGACGGACACCAATAGTTTTTATCCACCATGTGGGCGAGATGAAAGATGTACAATAAAGATTCAGTACAAAGCAATAACAATGAAATGGATACGAAAAATTCCAACGTAATCAGAAACAAATGTTCGACTTTAAATACATGGTATTTTAAAATTTTTGTGTGAATATTTGTTTGTGAGTCACGTTTTCATTAATTTTGAGTTATGGAAACCTTAGGTCTACTTTTTTTTTCATTAGCATTCACGCGATTACTAAACAAGAGCAGTAGCCCGTAGCATTTATATTACCCTTGTGGCTTTGGGATCAAGCCTACTCGACCAAATTAATGCGAGTACGTTCATAATCGACCTCTGACATAGGCCTATTGACCCGTGCGCGTCTAGGGCTAACTTTAGAATCAACCCGACGAGGAACAGCCTGGATAAATATATAACACATCGAGGATTCATAAAAATGTGTACTCCAGATGGATATTTACCACATTTTAAACCCATTTTAGGTTTATCTATTCCAAAAATACTTATGTAATTAACATTGTTGTATAGAATAAGTTCTGGTTAAGCTACAATATTATGCCATTGACTAGAATTTCTTTATCAGTGCACTAATCCGGAACGTGTAATTAGAGTTTGGAGATAACGCTATTGTTAGAAAACAAAAGCTTGTAAAAAGCATTCTTTTTATGATTATTTTACTGCAATCTCTATTTTAAAGCTCTGACTAAGGTAATTTGTAATGGAACTATGACAAATAAAATATTCATTCCGCCAACTAAGTAGTGTGGGATGAAATTAGAATTAATAATGGCCAAACAATAACAATAGGTATTTAAGCTACCCTTAGATAGTTCAAGTATCATCCCTAATTGCCTTTTGGCAACACTCGTCGTTTCGCACGGGGCGAAGATTTATCGTCGCGCGATTTTAATTAACACGTGATAGTCAATAGTTCCCGATCGCCCGAACCTCCCCTCCTAGTGAGTATAATTAAGCTCGTGATAGCTCAATTTTTGGGTGAGCGCGAGTAAACCGTAACGTGATCGAGAGCCATTACGAAGGAGTAAATGATTGGTGCAAAATGAAACAACAAATAAAATAACCACAGACAATGGTCTTCTTAGCGTGTCGATGGCAAATTTTTATTATATATGTTTGGCCCAAAATTCAGCTACGCAAATTCCGCTCGCTGATGCACAATCACAGACAATGGTGATGGTCAATTAATGTTGGTAAATAAAGTAATTATTATAATCGCAAATACTTGGAATGCAATTAATCGAGAGAAAGTAGGAAAGCTACAGAGAAAGCTCCTTGAACATCTAGTAGAGATAGCAGTGACAAATGCAGAAACGTATTATAAAACTTTAATGATATGACTAATCTTTAAGTTTTACTCACTTCAATAGCAACAAAACACATAAATGTTTGCACATATAAAGAAGAAAATGGACACGTATTATTATTTTAAGCAAAGATGTCAATGGGAATCCCGTGATGCATTTTTAGACAAACATAATGAGAGAATTAGCCGAACAGTCTACGTAACTGTCACTTGATTCCGATTTCTGAGTAACACCTATTAATTCAATAATTTCATCGTCAATATTTACTGAAAGTGTAAACACTTGTGGTTTTACAACAGATTTAAACCAAGTCAAGATTAAAGGTATTTTAGAAAAAGAAAATAAATATGTTTTACAACTTTGGTTGCTATAAAAATTAGTATTGATGAAAGAGTTTTATTTTCGCATGAGACCGTTTTGAATACTAATATTTAAGATGGATCTGAATCGTAAAACATCTTTTTATTTTGGTTTTTATTGTCACTATCTCGCCCAGTTTCATTAGTATGATTTTATGGAACTCCATTTCTATGGCAATTCCATTCGTTTTGTTTTACCATGATGAAACTAAACGTGGAATCAATCACCGGCTTATCTTCCCACATAAGTTGTAAAAGTCTTCTAAGAAGAGGGTTAAATGGTTTTCCACAGATAACGGCCCGACAACGCATTACTAGCCCTACTTACGAATTGTATACAACTACTAGAAGCATCTAGTTTTACCTGCCTGATTATGAATATTGCTCATTTGAAGAAGCAAATATCCGTATCTTGTCACATGAAACACACAATATCGAATAGAAAGAAATTACTCTCTCTTTCGCTCTTATAGTAGGAACAGATAGTACTCATGTCTCTTGAAATTTCCCTTTCAAAGCTGAGATCGTGACAATACATAAAGAAATTCAATGCGTTTGCCGGCGTTACACCAGCTATAAGTGCTATAAGTCGCAACGTAACATAAGCGACTTACTTAATTAAAGTAGTGTTTAAAGCGCCTATAAACAGACCGTTAATGGCGCTTCGTTTACAGCTCCGCGCCCTAGGTGGCGCGCCCGTCGCTGCTATTATTCTAGCTATCACAAATGTTTGATTTTTAATTAGATTGACTTCGTTTAAAGTTTCTGACTGAGTGGTATTGTTGGTTTTGCGACTTGGCAAGTAAGATTCAGGTTGAAAATTCTTATTTGATAGTACTCTTGTTTTAACACTGTTACAATTTGGGACAATTATTGATTTCCAATTAGAATTTCTAGTTCTCGATTCAGTTTCAAATAAGATGGCAAGTTTAGTATCTTGTAAGATACAGTTAAAGTTTACGAACTTTTTTGCAAGAAAATGCCACACTACACTTCAGTGCACGTTGTTTACACTAAAACCATAACTAACGTTCGGTACATTGCAAGCTCGTGAACAACTGCATCATTTACTTCATCACACACTACAAATATTTGACAAACCTCCTTGCACAACGGCGAACAGATTACAGCAACGAAACGTAATAAAAAGCCATCAGCAATCGTAACAGTTGCATGTTTACTTCTAAGAATATCAAGAATCACACGTTGTACCGACGTGGCGACGGACGCGTTCCGTTCTCGACACAAGTGATAAATTATTGAAATTGATAAAACAATGGATAACTATACAAAGTGTTCCACAGTTGGGGAGGTCGTAAAGAGGAAACGTTACAGGCTGATCGCCGGCGCTTTGTGATCGCCGCTGTCTAAACAAATCAAGCGCACTCCTCTAGCGAGGATGACGTGTACGCTACCGGCTAGCGCTTGAAGCGTGCTCAAGCGATTGATTGGTCTTTATTGTGCTTTTATTTTAATAGAGGTAAAGTTTCAGTGTGGTCTTAATATTCCGAGCGCACCCTTTTTTGCCTTATGGCATTGTGTCATGTAAAATTTGACACTTTTATCAACTTGGCAATTAGAAAAACTCGTTTTTGACAACATAATAATGGCAGTAGTAAACTGAAAAAAAAAATTATAAGCTAGAATTATTAGAACATCTAGCTAATACGCCTACTCAATTTTTCAAATCAGAATTTTCGACTGAAGAAAACAATAAGTTCTGTACCAAACGAAAGTTATCATTTGAAGATTCTCAATGTGACCAAGAACAATAAGTATCAACTATAATGTGGTCCACAAAGACCGAACCAAAGGACTAGTGACACCAAGCACCTGCTCTTCTACTTAGTCCCAAGACGTAAGTGCATCAACTCTAAGTGCTACAAGCTGCAGCTGTTTACATGCAACTCATTAAGTGATTTTCCTAGAAAACGTTTAATTGGACTCTGATCAAAGGACCAATGTTTTGACATGAGCATTGTTAGGTTTTCCTTTGGTAGATCATTCGCCTTGTTGGTGGTGATTCTTCTAATTGGGCTATTAAGATTTTTATTGGAATGGTACTATCTTTTCTTTAATTGTATTAGTATTGTCTTCAGTTGCAGTCAATTAGAGAGTGAGAACAATTTTACAACGTCTTTATCGATCTATCCATTGGTATATATCTTAACGCTATTGGACGCTAAGGCAATTTTGCCCATTCTCCTTTACTTAGCTAAATCAGATTACATTCTCCTTTACTTAGCTAAATCAGATTAAGATAACATTTTACATTTAATTGTTAACTGTGTAGTATACGTTTACTGGTTAATATGTGCAACTACAGTTTAAATCAAAAATTTGTGAAGGAAAATGTGAGTTTCAACAGACCAGATATTAAGCGCCTTCAAAAAAGGACAACGGTCGGCTCCGAATGTCAGTAGAAGACATAGATTTTAAGCTACTGAACAAAAACAATGAATAAAAACGTAAACTTACAACAGGTTAGGTCAAGCGTTGCATTCGAATCGCAAAATATAAAGGTGCTTACACATAGGTGCGGCCGCAGCGAATCGCATGTAATAAAATCATATTGACGTATCGACCGACAAAAGGCGCCGGCGACCGACTTGCGTCCGAGCTCGCCCTAATAAACAATTACGTGTATAAACAGTAAAATTATTGTTGTTTGCTGTTTTATCGACCGAATCGACTGTGCCGCCAATCCATGTAGCAAAGCTGAGAAATTGCGAGGATGCTGTGAATTTAAAAAATAATGGCAACAATCGATTCCTTTCTACAATTGCTTGGAACATGTTTTCATGTCGTTAAAAGAAATCAAGCGACAAGTCGTTCTTGAATTGTAACCATTCACAAAAGAAAAAAGACCTTCAATCAAGCAAAAGACATCTTAAAAATATATTTTCATATAAAAAGTTCTGATACCGACGCGACCAACTCTTCACAAAAGATTCAGCAGCTACAAAGTAATAAAAGCGCTTCAGCATCCCGCCGTAAGCAAAAAATATTATGTTGTAAAATTTAAAATAAGAACAGGAAATGATAACCCACGGGTCGTCTGCGCCCGCGCACCCCCGGCATCGCACTCCAACACATGCAAATAACACTGACATAAACAAAATAGGCACGCCTACATGAGGAAGATGGCAATTAAATTACGCACACTGATGAATTATTTTGGAGAAAAGAAGTCGGGGTATTTGAAAAATAAAAATATTTATTTCAGAGTGACCATATGGTAGAGGAAAATAATTAACAAAACAATAATATTTCAGAAACGGAAATCACAGTAGAGATGATCTTACTATGTAACAAAACTAACAAAGTAACAATGAAATGAAGAGAACTGATAATATATTCTATAATATCCATCCTACTTTACATAAAATGATTGCCACACCCTGAAAGAATTACGAAACAAATATTAAAAACACTCATAAAAATGACGGTAGATTACTTCTCAGGGTTCGTGACAGCGATAACTGTAAATCTGTATTTCAAGGGGATTGTAATCATCTACTCGAGGATTCGGGACATTTTTTGTCCATAAGCATGGATTTATTTATTTTTTGCTCGGGGTGGCAATCTGGAAATTTTAGAATAATCTTCAGTCAAGAGGGCTGCCGCCACATGTGTACGAGGCATCGGTGATAAACATTTTATAGGAATGTTTGGAGCAAAAACTGCTAACCAAATGTTCGTATCGATTTAGGGGTTTCACGTAAAGGAAGTTGTAATATAAATAATAAATCTGCGTCCGTGGGTTGGGAACAAAGAAACGGAGGCTTGCATCAACTTGTTAAAGGAAGTCCGTGTATTTTCCTAAATTACAGTACAATGTAATACAGGGCATGCAATTTTTCATATCGCAACGCAGGCTTCAGCGATTGAATTGGCAAATAAGCTCAAAGAATGAGACGAAAAAATAATTGACAAAACAACTTTTAACGCAAAGGGAAATTAAAAACCAAAGAGAATTAACAATATTGAAAGAATTGAGAGACACGTTTATATTCACATCATACCCAAAATGATTACCTAAATAGTCTCTTATCACATCCCTCTAATTTGATGATACAGCTTATGCTTCAGCTCATATTATTATTTCAAGGTTTTATAATTCTAGTAACAAATCACAGTATCACCATTCAATGGCTTTCGATGAACCCATGCCCTCGCCCAAACATCGCTCCGTCCAATCCTGCTCCATAGTAAGTAATCACGCGATATAAACGTCCGCGTCCTTGATACTACATTCTCTTTGGGGGGCTATTAATATCAGCAGATGCTGCGTGTGCGCTATTTACGGCGCCTCCACCCTAGCTACCCTCGGCGCGAGCCACTCCAGTAACACGAGAATAAGACGCGTGGCCAAGAGGGGTAGATCAGATCACTGATTTAATGTACGTATCGTAAGTGATTCAAGGTATATGGGGTGAGGTACGGAAGATATGATGGCAAAAAAGATGATATAAAATTAGACTAAATTCTTAGACGTAAGGAACGATGGCAAAGACAGGAACAAGCAGAAAAAGACAGTTGCCAAAACTACCAATTTCTAAGATAAGGATGACAAACATGAAGATTAAAATGTGAAAAATAACAATTCTACAAAATTTACCACCCTGGGTATATTATCTTCATATAGCTCCTTTAGTCTTGTCAATGAGGTAAAAAGCAGCCTTGTTAGTTAATAATCGTCTATGAGAAAAAAATCTATGCTAAGCAGAAACATTTGAGGAAGTTCTCAATCTACAACTACCGCAACATCTTCATCAAATCCATTTTCAATCTTCAATACTCCATCAATTTCATCATTTGATTCCTCAGACAATGATAACAGAATTCCGGTTGGGCTATTAATAACGTGTTGCACGGTTGCAGAGTGACGGTCACCCGACACGTTAATGCGCCATGACTCGATACATATGGCCCACGTGTCTACAACGATGGCCGATGGCGATGGCCATCCACACTATTTCGACATTGCAGATGGAAATTAGATTGCTGATTCAAATTTGGTTAATTTTAATAGAGAAGCTACATGAGCTTTGCTTCCGAAAGATACGGAAAAATACAGAATTATAAAGAATACGTCTGGGTTCAGACAACAACAATGTTGTTCAAGATTTACAAAGTCCGAGTGTTGGTTATGTGGGAAGAAAGTCTAGTGATCCAAACATCATAGATCAATAGTTCTAACAAACTAAGATCTAGGCCAACAAGATCAATATAGTAAAAGCACCTGTCTTCAGAAACACGAGGAAAAATCATTCACGCAACCATTCATTCTTAGAATACGAAAAAAATTTCATAGTGATCCGTTAAACAAAAAACTACAAATTCAAAAAATACTCTAAACGTACACAGTTCCAAAAATACGGAGAGCAAATAAACATTCTTAAATCACAAAGAATCGCTTACGGACGCACAGGTTACTAGAAACGTAGAATTAACACACAATAAAATCATATTTCTAACAAGTTTCTATTGCGAGTGTGAGCCGTCAGTCGACGCATCATATCAAATAATAAATCAGTTTATACTCTTAAACAATGTACTTATGGGAATGGCGAAAACAAAGCTGGCTCAATTACCATCCATTTGCCATCAATATTATTTCCGTCTATCAGCAAGTTAACGTAATCGTTGATACGATATTTCATCTATAAGTAAAGAGCCAATAATTTCACGATGTAGTAATCATTTGATACCAAAATATCTTGTAGTACGGTAGATTCTACTATCGAAAGTGTTATAGTAGAGATTTGTGTCTGTTTGCATTTCAACAAGTGGGCCGATTCTAGTTGCGAATGATATCTTCCATTCTGTAGTGACAAGGTTATTGCGAATTAACTAAAGTATTTATTTTGATGACTCGATAATAAAGATCCAAATTATGCTATCTTACTTAAAACGGACTTTATTTATAGATGAAAGATACAAAAATAACGCATTAGACAAACTTAAAAAGCAATGTAGTGAAAATCAAGTCATTTATTCAAATTAGGCTAATAACCAGCACTTTTTAAACGTCAAAATTTACAAGACACAGTCCCCCAAAACGCTCGCCCTTCGCCACATTCTAGTGTTGTAGCTGGGAAGAAGACGTGGTAGTAAAACACCATAAAATATTAACACAATCAAAACTATTTTGATCAACGACCATATTTATTGGTCGGTGCATATGCGAATAAAAGGATATCGAATTAATACACCACATGCGGCATGTTGCACGCATTGATAGCACTCCCACTGTTACACGATGCAATCAGCTCCAAGATATAAGAGATAGCGATTACTGAGCAAATGTACGATGAAGTAGGAAAAGAAAATATTTAAAAAAAAAAATGTAATCGTTACATCAATCAGAAAAATAGTAGAAGCACCACCTATAATGAGAATCCTAAGAAATCAAGAAACTTAGCACAACCAAAAAATACAAAAAAGAATAGTGAAGAATTCCGAAGAAAAAATGGCGGAAAATAGATATTTACTGAAACGCTGGATATGTGCAAGAATTACTATAATGTGTGTCTAGCGAGACTGAATTGGAAGGAGTGCATTGAATTGAACAGCGTGTGTTGTGGACTCGGTCACTTTGTATGTTTCAAGATGACGTGATGTAACAAGTAAAAAAAAACCTAATCGTAAGCTTTAAAAGTTAGCTGTAGCTTCACTATTTACTTTAGCATTTTTATTTTGACGGACCTAGTCTTTAGTAATTTATAAATGTCTTTAATATGTTTGATTTAGCCTCATCCCAATACCAGTCCCATAGCTCCACATCTCCCGACTCCGAAGGCGTGTGACTTGCACCACCGTAGGGGCCCCATGCAAGCCCCCAGAAATAGCGATCAGCTGGGGTGCGTCAGCGCCGGTATCACGCCGAGAACCACGCATGCGCGTGATATGTCGTCCAAATAGAAGGTAACTCTAGACTGATCAAGTCATCATGATAAAATTGGTGGTTTTTTGGAAGCAGGTGAAGAAATTGGGAAGTTTGCGTGAAAATGGAAAACTATCTCAATAAGTTATAATAAAATTATAGTTTTAAGGCCCACCATAATTGCGTAGCACACATTCCATCGCAATCCGAAGGATTTTGATAGCAATTGTTAATTCATTGCTATCTTTTCAAAATTCGTCTAATCAACAACGTGAATAACGCAATCGATATTGTTGAATTGTCAAAAAATGTAAGTTTTTTTTTTATTACAACTTAAAACTAAATAAGAAATGAAGCTTAACATGAGGAAAAATCTGTTACAAAACTAAACTAATCTAAGCTTAAAAATATAAACCAAACAGTACGTACAATTGTCAGCAATTAGTTACAACGTCTCGTCAAAATGTCATTATAGTAAGAATGACATTCAACATCGACCAATCAGAGCGCGTCACTAGATAATGTCCTCGTAATTATTGCTTCGCTAGTTAAATGTATCGATATTTTGTATTTAGTCCGTTGAATACATTAAAATATGTTCAGACAAAGTTAATATTAATGATACTCGTAATTACCACATTAAAATAACAATTGATAACTGCGGTGAAGTCATTGCTGAAGGTAACTTTGTAGCTTGATACTAAAGTTGGATCTGGTTGTGTATTATATCCAGTATCAGTTTTTAAACGGACATGGTCACTAACATTATCATTAATACTCATATCGGGAACTCAAAATAAATAGAAAACATGGTAAATGTCTCGATTTCAGTGTTAATGATACTATCCAGTATCCTCGATATTACAGCCGGTCCTTAGAGTCATAGACTGAGCCTACAATATGAGCATAATAGATTTGAATTTAATCCAAATTATCATAGATTGTTATGCATATGCCACAAAACAAATAGTTTCCATATTTAAATTGACAACGAATCTTTTCTTTTGCTGTTGCAGAAGTTTTGCTTCAATTCTTGCTTTCTTAAGTTTTATGAAAATTTTACATCAAATCTGAAAATTCCTACAAGAGGGCAAAGTGCGTCAAAATGAATGGAACAGCAGATTTTTTTACTTTATCGGTGAAAAATCACCCTAAAGTAGAAAATGCCTAAGGCACTAACTCCGCATTTGTACGGTTTTTACTTCTGCTTATCGATTTAATAAACAAATAACTTAAAATATCTATGTAATGATGTACTGAATACTGTGGTAAATGTTTGTGTGGCGGTGTCCCGTCCACCCGGTATAGGCAGAAAAGGTAGAATGATACTCCTAGACGTCACAACAATAAAAACTTCAATGTTAACTGTCCGTGTAACACATAGTTACAAGATAAACGGCTGCCTGCTCGATAATGAGGCCGATATACGTAATCGTACCGATTTATGTACAACTCTAACATTTTAAGGCTAATTGCGACGACAAATCGGCTATTTAACGATAATAGCCGCATCTAAATCTGAAGAAAAAACAACAATAACGAGCTTGAACACACCTTAATTAGGATCGGAAGTCTCCAATGCTTTTTAATGTTTGACTAATTTGTTTGTTATGTAGCTGTAAGTGTGACGTCACGAGAAAGTACCTCGATAACGCCGAAAGTACTGTTCGAAACGAGAGCTTATTATAATTCGAGACGCCATTAAAATTAAAACTAATTGGCAGAAAAATATGTGTAGCCAAATAATTATTTAGGGGAAGTAAAAACTTCCGCGGCACACAACTTAAATATTTACCATATTTAAATACAAAACAATAAACAAAAGTATCTGTTAAAATGATAACAGCAATCCATAGACAATTTGGTCTTTTAAAAACGTTTACACTCTGCAGAAAAAAAAACTTAAAAGCTCATTCGTCGTTAACTTTCCAATTTCAAGTGTATAAAACATTCCACCCTGATAAAAGTATCCACTAGATAAACCGTCTAGACGGAATAAATATCCAAAACACTCGAATACCAGCACGATGGCTCACTTGGCTAATCGTTTGGGTTGCCAGTTAAAAAATAAGTTAACTTTTTTTTGGACGAACGCACCCATAACCTTACTGCCACTTTAAAAGGTTTACGGCGAATCTAATAGTTCACGTGCATTTAAAACAACCACGTTTTGAGATTACAGAAACTTTGGGTGTGGTGATGTTGTTTACTTTTTAACTACCTAGCTACACGCTTTCGGGAAAAAATAAGCGATTTGCAATCTTATGGCCTTACTAACCATAGGGAGCAAAACAGTGAAACATCAACTGATAACAAATGAATCAGTTAAGGGTTAAGAAAAAATAAGGCAACGAAAAAGAGCTGTTTGGTGGCGAAACATTTATGGTGACAAATGGAGCTTGTTTGACGAACACCAAAAAATGAAACAAGAATTATATTTAAGTCAGCTACACCATAAATAGATAAACAAATCGAAAACCATCTCATGATTAAGTTATAAAATAATGCAAGAAATCTATGACTGTAAAATGTCATGCAAAATTGTTTTTTGCTAGTTTCTGCTTCGAAGCTTAATCTAGCACCTATAGTACAGACGCTAGCACATCGAGCTACTACAATCTGTCTAATTTCTTTAATAGATTTTCAAATTTATCGCTAAAGCATTAAGTTCAAGGTTGATTAGGAAAATTTTAGAGTTTCGGGTAGCTTGATGTGCTAGTCTGTGCCTATTTCATCATCATCTGTATAGCCTTTTCCCAACCATGTTGGGTCGGCTTCGGAGCGACTGCCTATCTGACCTCCACAACCCAGTTAGTACTGGGTAATACGATACCCCTTGGTAAGACTGGTTGTCAGACTTTTGGGCCACTGACCACCTAACGACTGTCAAAGATCTACAAATGGCAACGGCTTAACGTGCTTTCCGAGGTACGGAGGAAACTCGGTATGTAATGGGCGGTCACCCATCCACAGACCAACCTAGGCAAGCACGGCTTAACCTAAAGACCGGCCGAGCGGCTGTTATTATATAGCCACGAGCTCCTCTCGTCGGCGTCTGTACCTATTTGCGGAATAAAAATAATATCGTGTATAACTTTTTATCCTCATGGTTAATTTCACAATGAATTTCAACCTCACAATCGGCCTATAACCCCATCAATTTGTAGCAAGCAACGTGTTTCGCAATGTAGGCAATTTATAGCAATGATAAATAGTATAAAATCAAACGTGTCGCATTCACTGCGCCTGCGCGGGGTGCCTGAGTAATGGACGAGCAGCGTGCGCGCAGAGACGTGACAATACTGAATCTTGGACAGAGGGACTTTATAGGAGCTCGTAATAATACGGTTAAACAAGTGAAGGAAGTCTGAATGTATTTGAAACAAGTGCAGCTACCTCAAAATCTGTACTTGAATTGAAAAAGGGATGGTTTTATTTTCACACGAAACTGTTTAAAATCTGTATGTGATCCCTTGAAAGGATATATTATAGGAGGACATTTTACTTATAAACAACAGACATGGACACGAAATGCTTCTACATTCGGGAACGAAGAATCGAAGATATTCGGAATCGGATAAGTACCAACATCACGGGACCCAAGATTACAAAGCTCGTCCTATTTACATTGTGTACTTATAAGTTGGAAAGTTTCCTAAACACAGGTGTGACGTAGCGGAAACGACACACCTCAAACGCTCAACATTTTAGGTTGTTGTGACACAAAATAGGTAGATCTAAAAAGCATTGCCCATACACGTAAACACATTGTTAAAGGCTTTAAAATTACTCTGTGAATACGCTATCAGACAAGTAGCAACAGAGTAGTCGATAATAAAAGAAACAACAATAATCCACGCCGATGATTTAGGGTCGGAAAACAGCGGACTTTCCAACATGGCCGCCGTTTATGGACTTCAAGTCTCATGTTAGTTCCACACTCTTTAATTTATAACCCTACCACCTCGCCACAAGGTGGAAAATCGAAGTTTCCGGTTTTTGCACAAATAACTGTTAATTCAACGACAACGCCCTAAAGAGGGCGCGATAATCATACTATTAGCAGAAATATAAATGTTTATACACACGGAACCTCGCAGGAGTATCAAGCTTGTCATTTTCGTCATGGGGAAGAAATTATGTAGGAGGAGCGAGGGGGAAAACGACGTATTTTTTTTACTCTATTATGCTACCGTTTATCTACGACTTCATATTTACGATTAAGCAACTGTATAACGGTTAATAGCGGGTCATTATTTATAAAGGTAATACATAAATGTATCATTTTCTAAATACGCACGCAAACAACGTCCACTATGTAATTAAAGTTGCGAGAGATTGAAACTTGTCATTAAACTCACGTAGAGGTGCGATCCGCTCATAATCACGACACAGTTTATCTTTAATTGAAGAATGAAGAACGAATGAATGGGACGTATTTACCGAGTCCCTTGAGTAAACGTTGGCAGACAGAGATTTCATTCAATCGTCAAATTCATCACTCTCTGTGTCAATAGGGGAGGAGTTACAAAGTGGATTGATCAAATATAGGAAAGTGATAGAATTATAACAGCAAAGTGTGATACAACTCGTCTTATACATGTCTTGTACAGTAAACAGTCTGACTACAATCAAGTATGCATGATAGAACTTTAGAATTTTTACAGTACGCCCACAGTGGAGTAACAGTCAGTGAAAAATTTCACTGTGTCCTCGTGTTTCATACTCATCAGCATTATTCTCCAGACCTTATTTCAATTTATTTGGGATCGGCGCAGCATGTATTGCCGTGTTTCGCGTAAGCGTTTTTCTGTTCCTATTCCAGTTGTAGTGCAAGGATAAACCATTAAGAATTTCAAGTATGCCAAAGACTTACTACTTAAGTACAGCTCAGATTCAGGAAAAGTAGTTGCACAACTTTAAATTTAACACTTAATCCGCGATTTCAAACATAATAAAGCGTTTAATATAAATCTGAACCCGTATTAACTAGAGCATTAAAAGTATAAGAACAATATCTAAACAGCGGCATTTGCACAAAGGCACCGTGACACGTCGCAAGTGGACCGGTGTGTGCGCAAACGCACCGCAGTCGCGCGTCAAATGCGCGATTATCGCCCGCGTGTAGCCGTGCGATTATCGTGACGCGCGTTTGTTACGGTCGGCGCGATTGGTGACGACTATCGAATCTATTCTGAGATTTCTTGTATTGCAATTAATTTGTTGCTAGCGTAATACGGTTGGTGTGTGGTCTAGGTAATAATGGGAGAGCTTTGTTGAATAGCTATCGAAAATTACTTAACAAATTACGCACCGGTCGATCAGACGTTAAGCTGCGCTTGCCGATCGATTCGTGCATGAGTATCGAGACCCCTTCATACCTCGGAAAGCACGGTACGCCATTAATACTGGCTGTCATTAATAGATCTTTAGTCGTTACGGGTAGTCAAAGCTCCGAAAGTCTAACGACCAGTTATACTGTGAAGTATCGACAGCTACCCAGTAACTGGGTTGTGGAGGTCAGGAAGGTACTCCATATAAATCAATGGTATTCAACTGCATTCAGTCAGACTGGAAGCAGTTCCCAATGTATTTAGAAAAAAAAACAAAGATGAGCTTCACAAAACAACAATGGCATATTTGCATCAAAAGCTCTGCAAAACTGGGGTACCATTAAACTAAACCATTATTTCTGTTGCAAAGAGTTAACACTTATTCATCCAGTAAGACTTTATAAATAGTCGTCATTTCATATCAAAATTAATAGCAGCGCCAGATTCGCTCCGCAACATTGTCCAAAGCACCAAACTACATAAAACCTCACACTTTTATTAATCAAGATAATCAATCAACAATGTAGTTTCTTTCTTATACAAGCTACCATCACAAAGGAAGGATGCATTAAACCGAATAAATACCAATAACAGGCCATAAACTGAGTTCCTGAGAGCACCAGTCAACATCCAATTGCAATACATTAACACGATGCCTATGTGGCTTTGTGAAAGCTCATGGGCCTTTGTCCTCATTGTTAGCTCACACATTGTGTCGCAAATTACGATATGTAGAACGAATTAACGTGCTAAACTTTAGCCTAGACACAAAGGACCAGTCTACACCTTATGGTCAATAAGAGCAAAAAGGCTAAAAGCCAAAATTAAACAACAAATAACAATATTTGGGCTATTGTCTGTAACTGGCTCGTTCCTGAAATTACTTTCGCCTTGAAAAATGGAAAACATGGTGTTTAAGCTTCTGGTAGAATTGTAAGACTAGGAAAACACAGTGGACGATTCTTCACGTGACTAAAGGGCTGGCCTATTTTTTGGCCAAAGAATCAACATTGCCATCCAACGTGGCGACGCTGCCAGACTTTTGGGCACTTTTCCTGTTAGCAGCGAGCAGCGGTGGCCCAGTGGTGGAGACCCCGACTTATGAGCAGTAAGTCGTGGGTTCGAACCCAGCCAGGCGCATTACTTTGTGTACAATAATTTCATCACCACTGCTCTCAAAACGGTGAAGGAAAACATCGTGATGAAACCGGCATGTCCTAGAACCAAAAATTCGAAGACATGTGACATCTACCAACCCGCACTGGGCCCGCGTGGTGGGCTCTCATGGAGAGGAGGCCTGTGTCCCAGCAGTGGGAACATTAACAGGCTGATTATGCTTATGCAGCGACGTGGACGAATTTTTTGACGCCCTGTAATACTTTTCCCCTTTTGATACTTGTACATATTTTATTATTATTATAGATCTGTAAACTGTAGTTTGTAAATAAAAAATCTAAGTCATATTTATAATGAAGCGTTTTGGTATAATTCCAGTCATGGTCAGGTTACATTTATATGAAACATTGTAAGGCAAAAGTTTACAAAAGAGTGCGTGCAAGTATTACCTAACCGACCTTATAAAAGGAACTATAATGTATGAAAGAGCACCAATTGAGTTAATTTAATAATTGGGGTTTTAATTCATTCAGAATTAAATGTAGTCTACTTATAAACCTGCAAAAAATATGGTGTACATTATACAACCTGAACCTATTGATGCCGATCACACCCAAAAGCCTGTGCATATTAAATTCAAAAGTAAATTTCAACAATATCTCGCCGCCACAATTTCCTTTGAACCGAGTACATTCAGTTTATAATTGATCCTTTGGGTAGGTATCAATTGGAGTCATTATGAACCTCGTTAACGCGCGGGGCACGCGAGCATGCTGAGATAAAAGAGACTATACCACTCGATAATTTGACTTCAATAAGACGCCATATGTATGCTTGTAAGGCGGCCATGGATACCACGATATAAAACTATGGCATTTGCTACTTATATATTTTCTTGAAATATATTAATTAGCTTCTAGAGAAGAAGCTTTGAAAGCCATTAAAAAATAAATATGACTTTCAAGCTTCTTCAACTAAGATATTGTATCAAAGTCAAAAGTCATTTATTCAAATTAGGCTGATATAATCAGCACTTGAACGTCAATGTTTACAAGAGACAGTCGCCCAAAACGCCTGCTCTTGACGACTTCCTAGTGTTTTAGCTGGGACGAAGAAGTAGCGGAACAAATTCCCCAGCAAATGATAAACGATTGATACATTTTTCATCAATCTTATTTTCATTTTAGCAATATTTTGCTTTATTAACATCACTTCAGAGATCATAATAAAGCTTAATGTTGTAATAGTTTGCAACACCTACACCTAAGCTTGTCAAAGGAGGACAAGCTTAGATCTAGAAATGGTTATCACGGATTAGGTGCACTACCATCACGAGTATCACGATATCAGAATTGTAACTTGCTAAAAAAAGTGTAAGAATTAACTTAAAATGATCTTCCGCCTGGCAATGCTAGGACTAAAATACGATCATTATCCCTCTAGTAATGGCTAGATCTCAGTTTCCATTCTAACCAGAATCACATTTTCAATGTGTTGAAAACTCTTCAAAACAGTTGGAACGTAAAGAAAAAAGTCTTACCGTAAATGGCCGACCTTATTCGGTATTACGTGAAGGCACACAAGCCTGCCCCCAGTTAATTAGGGAACAATAGAAGCGAGGCGTGATCAGCCACAACAATTTTATACCTTGTTCCCTTTGATAAAATACTTAACAGCTTGTTCAGTAAGGTCGTGAGGTGAAAATAAAATACTTATTAATGCTTTTGTATCAGAAAATTACGGAACTCGTTAACTTTTTGCTAAATGGAGTTAATGGTGCCGAAAAACTGAAAAACGAGAATGAAAAAGAAAGATTACAACCTTTTTTTGTTGCTGCGAAACATGTATTTTGTGAAAAAAAACGTTTAAATTCAACTGACACATCCCATTTCAAACGTCAAAATAACCAAACCCACCTCATAACAGTTTATAAGTTGATAATAATAAAAAAATCACCACGGTACCCTTGTACGACCGCAATAAAGTCATAAAGAACTTTGTCAATCTGCCGTCAACCCTCCAAACGCTACAGCGGATTATTATTCATCCGGGGGCCCGAATGACCCCTCACATGTTTTGACAACCCTTCGCAAAACCAATGAAATATGTAACAAAGGAACGGGTTGAACCGACCATTATGTAGCGATTTAGGAATCCATTTTATTGGACACATAGACACGTAATGTGTGGTTGTGAATAATTCAGCAGGGTTGTGTGAGGGTTGGCGCGATTTTATTTGATTGCTCTAGGTAGGCAAATCGTTTATGATATATTATGCAACGCTTGAGCTATTACGTTGTTACTTTGCTTTGACTATTGGAATGGTTATTGTCTTATTGATTTTATAATGTAGCAAAGACTTGTAGAGCGGCCATTGGGAATATTTTCATACAAAATTTTGATCCCGTACATTTTCGATTTTGACACAAGAATGCTCCCTGACAAACGGGCGTATGACTTACTAAATAGTAACAACTATTGAATAAGGATTTTCTTCGTCTTGTCCCGTCTACCGCTTGTAAATATTTGAATATCTTTGTAATGTAGATAGTCAAATATTTTGAACATGTTTGGGTTTCTGTTTGTTTCTGTTACTTCGGAGGCGTACAGTCATCCTCCTCCTAGTCATTAACTTTTTTAGGTGGTTACGTCCCTAACGGCGGAATAATCTCTGACAATAAAGTACAAATCAATGAAAGCCGAACTTACCTGACGGACCTGCTTATACTGTTCTTCAAAGCTCCATCCAGCAGCACTGCCCTCTGACGAGGACGATGACGCAGAGCCAGCAGGCTGCGCCGGCGGCGGTGGAGCTGGGGCCAAGAAAGCGGGGGGCGCATATGGGAAGCCCCCAGTTGCCCCCGCGCCGGCCAGAGCGAACACACTGCTGGGGGTCGACAGCGGTGCCCCTTGGGCTAGGGAGGCCAGTGACGATAAGTGTGGGTGGAGTGAAGACTTGAGGGACTCGAAGTCGTCACGTACCTGATGGAAGAAAGGTTGGGTTAAGAAATAATGTGGTGAGAGGAATCAAATCATTGTAACTTGATATCGGTAAAAATCTAGATCGAATATGGAGTGTTTTTCAACCTTAGGACGCCCAAAATCATTCATCCTATTAAATAAATCTATCTAATCTACTAATACTACTAATATTATTTGTGCCAATACCTAACATAACTTTGTCACAATAATTAATACGAAGATGCAAATTGTATAAATACATCGTTCGAGATGAGCACGTCAAAATTAGCATGTTCCCTGTGTTTCGAAAACATCATCAGACTGATATGTCTAGAGGCCTTTGGGCTATGAGAACATTAAATCCTTCCATCCATTTCAATCTAACCAAACAAACCCTCATTTCACAATTGTTGTTACCATACCTTAAGCTATGTCCAAATTCCGACATTTGGCTGCCAAACTGGAACGGACCGGGGCTGCCTTCCTGAAGGGTGAACCTGAGGGGTCCAAACGCCTCCTGCCGGAGGCTCTACGCGGGGGTCGTGCGGTCCATGGCCCTTTATGTGACCCCGGTGTGGGCGCGTTATGTGAGGCGGCAAGCCGTCCACTACCCGAACGCGCCCCTAAAGGTGATAGCCGAAAGGCTAGTCCGGGGGTACCGCGAGGCGGCTAGCCTCCTTGCCGAATTGCCGACATGGGATCTGGAGGCGATAGTCCTCGCGCTCCTGCACGAATGGCGCGGGGAGGCACTACGTCGGGGGGAAACTCCGCTGCCGCGGCAAATCGCCGCTCAGCGGACAGACCTCCGGCGTGATCTCATGGCGACATGGAGAGAGCGACTGTTGCAACCCCGTGCAGGGCACGCCACCATAGTGGCGATAAGTCCCCTCTTTGAGGAGTGGCTAGAGAGGCGCCACGGCTCCCTCACCTTCCGCCTGACGCAAGTTCTCACCGGACACGGTTGTTTCGGGAGGTTCCTGCACCGAATCGAGCGGGAGGAAACGTTGTCCGGACGATCCTCACAATGTTTCCATTGTGAGGATCGTCCGGAGGACACGGTGGAGCACACCGTGGATGTCTGCTCCACTTGGGTGGAGCACCACCGTGTCCTCGTAGCGGCGATTGGCGGCGGCGATCTCTCGCGTCTGGCACTGGTTCCAGCCATGGTCCGGAGCGAGAGGGAATGGAAAGCCGTCACCTCCTTCTGCGAAGCAGTCATGCTAGTGAAGGAGGTGGCGGGACGTGAGAGGGAAAGAACCTCACGTCCCAGGCGCCGCGGGAGACGCCCTGGACGTCGGGGGTCATGTGGTGGCTCCCAGCCACCGTAGGCGCGGGCCTGTGGACGGCGAGTTATTGGCTAGCTCACCGTCCGGCCGTCTTATGACGACAGGCCGTGTCGACTTTTGAAGCGCGTTCGTGTTCCACGCGCGCCTCAAAGAGATGTCAGCAACCACGTAGGGGTCCGCATGGGCCGATGCCTGCCAGGGTTGCGGGACTGTTCGAAAGAGATACCGTGACCCTGGAACACAAAGGGCAAAGAAGGAACAGGAAAAAGAACAGGAGGGAAAAAGAAGGGTTTTAGTCAGTAGAAATCTGACACTCCCTTCCGCTCCACCCAGAGTGGGGCATTTGATGATTTACCACCCGCAAAAAAAAAAAAAAAAAAAACTATGTCTAAATTAACCTTTCTAAAGTAACTTAGCCCTGGATCATGAATCACTTAGCGTTGGAGAACCGGATTTCATAAGGATGCAGGCTGACAGAAACAGTAAAGTGACTAACTTTAAGTTCCCTCTCAAGAGGTCTTGGCGAGTTCCTCTGATGCGGATGCGTCATCTGATGGTTCAACGGCTGGTGCTGCACGGAAGCGTGGTGGCCCAGGTTGTGCGAGGGCTGGTGCTGCAGGGGCTGGTGCTGCAGCGCCTGGTGCGTCTGCAGCGGCAGCGGTTGATGCGGCTGGTGAGGGTGGGGAGCAGGAGCGTCCCGCCCCACACCCTCGTCGGAACTTTCGCAGGATTGCTCCCCGGAAGACTCGCCTTCAGATCGAGCGGACTGGAACAAAGGAAATATTGGTTAAGAAGTCTGCTGTTATTTCCGTAAAGATGGTAGGAAAATCAATAGTAAAGACCATTTAGGGACAAACGGTGAAATTATGCTATTTAGGGCGAATTTTAATAACTAAACCTCGTGCAGGAGCGTTCTATATCAATATCCCATAATAATGATGAAAATGATAGCTGCTATGAGAGAAGCACGGATTTAGATTTTTCGGATTCAATGAAAGAAAGAAAAATTATAATTCTTCTTCAGTGAATGAAAACATCGTGAGGAAACCTGCATGCCTGAGAGATATTTCTCGACGGCATGTAATGTAAAGCCAAATTAGAGGCATGAGGCCATTGGCGGCATAAAAACTCTGACACCAGGAGAGGCCCTAACCACACGATAATGAAGAAAGTTCGGGGGCTACCCTGGTGCTTCCAAAATTCAAAATTTACTTATTTTTTTATTAATATTTTTATACGCAAACCCTGCGTAGGGAACTACAGCTGTTTTGACATGAAAAGAAAAAATTCTAGTGCGAGCAGGGTTTGAACCTGCGACCTTCCGATTCAGTACACCAGACGTCTTAACCACCGTAAGACGTTATTAATAGAACGAAAATTTCGAGGAGCTGTGAGCAGGGTGCGATGGCCTAATTGGTTAAGACGTCCGGTGTACTGAATCGGAAGGTCGCAGGTTCAAACCCTGCTCGCACTAGGAATTTTTCTTTCCATGTCAAAACAGCTTTACTAATATTTTTTGCAATTTACAGGTCAGTGTCAGCCTACGAGACGTAGGAAAATTTCAATTTCGCGGGATACCCTAGTGCTTCCCCCTTAAACGCAGTTTAGATGTGCTAATCGCGTTCAGCTTCATTGGTGATACACACCAATCTCTGTCTTTATTTCAGCAACATATAACAGTAGCTTAACCAAACATAACTTAAACACTAGCTGTCTACTACTAATAGAACCAGGTCGTTATTATAAATTATTAGCGGAAGTAATAAACTATAACAGAGCTTAATCTAACAATTACAATAAAACAGACGAATCTAATTCAATAATGTAAACAAATCTAACATTGAAACATTATTTAACTATAACCCTTAACCCAAAACTGCAACAGAGATCTAAATTACACCAGTTTATCCGGAAATACGGTTTCTTGATAAATCATAGACTTTTCCAGTATAACGTTAAGATAATTACAGATACAGCTAGGTTTCATATATGTGACTTATTTTTAAATTATAAGCAAGTGGCAGCTGCGGCCACCAAGACTGACCAGTTTAACTGCAATTACCTATAAATGTCGCAAGGCGTCAAACTTACACGTAAATGTAGAAAAATACGAAGATGACACGTTAACAATACTCTTTACATGTCCAAGTTATTGTTAAAATAAGGTTCTATAAATAAAAATGTCTATATTTGACGTAAACTGCTCATGAATGCGTATTATTAAGATTGTTTCCAAGAGCGTCGTTCAGGGACGATCGTCGGCATACAGAGGGTTAACAACTAATAAAGTAATAACAATGTATCAAGTATAATTAGTATAAACTATTATTCACCTTCAATTCGCATTTAATCTACAATTGTTTACTTTCCGATGCTTACATTTAATAAACACAATTTGCCGTGAGCTTCCGTTCCTGGATCGCCGGAGGAGTTAAATTTGTTCAATTATTTATACTTATTCTTTGTTTATAACGATATCGGCAGAGTAACATGTGGCGGCCGCAATAAGTCGCCTAGGGCCAACAACATTTGCTGAAACCAGCCGTATTAGTCAAGAATTGTAATTGTAACAACTAGTTGAATTGCTCCACATCAACATTGTAGATCGATGACGGACAATAACGTTATAAAGTTTGTAAAATCTAAAGGAAGAAAGGTGTTCCTATTTGTCTTCCTAGAAAGCAGCTAGGCATGTTCTAATACTAATACAATCATCTACCGTTCTATCATTACAACTATTACAGCAATTGAGTGAATTTAATCGGATTCACGGAAATCCACGATCGCTGGCTCGGCAGTACTCGGCACATGGGAATTAATGGCAGGTCTCCGTGCGTAATGCATCATTCCACTGCGGGAACACAAGTACCGACTATGCGAAACCAGTCCCAGTATTAATGCACTTAAAGTTCCATCGGAATCAATATCAGGCAAGTGTTGCGAGCCGCAATCAAATCGTTGTTCGAAATGAGCGCGTTTTGCGCCGACACAGCCCCCGGCCCACAATTACGACATTAAAATTATTATTTTATTTCCATTTTTATTTATTATTCGCATTATTATATTGTGTGGAGTTATTATCGGTGAAATGTTTCGTTCGGATAAACGCTCGCCTCCGAACGACACGCAAGCTTCCTTCACCGGCCCACTTTAGGGTTCCGCGTGTTATATCAATTAATATGAAACAATTTATCGTGCTTCGGAATACTTAAAATTGGGTAAATGCTGTGCGGCAAAAAAAGTATCCTGACGGCTACACGTGATTCATGGCGTACACACCTTTTGTACTTTAATAACAACAAAACTTAGTAGTAGGTATAAAAATACCACGCTTGATCACCGATTTTTTTTACAAACATTTTTGTAAGTGAGTGTCATCGACCCACCAGAAAGTATTTGCAGTCAAAATGCCTCTCATTTAGAAGTCACTTTATCACCATTCAAGAGAGTATAATCTCATATGAAAGGCTCTACTCCGGCTACGGAACCCTATAATCACATCAATCGCGCTCCCGTATCCACACCCTGTCATTTCATTCGACTTTTCTTTCTCATGGGTGCAGACTGCTACTGGATTCCTTCCACCTTTTATTACTTTTTAAGGTGACCGCAATTTTATTTAAACGTTATATCAATAAAATGAGCCACTTAAGGCGTTTATTTTAAGTTCGTCTACCTTATAAGCTGCGGATTTACCAAATTCAGTGAACAAAACAAACACGGCACACTAAATGTTGATGTTATTATCATGTGACGAACTGTAAAAATCAACAGTTGCACGCTCCGATAAGTAGGATAACGTTAGCACAACCCGCGCTAACGCCTCGACAAACAGAATCGGAGCAACTTAGCAGCTTTGTGGAATCCCTCGCGTGATTTTATAATATAATATTAACTGTAAGTTGTTTAGTGGGCCGATGAAAAGGTACGTTGTAATGGACGAGTCAATAAAAGCGACCGGAATTTCACTACACGTTAACACGGTGCCAAAGGAAATGAAGAATTAAACGTCGCCGGCGTGTTCAAGCGAAGCGAACACTTGACACAATACTGCACCGAATTTGTAACATGTAAACAAAACACACTGATACGTTTTAAATCGTGATCGTGACACAAAGAAACGGAAAGTGAAAGAATTCATCCATTGGAACCATTAAACAACCCACTTGCTTATTATTTGAATAAACAGGGAATGGAGTCGATGCCGTTCTCAGAAGAATCCCGAAGTAATACCCAGATATAAGCAGGAGGACACACCGTTGATTAGCGCCTTTTACTGCCAACACTACGCTACCAAAAGTGGTTTTAAACCATTCAGAATTAAGCTCAATTCTAAATAGAGCATGATTTACAGCTACCGATATCAATGAAGATAACAACAGAAAATTAGCTTTAGTGGAAAATATACTCTATGTCGATACACAGGTGCTGCGGCCTTAGCCATCAATCATTCTGAAGTCAAAACACCTAATATTGAACTCTATGTCGTCGAAACACCGTTGAATATTATAAAAAGCAAACTTTCAGATACTTTATTTATACAATGTAATATTTGTGATAGAAATCATAATCGCGTCTATGCGAGTAGATTTTATGAGGCGAAATCAAATAGAAACTTGTAATGAAAGATGTCGTGTGCGCTTAACATGTTTAGTCGGTATGCAAGACAAATACGTGTGGTAATAAAATATTGAACATTTAGTTGTTAATGTCGGCGGAGATATCGTCGCTGTGCGAGGTGAAAACATTGATGACTGTGTGAATTGATCGAACACACGACAATTAACAAATCCGGCACGAAGACTTAGAAATACTCATTAACAAGCGGTATAAGAACTTGAAAATGCAAAATCGTCGATAGATCGAGATGTAATTCTGATTTCTATGATATTGTATGAAAACTTTGCTAAACGTACTGGAGTTGATTCAATACAAGCAACTTCAGAGTTTTCATTGAAGCAAGCAGAAACTTGAAGAACACATTCATTTGTTTCAGCAGAGTCGCAGCATCGCGTAAAGGACAAAGAAGTTCATTAGGTTCCCGTCGGACGGCGACGCGGCGGCGCGGCGTGATGGTAATGTTCGCGCATCCACACTCCCTGGAATATTTATTAGCGGGATCCGTCACGACGAGCTTTGTCCACACGCATTAGCAGTGTTAGCGCCCAGGATGGCTACCTGCATGTTTACCTAGACATAACCCCTTAGTATTTGCCTAGATATCCACACATATCTGGTGTTTCGCAGAGGTCGTTGCAACACTCATTTGAGCAATGTATTGTTGACGTCGAAGGGAAATCTGCCTTCGTGTTTGCGTAATATACGAGGGAATGCTGATTGTACAAGATGCTTCACACAAATAACTTGTAAATGCAGCCATTCTGTGCAAACTGAAAACGTTCCGCGTTGTTGTTGTTATGGTGGACGATGGTTTCCATTATTTCGTAGATATGAAAACGAAATATGATTTGAATCATGCTAGAACGTACGAACTACGAAGTAATAAGCTGAAATCCAACAAAGAAGGCGAGAATACCGCGTCTAGGGAAATGTGTTTGGTGTCACAATGTTGCCACATTAACAGCCGCACTCGCATTAACATTAGCAGACATAAAATAACCGCCAATAAGCCAAAGCACGCATCAAAACGTCGACAAAGCAACAGGTTCTTGGCTCGACAAACACACAGTGTTTACATTACGATCCTGGGGCTTCATTTAATAATTCTCGGGAACTAAAAGCCTTTGAACATTTCATCAGATGACCCTCGGTGTTTGCACACACTCCTGGCTCGAGATGCTAATGTGGACACAAGGACCTGTATCGCCGATCGGCCTCCGATGCGTTTATTGTTAGCCCTTCCAATAGCTGTGGCTTCTTCTATTTCACTGCGATGCTCGATATCCTCGATATCTTGTGCAAACATGCCTCGGATTCTTTGTCGTTTTTTCTCTTCCAAGCTTTTTATTTTAAAATTCAACATGTTGATTACCTGATTCGGAATCTTCTAAATACGATATACTCTTTACATGTACAAATAGTCTATACAATCCTAGTACATATTTTTATACTACTACGTTGACGTACAAACGTCGCGCCGGTGCACGTCGCATATTACATTCGTGCAGTAGCGTATCAGGAAGCTACGAGTGTCACACGAAACGAGACAAGTATTTGAGCAAAACAAAAGGTGATAAGGAGAGGTAAATAACCCGGGCCATTGACGGCGTGACGGCGAGCGGCGCGCGCGCACCACTCACGCGCCGCGCGACGCCCGCGACCCGCCACCGGCGCTAAACTCTCGTTCAACAGCTGTTTAACGCTTCAAATACCGCGCTGAAATATTTTCAGCGTCGACTATTTAGCGACCGATGGCAACCGAGTTGAATGGAGCCGTTGCGAACTCACCGACCGATTCACTACACAACATGTATTTTATTTAGCATCGAGAGGATAACGCCGGAGGTACGACTTGTTTCTTGAGTGTCAGGTACATAAACATTTGTTCCACGGTTTCTAATAGATGCTCATTACAACCGTACCGACGCTATTGAATTTGAAATCATTTGGCCTCTTAATTTTATTCAAAATACCGCAACAGCGGTAAGTAGAAAGAGATCGCGTCGGTTATTGTGATGATAATTATTTTTAGAAAACAAAAACTAGAAAGCGGTCGAACGAAGTGCCTATCTGTTAATTATTGTCACCAAAATGGCGGCCGTTATTGTGGATGCCTCAAAATGGCGGAGTGACAAATCGTTGGGTTTCGTGTACGTTCCGTTTGATTGACGCGTGCCAGATTCCGCAGTAATATACCTTTATACATATTTATTTATGCGTAGAAAGCGCAAATAAAAACGAGTTCTTTAACATTGAGATTGAGATAATGAATCGATGTTTACGAAGCGCCGCGGTGCGCGATCGGACGCGGACGAGCGATGTCGACGGTCGATTAATACGTAGAGAATCTGGCGCTGTCAGTTATTAAGATAATATTTGTGATTGGAAAATATCGAAATCGTTGAGACAATTTCGAAGCGTAGCAACGAGCCGGGGTCAAATATTGACAGTTCTCACGAGCGTCGGCGGACGCGGCCGCGGCTGGACGCTCGCGCCCTATTCCTTCCGCTTTTCACACATATAGGTAATAATCGATCGCTTTTATTGCGTGGCGTGTGTAGGCGCACCGGCCGATGTGACATTTCGAGGAACCTTAATGTGAAATGTCGTTTGCCGACGAATCGAACACGAGACGGACGTTAAGTGGACCGACAAACTGGAGCGGTCCTTAACGCGTGATTTCGTTGGAACACACGGCCTATATGCCTGTATGCAGGGCTTTTGTCATCGATTTATCTGTTGATCCGCTGACGCATCGCGGAGTTACCGTGTGAAATGTGAACATGTCAGGTAAACTTCCAAGCTCAGCCTTTATTTGCATTATTAACTTATTCTGCAAAGCGGCAAACAGCCATCATCGTATATAAAGTTCTTTGTGACGCTAAGCGTGTTTGGCTTGACTCATTATTTTTAAAGGGAAGAGTCACTGATTCGCGAAAGCGACCCTGGGTCAATTTCCCCGGGCGACGAGGAAGATTTGCAAATGATCAACCAAAGCTCCAATGGATTCATGAATGTGGATGATCGAGATCACTAACTACAGATTTGCATATAAAAAATTCATGATGGCTGATGCTGCAAAAAAATATTTAGAGTTTTTATTGGATATCAATCAATGGATTGTACCTATCTAAAATTCCCTGATAAAAGCCTATCACTACCATCTCTCATATTGTAAGTTTATTATTGTTTGTATGTCACAAATCGCAAACAGGAAAATTTTGTCCATATAGAAAATCTTTTAACACGCAATCCATCTAAGGAAATCACCGCAGTACAAATGACTGTAAGCAACTGAACGTAAGCAATAAACAAATCTATTACGGACGTTTAAAAGCTAATTTCCAATAAAACAATTTATACTAATCTTCGCAGTACCTATTGACTGAAGCTAATCAATAGAGGCGCCAAACGGATGTGTTCTCTGTATTTGTATATAAGATGGCCGACCTGTGTCACTTCCTTTGTAGAAATCGTCAATTGTTCCGTTTATAGGCAGGTGACCTGTCACCTAATGAGTAATTAAGAACTTGGCGAATTTTTGACTGCCTTGAGCAATATTAACAATGTCACTCATGTTTGTGTAAGATATGAAAAGTTGTGGTTTAATGACGTGGGATGACCAAAAACATAAAAGAAGGCAAATATGAACCTTAATCTTGATCAAACCTAACCTTGACGCAACTTGAAGATTTCCAAGGCATCGAGGCAGAGAAAGGTAGATAAAGGCAGTTCTCGAACACCTTTGTGGAAGTTAAGGCCTGAGAATCGATAAGTACAAAATACTTGAAATCTCATTGTCTATTTACATAGTTGCGCATTTGGTAACACTAGATATGGCACATACAATGACCGCGTGACGGCTGTAAACCGTATCGTTAAACCCAGCCCTAACCGAAGTTTAATTACCTAAGGCTTGCGGTGCTCGTAAACACTTCAGGAAACTAATGCCCTGACCGCAGGTAGGTCACTTGCCTAGTGAAACGGATGCGTTTACTTTGTATCAAGTACTTAGATGAGGACATAGCATCAACAACAGCCCTTGAGATGTAATCAGGTCATATAGAGACCATTATGATCGAAAAACAGCAAAATCTACGAAGAAACAATTTCGAGCTTTATTAATTACTAAAGCAAAACTTCATCACAAATGAGTTTGATGATATCGATCATTTCGAATATCAAAGTCTAAAGTTTAAGGAAAAAGATGATAAAACATGAGATACACCCTAATTTTTCATTTTTACTTCGATCGTTACAAATATCAAAGTCTTGATTAGCCTAAGAGAAAAATTCGTCAAAGCCAAGCCAACTTGAGACACAGCCCAGGAATTTGATACAAACAAAACGATTCGCAATACGTCATTACAATTCATTGGTATCATTAATCAAGGAGAGAATTGATGTGTACCTGCTGCATTATCAATCTCTGCCTGTAGTAGGCTGTGGTACCGAGTAGTGCTGTAGTGACACTTATCGACCCACTGACATCGTTAATTTCGATCCCGATGATACACGAAGGATTCCGATCGTGGTCTCCTCTTTTTTTGGACATATTAATATGGTTATGTTGTGTCGTGTGTTTGTTAGGGTGATAGAAGATTAAGGTCCTTAAATGTTTCTGTCTTTTTGTTTATTTTTACAAGTTTTGGTTTAAATAGTGTTTCATAAGAACTAGAATCATTATTGTCTTTGTCCATTCCAGCATCTATATGTTTAAAATTTTCAACGACAGCATCTAGTGCTCCGATGAATTAGATTTTACTTCTACAGATGTATTATTGTTTTTCGTTCTCATCTTCCTCCTAGTTTCTTGCGAAACATTTTCAGAAATATATCAACACAAATAAAAAGTATTCAACGTTCTGTTTATCTTTATTGCTTATGCAAATCATTTTTATTTCATTCTTTGAGCTATCAGCTATCTTTTCATTCTTTCATTATCATGATGTAACGCCATTCTTAGAAGATATATGACGTCTAGGCTCACCTTCTGTAGTTTTCAAGTTTATTTAAACACGTGATCTTAATATTTGCACCAACATTTGTGTCAACAAGATGTGGTTCATTCAACACAATTCTTACTGCTTTCATTTTTACTGGTGTTGATAAAATTGTCCAAGTATAATTGTGTTACCTTCATCTACTTCTCAGTTAATTTCATCATCTCTGTCTTCATGATAAAAAGTGAATCATATTTTTACTACCTTAGACACTGCTGAAATTTTGCAAAAAAATTTTGTTTTATTTTCTTTTGGCCTCTACTTTTCGATTACAACCAAATTCAATCTCCAGAAAAGCATATCTCTGTATCAACGGCTACAAAAACCACCACTGTCGAATCCATTATTTTTATTAAACCATCGAAGAGTCAGTCCATCAAAACAAACATGCATTTTAAAAATCAATAACGTGAACCCTTCTCGATAGCGTTCAAATAAACCATGTCGATTCAAATAAAAGCAAATCGACAAAAAATCTCGGGCTCCAAAAGAATCGTAATCGAAGACCAACAATCTGTCAACCATCATTGTATTATAATATTTGTATCGAACACAACTTATCATATTATTATAATAAATCGATTGATTTTAATCTATGACTTGAACTTGGTCATTGCTTAGAGACATCTGTAGTTTTAATTTAATTAAATCTAATTAAGGACGAATTTCAGCAATGAATCAAGCTTTCTGTGTCATGCTATAGATTATTGACACTGATAGCTCTTGAACTTGGTTAAGATGAGGTGATCGCGTTCAGTTTCATTGGTGGACTTGGCTCTAGAGTTATCCAGAATATTGCCACACTTGAACTTTTTGTCGCAAATTATACCGACACGGCACAGACACAGGAGAAAAAAAAAGATAAGGTGACAATGTCATTTCGAAGCCACAGATCCTGTCACCTAATAAAACGGCGCACCCCGCTGCGCAGGCGCACCCCATTTACAAACAATACTCCACGCAACCATTCACATTCGCATCCGATTCATCCGTGTAATAGCTTTATAAAACCTCCACCTTTATCGCTGTTATTTCAATCTCGTTTCATTTATTAAGAGTATTACTCATACCAATCAGATAATACCAAAATACGCATCGAACACAGTAATTGATGATTTAATTCAAACGGTATGACATGAAAGTAAGATCGTGTCTTAAAAATACCAAGCTCGCATACCTGAAATAATTGATAAATCAATGCAGTTCTCAACGCGAGGGGCACTAAATCAAAAAGAATAAGTGACCGTCTATCATAACATTTTGACGTAGAGAAACGTGCTCGATATTAAACTGTTCCCGCTAGATGGCGCGATAACGGGCTGTCAAACTCGCCTGTCATTAGCTTATTAATGGCCGCCGAACGCCATTTTGATAGAATAAAAAGTTATTTGAGTTTTATTGGCCCTTTGTCTCACTCTGTGTACTCATTAATTTTACGAACAAACATGACGACTCAATACAGTGGAGCCCTTTTGAGTCATGTTATTCTTCGTTTTATAAAAAAAGTGCAATTTTTATTCTTGCGGCATTTGATCGCGATAAAGAAAATAATTGCAGTGATATCGTTCCATGATGTGACGATTTAAATGATCTAATTAAAGTTTGCGACATTGAATGCGTAATAGCATGCTCGCCAGTATTTCACAGAACACAATGGCTCTCCCACGCAACGTCTGGCGTGAAACTTGCACATCCTCTTGCAATTTGAAACAATTTGCATATCTACACACGTCATTCGTGTCTAAAAATAACGTAAATTCAATTTATGTGTTTACAAAAAGTTAACAAACCAGACCGACTTAACACTTTCGCTATTATCCTTCTTTTTTTTCAAAGGCAACACTGTCTTATTTAGCCAAACATTCGGGAGGCAATCTGTTAAGTCAATATTTGGACGGACGGAATTGTGTCTTTACGAAGTAGAAATAAGATGCAAGTTTGTTTGACGAATTGGGTGAGTTATAGCATTATGTTTAGGACCACGTGCGGCCATAGGACCACACACGGACGCAAGTCAACATCGGTCCCTAGAACAACACTATAGCACTTAGTATACTTTACAGGTAAACTAGTAGCTTTTGGAGGCACACGTCACACAAATTGATACGCGATTGCGTTGCCCAAAATGATGCGTACATCCTAAGTGAAAGTAATTGGTTGCGTGGGCGCAAATAATTTCTTATCTGAAACAAAAAAGTAGGGATGTGCGAATTATGGAAGAATTATGGATGTGCGAAGATTGCATCTCAAGAGATGCAATCTCTTTTCAATAAAAGCCGTTAAGATTTTGGACATCAAACAGGCACGAGCGAAGAATTCGGAACTCCTAGCAATAGACATCATTATCCACTCAAAATACTGTCTTAATAGGTGCTTGTAGATAAGTAATCTATCATTGCTAGACAACATTTAGTGAGTAGTACGATACTGCTAATGGTCTTAGCTACCTTTCAGAAACCACTCAAAAATTAAAACCTCTGCATTGTACAGCAAACAAGACTTACAGATAAGGAAAACGGGTTTTCAGATGATTTAATTACACAGTAACGAAAACAATAAAATTAATGTACGAGGTGGTGAATAAGCAGTGAAGGTCGTGTGGGCGAAGCTGCGCCCGCGTCGGTAGCCAGACGCGCCGACGACACCCGATGACACCCGACAACGAGACGCATAAGTCACGAACACTGACGTTTTAAGTGCAACTGCACGTTGCAGAAGCAATGCAGCTGTATCTTCGCTATTAAATTGAGCAATCAGGTGTAACAGGAAAATGGCTAATGAAACATCAGAAACTAGGTCTGAATGCAGTTAAATTGGGATCCACGCCCATCGATGGATGAATATGGATACCTACAGTAGACTAAGTTTGTTGATCGAGGAAATATTCTACATGTACCAAAAACGGTAACCCCGTAGGATGCAGGGGTTACAATTACATAACAAATTAAATTACTGGGATATTTCTATAATAAGTATGGATGAATTATTTGCCTCATGATTATGTGGCCTCAGTTTCAACATTTAATTTTTGATTTTAACTGTTCACTAGTTTTGAAATTATTTTTCACTTCTTAGTTCTGATGCGAATTGAGTTTATAACTTTTGGAGTCAAAACTGATCACGAATATGTGGCAGCTGTACTAGTAGTAAATGTTTGGTATAATTTACAATCACATACTTTTGAATCACTTCGACGCCACACAGTTCTGTCGCGAACTCCGTTCATTAGTATTGAATTTCTAATTTTGATCATCTACTTTTGCTGTTGACTGTACAACAAGAAGATAAAAAAAATTAAATACAGTCCTTAGAGAAGATGGACTTTCTTGAAAGACAGCTAACGTAGAAATATTAACAATACAAATGACCACTCCAACTCTAGATTAGAACGTTATCAGAACTTGACGATCAAAATTAAATCAGATCATAAAGTCTGATTGATAACATTAATCAATGACTCAATGGCGATTACTCATTGTAAAACTTCGAGCCTTCGTATCACAAACCTGAATGGCGACTGGACTACTGTGCGTTTATAGAACTATTTGTCATAGTAAAAGATGTTGAAGAATAAATGGGACTAGTTTTTGATATGGGTTCTTTGGTTTTCTTGCGGTCAATTGGAGTTGGATTAAACACATCCATACTAATATTATAAATGCAAAAGTCTGTGAGGATGTTTGTTACTCTTTCACGCAAAAACTACTGAACGGATTTGGATGAAATTTAGCACACAGATAGGATATAACCTGGATTAACACATAGGATACTTTTTATCTCGGTAATATGATGTCATGGGACAATTAACGAACATAAGCTAGTTTTTAATAAGATTTTAGGACTGTTTAATAGGGCTTGAAATTTCTACAGAATAAGTGTGTTCCATTTTGAAATCTATCAACTGATGTCAGTAGAGATATTGTATCTTGAGGGCTTCAAGCAGTGGCAGTCGCTTTCAAAGTGTATTATTTATGTTCAACAATTTTCAACATGTTTGACATTACCTTCGTTCATCATCGTAATTGCTGGTATAAGGCCCTCTAAATGATTCATTGTAAAACACACCATCTTGATCTATCTACCCTTCTAATCATCCTTACATTTTAAACCACATAAAAAATCTTCGCAGTACTAAAATTAACGAATCATAAACTACATAGATGCAGTCCTGAAAGCTAAGTGATTATATTTATCCTGAACCTTCAGCTGCGCAGTGTCATCGGCGCATGCGCACCGTGTCCGGGGGTGAGCCGGGAGAGGCGACAGGAAGAGGCGTGGTCGCCGCACATTAGCGACTGTTCGGGGAACACACTGGCAACACTGGGCCCACTCCCAATATCATAAGGACATTAATAACTAGCGTCATATTTAACGAAGGAAAAATGCTATAATTGCCACTTAAATATGTAGCAGGAGCCCGTCATTATCTAAAGTGGGAATTAAAAGATTTAGGCGAGTTTATCGTAGGTTTATATAAGCATTTATGAATTTTTTTTGACTTCTAATCAAATTAAGCTAAGATTTTAAGTACATCAATATTAGAGTCCCATGTTAGCTTAAGCTAAAAATATTTTAACGAAAAGAAAGTTAATTACAAATCCATTTGAAGAACTTAAAACGTCCATTAATTTCCACTAAAACCACTAGGCAGCTCATACAGCAAACAAGTGGACGAGCTACCACAGTTACGGACCACACGTGGCCAATTATGTGACAACGTGGACCAAGAGCTTGAGAGGGTAAACAGTGTGGGGGCGATCCGTAACACGGTAGTGATGACCCTCAGATGAGAGCCCTCCTGGGAGGCCCGAGCTAGGAGGGGTCCGGTATCGACGATGTTTTGGGTATTGACAATGAAATTAAGACGATAGAAGAGAAACGGTAATTGGAGGAAGAAGGACCAATTTCGGTGATTAGGACCAGAAAGTGTGAAGCAGAACACATAACAGCCACTGCTGTAGCTGTTCTGTGTTCAAATTAGCAGTAAAGTCAGCCGTTAACGGTATACTGACCAAGAGACCAGGAAAACAACTACATGTTAAAATTTTAAGGTTACTGACAGAAAACGAATTCAACATAATCTAAGTTTATATGACTTATAGGTTTTAACTTAGTAGCTTTGTCACAATTTGGGCTGCAATAAAGTATAATTATAACTCAATTTATCTATACCTAAATCCTAAAATAAATAAATAAATAAAATAATAAAATTCATTTAATTCAGATAACTTGATCCATACACTGAAATTAAAATTAAATTAAATTAACATTGAACTGAAATCAGGATTAAAAATAAAATAAATTAACATTTAAAATCAAAAAAAAAAACAAATAAAATAAAATAAATTACTATCAAAATTAAAATTAACATTAAAATCAGAATTAAAATAAGATAAAATTAAAAATTCATGCAAAATTAAAAAGATAAAACAAAACAATCAAATAAAATAAAATATAAAAACGAAGCGCAAATATTATAATCTTTTGACTCTCATGAAACTGAAAACCAAGATCAAGGTGAGCTGAAAACTAATAATAACCTTAACGTTTAACATAACAATGGCTATTGAATAATTAATTACAATCAAAGTCAGTTGATAAAAACGGAAAGTTTTATCTGACGATAATATTACCATAATGATATGCATACAGAACCCTCGAATGCTCACTAGTGGGTGCTTATTAACAAATAGAAGAGGTCGGAGAGACCCCGGATCCCGTAGGACCACCGGTGTTACCATCAGCAAGTCAAATGGAGCAAGAAATACGCGAGTCATTTTAGGGTTGAATCTACTTAATGCGGTAACACTGACTGTAGCTTGAGGTTTGAAATACCGAATTTATTTGTACTTTTATTGATGACTAGTTCGACAGTTTTCTGTTTGATTTCCAATTACCGTTTTTTTTTGTGTTGCCATTTCATTTAAAATATTAGCGGTTTATTGTTCGTATTGTAGGTACTTCTATTAGAGCTCTTCCTTATGTTTATATGTGTAAAGAAAAGCTATAATGCAGTAAGTGAAACATATTATTGTAAAATATGTTAGATTATTTTTAAAAAAACGTCGTTCATAATAATATCTCCGAAAGCGATATCTTTGAAGCTGCCTCACGATTGTAGTGGAGTAAAAGCTTTATGGAGGCGCTTGAAGTGTAGCTACTGAATTTATACCATGAACCGAGATACAGCTCATTTCTTTAGTTGACCGAACTCTTTTTATTTTATAAGAAAAAAAATTCTAACGCTTTCTTAGTACCTGCAGTAGTAGACCAATATTTGAAACCAAGTAATACATTTCTGTTTTACTAAAAGTTCGTTAATTTGTATGCAAATTAACGCTTAAGTAATGCCTTCATTGTTCGACTGTAGGTATAGAATAAAGTTCCACATTCAAGCTTTGACGAACAAATGCCTAATTCAATTCAACGCAAAAAGGGACCCCAAAACAAAGCAATGAGCGCTAAACGACTGTTTTATGTGCCATTCGCAGGCGGCTGCGCGCGCGCAGGTCTCGCGCCGAGACGAGCGGCTGGGCGCTGCCCCACGACGCGGATCGATACATTTGCATACACGATAAAAGAGACCAGTCAACATGCATGATATATTAAAATCACGTCTCCGGAACAATTAACAGAAACGAGCGAGCGATCAAATAATAAAAAGTGCCTTTGTCATTACAAACAGTCGAGGCGACGAACATTCTTAGAAACACCATAACGCCAAGAATAATAATAACTCCGTATAGACGATGAATCGGTTTTCAGACGTTAACCAATCGGACGGCGCGCGCGCAAATCGCCAATATGGCGGATATAATAATTACTTACTATATCGTGTATTATAGTTTCATACGACGTATGACTGTGTCTGAAACTATTGAGGACGAGACGTTATTTGTAATGAAGTCCGGACACGTACATTTTATAACAGATCGCTCACAAAGTTTCTAAAGATGTCTCAATCTTTATCTGGAAGATGAGTCATTTTCAAATAAGTTTTTCTTTATATCTTCCTTAAATGGTCATCCTTTGTTATAAACATCTTCGATTTTCCATTTAATGTCACATAACTTCTACGATTCAATGTATGAGTAGATCTGTAGTCCAAATGCAAAATATTGCAGGGCCAATGTGTAAACATAATATGTACCATACAAACATGAAAGAGATTTACTAATAAATAATCCCAAGTGCAAAGTTATTTCTAGAATTCAAACTCGGTAAAAAGATGATTTGTATAAATTTTCCAGTCGTCAGTCACAAATCACAAACTCATACACAATAAAATTAGATACGTTCGAGAAATCAATGCGGAATGACGCATATACAGTAAATCACAATAATATCACGAGTAGGTATCTATTCAAACCTTGTTGAGCATTCGAAAACAATTTTCCGTCGCGTAGAACGAGCACAACTCAACCTCAAAACATCAGAGAGGACAAAAAGCCGAGACGAGACACATCACCTCCAACCTCCGATTGAGAAACCCAATTTGAATAACAATCAATAAATTAATGTACAACCGTAATTTATTCATACGCGGAGTCTGTGACACACCGGCGCGACGAGCACTGAATCCAAATGAAATTTTATAAGAAACGCTCCTTTTCAACAGCCCATTATGGACAGAATGTTATACTTTTCTTAACGTATCATCATTATCGGTCCGCATCACAATGCTCCTTTGAGTGCGAGTGTCGTTTAAGTGGACTAATCTCTTTACACGTAAAAACTGACGGTACCGAATGAGTTTCTCGTGTTGGAATAATTAGTCTGCAATTGAAAGCGTGCTTTATTTCAAGAGACCGGACAAAACGGACATGACACGGTTGGCCAACGGTAAAACACTTTCACGAATACAATGATAATTATTACAAAAGAGTATGATTCCGAAACGGCCAGGCCTGTACGCAACGCCGTTTTTAGAATATGAAAAGAAAATATTTAAATAATGTCGTGTAGGCAGCCCATAAATAGCGGCTCGTTAATTACCGACTGTAATCACATTTCGCCAAACGCGTTACAACACACATGTCCCATCCCTTCGCTGTTCTAAATTTAAATATTATTAAAGGCGGGAGCTGGGCACGCTCCCTCTATTTCGATAGAATCTAAAATAATTTATGAAACTTTGTGTCACTTCTAAAGTGTTACCCAATAGATAATCATGTGTCTCGTGTCTACTAACATAAATACAATATTGTAATTAACCAACTACAGCGCATATAATGGCAATGCAAATATTCGCAATAACAAGTATGGATACTTTGTACATGTATTTCGAAAATAACAGCTCCTTTTCAAAAATTTCTTCAGCATTATTACGTGGTAATAAATGGCCAAGATTTTCCCGATGGCAAAATATTTTTTGCCAACATATTTGTAACTTATAATGGGCAACAAAATGCATTTATCATGTTTGACCTTACAGACATCTCAAAAGTAATTGCTGTCAAATTGCATTCACATAAAAACCTGCAAAATTTTCACATTCCATCGATGAAAAAGTATAATGATTAGAGAGAATGAATTAGTTTCAAATTAAAACTAAATAGAGTTGCGCAGGAGCATCGAGTTAGATTCGCGTGTCATCACGAGCGCCGGCGGCGACAGCCGAGCTCAATTGTCGATGGATCCACATTTTAGTAGTCATTTGAACATAATCATCTCAATTTAACAACAAAATAGTTTTGCAGAGATATGTGAAAACCGATTCCTATCAAATTAGCATCTAATAACAATAGAGTTTTCGGAACTCGTCTTACTTTGCTTTAAGAATCTAAATACAGTATGTGACAATATTATATTCTAGTCTCAGCCAGAGAAATAATTTGATGCTATCATTAAAATCATTATCAAACTGATAGTTTTAATATAATTTTCTTCCTAAACGAGTTCAATCAGCGAACCATTTTTTTGTTTGGGTATTTTAAGATGACACACAAAAAATCGACGGACCAGAAATTGTAATAATACAGTTTTTGGTCCTTCGAGATTTTTTGCAAATGTCAGTTGCGCGGTTTTTAAACGTTTGACAGGTCTTCATCGTCTAAGAAGTCAATATTGACAACAGAACTTCAATAACATCAATAATATTGAAAAGTTTGTAGGGTTTTCATGGCAAAGCGTTACATGAGAGAAAGTTATCAAGACACAATCTATCATCGTCATTTATTCATGGTGCTTTTTTCTCCATGTTGGCTGGAGATTGCGTGTCCAAATCATTGCTTCAGGGGAACAGTAGCACTGATCGTGGCTCCAAATTGCTGCCTGTCAGAGCCGAAATCAGGACGAGACGATCAACCGATCCCACAGCCGATCAAACTCACTTCTAAATTGTGGGAATCGATTACTCTATAGCTCTTTGTCCGATATGACAAAAAAAATGCATCAATGCGATTTCTTTCTTGAAGAGCTCGATATAATTTTCATTAAATTGGTATCTAAATGGTGGGTGGTTTTTATTTCTCAAGCTATCTAAGTCACCCGTGGGAGTTTCGAATTGGATTTAATGGTGTTCTGGAACACGGGGATAACTAACTAGCTTAATAAAGACTCCAGAAAGATCACAAAAACAATTAAGATAGCTTTAAGCCAATGAACAGTTTCTTTGAAATTGAAGACAGTTGCTTGTAGCTTTGAAAACTTCCTAACATTTCCTGAGAAGTGCGGCAAAGCTCGATATGCCGTGATCAAGCGGTGTGCGGTTATGGCTAATTGCAAGCTTTCCCGCCATCGCTGCTTCATTTTCAAGATGGCGGCGAGCGTCGGAGTGCGATTTCACGTCATTAAGACTAGTTATCGCGCGACCTGCCCGCTATCCTCTAATTATCCGCTACCGGTGCCTCCCAACGCAATAGAAATAATATTGGATATTATAAACTGGAAATATAATTCACTTGATCGACGCGGTGTTACATGTGGCGTAAAATGGGCGTAAACCCGTCGAATAATTGCTTTCTAATGTATGAGAAGCGTTCGGAGTTAGCTGATTGCCGTCTATTTTCGTCACTGGACGCATAATCGACGTTTTGCATTTGATTTTCAAGCTATTAGCTCAGAAACGATTCCGTAAATCCGTAGATGACTTCAATGCGGCAGAATTCATTCATTGGTTCAACACAGTGGCCATCATTTGTTCTTTCCAATTTCCTTCCAATTTGCTTTTAATTTCTAAAATACAAAAATTATATTTCAATTTTAGCTGTGATGTATAGTGACGGCTACGCTAGCGTGCGCGTGCGCTCCGCCCTCCGCCGCGCGTGTCTCGTGAGGGATCCAGATACGTAATTACTGTAATCTGTTATCAAAACGCCCGCTATTAAACAGTAGCAACACTATATGGACATAAACTCTATGGAGATTTAGTTGACACAAACTTGCTTAGTCATTGGCGGTTTGCCTTCATAGCATTTTTTCTTGATATCTCACCATACCATTCCAAACGAAATTTTCATTCATTGGATGACATGCTCACTTCGAAGCTCTAATTCTAAGTGAGTGTAGTAAATTATTATCTCAAAGATGATTTTTTGGATGCGGAAATAGATATACATAGGACTTGAATGTCAATAGATGATAAAGTTTTAATTAAATGTTGACTCTAGTGAATTACTGTTCCGATAAATGATTACTGAGTATTCGTAACATGTTACATTTTCTACGAACTCGTCTATTTGCTACGAGTATAACGTCGATAGGAAGATAAAATGATAAGCTTCTATGATCATTCCGAGGAGTTAATGAACTATCTAATTCTGTTATGATTATGCTTTTGCAGACAAAAGCATTTAGCAGTTTAAATACAAAAAGTGGCTGAATTCAAAGATTTCTTTTTTTTTTACGAGTATTATTCATAAATTCGTTAGCTATGTACAAACAGTAAGAAAACACAGGAAAACAACAAAATGACTTTTGAGTTCACACTAAATAGTACGTCTTCAGGTTATTTTTTTTTCGAGATATTTAGAAAAGGTTCAGAACATTTTTGTTGCTCCACCATAATTCTGTACCAAAAAACATTGAATTGTTTTTCTGTCCTCATTAAAAACAAACACCAAATAATCTATAGTACGTAACAGGCTCCGTTTAGATTTTGATTGTTGTATCTTCAAGCATAGGAAACATATCATTAGGGCTGCGATACACATCATTATTCCGAGAATCGGGATCGTCTGCATGATCCCGCTAACTACAGTCCGGTGGCGTGAGCGGCCCGTGAGAATCTGTGCGATATCTCGTACCTGCTAGATTGACGGCGGATCAATGTCATGCTGTTCTTGTTTTGTTTGGTTATGGAGCTACTTGGGCTACTGATGTTTTGTATAGGCGTCATAAGACGCGCTGCGTAGGTAAGCACCAGTTTTGGAAAACGATTTGAGGAACGAAAACCAGAAACGGTTCTCAAAAATACCCTTGAATCATGTGTGTTCTCAAAGCGTTATTATATGGCTTCAATGAGTAGACACGCATTAATGTTTCGACTTTGTCAAAATTAGTAAACCAATTCATAAATAATAAACAAGCATGTCATACAAAATAACTATTAGTGTAGTAATAATCCGCAAGTGTCCGCACATGATTTTATTATATTTCAATCTTAATGTCGCCATCCCTACGTTACCTTCAAATTATAAAGAGATTTTTTATAGCGGTCCGTGATTGGACAATTAATCACGTCGATTACGCATGCGCCACATCACTAGCACCGCGCGTTTATAGAGACAGCTACTTGAAAAGAAACATTCGGCCATTGAATAGCGTTTGTGAAGATCGCTTAATGCTCTTTTATGTGGCGTTAATTAATTATATTTAATGCGGTCGCTCCTTTTTGTCGCATTTGTTTGTTACTAAGTCGTATTAATATTTTTTTGTGCGTTGCTGATGAATTTGTTATTCATGATGAATAAAAGTTGAACACTTTGTCGGGTAGATGAAATGACATTTCGCAATGGTTGACATTTTGTGTGATGGCTTTAGGATGTTCATTTATTATGTTGATGTGTCACAAAGACAACTCTTTTGAATTACAATCACAGATTATAATACAATTTGTTTCCACGATATCGCTTATTATAAGAATGTATTTATCACAAGTTCTTTACAAGTTTTATTTCTGAGGACCAGTTTGTATATTTAAGCAAAATCAAAATACCATTCGGACTTATGTGAACGCCACTATAGTCATTAAAACAATAAATGTAACGCTTTCTTATAAAGGCTTGGTAACAAATTAACAAACAAGAGAACGAATTAATCGTCTCCGTGGGTGTGAGAGGGGAGATCAAAGTGCGCACGCGTCGTTACAAAACCCGACTGTTTATAAACAACTTGATAGCCGCTTTGGGAGGGACTTTTAATTGATTGGATTAATATACGAAGACATTTGCTGGTTTATTTTTCAATTTCATAACATAACATCACACCTGTAGAACTCGAAGAGTTAGGCAGTGGTGAACACTTTCGCCAGTTTTGTTTTTCAGTTTTACTAATTCAAATCGTGAATTACTTTGAACTACGAAATGTTTTGTACAAGGTTAAACTGAAAAATACACAAGGATAATGTAGTAGCATAATGGTGAAAACTTTTTTGAAATCGGTCCAGTACTTTTTGAGTTTATTCGTTACAAACATACAAAAATACAAATCTTTCCTCTTTATAATATTAGTGTAGACAACTCGAGGAAATGTAAGGAAAAGATGAGTTTTTTGTTTTGTACTTCAGTAAAATTTGTTCATAATAAAGTGTACCCCCTCAGAGGTTTTCAGTTATAACTATTAGGTAGTGATGGTGGGTAGTATTACTTGTTCGGTGTTCCAATAGGTAGTTCTGAAGTTCTTACCTACTTAACATTGTATACCACTTAGAGAGACCACTCTAAGAGAAACATCAAACACAAGTCATGTCTCGTAACAGTAATTCAGTTCGAATCACATTCCACCATCGTTCAATAAACTTTATGTAAAGTACACGTGAAATAGTTTGCGCAAACAGCTTATATTCGACCGCTAACGGTACTAGAGAGATCACACTTCAATCCCTCGCAAAAACTCCACGCTAACCTACTTGATACTAGCTAATGTTCCGTCAATCGGATAAGTAATGACATCAACAAATAAGTATTTAGGTTTGAAGTATTTGCTAATCATTAAAATTATAAATTATTATTGATCGTTAATACCTACCCGTCATCACGTTTTATAATGAGGACAGAACAGTGTCCATTTTCTATGGTTTCTAATCATAGATTTAAGCCGATAAGCCATGGTTTACACGCCCCTACGGGTACTTAAACTACGGTTATTCCAGATTTCTAATATTTTCACAACAAGTAATAACAAAATACGCCTACTACGACTAGTTCTAACAATAAGTACAAATATATTACAAATGTTATGTACGCACAAGAGTAAATATTTTTCAAAACTTCATCTTATGTAGTTGTATTATGATGAGTAAGAGACCGGATTATATGCCAAAAAAAAAGCTAATTTGCATTTTATGGCTGTTTTTTAAAGATAATGTATATTTTGGCTAAAATCGGCATATCGTACATTTTTGTTACCTTTATCTATAAACTGGAAAAAATATGCCACAGGTGAGACCCGCAAAAAAACACCTATACAAATAGTGCCCATTGACCGTTTTCAAGTTATAAAAATGAAGGCTCAATCATACTACTGATAATTTAGAAAAGTAGGTACCCGGTTTTCAAGATACAAATAATAATACCACGTCAAAAATGTAGTAAATTAAATAAAACACCATTCTGTAGTGCTTATTTCAATTTCATGTTGCATAATTTTGGAACATTTATTACATATTTGGAGGTTTACATATTTTATAATGCATATTTCAACGATTTTAAGCTGCATATAATCCGATCTCTAATGATGAGTTTTAAGTGTTACATGCATGCACGAGAGGTTCTCAGAGCACTTTATGCATTTAATCTAACAAAAGAATATTACCTTTAACTACGTCGCTATAAATTACGATAAACATAATTATCATAAGCAATCATCGTATAAATGTGTCAAAGATCAAGATTGGTTGAGCAACGTAAACAGGACATCTTAGTGACGTAAGGGAAATACCCCACACCCTTCGGAGAAGTATCAGAGATAGATTTAACAATGGAGGTTGAGACAAAAAGAGATTTTTGTCTATTGTGTTTACTGCTTATCATTCAACGTAACAAAATTAAGTGAAATTGTATATATAGTCTTGACTTTTCAGAAGATGAATTTGTAAAAGAATTTTTGTGTTAAAAGTATTGGTTATTTTACTTATTAATACTTTCGTGTATTATATAGCCGGGACTGCACCGTTTTAACTTCAAACATAAATAAAGTAAACTCGAAATAAAAATTTCAAATCTAATTGCAAATTTTTTTTTTTTCCTTTCCTTAGCAATCATTTATATTTCATGCAACACTGAGATCTATTTGTTCTGTGTCCTTATTCAGTTTTATTTTATTAGTATGGCAGTATTATGAACCTGAACTAAAAACCGGCGCAAGTTAGTATGGAAATGTCTATGTAGCATCTAATTTTTCCATCCTGTCTGCAAAAACTTGACAAACAACAAAAACAACAAATTCTTTTGAAAAAGAAAATGTTGTGGAGACTACGTTACTGTGCTACGGATTACTGTGCATTTGTAGCTCTCGTAGCAACCAAAAGAAACTGGTCAAGTGAGAGTCGGACTCGTGCACTAAGAGGTCCGTAGGTACATTTCTCTGCCTAAGTAGTTTTTTTATGTAAATATTTTTGAATAACAAAGTGTTATGCAAAAATACTGTTATGGATTTCCGCCTGATTTCATAACTTGCGTCTTTAGACATCAATAAAATTGACGACAAATTATTGTAAGGTTGGTTGTGGTCGGTTGGTTGGTTGTTGTTTTGATTGTAGGTTGGATTGGTTGGTGTTAATGATAATTATTGTAAGGGATTGGGATTTTCTTTGGACTTGGATTCGCAATTTGAAACTATTCAATGTTTAGGGACTGCTACTCCATACATTCCCTCCTCTATAGTCTCTTTACATTTCGGTGTAGGGCGGCACCTTTGTGGTGTTTGTGTAAACAGCATGCGATGATACCGGAGTGTGCCAACATGGCCATACTTGTGCATCCATGTCGACAAACACGGTCACACAAATCTATTAGTTATTTATTTGATGAATATACGCAATGTGATAATGGATATATTGTATCTTTAAGTAGTTTCTTAAGAATAGTATTTGTGTGCTTTCATAATAACATTTTATGTGAAAGCATTTATTCACTACTTTTTGTAATCTGAATTATTCAACTTCACTTCAAATTCAAAATACCTCCAAATGCACAATACTGACACTGATAGGTATTAATCAATTACACCGTTGAACCACGTTTTAAAGCTACATATCTCACAAAATTTTGCATAACTAGAACAAAACCATTTTCAAAATTAGAATGATGAACTTTAAATAGTTTGCAAACCATTATGTCTACCTACACAGTTTACAATATTTTGCAAGAGTTTATCAATAAATCTCGTCATCTTACGTACATAGCGAATGTGTTTACAAATAAATTTCCTTATAGTGCAACAAAAATGTTAGTACATTTTCCCAATAAAACTAACTCGCCATACACGCAATAAATGATCATTTTATTGAGCGTAACCGGCAGTTATAAGTGGACGCCATTGGTGAATCGTCGCGCTCGTAAAATTGTCAAACATGAATTGCTGTTAGTCACAGCTGAATAGAACACATAAAACTTATGGCTTTTGAGCTTAAGGTCAACCTACGAAGATGGCGTTGGCAAATCTAAGGTATCGGTAATATCAATCGTTAAATGCAAACATATTCTTAGACGACTTGTTAAATTCTTTTGTGTAATGAATAAACTTGCGCACTCCAATGTTATGTTGTAAAGTCGCACACGCAGCGTAAATAATGAATGACGCAAATCTTGATGCGTAGGATATGTGCGAGATTAGCTCAAATCATAATTATTATAATGACAAGCGTTCTACAGATGGTATGTGCGATTGACACATGAGCCTCTCTTGCCGGCTACATTCAGATGGTCGTACGTAATAAATAATGGTCTTTTATCTCTAAAAGCTTTACTAATGAAATGGAAAACTCCCATTTTAGATAATTCGATATTAATGCTTAAACTAATTATCTTATACAACCAACAATTACTGTTCGTCGTATTTTCAACTCAAACTCAAATATGAAGACATAAGACCCGTGTAGGCACTTATACAAAATTAAAGAAAGAATTATTTATCCCCAAAGGAAAAGTACACCTGCCTGAGCGGGCTGTTCCTCGCATCACTTTTATTTCCTCCAACGTTTTAGTGTCCGAAAAGACTACCCTAATTTGATCCTTGAAGAGCCTTTTATTTTCCCCTCCGCTTCTTTGCCCCGGTAGTAAAAAGAGGGTGAGGGTAGGTCAAGTTATATTTTGTAAGTGCTAACAGTACGTTTTAGTGCTAGTAAATAATTAAAGCGCCTAATTTGATGCGAAGGAAGCTTCTTTAGTGAGTAGTTTATGTGGGATTGAATGACGCCGCACGCGCGCGTAATCATGGCGGGGAAATGAGACTTTAATTAAACAATGGAATACGAAATAGTTCGGTATATACGTATAAGTACCTTCTTAGTAAATAAAGGAAAAAACATTACTATTATTACAAAGTCCTTGTAAAACTTACTGAAATAGTTAAATGTCTTAGTCAACCTTCTCGTAAATTACATTAGGTACTACTGGCCACAATTAAAAATACAAACCTTCAGGTGACATTAAAATTAAAATAAAAGTAAGTAATTTTATTTTCTTCGTGTTTAATGAGAACATAATGTTTTTCTGGATGTATTGGCCAGTGTTTGTGTTATTATGCATTTATGCCTAATTATAGGCATAAATGCATAATAACACAAACACTGGAAAAAAGACTACTGATACCTACAAACTCTTTAGAAACTTATTAAAATGAGGTTAGTGCTAAATTCAACCTTCTCACACTCATATATCGCATCACTACTGGCCACTTTTCATCAAAAAAATCGTCAGATGTCATTAGAGCAATTTAAGAATGAATATTTTTATTTCTTTTTGGCGATTAATGTCATCGAAATGGCTTGTGTACTGGTATTAGCCAGTTATTTTTTGTAATGATATTTAATTATTACACATGATTATGTATTTTCTACTTTAAAAAAATACACAGTATAATATAAACACTAATAGATAAAATAAAAACTACTTAAAATGAAAATCATACATGCTTTGTCATCAACACAAACAATAATTAACCAAATGATTGTGTTGTTTTATAATCTGTCCAAAGACTAAAATAATAACTATAATGACGAAAAAAAAGTTTACAAAATGACGTTCTGAAGATGGTACGATGATTCGATTAAAAATAACTGATTCACTACTACTGGTAGTACTTTAAGTGGTAAATGTTAGCTAATATATAAAACTTGACTCGAAAATATTTACTTAACGCCTAAAAACCTTGGTACATACATCATAACCCACAGCAAAACAGTTCCGTGTTTGTGGCAATATAATAATTATATTATTGATTACAATCCGTGCCTATCGTATTTCAAGCAAGAAGTCTTGGGAAGCCCTACGCAGGGTAATGCGATCTAATCTGCAAGGTATGGTATCAAAACCTTCCACAATTGTATTATAAATAGGACTTTTATGAGTTTTATTATGACGTTTAGTTTCATTTTTAAGTTCTTGCTGGCTAGGTATAGTACTTACAGTCTTTTGACATTACTTTGACCCTGTTTTGCGTCATAATTAAATCTCAACCGAAACATTACTGTATTATATTCGTAGCTACAACTTAACTATTCAAATTAAGTCTTTTAAATTCGCAAAGAACAGTCTCCTATCCTATTAATAATTTACACATTATCATTCGAATACTAACTCGTACTGTTAAAAAAATTCTTGTGAATAAAATGTTTCACTTCCTAAACCAGGGCTAGGATACTGACAGTAACACACTAAGGAGTATTGATTGTTCAAAGTTCACATCACTATCATATTGCACCAATCGATAAAGACGACCTACCTTGTAAGAAGCGTCGAGTTACTTTTTAAACTTGACACGCCAAGGGAAGTGATTGAATAAATCTGATTAAGAAAATCAATGCCTTCTACCTCAGTTGAAGTACTCATTCACATTCAGATACAGAAACGTCTTTTTTAGGGGCTTAAATATAGTTTAATTTGAGAATTTTAAGATTGCACCATAAATCCACTAAATACTTTCTGCAACAGCATCAGTCTATTAGAGAATAGTGTGGAGAGCTTGTCCCAAATAAAAAAAAAGCATCATTCTGTCTCGGTCATCTTCAAAGGATTGGAAGAAAGTTTAGCACTGACAGATTAGAGAAGTATTTGGTGGTACAAGTGACCTTCTAATGACATAATATTCGATTACTCCCTACACCTCTACCAAACCCTTCGGGAATTACAGCCATGTTGTATGTCATCAGAATCAATCTCTATTAACCTTTTTTCTGGTGATCTGCTATACAGGTTTTCCTAGTGCAGACACTAGTCTCTCACAAACTTATCTAGTGACCGTAATTTTAGGCTCTATGTACTTAATAAGTAATGTTTGTGAAGAGATAATAAATTATTTTGAATTTTAATTTAAATTTTACCTATTTTATCACGCTAAATCAATCAACTTTAGACAACTAACCCAGCCATACCACCACAACCTCGGCAAAGCTGCGAAACTCATTGTAAACTCTCAACAAGGAGAAAATTATGAAAATATTTAAAAGCAACGATTACTTGCGCGTCGTGACCGCTTGAGCAGCGCGCGCGCATACGGCTGTATCAATCATCCCCACCCCGCCCCCTACACTGCGATCGTGCATCTTTGCCATTACTTTTTACCTTAATATTGGCTATCAGCCATGTAAAACGTCATTAGTGAGTTAGTAACCTTTCTTCTTTAGCCTCACTTCAGTTTAGTGTTAGTTCAGTTTTAAGAACGTTAATTATTTCTAGTTTTTTACTGTTAATGGCATTAGTAGGTGTGTGGTCTGAAACTGACAAATGGTCAACAGCATGCTTTAGCACTTCGTCAATAATATCGAAGAAATTGACCGAAGTAAGGAAAACCTGTTCAGGTGGAGATTCATAGATGACTCTGCCCTGGAGTGTAAATGTGGTGCTGCCCCACAAACTTTGGGAAACTTGATATTGTGTCCTATCTGTCCTGTTGACTGCACATCACAGGAGCTGATGGACGCTATTGAAAGTGCCAAACTCGTCGCCAAATTTTGAGCTGACTCAATTTGAACTGCCATCGACACGCTAAGAAGAAGATGGAAAAAAAGCTTATGCTCCCATTTAAATCATATTCATCTCTCAAAGAATGTAAAGCAAGAAACTACATTGGAAAATCTGGCTACAACTCTTTAGATTGATAACAGAAAATCCAATCAAATCCAAAAATTCCCAAGTATGAACAAGGAAAGGAGTCCGCAATAGAAAAATTCTCATCTACAAGCAAAGACAATTCCTTCACACTAGACGGGTAAAGTCCGACATGCACGCCCGACGTTTTAATTAAGGACAGGCGTGCACTGATCGCAATATCGGAACGCGATTATAATGTTCGTATGACTTCGCGAAGACCCACCGGTGCAGTGATACGCGCGGTGTCGCCTTACATAACGCTATGTTTGTTATTACGAACATCATCAACTAGCCTTTTACCAACCATGTTGAGGGTCGGCTTCGAGTATAACCAATTATTTTACACTAGCTTTTTCTCGCGGATCTCTCCCGCTATGTATGGAAATTAATACTCGGGGACGTTTTAAATGTAGCCTATCACACTCGGGGATAATGTAGCTTCTCGTTGGTGAAAGAATTTTCGGAATTGGATCAGTAGTTTCGAAGATTAGCCCCTAAATACAAACTTTCACCTCTTTATAATATTTGTATAGATGAAGTGACTAAGTATCAGGCGTCCACAACCCAGTTCCTAGAAATACGATACTCCTGGTAAGACTGGTTGTCGAACTCTCAGGCAACTGACCACTCATAACTACTGTCAAAGTTCTACAAAAGACAGCCAGGACCAACGGCTTCACGTGCTTCTTGAGTAACGGAGGAGTCTCGATATATGATGAATGGTTACCCATCTACAGACCGACCTCGGCAAGCTAAGCTTAACCCTCGATCCACCACTTATTACTAACGAACATCTTCTATTAAAATAACATAAGCTCCGGTTAGAGAAAGGCCTTTAATAAGCAATGTTAATGCATCGGTATTCGTGTCGTATGTGCGTTTATCGACCTTTGTTTGCTCTCCCAACGCATTAGGTCTTGTAAAATAAACAGCTTTAAGCTTTGAATCATCAATATTCTTGTGTGCACTGCAATTTGTGCATCAGTCAAAATTAATGCCGGTTTCTATATCTTACTTTGTTACCTTGCAGGTCAGGGTGTTACAGCAAAGGTTCTGAGAGTGAGGGGGCCATCCATAAATTGCGCCACACTTTGAGGACGGGAGGGGGTCGACGAAATGTGACAAAGGGTGGGAAAGCTCACATATGTTAAAACACGAAATTTGAACTATTTTAAAAATATTTCCAACTTCCATGTAAGTTTTGTAAAATATGTGACGTCGCACTAGGGAGTCTCACAAATGTGACAAGGACCGGGGGAGGGGGTCAAAAAATCATGAAATTCGTGGTGAACAGTTCATGGTGGTCCCCTATGGTGAAAATTTGCTTAGATGCCTTAGCATCCCTTGGGAAAATTGTCCTAGCAAACATCATGTGCGTTTTGGCATTTTCGGTCTACCTGACAATTTCCACGCGTCCTCCCTTGTGAATTCCAATAGGTTTAAATTATCGATCGGAATAGTGGTCCAGGAAGTCGTGACAATTATTTGACTATCACAATTGGCAGGTCAAAAAACTAGTAAATTCAGAAAACTTGATGCATTTAGAGGTAGACACATAGGTATTGAACTTTCATATTCATCCCTTTTGCGACTGTAAGCGTGACGATGTTTTTCTCGTGTTGATTTAACACAATTGTGTGAAGTATTACTTCCTTAACAGTTAAATTGAATGAGTCAAGGTGTTTATTTCTTTAGCTGGCGACATTTATGATCCGTTACGGTGCGAATGTTTGCAATCTTATACATATTTGCGTATCAGACATAATTTTCTGTGACTAACTAGATGTATCATAGAATATGAAATACAATCATCGATTTCTCAGAAATATCGATGAGATGTTACACTTAATTACATTAGAAAAATGGTTACAATGTATCGCTTGAATTTTAGAACAAAACCCAGATGTTTTATAGTTATTACACCTTAATAACATGCTAACAAACGGTATAATATCCAAACATAAAATTATGATTGACCAACATTAATGACGTCAGAGCAGATAAAACAATTGAATAATTACTGGTTAGCCCTTGAAGCGAGAATCTTGTGCTTACAAATAAATTAAAACTGTTGATGTCTAATAAACATGATATAAAATTGGCAATAATTATAAATTAAAAGCAATTTCAGAGTTTGATTTGAATACAGTATTAATGAATCAAGATTCAATATAAATAAGACGTGTTTTAATAATAGAGGTGCTAGTTAGTTTGAATAGATGCAAGAAGAAAGCTTGTGGAAATGTCGTAGTAAATGAATCTTCGCAATTTCTCCTCGGTTAGATTTGAATAAAATGTGGTCGGTGTGTCGCCGCCCTGTCATCTAAACGTGCTTATGTGCATGCAAATGAGAAGCTATGTAATGACAGACAAACATACACGATCAATGAAATGTGATTAAACGGCGGAGGTGCCGACTTCATTAGATGAGGCGGAAATGTTGGTACTACATACAATATATCGTTCGAAATACCATCGAACTATGAAATTATGTTAGAAGAGACAAGATACAGTTATCTAAAAGAAAACTGACAACACAGAAACTTAATAATTTGATTATTTGTCAAACTATAAAGTTTTTGCTAAAGCTGACGCTGCCAAAAGTCCTAACAATCAATCGATAAAACCAATAAATTCGTTATAAACCACAAAACCGTTAACCAACATGAATTGTTAATCAACGATATTAATAGGAATGCTATATTAACCAATAGGGAAGGTATTATGGAATAAATTGTTTCTGTTAAGTACGAATATGCGGGCGCCCGCGCAGTTGCCGGCGTCACCGAACTGATCTAACAAAACATCATAACACCACATGAACAACATTCCAAAATAAACTTTATGCTGACAACAATAAATGTCATTTCAGTATTCTACAGAATTTATAAGTTATAAATAATAGTGAATTGTAATAGTACCTATAATTTAATGGTTGATAGAAAAATATTATAGTAACCGATAATGTTTTGCTAAGAATTGCTACGGGTTTTGTCAGCTCTACGCATGTTGGAAATTACTTGGCAAATTATATTAACATGACAAAATGTAGGTAGGTACTTATTTCGATAAAAAAGGCGTTATATAAAAGCAGCAACATACATTGAGTGAGAATCCATTTTGTTTTACTGCCAGACCAGCAATCTGGAGCAAAGAAAAACAAAGAATGTATCAAATGCTCTAAATGACTACACAATTTACGCATATTAACCAAAGAGAAAGAGTAAGAGAGATAGAGAGAAGAGAGAGGGAGAGAAAGAGAGAGATAGAAGAGAGGGATAGGGGAGATTTGATTTAAGAGTTAATTAATCTACAAAATATTCGTAGGTATTTGATTCTATAGCTATGAAAAAGTCAAAGCTGATTCCATAAACTTCACAAGTAACAGATAATGCAGAAACAACAAAGAACAACGGGTCCATTTTTATTATACAGAGGAATCATTATACTAAAACAAAACATATAGTTTAAGCAGTTATAGCAAAGTAACGTAAGGGTTTATGTGTAGATATAATCTACTAATTATGCCGATTGATTTTACAGGAGCTAAAAATTATAGTATAATTTATGTATGTACACTTCAACCAATTAATCTGTGCAGGCAATCAAAGAACTAAACTAAATGCACCAAGTTTGAAATATCGATGCAAATATTTATGACAAGCAACGCCATCTTGGACTGCACACTTAAGATGTTTTTTTTTTTTTTAATCAAAGCATGTATTTCAAGTAGGCCACTTTTGATTTGTCGAAACAAAGACTACAATGAAATGTAGCTACAGTCCCAGTCACAAGGCATAAAAACTGTGAAAGTACTTTAGTTGCCCATTCCCTAACGTAGATCTCTATGGAGAAGAACGGGCAAGAAACTCCATGGACACACTTTTAAGTCAGAATACTTTTACAAAACCTTGGTTCAATCATTCATGTTGAGATGGTACATGGTCATACTATAAGTACTTAGGATTGATACGTAATTAACTAATTACGTATGTCAATAATGAGTATCAACCGTTATTATGCTTGATAATCGTTTTAAATACTATTCACATTCATTGCCCCCAGTTCCATTTACAAATACAAAATAATGTCAATCACGTTACCCCCTTAATTCGTTGACATTGCCATCAATCATTTTCAATAAAAACAATTTAGAAAAATCCTGCAAAAACTATAAACCATTCAATAAATTATTGTGGATTATGGATTGCACACGTATTAAAAGTACACATAAGACTTGTTATTTTACAAATTCAAACAGAAAATTTTAATATTTATTCACGCCATATGGATAAAAACATAGAAAAGTAATTTCCTTTCATTCTACGGTTCATAGACATTTTGATATGCAAACACGTAATAGAATACTACATAGTGCTGTAAACAAACCATAGTGCACACTTGTGTTATTTTACAACTAATCCACGGTTTTACAGCAAAGCAAATGTCAATATGGAGTGAATTAAAAATAATAATTGAGAACATCCGGAATGTCATACCAAAATATTTATCAATAGAATTTACTTTTCAGTTCTTTCTTTGATAAACGTTCGTGTGAAGTTCCAAGCTCGGACGCACGACGGCCAACCAAGCTATACAAAACCAGTTTATGCGGATCTCTCATTGTATAGAAAATCTATACAAAGCGAGGCCAAGTTATACTGGAAATGTACAGCTTCATGTGCCGCCGTGTGTATAGTGCCTAGTATAATTTTCTATCCTTTGGGTCCGTTTTTAACAGAATTCTTTTTTTTATATCGTCAGGCTTATATCTCACTGTAGGTACCTCTTGTGTCCGTTTTCACCAACACTAGATTATGAATACCGCATACATGCATCCGCATGTGTACTCGATAATGTGTACCTAAGCTGTGGTTACCTGTAATTGAGTGTGCGTTACAAGGCCACGTATTCTGTAGTAGTTTTCATCAGTTCACTACATAGTATAAAACAAAGTCGCTTCCCGCTGTCTGTCTGTCCCTATGTATGCTTAGATATTTAAAACTACGCAACGGATTTGGATGCGGTTTTAAGTAATAGATAGAGTGATTCAAGAGGAAGGTTTATATATATATATATTATACCCGTGCGAAGCCGGAGCGGGTCGCTAGTTTTATATAAGATAAATTGTAATGTGTCTCGTTGGTAATCCAAATCAAAAATAATACATTTTTATGAAGTAAACGACAAACACAGGAAACCGCGCCTTTTATCATTAATATCAAGTGACACTGATATTGTAATTCTCCGATATTCCGAGAAAACATTAGGAGATGCGAATACTGATGCTGCCTCTGATATACAGGGATATTATTGGAATAATGCATCTCTATTGTGACTAGTTACACATGAGGTCGCCACCTCACACTATGTTGCGTTATGCAGTCATGCAGAGGAAAGTACATCGTTTTCTTTAATAGGACGTGCTCAGATTGTATTGTGGACTGTTCCACAATTGTTCTATTTATAATGTCTTAGTATGTAGTCCAAAGATTTCAAACAGGAATTAAACAGAATTCGATATCTACCAATATATCAAATCCGCTGACTTATCAAGAGAACACACTGACATTTAACGAATTAGCTAGGATTAACGGAGCAAAATACGGACTTAAATCTATCCGTGATCACAGATAGTAGCAATAATAGAATCGCTTCAGGGCGTTACGCGTCGGTGTGAGGGGCAGCCGACGCGAACCCACGCAACCTTTCCTTTATAAATATTGAATGTCAATACGATTATTTACGACAGATATGTTGAATATAAATGAGAGATAAAGGATCAAGTTCGATTTCTGTATAAAGAACAGTGACAATGGTTCTTTTGTCGAGTCAGCCATTTTATTTGTATGCAAATTAAAATGTTCAACAAAAGGCCGTTCGTGTCGGATAATCAAAATATCTGAACATATGAAAAGTATCAATTTGATATGGGGTCGTCCATTAATCACGTGAGGCTGGAAAGGGGGGGAGGGGGTTCGGAAAAAATCACGAAATATCACTAGGGGGAGGGGCAGGTGTAGTGAGATATCACGTGTATTTATTTTTTCTTTGAACGCGCGATTTCTAAACCGAAAAGCGGTGCGTGACCTTGACATTTTTATCACGGTGCTTATTTTTCCAGAATTAAATTAGATTATACCTGTTAACCTGTATTTAAAGATAATATTCAGATTTTTTTTTAAGATACTTTGTACCAAAAAAAATACACGTGTTTTTGGGTGGGAGGAGGGAGGGGTAGTCTAAAACTTCACCACGAATCACCATGGGGGAGGTGGGGGTTAAAAATTTGCTAAAAAACATCACGTGATTAATGGACGACCCCTATGCAGGTTCGCATAAAAAATACAAAAGAGATAGGTATGTAGGTAAATGCCTACATAATATAAGTTAACAGTAAAGCGAAAACACTAGGAACCATGTAAGTACTGGGTCACATAAATAAACATGTATAAAACAATAGAAATATCGGTATTTCTAGCTAGCTTCAAATTCAAAGTATTCAAACTTATGGATGAAGATGAACTTATCAACATTCTGCTAGGGTCCGACCGAAGACCGATTACTGGCCGAAGCCGAAAGTTTAAGATTGGCTAGAAGTGAATACTAAGACGATTTTTGTTCAACTATCAAATTAAAAGTTTACGAAAAAATTAATTGACACTCGATTAAAAGGACCTTGGAACTTGACAAAAATAATAACACTTCTAGATTTGTGCCCCCCGCCCCCCGCATGTGGCCCTTCCACCGTGCTCTCCCGCATTTGTAACAGTTCGTTCAATTCCGGCGCTTGCTAGAAACGTTCGGCTTCGGTCAAAACTTCGGCCAAAAGCGGCCGAAGCCGAAGCTTCGGTCGGACACTACATTTTACCGTTTTGTTTGACTTGCTAATCAGATGAACTTAGTTTACTAAAAGTCATGATGAATGCTGCAAACTGATTGGCTAATAATTTAACTTATCGTTATTTTGAACAAATAAAGGCACAAAAAATGAATTCTTATAATAGGTTGCACTAACAAGTCACGTTAAAAACGTGTGAATGCTTTTTTTTTCTAATACGACTAGAGCAATAGATGAGATAGGGTGGATGCCCACATAGCCCACCTATCATTGTGGCTAGCACGCGACCAGGTAGCGTGGTGCGTTCCACCTGCCGACAACTGTGTGTTACACCTCTTTGTGCTACAAGTGGGTTACATCAGCAAAAAAACGAACGAAAAACGAATCAAAATATTCAATGTAATGAAATTATTATTAACCGTTAGGTTAGGTATATATGTGGCTTTAGTTTAACTCATTGTTAAAGAAAGATTAAAACAGAGTTTTCTTATAAACCTATTTTTTTGTTAACGATGAAATCTAAAACTGATTTTCGATTCGACAGGTTCAATAAAATTACTGAATAATTTGTAATTAAAGATTTAGTCAATAGCTAAGATAAAAAAAATCTATTTCTCTTTTACAATCCAAATTGATACGTGATTTATAAACATCTGCTCTGTTGATGTACCGAGAGAACTAAATTATATTGACTTTTTTATGTAAACTAAAGTTCGTTCCTCTACAGAATACATCTCCATTTGAAATGAAGCCAAATAAATATTCTAACGCGCAATGTTATGCAATAAACTGATTCACGCGTTCAAATATTACATAGTAGATAACTAGGGTTTTCATTTTCTGATAAGACATGCTAATATAAAGGAAAAAATATAGTAACAAATTGTATATTTTCCTTGTATAAACAACAAAGCAAACATGTTTTTAGCCCAAATAACTCGACTTTAACGTTAATAAATAAAAATGTCATATTAATGTACGACAGCAAAAGTCAACACCTTTTCAAAAATAACTTTCATAAGTTCATAACTGAATAACGTAATTTTTCATCGAATACCAAGAAATGGGGTAAAAATAAGTGCCACACAAGCATAGTTAATTAAAATTAATGCAAACCGCCAAGCGGTGTTGTCAACGCGAAAAAATAAAATCTCCAAGCCCGCCAATTATTTCAATTAATGGTACGTCGCGGTGTCGACAGGAAAAGGAAGCGTGCGTTCGGGATATGAGCTAAGTATAGTCCGCGATTGTGCTCTGAGTGACAGCTAGGCTTGATTAATTAATTCGTGGCCCTCTATTCGCCGAGTGGGGATAATAAATCGTGCGTCCTGGCCTCCCGTGAGATGTCGCCAAAGCCCGACACACCGCTGAATAAATGATTGAGTCAAACGCAAATATTATATGTGTCGGGACAGAAATAAACGGCTAATGATGTGTTATACAGGTAAGCGATAATAAAGTCTTCAGATCTTCTTACTTTAGAATTCCCGGATTGTTCATCAATTATGACGCGCTCAAAATGTTTCAGATTATATTTGTTTCGGGTACATTTGATGCAGCTTCAGTTATTTTAGTTTCGAATCTAGATTATTCTATTATTATATTTATGTTGGAAACAGTAAATCATGTGACAGCGTGTGTATTATTGCTGAATGTTATTTACTTTCATGAATCACAGGTGCTGTATTTAGCACTAGGGTATCTGGTTCGATAATAACAATTATTACAAGACTAATAACTTAAGTAACATCTTATCAATGACAACGTCACTATTAACATAGAAACCATAAACTGGTGCCTTTGCGGGGAGCACAAAAAACAGACGCCAAAAATCGAGGCCGTTCCTTTGACGAAATAGGAACATGGACAAAAACAGTTCCGCTAAATAAACAATGTGCAGTCAAATTTCGTAGAGCCGCCGCAGATGGGAACCTTCGTCCTGCAATAAAACAAGCTTGAAACCGAATCGCAGCCGAATTCGTTATTAATAATCATATCGGCGCCATTTTGTTGAAGCCGCCACATTGACGGCGACACATGTGTTGCATAGATGTCGCCAAACATGCATTTTTGTGTACTGCGTGTTATTAAAGCTGCGAATTCTATTTATCTTTTGAAAGCTTCGCTGTTAAGTATAGTTTTTGTAGAGGATTATTGTGAGTGCTAGTGTCTTCCTCCACTGTTAAATTATCTTCAGAAACTATGTAAAGTCACGGTTGGGTTGCTTGCATTAGCAATCTTTTTTTTCTAATCACTTCCAAGCTTTCTGTCACTCACACTAGTGAGCATTATTAGCACACTAGTGATACTGAATTCAGCAATTTTAACGTCGCATTTGACTTCCCACAACAGAATTTTCAGAAGTTGCTGAATTTTCGGGACTCAGTTTGAGTTGAAGGGTCCGCAAATCTAAGAAACTGAGAATATCATGTACCAAGACAGGATACTTTGCACTGTGCAAACACCAATAGCAACAACTAAAAAGAAGCAGTCCTCGGCTTATTATTTTCGAAACAAAAGACCACAGGGCATTCTCATCGATACGAAGGATTACTTACAATAACTTTTAGTACCTGACTGTGACAATAGGAGAATAGGATCCCAGATGAGGCTCAGACGCAGTATCGGTCCAAAACAATTGCTTTCAAGTTTTTTTGCTATTGAAGAAAACACCACGTGGGATTGAAGTCGTGTTTGAAGAGCTTCCTTTTATTGCCCAAATAAATAAATGGTAGAAGAGAATATTAACCAAAATTATGTTTATTTCAAAAGGTACTGGCGTTTACGAAACATTTTTTCTTTTAACTCATAGTAATTTTCAATATTAATAAATAAGGTAAAGGTGTGTGAAACGTATGCTTTGTACATGTCTCAATGAACCGAGGCTATCGCACTGGTGGACAAAGGAAGGCTTCTCCCAAGCCACGCCACAACATTCGGTCCTCCGTATTCCACATCCAGTCTAGTCCAACCATAAATAAGTACGTCGTATTTCTATTAGCCATCATTTTTTTTATCATCATTAGCAAAAGTCATCTTTTATTACAAAATATCCATATTTTCCTTTCTCTCAAACTTGATAGAAAAATGTAACTAAAACTACAAAATGTAATACTGAATTAAATTCACTAATAAACCTCTTATCTAACATAATTAGTAATTTATCTATTTACAAATATAGATACAAAGTTCATCTGATTAAAACATTAAACATGGTCAGATAAAATGCAAGACGACATTAATCAGAAGAGTCGCTTTGAAAATAGTATAGATAGAGTAAATGATAGTAGAAAATCTGGATATACAAGTATACAAACATGGTCTTGGGTGGTCAATAATAAATTTATGTTATACCATAAAGTATGAGGCAAGACTGAAATAACGGCTATCTGTAAAATTGTTTTTAACTGAAATTCTAATGTCAAAATGTTATATATTCTGTGGGATGAAATGTCAAAGTACTCAATCATCGATATTCTAATTCTAATACCCACATAGGCTTCGCCTTCTCATTAAAAGATTAAGCAAATTCAATTTATAGTCTCTTTTATTAAGTCCCTATTGAAACTCCTTTCCAATGTAAATGAATAGAATATTGCTGAACAAATCCGGTGAAATGGCATTCATGTGTATGTATGTTTATGTGTAATTTACATACTTGAGCCGTACTCATATTTAGGACATATAAACATAGCGTATGTACATATTTCTTTATGAGTGTACAAATAAATAGGTTTATGTTGTGAATGAATATTTTTGCGCCTAGCATCGGCCGGAGGTTTGTTGATAAGTTTGACAACACATAGCGTTGGCTTGGGTTTTACTTCATAAAAACTCTGAACGACATAACAAATGCTTGTTTTTTGCATTCAACCCTTATTTATTTATTATTATTTTCGTTATTTTATTTAAACTCATTCATCATTACTTTTCTTAACATCTTGTCATTTAAGTTGCTCAAATCATCTTCGTCAATAAATTTCGACCTACCCTCAAAACATATTTCGTCTAAAAACTGATCAACATAAAACAATTATTTAATTTCTATCAAAAATACACAAGTAAGTTGGTAGCTTATCAAGTTACGGTTGTCATAACAACCGGTTGCAGTCGGCAACATAACAACGCGTCGCAACCGGCTCAACAATACGCTTGCTAACAACACTTCAAACATACCTTCCACGGCCGACAGAGACGCCGACAGACTGACAGCACGACTGGAAACAACCGCACGGGAACAGAGGAACAAGAGCTAATTTAAAACGAAGGCAGAAAACACTCATTTACCCACATATAGTTGTTAGAGGCAGCCAAACTTACAGCACAGTTCCATCGTCACCTGTGTTGTTAGGAGTCAATTAAAACAAAAGAAAACTCACCACTGGACTGTCGTCGCCAAGGTCCGAATCACGGTCGGCGTCGGCCATGGCGTACGCCGGCACCGGCTCACGGTTCTTCACCCGAATCTTGGCGGCTTTACAAAGCACGGTGCAACGAATACGCCACGGAAGGGCACGTGCTTAGCTCACACACTCGCGTCGGACATACAACGAGATCACGGGCCGTAGAGGCGAGAAACGAGCGTTGCGTGTGCTCGCACGGAATGGTATGGCGCGTCAGGTCGCCGCTCGCCCCTCTCTGCGAGGCCCCGCCTAGAGGCGGCCGCGTCACGGCGAATCAAACCGCGCGATATCAAACTGATATTTCAGCCTCACGCTCCGCCCGCTACACTTATATTGTTTTTATTCAAGCTATAAAATAATCGCGTGGCATTGATCGTTCTTTGTGATTAATAGCGATAGTGAAACGCGATATTAATGTGCCTTAATCGGAGTTTCGTTTGCACATTTAATGAGCCTGTTAGTGTTAGTTTTGTTACTGTACGTATAGCTGCGTTTGATTAATGGATCCGATGAATGAGGTCGGCTGTTAAATGAACAATCCGTTCATTCACCAATCTGTTTCATTTTAATTGGTTCTTAGGAAATTTAATATGATTGGTGTAGGCTTTCTAAAACAGTTTTTAAATGAATTAATTCAGGAATTGCTTTGGATGGTAGCGTGTTGTGGCTACTTAAAAATAACGCGTTGAAGTCTTTACTTGGCTTATAAGCACGTGTTTAATATTATAACCCAATTTACAATTGATTACACCGAGTATTATAAATATTGGTATAAAAATAGTAAAAAAGATAATAACTTAATCGAAATGTGTAATTATAACAGCTATAGGTAACTCAAAATATAACTTAGGTATAGATAAATAATTTGGGTGAATTTTTTTTAATTAGATTTGATTACAACTGACAAACAATAAATTTCTTTAATTATTGAAAATTTAATTTAGTTTATGCACATTTTCTTTTTAAAATTTTAAATCCCCGAAATTGCACTAAAAGTACAGCACCATGCATGTCTGGAGAGGATTGAAGAAGAATACATATTTATCTATGTACCCAAAAAGTAACGCTAAATCTACAAACTATTAAAAGTGATCACCTTGGCATAGTTATAACCTTTCTACAGGGTCCATCCTAGGCCTCTTACTTTGCAATTTACAATAGGTTGGTGTGACCTTTTTTCAATTAGACGACTGACTTTCACCACCGCCATCAGCATCCGCAGCCTGAATTCACCCCTGCTGGTTATTATAGGCCTCTCTTTTCTCGAACCAATCTCTATGTTCATGTGCCAGCCTCATAGAGGCTTTTCCCCCGAGCACTGGTTTACCTAGTCTCATCATCAACATCATTTCAGCCGAAAGACGTCCACTGCTGGACATAGGCCTCCCCCAAGTGTCGCCACATTGACCGGTCCCGTGCGACTCGCATCCATCGGATCCCTGGCTCCCTGCAACCTTCATCTGGTCATGGGTCCACCTAGTAGGAGGTACCTAGACTACAGGAGCGAAGGGTCAATTTTTGTAAGAGGTAAGCCAGAGTACATGTCTTTAATGACTTTTATTGTTTGTCTATGGAATACTAATTGTGCCCGTTTACGCAGAAAGCCGGTAGGAATCGAGTTATACGGAACCTTCGCCACTGCTAGACTACCTAGATTTACTTAGTATTAAAATGTAATATCCTAGTCTTTTAAAATTGTGTCTTCTATTCTCGTCTTTCTACATCGTTCTCATGCACATATATATATAATCTCAACATGAATGATGTAACCAAGATTTTGTAACAATATTTTGATTTAAAAGAGTGTCCATGGAGTTTCTTGCCCATTCTTCTCCATAGAGATCTACGCTTTGGAATCTGCAAATACAGTACCTTCTCAAGTTATTACGCCTTGTGACTGTGCCTGTAGCTTCGCTTTTTATTGTTTTTTTGACATTCAAAAGTGCCTGTAATGGTCTAATTGAATTAAATGCTTTGCATGCATTAATTATTATGAATCTTACACCGGAAGTTGGACCTTAGTCTGCACGATTACCTTACCCACTATATTAACCCATTATTTATTATCCAGAAAGCTATCAGTACATACAGGTTGAATTTTTCAAGTGGGCGTGGATGGTAAATCCGCAACTATGAGGAATAGCGAAATCTACTCAGAGAAGTCACTGGCCCGATGTTGATGAAAACTAAAAACGTAGCATTGGATTTAAAAAAAAAACAATATTCCTAGCCATGAATCGAACCCGTTGATTTTGGAGGAAAAAAACACAAACTTAACCTAATATACCGTTCTATAGTATCAGTAATTCGATAATAAGCATCAAACTCTGGGAAGTAATGAGAGGCAAACTAAAGGAAAGGCTAGTAAGTAATATACAAGCTAGGAATACAGATTTTTCAAAAATCCACATAATATTACCAGGATCTTAGATCTTCCATGATAAAGTCTGGAAGAATGTTTGAAGTAATTAAGAACCACAAATGAAAAACATGCTATCTTTTTAATTTCATGTTTTTTTTTTCTTTCTTTATCTGCAGTCTGCATTAGCTATTATGCAAGTATGTTGTAAGTTGTGGCTGCTCGAGTGTGTCCTTCAGTGAGGTTATCTCCTCATCAGTAGACCGTAATAGTGGATTATATGGTCAATATCTCTTTCCGCTTTAGCCGCTTTTTGTAGCTTCGAGTTGTTAGCTCAGTAGCCAATTTATTAGGATACCTTTCTAGCTTCCCTTTGTAATTTTATAGCTGTCTACCTTCACCGTGCTCATTCCCAGATGATGGTGTATTTCTAAGTTTGTGATGTACATCAGTACCATGGGACATTGCATAGGTTTCTGAGTATTATGTTCTGCAGTCGCTGTGTTATTATAATATTGGAGTCGCTAACGCTGCCCCAGAGGTGTATCCCATCCCATACATCCAGGCAGGTTTAGGGATACTCTTGTATAAAGGGTGTAACAAATCCCTTAACTAAGCCGAAAGGCACTTGTTCTCCCCGTCATCGCGTCATTGCGATCATTTTTTTGTTTTAGGCCATACCTGGAAACCTTCTAGTTACGGAGATATTAGGGGTCAAAGTTCCAATTGTTTGACAAGTTCTTTTTTAAATACTTGTTTTTAATGTAAGATTTTTATTAAACACCTCCACGACCCCCGTACTATTCAATCGATCGATCAGCACAATGTTTTGAGTGCGTTACATTGAGTCCTACCGTAAAACCAAAAAAAAAAGTCGTTTCTTTTTTGCGTGAAGTTAGTTTGATGTACAGAATGCTTTGTGAAGGGTAGTATTGTTAGCCTGTATTGTTTGTAGTCTACATTTCGCTTGCTGTTTTTTTTTGGTTAACTTTGTGTTCTTCCTGTCTCTTTTGATAATTATGGTGTCTCCATGTAAGGCGTCGGTCTAGGTGTAGTCCAAGGCATCTTACACTGTCTTGATGAAGTGAGTCTAGGATTTTCCAGGTGACCAGGACGACAAATTCCTTGTTGTTGTTTGTACTGATTGTGATGCGCTAGCTGTTATTCTCCATTTTTTAGGCAAAGAGGGAACATAGATGGGTTTTAGTCAGTAGAAGTCTGACACTTCCTTCCGCTCCGCCCATAGCGAGGGGGGGGGTAACGACTTCTATTATTTTATTATCTAGTAAACCTATCTAGACCTATACTAGATAGATGATTGTTGAAAAATGTGGTGGATTTATCCTAGAAAACCATAATTTTACAACTTCACCTGCTTCTTAGGGAATATAGTGTGATGTGAGAATAATAACTAGTAAAAACAGTATCAAATTAATACGAAAAATTATAAGTATCTTACAAATTACAATGCAAATGTCTCGGTCGTAATGACTCACCATAATCTACCTGCTCTTGTCCCAGACTGCAATACCTAAATATTTCATTGATACCAAATAAATGACTAAGGTTTTTGAATATCTAATCAATAAAATCTATGCAGTATTGTTATTGTTGCCAGGCGCCAAACAATCACAACAGCCGTTAGCATTTTGTCAATTGTCATAAAACCAACTAACAAAAAAAAATCTGCGATGAGCTTCGACGGCGTTATTAGTGGCTTCGGCCAGATCCTTCGGAGTTGCAAAAAGAGCGGGACAATAGATTGGACATCCTTTGTGACGAATCAACTATTGAAGGACTTAAAGAACCTTTCAATATAATTAATGGAACATAACTGTTATTCCGTTTGAATAAAAACTGGAAACCAACAATCTAATTTTACCGAATCGACTCCAATTAATCGATATTTCTGAAACTCAATTAGAATGAGCTTTCGTTTTCACGATGTAGTCCGGACCAGACAATACAAACAAGAGTACCTCCTGTACTACATACTTGTATAGATAGACACTGTGTAGTATAGTACAGACAGCAACAATTAATACGGCCGGCAGATCAATCGCTTGTCGAACACTGCAAGCGGTTTTGTGTGGTGGAAGGTATGGGAGAATGCTCCTGTGAAAAAAGATATATGTATATATTAATATAGTATTATAAGTTAAGTTAGTTAAGGCACAAATTATAGACGTTATTCTCTTCCCTTTAACACACTATTGTCTATTTTTTCTTTTTCATTTCTCCTTTTTGCGGGTCTGCTGGCAGAAATTTCTTTTGAAATAAGCAGTACCTTTGTAGTCATATATTATAATGTTATTTTCCTGTGTTGTCTTCTGTGTGTGCATAAATAGCTAAATCAATAAATAAATAAATAAAAGAATAAAACAAAATTATTAAAAAAAAACCCGCCAGAAAAAATTGAAAAGCAAAGAACAAGCACATTTTAAATTAAATAAAAGTTGGAAGTAGGCGAGACCCTTTTCAATATAAAATTATGAAAATGGAATGGGTTACCGCCTGCTTCTATTTGCTTGTTTTTCAGTTTTTTTCAGTCCGGTTTTTTTACATTTTTATTATTTGAAGCTTTTTAGTTTAGATTTCGCAGACTTTTTAACTCTTTGTTCTATACTTTTTTTCACTTTTTATATGATTTGTCGTTTCGAATTGTAATATATTAACATATAAGTTGTAAATATATTTTTGAAATCACCTTTTAAAACCCTTCTTTTTGATGGAGGAACAGGGAAGAAAAAAAAACTTCACAATATGGCCAAAACGAGCGAACTAAGACGAATCCAGCGGCGACGTATAATTTATCCAAAGTTCGTTTAGGAGTAGGCCAAATACATAATCCTTCTTTTGGACTTCGCCACAGTCGGGCAAAAGGGCAGCTCTCAAAAATGTTTTCATCACTAAGGTATGTAAATATTTTGCCCTAATTGTGTCAATAGGATCTTTATTAGCAATTAGCTAATTTCAGCAGATAAGACATAATTAACATTAAATATTTGCGGACCAAAGTAGCGGAGTGTACACATAAGAGTATCTTGTCACCGTACGTTATATATAGATACGGTAAATGCGCAGGTACAGATCGGCACTGCGTAGGAGCTGCATAGACGCGGCGTACCGCGTAGCTAAGCGTAGCGTGTATCAAGGCGTAGTACTGTGTAGGAACCGCATTGGCACAGTGTAATTTTGCGTAGACACGGCGTAGCACTGCATTGCAACTGCGTAGACACTGCGTATCAAGACGTAGCACTGTGTAGGAACTGCATAGGCACAGAGTAGCTTTGCGTAGTCACGGCGTAGCACTGCATTGCAACTGCGTAGACACTGCGTATCAAGGCGTAGCACTGTGTAGGAACTGCATAGGCACAGAGTAGCTTTGCGTAGACAGGGCAGCGTAGCACAGCGTTGCAACTGCGTAGACACTGCGTATCAAGGCGTAAACACGGGGCGTAAGCATAGCTTAGTTTATTTTATAATTAAATGCATTCGATTTCGGACCAGGAATCACTATTACTGCTGAAAAATGGTTATTTAAAAAAACACAAAGAGCTACAAAATTTGTTAAAAATTTTACCAAATCCTCCTCACACCCTCTGTTCTCATTATGTCTTTTTATACTGTGAGTTCTTAAAAATACTTCTTCTTCTGAAACAATACTCACTATTTAACTTACTCGCTCTTACCTTGCACCACCGCCCTTGTAATCGCTCCGGGCTGATTGATGAACACCCCCTCCCACCTCGCCGGTCGGAGTGGACTCCCCCGCCGTTTAGCCCGAGTGATCCATGACTATGAGATCTATTACCCTGGCTACATTACCACAATACCCTGCAAACTCTGTTTTATTTTACTCGGTACTATCATGCTTAATTGTAGGTCCATTTTAATTTAGCAAATGTCTATCTAACGATGTAAAAATAGATTAATTAAATTTTTCTTTAATAATTTTGCAAATATCGAAGAAGAAACAAGATATACTTTCAGCGGTAGTTATTTTTCAAAAAACGCATTACTTATTCAGGAAAGTGAATGACAACCAAGTTTTGTAAGTTTGGATAAATGCGGAGTTCAAACTGTGTAGTGATAGTCATCAGCTAATACTACTCGTTTTTAACCATTATCGTCTTGTACGATTTTTATAAAGCAGATCCCTATCACTATGATTTTTTTTTATTCTTAGGCTCATGTTAAACCAATATCTCACCTGAAAGGAAGTGATGATGGGGACGCCAGCCTAGGACGGTACATTTTCTTCAAGGAACCATCAACATCTGCTTAGCCTTTTCCCAACTATGTCCCAACATAGTTGGGAAAAGGCTAAGCAAAGTCTAACAACCAGTCTTACTAAGGAGTATCGTAATATTCAGTACTAATTGCTCGCAGCTGAAGACCAGTATTTTACATGCAGCGATTGCCTATCGGACCTCCACAGCCCAATTAGTACTGAATATTACGATACTCCTTAGTAAGACTGGTTGTTAGACTTTCGGGCCACTGACTACCTGTAACGACTGTCAAAGATTTACAAATGACAGCCGGGATCTAAGGCTTAACGTGCTCTCCGAGGCAGGTAAGTAATGCGCGGTCCCCCATCCACAGACCAACCTATTTTCTAGAAAGAACCACTCTATAAAGAGAAGATTTCAACTAGTAGTAATAGTTGCTGGTGGTCTATTAGACTGGTCTCTTTAATTGTATTATGATCAACAAACACGGAGTCTCACTCTCAATTGTTACAAATAAAATTCACAATGCGTTTTTGATGAAGTCGAGTTGACAGTGTTTTGCTAAACTCACATTTACAGCCTTCTATATCTTTTATTTGTCTTATTTTTGCTAAAATTTGCAAACAGCGTTAGTTTGTGGTCTCTTTGTGGCGATTTATGGTTTTAGAAAATGGTTGTGATAACTTGTATTTTATAAGAATAGTTTTTTTTTGTTGTGAAAACATGCTACATACCTACATTTAACATGAACATCGACGAGTTACTTTTTTATCACCTTTAGAAAAAGCTTTAGAGCAATTTTCATATAAATTCATTTTGGTGGGTTAATTTTGCAATTTCCATTAAATATCTACCTTTCAGAAAGTTTTAAGTAGAGAAAAAAATGCTAAGTATAAAATTAGTTCCTTAATCTGTTGATAGCCAGGTCAAAATCAGGATAAGTTGGTCTTTTATATTGAAACCTCTAACGTCTCCTACTCTCCAGGATATGCTCAGACATGCTCTATATAACTATTAAAGGAGTCTCAAATGTGAAAAGATTGAACTAAACAAGCATTTGCTATTGCATTGAATCTATAAGCTTGAAACATTATTATTGTCCACTGTAGATAATGAAATTGTAAGCAAATATTTAAATACACGAGCAAACATCTTGTAGAGTAAACGTTTCTAATTCTGTTCCACTAAACTATTTGGTAATAATGATCTATGCAAAGATCTATAAACAAAGTTCACTTCAGATAGATGGCGCTGTTTGGTTCTTCTAAGGCTGCATAGATGGCGTTAGTATACTGATCGGAGCATAAATTAGTAACATGGTTAAACTCAATAGTTAATAATAAAAATTTGAACTTGCTTTGGACATCTGTGTAACGCAAACACTTTTGGCAAACTTAAATTTAACAGATTTTTAGGTTGATAAAAATATCTAAGCGATCTTTCTTTTGTCGACAAACATTTTTGACTTGCGGAATGTCTCTTCTGCTCCAACCCTCGTCCCAATGATAAATTAACAATACTATTAGACTCAACACTTCGCGGGAAAATTAAATTAGTCAAACGCAGCCCTTATTGCCCCAGGGCCATTCGCCACGTTGACTTATAGAAAGTTTGTCATTATAGTCGTGACAGCTCACATTTGACACACCGCAGTTTGTGTTTTACATTAACTAGTCCAGGAATTATTGTTCATTATTTGTAGTTCAGTATAGTTTTGTTGGTGTTCTTTTTTCTTTGTGGCTAGCCCGTTTGCTAAGCATTAATGTACGCTCGCGGTTGGCTCCGAGCCTCGGTTAAGTGTTTCTTAGTAATGCGTTCTGTCACTTATAAACGTGAGAGTGAATAGTCGCTTGCCGCACCTGCTTGCACGTAGACTAGCATGGAAATACATTATGGATACCGATTACAAAATCGTTAAATTATTTATTTGATACAAAGTTTTTTTTTTTTTAAACCAGCTGTTCTATACATTTTGACCGTTGTTTTTAGTTTATATGTGGCGGGAGGGGAGGTGGGGCGGTTGAGCTTCAGATTGATGTACTGAATACGTGGTAATCTTTTTAGGATCGGTGTCCCTTTCACCCTGTATCGATTATTACGACGAAATTAACTAAACTAACAACAAACAAGGTAGGTATTTAATAAAAGGACATCAAAAAAACTCTCAGCTGGTAATGTGCCCAAGAGACTGGCGGCGTAGACACATTGTATGACTACGCTTGGCAATGTTAAGTTCATGGTAGATTAAAAATATTCATCGTACGGAACCCTTTTCACGTGAGTTCCTCTCGTACTTAGCCTCAAATGTCAATTTGTTTTGGCGCTCTTGAAGCTTACGGTATAAGACACACACACTTTTCGCCCATAATGCCTCTAGTTAAGTCTGCGCAAGTCCTACTCAATATCCGGCTTCAATATTAAAATAACCAGTGATGATAGGAATCTTTATTTTATTATAAACAATGATATTGCATTCCTCTTTTATACAAATTAATATAAAAAAAAAACCTAATTCGTTCATTTCGAATCGCTAGTCGTTATTGGCCAACAACGGCGCTTATAATAAATGCTATTTATGATTCGATCGTTGAACATCGATTACTTATGAGCATCGATGTCTCGTTTAATGAAGGGGTGATATTAAAATTAAGGGGAAGTAACGATAGGTACTGTTTGTTCGCGGGGTTGTTCGATGTGGATGGGTTCAGGTTGCTTGGCTGGGCCCGTCTTCGTGATGGGGACTATTCTTTCACCTGCATTGGGAAGGGGTCGTTTAGGGGCTGTGATGGTGAGGACGCCGTCCGAGGACAGTGTGCTGACAAGGTCCTGGACGTCGTAGCTTCCGGGGAGGATGTACCGGCGGGTGAACTGACGGGAGATGAAGCCGTGCTCATCCTGCTTCTCCTCGTGCCTGCCTTCGACCACTACGCTGTTGTTCGCGGCCTTTACTGTGATTTCTTCAGGTGTGAATTGTTGGACGTCGAGGATTACCTGGAATAGAGTAGATCAGCAAATAAGACTTTATCACCTACAAGACATTGTATAATACCGTAATTGAGTTCTGTTAGCCAGACAAGTGCCATAACTAATGTAATAACAAGCCACGTTTAACACTCCTAACTCGCTTTATTGACTGTGCCAAATTTAATCAGGACGGTGCTATGACGCTAAATATGTAGTAGAGTAGCGAATATTTGCGCGAAAGTCATATGGCTTAAAAATAGACAAAGACTAACTGCTAAAGCAAATCAAAGATTATAATTTAAAAACCCGTCTATTTTTTTCCGAAAACTTCCTCCAAGTTCAGCGGAGTTACAGAATTATAATGTCAAAGATCGTTAGCACAAACAGTTTAAAAATATCAAGTGACGATCTTACCTCAAACTTGTCCTTAGTCAAATTAATAGTAGAAGCAGACTCTTGCCTCGTCAGACCCGTTCTCCAGGGCCTGAAGTACGAGTTTCTGAACAGCGAGGAGGTTGGCAGTGTGGAGAGGGAAGACAGGAGCTCGTCCCTCTTCAGCCCCATGCCGAAGTGCTGGTCCAGCAGGCGGGAGGGCCTGTCCCACTCGTCCCACCAGTCACGGAACATCAGAGGTACTATCGACATCTGGAAATAGAGGATATAATAATTATATGTGTGTTAGAAGCTATCTGGGAATGTTATTAATTTACTACCCAGAGGGTAAGTAATGTAAGGATTCAACTACTGGCTTCAGGTAGACTTGCCAAGTTGAACAACTAATCATTAAATTACTTATGATATTACTACCGTACCTATCTATCAACAGGCCCTTTCAGAAACCGTAGATTGCAAAACCTTAACTCCAAATTCATTCCTTGATAATTGTGTTCTAATCCCGAATAATATTATCCAAGTGTAACCCCAGCCACCTTCGGAAAATTCCATAAAACCAACTCCTCCCCATACGATATAACTAAAACTCATAATATAAAACATCCTTATGACTGTCCTATAACATTACACGGTACCAAGTCGTAAACAACAATCAAATCGGTCATGGAAACCATAGACTAGTCGATACTCTCGCGAACACTCGTAAAACTTATCTTTGGACTGAAATAAATCAACAACATTGTCTATTCATCGCGTAGATATAAATGGCGGATATTTTCATGGCGCGTTTATTTTCAGCGGCTACATAGGTATCCTATGCGCTTGTAATGGAGGACGGGCCAATGTTATTTGAATGCGCATTAGTATGTAAAGGTATTTTATTTTTAAACTTTTTGTTTACGAAAATTGTCAGGGCAATAGCCCAAACGTCAGGGCGTCCGAAACGACTGACAACAGAGAGTGCGTAAGTTCAAAACCTGCTAAAGAAAACTCAAGCTTAAAGTTGTTTTAATTCCTCCTATCAGAAGCAATTAACAGCTTAGCTATGAACTGATGGTCAGCCAAAAATGCTAATAAAGAAGAAGCAAAACTAATTGAAATAAGCAAATCCTGGAAAAATATTCGATTTAGGTTCTGCAATCCGTTTTTGTAAACCTAAATCTTATTCCGAAAATCTAAATCGTTATTCAATTCACCTTCACCTTTTCCAGATTAGGAAACCCGCGAGAAAATCAAGGAGGCGTATCAGGTATCGTAGTAAGCATCCAAACAAAACACTACCAATAGAGCTGTTTAACTAAATTCAATTACAAGATTAACTATTATTTTATTGCTACAACGAAAAGCTTGTTGAAGTTCACCGGGTTTGTTTACATTTACAAGCAATAATACGTGCACACAATAATCGACGAAATTCTGGAACGATTCCACCGTGCATGAGTCACCTGGGAACCGTTTTAGAACTGATGCAACCCGCTGAACCGAATGTTTTCGTGCCACGCTATGATGAAAGTTATGCGACATTACTAGTTTTGTAATAGAATATATATAGATCGAGTGTTGATGTAAACAATGTGAGGTGGAATATCTTCGGGATGAGATGTTTCAGATTTGTTTAGTTATAGAGGTACCTGTACAAACACTTGCCTACCTATGTAGTATCTACATTTTTACAGGTGGGATGCATGAACGTTAGAAAGTTTTTGAAACTGTTCATATATGTGTTGTTTTATGTACTAAAGTGTTTACGATCAAAAATGTATGAACTAAGTAACTAATTAATTAGTTGATCTTATTAAAGAAATCTTTAACCTGTTCAAACACAACAATTATTTCAAATGCTGCAAAGATATTTTCGTTTTCAGAACAATAACACGAAATCCCATATTTTCTTCGGTAGAAAAACTAACCGCATCTCCCAATCCTATCGAAATAAGTAACAAATTGAAATACTAAAAACAAACCTACATTACCTTTAAAAATCACAAAAGAAAACACCACTACAATACGATAGCACTATTAAAAAAAAGAAACAATTCACCTTTGTGGTTGTTAGTTCGTTGCAAGCGCGCGCCGCTCTGGACTCGAGACTAGAGACGAACGCCATATAATGTGATTTAAATAGAATTTTCAGCGGCCCACACGAGCTGATTCACGAGGATACACCTTGAACTTGAAGCTGTAGGTACGGTATCATTCATTACGATACGACGGACTATTTGGGCGGGAAATTGCCGTGTATGGTCCATGGAACTTTCTAGCGAAGATAATAGATACCTGTGACGGTAACCACGATTCATGTTGAGGGTTTTCCTAGTTTCCAAATCGTTCATAACAAATAGATGGATTATTTATAAGGTATCTAAGGTAGGAAGGATCTATCCGTCGTAAACGAGGCAGGCCCAAGAAACGCTGGCGTGACGATCTGGACTCATTCTTAATGGATAGGTCAGAGTAGGCAAATGATAAACAAACTTAGCTATGGTGGAGGCCTTTGCCCAGCAATGGGATAGACTAGGCTGATATTATAAAAAAAACAATATATCTCAAAATTTACAAGAACTCAATACCTACTAAGTACTATCCACAGCGGTTAAATCACAGTTTATAGCTAAATTTTCAAAGTACTTTTACTGCTGAATTATAGCAGCTCCGAGTACACGACAGTATTTTCTTCTCCTTTCCTGGGCACTCCTTTTCGATCGTTTCAGGAATTACATACACTACTATATTTCTCACAGGGCACTGTCAGGGGTAGAAGACCACCAGACATGATACACATTTCATATCCTCAAAATATAGGTAATATAGGAGCATATAAAAATCATGGTCATCAAAATTATGATGACTCAAGTAGACGATTTTATTTTCCCATGGAAAATCAGTAGGTGTCATTCGAGAACAAATCCACTTTCCTGAAAAACGTGGGATGATTATGATGCTAACTACGACATCACCCACGTACTGCATATCATAGTAAACTTTTATTCAGAATCATTGTCATCTCAAGTACTGACGTCACGACTTCACGAGTGATCAAAATAAACCCCCTATTTTTAGTCCGTGACAATTTTATCCCAATACAAGAGTAGATGATTGTATAAGATTATAAATAGACGTGAAGAATACTTCGGCCAACGCTTTCTAAATAACATTGTGGTGTAAATACGATGTTAATCATGTCTCCCGAATGCTCACGATCTTTTCTAGATCGATGCCAAAAGAAATTGTATGTCCAAAAGTTTGATTATGTGCCCTTAATTCTATAAAAGTAGTTTGGAATACAACAGAACAGCTGGCAATAGTTCGCCCGAGTTCACTAATCCTACATAATTCATAATCTTGGAGCTTTAATCTAGAACAATAGTGTTGCGTAGAAGTAAAGCGACGTATGACATTATATAGAACTGCAATGAACAGGTAGAAACAAATAAGGTAGAACCTAACGCCGCTGTGGCTCTAACAATGCTGAGAGTCTCTTGGATAGAATTTCGCACCTACGTCTCAATACTCCAAATGCTTTCGGCGGTAGTACAGACGGCGTGAGAGAAACTCCATCTAGCGCCTTGTCATGCAGAGCAAAATATAGGCACCAGTGGGCGAGGAAGGTCACCCATGCGATGGACCAACAAAATTAAATCATCTGTGGGCAGTCCCTTGTACGAGTGCAACAGGATGTCGGCCAGCAGGAAGAAGTGGCGAATTATCGTACGGCGAATCACATCTGCCCCCTACAGAAGTCGCTACATGTTCACCACGACCGCTCTTCCAAGAGGATCTCGAAGAAGAAGAAGAACATAACATAACATTAGATGATGAGGGATGTATAGACGCCAACACATCAAGCTACCAGAAATTGTAAAATTTTCCCAATCAACCTTTAACCTAATTCTTAAGCAATAAAGTTGAAAATCTATTAAAGAAATTTGACAGATTGTAGTAGCTTGATGCGCTGGCGTCTGTACCTACCTATACATATATAACTAGCCTACACTCACACATTTCACCAGTTATGTTTAAGTCCCGTATAATAGGTGGCAAGCATATTATCGCCTAGAGCAGCGGTGGCCCAGTGGTGGCGGCCCCGACTTACGAACTTACAGTAAGTCGTGGGTTCGAAGCCAGGCAGGCGTATCACTTTGTCTTAGTTATTTCATCACCACTGCTCTCAAAACGGTGAAGGAAAACATCGTGAGGAAAGCGGCATGTCCTAAAACTAAACTTCGAAGCCATATCACATCTACCAACCCGCTGTGGGCCCGCGTGGTGGATTATACCCCTCACATAAAGAGGTGGTGTGTCCCAGCAGTGGGAATATTATAGGCTGATTGTATACTGTGCTATACCGCCATGAACCGGGCCCAATCCAGCCGCCGCCTTCGGGCTGCTACTAAGAAATTCCTGACACACTTACATAACATAACATCACGCCTGTAATCCCCAAAGGCAGAGGTAAAGGTACGGTACGTACAGTCACGAGCACCAATATGTAACACTTAGCACAGTGGCGGATTTACAAGTTTTCAAGGTATAAGCTGTACAATTTTTGCCGACCTTGCCTCTACAATTGTCATGTCCTATATTATTTTTACAATCCAACAATTTCGTTGAAATTGCACGTAAAATAATTTTTGGGTATATTTTTGAGCTAAACGCAGAGGCCGATTACTGGTTGGGGGGCGGCGAACTAGCTGTTTTACTCTAGAATATGGAAGATTGCTACTCGAAATGTGCAATGACAAGTGAGAGAGGAACGTCATTGGCAAAATTTGTTGCAGACTTCTATCTGTAAAACATCAGAAAACCGTCATGCCAAAATCTTTTTGATTTCTATGAGGTAGCAAAAAAAAAATCGGTCCCCAAATTTGCCGCCCCAAAAATCTGCCGCCCCAAAAATCTGCCGCCCTAGGCTCAAGCCTACTCAGCCTACTGGTAAATCCGCCATTGACTTAGCAACTTTAAAAAGTGCGTTTTCCCCAATGTTTTAATTGTAATTATATACTGTGCAAAGTAGGCACCTACATAGTACATTTAGTCATTTGGAACTCGTACTACATGGCACATGCAACCTACTATGTATTATAAAATATGTATTAAGAAATCGTTTAGCGTTAGAGTTAAACGTTAGCTAAATGTGTACACATTGGTGCTCGGGACTGTATCTAATAGAACACTCATAATTTGCCAGATAGTCAGGCATGATTTAAGTCCCATAAAATAGGGGGTACCAGCTTTAAAAAGACTAGTATTCAAACTTATGTAATCAACTACTAAAAAAGCCACTGGAAATACTGTCAGTGTCCATATTATGCCACTGTCAGTGTCACTGACAGCAAAACATTATAGTGTAGTGGTAGTCTACATTATAGTGCTAGAGATGTAGCACAACTAATTAAAGATTTTTCATTCGTTATCCATGAAAATGAATGAAAGAAAGAACCCTATAAATTATTATTGTATATTCTTTTACTAGACTAATTTCGTGAATAAATAAATACACAATATTATAAGTGGCCAGTGATATTACGTACCTAGGTCAGTAATAACGATAATATGTAAGATAACGATTGTATTCATTTTTATTTAATATTATTTTCGTAATTAAAACATGCTCCTTAAGTGGACCTGTACCTTTCCTATAAGAATGATGTTATAGCATCGTGGCTTGTACTCATCGTACTCACTTTTAATAATAATAAGTTTTTTAACAACTTACGAACGACACAAGGAATCTATTTGACCTACTGATAATATAAGTAACTGATCAGTGGTCACTAAAACATTTACACCCCCATTTTTGGTCGGGGGTTAAAACCTATTTGAAAAATAAACATCATTTATCGTCGATTCAAAAACATCGATGTGTACGATAATTGATGTCATAAAACATAGGTAATTTTAGGTGGTCAAATAAAAACGTGGAATAAAAAGATGGACGAGTACGATAGATGGAGCTTGGTTGGTTTGTATTATATTTCTTAAAAATACCTATAAAAAACATTGAAAAATATGGGTCCGCTGGTGACGGGAGCAGGGTCAAAGCTACCAGTAGTTAGGGCTTCAGAGACAGGAACCTCTTCACAATCTGAGTCGTATCGAGGAGTACTGCCTTCTGAATCCAACCTCCAAGCGAGAGCCTCGAAAAATGTTCATCGAAGCTCTTAGCGACTAGGCCATTGGCCGTAACGACAATCGTTACAATGATAGCCGAGTTCACATTCCACATATCGCCAGCCTCGTGTTTTATTTAAAATTATGTATTACGCCAATTAGGAAATAAAAAACATGTCCTTTATATTTTGGGTAGCACTCTGAAAACTTTTTGGAGTTTTCCAAAAAAGTTATTGTATGCGTGTGTGTTTTTGTGTTTTAATCCTCTCCTTTGTTGATACAGATGTTGACCAGATTTGAAAAAAATCTTTACAAAAAAATATTTTGACGTTTACGAGGACTTAACATCGATTTAAAAACGTCGATGTTTATCCACCATCGATGAATATCGACCATCCCTAGTTGATGTTCTAACTTCCATTGTTTTCCATTTTCCATAGTATTATTTTCTTCATCTTTCGAAAAGTACAGCTTTTCAAAGACTAAAATACTTCAGCTTCTGTCCTATGCTCATGTCCTTGTATTCTTCTCAAGTAATGTTCTTCCATTAAACTATATTTTATTTATTTCGGTAACCTCAACGTGAAGTACTTTCGTGATAAAAACTACCGATCTTATCGTATTGTCGTATAATTCGCGAGTACTGCTGATAATAGGTGCGCTGGCAGATACACGTCGTTGTGTATTGAATGGAGTAAGCCTCATCCTCATTGCACAATGCGGTTTCCTATAACGGGAAGACATGTACTGATATGAAATATTGCAGAAGCGAAAGTGTGTGTACGTAGCGTAAAATTCGTCGAGTGCCGGTTATTCAGAATATTAGTATTAGTGGATGATTCAAGTGATTAGAACGCGGCAAAGGTCGATCACCATGCTGCCTTGGATACAGCACCGATGGACCGGCCTCTGTCTCCTTGTGACGGGCCTTCTAGCCTTCATGATGTTCCTGTATGGGTTTTTCCCAATGAAATTCGATTCAGGGAAGCTATCAGATAAAGATGATCTACCAAACTTCATAGATGGTGTCAGGTTAGTTTTTATTTTTAGATTATTCTTTTCACAAATCCTGCAAACCGAAAACTTAGGTAGGTAATTTATTGTTTTTCTACGAACTTTAAATTCAAGAAAGATAATAAGCATAAGCAAATCAAGTATCTTGTTTTGGCTTGTGAGGTTGACATGTGGGATGTGGACTTCGTGCTTAATTGCTAAGAGCCTCAACCAACACCTGAGTAGGCTCGCACTGTTACACAGCTTACATTGTTAGAAGCTGCCTCTCTCTGAAGCCCAGACCACCGGTAGCTTGGACCCTATTCCCGATACCCCTAGGCTATGATTTCAAAATGTTTTATAAAAATATTTAAAAACTTAATTTAATATGTAAGCTTAAAGAATAAAGGAAATTCACATAATATGCTAGTAACATTTTTTTAATATTCTTTTTTCAAACTTGCAGTATTGATGGCCAGCAAGTGTACAGTTCAGGTGAGAACAGTGTAGTTCTCATGGTGATAGATGGGATTCGTTATGACTTTGTAACAGAAGAGTACATGCCGTACACTGGACAGATGATTAAGAATAAGTCTGCGTGCATTCATGTAGCCATGGCTGAACCACCAACTGTCACCATGCCTAGGATTAAGGTAAGATAAGTTTAAAAGAAAATACTAATAAGTATTTTTTTTTTAAATTGTTTTGTGTGTACTTTAATTTTAATACTTAAATAACTGATACTCACTAGAAAAGATGCTTAAAAGTTTAAAAATAAAATCAATTTTATAATACCTAATTTTTTTCCAATCACAAAACCAAAGAAAAAAAGTTTCAAATTCAATTGTAATTTCAGTCTTAGTTCTAAATTAGTATTATAATTAGTGTAAAAAATCTCAATTATTTTGTTGTGTACAGTCACCTGAGAGAAAGAAGGAAAAGGCACAGTGGAGGCGCACAATAAACTTCTGGCGGGATACATTTGCAAGTGTCACCTTTACATATTAAGAATAGTTCTATTTATTAAGCTTTCCATAAATGATCATAGAGACAAAGAAAAAACAAAGAACTTAGCTGAAACCAATACTTTACAATATTATTATACAATTTGTCTAAAAAATCTGTCTCAAAGTACATGTTTTTTCTTTGGTCTTGTGTCTGAATAACTATTTTATTTGTCATTTAATTACTGCATGGCTAACTATCCAATTTCCACCAGCTTTTTGAATTTCTTTTCTAGAAAATCCTATGCCACACACAAACAAATAAATTACTTCAAACTTCTAAGTTACCACACCAATCTATCGATCGTCGATCGATGGTAAAATGGATTAGTCGACGTCGATCGATAGTTTCTCTCTTTCGACTAATCCATTCTACTAGCAATCGATGATCGACCGATTGGTGTGGTAACACCCTAAGAAATCATTCATTCAATCAATAATTTATCTTATTATAGAACAGTTTAACATTATACTAAGTCTTGTTGGATATGCACACTTATCACATTGCATGCTTGTGCAACGGTCATACAAAATATGTATTTTAAATTTTCATAACTAAGCTACATTTTAACATCAGGTTTAGGTACAGCATACTTGGCGTGTTTTGGTATGACTAGCGTGTCTAAAAGCGTGTAGCATGAAGATATGCCAGTAGTTAGCACATTTTCTTCATTAATTTATAGATAGTAACATCAGCAGCCGGTATTTTATTAATTTTTTGATGAAAGTTGCATTAACTAAAAATGTTTATAATATTTTCAATGTGCAATATCTGGTTATACCAAACTTAATGTTTCGCCTTTGGTAGACCTTTTTGTAGCGTTTATGAAGCCATTGTGTTTACTTGAATACTCAGTTTGTGTTGTCTACCTCGAGTGGTAATTAGCCGCGAACCCCAAGATGCATGCTTCGCATTCCAATCGCCTCCTGTAACAAAACGGTTACCAAATGACATAAAGAAGACAGAAGTGTGAAATGGTGCCGCTTATTTTATGTTTTGAGGGGCAGTAAACAGGCGACACATTCAAACACCCATTTTGTTTTTCCACACTTATTGTTGAAGCTTGGAATCTCACTAATTAAGGCTCCAAAAATTCATAAGAACGGCTATTCACCTATTAAATTAATGGATATTACTCAATTAATTACCAATATTACATTAGTTCCTGTGGTTCCGAGTCATTGCACACCGTTAATATTGCTGCAGTCATGCGCATCACCTTAGGAAGAGCATGCATTACTTTGATATCTTTTGCACTTTCTCTTCCTTATTGCTCCCTTTCTCTATATTACTAATATTTTCGACAAAACTTTGTCGTTGCATTATGTCGAAACGTTACCGAGACGAAGTATAATCCATCTCGCTTCGTCACGAGACAATGCTACAACAACGTATTGTCGCTATGCATGTTGGCTTGGCTGTACAATTATGGGCTTTTCGTAGAAGAGTGCAGAACCGTCGTATTTCATACATTTCCGTATTAGATTAAGCGTGTTTGGTGCCATTGTTTTAGTAAAGGGGCTCCTATACGGACGTATTTTTAATACAATGTGTAGCTACGATATTAAAAAAAAAGCAAAACGACCAAAGAAACGATGGATGGACTGTGTAAAGAACGATATGGCAAGAAAGGAAGTGTCTGATGAGTTGACGAGTAATAGAGCAGTATGGAAGAAGAAGACATGCTGCGCCGACCCCAAATGAATTAGGATAAGGGCAAGAGAATGATGATGATGTGAAGCTAGAATATTGTCAACTATAGTCTGGCCATCACAAAACCATTTTGATGCCGATTATGTCTGAAAAATATATATCCCGGCAATATGTTTGAACTTCTATGGCTCTTAAAAGTTCGTCTAGTACACGAGCAACAAAAACCGGCACCAATGGCTACCGAAATCATCTGCGTCGCTGCGAAAGACACGACAGAATATACATAGTTGCAAATCCATCCATCATTTTAGGAATAGATAAATACACACAAATTAACGCTAAAATATAGTAAAGTAGACGTCATAACAACATCATCATTGCTCTGTTCTTGGCTTGATTGTGATGGCACTTATATACTAAAAACGAAAATATAACACCAATATTAATTTTAGTGACATTATTGTTTTGTTCTTGTCAATTTTGTGCTGCCTGCTGTATATGCATCATGTGGGATACCCTGTACCACCCGACCAAATGAATTAGAAAACTGTCTGTTGTATGGTAAAGACTGACGACGTGTAATTAATTTTAGGCAGTAAACACGCAGCTAGTGCAACGAGTCCGAAATTCACCCAGTTTTCTAATTCTTTTGATCAAGCTATATCGGAGCAATCGCTACGCTACTTTTTATGGATAAAATATAAAACGGTTTTGTCTTTATAATAACCAATATTGTTTCTACCAGGCCATGATGACAGGCAGTGTGTCAACATTTGCGGACGTAGCTCTAAACTTCGGCGCGCCGGCCGTGCGTGGCGACAGCGTGTTGCGCGTAGCCAACTCCAGGGGGCGCCGTACAGTGATGTATGGCGACGACACTTGGCTCAGACTGTTCCCGGGGCTCTGGAGCGAGTCCGATGGCACCACCTCCTTCTACGTCTCGGATTATACAGAGGTACTTACTAGAGGCCGACCTTTACATTGGTAACAGTTCCTATTCCTAGTTACCTTGAGCTTTGGGGTAACTTTGATCTCATTTGTCGGCTTATCATACAAAAAGAAGCGCATTCCTTGCTTCCAATGGGTTCACGATGGTATTACTTCGCTCACTATTTCGGGGCGTATAATACGCCCAGTTTTATGTCATGTTTAATGATGATAAATGCCAAGACGAGACGAGAGATTCAATTGTATTTGGAGAGATGACTTTGCTTGTTAGTCTGGAAGTTCTGGAACTATAGAATTCTCATTTCTCTCGGGAGGCGTAGGAGTTGTACTATTTATTTCATCATTCTACAAAATATTTTATTTTTCAGGTAGACAACAACGTAACAAGACATCTAGACAAAATATTAACACCTGACGAGAATAAGAAGCCCAATTTTGACTTCCTAGTGTTACATTACCTGGGATTAGACCATATCGGACATTTGGAGGGCGCGCGGAGTTCTAAGATTAAACCGAAGCTGTTGGAGATGGACGAAATTGTTAAGAAGATATACACTGCCATGCAGAAATGGGTTAGTATGTCATTATGTATTTAACTCCACATTTAACAGTACTGATTGTGCCATTATTCAATGACAGTATAGTGGTTGTGGTCCGAACTTCTGAACGGTAGCCGCTGGGAACGGGCTTCTTTGGTACCTTCTTGCATGCTATGTATATTAATAAATTTACCCGCGTGAAAACACATTAATTCTATGTCACTTGGCAGTAGTGTTGTTTTCCATCAGAGAGAGAAAAAAATTTGGAAATTGGATTAGTAGTTTCAGAGGTTATATTATTATTATTATAGACTAGCTTTGTAGGTTCTACCGTGATAACAAATGATAACCCAGGTCATGGTCAACGTGATTTTGATTGCCAAATTTCATCGAAATTCGTTCAGCCGTTAAGGCAAACAGAGAGGCAGAGTTACTGTATACGCATTTATTATATTATTAGGAGGAGCTCGTGGCTTAATAATAACAACCGCTCGGGTCGATTTTCAGATTAAACCTCGCCTGCCTAGGTTGGTACGTGGAAGGGTGACCACCCACTACATACCGAGTTTCCTCTATGCCTCGGAAAGCAAGTTAAACCGTTGGTCCCGGCTGTCATTTGTAGATCTGTGAAAGTCATTAAAACCAGTCTTACCCAGGGGTATCAGTACTAAAGTGGGTTTGGAGGTCAGACAGGCAGTCACTCTATGTAAAATACTGATATTCAGCTGCATCCGATTAAACTGGAAGCCGACCACAACAGAGTCGGAAAAAGGCTAGGCCGATGATGAGTGTGGTCGAATCTTACCAATTGCGTCGATATCAACAAGATTTTAAACCATCAAGTGGCCTATTGATTCCAGGACCGCACAGGCGTCCTCATTGTGTGCGGAGACCACGGGATGCTGGACGCGGGTGGTCACGGCGGCTCCACGCCCAGTGAAGTGCTGGTACCGCTCGTTTTAATAAGGAGTCATGACTTCCAGTGTCCTCATACGTATGTACAGCCTCTTGTATTATTTGATAGGTATATTAGGAGTTTGATTAAGGTATGAATGTTGATAGGATGAGTGGAAGGCGCTGACAAAAGGTATTTACAAGGCGACGCCAGGAGGGTACGCCCTAGAAGGAGATACACCTTATTAGTAAAGTTCTTCAGAAAAGTCAGGTGCGTAGTACTCGCGTATGTGTATGACCAGATGAATGAGCTTGAACGAGGCGAAGGCAGTACATAAGGATCGTAGTAGGGTGGCTTTCTGAGGGTTCTGCCTATCCTCGTGGGAAAAAGGCGTGACATCTCACACCTGAGAACTCATATGAGTTGGCAAAAACTGGGGGCTTAAAATGGCCGCTTTGCCGGATTAATAGGATAATAATATGAATTACGTTACAACTCGTAACGTAGGAGCTCGTGGCTAAATAATAACAGCCGCTCGGTTCGATCTTTAGGTTAAGCCGTGCTTGCCTAGGTTGGTCTGTGGATGGGTGACCACCCATTACATACCGAGTTTCCTCCGTGCCTCGGAAAGCACGTTAAGCCGTTGGTCCCGGGTGTCATTTGTAGATCTTTGACAGTCGTTAGGGTAGTCAGTGGCCCAAGAAGTCTGACAACCAGTCTTACCAAGGGGTATCGTATTACCCAGTACTAACTGGGTTGTGGAGGTCAGATAGGCAGTCGCTCCATGTAAAATACTGGTATTCAGCTGCATCCGGTTAGACTGGAAGCCGACCCCAACATAGTTGGGAAAAGGCTAAGCAGATGATGATGACGTTACAACTCGTAAAATGGTCACAAAGTGACAATGTATAATATAATATTAACTGCGTCTGTGACCATTTTAAGAACTTTAACCTGATTCATAGTATTATCTTATTATGATTCTGCTAAAGCGGCCATTTTAGGCCCCCTGATTTGTTTTTACTATAAAATCTACTACTTGGTAATAGTTTCAGAATAGTCCATAATGACCCACCAGCACCATCTGAATAGATCACCCTGCGGAATAATGTGATGAAAGTTATCCACCGTTTTCGAAGCAACGTTCTAACTTCCTCAGCTATCCAGGCCCAGGGCCTACAGTGGCCCAAGTGGATGTGGCGCCCACTATATCCTGGCTGCTGGGCGTTCAGTTCCCGAAGGACAACACAGGCCGAATATTGCCTGCCTTAATGCCACAAGACACACGGCAGTACCTGTACCTACAACATGTGCATGCACTGCAGTTTTCGAAACAACTACCTACTGATATGGGTATGTAGTAATTACAAATCTTAATTCATGTCACACATACCTTTAATCTTTTGAACGCCAGAGTAAAAGCCTACAATTTCACCTTCTATTTTGTCGCATATTTGTGTTTGTTGGCGTACAGGGCACGCGGTTGTTTATCACGTATATGTGACAATGGCGTTCAAAAGGTTAATGATCTTTAATTAGTGGGTAACTGCTTATCCGAACGGCACCGCTACAAATGTCGGATACATTCGTGCCAAGAATCTCTCAAACTTCTACATGCGACCTCTCTAACTGACAACGTGTCAGATTTACTCTCTTTATCGTTTTCCCTTTCCCGATTTCAGTAATTAATTTTTGTTAGCGTGGTTTTGAACTTACAAATAATAAAGTAATTATAAAAAATAAAAAAACCCGACTGAAAAGCAAAAACAACTCGAACGAATTCGAACTTAGTGGTATAACACCCTTGAACGGTAAAAGCAATTTTACATGATTTACGCCCCGTTCGGAACTCATGTCTGAATAAAAATTGCTGTTTAGCAATGTTCTTCAGTTTCTGCATGCATGAAGAACAAACTGCGCGCTGTCGATGCATCTATTCTAATCACAGGCTCAAAGTTCTTACCACACCAACTCTCATTTGTAGAATACTACAACCAGTTTCGACGCGCAGAGAAGCAATTCGCGCACTACCTCGCCACCGGCCAGCAGAGCGCTGCTAAGATAGCCAAGGACTTCTACGAAGAGTCGCTTAAGCAGATGTCGCTGTTGCTAGCCGGGACCGAGACTGAGCAGGACTTGTTCGCTATCCACGAAGCTATTGTACTCCTGTATTTGGTAAGTTACTTTTGGCCATACCTTCAACCGCGTGGAGGTCGAAAACGATTTCGGTGTCATGACAAAAGTATCCTTAGCCTCGCGTCTCCCATCGTCTGGGCTGTAGACGGGGGGAGGATTTTGAGGGTTCAAACCCCCGAAATCTCCAGCAACTATCTATGAGCTATAGACCAACCAACTTAACTGAGGCGGCAAGGAATAATTTTCGAGCTCGCTTCGCTCGCTCGTACTCCTATTCTGGTTTCTGTATGTAGGAACAAAACCCCCCTTAAAAATAATCCTGCCGGCGCCCATGTCCTATGATGTCAAGGTCATGGTCTACCTGGCGTCAAGGCGAGAAAATGTAACAGACAGACGATCTGAATAATGAATTTATTATTACATCAGTGTATTAAATCGCGGAGTATTTCTACGTATGTATGTAAGAACTGAGAATGATTCAGAAGATAAATCTACTTCTCGAGCTTACAGTAAAATTGATGTGATTCCTTGCAGCCTGCCAATGAGTACTATCACGTATTCGACTATCTACTGTCTTATCCGCTAACGATGACATCTTTAATTGACCATACATTGATTTGAGGCCATATGTTCCTAAAGACCTCTTAATTTCTAAAATTTAGACGTTTTATAATATTTTGTTTCAGATCGCCACATGCCTACTACTAGTTACTCTATACTCCTTCCAACCAGATGCTCGTCTTAAAGACAGCATCACCAGCCACTCTCTGCGCCGCTCCCACGCGGGATCCGTCCTCGCTTTCATCGTCGTCCTAGTTTTAGTCACGGCAAGCCTTATCACGGCCTGTTACATCTCGGAAACCGAAAGCCAACTATGCACATTCAAACCTCCATGGAATTTCGCTTTATTTGCAACCTCCTGCACATTTACAGCGGCGTATTTCTTAATAAAAACTGGTATAGAAAGGATCAAAGATTTATCTCCGTTGAGAGAATTAAATGCAACAGAGTACTTGCTAATCGGTGCGACGATATTCCATTGCTGGTCGTTCTTCGGAACGAGTTTCATTGAAGAAGAGCATATGACGTGGTATTTCTTCTGGAATACGTTGATGTTCTTCATATTAGTGAGGACGGTGGTGGTACTGCTCATGTACTTGAGTAAAAGATGGAGTGGCGCTACGGAAGTGCAGGAGAAACCGGAGCTAGCGCAGAAGATGAGTGCGATAGGAGTGGGGATACTGCCCAAATGGGTGCTGCTTATAGCTTTACATAGGTAAGTGCTATTTTTATACCTTTTTGTCTGGCTTATATTCTTCATAATTCGATTCTTTTAAAGCCACCATACCAATTTTTATGTACGTACTCGGCGAACGACCTCTCCCTTTTACAGTGTGCGGCTGTTGATGTATCAACATCAGCGGCGTAATAAGGAGTCTTTTATCTTCGAAATAGACTGTCGCGATGTCATAACGTATCTTGATGTTATTAACTTATTGCTCCAGGTATCTAAGAACAATGAACCAAACTGGGGACAGATGGTTGTTCCTCCCAGATACCGCAGACTGGCTAAATGCACCAGAAAATGCATTCTATCTTCAAGCCCACATAGTTATAGGTAAAGTCTCACATACATAATTCGCAAAGAAAATTTACCACATTATCATTTTGGTTCTACAATCTTATTTTCATTTTCCAGGCACAATAGCGACATTAATAATATGTCTACGGAACCTTCGCTACCTCAACAACGTCGTTTACATCCAATCAGGGTTGACCATAGGCGCGGTGGGATGCATATTTTGCTACCGAATCGCATCCAAAGCCCTGGAAACACCAATCGAAAGTATCAAGACTTGGGATCCAGTACTAATAGTCAATATGTTCTGGGCAATACTTATAGTCCAGTTCCTAATTGAGATGTTTTCGTATGTCGGATCGTTGAAGTACTGCGGCTTGAAACCCATAAATTTATCGAAGTCAAGCGCTACTAAGTTCGTGTATAATAAGCCAAAGGCGAAAACTGAGGATTACTTCTATGATACTTTAATGGAAGAGCCATGGAATGTTGAAGAAGTGAAATTAAATCTTGTTCGGTCAGCTTGCCACCTCATGTTGAACGATCTCATGTTGATTGTTTTGTTACTAATGAGACCACACAATGTGATAATGGTGCCCAGCATTTATATAACGTGTATGTTGACCTCTGATTGTATGGACCACAAACTGTTACATTCTAAGTCGGTTAGAAAGAGCGAAGTTGTTGATATTATTAGTAGAACGCTGGTGCACATGTGGATCGGGAACCTGTTCTTCTTTTATCAGGTGAGTTTTGCCTAATTAGACTGTGTAATTCAGCTTTTCTAATAATAATTTAGCCAAGGGTTCAATTGATGAAAAATTGTAATCACCTACTGATATGAATCTGTTGCTATACACCAAGGGATTCGTCGAAATGTTGCCAACCTTAGAGAGCGAGCTAAAATTTCTCATGAGCTTGTTATTTCAACAGCGCTCATACCTTCCAAAACTAATTGCACCTAATTTCAAAATAGAAGTGTTTCTTCAGACGTTTCCCCCACACACTCTATAGCCATAACCTTCGTCCCAGGGCAACTCCAACAGCCTATCGTCCGTAGACCTGGGCTCGGGCTACGTGGGGCTGCGCGAGTACTGCCCCGTGCGCGTGGCGCTGCGCATGGGGCTGCACGCGCACGCCGCGCCCGCGCTGGCCGGCGCCGCGCTCTTCTGTGCCATAGCCGCGCGCGCCGACACGTGGCGGCAGTGAGTATTGAACTATTAAACCGTCATTCAAACATTTGGCCGTCACGGGAAGCTTGACAGATGTGAACAAAAAAAAGGAGTAGAGAGCGGTACAAAGGATATGACAACTTAAGAGAGCGTTATGCCGCTTGTCTCGGGATACGAGTCAGTCTTACCCACGGGGCGCGCCGATAGATGTTTCAAATCAAAATTTAACTTTTCTCTTCACCCAGGTTCATAGCAATACTGGGCTGTGAGTGTGACATCCAACAAGCCTTTGATAGGGTCGACATTAAGCGGTTATAATGCAGGATTAAATCCATTCTGATTTCTTCATTCTTTACCATCATAAAATCCTCTCCTCCATCTGAGGGACAGAATACTAGAAGTACTTGGACTTAGACTTGGACTAATTGATAGATTACAATAGATTTATTATAAAATACAGAGTTATTGAAAAAACATTAACAATCTCTTAAGCTTCTTTACATCATATTTAATAACTTTTGTTCAGTAACTCTGTATATTATTTATTTTATCTGTTTTTATGTATTAGCATGTACCTCTTAAACTGTATCAGTTTATGCAAACAAAATTTTTTTTTTTTTTTACTTAATTATCACAATGCTGTTCTATTTGACCCAAAAGTTGACTGGTAGAGAATGCCTTGTGGCATTAAGTCTACCTATGTACACCTCTTGTACATGAAGTTTAAATAAATAAGTTGTAGAGTTTATTCGGCGAAATGTTGCTATTATAGATGGAGTGACACAAGGATCAGTTCTGGGCCTCGAGTTAAATCAGTGATACACGTCCGATCTACCACCGTTCAATGTTACTGTAGTTGTATATTCAGATAAATCTAGTTGAGGAAGGACCTAACACTTTTAATTGTTTCCAGGTACTTACAAACAATATGGCGAGCGACGAACATCCTCGCCTTACACCGAATATACGCCGTACTAGTGTACTGTTTGGTAGCGAGAGTCTTCCGAAATCACTTGTTTGTGTGGAGTGTCTTCTCGCCTAAACTGGTGTACGACTTCGTAGCAACATTGTTCAGCATCCAGGCACTAGCCACGGTCGCACAGTTAGAAGCACTAGCACATATCATCAATTGGCTAGCCAGGATGTTCACCTTCAAGTCAAGACTGTGATATAGTTAAATCTGATAGTTACCAAAGGTATTCTATGTTATCGAAACCCTTAAGTGTATTGTGAGACTATACGCATAAATATTATTATAACTAGAAGACGGGATATTTACTATGTTAACATGTAACATGTATGCGTTGTGTGTTGTTTGTTTCCATGTGTGTGTGTTTTCTAGTTATAATAATGTTAGTGACCATGAAAGTTTAAAATCTTATATACGCATAAATGTTGTTAAATATTGCCATTAATTTTATGTGATTATCGCGTATTATAGGAACGTCCATTATTAACTCGATTGTATAAATATTCATTTATATGAGAATGATGAAGATGAGTGTGCTATAGTACACACGGCGACACATCAAGTTATACGTTTCCAGTATGGCCTTACCTTACCGTACAATGAGATCACCTTAATTTGGTTTTGCATAGCTTGATTAGTCGTCGTGGCGTACCTCTGCCTAGCTCTCCGGGGAAATACAGGCGTGATGTTGTTATTTTTATAGTGACACGATGGGTTGTAAGAGGCTTTGTGGAAGTACAAGCTCTTGTTAAATATAAGAGGCTAACTAATAAGTAAGGTGTAGCATAAATCTGTCGGCACATGAATGACGTTTCCAGGACGCTGTTGGTGTAAACATTTTGTGAAATCAGCTGCGGCCTTTGTTCCGACTATGGCCAAGCGTCAACAGTACCATGCTGCAATATATTTAGTAGTTACAATGATGGTACATTAATATAGCTATCAGTGCAATAACAACGTAATTTAGAGAAAGTTTTTATCTACAGACGGTGGAAGCGTCAACAGTACCATGCTGCAATATATTTAGTAGTTACAATGATGGTACATTAATATAGCTATCAGTGCAATAACAACGTAATTTAGAGAAAGTTTTTATCTACAGACGGTGGATGGGTTACCACGTATTCAGTACATCATTCTGACCCCAACCCCCCCCCCCCCCCCACATAGAATTTTTCTACAAAACTGTTTGAGTGTGTTCAAAAGATTTCACCTACATGGTCAAAATGTATAGAACAGCTTTTTTTTAGTTCTTCCATACATTTTGATTGTGTAGGTATTGCATTTTTGTATGAAACATCAGATTTTTGTTTTGGGAGTTCAGAATGATGTACTGAATACGTCGGTGTCCCTTCCACCCTGTACAGACACTAGAAGAAGAAAAGTTTATATGTAACATTCCTTGAACAAAACATTTTTGTACTTCGTTACAAATATTTTTATGCATTCACAGCATGTTACTTTATTTATTCATGTTACAGGAACAAAAATAATAAACAAATATCTTAACATTTTTTTATTAGTATAAGTGTATACTGGAACCACCATTTTTTTTTGTTTTTTTATTGATAATGATATTCTATAGGCATCGCAGCGACCCCTAACCAAACCGATGTCCTAAATAAAACTAATTTTACATTACTTTGTGTGCATTTTAATTCAATTGACAAAATTAATTATATATTTCGAAGTATACGTATTTTACTTTGTAAAAATAATCACTGGTACTGAATTATTGATCTGCAGTTTCTCAACCTGTAAGCGATATCTAGGAGATAAACGTGAAAACTACATAATTTATCTAGTGTATAGCTACCTGGGATTGAAACTGCAATGGATACATAAATGCGAGTGAAAAGCACCCTTACAACTGGAGGAAAGCGCCTCCCAACGTTTCGTAAAAAAAATATATATATTTTGTTCTAAATAAAAACAAGTTGGAATGCTTCAAATATTTACCCGAATGCTTCCATCTTCTTCCTTTTCAAATATAGAGTCGAAAAATATGTAATAAGTTAGACTTTTGTTTTTTCTATAAATATCTTCTGCAGAATGCGATTTCAGACACTGTCATAATATATACCTACACATAATTGATACATTTTGGCACTAACTATAAACACAATTCACACATAAATATATAAGACATAGAAATTTAGACATAAATGCACATAGTGGCAAACGGTCGAAAAAAGCCAATGATTAAAATAACTGCAAATATGTAATTAACTACACCTATCCCCGTTTTACAATACAGAAGGTACATTTAGTATTACCTATTAAATAATAACAATTATTATTGGAATCCTAGATTTATTTAGGATTGTAAAAATACGACGAAAATATGGAAAGTTTTTAGATTACTGATATGTCTTTAACCTTTTGAGCGCCTGAGCATAAACGCATGCGCTTGCCCTCCACGCCAAGCCACTATTTCACCTACCATTTTGTCAAATATTTGTGTCGTTTGGCGTACAAAAGGTTAAAGGTGCCAGTCTAGATACGGCGATCCGTCTTGTTGCGTGCAATATTACCTACGCACATAAAACGCCTTATCTAGACGTGCACATTAAATCAGCTGTTACCGTGTAATATCATCACCTCTCCGAATTTGTTCTATTCAAATACTGTCTGGAAGTTCACATAATTAAAGTCTGTATTTGTCATAAACAAAATAATTCGTAACTTGTATAAATATAAATATAAAAAAATAATGAGATTGCACTCTGGCAATTCTAACGAGAATTTTTTTTTTTAAGTAATTATTTACAGCAGTAACAATAACTATACATATTATTCTCTCGTTATCAATACAAAGGGTAAAGACCGATAGATTAACGAAGGCTTATGATTCTTTATCAGCGAAGATATGACGTGGCCTTAAGTATAGTGTGCACCATTCCCCTCCAATAACACCATTGGACTCTCCATTACCTGGAAAAAAAAAGATAAAGTTTAAAAACATATCAGTCGACTATTTTCTGGCCCAAGAAACGTACAATAGATGTAGGTCCGTACCAGTAAAAGAGATACATATTATAACACTTGATCGCACACTGCCGCCGTGTCGTCGAGAACTACTCTCTGCAATAAGCATTCTCGCACAATAACGCTCGCTTGGTATATACGCAGGTCAGTTTTTTTTAACGTTACCCCTCACTAGGATTTTCTCCTATATCGTGGGTGCATTTACAAACAATAAACTCACAAACACAAACAGCCAGACCCGGAGCAACTACCTGTAGGCCATACAAATGTTTATTCCGTGCGGGAATCGAATCCGCGACACGCAGCGCAGCAGCCAATCGCTCAGCCACTGCGCTAATCGTGCCAAATTCGTTTCTAGTTTTAGCTCTGCTCGCTAAAAGCCGGCGACGAGTAGAACCGATGACTTTTGTGGAATAGACGTGTTGAAGGACGCCAATTTCTACAGGGTCGCTGGTAGCCTTTGTTCTCATATTATTACATTCGCAAAATATTATATTCTCGAATTATTATATTATCAAAATATTACACAAAGAACAATCACAGCGAACAATGTTTTTAATTTGAGGGAAACAATAATAAATATTTGACATCATCACATAGGTTATTCATCACATATATTTGTCTCGGATGGGAATCAAACCTACAACCCCTTTTTTTAAGGTTTACCTACCTTCTGTAAAATAAATCTAACTAATGATTTTATATCACCCAGTAGTAGGTAATCCTGAAGATATGCATTAATATAATATTATGTGCATTTATATTGAAGTTTTAATAGATAAACTCTTTGCTACTAGTTCCTGTCAGATTACAATGAAAAACCTATGTTTGTACTAGTGTCAGTTTTTATTTATCAATTGTTTTTGATGTATAGTGTGACATTGTGAAAAATATTTATTGGGAATAATTTTTTCATTCTGATTAATAAATATTAAAATAAAAATGTCTGAAGATAGTGAAGCCAAGTTTATAACGAGTCAAAAAGGCAAGTCTGTTTTTTTATATAAAGGTTACAAATACAACTTCTTCATGAAAAATAAAAATGGTACAACCAACTGGAGATGTTGCAACCAAAGGTAGTGCAAGACTTCGATTACATTAAGTTTGGATAAGAAAGTCGTTAGACAGCCCAAACATAGTTGCAGCGTTGATTTTGAAATAAATATAATTGATATGGCAATGGAGGAGTGCAAACAAGAAGTGTGCAAAAATTTTGAACCCATTCCAAAAATATTTGAAAAGCACTTCTTGGGAAAACAAGTTTTTCAAAATAAAGAATATCTGATCCCATCATTTACGTCCAAAAAGGATACGCTGTACAGGAAACGAAATAATTTTTTGAATGTCGGTACATCAAAGACTACAAGTAATGTGAGATTGCCACACCACATTGTGCAAGACTTTTTTTTATTTGATGATTATGATGGTGAAACGGATGATAGAATTATAATATTTTCGATGTTACCTGCTCAAAAGCTACGAGAATTATTCCAGACAATTGATATTGTATACGGAGATGGTACATTCAAGGTGACACCGTCGCCTTTTTACCAATTTATAATTGTACACATTACATATTGATATCGCACGAGACCAAAACACAATTAGTTTTGTACCTATTGTCTATGGCTTATTACCAAATAAGAACACAAATACATACAAAAGGTTCTTTTCTGTACTTAGAAATCAATTTCGTATGAATATTAGTTCATACAAATGCGATTACGAAATTGCTGCAATTAATGCTATACGTGAGGTATATCCAGAAATAAAAGTAAAAGGCTGTTATTACCATTTTTTAAATGCTGTGTTTAGAATGAGTAAAAAATTGAATTTCAACGAAACTCACTTAGGTCGCAAAATCACACAGTTGTGCACAAGTTTGGCTCTGTTACCACCCAATCTAATTCCAGAAGCATATCTTGCTATATATGAAATCGCACCAGAGACGGAAGTTTCACAGAAATTTCTAGACTATTTTAATAACCAGTGGATACAAACCATTACCAAAGATATTTTTAGCTGTTTTGGTGAGAAGAACCGCACTACGAATGCAGTGGAAGGATGGCACAGAAGAATTAACTCTCGAATTCCATCTCGACCAAACATTTTCCAATTTTTAGTAGCATTAAAAGTAGAAGCTCAAATTCAAAATAAAAGATTGCTAAAAAGTGCTTTCCACTGCCCCGATAAAAAAAGATCTTTAAAATACATTGAAAATGATAGAAAAATTAATTACATTATCACAGACTGCTTATCCAACAAAATTCAATCAATAGAATGCTTAACCATGTTAGCGGCGTTGAATAAGCTCCCATAAATTTTCCATGATGTACTTATATATTTTTGCAATTTTTATTGTTGAGCGGCTGTACCAATCGTCGTGCTTGGAAACAGATGCCACTTGTGAAAACTTGTATGCACTTGATCACTCGGGATTTGTTTAGTTTCAGTTATTATTAATTATATTTTATTAATGATAAATGCAAATAATTTTGCAATACTGTATGATACTGCAATTAATTTTTATTTTAATATTGTATTACGTTCGAAAGTGTTTCCATGATGCCTAGGTATTGGAATAAAGAGATTTTGATTTAAATAAATTCATTTTTATTTTTCACTGTGTTTGATTGTACTTCTAATATTTTGAGAATATAATATTTTGCGAATGTAATAATATGAGAACAAAGGGCTGCAGCTGCTAGCAGCTGGTTGAGAGTTGTCGAGAATCGAGTTACGAGTAAGTGGCGTGCGATTGGAGAGGCGTGTGTCTAGCAGAAGAATGTTGTAGGCTGGTGATGATGAGACGTAGCGACACGCGACTTACTTGTGGTGTACAGGTCGTCAGTGCGTCAGTGCGCCTGCAGCTTGTAGCGGTACACCAGCACACTCGCCACGCCCATCAGGATGCTCAGCAGGATGGAGCCCCACACCAACATCTGTGCGCAGAACAATATTACTTATATACCGTCACACGGTTATGGTTTCAAAAGAAGTAGTTTCAAGATGAGACATACATCAGCATAATTATTGTCCAGGCGTGTTTTTCTATTTGTACAAAAAAAAACGAAATTCCAATTTATTCAGTACAGCCACAGACACAGAATTTCATTATTGTTTCAATATTTTTTATTTTTTCAAATATGTTTCCAACTTCTATCACGTTGTGAATAGTAGAGTTAATTACGTAAAATTTACATGAGATTTTTTAATAAAACAAATTTCTTGGGCTTAAAATCGGCATTCCCCTTTCCACCGTCAATGGTTTAAAAAAAAAAGAAACTCACCTTAGCTCTACTAGGTTTCTTATCAGGCGAACCGCTCTTCGGCTGTGTGGTACCGAGCATACGCTTCGCTAGCCTCCTCTCCACCGATCTCTCCCTAGTGGCCCTCTGTTCACAACGCTGCAGTTCCTTGCGGGCCCCCGAGTCTTCCGGGGCCGCGGATGCAGCGGCCCGCGCGGCCTCCAGGGCCTCCGAGTTGCGTCCCATCGAGGACAGGATGCGAGATTTGCGGTATAAAGCCTTTGCGTTCTGCGGCTGGCAGGTCAGCACTCGAGTTACTGCCTGTAACATTAAACAAGATTTATGATATTGGAGATCGGAAATTATCTGAACGGGTTCACATTATATTCAGGAAGTCTGCATCTGGACTCAAGACAAAAGATTTCTGCTTCCTCTGGTTGTCAGAGATGGTCGATATAGGAAATGCTTTCTAGTTAATAATAATAAACATGTATTGCATGTCTTCTACTTTGTGTCGCTACTTCGCTAACTCGTAAAAGACTACGTTGTTATGTAATTGAAGGTGAGTGATGAACATCTCTTTTTTTCTCATAGATTTTTCAACATACCTGCAAAGCAGCCTCAAACGCTCCCGCCTTTAACTGTGCGGCAGCCATATTGTTGTGTACCCGGAGTCGTTCATCCAACAGCGCCTGCAGATCATCCGACGTGGCCGGGATCTCGCCAGTCGGCGTCGGCGCAGTGATTCCGCCGTCGTTCTCGTCCAAGATGTCTAGAGCGCGCCTGTATAGCTGAACGGCTAGAGTTGGCTCCCCACGGCCATACCACCAGTTGCCGCGGGCACGGCGACGGACGCTGGAAGAAAGTGGACCTTATGAGTATGCAGAGTAGGGTCAAAATAGGTCAACGGAAACTGCAATTAAGTAAGATTTTTAGACCTAACAATGTTTTTTATGAAAGTATTCAGAATGAATTTTTCAAGTGGGCGTGGATGGGCCAAATCAGCGGGGATCAATACTTAAACGAGTCTCGAGCCCCCTCAATATTTTTCAGAAATTGCGGATAATTCGGTCTTAAATTTAACGTACAGGTCGGGCAGTGGTGTTACTAAGATCTGTCAAGCATTCGGAGCTAGGCCAGTACCTACATATTACGTATATCAAATATAGTAATAGTATTACGTCAAATTCACCAAACATAAATTATCCAATGTTTTGAATATTTACATAATATCCCCAACAATATATTGTAATTTCCTGTGTTACTTCCTGGTTACATACTCACAAATTGAACAAGTAATCATACCTACTTATTATGCGAAATCGCTACGCAGCTGTTTCCATATTAAAATAAGAGACACACCCACTCTAAGAGACATCAATTTTAAGTAAAAGGTCAACAAGTGTGACGCAAGTGTAAACTAGCTTTTTACTGCAAAATGCTTTGTTTCGAACATTAAACGAAGCTTTTTGGCACTTTCATGGCCACTGTAGTCATGAAATGGCCACATAGCTGACCATAAAATGAAATGTAGAGTCGGCCAAGCCAAACTAAAGCATTAAGGCGATGTAAGATCTAGGTAATCTAATAATGCCATGTTAAATCAATATACAAAACGAACGTAAAGAATCGCTTATCATTGTTTCGGAAATCAAATATATTCGTTAGTTTGATGATCTATCCAAACGCATGATACAGAAAACTGTACGGTACGCTTATATACACTGACCCCAATATTTAAAAGTAATCACAATAAGGCAAGCATTTGTCAACGTTTCAATTTAATGTGTCAAGGTTCCGCTATCTACATCAAACAGAGTTTTATGTTAATATTTTCAAGGGCAATACTGCTTTGAAACAATCAACAGAATAATAAATTTGTTTGATTTGACATTAAAAGAGGGAACAGGACAATAGACAACTTTCTAATTTTACGATACCTGCTGTATTGTTTTTGCACAAAGTGAACAGTTGAACAAAGTAGGTATCTAATGTAGTTGCCATTATGATTAGCTTAATTTGCACCTGACATGCAAGAACAACCTAAGTTCCACTACCTACCACTTTAAAAATAAACCTGAACCATGAAGTCATAATTAGCATATCTACACAATATTTTTATCTTCAGTCTTATTTTGGATTTTATAAATCTAATCAAATTACGTGTCAAGATAATATGTTAAGGTCAATAACCTGGATAACCTGTTTCGGGGCAAAAAGTGGCACAACAACCGGCGAATTATATGTTTTACAAAGTACAGGTTCAAGACACTTAAATGAGTTTTAGAAGATAAATATTGGCTCTGTCTCGGGTCTCAAATTTCGATTTTGGACTGTACCAAAAACTTTTGAAAAGCTTTAAATTGTATATATCGTTTTGGGCTTTGTAATATTGCACTTCTACATTATAATATTGATAACCATAATTGGTGCATGTTGTGTTAGCCTGTAAGAAATTGTTGCACTTATAAACGTACTATTAAGAAACTTTAATGTTAAATGTTTTGTGTAAACAATTGTTGGTTAACCTAAATAAATAAATAAATAAACCCTGTTATTCATTTTCAAGTTCATGCATCCGAAATTGTTCAAAAGCTATGTTTGGGCCTAAATTAACTGATTAAGTTCTTTCAATTAGAAAAATCATCATTTTATGAATGTTCATAAAAAAAATGTTGTTTGGCTTTTTTGACTTACCCAGTTTCCATTTTCTCAACGACAGACAAAGTTTCATGTTCAGGTTCTTCCTGCCAGTCGTGAAGTTCAACGCGGGCATCGAGCCAAGTTTCCCCATTTATGACAGGGCCCTCATACTTGGGTGCATCAATCACACCAATGAGGCCCAAACTCTCACCAGGCTTCAGGCCATTTTCACCAAAACCAAATCGTGGGGCCAATTGTAAAAGACATTCTTCACCTTTGTACATCATTGTTACTGCTAAGTCCAGGCCTTGTAGGATCTAAAAATTAAATATTTTCTAATTAGTTCTAAAAATTTAATATAATTGTAGCAATAAAACAAATGTTTATATTGCCACCATCAAAAATTTATCTTAACATTGGGTTTTGCCTAAGGCTTCGCCGCGTAAATTTAAAATTTGACAATCAATTCGAGTTGCACTTTGCTTGTAATAATAAATAATTCAATATAAAAAAGACCAAAGACAAAAAGAAAGACCCGTGACGCCATCTATAATCATAAGAACGTTATTGTTGTTTTCCTCGGGAACAGTACTTTTTTTCGGCAATCGGTACCCTATGTCCATTTCTGTACACCTGACAACGTACATGCAAGATTTCAGGATGATTGGTTCTGTGGTTTAGAGGCAACAAACAAACTTACTTTTGCATTTATAATATTAGTAAGGTTCATACATGATTGTCATGGTTTCTCAATTACTTTTGCACTATTTAAAGTGCTTTCTTTGTTCCAATTTGGCAGAGATCCACTTTTTTTTACAACAATAGCCTTTGTCTACTATATTTAGCAACAATATAGCGTATAGATTCAAGAATAATAACATACCTATAAGTCATTACTAAAGCCATACATCCTGTATGTACCTATACCTAACATAACACCTAATCCAGCACAAAACAACATATTTAAAAAAAATAGAATAACAATCACATGCTTTTATATACCAATACAAACAATAGAATCCTTATATAAAGACCTGATAAGATTATCTTGGACTATTTCACACCTCCTCTGATTGGAAACTCAAACTTTTGGAACAAATGCTATCGCTGACAGGCAGATGTAAGATTAGATAGTTAGGTCTATTGTTCCGGAATACTAAGTCAATAACTGATAATATTAGTGCATTTATACTGATATTATTTAATTATTTATTATATTGTGTCTCCCTGTGTAAAACTTATATATTTTATATTTTTTACATGGTGTTCATAATTCAAAGAGTATTCTAAATATCCATATTTCTATCTATTCATGACTAAATCTCATACTGAATTTGAGCAACTAAATAATTTGCATTACAGTGCTTAAGAACAATAACTTCAATACAAAAGTTGCTTCTCATCATGACAGGATAAAAAATAATCCTTTCATAGTGAATTGCAAATTTTGTGTTTTTTGGCTCAAGTTTGCTGATTATCTCACCTATGAAAGTTTTTTATTTTGTAAGTCATGTAGGCAGATTTTTATTAAAACCTGTATTATGAACCTGCTGAACTAACTTCTCTATCTCTGCCTTTCCTTGTGTTTTGGTTTTGTCACAGACTGAAATGGACCCCAATAGGAGTATAATATTTTTTACATGAACCGGTCAATGTGGCGATACTTGGGGGAGGTCTATGTCCAGCAGTGGAAGTCTTTCGGCTGAAACGATGATGATGATGAACATTCCTTGCAAGCAAGCTTTTCTGAGACCCATAACATCATACAGATACTTTTTGTATAACTTTTGTATATTTTTTTTATACAAGACATAACATATTTTTAAAATTCCTGTAAGCCCAAAAAAAGATAATAATATACTTACTTCATTGTCACCTAAGTAAATTTTGACATGATCTCGCTTTTCCACAATATTGTCAGTGTCTTTAATTTTGACCTCATAACTAATTCTGCAAATATCACTTCTGTGGGGTCGCAAACCATTTGCATCTTCACCTACTTTTATTATCTGTAAAAGAATTTCTAAAAATTTAATTGGTTTTTAACTAATGCAATAATGGAGGATGTTGTCAAGTCAAAGCTAATATGTTTTGTTTGTTAAATACATGAAATCCAAAGAACAAAAAGCAAATAATATTTGAATATGAACACCAATGACTTTTAAATCATGTAACATTATTGTCATATAAATCACTATCAAAACAAAAGAAATCATGATTGGTAAGAAAATGATGTTACTTATTTGCATAATTTTACATACAAACTATCAAAACTTAGTCTAAAGTAGAAAAGCAAAATTAATAACAGATTTTAAATGACCCAAGATTATGAAGTTTTCTCTAGTAGTTTCTAGTGAGTATAAAAATAATCTCATAAGAGTGTTGAATGTTTCATTTCACCAAATGAAACTGTTACAATCTAAACCAAACAAGTAACCAATAGAAAATATTTGTTAATGATGTTATTGTGGATCCACTAAGTTAATCAAAGTCCCAGCTGACCTTCTTAAGTAGTGCGCCTGACCCTAGCAAATCTTGCCACTCATCAGTTTTTGTGTCATCTGACTTCTCCTTGGAAGCAGCTGCTTCGGCCAACTTCGCCTCCTCGATCTCATGTGCCGCTGCGAGGTCCTCGAACGAGCTGCTCTCCGACTTGTCCACCAATGTTCCTTCGCCCTCGCTCATCTACAAACACGCGCTCGTGATAATGTGTTCATCGTCAACTAATACGTAATAATGTTTACTTTCCATACATTATACACAACTCAACACGTCGTATAAAAATACAAAATGTTATCAAATAACTACAGCACTCTTACCTTAGCAGTTCAATGTTTGAAATACTTAAAAATATAGATCACTTTCCAAAAAAAAATAATAATGTTAATATGACAATTCAACTTTTTTGATTTGACTTGAGTTTTTTGTGAATGAATTGATTTGATTGATCATTGAATGAATGTTATTTTGCAAACACAGAAGACGTTCCGAACATAGAAACAAATAGTTTTCGGGTCACTGCATATTTTGATTAACGTGTACCTATTTGATACCAACAATGCATTATAGTATAGAGCTGAATGTAAAATAATACGTTGTATACCTTAAACTAAACTAAACCAATGAAATACTAAAAACTAAGAGCACAAAGTTTTTTTGAAATGTTCTGAACGTGCACACGTTTAAAAGTTAGTTACAGACTTTCTTAAGTTGAAGTAGCAAATTTTGAATGATTCGTCCATATCAGTAGTCGAAATGGCTAGTATCACAGTCATATTTTTTATTTGAAAATACATACGGATAATAATTAACACACGATTGTTTTTTCATAAGTAGCTTCCTAACAATAACAAGCTGTATAATCTTGTTTTGACACTTGACAGTTGTCAACTTGTCAATGTCATAAATCCTGGGAGGAGGTACTTGGCGAAGCGGAATAAACAATCGATTTTACACTGCTGATTTACTTTGTAATTAAAAATAATGCAGAAGTACGAGAAATTAGAGAAAATTGGTGAGGGGACGTACGGCACAGTGTTCAAAGCTAAAAACAAAGAGACACATGAAATAGTGGCTCTGAAGAGGGTGAGGTTAGATGACGATGATGAAGGAGTACCATCCTCTGCTTTACGTGAAATATGCCTTCTGAAAGAGTTAAAGCACAAGAATATCGTTCGGCTATACGACGTCTTGCACAGTGAAAAGAAATTAACTCTTGTATTTGAGCATTGCGATCAAGATTTGAAGAAGTATTTCGACAGTTTAAATGGTGAGATAGATTTGGATGTCGTCAAGTCGTTTATGTATCAGCTGCTCAGAGGACTAGCCTTTTGTCATAGTCACAATGTTCTGCACCGGGATTTGAAGCCTCAGAATTTGTTGATTAATAAAAATGGGGAATTGAAATTAGCTGACTTTGGGCTGGCTAGAGCGTTTGGTATTCCTGTGAAATGTTACTCGGCGGAGGTGGTGACGCTCTGGTACCGGCCCCCGGATGTCCTGTTCGGCGCCAAGCTCTACACGACAAGCATTGACATGTGGTCAGCAGGGTGCATATTTGCAGAGTTAGCCAACTCTGGAAGACCATTGTTCCCTGGGTCTGATGTTGATGATCAATTGAAAAGGATTTTCAAACTTCTTGGTAAGTCACTCTATCATCAAACAGATAAGGCCCTTAAACAGTTAAAACTCAAATTTGGGCAAAAGAAATGTTTATCTTGTTAGAAGGACTGCTGTTATATGGAGAGAAATCCAGTTTTGGTGGTGTAATTCGATGTATGTACACTGAATTATTTTTTAACTTGGTATTATACTGAAATGAACTGAGTAATTGTTATAAAGTTTACTTATGTTACTTTCAAAATCATCAGTAAACCTTTATAAATATAGGTTGATTTTCAAAAGCAAGCAAGCTTTGTAAATTATAGAAATCAAACATGCATAACCTGTGTGTCCACAGTGCTGTTCTTATTCAATTAAATAAATTGTCAGTCTTCTTTCTTAACAAGATGTAAGTGTTTCAATACAAAGTATTAATCTGTTTATTTTATTACAATTTCCAGGTACTCCAAATGAAGACACATGGCCTGGAGTGACTCAACTGCCTGACTACAAGCCACTGCCGATATACCAGCCTAGTTTAGGGCTGGCCCAGGTAGTCCCCCGTCTGCCAGCCCGAGGGCGGGACCTTCTTGCCCGCCTCCTTACATGCAACCCAGCACTGAGGATGCCTGCTGATGACGCCATGGCCCATGCCTACTTCCATGACCTCAACCCGTCAGTCAAGAATGACAGATGTTAACAATCAATACGTCCTTACCGCTGCACCTCAGAACTACTGGTTAGTGATAAAAACAATGATGAGGTGCAAGAGTGTTGTGACGAAGAGACTTAAATAGAATACAAGAATAATGACTCTTATACGTATAGTGGACCCAGTGAATTTATAACTGTAGTCAGTGTGATGTTTGTATTTGTCTTTAAGATTGTTATTCTGTTATGTTTTTTTTTCAGTAATTTTACGTCTAGTGTGCGGCTGCGTTAGAGATTATTAGACATTAAATTGAGAAAGAAGCAAGTATTTATTCATATTATTTGTTACAGTTGTTGACTTGAAATGACCTCAATTGCATCGTCAAGATAACAATAATTATTGTGAAGTTGTACAAGCTAGGCTTATACTGTTGACATATACTTGATATTAGTCTTCAATGATCTCTTATTGCTTATTTATTGTGTTGATATTAACATGCTTCACCAAAGTGAGGGTTTCATTAAAGAGATTATGAGTTTATAGACATTTAAATTAATTAATAACGCTCTTGTTAGTAATTTTACAAATGACTAATAGTTAATATAAATTAAGATTCGAATTTGTAATAAACAAAATCTTTTATAGTTAAGTAATAAACATTGTAAAACCAGCCGACATGTTTATATGTTTTCAGCAGCTTCCTTCAGTTCCGCGCTGATAATGTCACTGACATATTCACCGATCTTCCCACTGCTTTTCAAGGTAGAAGACTTGGATGATGACGACTTATATGACGATGAACTTTCCTCTATTGATGTCTTTGACATGCTAGACATGTCTTTCATTCCACACATGCGTGAAGTAGAAGCTAAAGTTTGCTCCAATTGTTCAGTCAGCCCGGACAACCCCAGACTTGATTTCGCAAGTGATTCCTCGATCTTGTTCGACGTAGCACCAACATTCGTGGCGTCCTTTTTTTCAGACATATCAACAATTTCTAAAACCTGTTTGGATGACGTTTTCTCCCCATTGGTACTTGAGACTGCCTCCTTGAGTAGTTCTGGTTTTAGCAGACGACTGTGGTCTTCTTTCAGCAATATTTGAATTCTATCTTTGCTACACGCCATATCTTCAGTATCCCTTATATTTTTCTTAGCAGAATTTTGTGTTGATATAATTTCTGAAGATATTTTGCTTTCATTTTGAATCTTTCTGGAACTCGCGCCACACATTTTGATTGGTACAATTTTTTCCGTTTCGTTAGATGATCTCTTCTCAGCAATAATAGTGAGGACACCGTCTGAAGACATTGTAGAGGCGACGTTCTCCGCCGGACAATGGCTTGGCAAGGGATAGCGCCTTTTAAACTGCCTCGAAATAAATCCGTGGGTGTCCTGTCTCTCTTCATGTTTCGCTTCAACTATTATTTCAGTATTCGACACTTTCACGCTGATGTCGTCCGGACGAAAATGTTGAACATCCAATGTAATTTTATAGTTACCTTTCTCGTTTTCTATTGTGGATCCGAATTCTTTAGAAGTAATTTGGCCGTTATCAGAACACTTCCAAGAACGAAAATAATTGGAATTCGTATCGTAGAATGGATATAGAAAATCCTGTGGTGGCATGCACATGGAAAAGTTTTGGTCTGATAGCCACCGACCTGGAATTATTCTAGGGAACGCCATCATATGATATCGATGTGCGACGTTCGAACATAAGTATACAATAGCAACGACTGAGCCGCATCAGACTCTGCCAACCGTTTTTATAGCCAACTATACTTCCCATACTAAATATTTGGCATGGTTGCCTCTCACTAGAAAAGTACGAATTTGTTACCTATGTAGAGTAAATCTAAGAGTACCTAAATTGGCAAGGAACGTAAAACGTGGCATTCTCATCCCTAGTCATACTTACCCTGTTATGAAGAAGCGTGAAGATGATAAAGATATTCATTTTAAACTCTGTAACTGCAGATGCTAGCGTTCAAATATCTGTGTTATTATCCACCTATCTACCCTACTGCCATTAATAAGAGGAATGTAATGGTGATGGTTTCACCAAAACGCCAACTGGAGTCTGCCTTGGCGTAGGTACCTTAAATTTTTGAATAGGTACATGGTTCACCCCTACGTAACAAACATCGACACCAGTCATTGATTGACGGCTGGACGCTCGAACTTTCTCAACTGTATAAATAGCCTGACATTCAAACACTGATCCTCTGTTCCGATCAGATTATTATTAGAATCATGATCGAATTTCTATCGGGCAATTAGGTCTTTCCTGTTTACTTGTCGTCTGCTCTAGTAAGGGTATGTTAGCTTCTAATTTAATTAGTAGGTAGATACGAAGGCTGTAACAAAACATTACGCGTGTATTATCATTGGGTAAGCCATAGAGCTTAGCTTAGATCTTTTACATTGGAAAAAGTAGATACGCAGAGTATCTACATATCCTTATATTGTCAGAATGTTTAGGTCCCATATATTTCTACTCGACCTTGACTAAAATATTACAGGTGAAAAAAATCAATAATACTGCCTTGCTGGGAATCGAACCTACGACCTCACCTTCAATAAAGAACACTTGCACGCTTAGAACCCCTTTCTACGGTGGTCATGCACCGTAGAAAAGGGTTTTGCCGACGGATGAATCCACATGACAATCACCAATTCAATCCACATCCAATGACAGATTTCTTTTGTTGATCTGTCATTTTGTCGATTCTTCCGTCGATAAAACCCGTTTCTACGGTGGTCATGATACGCGTGCAGGTAAACGAACAACATTGGTTATTCTTAGGGTAATCGAATACCGGGAGAAAAAAGGTGACGGGTACCTTTTTTGTACTGGGAATTCCTCATGGATACTCTTCGTCCGGGGAGAATGGAGGGTTATATCGGGCTCCTACAACTACTACGATGGGTTGGAAGCGCGGGAGTTACGCGCACACCTTTGACTGGAGCTGGTGGCTAGATACTTTGAATTTATAGGCTAGCTTCTATGCCAAATTGTTAATCCCAAAGATTTTTTATTTAATTACGTAAGTCTATACCGTATCCTAGTGGTTGCTTGAGATTAGGACTACCACCGCAAACGTTTTAGTAAAAACCTATTTGCAAAATAAACATCATTTATCAAAAACTAGCTGTCATGCGTTGCAATGCCACGAAAAGTGAGAAGTTAAATAGGTTGTACGATTTCTAGGGTCAGTAATGTTCGCGGACGTACATAGAAGAACCCACCAAACTTCCATCACAATCGGATCAGTAGTTTAGGAAAGTATAGAGGTCAAACATACAAACATTCATTTTTGATTTGAACATTTTGCAACTGTAAAATATTTTGAAACTGAATGTATTGAGACTAAATGAATGTGGACTGTTATGTTACAGGCAAATGCTCCCAGTGAGGGAGGGCCTTTATATAGGTACTCCTTTCGTCTCGTGCATACACGCTCGCCAGCTGCAAGTACCCGAAACATACATCAAGCTACCCGAAATTTAAATTTTCTCAATCAACCTTGAACCTAATGCTTTAACGATAAAGTTGAAAATCTATTAAAGAAATTTGACAGATGGCAGTAGCTTGATGTACTGGCGTCTGTACTTCGTACTGGACCTTCCTGATGAGTAAAAATAACTTTACTTATTTTAAAGATAATGTAAGTTTTATTAGCAATTGGAATTACTCCATACAAATGCAGATGATAAAAAAAATCTAACTTAACTTCAATTTGATTTGTAATCAAATTAAAAATGAAAAAACTGTTCAACTCAAACCAATATATTAAAAGATTCCTAAACAATAATAATAGCTAAAGCATTTCCATTTCAGCCCTTTTTCTTTTTCGGTGGTTAGCCACCATATTAGCAGTAGTAAGCACACTTTCTCCCCTCTGCAGCCAGGTTGAGAGGGCTCTCTCAGTGCTTGCAGCCTCAGCAGCCTGGAGGCGTTCACTAACTGACAGAGGTTGTATAGCACCCACTGAGTCTGTAGACACACTGGCAGATAGCAGCATGCGGAATCTTTGCCTGAATGTCTGAAAAAGAAATAAGAATTATTTCATTTTAATGTAAGAATTCCATGGACATATTTTATTGTATAGCATGAGATCAGAAGGGTCAGGCCTTCAGGTTAAAGTAATTTTAGTAAATAAATACAGGGACATTCCTTCAGAGATATTTAAATTGGTTTTAATTAGGATTCTTCCTGAATTCACAAGCCCATGTTTAGTGTAAGGTTGACAAAATAGCATCAAGTTTGTTACTTACATTTATGAGAGTAGACGACACTTCACCTTTTATATCATGTTTTGCTATGTAACATCCAAATTCATAAAAATATTGACTTAATTTATGCATATCTACAGTACAAGCATCTGCGTTAAGAATTTCTCTGTACGAATCTTTATAAATTTTGGGTAAGTCCACAGAAACCAAGGGTGGTCTTCTGGAGTATAAGGATTCGGCTAACCACAAAGGTATTTCCACATTTGTTCCTGCTTTTAAATCATCTTCTGCAGCGGAGGGATCTAAGAAGCCTGAAACGGAAAGTTAACAAACATTTTAACGTAATAAGAACAAACAAATGCCGGTTTTGGTTAAGTCTTACTAACCCATTTTTGGAAGGTCATGTAAAAATTTGCAAGGAATTTTCTCATTTGTTACTAGGATATCTGATATAGATAGGTAACCGCTATTATCCATAGTAAATTTTTATTAAAATCAAAGAATTTCACTGTTTTTCCTTTGTTTTGTTGCAATTTGGCGCGCTAATTTAAATGACATTGACGAAATGTCAAAGTGAAGTGAAGTGACATAAATTTTTAGGAACTGTATAGACAGACAGAACGAAATCGCATTTATTAGAAGAAATTCTATGAACATTATTTTTGAGCAACTCACATTCATTGCTTACATTACAACTACTGCACCGGGCGTTTAAGTGACTTTTCTAATATCAAACAATGTAAAATATAAATTAATGTGACCGACTGAAAACAAAATACAAGATTTGTTTTTGTTGTCAGTCAGTGCAGCAGTCGCTTAAAAGCGTTGACAGCGTATTCTAATTCTAAAAAAAGCGTTCCAAGGCATTAAGATCGGAGCTGGAGGCGTACTGTAACTTCTGCCTATAACCCATGGAAAAAAGGCGTGAGTTTATGTATGTACAAATGTATGTCTGTCTAATTAGTAAATAATATTGTAAAAATGAACTAAACATCAAAAATCATAATAAAACGCAAATAGAAAAAGTTTTTATTTCTGGCAATATCGCTTAATCGGTGGCTTGCGTCTGAAAGTGTTTATCGGCAGGTTGTTAAAATTTTACCGAAAACTCAGGTTATTTCAAAGGAAGACAAGAGTCAAGTCTTGCATTCCCAGAAACATTTTAAAAGACATTTGTCAAGTTACCGCTGCCTTATGATGACTATGAGCTGACTGTACATTTTTAAGCGTCTGCAGAATATATTGTATACCTACATTGACCATCAGCATTGTAAACCGATTACAATAGAAAATACGCATCAAAATGTCGGGGTAAGACTTAGAATCACTATTTTATTAAGAGCTTTATTTGCATTCAAAGTTGCATCGTGTGATTCATGTACTTTCATAAAATTTCGGTATATTCCAACTATACGCACCTATCTACAATCTAACTGTATAACACAGCCTGCTCTTTCCTTTTATTTTTTTTATTTTATTTGTAGAATACCGTATAACATTCAAGAGTTCAAGACGATAGTGGATTATTTAGTTGAAAACAAGCTATATGATAAAATCAAAGCTAGGAAGATGTGGGTGGATTTTGCCAATTCAAAGGTAACAATGCATTTATGGATCTTGTAAGAAAATATTCAAGTACTGCTTTGTCTATAATTTTATGAGTAGATGAACAAACGGAATATGTTAATTTTAATAAAATGTTGTATTTCAGCGTACAACAAGGACATGGCAGAGTTTAAAGGAAGCATTCTTGAAACGGATATTACCAGACATTCATAATCCATACTACCATCTAACTAACGAACAAATCTGCAGCTTTAGATCTAGGTAAAGTTATTCTTGTCCTTAATCATTTCAACTTGACAAGATGCCTTGTATTTTGCCCTAATTATCGAAACAACTGTTTGATGAGGTACATAGGATGGTTGGGTTTGGCTGTTAATCACACAAAAAGAAAATTAATCCTCATGTTTTATTCATAGTGTGACATAATAGCTAATATTTAGTCATTGATTTAGTTGCGAGAATGGGCATTTATGTCCTATTGTACTGTAACTTATAGTCAGGTTATAACATAATACAAAATGAAATATATATTATGTATTAATTATTCATATTATTTCAGATGTGATCTCGGAGATAAGAATAAAAAGAAGCTTGAAATCCACACTATAAGTGACGACAACTCCAACTCAAATGGTATGGTTCAATGCAACTCTTTAAATGTACTTTTGATTTTGAAGCGTTGCCTTATTTAATGCCTATGCAAATGTGGTTGTTCCATGTTTCTCATTATAAAGAGTAAAGTTATAAAGGAAATGTTGCAATTTATGTTTTAAATTGTTAATATATTCATTTCATCAATGTAGACTATTAAGCCCACAAATACAAAGTGTTTAAAAAAAAAGCAGCATCTCGTATTAAAAACATGAATCCTAAAATGCCACTGCAATGTAGAACTTGGTAAATAAAAATGGCTTAGTGTAAATTGTCATCTTGAAGCACTGATTCTGCCTCATTTAGTTGTTCCAAATGAATTCAATTGATTGTACATAGTTTAATTTATTGTAGGTCATAATCAGAAGGATAATGAGCCGTCCAATGAAGGGGAGACCATAGCAGGTGAGAGTATACAATGTTCAAAGGTACCTGTAAGAAATAGATCTTCGGCTGACACTGTAATACTAGAAAACTGCTATGATACTGCTGAACAAATTCAGAAGGAGTTAGAATCCAATGAATCTGATGAAAAGCCAGCAGCATTGAAATCCAAATCTCTCAGGGATTGCATCACTTATTCTGAACCTTTGACACCTATGCTGCAAGAAGTCTGGGATGATTTTGCATCTGAACCAGAAGATTCAGACAGGGAAGGCCAAATGGAGATAGTTGAAAATGTACCAGAAGAGGAGGTTCCGGAGGTTCAGGAGGTTCCCGAACCTGACAATGAAATTTCTATAACAGCGAAAAGCGCAGTCACCGATGTTGCTAAAAATGCTGAAGGACTAACTGCTGAAGCAGTTGAGGAAGTTTTGGCTCAAGAATTAGATGGTGGTAGCAAACCAGACAATATTTCAGCTAAGGAAAAAACTCCTAATGTAACAGATAAAATAGAAGAGTTGCTAGTCGCCAATTTGGATAATGAAATTTCTTCAATGACAGCAGAGAATGGGTCTGAAAACACTCATGATGCTGATGTCGACACTTCCAAATCAACAAAGATTTCCACTCCTGTGGTTACTCAAGATTCTGTAAATCCTGTACAAGCAACTGGCTTAAATATTTCCAACAATACAGTAGATGCTTCACTACCGAACAATCCAGAAGCTTTAAACAAAAACATCAAAACACCAGACACTCCAAAGAAACTTGGTAGGAAACGATCTTATTCTGAAGGTAATTCAAGCACTATAGACTCTAAGAAAAAGAAACTAGATAGCAAGTTACAGGCACCAGCAAAAGCAGAATCAAAAGTTACAGAATCTCATTTGAATGCAACGGCAGAGGACAGGCTAAAAGGCAATGAAGAATCCATCAAACCGGATGTTATTAAAAAACCATGGCTTGAAGACCAGCAGAACCTTGGTAAGCCTTCAACAAGTTTTGAAGCTCATGTGATAAACATAATAGAAACTGAAAAGGAATCCCCAGATATCAGAAACCCTTGCTTGCAAAACATTAGTCTGTTTGATGAACAATTTAATAAGACTAGATATAATATGTCAGAGTCTAGTGATACTGTACAAAATAAGAAAGAAACTCAAGCGGATAAACAGGAGGCTTCTGTGTCGAAACAATCCAACGAAGTAGCGGTTCTGAGGTCCCACTCGGAGTCTGATACAGAGGAAGTTCATCCCTCGCCGAAGAAGAAACAGCGCGCTGGAATCTTGTTATGTAAAACAGAAAGAGACAAAGCTATATCAAATATGTTTGGATTCTCTAGTGGTAAGTTTCGCGTATAAGGATAATTATATGCATCTTGTGTCACTGCTTGTAGAATAACATATGGCATGTGCAATGTTTGACTTTGTACTTTGGGTACAGTTGAATGCACAGTGGAGCTTCATAAGTAAGGTATTTTTTAAGATATGGATCTGATTGGGCTCAACAAGCGTACATTGCATTTCTTTTGAACCATGGTCAGTATCAGATAGGTTTAAAATCATGATATTCATGCTTGCATTGGTTTTCAGACACACCTTGTTTGTATAATTCATTGGTATCATTACAAACACACATTATGTCACACACAGCATGAAGTATTTCCAGAAATATTTGTATGATGTTTTATGGTCTGTTTACCTATAATAAATCGGGAATGTTTAAATCTCGCTTCCGGATGCTCAAGACTGGCACTGGCCAATTTTTATGATTGGTTTTGCATGTCATCATTGAGTATAACCTCCTTTCAGATTCCGCATGCCCCTATGTTTTACATAAATAATTAAAATGTTCATTTACACGTATTTCTAGATATTAGTGGCATTCTTTTGTTTCATAGGTGGAGTTGGTGCAAAGCGTAAACACCAGTTGAGTCGTCGCAGAAGGACCATATCACACAATAATGCGACTTCACAGTAAGTAAAAAGTTAACTACCATCTCATTGGGCACAAAATAGTTTTCACTTATATTCTCCTCTGCCGAATGTTTTGCATTTATACCATTTTTCTTAGGTCTGTCTCTAAGCATGGTCGTTTAGTCTTTTATTGCTGCATTTTGAACCTTATAAACAGTAAATTGTATTTCAGCCACACTGCTGCGCCCGCCTCAAATTCAAGCGACTGGACTTCAGAGAGCGGCAGCGATAGCTTTGTGTCACCACCGCGCAGCCGGAAGAGCAGACCGACCAGGAAATATCGGTAAGTATTTATTTTTGAAGATTGTTGATATTTCTTCTAAGATTCTTTCTTTTGGGATGTAAAGTGATGTGATTGGGCCTTTTAAACTTCAAACAAATCATAAAGCTCTTAAGATCTCACTCGGCTTAGCTGGATTTATGCCGAGCCGTTCTGAACATAATTCAGCGTGGGTAGTTGACGAATGCAGTTTACTGACCGGCACCAACGCAATATTTGTAGTAATTGCTTGCGGTCGGCTTTGTTGGACAACAAAAGCCGAAGAGTTCGGGCACAATATTCGACAGGAGCTAAACATATATTACATACATGGGTACCTGAAGTTTCCTTACGATGTTATAAATGTTTTTTTAATTGCAGGAAGCCACACACCCATAAGATATCGGCACTAGAAGAAGAAGGTGGCCTCTTCGTCATGTATGGAAAGAAAATATATCCAGTAGTAAAGGATGGCAAAATTGTCAAGAATTATATCACTTATTTACCAGAGAGTATGTATTTTGTACAGGAACCGGCTGTTAATATAGCACATCGAGTTTACGAAAGATTCGTTTTTTGTAGAGCTTCCTCCTGGCACTCGGACAATCCTACTACAGCAAAAAGCAAAATACCTGTTAGGTGGTGATTTAGACCACCAAATGGATCGAAAAAAATTGGACTTACTAATTGCGTCAGCCGATGCGGTCTTTTGTATAAGAAGTCCAATTTTTGTTTTTCTACCTTTTTTGGTCTTTATCACCACAGTTTGCTGCCATGAACATTGAACATGTCTGTCAAAATCTGAGTGACTTTATTCTCGTTACAATAAGATTGCTAATTGGTTGCTGCTGTCCGAGCTACCATCACTGTGTAAGCTGGGTGTGCTATATTACGCTCAGGCACTTGCATTTTATTCATCTAAGAGTTGAATGTGTTATTCTTATTGATGATTCGTTAAAATTCAGGTGATTCAGAAGACGGCGAGAACTTCTGGAAACAGAAATATGTGGAAGAGAAAATGAAAGCAGCTGAATTAAAGAAGTAAGTGTTGATAGCATCGTAGATACCACCGAGCACGGAAACACCAGCAGTATCTAGAGACGGCTGTAGTAAAATTCGTGGCCAGGATAGGGGTCGTCCATTAATCACGAAATATCACTAGGGGGGAGAGGGGGGTGTAGGAGATATCATGTGTATTTATTTTTTCTTTGAACGCGCGATTTCTAAACCGAAAAGCGGTGCGTGACCTTGTCATTTTTTATCGCGGTGCTTAATTTTCTAAAATTAAATTAGATTATACCTGTTAACCTGTATTTAAAGACAATATTAGATTTTTTTTACCAAAAAAAATACACGTGATTTTAGATAGGGAGGGAGGAGTAGTCCAAAACCTCACCATGCGGGAGGGGGGCGGGGGGTTAAAAAGTTGCTAAAAACGTCATGTGATTAATGGACGACCCCAAAGTACATTGAGCGCACAACTTCAATCACGTTCGCCATCAAAGCGGTCAGTTTCTATACGTGCTCAGTGTCATATAGCGAGTAAAAGTATGCATAGAAAATGTTCACAATGCCGCGTCTAGAAGGATGCGCGATCTATGGTAGATACACTTTGTGCTTAGAGTCTTAATTACATATTGCTATTGTAAATTTAACAGGTTATTAGAGGAAGCTAAAGAGCCGCGGGAGATCATAGAAATTCCCGCTCCTGTTTCCGAAGCTGCATCGCTTAGGTATGTCTCACTATTTCCATTTTTTAAGCTTTAACTTATACATCGACGTCAACTTTTCATTTCGGTTTTTAACCGACTTCCAAAAAGAGGAGGTTATCAAGTCGACTGTTTTTTTTTTTTTGTGTATGTTCAGCGATATCTTCGCCAATTGTGAACCGATTTTAATGATTCTTTTTTTTAGTTTTGTTCGGACATAATTAGTTTCAAGCTTTAGTGGTGCTAATTCTCAGTAATATTTGAGTGACACACCGCTTAATATCGCTCCAAAATTTAATCAAAATATTAATGTTGTGTTTCGGCATTTTTTTAGAGACTCAAGAAAATCTAGTCACACCAGGCCTTCGAACGGCGTCGGTATGTATTAATTTTCTATTTATTGTGATAATTATATTCTGTAACTGACATTTTTAACTGACCAAATCATATTTTTTCAGCAAAAGAAATAGCTGCACCGCCTGATGAAAAGAAAGAAGGACCAAAACCGGGGTCTCCTGAAAAAATAAAAATAAAATTCACAAAGAATAATGAGGTAGGATTTATTTTTTATTTTTTTTATTGTTTGTTCATATTCAGTAATGGTTAACAGCCAATCCTTGGTAATAATTGAACATTGTCAGCGCCTTTATTCCCTGGCAATAAAAGTGATGTTTGAAGTTCAAGTGACACACTATGCTCCATACTAATTCAGTTCACATTTCAGGAAGTCTACCTCGAAGGTCACTGGCCGCAGATCCATCCAGTCTTAGAGCAGGTTGTGCAAATATTCCACAAGGAGGCCGAGATGCCAGCCAATGATAACAAGTCCAGGCTGACAGTCGCACACCCTGACCAATCCAAGGAGGCCAATAGTGGCACCTCGACACCTATCATCATCACTACTGTTGACCCTGGTAAGTTATAATACTGAGGCGGAAACGTGTATTTTCTAGCTAATGGACTCATAAATCTTAGGTCAGTATGTAACAGCTGAGATATGTGAAGCAGCTGCCGTCCTCTTATCGTACTTGGCAGCTACACGCGGCATAGGTCGAGCAACACTGCTCGCCTGTACCTGGAGATATTTAGGACTCGGTACTTTGTGATCTGCCCTTCGCAGTTCGCAGTATGTAATAATATACCAATCAAGAATTCATCATATTTTTGCAGAAATACACGAAAAAGTCAATGAATTAGAAAAAGAAATATTCAAAGAGATTGAAGAACGTGATAAAGAGGAAGAGAATCAGCCAAGCGTACAAGCAACCAACGTCACTACAAGGTATAGTCAGCCTACATTAGCTATTGTTTGTCCAGTTCAAAGTATTAAGCATACATACAGGGTGTTACAAGACCCTTAACTAAGCCGTCAACCAAGCATTATGTACATCAAACTAAGTAACTTGACGCAAAAATTATTGCTGGTAAACGACTTTTTTCCATTGACTCCTATAATACAGGATTTTCCTAGTATAGGGGACATTATTCATAAAATTAATGTAAAAAAGTACTCATACGCCTGATATTATGTAACATGTCATGTATTTTCTCTTTCTTTGGGCAATAAATAATTTGTATTTATATTTATTTATATTCTCGCCTATCAACCGTCAATAAAAGCGGTCTGTTGAATTTTCAACGCTAGGCCAGTGGTTGAGATTCCAACTGTACAAAATGACACTTAGTGGTAGTGAAAACAGACACAAGTTATATGCCTTAAGGGGAAGTGCCAGGGTAGCCCATTCATGTAATCCCATAGAATGACTATTGACATGAAAAATGAATATAGAGGGTTGTATTGATGATTTTAATGATTTATTTCGATTTGATTTTTATGATTGCTCTGTTAAGCCATATATGTTACGGCTGCGGTCATATTTTAATCAACACACTATCTGACACTCACCTGCAAACTGCGAAAAACGTAAGAAAATATGAATTTCGCGGACTACCCTGGCGCTTCCACCTTAACACAGGATGGTCAGCTTGAACCTGAAGTACCTGAAGTATATTTCCTAAGAAGAGTGCATACTTCCATAACCCACTATTAAGAAGGGCCATTCTATCTTCTAGGAAAACGGGCCGACTTCGAAAATCATCATCATCAACTCTCAGTCCAGAAAAACCAAAATCTACCAATGGTCAGGAATCTGAGGAAAGTAGTCGCACACGCAGGCAGAACGCCAAGGAGACTGAAAATAATAATAACAATACTCAAGAAAATTTACCAAATCGCCAAACGAGGACTCCTCGTAGAATTTTAAATGGTAAGCCATGCATTTCGCTATTTTTTTCGCATTTTGTATTGCCCTTTTATAGGAAACAGCTGGTTTTTTTTTTAATAACTTATGAAAACTTTTTTTCTACTCAATACGGGCGAGGCCACAACACTGCGTTGCGGCGTCGTATCGCAAAAGCGACGTTGCACAGCAATACAATGCCATGACACAATGCGTTCTTACGATGCGACACCGCAACACAGTGTTGTGGCCTCGCCCTACGTGGTTACCGTTTTCGCGTCGGTGTCCCTTCCACCACTATATACAGTATTAATCTCAATTACTTCAATTTCTACTGAGATAAAAAAATTGAAATAATTGATTTACAAAAAAAAAAACAATATTAGGGCCTTAAAACTATAGGTACACGGGGTGGAAAGGACACCGGCGCGAAAACGGTTACCACGTTTTCAGTACATCATTCATTGATACGTGGAAACCGTTTTCGCGTCGGTAGCATTTTATTTTTATCTGAATTCTATCTGAACTAGTAATAAAGCTTCTCAGGTAATAATTTGATCTCAACAGAGACAGTGAACATAAACGAATCTAAAACGAGGCAGACTCGGGGATCAACACAAAAATTGAACTCAAGCGTAGAAAATGAAGACGAGGAAGTGAGATACATGTTACCGCCACAAAACAACAAGCGGTCGGCGAGGACGCCCGCTAGCAAAATGACAAATAAAAAGAAAAGGTAAAGCGTTTAGCTTTAACTTAATTTTAATGTAGGCAAAGATTTAAATTGTTAGATGTGCCCTCGCTGTACAAATAGTACAATAGGTTGTGCAAAAAGATTCGAAATTGGAAAGAGTCAGCTCGCACATCCCGCATGAAACGAAATATACGATTTACAGTATAAGCGAGACAATGCTTTTCATTGTTGATTCAACAGAACCGTGATCATTTTTTGACGCGGTTCTTTTTAATCTAACCATTTAAATCTTTAAACTTAGATTAACTAAAGAATTGTATTGGGAAGTGCATCAAGTCAAATATCGGATGGGCACTAACATTGAAGTATGATCTTAGTATGTATTAGAATATTACTCTGCAGAATTTATTTTACCATAATATTACATAACATCACGCCTGTAATCCCCGAAGGGTTAGGCAGTGGTGTACCTAATAGTACACCCACATTTCGCCAGTTGTGTGTTTACAATAATATTTATAATTATTAATCCCAAGTACCACAATATTTTATACTACTTTCTACTACCGCTAGGTATCTATGCCACTATTAATTTCCGAATCACTTATTTAGGAATTTTATGAAAATATTGGAATTTTAACCTGTTAGAAATCCAGAGCTTAGCCAAAGGCCCCTTGATTATGTTAAAATATAGTTATATCTTAAACAGATGCTAGATTTCCAGTATTTTTTAATAAAATTCATGTCAATTACCATCCTTCTTTGATCTTATCTACCTATTCTTTCATAAATCTTCAATATTTCTTTTAACATTTAATTATTTATTGCTGGGGTTAAATTGCAATAGTTATTAAATTATTTTAAATAAATTATTGTGTATACATAAGATGTACTTAGAATATCCATCTTAAATCTAAGTTAATATACTTGTGGGTAGCAAGACAAATATAATGTATGACTAAGAGTACTCAATGTGAAGTATGTGTAGAATTAATATTTTGAAAGTACAAGTAATGTACGCATATTGAGTTGTTTGACAAATCATATCGCATGCAATTAAGCATTATACAATTTCTATTCAATTAAGTCTCGATGTTGGTCTCTTAAAACTAATACATGTGTAGTTATTATAAATGTGTGCTAGAAAGATTGACATTGTCTCTAAATTATGCATTTTCTGTAAATAACAAAAGCAGTAGTTAAAGGAGCTCGACCATGTATTTTATACTAAATTAATTATGTATCTGTGAATGGGAGCAGGTGGAAATACTTCGATCAATAAAGTTTTCAACTGTGAACTGTGTATTATTTCTATTTTCTCTGATAGATTAGTCAGTAATGATTATTTTATTTTGGTTCATTGTGTCTTGTGTTGTACTTGTAAAGTTTAATAAGTCGGTGAGTGCATTTTAAACATAATGTTTTGTGTGTAAACCTGCTTCCATTATGAGTATTATAACATACTGCATGTTGCTTGACGCATATTTTTCACTGCATTTGTGCACTTTAGCTTCTGCTGCTGTGTGTGTGTATTTGCTTTAATATGCACATCTTACTTTCCTTTCTAACAGTTCGGAAAAAGCCCCGAAGATACCGTCTTCGCCCGATACTGCCTCGCTACCCTCCATGGACAGCACTCAAGGATATCAAAATACCGACGACAGTCCTGACAATGTAGAAACTAGGAAGAAGAAAAGAAATGACATGTCAAGCTTTGCAATCAAAACCAGAAATTCATTACGGCGCAGCTCGAGAAGGAAAACTCACCCATATGTATACCACGATGCATACAACGACTCCAGTAATTCGTCTGTAGACGCAGCTGTACAGGTAGTTACTCGAGAAAATTCTAGTTTGCACTCGGAAGCTTACAGAACCGAGTCTTACCAACATCTGAATCCTCAAGCGAAGCTTTCACTGAGACAACTCGAAGCAATAGATGAAACAGCGCCAATGGACAATGAAACCTACTTTATCAGACACATGGAGTCAATTTGTAGAAACGAAATATCGGCTCAAATTAATAAGGGTTCGACTAGTCCCTCTTGTCAAATGACCAGCGACGTCGGTAGTTCCAGTAATGTATCTCTACCAATGTCTCCAGAATTATCAATTGTAGAAAACATGTCTGTATCCAAGGAGATGGTTAAATCTGTTGAAAATTACCCTACTGTTAATGAAATGCAATGTAATGAGTCGAAAGAAGCAACGGTAACAATTTGCAGCAAATATAAGATATCAGAAATGATGCTGATGAACCAGGACTGTGAATTAAAAAATTGCAACACTGGAACCGAAATGTCTAATGAACCAAAAGGTTTAGTAACAGAATCACTAGTAAAGAAAATTGGCAATTTTAATATAAATGATAATGTTACTGTAACAGATACTCTGAATAAAAAACTCCACGATTTACTTTTGGAAAGCGCAAAAAAGACGACCAAATCTGAAAGTGCGCAAAAACAAGCAAGCATGATGGATGTAGACGTCTCTACTGTTGAAGTTCAAAAGAAGCCCAGGGCTAGTAAAAAGAGATGTTCCACTCCTCAAAAAAGGAAAGGGTCAAAGAAAGCAGTCGCTCCCACAGTAGATCCCGTAGTGGAAGAAGAACATGTGGAGTCTTGTTCTCACAGTGGCAGGAAGTCTTGTCCATCTCTTTTACAAACAAATCTGCGCGATGACAATGCTGTAACAGAAGAAGTTAATATCGCTAACCTTACTATCGCGAATGAAAAACCGAAAGTCAAGAAGAAGAAAGACATCATCAGAGTTAAAATACAAAGACCCAAAACTAAAAAGGACGCAGAGAGACTTAGTACTAAATCTGCCCAGAATGCAAGCAAAATGTCTGTATTTACTGATAGCGGTATAAATGATTCAGAGTCCGAAGTATTTGTTCCTGTAAACGATAGTGTGGATCTAATACACAATCACTCTGAAACATGTCTGCTTGCCACTGAGTGTGTGGGCGGCAGTGTAGAGTTCATAGAGAACTCGAAATCTGTGATAACGCTGTGCGATTCGATGCAGTCCGGTGATAACGCATGGAGCAGTCGATGTGAGAACAATGATGAGCACAGCACGTCGCCTGATTTCTTCTGTAACAATGCTCAAGATGTCAGCTTGTACAATAGTAAGTTAAAAAGCTATCTTTTGTCATAGTTCTAATTAGACTGAGGTTATTTTACTTGAATGCTTTTTAATCCATAATTTCATCAAGTGCAAACTAAAGCTCGGGCCAGTCGATTTCTGCCCTGTGCGCATAATTATCTGTTGATGACTATAGCCATTCGCCAGGCAGTATGTTAAATTGTGAACGTTTGTAGGAGAGACATTTATTTCTAGGCAACACTCCTAGATTATATTACAAGTTTCAATGACGACATAAAACTTAATTATGCTTTAATAATAAACCAACATACGATTTTTAATTAAACATATTTTTTTAGATTTTATCCCTAAAAGCCTAGACTTCTTTCAACTATGTTGATGTCACCTTCCAGTCTAACTCATAATACTACTAATAATATACCCAAACCGAAAAGTCATGTAATCCTAAAATTAATCTAAATATAAACAACCATTCCTGTTTACTGTCTGTTTACAGAAGCTCATTCAGACATCGCCAGTACAGGCGACACAGTGTACTACAGCCCACTAGGCACTGAAGTCTCACGCAATAGTCTGATCACCGAGGACTTGTCGGACGGGTCCCTGCCGCCCGCGCCCCCTTCAAAATGGTACCTGTTCAGCGAAGATGAAACTAACACCAACCTGGTTGGGGCAGGATCAACTATGTTGAGCAGCGGAAGCTACGGTTCCAATCTAAAACAGCTGTTCCCTATCACGTGCGCCATACCAGACCTGTCAACCATCACAGAAATGTCCAGAGAGAATGACAGCAGCAGAAAGCCTACTGTAGAAGATTTAGAGGGTCTTACTGGAGACGATTTCAACTCACTAAGTGTTTTCGATTCTAATTTTAGTCTTTAATCCATTCCAGCCGGGCGCTATAAAAAAAATCTAGTTTATAATGTTTGTTTTGTTAGTTTGTTATTTATTTTATGATGATTTTTTAATGCATTAAATGTTCAATTTTTTTTCTATATAAATTTTCTTTTATTGGTACGTGTGATCGCCATTCAGCAGTAGTTATGTCAGTAGTTTTTATTTTATTTTTATTACCTTTACTGTCCCATTGCTGGGCAAAGGTTGAGCCTAGTCAATAAAGCCGAAAATATTCGGCTCTCTGTTCAGACGTTTTAGTATAATTCAACTATCATTTACTTTTTAACAATTAATATTAATATACATTCAGATAAATTCATGTTTTGCAGATTCCTCGGTACAGACATGAATTGAGGGACCTAGATATACCGCGATTTTGTTATACATAATTTTGTTACATATTTGGGAATTTCTGAAAATCTTAACTAAATTCTTAAATAAAAATGATTAACTCAGAGATAGTATTTCTGATATTTAGGCTATGCCACTTTACTAACGCGTCTGGATTGAGGGTCCAAGTTATTTGATCATAACAGTTTAAATTCACGTTTAAGAAATTCATGGCCCTTTGCTTAAAGTTTTACAATATTTAACTAATTTCCCTATAAGTCTTTTTTAGTTTCTCAGGGATCTAAAAATGGGCCCTCAATCCAGATGCACATGTGCCTTTCAACTTCGTTAAGGGTACACCCTTTATATTCTCTGTAGCAGCTAGCTATCATTCATGTTCAGCTGACAATGTTTGGACTCAAAATGTTAAAAGATTTAGCTGCATCGCTGCAGCAAAAAATGTAACCTAAACTTGAGGAACCGTCCATTGCTGCGGAATATCGCTCAGTTTGAGGACAAATAAAGGCGGCTTGGATAAGTATCATTAGTGACGCAGAAAATCAGTTGTTGAAGTTTACGCGAATTATACATACGGTACTTTGTGAGCTCCAATTATCTAATCCGTAAACTTCAACCGATTCTGAGTTTCGTGTTTCATTGACGTGAATACTAAAAACATAATTTAGAACTAAAAATTAAAAAAAGAATGCCTGTATCTACATATAAAATAAAAGAGATATTAAAATAAGATGTTTCTCCAAAGACATAAAGTATGTGAATTGCTCATTAGGCATACTAAATTCTGTAGGTAGCAGTGCTCTGGTCCCTTGTAGAACGCAAATAAATAAAGAAAAGTGGGGGTTATAGTGACTGTACTCAAGAGAAAAAGAAAAACTGTTTTATTACAAATAAACGCTTATATATTAATATAAAGCAGCCAAAAGCTGTTTTCCTTATTAACATTTGCAATCTTTACTAAACACGCACGTGCAGTACAATTGCTATTAATCTGCTGCTCGTCTTGCCATAGCAAGCTTGAAATGTATTGACGTATTGTGTTTCAGAGAACAGATGGTAAATATCTTGAGCTAAAATTCTGCAGTTCTGTCTTTATCGCACTCATGGAACCCTATCACGCCATCCTGCTGTCAGTAGTGTCAGTGTTTCTGTCATTAATGTCAACTTCGACAATTCAATTATTGTTGTTTTCACATCGAGCCTGAGCAAATTTTGCTCGTTTTTCTTGAATTACTAGTAAAATGTTATAAATATCACAATGCCGAGAAGTTTGCCACTAAGAATAAGTATAAGAGACTGTTTAGTTTTAGTTCTATTAGTTATATTTAATACAATTCACATTACTGATATGGGTAAGTTGATCTGAAACAATGATGAAGTAAATTACCTATTTACATATAATTCTGTTGTTATAATATAGTTTTGTGTCGTAGCCAACAACAATATGGATATACAAAGCAAAGAAAACAAAATAAAGGACGATTCAAGTGACAAAGGAGTGAATTTCAGTGAGAATGAAGAATACTTGAAGAGTTGTCCTTCTGTTGACCAGGATATTTCTGAGTGTTCCTCATTGCAGTATCCATGTATAAATTGTGATAGAAGCATAGATTGTAGATATGGAGGCTTTTACAATTATTCCTGCACTGTTAAACCAAAAATTGTTTGTAATGTAAGTACCTGCTGTAAACACAATGTCAGCATAAAGAGAATTCTTAAAGAGTTAAATTTTCCAACAATAATGTGTCTCTTTATATTCCAGGGTACCAAAACATTTAACAGAACAGCAATGTGCAGGTTTTGTTACCAGACTGAGAAATGGGAACATCGCTGTGACCAGAAAGCGAACTGCAATTCTTTGGCTTCACCACTGAAATATTACTTGTAAGCAAAAATGCAATACTGTTGTAAAAGGGTACATTTATATTAATCATAGATAAACACTTGTAAAGTATTTGTGACCAAAAAAAACAATACTAATTTTCCTTTTACCTACATAAAGTTAAATTACTTCTAATTAAATTTTCAGGACAAACTGTACAGTGTCCGACGATGTTGTGTGCCTAGGGAAGCGAAGGTTCCTGAAGAAGATCCGATGTTCATGGACCGCAGGCACTCGCTGGGGTACTGCAGTCATCCTTGCCCTAACACTTGGAGGATTTGGTGCTGATCGGTTCTACCTGGGCCACTGGCAAGAGGGGATAGGCAAACTGTTCAGTTTTGGGGGACTGGGAGTCTGGACTCTTGTGGATGCCTTACTTATTGGGATCCACCACTTGGGGCCTGCTGATGGCTCCCTTTATATTTAAAATAATTGTCTCAGTGAATTTTAATGTTGTCAATGTACTTGAATTATTATTTAATAGAATTAAAAGACTCTAAGTTTATTGAAATGTTTTATTGCAATTTTTGTTTTCTTTATATTTTTGAACCCATTTTGCGAGTAACCAATGAGGAATCTGCTTGAGCCACTACTCACGATCACGAGTGTCAACGTTTGTCCCATTTAGTTCGTGTCGTTCGTTCATCATTCGCCTTTACGTCTTTTTCGCTTTTATGGCATGAACATAATGCTCTTTCCGACCAGCTCAAGCCGATTCCGCGTCTATATGTGTCTTCACCCCTTAAGCCATTCCATTCATAGTTCACTGACTGACTAGTAGCGTACAAGACGGTTATAACCTATGCAATTTTTGTTTTCTTTATATTTTTGAACCCATTTTGCGAGTAACCAATGAGGAATCTGCTTGAGCCACTACTCACGATCACGAGTGTCAACGTTTGTCCCATTTAGTTCGTGTCGTTCGTTCATCATTCGCCTTTACGTCTTTTTCGCTTTTATGGCATGAACATAATGCTCTTTCCGACCAGCTCAAGCCGATTCCGCGTCTATATGTGTCTTCACCCCTTAAGCCATTCCATTCATAGTTCACTGACTGACTAGTAGCGTACAAGACGGTTATAACCTAAGGGCTGACACGAGAAGGAAAAATCTCACCCAACGTTAGTATAATATAAAGCTCAATACGACCTGTATTCAGCTAATACGAAGGAGCTCACAGGTTAAACGTATTAGAGCACCTCCTGCGCGCAGTGGCCTAACTCCACAACACATTATTACAGTGAACCTCAAAATCAACGAATGCTACAGTCTTCCTATCCTAAAGGTCCCGATAATTGCGACCCTATAGGTTGCCGTATGCCATGGGTCATGGACATCAATAAAGTAGTCTCTATTGATTTATATTTTTCCTAACTTAGCCCCCTACAAAGAAATTCTACTCATGTTTGCTTCTGTTGACAAACAACTCTGCGGTCTTCCATGTACACAAACAGCCACTCCAAACCTGAAACATTCATCTGCAAACCTTCCTACGATTTTCAATCCGGACTCACTCATATTTTCCCTGCCGACATAGAACCCGCGATTCGGAAGCAACGAAGTTGTTTTTTCGAAATAAGAGGGTAGTTACTAGTTCATTTGGATCTATTCTTTTAAATATCTGAAAATTGTTTGATTTATTTTCAATACTCAATACTTTATTGCATTCCACAATGTAGGTTTAGGTGGTAGACATTTTTAAAAGAAACAATCGTGGACCCTGTCGAGCACAGCAAAAGAAAGATAATAATATGTGGAGATGAGGGCTTATCATTTAAGTATCTTATAATCTAACTTATTCTAAAAACATTTTTGTTTATTCTATACCAGTTTTAAGGATTTATCATTTAAATATTCGTTGACACTAGTAACATTTGCTTATTAAAGCCTTTTTATTTGCGGATTTACCAGCAGGCTTGAGTCTAGGGCGGCAAATTTGGGGACCGAATTTTTTTTTTTTTATTTCCTCAAAGAAATCAAAAAGATTTTGGCATGACGGTTTTCTGATGTTTTACAGAAGTCTGCAACAAATTTTGCCGATGACGTTCCCCTCTCACTTGTCATTGCACATTCCGAGTAGCAATCTTCCATATTCTAGAGTAAAACATCTAGTTCGCCGCCCCCCAACCAGTAATCGGTAATATACCCAAAAATTATTTTACGTGCAATTTCAACGAAATTTTTGGATTGTAAAAATAATGTAGGACATGACAATTGCAGAGGCAAGGGCGGCAAAAACTGTACAGCCTATACCTTGAAAACTTGTAAATCCGCCACTGTAGATGGGGTCATTTTTCTTTTCTTATCTATTGATTCGGGTAACATGTAATTTTTTATTGACACAACCAGACGGCTTGTTGAATGTAGTTTTAAGCAGGCTGTTGGTAGGTTGAGTCGCGTTTTGTATTGGAGTGTGTATTTTAGTTTTATAAAGCATGCACTCGTAGAACTACGAGGGCGGGTCAATAAGTCCGTGACTTTTGGAATAAAACACAGATTTTTTGATAAAAAAATAATTTTATTTTTCAACGTAGTCTCCCTTGAGCTCTATACACTTTGTCCAACGCTTCTCCAATCTTTTTATCCCTTCCAAAAAAAATGATTTGTCGAGGTCCTCAAAATAGGCCTTTGTTTGCGAGATGACTTCATCATTGGAGTCAAATCTTTTTCCACCAAGCCATTTCTTCAGGTTTGGGAACAAGAAGTAGTCGCTCGGAGCCAAATCTGGAGAATAGGGCGGATGAGGGAGCAATTCATAGCCCAATTCATGGATTTTTGCCATGGCAACTGCACATGTGTGCACCCTTGCATTGTCTTGGTGGAAAAGAACTTTTTTCTTGGCCAAATGAGGTCGGTTTTTTTTCAAATCGTCATTGAATCGGTCCAATAAGTTGGCATAATATTCCCCATTGATTGTTCTTCCCTTTTGAAGGTAGTCAATGTGGATTATCCCGCGTGCATCCCAAAAAACAGTCGCCATAACTTTATTGGCTGACAAACCCACCTTGGCCTTCTTTGGCGCCGATTCACCCTTAGAAACCCACTGTTTTGACTGTTGTTTGGTTTCTGGTGTGTTGTGATGGATCCATGTTTCGTCCACGGTTACAAAACGGCGCAAAAACTCCTCCATATTGCGATTAAACAACGCCAAAGCTTCCTGTGAAGTTGTTACACGATTGCGTTTGTGGTCGACTGTGAGCAAACGCGGCACCCATCTTGCGGAAAGCTTTCTCATGCCCAAGTGATCATTCAAAATTGAAACCACTGAGCCATGCGAGATCCCTACGGCTTCCACAATCTCTCGCACTTTCAATCTTCGCTCGGTCAACACCATATCGTGAATTTTTTCGATTGTTTCGGGTGTAGAGACCTCAACTGGGCGTCCAGGACGTTCGGCATCTTCAGTGCTTGTACGGCCACAACGAAATTCAGTAAACCACTTTTTTACCATTGAAATCGATGGTGCAGAGTCCCCATAGTATTTATCAAGCTTAGCCTTGGTCTCGGTAATGGTTTTTTTTCGCAAGAAATAATGCTTAATAAGCACACGAAATTCACTTTTTTCCATTTTCTCCTCAAATTAGTGAGTAGTCTGATAAAAATAGCTGTCAAACACAAACTAACTGACGCAGCAAGTTTAAATTTTGACAGGAGTCAACTGACAGATGCCTGTTGACAGGAGCAGTGTTGCTGTTTCAGTAAAGAGGTCAGAAATTCAAAAAGTCACGGACTTATTGACCCGCCCTCGTATCATAGATGTCACATAGACTCATGGATATGCAAATAAAGTTTACCTCTACAGGACAACTTTCACAAAACAAATTCTAATTCGTCAACAATTATTTCTAAATAAGCAGCTACTGGGCAGTTTTATTGCTCATTGATGATCTATAAACGTACTTTTCCAAGCCCTATGTGTCGGGCATATTGATAGACCAATGAAGTAACTAGATCAGGTGACCTGTCTACGGGTGACTGTCTACCTCACAACTTGCCGACTTCTTCAGTTGATTGATGCAACATTTTCCAGAAATTACTGACTTCTCGTTCAGTCAGCAGAGGTAATTATCAAGATACCTATGTAAATGTTGCATCAAGCAACATTTTCCAGAAATCACTGACTTCTCGTTCAGTCAGCAGAGGTACGTAGTATTATATTATCTGTGGCAGAGGTAATTATCAAGATACCTATGTAATTTTATGACTGCGATTTTCTACACGCGATTGTATTCATTAATTTCACATCCTTCGTATAGAATTAGAACGAGAAAGAGCAAAAGCAATCACGCGCATAACGCCGCGCTGATATGTCGGACTAATTATGGAGGCCAGGGATGCTGTGGCTACGCTTACAAAAGTGTGGAAAATAAAAGATGTAGTAGGTACGCTAAACAACGAGAGGTCGTATGTACCTGTCTACTTCTGTTATTTTATAAGAAATATAAAACATAATGGAGACGTACGTGTTATCGCATTATCTTGCTATGCCAGGTCCGTCCCTTTGCATTGTTTATACTACTTACTAGTTTTTTTTTGTGAATAATTCCGGATATGCCACCTAATTAGAACTTTTAATCTAGGCATATACTATGAGGCACCTTGCTACCTGGTAAAATGATGTAGCTACCTACCTACCAACGGTACCTATATGTATTGGTTATCGGAAATTACCTAAAGAAGAAAACCCCCCAAAATTGTATTAAACGTGTTTGCTTGAACTGTGTAAGTGTCCGTTCATTTTTGTGTCATTGTGTAGGCGCCGCGTAGGTTTGACGTAGGGTGTTAGTGGGTCTGCGAGGGAGGAGGAGCAGGGCGGGCAGCGTGCGAACGGCGGCCGGCGCGCGGCAGCGGCGGAGCCTGCGCAGTACGCGCGCCGCTCCAGGCCTGCGCGATCCGTCATTCGTTCGCGGGTTCACGCCGCGTCGCCACCTCGACCGCCACTAGCACTCCGCTCGCCCCCCGAGCTCCGTCGCGCTCAGCTCGCGTGCGTCAGGCCGGATCGTCGCCGGTCTCGTGGTGGTGCGTGTCCCCCTGGTTCCCGAGGCACGCGTGCGCTCGCTCGCGCGTGCGCGGCGCCACGTGCGCGCGACGACGGGCCGCGAGCATGCGAGGGGCACGGCGCTGCCGCGCGTAGCGAGCCAGGCCGTGCGCGCCATCGCCATGGGCTGCGCCTCGTCCGCCGAGGAGCGCGCCGCCATTGCGCGCAGCAAGCTGATCGAGAAGAACCTGAAGGAGGATGGCATCCAGGCCGCCAAGGATATCAAGCTGCTGCTCCTTGGTAATGGAGCTTTCCTCTATCTCTGTCTAGGGTAGCAGGTGCGCGCGCACGCCACCGGCTCGTGCTCTATTGACTCAGACTATGAAGCCGGCACTTCTCCGTTTTGGGAATATAGATAAATGCATTGACTTTGTGGATATGCATTTTGAATTGGATATTGCGACGAAATTATAACAACTCACTGATATGACTACAAAAAACTACGATTAGGTCTCCATTTGGGTATCCAAATCAATGTTTTCTTCAATGATAAGTAGGATACGTGATTATTACAATAGAAAATCACTGCACTTCTGGTTGTAAAACTAGAAACTAGATAATAACACAACCCGTTACCATTCAATAATAGTATTGACATCCATGATCTTGAACTCAACACAACATTCCACCTAAGTAAGTATAACTGACCTGGCAATCTTTAGATCAAGGAATAGCAGGAATATCTCATGCTACTAGCTTAGGGAGAGCTCTAGGCCATTCGCATTCCGCCGTTTTGTATTAGAAAGTTAAACAACATACAAGACAGGACCTGCTATTATAGTCCTACTACTGAAGCCTAATATGCATGTTACCTGAAAGCGCAGTACCTATACGTGGCAGATAGGTAACTTATATGACTCACTCATGCAGATATTATTTTAACAATAGGCCCTGTTGCTTGTCGCGTAGTGTCTCCTCCACCCTGAGCAGCTATAATAAACCTAATGGACGTCCTAAAAATTGATTCGGAAAAATGATAAGAAGAACGGTATGTTGAATCATTTTTGGTAATTATAGCAGAAAGATCAAAGCAAAGCAAAGCAAAGTTCCGGAGGTCACTACCTCCGGAACTTTGCTTATGGCCCGTTTGGGGACTAGGTACCTATTATGATGTTGCTCTACTAGTTGATTGCGTCAACACATACGGGCGACCCCTAACTGTATAAAAACAGCTAAACTTGACCAGTTCAGTGTGAGATAAACAATTTTCGCTTTATCACATGCTTTTGTAAACATTAACCACATAGAAAAACAAACAGATGCGCTCCTACTCTTATATGGCCTACCTTACCGGTTCATAAGCTAAAGCTTCAGGATTTTTTCTTTTTTCCAGCACAATCTTTAGTTAGACCCTTTAGAGTGCCCCAACCCAAGGTGAGGTTTATTCGTGGAATCGTGGGCATAACGCACTTAGTTTACGACTATCAACGTATAATACGCCTTGTAGGTCTAGTTCTGTTACTTCCTGACACTATCTTTCTAGGATTTGGGGAAGCTCATCTTTCCTAGTAGGTGCCTTTGACGTAGCTGCACTTGACGACAGCCAAGTAATGGTGAATAGAAAAGAAGGAAAGGAAAACTGTGATTGTGACCTAAATATAATTATTCTGATGACGGACTGTTGTGTTTACTTACCTACCTTCCTAAGTACCTAAGTATATGTATCTATCTGAAGCGGGTCCTAATGACCTTAGGAATATAACTACAGTAATCAACGATATCAAAGTGTAAACAGCCTAGCCACAGGCCGCAGATGAACATGATAGCTACTAAGGTCCTTGGACAATGGAATTCACCTACCGACTTCATGATTCACAAATGAAGATTAATGTAAACAAATAAGCAATCAATACGATGATCAAATATGTTTGGCCCAAAATTTAGGTGCATGATCTCTAGTTACTGATGCAGTCATAATTACTTATAAAGTTCATTGAGTGTCAGGGCAAAATTTTGGGCTAAACATCAATACGAGCTTTTTTAGGCATCGACACGTTATGAAGAAGTATACAACGTTTATGATGATTACAATATATATCGTATTCTTCTCGATCTCATGTATATTGATGCATAAAATGTCATGATAAAGTTTTTGTTATTGTTTTCGGTTCAATTCCCGACTAGAAAAAGAACAAAAAAATGTAAAATGCAATCTTTATTTATATGAGTGTTTAAGAGTTTTAATTAATTCCTGCGTACTTTATTTACATACCTAGGGACTACCTAGGTTTAACAATAAATCCTATTTAGTACATCTATATTATACAATTTTTATCCTATTTATCTAATGAGTGTTTGATTAATTAATTAATATTAATTTCCCTACTCGTTTTACCTAGCTACATATTATATGTATTTAGTTTATAAGAAAAGTAAAATTCCGAGCTGCGGCCAGCCGCGAGAATTAGAAGGCGGAAGCTTTGCCTATCAGTGGGACACCATGAGTCCATATAATTAAAAAAAAAAAGATAATGCCGAACTAAGCAAGTACAGAAACAAGCTGTTTTATTTCATTGTTGCTGCTGCAATTGAGAGTATTACGACCAATGAGACGTCAGATTTCTGATATTTTTGATCTTTATTCATTCCACTCAGATTCGCTTGAAAATTACTCAAAATATGTTTGTAAAATATTCTCGAATAAATAAATAATTGTAAAAGCTACATCGACCTTTATTTAAAATGCGCGCCATTACATTTTTTGGCTGTAAAAAGTAGAAATTGTCTTTGACAAATCTTTGATTTTAGCGCAGTGCTCGTGTTCTCTTTCGCGTGTGAATGTGCCTTCACGCATGTGTGAGCGAGTCCGAACGAAGATTTCCGAACGCACCCGAACGTCAGTCGAGCGGGGCGCGGTCGCTGTCACGGAGCGGAGTTGGTGCTTGTCATCCGGCCGCCATTATCTCGTATTTAAACGGATTTGTAAAATCAATTAAAGTTTGCATTGTCGTTGCGTGTTTTTAGTGTTCGGTGCAGTAAAAAACCCTGGAAAATATCGAGTCGCGGTCGTTTATCCAAAGATTGTGTGTTTCGGACCTGTATGAACAGTGATAAGTGGTACTGTTAGGTTACTGTGTGTTGGGTGCTAACGTTGTGTAGGGTGGCTCCGGTCTCGCCGGAGCGGCAGGACGCGTGCGGAGCGCATGCAGAGGGAGCGGTGAGAGCGCGCCCGGCTCAGGGGTCGGGGCGGCCGGCGGCCAAGGAACAGGCACAGCTGCCGACATGGGGTGCGCCCAGTCGGCCGAGGAACGCGCGGCTGCAGCCCGCAGCCGACAGATCGAGAGGAACCTTAAAGAGGACGGAATCCAGGCTTCCAAAGATATCAAGTTGCTCTTATTAGGTACAGTGAAGCTCTATTATTTGGTTGCGATCCGTGGCCGCACCCATGTTTCGGGGTTGTTGCAGAAATTTGGGCGTCCCGTTCAACGATCTCTACTTTCATGATGTCCCAGTGGGTAGCGTCCTAACGCTCTTCACGCATCCTATTAGCTTGTTGCAAATTTCGAAGGAAGAGTAGAAATGGTTAGTTGCTTTCACTTGGAACTAATCATTATGCCGGTATGTACGGTAGTTCCGTGCGCAAATGAAAGTTCCTATTTGTTTCACATTTAGGAAACATGTGTATGAACTCATTGTCTAGTCATTTCTATGCTAATCATGGTTGATTTCTGTTCCAATGTCATGTACCTCAATTCAGGAATGGTTTTCCTTATCGTGTTTCGAAACATAGGTACCACGCGACGTATTTTAACATTGCCATTATTTATTTTAACAAACTAATGAGATTGATAACATTTAATTGAACCCACCATGTCAAATCTCATAAGATATGCCAAAATTTGTATTTTCCTTATCTCTGCTAAATGAATAGTTCTAGAGTACTTAGTAACATCATTGGCTGCCATTACTCATTCCTACAGTAATAACACTGCTAACTAATTAAATAATAGAGGGTGGAACCTCTAATGCCAATAGAGGCATCAGTACATGTTGAACCAATAACTATCTCTGCTTCTCAGAATGATAAATCCCAAGCACTCTTCTATAATAACACACTTACCCACTAATGATGTCAATATTTCATGAGAAATATTAACAGTCATCCAGCACAATAACTGAAGATCTTATCGGCTGGGACTTAGTTGGCAAGGAGACTACTCTATTGTACTCGTTGGTAGTTTTCCTGCTTTACATAGATGACCTTGATGAGATAACATTTTCAGGCTGATAAAACACAAAAGAAAATCAGAATCACAATGGAAACTAAACATGCAGCCTACACTTACATGAGTTGAGTCAAAATAAAACATATTTTTTGCTTTTCATGCTAACCAAGGGGTGATTCCCTTTAGAAACACATAAATTGCATACAAGTTGTTTTAGTTATTCCAAAACCACATGTAATGTTGTCAGTAAACAATCAACTAGTATTTAAAGAATTTTAATCACTAAACAGTACCTGTTGGCAGTGTTTTGAACGCTTGCCAATATTTCACCAGAACAATGTCATTCATGTCCAACGATAAATGGCACAATACTTATTTACATTTAAATACAATCACGAGAGGAAACTCAACAAAAAACTCTATTGATACAATTTTGTATTTATGGAGGCAATATTTATTATATAAAGAATTTTTCCTTTGCATTGCAATGTAACGGCAAAACAAAAAGTGTTTTAGAATGATCTCAGTAACCATTTCAGGAAATTTTAATACCTATTGACATGGTATTCAGTCAACTCTATTTCAGCTTTTGTTCCAATTGAGTCATAACATAATATGATCTGTTGAATGCTAAACTTTCACATAACTTATGTGGGACCATCGATAATTTAAAATGGAAGTTGAATTTGCAGTAAAATTTTAATTAAATATGTAATGTCTTGCAAAAGCGGGTTGCCTTGATCTTGACACTGATAATGATGTGAGTGCATTGACACAAGCCGTGCTATTTGTGATGTGTCACACTCACAGATGGTGAGCACCTGTCTTTTCTCTCAATGGCCATAGTGAATTATTCATTTCATTTTAAGACAAATAGCTTCTTAAATATGGGTCATACACACCTCCTGTTTTGTGACAATATAGTTCCGTTTAATCAACTTGCTGAAACATTTCAATTGACATTAGGACTATCCAGTCTTTACCTACACTACAGAATTATGCACACCATTCAAAGTCAATTACTTAGTCATTTTACACCCAGAATGAGTCACCATTGTGTTTTTCTAATGTCTACAATGAAGTAGGCAGTTGGTATGATCAACAATTTCTATGGTTTAAATAAACCTTATAGTCATTACTCATTAGTTCTGTTGATATACATTTTGTACACTAACTACAACAGGTACATGTCTGGATAATATGACAGGATTGGTAATTTTGTGCACTTGAAATTTGATCATGACTATCAATCTATTAACATGCTACACCAATATTGATTAACAAAACACAGATAAAGTATCATCTTAATTTAGTAATTATGTATTCCACTCCCTCTCACAGGGGACTCGCCAATGCCCAGCCCTGGCCGTGTGAACATTCTTGGTTGATTATGTTGTATGTTATAATTTTATTTTCTTCCATTTTGTTATAGTATGACAACTCATTCTATGGTATACTCATGCCATTGTTATAGTTAGTGACAGTGCCGTGCAAATCCACAAAATCTATTTCAATTTATTTCTATAAAGATGTAACAAAATCGTAACAGGGCAAAAGTTAAAGGCCAATGACATACAATACTTGGTACCTCTACCTTGCATATCTAGTCATTTTTGAGAAACAACTATAGATATAAAAAGTTTAGATGGTGTTTCATGTTTTCAGTGTCCATTGACAATCAGGATAACATTAGGTTTTTCCTTTTAAACTTTTCTGGTGTAGATATTTCAAGGAAAATGAAACCAAAACAAAAAATGTTTCGCAATCATGTAATGAGCATGTGGTGACCAATCACATGTGACAAGTGTGTCAACTAGGTATCTTGTGCTAGAAATTAATTGAGGTGTCACGGCACGCCGCCGTGGCTGCCAGTGCGTGCATATCTGACCATGAATGGCGTTTTGCTTTAATGAGCCACTCCTGACATGTCTCACTTCGGAAAAATCCATCAAAATTATAGTCTCTTACATCAGACTTGAGTATTCGAAGTTTCAGTTAGAAATAAAAGAGGAGGGTCTTTGGATCATGCTTAAATGATTGAAATTCACTAGTACAGGTAAAATAATTAGTTTAATTTTCTACAATACCCTCTGGTAATTCATTACTCACGGTCTGGTTGACTGTTTTATTTACATAAAATATTGTGTTGATTCAAAAATACATGTTGTTATTTTTTTAAATAATGCTGTGGCTAACTAAATCGAAGTCAAAAATCTAGAATAGTATTTGAAACTTGGGCTTCGTGCTTGGGTTTTTGTCGACATCATTTGCCAAAAATCTTTAAAAACACCATTACGCATACACCAAATACCATTTGTTACGTGCGTAGCGTCGTTTAACGCTACTTATTGCGGTGTCCAGGCTATCCACCTACCTTTTTTACCGAAATAATCGAAACGTAACAATTTCACATCGAGCGTAAAGACCGTGTAGATTTTGGTACTTAAAATAATTCAATAATTCTAATACCATCGTTACGTAAACTCGTAAGGCAATTAATGATTATCTACTGCAATAATCGGTCAATATAGAAGTTATTAAAAAGATAAAAGTGTTATAATCCTTAAAGTATTGTCATTTGGATTAGATAGGCGCAAAGACTTGATATTTGAAGTTTCTTCCACGTACAACTTCTTGCATCGTAAGTTGTTCGTGATCGTGAATAGGCAAATGTTGTCAGCTTAATATTGAAGAGGCGATCGAACGGACATTACAGACAGGTATTTTATCAGACAAGCGGCATTCGAGCACGCGACGATGTTATCGTGATGATAGCGCAAAAAGGCACAGAGGCGACGTCTACTCATCCTGTCACCCTAGCGATACAGAAGTTCGATTCGATACATTATGTTTATCGAGGTTTACTCCACGATAAAACATTCTGCTGGTTCATGCGAAAAAGTACTCTAAACGTTAACGATATTGAATGTAACTGAAGACAATAAAATCATGGCTTATGGCATCGTTCGCAGGTACGGAACTCTAATAGGATCTAAAACCACAATAGTGAAGTAATGTGCCGTTTATTCCCTGCTCCGATCGTTTGATCTGCGTGAGATAACTTTTAAACTATTCGAATTCTTAAGCAGTCACTATTTAACTAAATAATCCAACATGACATTCACTGTTTTAATAGTTATTATATTGGGTGTTCGTGGGAATACTTTCTTGGCACGCGATTACCATCCACTTTATTGTGAAAGTTGTTCCACTGTGAATATAAAATATGTGATGATACCTTTTATTTTGATATATGAATGCATTGTCTTGTACGAGGCGTCACTTCACGTCCTTTACATAAGTATTATTATATTTACGTAAGCCTAGACATTACAATCGAAGGTCTGAATGGCTGTATAAGTTGCAATGCAGAAATCAGGAGTGCACTTGTGTGGTGATAATGTGTGTATCGGGGGTCAGAGATCGGCCATTCGCGCTGGCGAGCCAATTAGAGCCAACAGGGGTCATGATACCAAGAACCTGTATTTGACAGGGTTCGTTTTACTACACCCACGTAATTTCGTCACTTTATTAGCCAATTAATATCTACGTACCCAGGACATGGTATAACGGTAAATAAATATTGTCTGTAGTAATTACGCTTACATAACTGTTTTATAGGTCTCTGTTGATTAGAGTACATGTAGAATATATTTAAAAGACAGTTATTCCTATTCTTCAACAATCTACGGTTGATTACATTTTGTCATCGAGTCATCACCACTGTTCAAAGTAAACAGATAATTCTGTAATTACAAACAATTAAATAAGGTCCAAAACGTAGGCTAGCTGCGTAGTGTTGCCGTAGGGAATCGATTGTATTCTAGGAATGAAGTGGAAAACCCGAAGCCTGGCCAGTGTGCGCAGAGCTGCAAACACTGTATCGATCAGCGTAGTAGACCCTTCCTACGTCCGCGCACAGTTCACAGTAAACGCTGTTAATTTATTTTTCCATGCTATTTTCACTCAACGAGACGTGCATAATGTGGACTGAAACAGTTTACATTTAGGCGGTAATTAAATGTTTTTATATCATCGCGTGTTTTATTACGGTTTGGCGAAATATATGCTTTGAAGAAAAGCAACTTTTATGTAATGTCGGTCGCCCAACTCCACTTGTTCAATTATTGTAATGTAATGATTAAATAATGGTATACAAATCGCAACGTATTATGTAGCAAATAGAGTACGAATAGTATTTCATTTGTGTTTTTGTTTACAGGTGCTGGTGAATCCGGCAAAAGTACTATAGTCAAACAAATGAAGTAAGTAAACCTATTTGTTTTATTATTAAAATGTAAGAGTTTTTTCTATTAGAATAGGAATTTAAAATACTTGGAAGGTAGATTGGGTACAAAGGTAGATCTGGTATCTAAAAATTAGAAACACTCAATAATGTGACAATGTCTAGAGATATTACGGAGGACCGGCGGACCTTGGATGAACAGACAATCTCATACCTAATGGTTTAAGTTTCAACGTAAGCCCATCAAAGCGGCTTGGCACAGCTCCTGAATTTATGCCAGTCGGTAAACTGTATGGATCTTTGCGTTTTTTCAATAAACAGCAAAGAAGCGAGCAGCATATAGTATAGCAAGCAGCCGCTATATATCAAGCATAGATCTCTGTTTTTGATATGTCTAAGATAGCAACGCAAGCTTTTATCAAATACATCGTTTAAATACGAATACACATAGGTACATAGGTGAAAATTCTGAACAAGACATGACACTCTGAAATATATTCATGAACTAAATGTTGCCAAGGAAAAAAACATTTCCTATTCAAAGAAACAACCCAAAGCGGTCAACCTTTGGTGTCCAGTTTGTGTCGATCTTTGCCCATCATTCTCTCTTTGTGTCTGGTGATAGTCCACGTGGACAGCATACACCCATTTCAGTTTTAATGTTTTTTCTCCAACATCTGCTGCTCGAAATATGGAGCGCAAGTGTTGGCTATGATTTGTTAAGACCTGGTCAGGTTTATTCACACAATTCTTACATTATGCAGAACCTTCCCAAGTTTTAAATGTGACCAATTTCAAGGGCACCTATTTTATCTTATCTAGTAGTGCAATTTGTAGTTGGTGTTTTTCTTTTTGCGATAAAATCAATAAATTATGTCCAGGTCAAGAAGTGTTAGTAAGCACAATCTGTCAAACGTTGTGTCCACCTGTTCAATCAGCCATTCATATATTTTTAGTAGTTATTATTTATTTTTATTCGTGTTCTTAGGTTTGAAAAAACGAAAAAAAGGACTGCCTTATGAGAACTACACAGCATTTCCAACTTTCATATTTGCATCACAACTCGGGCGTATTGTACTTCGTCTGTTTGTCGTACAATGTTATCAATTACATTCATTCGTATCTATCTTAATCAATATTATTGTTTAGAGATATAAAACATCGGTCGATTGCCTGCTATCTCCCTATCTACGAGTTGTCAACAAGCGTTTTACATTTTGAAGATAAAAGCTTAGGTTTTATGAAAATTTTGTTGCAATGTAGTTTATGGAAATGTGCTAAGCAATATCTGTATATTATTTGATGTTACAAATGCTCTACGTAGATTTCAAATAATACGTCTTGGGAGTCTTGGAACAATGAACGTTGCATCAGTTTGTTTAAAAATCTTGTTTAAATTCTGTATGCTAAAACAATTTGCAAGTTGCATTAATAAATGTCGACTATCACCATTGCCTTGTTATCGCAGAATAGTTATAATTTTGAGAACACACACGTACCTACGTCAGACGCTAAATGCCTAGGTAACGAATACGTAGATATGTTCCGTTGTTAAGCAGTTTTGCGATACGTTTGCTCGTGTTATTTAAATTAGAAGATATATGTCTTCACGTCACGCCGCGAGCTGTCACCAACGCATACGAATATAATCATTTGTGTGACGTCACCAAACGACGTCGACGAGTCTATTAGCCCTGCCAAATAGTTGATGATGGTCAGTGAAAACTGCACATGCTTAATCTGTGTCAAACAGGTTTCTGATTCAAATATCATGACTCATTCGTAACCTACTTAATATTTAAATTGGGCTTTTTCCTACACTGTTTTAAGCTTTCACGGTTTACAATTAAACTTAAACTGTCACTTACGGGATATCTTCCGTGATTGTTCATTATTTTGTGCTCCCGGTATTTCGACGCTGTTGCAAGCGCCATGATCGCGGTTTGACTGGAGAATGCTGGTGGATGGAAAATAAATTGTTAAGAGCAGACAAATCTATCTGCCCTCTTTCTTTGTCTTTTGGCTACGCGCTCTACTGGAATTCGACACTAAGTCACGGCAAAACACACTCACACTATCACCAGGTTTTGTGGATTGTCAAGTACGTGGAATCGCATTCTCCAGTATCCCGTAAGTGACAGTATAAGTAGGGTTTTATCATGAAAATAAGAAAAAAAACATATACTTCTAGTAGTTGACGTAAAAAATTTTGTCGTTATCTAATCAAGGTGTTTACTATTAGTAATGTCAACAAATCTGATAAGTTGTCTATAGAATAGAACATACCTAACTCATACATAATGAGTACAATCATCGATATTGCTCTACAGTACTTACCTACGCTAATGTTGCCGAAATGAATGTGTTGGGTGTTTGCACCATGCCATCGATGACGTCATCCGCAGCCCGGATGCTACAGATCTATGGCACGCCAGACGCGCGAAATCAAATTATTTTATCGATACTCAATGTAATGCTTGAAAAAAATGAAAATGGGCCAATTTTGGCATCAAGTACCAATTCATTTGATAAATATATTTTGTAAATTTCAATCCAGTTTAAGGACATTACTGTGTAACATCGTTTTCTTGAGTGACTTGATACTATTAGTTAGTTTATCGAACGTTAACCTCTAAATGAGAAAAATAGAACAGGTCGAAATCTTGTAGAAATGGAGATAGAATTCCTCGAATTGTAAGAACGTTTGCGCCGGCTGCATGGTACGGTTGTTTTTATTCGACAGAGTGCATCATGCACACGTACCGTCCCCATTGTTCCAATCCGTAAAATACTAAAATATTTACATATCACCCGGTAGAACCTGACACCAGGTTTTCATGACTTTGAAAAACAGTCCTATCTGAAATGCTATGGCATATTTCACGTAGTGCCTGCAGAATCTTCACTTCAATCGGGTCGGCATCAGCCAAAACTGCATAAGTATCGTTGCTTACTTACAGAGACGTAAAGTTTATTTAGATTGAAAGAAACTCAATGCTACAAAAATACCAACCAAACTACACAAAACAAATTCACTGTTGAGTTTGTTCGAGTTAGTGAGTCAAAATTGAAACAACAAAAAAGGACAGTAACGCGAAATCCATATTCAGTGGCACTATTATCTCTCGCTTCGCATTGGCAATATTCTTGTTTGTCATTGAGTTGAGCCTACCTCTCTCACCTACATAACTTATTTATGTACATGCAATTTGAATGTCTGATCGACTAAATAATTTATACAGACAGATCTGGACAATACGAATGCATCATAAATATGAAATTAGGTTGAGGACTGAAGTTAAATAACACAGGAATACGAAAATCAAGTCCGCCAAGTTGAAGATTTTATAAGTCACTTTCCTATAGCAAATGTAAGATACATTGTCACGTTGTATGATTTCGATAGGTTCCAACTTCCAATAGATGTTACGCATCGTTTATTTTGTGTAATGATTGAAAGGAGCTTTTCTTACAAACTGCACCTGCTGTAACTCGGGAATACCACAGCTGCAGCACATGTATTATATGGAAGTGCTTGAAAGATGACCTGTCCCTTTGATGTCATTGCCAATTTGGCAACAGAATAGTTACATGTAAGGATGAATAAGTAAAACGCAAGACACTTACGCTTTACTACCTGATATTATGTGTGTAAAAGAAGCATAATAGTTCCACAAAAAGCTATCTCAATATGTAATCAATTTAATATGAATGGAAACTGCACAATTTACAAATTTACTGCTAATTTCTTGTACATTCCCGTAACGCAAATGGCTACGTGATGAAATCACTTTGGTCGAGGCTGGAACTTAACTATCTCGTTAAAATACCGCACTATTGGACCTATGAATCACAAGGCGATCGATGACTAATACACATTTACGCCTTTTATTAACTCGTTCTCTCAATTTGGCCAATTATTTGTTATGTGTCATATGTAGTACAAATCGTGATAATTGTTCTCCTTACGTCTTCATTTAACCATCTTGTTGTTACTACTTCAGAACAAAAACTGTGTTCTTATTTATTTGTACATGGGCTTTTAGACCTTTTGTGGGCGATATCACGCATATTATTATGTTTACAATACTCATTTTTATATTTCTGTGACCTAACTTAACATAACTTTCTCTCCAACAGAATTATCCACGAAAGTGGCTTTACAAATGAAGACTTCAAACAGTACCGGCCGGTGGTGTACAGCAACACGATTCAGTCGCTCGTCGCCATCTTGCGTGCTATGCCCAACCTGGGCATCACCTACGGCAATAAGGACCGAGAGGTAAACTATTCATTTTCTAACTTTTATCAATAAGAAAAACATCTGCCCGCAATGCTTGGTTTTTGTAGTCCATCATCTTCAACGGTATCGAATAACATTCAATTCGTACTATCAATGACTTCAAAACATTGAAGACACTTAGCCAGATCAGACTCCCAAATTTTCTGTGCCAAAGACAAAAATCAGTACAAAAGTGAACAGTCACACCAGAACTTTTTGACTGAGTTGTGAAAGTGGCTAGGGTTCCCGAAATCTAGATTTTTTTGTTTAAGCCACAGATGAGGTTTTAGAATTCAAACTTAAATAATTTATTTGCAAATAAATGAGTAATGAGATAGTTCGAAATCTTTTGGCTGTAATACCAGCATAACGCAAATCTTGAGATTACTTTTGCTCGGACATCAAACATGAAAAATACTCCCACAAAACACTCAATATGATCACAGTGATAAGTACACTGCTCAAATTGAAATATTTATTCGAAGATATCAATCGTACAGTACTCATTAGTTGACTAAAAATCAAAAATCAAAGCGAGGTCGTTGCGTGAACGATAAACTGCGTGGATAACGTGTCGGCTGTATTCTATAAATAATGGGCGATCGTCAGTAAAAATAATGTCGATTGCATCGAAGTCTACATCGGGAATAAGTGCTCCGGGGCTTCCGTTGGCCGCTAATGTTGATTACGAAGCAATTTGTGCGAGAGGCTGGAGTGTTATGATACCTATTGCATAGTAACCATTAGTAGATTCATTTTAATGTTAAATGGAGTGCCAGCTGTAGCTAAATTTTATGTCTATCGTTCAGAATATGAATTTTTCAATTCCAATTAAAAGTTTCTCGTAAAAAGGACTCTATTGTTAAAGTACCCTCGACATAATTTACAGGCTTCCATGAATAAACGAAAATTGCTTCTGCATTTCCCAGGTCTTGTTCGATTTCGCGAAATGTTCTCTCTATGGAGATCAATATTGGGTTTTCGTTATTCATGAGTGGCTCGTTGCATACCGGCCGTCCCACCCCGCCTGCACTCCACACAAAAGCTTATTGCATTATTTGTTTGCTATGAATATTGTTCCAAAACAAATATTACCGTTATTGTAAAGCTTTCTCTTTTATTAAAGAGGTATTTCAAATTTTTATTGACTTGAAAATACAAGGAGGCGTTCGCCAAGGTTATCTTTGAGATTAAATTGGTTTCTTTAGTGTATGATTGTAAGATACAATACAGTGCAGTGTTGCTAGTCTAATTTAACAACAAAACATTAATCAATTTCCCACTTTAGATAAGACCAAGTTAATTCGTAAACTTGGTTATTGTGCTAATGTTAACAAGATATTGCAAACTGAATAATTTACAGTAAACCAGATAAAGTGGCAATGTGATGTTGCGATAGCGCGCGATGCTATTAGCAACCTGCGAACAACCACCAAACGTGTAATAAAATCTGAAAGGGATACATTGGCCAGTGTTATCATCGAGAGTACCTGTTCGGAATGTCAGACAGATAAGGTATCTCAGTTCCGTTCCGACCTGTTGAAGAGTCGTTCATGTCAACGTCATCGGTTACACAACGAACGAGAAGCTGCTCTGAAAACTGTAATTAATTTACTCGTCACGAGATGTGACGCACGTACCGTTTGACATAGGTACGTCGTAAACGGATCTATAAAGAGGCGGCTAGCAATAAAAAAAATCTGTAATTTCCTTCTCAAGTAGTGATTATATAAACTAGATTGCAGAACAAATCGTTAGTACTTCACCTTCAACACGCAGGTCAGCGTATTTTCCACATTTCACGCAATGTCCGGAGATCGATCCCCTTCCCTGTATTCCCCTAATGAGACATGCCCTCTACCGTCCCCCATTAGTTTTGCATATTGTCCGCAACGCGAGCTATGTCGCTGTTGTGCACATGGCACGTCTATGTAACCTCGTGCACCTATCTCTTTATCACAGACATGAAAGCAGTGGACTTGACAGCCCTATCCGGCGCAAACATGTTGAAACAGAACTTAAGTACACGCACAATGAATCGCATGAGGGTTGTCTCAGCATTGTTCTCTATGTTTAGACGATGCTCTGTGCACACGTAGAGAACGGGTTCAGTATTGTAACCATCGTTTTAGCCTTTAGATGTTCCCCAGTGTTCGCGTACTTTACAATAAACGATACTGTAAAGATGTGTACATCAAGTTAGTGACGGAAGGCATGACAAAACAACCATGGAATTTTACAAAAATTAATTTGACAAATTCCATACTTTGTCTCAAACGAAATAACAGTAACTGCCAAAAGAAAAATAGGTTTAGTTTGAACTTTACAATTCAAAACTTTTTAACTGCTTTACAAATAAGCAATGCCTTAATGCCTGACTAGGTAACGAGCTAATGGACGTCGATGTATTTAAATGAATATGCAATGTGTAAGCAACAAGGGTGGCGGGTTATTCCGAGGAGGGGTTGTGAATGGCGCGGCTTCCCGTCAGCCGAGCCGGGCGTCGCGCATGCGCCCCGCAACACCCGTCATAATTACAGCATATTTCACAGAAACCTCTGCAACCAGCCATAGCACAAGCCTGATGTACGAGTTATTTATTTCATAGCATGGCATTTCATGCCGCAGTGCCGCTAGTATAAACTTTTATAATACCCAGAACAGACTGGACTTGTCTCTGCTACATAAAGTATGAGTATTTATGATGCATTGCAGTCGTCAACAAACACATGGAAATTTTAGACAAAAACTAAACATACCAGAATTTTGGAGATTCTCATTACTCATTAGTCAATTCTTTGAGTTGGCGGTTAGCGGATTGCGTAACGAAACCGTACGGTTCTCCGAGACGAGTTTGCTAAATGGATTACTAATCGGATTAGCGTATGTCGAAGATGCTGGGTCACTCAACTCCAATTGAGACGATATTGCTCTTCAACACGAATTATTATGACTCACCGTTCTTTATGGCTGAGTTTATAGCTTTTAAAGTTAGGCAATGGATGTTACTGCATCATAGAAACATGTAACACTGATCATGGAACATAGGTGACTAATTTTTATACAGATGAGGTAGGCTGTATGTAGAAATAACTGATTGAATGATGGTCTACTACCATTTTCTTATTTTTGCCAAATATTCTTTTTGGGACTTTATGTGCTGAATGATTGTGATTTCTGATCTTCAACTGCTATAAAAAATGGTGTAATTTTTTATCATGTTATAAGTGCTAATTGTAGTTTGTGATTGGAAGCACACGTACCTCCCTTTCATTGCTACAAATAAGAAGTGTCTAACTGTATTAAATAGGTCAACACAGCACTAATGAGTTATGCATGGACCATTAAGTCGTTAATGCTTAATCACTACCATCAATGCATTTTTGTTCACATTTTCGTCATGCTATGTCAATGCAGCTTACACTAATTGCTTGAAATTTCACCCTTTAATGATTCATTCAAGATTTAAAATATCTCTTCTTGTCTCAAGGGCGTACTCTAAAGATAACACAAACAGTAATTTCATGAGGATATGCACTTTGTGCAACGGTTAGACTCGTCATCCAAATAATTGCATATTGGCCTTCCCAATTCGACATTTAAGGACTTAGTATTATTATATTTCCTCATTATTCGTTCGTGTAGCGGTAAGCGAAATGTGGAATGCATTGAAGGAGCGCCTCAGCATTGATCAAGTTCCATCATCATTGATACTTGGAGGAACTATGAACCAACCGATTCGACCATTTGGTTCACCAGGTTTCTGTATTAAGACACATTGACCGAAGTAAATCTAGAATAAAAGCTTCGTACATCAAGGTTTATATCGGTATCAAGTAATTGCTTCATTCATAAATTAGATGGATGCTAAGTTCCATGATTCCTACCATAGTAATACGAAATTACGAATCGATAGTTAGCTCGGTCGTTGACACGAGCCCATCAAACTAAATACAACGACGTACCTATATTAAAATAAGAATTCTACTTCAGATCTAAGGTGTCATTATTGCCCGAGTTATCTTTCAGGAATAGACTTTAATTACTTTGAACTGTCTGGCCTTCAGTGATGTCAGAAAGTACAGTATAAGGATTGGGGAACTGGCCTTTTGTGTCGCCACGAACTAATGAGAATAGCTGAAGGTGTGGTGAACAGCGACAGCCTAGTGGTGTGACCGTCGGACTGCTAAGTCATAGGTCTCAAGTTCGAACCCAAGACAAGTACCTCTGATTTTTCGGTTTCATGTGCGTATTGTATAATTATCACTTGCTTCTGTGAAGGAAAACATCGTGAAGAAACCAGCATGCCTGAGAGATATTTCACGCCGGCATGTAAAGCCAAGTCAGAGACCCATGGGCGGCATAAAACTCTGACACCAGGTTAGGCACTAACCACACGAGAAAGAAGAAGGGGTGGTAAAAACCAATCAACATGGTGGCAGCTTTGGACATTTTAATGCACCCTGGCAAGACACCAGAAGTGTCTTCCCCGGTGGCATTGCCCCTTGCACTGCAGTTGTACATTGGTACCTATGTATATACGAAACAGAATTCGTAAATGAGAGCTGTCGGCATCGGTGAAAGTGTTGGCTGCACTGCCAACTTCTTTGCTGTGCCGTCGACTGCTGACCTTCTTTTCTTTTTAGGATATGTTTATTATGCTCACCCAACGAAAACTACTATCCATCTTTGATAATAACGATAGGTAGGTTTGTGTACTTTTTGCAATTACAGGTTACGGGCAGTTTCATTGGGTTTTTCTATCAGAAATCCTTAGTAGCAGCAAGGACTCTGGATTTGTAACCAATTAGGGGCAATATTAGGGTCGTACCCCATATTATTACTGCCGAAGTGTCTTTAGTTCTACGACACAATCCAAAATCTCCTCAAGGAATACCTAAATGCTTGATAATTCAAAGAACCGTTGTATTTGTCTGTTGCAGAGCGATGGCAAGATGGTGTTTGACGTGATCCAACGGATGGAGGACACGGAGCCGTTCAGCGAGGAGTTGCTGGCGGCGATGAAGAGGCTCTGGGCGGACGCCGGCGTGCAGGAGTGCTTCGGCCGCTCCAATGAGTACCAGCTCAACGACTCCGCCAAATAGTGAGTACTTGCTTATGATAATATGTCACGGAAGACGTCGAATAAAATGGTTTCTGGAAAACTTACGAGGAATATTAACGACAACTGAGTAATGATGGTTAAATGCTATGTTTGGATAAAAATCAAGGTTAGGCTTAGGTGTTACAGATATGGCACGATCTTAGAATAATGCAATAAAGTACAACTAACAGGCTTTATTCAAAAAGTCTTATTTAGTAAAAACTTACATGGCTAAGCTATATTACAAAACCGTACAAAACACAAACGACCTAAATTCTATTTGTAAAAAAAGCTTTGGCAGTTAACAGTAAAACATTAAATACGTGTTTAACATAGAAGATTATAGGCTGGTGTTGTTACCGTTTCTCTTGCGGAGTGCGAACCGCAACGGTTCGTTTGGCACATACGTCGGCGTAACGCTGTAGGTTAGCTCGCCGTAGCGCCATGATACCTCGTATTTATGGAATGTCTGGGAACAAAAAAATAGAATGATTATGATTGTAGTATGATTTTCAATGTAAGAATGTTGCCCTGTTCATTATTTTGTAACTTAGAAATGAGACGTTTGTCCTCGATTTCTTCTGCCCTCATTTTCTACAAAATAAACACAATGAAACTCACCTTAGCCAGTAGAAGTTGCAACTCTGCTTCAGCAAATCTCTTCCCGATACACATTCGTCGACCAAAGCCGAAAGGAAGCGATGCGAACGGGTGGATCCCTACTTCCTTTTGCTTGCGACACACCTCCATAGCTCGGCTGTAGGGACATCCCGACTTTCCACCATGAACTATCGATCCTTCGGGTTTTTCCGTCGAGTCCCAGAGTTCAGGGTCTCGCAGCCATCGCTCGGGAACGTACTCCTTCGGTGACGGGAAGTATCGTTCCTCGTTAGATAGGATGTAATGCGGGAATACGATGTGAGACTGAAATAGGAAAAAGGAAATTTTGTGAATATAAAGTATAATTCTGACTTTCCTCTAGTCGGCAGTATAAATAAGTACATATTACTGCTCAGATGACAATTTCCTCATGCAAAGTAGGCTATGTGCATTTACTATAATGCATCATCAATGTTTTGCTACTTACCCCTTTTGGAACTTCATATCCAGATATCACAGCATCTGACTGAATGCACCTTCCATTACCCAAAATAACTGGTTTGATTCTGAAATAATTACAGAACAAAAATGAACGATACAACACCAAACAAACTAGAAATACCTCACACAATGTTTTAAGGACAATGCTTACAAGATACACATTGAACTGAAGTCATTGTAAAATCAACTACTTATTATAAATACAAATAGATATTACACTTTTTCCTGATCAGGGTACAAGGGTTAATGTCCTCCTTCTAATTCAACTTAAAAAAGTAAATTCAATCTCGAAGAAATTGTATTTGTAGTTGTTTTTACCTTCTTCAAATGTCCTCAATAGTACCGACAAATAGTTATTTACGTAAATGATCATCATTTAAATGTAGTAAAAAGAACACGTATAACGAATTAAAATAAAAAAGAATTGAAATTGCCATTTTTTCAGCTCGATTACGTTCATCAAATTCCAGCTCGTATGAGATCATTAACAACATTATAAAACTCGTCACCCACATGTCAATTACGAATTCTTTGTACTTATCGGTGCATGCGAACCTGTACTGCATGAATATTATTTATATAACGTGCTATAAACACTAGTATTGTTACACTCGACTTGTGGACTGAGGTCCTAATAGCGACTCAGGTGCAAATGTAACCTGACGCTGACCATCATTGGTCACGTTACAATAAGACGATACATTTGTATCAAGTTTTTATCCTATAGGCTCATTGGAGGTTACTGTACTCGTGCCACGAGGAAAATCTCTTGTTACTGATAATGACATTGAAACTCGCTTTATAACAAGTATCTCGGTACAAAACCACACGTGAATACCTTAATAAAACGTTAAATAATAATATTTTAAGAGATACGAAACAAACTAATATGAGATAATCAAGAAGGAAGTTTGTACCCGTAAAAAAATCCCCATGAAAGGCTAGCCAAACCGCAAACTGTCAGGAATTCAGGGTGATGACTAACAGGCCAACAGAGGACAAATTATCACCTTCGGACGGCTCTCACTTGCTTTTTGTGTGCTTCGGAGCTTAGTATATAAGGTCTATCTTTTCATACACGAAATATTTTAAGAGTAACTTCTATAAGTCGTAAAGTCCCCATAGCAACAAAAAAAAATATCTGAATGTTTTTTTTTTTTTTTTTACAAAATTATTATAATTCTAAATTTTTTTAGACTTTTTGCATAAAACGTTTACTCCCATTTTCTAACAATGACAGTAGGTAAATACGACGTAGTAAACTACCGTAATGAATACTTAAAATAAGGAGCCAGTATTTATTTTGTGGGTCAAGTAATTTTAATTTTTTTTTTTTTTTTTTTTAATATACTCAGATAAAAAAAAATCCTTTGAATTGCCTTTGTTATAGCCGTTAGATGATTCCCTGAAAATATTTCGTGTATGAATAGTTAGACCCTATATAGTACGGTGATGTGCCTCGCGTTAACTAAGGGACACAGTTATATCGGGATCCTCCAATGTTTGCCGCTCCTCCAATAACATTAGCCTTGTAATGTAAATATTATACTAACTGCCACCGTGCGATACTCTCTCGTACTTAGATAGTCGCCCGTTAGACGCCTTTAAGATAACACAATTAGGGTTTAAAATGTCTGAACTAAAAGTAGATATTTTCTTTCTGAGTTATTATAACTCACCTCAATGATTCCTTTATACAAGCTTTGAGATAAGGCAGCTTGTCTAAATCCTTGCTGGTCATTCCTCTGCCTCTTGGGAGATTATTGTCAAGTTCAATTTGTAGTTTTCTCTGAGCTCTGTCATTATTGGCCAATAAATAAATAGTACTCGCCGCAGCAGCCGCCGTGGTATCCACACCGACCAGTAGCAGATCCAATGCCAATATAGTGGCCACCTTTTCACCAGAAGCTTTCGCTATGTGAGAGCATATGCCTTTATCAGTCAATCTTTTCAAACAGAGTGATCTAAAGGCATCTAGAGCTTCGATATATGTTTTGTAGGCAGGTGTTGAGTAGATTCGCCACAATGGTGCCGAGAGTTCCAGTACAGGGACACTATGGAAGAACCCATGGATGCATCTTATTATCTCTTTCGCTTCCACGTCATTATCTCGGAGACAGCCCAGCCTTGTACCCAGTGCCCAAGCACCCACAGCTAGAACAAAGAGGAGTGTTTTCTTTAGGCGTTGAATTACCATCTTGGAACAAGTTTATGCGGAAAAGCACAATAGAGTTCACAGAAGGTGGCGCCGCTCGTCAAGTAGCACTTACACTCAAGGGCCCATTTGTAGAGTTCCGTGAGAAAATCTTTCGGCAGCTCACGATTATCGTCGAGAATGCATTCCATTCTGCAACGAAAATATTTTAAAATGTAGACTAATATTTAACGTTCGCGTGCTTAATTTAAATTGCTCTACCCCAATTTTCACATTGCCTAGCTGCTAATCAAAACCTAATTCATTTAAAGCTCACATGTAAATTGTGTTTCTGAATTAAATTCATCTAAGCGTTAAATATTCCGCGTCAAAGTCAGTCAAACGAAACGTAACGTTTCTCATTGAATGAGGTTTGTTGTTCACAATGACTCAGTGTCAGTAGCCGTCGCTCAAAACAAATGCGCAGACGCCGCGCGCCGTTGTTAAAAACGGGATGTGGTCATTAAACTGAGATTCCACACTCAGATCACTAGAGGCAAAACGAAGTACTAGACCACAAAATTGCCGCATGCGTTTACAACGACCACGAGCCCTTTATGATAATGTGTTCGTAAAGACCTTTTTTTTTATTGTTCTTAAATGCAGTTGTTGTTGTTGTTTTCAGTTTTGAAACAAACGTGAAATACAAACATACATTCAAACTATCTGACAAAAACTTAAATAAATAGTTCTTTAAATCTGTTCTTTAAACACCTACATTGATGATACACATCGTAATGTAGGCACTATAGTTCCATTATGATGACAGTGATTTATCACTATCATGTTTTCTTTCCAAAATAACATTACGGGAATAGATCAGTAAATTAAACAAATCGCTTTTTTAAGATAAAGAACAAAAGACGTGATACCTACGAGACATACCTGTGCACAAAATCGTCGGTCACATGTTCTAAATCGGGCACCGCAGCCCTTGCTGCCTCCGGCGCAATCAATGCTTTAGACACTTTGGATCTAAATCTAGACCACGGCTCGCCATGTCTGCAGGAAATAAACACAACTTACAACACTAACTTATTATCTTAAACATAAGCACAAAAGCATTTAATCCCCTAGTTCCCTTACACTCCAATCAGTCCAGGCTCGGTCCCAAAGAAATCTTTTCTCAAATCTTGCTTGTAATGGCTGAGGCAAGGCGCTTTTGCTCTGTGTGGCATTGAGTCTTCCCGTCTGTAAATTCTTGCTGTTTCCTCTGCACAGAACGGAAACACCAAATCGGGATGTCCAAATAGTCTTGCCACTTTCGCCGCTCCCCCGGCGCCTGCTAAAGCTCTCAGGAACCAAAGCGATACGTCCAACGCGCTGGTTCTCCATGGGTTCTTTCCTATAGCAAATCGCCAACTGTTGCCGAGTATAGGCAGGGGCCTGGGGCCCGGCATCACCGTGTAGCACCGCGCGTTACTCATCGCGTACGAGTTGTCAATGGCTTGAGCTTCAGCCCCTAAGTTTAGCACTTCAGAGGAAGCAGTGGGGGCTACCATGTTACGTTTTCAGCGTCGCCGATGTCGTAATCTACGCCACCCGGCCGAGTTGACGCAGTACACACGCATGCGTACAAATAAATACAACCTCGATTGATGTTACAAACCTCTCACTCACATCTGGAGGGTTGATGTTTTCATAACTTGAAAACTATTTTTGATTCCTGTCTCCTAGAGATAATTTTGAGAGTCTACACTTTTAAAAATATCGTGTATATAAAAACGCAAATGCTATTTTGTCTTCCAAAATCCCTTTCTTGCGTTTTACGACATCCATGGTAATTAAGGTGCTCCTAATTGTTTACATATAAACAGTTCGAAAATGTGTATGTATTTAGTTTCGAATATGTAGCGCCCTATTGTCGCAAGTGTGATGACACCACTTAGAGTGTGCCTGTTAATATTAGAAACTGTCCAAAGTAAAATGCAAGTCACCGCTAGGGTTTTCAATTTGACTTGGCAAATCATTTCGTAAACTGTTTATCCACCGTTTAGAACCATAAGCCTTTGTGAAATAATATAAAGTTTTAATGACATCGCTAATTGTACGGTTAATGAAGTGGTTAGTCTACTAATTACTCAAACAAGTAATTCGCATGATGTTAAGATAACACGCATACAGGAGATAAAATTAGAATGCCCCGATCAAAACGTTTAAATTAATTTTACTCACGTATTTAATTTGCAAAATGGGGTCGCGATTAATTAAAAGTCTGGTGTGATAACAACCTTGTTGTAACGATTATGAGCGTTGGCAGTTTGTATGTAGGTACACATTAGTACATTCCGATAATTTGATGTTCAGTGTTGATGTGTATTACGTGTGACGTCAGTGCCATCAATTCAATTTGTCAATCCCCGATGGAAGCAGGGAGCGGTGCTCGCGCGCCGATTGACTCGTCCGGTCGCTGCTCACTGTGTACATTTGTGTTTCTTCCGCAATCCCACCCATCCTGCAATGAACATGTTTATAGTGAAATGTTTCCCCTTCATCAATTCCAAATTAAGAGCATCACGCCTTACTTCATCACCGTCGTAAACTTTTTGGTAGTTCGTTATGTTCCTAATGATAGATCCCAACCAGAGTGGCGCGTGTGAGTTGAATAACCATCGATTTATTAAATATCCCTTCTATGGTACTGGACGAATCGAACATACAACAACAGTATACCAAGTGATTACTGGTTCTCCAACAGCTAACAATAAAGCGTTGGTTCCGCTCAGTTGATTCCAACTTACGCAGAATGATAAATGGCTATTATTTATTTGTTTACTGAATCATCGTGATGAACACGTTCCCATAAACAGGTACGGTTTACATACTTGCATTAAATTATCAAGTTTATAATCCCCGACGAGTTAGCTGTTACGATTAGTGCTTTTTGCTACTCTTCAAACCTCAGTAACCACGTATAAATTGATAAAACTTAAAATAATAAAATGACACATAGCTACTCTATTGAATTCAAACCAATGATGTCCATTAATCATCGAAAACACTTAATGTCTGTCTATCCGGCCAGGTCTGACCAAATTTCCAAATCTTCAATCTCAAAAGTAAGAGGACTCTCGTCTGCTAATCACTACTGGGCGTTCTCAGAAAGCTAAAAAAGCATTTTTTTTGTCCTTTCCGTAAACGATCTTTCAATTATCAATTCAACTCTTTCTCTGAAAAGCATCTGATCCCTTGAATTCCTGATACGTTCCACATTTTCTCTTAGAGCAGTATGAAACTGGTGTACCATTTAGTGGTCCGTCAGTAACACGATAAGGATAGTTGTTTTGTACTGTGTGGCGAGAATCGCGGTCGGCGGATGCTCTTGCAACAGTCACAAGGAACCCTTTGTGCGCGGTTCAACGCTCGTATCTGTGTGTCTCATCAATCATGAGGAAAATCACATACGGAATGTTTGCTGTAGTAAATACAATGTTGTGTATATCTGGACCTTTCAGCTAGTCACTTATTAATTAATATTTAAGCAGGACTGGATGTATGGTCCTCACAATGTTCGCTGCTCAAATCTAGGGGCCGATGACGATCATAATATAATTGTCTTTCCATCAAGCATATTGTTGTGTACCGAAAATAACTAAGTAGTCCGCAACTGTCACCAGCACTTTATCCGCATATTACACTATTACTTCACCGCTAAGCGTTGGCTCCGATGCTCAATTGGCGAAAAATGATGTCTAACTTGGTGTTGCGTTGCATTACCGATATACCTTGCGGAACTAAGTGTTACCCAGTTACTCAATGCAAAAGAAATTGTATGTTTTGATTTATTACTCTTTAAGATCGGTGGTCTTGGAAGTAGCTCTACGAATCATATAATAATTTCTTACTTGGTTTGACGATAAATTGCGCTTTTTGCTAAGTTGATGTCCGTTATAAAAATATCGATCGCATGCAGTGTTTACCGCAGTTATGACTAAGCGGTGGACTTGAGTAACAAAATACGTGTTCATTGAATAAATAAATTCATAGGTCTGACGTTGCAACAGAGTACCTACACCGTACAGTTATAGTTTTGTCTGAAACAGTAAGTTGTCGACGGTATTGATAGCTTCAGCTGTCATGGAGAACAAAGCAATGTTGAAGGCATTCTGTATTAATATTTCATACCAATATACTTCAATAAGTCTAGGCTCGAGCAATACACAAACTTAGACATAGTTTAAAATTACAAGAAGCGACCTTTGAAGGGGTGGGTATCGTTGGAACCTTCTTCAATTCGTTAATGTTTTATTCATTGGATCGCCGCTCAGGCGCCACAAAATCTAACAATTGTAGTAAAATACTGTGGTAAACTGCGAAAAATAATCTCTACATCATCGCCTGTGGCTGTTTGTCAATTACACCTCAGGCTATAATTCCGAGCGACAACTGCTCCAATGCGATATTCAACGTTTAACAGGGACGTTACGTCAGCGTTTTCATACTTTACACCTGCTAATGGCTCTTCTCATTTAGATTGCGCGATTCAATCCCCTGAACAAGTTAGTCTGACATCGTCTGATGTCAATCTCGTGACGGGAAGCGATCGCATGATACTTGAAGATAACTTTTTATTTATAAATGCATAGTGTCCTCGTCATACATGTGTTTTAAAAGATTGTCAGCGGTCGTAAAGCAATCGAGATAGTATCGGCGAGTTCGCGATTGCAACCGCCACGGCGCCGCCCACGTCGTCTGCTCATGGCGCGTGGCGCGTGGAACGCCACCGGCGACAGATTTATGCGCCGATCGCATGACGCCCGCGCTAATTCCGGAAGCACTTCACAGCGCCACCGGCTGCTTAACTCCTGAACTACCTACACCCTCCATCTAACTCCGTAACACTTCATGAACCCCCTATCGCTGCCGCTTTCGGGGGTAATGTGTCACCGCCGACTTTTATTGGTGTAGTCACACCTTTGCGTAAACTTTCAACTGAATCCGTTCAACCCCAACTAAACAAAAAGTGTTACGTAGGGTTGGTTAAAAATGCTCTTTTCTGGTTTCTTAGCGGTCTTTTTATAGATCTCTCTGTTCCCACGATGAAGCTGACAAGTGTTTCGTGTTATGGACATTATAAACAAACTAGCTAGTTGCGCGTTTATCCGAACCGACCAGATTTAGAAAGATTTTAGACGTTGTATTCCTCGAACTACTAACGTGTCACGATTACAATTGCCACTATGATTCTCTGTGTAGTCCAGCTAGTTGTATGGTCAGAGTCACATTCTGAATGTATGCTAGTGACACCACTTTTCCATCGGTCTGCGACATTAGTCGCGAATCTCAAAAATATGTAACAGCCTAGTTTTCTGTGCTCAGCCAAAAATGGAGCAAATTGTTGAAAATTGGCAGACAATTGTGATAGTCAACGTATTACTGATAGTGAAGCAGCGAAATCGGTCGATGTTGGTCGACATGTATGGCTGTGTGCAAGTCGGCTGTGCGTGACGCGATCACGGGTTCGCGTCGCTTCGGGCGCGCGCCGCGGTTCGGCCGGCGCGGCGTAGCGCGTAGTTATCGAAAGGGCTCGGCTCGGCGCGGCGTGCGGCGGCGCGCGGCGTATTGATCGCGCGGCCGGACCTGTTGCCGGGCGGAGGCCGCGCTCAGCCGACAACACCACCATACATGGATTTTATGCATTAAACAGCTTGCAATCAGTGCAAGGATTTCATCTGACCAGTTTTGGCTATCGATCTTCTTTGCGAGGTAAAAACTCTTGAAAAGATAGGCGGCGCTGGCCAAAAACGGGATTTCGGGCAGTTCAATCAGGATTGTTAATTTTGCACACCAAATAAGAATATTGGAGTGAGAACCCAGATAGATAATATAAAATTAAATTTAGGATTCTTAGTTGCATACAGGGCAGCTAATAACTAGGTACAGGTCAGGAGATCAAATAAAGGAGAATGCTAAGAAAATCGATACTCGCAGGACTTTGCAACGTCCCGTCATCGCGTCACCGCTAAACGCTGTCATCAATACATCCACGTTCAATAACACCAGCGGCGTTCAATAGTATAATGAAATGATTTCGGCTGCTCCGAATGAAATTCATCCTTGTTTACTGACCCAGTTAATGTTGACAGAGGTTTGACGTCAGCAACGCCCAGGACCGACGCGAAAAAGCGCCAGTATGATAAACACTCGGGTTAGAACATTTAACACGTATGTTTGTAATGTTTATGATATGTTTTAATTATAAGAGCGATCTTGGAGAGGGTTATCAGTGCTCCTTCAACTGCCACTCCGACGACAGGATATTTATTACCCAAAATAAAGTATACTGTTCCTTAAATATGGTTCGTACCGACAGATCTCGTTGAAATATTGCTAGTAACTGTAATAACGATTAAATAAATGTCAAAGACTCAGAAAGCAGACTTCTAATAATAGTAAAGGTGTTTTGCGAGGTCAAAGTAATAATTTATTTATTGATTTTCAACGTTTGTAGTCCTGTGTCTGCAGTAATTCGCACTGCGACACCTCATATTGCAGGGGATTTACCAGTTGTAAGTAGTCCCTCGCTCGGAACGTGCCAACGACCAGCTTCGATACGAAACACAAAGATATTCCGTATCGGCGAAATATAAGACAGTTTCCCTCTGGTTGTTAAGTAAGGGTCGTAGATGTCCTTTCTGTTGGCACCCGTCCAAAAGCGCCAACTATTCCACTGACATTGGAACATAATACCCTACTTCTTGCTCCCATAGCACATTTGGACTACTTACAGAGCGTGTAATGAGATGAAAACTTTACAAATGTGTCAGTACGTATATTTTATCTTTGACGTACCTTATGACGTAAGGTCTTCATTTTTTTATTTAACAATAATTTTTTTTCTTACTTCAAACATATTTACGTTGGAACCGAGATCGAAATGATAGCTTAGCCTAGCTCAGTATCAACCCTTGCTTCGCCACTAACTTGTCTAAGTTCGGCTGTTCTAGGCAATCTGGCATCGAGCCAACGGTGTCAGATCGGCGATCTATACATACTGACCTTGAATTGCAGTTGTTTCTGACACCAATCATGACATAAACCTAATTGTCGTTTGCATAAATCATATTGGATTCAGTCCACTAAATGTTTGACGTTTCAAAGATCACTTCGGGCAGTTTCGATATTAATGTTCCGATATCATTCTGCTATGATTAGTAAATTATATTTGTGCTAAATTGTTATTGCCTTCAATCTCTATGATATATCTGAGTGTCCTCCATTCTTGGATGGCTTGGCCTTGCTCTCCTATTATTTTTTCCGCTGAACCGAACACATTAATCGGCTGTTCTTCTACTACAGTATTCTGGCTCTCGAACTGTCTTTGTGGCACTGCATGATATATCTAATGAATGAAACCTTGATTGTATTTATAAATCCTTTAGTTCCTAACTTAGAATTCATAACTTGCAAAAAAATATACAATCGCTAACTCTAGCTTAGATTCTTCCATGCCCTGTAAATCGTCGTTTAAATAGAATCGCCATAATTACAGAGCCGAATGGTTAACATAGCAAAGTTTTTCACTATACAAAAGGTTGCGTGTTGCCAACGTAGTTTTTCATTTAGGTTGGGAGTTACCGGTGTATCGTGTAAGTTGGCCTTTCACACGAAAGGTAACTACGGCGCCGATACATGTCCACTTGCAATTAAGATACTTTGACCTATTTGAATTGTTAATTTTTATAAACCTTCATACACTAAACAATGAAAATTTATTAGTGTTGCATTGCAGATTTTTGTTAAGCTCACGATTTTAGTCCTGTGCTACAATGACACACAGTTTTGCACAGTTGTACTTCTTCTTTATCGTGTGGTAAGTGCCTAACGTGGTGTCTGGAGTTTTTATGTCGCCCTTGGGCATGGGGCTCTAACTTGGCTTTACATGCCATCGAGAAATATCTCGCAGGCATGCTGGTTTCCTCACGATTTTTGTATGTAGTTGTACTGCTAATCACAGAGTAATGGCTGCCAGTGCATTCCTATTCTAAAAACAAACTCCAATAAAGCGCTGTAAATTGATTGTGGTTATTGCTGGTTATAAACTGTTTATATTCAGCAACCAGCCCATAACTAGTCGCACTGCAATGCAAAAGCTTTTTCTCGTACAGAGACCGAGCACATGCGTGTTAGCAATTTCAGACCTTGATAAGTTCAAGATTCCATTAGATTTTTGTGATTAGAACATTATATATTTTTATCAAATAATTCATTAGACGTGATTGTTTGTGTGAGAATGTTATCTTAAGCAATCTGGGCGAACACTGGCGTTGTTTTGTCATTAATCTTAGTCGAGATCGAAGAAGTTCAAAGTCACGTTTCTCGGTACAGTCAACCGCTTGATGGCGTCACAGACTGACTCACTTATGATTTACCATCTCGTGGTCCTGTAACATTGACCACTTCTTACAGGTACCAGTCACCAGGGATATCATAGTTTAGAGTCTACATTCCTGTGTACCAATTTTGGCTTAAAGACGGGCTGTGAAACTGTATGAAGATGGTGGAATTGTACATGGACAGTTCCGCAACGACTTCGTTTAACGCGCTTCTGTATAACTGGACAACATAAAAATGTTCTTGTCTCATTCTCGTAAAACTCGGAACTGCAATGCAGCGGTCATTGTGGTCGGATGCTTACGTCTGTAAGCTTAACAATTAAATAGAGCAGCCTTCGCCCTGTGCAAATAAGATTATTCTGTAACACAAATCCGGCCGACAAGCGATGCCATTATAGCATTTTACTCAATGGAGCGGTCCATGTGACGATTTACGAGAGGTGCCAACGCTCTGTAGTACACAGTTGCACGTGTGCCAGCCAGCTGCTGCGGAAAATGAAGGTTGGGTACTATGACGTCATTGTATACGAGTCCTATCGAATGCTTTACCATTTGAAACCTAGTAACAAAAATACATGTTGGAAATACTCAATACTCAATACTCAATACTTTATTGCATTCCACATGTAGTACTTAGGTGGTAAAACTTAAAATTAGATCACATGGACCCTGTCGGGCACAGCAAATAAGTGAGTTAGGAGAGAGGAAGCACTTGTAAATTATAATTATTATACAGTAGGTAGGTAATTTCTAAGATAAACTAATAGTAGGTATTTATAATATAGAATATAAATAGGTATCTATTGGGAGATCTTGTAATAATTAATAAATATAATATAAATATTTAATTTTGACTACTAAAATTATGACTTTATATGTATATCACTTAAATATTCATTTAATGAGTAGTAGCTTTTCTTTAACAAAAAATCTCTTAGTTTTTTTAGAAATGTGTGAGTTTTTTCTTCGTTTTTTATTGATCCGGGTAGTTTATTATATACTTTAATGGACATTACATAGGGACTTTTTGAGTGCATTTTTAGTCGAGAACTTGGTATGTTTAGCCTAGATCGGTGTCTGAGTAGATAGCGCGACTGGATGTCTTCACGTTTTGAGTAGAACTCGTGATGTTTTCGCACAAATTTGCATGTTTCTAAGATATATATACACGGAAGGGTTAAAATATTGTGTTTTTGAAAGAAAGGTTTACAACTATCGGTTTGCTCAATGTTTACCAGGATTCTGACCAATTTCTTTTGCAGCGTGAACAGTATTTGTGCATCTGTACTGTTTCCCCAAAGAGTGACACCATAGCTAAGCCATGCATAGGCATAAGCATAGTAGGTGGTGAGGGCTGTCTGAAAATTGGTGGTCTTTTTTATTTCACGGAGGGCGTATGAGAATTTAGAAATCTTTGAGTGAGTTTTCTGTATGTGTGATTTCCAGTTTACGTGTGTGTCTATAACTAGTCCGAGTAGTGTAAATTCGTTAACAGTTTCTAATTTTGAGCCATTGAACGTAAAATCTAAAGTTAAAGGAGTTTTTTGGTAAGGGTGAAAAGTTATTAATTTTGTTTTGGAGTAGTTTATCTCGAGGTTATGCTCGTTCATCCAATTGCAAGTTTTTGTAAGAATGGAATTAAGGGTTTTTTCTATATTTACATTGTCTTGGCATGAGACTAATATGGATATATCGTCGGCGAATAGGACACATGGCCCTTCTATGATTTTAGGTAGGTCATTAATATATATTAAAAATAAAAGGCATCCTATTACGCTTCCTTGAGGGATTGAGGCGTTAATTGTTTTACTATGTGATCGGATTTGTTTAATTTCATTATTTTTATGGTCAAAGTATTCTAGTTCTACTAATTGTTCCCTATTCTTTAGATAGGACGTTAGCCATTCGTGAGCCTTTCCGCGTATACCTATTCCGTATAATTTGTTTAGCAATATCCCAAATTGTACTTTGTCGTAGGCTTTAGTCATATCTAATAATAATCCAACAGCGTATTTCTTGTTATTTATAATGTTAAGTGCTTCTTGGATATACTTGTAGACTGCCAGAGTTGTGGAACGGTTTTTTCGAAAGCCATTCTGGCAGTCATCAAAAATATTATATTTTTCACAAAACGTATAAATACGGTCACACATAGCTTTCTCAAAGATTTTTGAGGCTGAGGGTAAGAGAGCTATGGGACGATAGTTGTTAGGATCTGTTTTCGCTTTTTTTTTGTGGATTGGTTTTATTACAGATATTTTTAATAAATCAGGGAAGATACCTTCTTCAAATGACTGGTTGAGTAGCAACGACTATTTGTGTTGTGTACCTTTCTCTTCAAGGCAGAGGCGTGCGATCATGATCTATTTGTGTTGTGTACCTTTCTCTTCAAGGCAGAGGCGTGCGATCATGATCTTTTCTCAAGGTTTAGTTGAAATCATGTTCTATAAATATGTTTACTTATAATTGTTTGTTTTGGGGAGCGTCAGTATGAAGATAAGTTATGAGCTGGCAATGTAGAAGTATAGCGTGTTGTCTACGGTTCGCAGCTCGTTAATATGTATGCGGCGGCGTCGCCCGGCGTCGTTGCGTCGTTTAGCGTGGCGTGGCGACTGCAACTAGTGGCCGGCCGGATGTCTGCTGATATAGCTTGCGGAATAATCAATAAAACTTAGCACTGTTTATTGAACTTAATGCTTCCTATCTCATTATGAACGCGAAACGTTTTGTTACTTGGAATTAATATGCGCATTTAATTTTAGTTATCGTTTAATTTTCCGTCTTAATCCCCCCACACTTAAATAGAAAGTCAGTTACTGATGTCATTAAGTGTTCTTATTTTGGTCAAATAATCCCCATACATACCGAGTTTCCTCCGTGCCTCGGAAAGCACGTTAAGCCGTTGGTCCCGGCTGTCATTTGTAGATCTTTGACAGTCGTTACAGGCAGTCAGTGGCCCAAAAAGTCTGACAACCAGTCTTACCAAGGGGTATCGTATTACCCAGTACTGACTGGGTTGTAGAGGTCAGATAGGCAGTCGCTCCATGTAAAATACTGGTATACAGCTGCATCCGGTTAGACTGGAAGCCGACCCCAATATAGTTGGGAAAAGGCTAGGCAGATGATGATTTTGGTCAAATAATCACAACGTGATGTTTCACTGCTGATGTACTGAACACAGATTTTCGGAAACTGGCTGAGGCCTCGTTTAGATTGAAAAATGTTTCCATTGTACCTTGTAGGCACAGTGGAAACATTCAATACAACAGATTTGGGGTTTTCCAAAATCTTCAGCTCCATTGATTCATTCCGGCTAGTGACCACTGAACAGCATCCGTTTTCCGGTTCGTTTTTGTGCATTCTTGGCATCACTATACTAAAACTAAAGAGTTGACTCATATTGTCCTGTAATACAAACAAGTGTTTCAAACCGAATTACAGATATATTGACATCATTCAATACGAATTCTAAGCGGGTTGCAATCAGTACATAACAATGAATTTAATACTTGCCAAATGTGTATACAAATATTTGATTGTCTTCACAAAAGAGTGCGGCAAGCGGACGGTGCTAAAGTGGAATGCGTGATGGCCGCCACGTATCACATCAACAGAACAATATTTTAATTTATTACTTGCGAATTATTATGTTAATGTGACATGCATTGGAAAATTTATGACGAATACCTTTTATGCATTTTTGATTATTTTTATACAAAATTGTTATTCACTGCAATGTTTAATTTATTAATAAAAGACTTTACATTATTATATTTTATATGAACAGCGGTTTACCCTGATAGCCATGGAAAGAACTAGCTCCCAAATAGTTGTATTGATAGTAACAACACTTCATACAATACTTACAAACTCAGGGTACGTTTCTATCACGGGTACAATGAACTAGAAATGCGTCTAATGAGCGTTCCACTATGCCAGGAAACTGAACAGACCAAACCTAAGCAATAATCGGGGTCAATGGGGGCATGAAATTGAGTACCATACCATCAACACGCCAGGAAAATTACCACGCCATTGAAATAAAATCAAGGGTAAAAAAAAGCAAATCCAAAATTACCTTTCCGTCTAAGCCCCTAACTAGCCGCTCTATATTTGAAAAACTTAACGACATAATTATATCCTTCCCTATTACCTCGAACGATTTCATTGTTTGTAAATAACTTGTTTTATTTCGAACCCTCTGATTGCAGGTTTACTTTAATCGCTTACACATTAGACTTGATACGTTCGATTAACATGAAATAAGTAGCATAATCGATCAGTTTTATACAGCGTTTAACGATGTTTTTTCACTGAAAATTCAACAAAAAAGCCACCGAAGGCGTTGTAGTCTAATTGTTGTATTCAAGCAATCGTAGTTACGTAGTTTTTTAATATTCATGATTTACATTATACAACAAACTAGCTTTTCCGTGGGTTCGGTCCCGCTGACTTGATTTAATGATCCTATGTATGACGAAATATATCTATACGAATAATATAAAGCTGAACAGTTTGTTTGTTTGGTTGAACGCGCTAATCTCAAGAACTACTGGTTCGAATTGATAAAATATTTTAGTGTTGGATAGCCCATTTATCGAGGAAGGCTATATAACATCACGCTACGCGATAAGAAAACAAGTCAGAAGCGGCGGGTGTAACCGCGGGGCACAGCTAGTAGAAATTATAGTTTGGTCTAGTTTTTGACAACTTCACAATTAATGGTTGAATATCAATTTTAATGTAAATTAGATAAGTTGTTCTCCATAATGATTTGTGTTGTAACGTTTTTATGCTGATTGTAACTTTCTAACTAACGGAACTCTTCTGTTTATTCCAGTTTCCTGGATGACTTGGACCGGTTAGGTGCAAGAGATTACCAGCCCACCGAACAAGATATTTTAAGGACTAGAGTCAAAACCACTGGCATCGTCGAAGTGCACTTCTCCTTCAAAAACCTCAATTTCAAGTGAGTATTTGTTCTATTTGTCAAGTCTGCAAAGACTGTTGAGACTGCTGGACAAAAATACTGCACCTTAACACTGTAATATAGACAAACAAGCACACAAATAACTGATGATTCTGTTACTTGTCAATAAAATAATGTCTACTTAACATGAATTTAGCCTTGACTTAATAGAAGCATTTACCTCAAATTCACATTTACCATGTACGTTTCCAGATTGTTCGACGTGGGCGGACAGCGGTCCGAGAGAAAGAAATGGATCCATTGCTTCGAGGATGTGACCGCGATCATATTCTGTGTGGCCATGTCGGAGTACGACCAGGTGCTGCACGAGGATGAGACAACGGTAAGCATTACTCATATGGCTTATTTTACAAGGATTTTTGTAACACAACTGTAGGATATGTCGACTGCACCTTCGCTGACCTAGCAGTGCTAAACAGATACTGCTAAAAAGTACAATCGATATTAGAAGACAAGAAGATTTCACTATATCTCTGCCTATCACTTAGGAAATTCTAGTGTGATGTTGTTGCGCAGGGTTTTTGTAGAAAAAGTCAGGGACGTGCCTAGGAGCCAAAAATATGGCAAGCTTGGCTTGTATGAAAGTACCGCCACTAAGAGAAACATGGTATTTGAAGTCCTATCTGCGATTTTAGTTACCTTTCCCCCCGTGAGTGCGGGCTTCTTCTCTTGTATTTGTTAGTCAGCAATGTGGTATCGATCCTGACTACCCAGTGCCCATGGTGCGCTAAACGTTTACATCAGTATTGCCACTCGTGATATTTTAATACACCCCAGAGGCGTGCATGCTATAAACAACCAATAAGGTCCAGAACCTGTTTTGGTATGTTATTGCTCGCACACTCTTCCGGGTTTTTATTTAGACTTGTTCTTTGATCGGACGCGGACAGTTCAAACGGTCACCAACGCGAATGCTATGCTTGTATGACGATCATAGATGCTGATAGATCAACGATAAGCATTATTTTTCATTGAAAAATGTTGATAGGAGTGTGTCACACATATGAACAGCTACTTATAATACCATTCTGAGTTCTAAACAGGCTTTCAATCAAATGTTTATGAAGCATTCTAGACTAACACATAATTATAATATTCCAGAACCGTATGCAGGAGAGTCTAAAGCTGTTCGACTCGATCTGCAACAACAAGTGGTTCACCGACACCAGCATCATCCTGTTCCTCAACAAGAAGGATCTGTTCGAGGAGAAGATACGCAAGTCGCCGCTCACCATATGCTTTCCCGAATACACGGGTAAGTTAGCAGACACGTGATATTATCTATTCTTGAAGAAACAATGGAGATGTTGTCAAAGGAAGATGACTCGAATCTTTAAAATTGAAATGCAATGCACACTGCACACTTGCTTATTTATTTGTATCTCTTATCTGATATTTTAACCTCAATCTAACCGTTATTTCCGTGTGCAGGCGCGCAAGAATACGGCGAGGCGGCCGCGTACATCCAGGCCCAGTTCGAGGCGAAGAACAAGTCGACTACCAAGGAGATCTACTGCCACATGACCTGCGCCACCGACACCAACAACATCCAGTTCGTGTTCGACGCCGTCACCGACGTCATCATCGCCAACAACCTGCGCGGCTGCGGCCTCTACTAGAGCCGAGGAACGAGCCAGCCACCCCACTGCGAATACGATCACAAAACCGCAACGCTCACACTGTTGCTGCCTCACCTCCGCATGACATGTCATGCTCGGTCCGATCCCACGTCGGCCGTCGGGTGGCCAGTTTTGTGGTCGTACTTCGAGACGTTGTTCCTCAGTCCCGCGACGCTCCCTGCCTCGCCGTAGCGCCTCGTGTTGATATCTCCGTGTAACTCTGTGCATATCAATGTGGCCGGCGCGGGGCGCGAGCGTCGCGGGCCGCTCACGCCGCAGCTACGCGTATTATAATTACCTATATATTTTTATGGAAAGTAAGCTTACTGGATATACCGCCGATGTGCAGATATCATGTGTCACATGGCTTGGGGCATTGTGTATGATTTTCAAGTGCTCCCACCGACAGTGCGCGACTGGAGCCGACAACAGGTAGCGTTTCATTTCCCCCTGTAATATAAAACCGTAGTTTGGTTCTTGTTTCGGCGACGCGGTCCGTTGCGATCGTTTTCGATTAATGTGAATTAGTGATCTAGTGTTCAATTCTAAATTTTGGTGCTAGGCATTTGGTATAGTGTTTCGTTGGCACAAGTGGATGTTGTCGGCGTAGTGGCGCGCTGTCGGGAGCGGCCGCGTGACGTCATCGAGAGCGCGGCCGAGCGGAGCCCCGGTAACATATGTGCTTATATACTCACTCTCTTACGGACCAAACACAGAAAGGAACCAATATTTAGTCTTGAATTAAACACGGTAGTGAGATGCATGAATACGTTCGCAGGCCTACTTAAACTGATTACAAAACATCATTCCATTATTAAGTATTATATCACTTATAATGAGAAATTATTTTTTATAAACTTTTGAATGCACAACTGTAACCGCTCTATGGAATAAGACGACGTCGTTTATGTTACGTATCTACGATCATACTGTAAGATAAGTCCCGTCATCCAATGTTATTATTTAAGTTAAGCATCGTATTACGCACAAATTATTTATTCCAGTAAGAGCATTCATTTGTTACGCCATATATACAATTCTGAATATTTTTTTTGTGTTCATATTTTTCTATATCATTTTACAGTTATCCTTAAGGTGTAGCCATTTAAGATCTATTCTTGTATTCAATTATTGAAATCATGTTAGGTATTTATTTTATCTAGAGTACTTGTATTAAACGTGGTATATGTAAACTTGTCATGTTTAATTTTATATTTAAAGGTAATTAACCAATGTTTATGATCATGTTAATCTTCGTCATTTTTTTGTGAAGTGGGTGGAGTCTGTAATGGTAAGGAAGTGAGGTGTGGTCATTTGATATAATAACTAAGCAGTTATGTACGTGTATTTACAGCTAGGTACGTTGCCGAGTCGGCTTGAGTAGCGCACACGCCCCTCGCGCGTAGTCCGCGGACGATCGTCCGTGTAAGATATGTGAGTATATAAACTTTGTATACACTCGCGAATTGGCGTAATCAACCACTATATATACTATAACATAATTTATTATTAATAATAAAATAAAAATCTTACTTTTAAGCATTAGGACAGTAACTGTATCAATAAACATTAATTAATAATGCAATTAGACAGTAACCTTTACTATTGTCATAGTTAGGTGATTTATTTTCATTTTACGTTTATGAGTATGTAAAAAGTGATTAAATGAAAATGTACGCCTACACTGTGACCGCGCGGGCCATTCACCACTCCGCCGGCTCCCTGTGCGAGCTTGCTGAAGACCAAAGATATTGTTAATATTCATTGTTCCACACCATCTCAATATCGAAAATATACTATCCAGAACATGAAAGTTGTCATCAACTTTAATTGTAGAATAATGCTCGCATTAACTTTCCTTTAAAATTGAAAAATAGATTGTTAGATGAATAAAACGTGTTGATCTCCGGATCGTGATCGTATGGTAGTGGCCCGCGGCTCGAGCGCTCGTCGCTCGCTTGTTGCTAGGTAGGTTTTTTACTGTTATGTAACAATATGTGTACGTAAAACTAATAAAAAATAATATTAGCGCAGTTCTACATTCAACCTACATTTAAGTAAGCTTCACGTTACATTTAAAAGTTTTTTTAATGAGTGAACGATGTGGATATAATCACTCGCCGTCTTCAGTATGAAGGCCCCATACATAATTACGATGGTGTTGGTGCGGCGTGGCGTGGCGAGCTGTGTGCGAGTGACTGTGTGTCACCAGCTCAGCGACCAGCCCGCCGCCCGCCACAGTCGCGAGTCGATGATCGGTTGTTGCACGACATCCAGTCTTCGTCGACAGTTTTGCATTTCGATGTGTTCCTCCGCCGCAGAACATTTAACTTGTATGCTTATATTTCGAGTGAATGTGATGTAAATTTTGTACACTGCCGCATTGTTTATTCGCTCGAATCACATTTAGTTTATAAGATTTGAGACAGTGAACGAATCGCACAAGCCACATGTAACATTGTCTGGGACACAAAACGTGCGCACAAAGTATGAGGACGTACGTGCGAAGCGCGCGACCGCTCGCACGGCGCGACGCAGCTCAAGCGCGAGTGCCGCATGCATGGCATGGCATGGCACGGCACGGCACGGCACGGGACGCACGGCACGTGGTATGTGCGTTAGCTTCTTATTTGAAGACTGAATTGTTGCGGCTCAAATATTCTCGCGCTTTATTAGATCCACAACTGGGGAAGTTATTGCAAAGTTTTTTTAAGGGAGTAGCGTTTAGTGATCGGGTTTGAGGCATATGTCTTATTCTAATTGTGATGTGGCATGAGATAATTCGAAGACTACCTGTATCGACATTCTACTGTTGGTATTCGCGAAATGAGCGACGTTCAGTATAATTTTTAATATTAACGCTGAGTATTGTCGAGATGTTGTCCATCTAAAACAATATCACCATGCTTCATTCATATTTGCCAAAGTTAATACTAACCTCACTATTTATACCTACTGTATGTTCTTCGATAACTAAATTATGTCTGGGATTCGCGGTAAGGGCGGAGGCGCGGCGCACGTATCGCCGTCGGCGCGGCCCCAGCGTCGAATATAGTCGTATCGGTACTGATCAGAGTACAATGTTGAAAATATCTTATTTAGAATTGATGAACATGTAAACATTTATTTCTAGCGCGTGCGAGGGATCGCTCGGGGCGCTCGGTTGCGCCGCGTGGCTCGGCTGCGGGCTGGTCGGTCGCGTGCAGCCGCGGCACCCGAGTGCTCGCAGGCCCTGCCACTGTGCCAATGGCGCCGAGCGATCCCGATTATTGAACAAACGTTTAAGAAAGTAAAATTTTTAGTCACTAGTGGGTAATTTTTGAATGTGATTCAATCTTATCTTTATTTTTCTATATCGAGTGACATTCAACTTTGATTTCATTGTTTTCCGACTTATTTTTTGTATTGCATTTACTGAAAGCGATGTATTTAACCAACGATGTAATAAACAATATTTTCTCTTATTTGTATCTTGTCTGCACTGGTATTTTTTATTGAATTTACTATAAATGTACTTTAAGTGTATAATTTTAAATAATTACTGAAAATGATTATATTCTAATTTTTATGTTCAAATAAATGTTTGTTTTATTTACTTCCCTTCACATATTATTCCCTGGTCGCCTTCCCTTTCATTTAAACAAGCTATCATAATGGAAGCTTCTAAAGGTAAACGCACACTTTTCCGCACCGAACGAAACGTTCTATCACACATAACTGTATCTATTTGTCTGATTCGGTGCGGCTAAGTGTGCGAGGTTTCATAGGATATGATTTAATTTCATACAAGTTATTCTAAAACTGCTCCTTCGGCTGATAGGTGTGCGTTTACCTCTAATAGGAAAATGATAAACTTGTTCATGGTTGGGCTAGCAATCCTTGAAATTCATAGGCTGATTGCAGAACTTGGAACTCCAGCAGTTTCGAGTTGTGACCGATTCTGCCACCTCATCAAATCGGAAATAGAAATATCGGTACAGATGCATCTAGTCCATGAAAACGTACTACCGGAATCAGTAGCGTATCTACAGGAAATGGCGTCTAGGGTAAGTTTTTAAAATCCCGCGCCCCTTAAATGGTCTAAATTCTTATTTATTCTGTCCCATTGCTAGGCAAAGGCCTTCCCCATTCCTTTCCAACTCCTCTCAAGTCACCAAGATACCCCAACCAAAAGGCATCGCGCGAGGCAATGGGCGTGGAGCCACTTCGCCCATGCTACTGCACAAAACCGCACTGTCACGGGGAGCTATCCCGAACATGAATCTTCTTTAGGAATACTACTATACGGGCGATGCGATGCGACACGAGCCGTTTGGTGGAAATCATCCTTTACTTTATTGTTCCAATAAGAGTTATTGAAGGAAAGGTCTACAGGTCAACGAAGGGTAGGGGAATCGGGGACACAGATTACTAATATGTAGCAAGCTAATCGGGGAGAATGATACTTTGCTATTGGCTACCCTGTCCACTCCACGTTAGAAATAAACATGTCAAACGTCAATAATCAATCGACAGCTTACCGCCATGACGGGTTTTTGTTGTGTTGCAATTTCAAGCGTTATTCTTGTGTTTTACCACCAAGCAAAGCCATCTTATAGTTATTGGATAGTTGAAAACTGTTGTATGTATATTTCTCTATTATTGAGTATAGTGTACAAAAACCTAGCCGGGGCTTTTTTATTATGATTTTGAAACATCTCTTGTTCGGCGATTCACTCCTTGCTTTTTCCATAGCATATTCCTCTTCAATCTGGGCCGCCTTAGCTCAAAAGTTGGCGACGCCCTTGATACGTATACTGTTAACGGATACACTAAACCCTTACAAAAAAAACCTAGGTTGCAAGAGCGAGCGAAGCTAGCTCGAAAATTTAAGAAACCCACCAACCAGTCAGGTTCTACCAATCCAAGGCGGAGGCCCTGGCCTTCTGTGTGAACCAAGAAACTGATATACTAAGTATGTAAGTTCCTTGGTCCCTGCTAAAAACCATAGACCATATTAATAAAAAAAACTAGGCAATAACCGATGTTTCTAAACCATTTAGGAAAGAAAATTAATTGTTGTCTATTGTTAACCTCTATTGCTTTCGGCTTTTGGCGTCTGAATATCAAAACAAACAATTAAAATTTGTAAATTGTTTATACTTTCTAAGCAATGAAAGACGTAATTGACGTGTTAGCTCTACAGAGCAGTAGACGTGAGAGAAGGTTACCTGACTACCGTAGTGCTCCAAGCCACAGTTTAGCGACAAATTTCATTTTTGAGTGTGGGATAAAACTTGGTTTGCAACCAGCGACGGTGGCTACAGCTGCTGTATTTTATCATAAATTCTTCAAGGAAGCTGATAAAAATGATTACGATTGCTATGTGATATGTACTGCATGTTTATGTGCGGCGGGGAAGTCGCGAGATGAACCAGTGAGACTGAGAGATGCCGTGAACGTTGCACACAATTCTATCAATCGTGGTGCGGGACCTTTGGAGTTGGGCGACGAGTACTGGTCGTGGCGGGGCGCGGTCGCTCAGGCAGAGTTGCTGGTACTGCGGCTGCTTGGTTTCAACTTGGATGCCCCATCTCCACACAGATATTTGCTCCACTATTTGCGCTCTCTTCAGGAATGGTTTCCGCCGTCACAGTGGCGCTCTGCTCCTATAGCCCGCACCGCGATGGCTTTCCTGCAAGATTTCCATCACTCCCCAACTATATTGGACTACAGAGCTCCGCATGTAGCAGTGGCATGCCTGACTCTAGCTCTGCATGTCCTGGGAGTGTCTGTGCCATTAGCATCAACATTAGATGATGATGCTGCTTGGTATTCGGTGAGTTTACTAATTGACTGCAATTAAGATTCCAGAGGCTTTTGTTTTAGAATAGTAAAATAAAATTATAAATGCAATTTTTCAAAGACTGCGTTTGAGAAGTTTGTAAAGTGCTTTGTTTTAAAGTCAGTGCTTCTGCATACACAGAATAAGATTCCAAAAATGTGATAGTAATTTCATTTGTGTGTACATTTTCATGGCCATCTAGACCTGAATATAACTTTCCAATCCGATATTTTTTTCTTGAATATTGCCAATAGACATACAATCTGATGATTACAGGCCTTATTACTTAGTACCATTATTAAAATCAATGAATGTTATGTATATAATATTATGTGTGTTTCAGGTATTTACTAAAGACTTGCAGAAGGAGAAAAATTGGGAGATAATGGAGAAAATTATGCAGGTTTACAGCAGGGAGCCTGAACCCATATAGAAATAAGATATTGTGTTTATTTCTAGTAATTAAAGATACTAAGTGTGAAAATCTTGTTTTTTATATTCCTTATTCTCAATTTAAGTAAACATTTCATCCTCAAGGGAGTCAAACAGGGCGACCTGCTGTCTCCAAAACTGTTCACCAGTACCCCAGAGGAAGTATCTCAGATGTTAGCAGTCAAATGGGAAGAGAAAGGGATTGTCGTTGGTGAAACAAGGTTGAATAGGTCTGCGTTTCGCTGATAATATTGTCCTTTTCTCCCACAGCCACAGGACTAGAACAAATGCTACAAGATCTTAGCGATGCAAGCTTTGAGGTTGGACTGTCGAACACCAAGCTCATGACCAACAGCTCCAAAAGGAGCACACACATAGGCGGGGAGAATATACAATATGTCCAAGAATATAATTATCTACTTGGGCCAAGTAATCTCATTCCAGGCAACACAAGATAAGGCAATTGCAAGACTTACGGTACTGAAAATGCCTGGAAGAGTGACTGGTCCATGAAGAAGTATTTTAAGGGCACCCTGCCCATGTCTCTGAAGCGAAAGCTAATGGACATGTGTATTCTCCCCATCTTGACTTACGGTGCACAAACTTGGTCTTTGACTAACATTCAAAACTCCAAACTCAAAGTTTGCCAACGTGCAAATTAACAGATCATGTACGAAACACTATGCTGCGCTCCAAAACGCAAATCGTTGACGTGGCTCAAAAGGCTGCCAACTTAAATGGGACTGGGCAGGACATGTCTGTCGCATGCCTAACGAATTGTGGGCCCGTAAAGCTCAGGATTGATGCCCTGAAACAGTGACGCAGGGTCGCGGCAGACCACGAAGGAGATGGCGGGACGAACTGGATGTCTTCCTTGAGAATTGGAAAGAAGTAGCACAGCAGAAGCGTGACCTTTGGAAGAAGTGGAGGAAGGCCTTTGCCCAGCAGTGAGACAATGTGGGCTAGCTATAATATAATAATTTCATTATTTGGTTAGACAAAAACGTTGATGTATGAAGAGGGAGAGGAAGACCAAAAAAACGAAGGATTCATAGTGTGAGGAAAGAAAGAAAAAGGAGTAAATGACAGCTTGACGGTTGACAGAGGAGATGGTTAGACAAAAACTTGTTTTCCGATAATATAAAATACTTGACACATTTTTAATAACGAAGAAGCTTAAGCCAACAATACTATGAACTGAAGTTTACTGAAGGTAATAAATTACCCAGCAAAGCTGGGTGAATCCTTGTTCACCCAGTTTTCCCCTCCAGTAACACTATACTGTTTAAAATAAAAGTTTATTTTTATTTTTGTAAATGTTTTGGTTTTCCATTCTAATTAGCCCTTTCTGGCCCTTTTATAACCTGATTTAACTATTTCTAGCTCGTTTCAGCTTCGCTAGTAGTCTCTTTTCATAAAGTAAGGCGGGTAACACTGGTCAGTGTCAAGGTGTCAGTGTCAGTCAATTACGTCAAGTTTCAAAAATTTTAAACTTGTCGCCACTTGTTTGTTGTCAATTTGTCATAGTACGGTTTTCCCAATCAAAATTAAAGATGAAGTTTTTCGAGTGCGATTAAAAATAAAGAACTGTGTAATTTATAAAGTGAATACCATCATAAAACTTGTTACGTGCTAATAATTACGACACAATGAGTTCTGACGAAGAAATAGAAGAATTTTCTGCATGGAAAGGCATTCCCGCCACTTTAATATGCATCAACACCTACGGTCCTGGGAAACTGAACTCGGCTCAAGTAGCTCACACCGCTACTTGTCGAATGATACGACAGTATTTACGAACATCAAGTTCTCAACTCATCGGAGTGTGTTTATACGGTACCGAAGGATCAAACACATCAGTTTTTGGTATAAAAAGTGTTGAAGAAGTTTTTCCATTATCATTGCCGAGTTTAGATGATTATAAGAAGCTCCAAAATATCGATGTTTCTTCAATAAAGCAAGCAAAAGAGTTGATACTTTCAGATGTCCTCTGGTACTGCAATAAGGCATTTGCAAGTTGCAAAAAACAGCTCTCAACCAGAACCGTCATCATATTATCTCGTTTTGATATGCCTCCACTGCAATCTGATGAAAAACCAGCATTTAAAAGAGTTGGTGACTTAGTAGATTCTAATATTGAAATAAAGCTCATTAATATTTCTGAAAGTGATTATGAGATAAATAAATTCTATATGGATTTCTTAATTGAAGCAAATAATGGAGAACGTGTTGCTTTTCCAAAACCTATTTGGGATCACAAGGAAGTTGAACAATTGATGCATCAGCAGTCACATCGCCATTTAGCTGTTGCCCGATTAAGTTTTGAAATTGGTGAGGGTTTGGCAATTGGGGTAGGAGTATATAACCTATTAAAGAGTTCTGGGTACACTCAACAGAAAACTGTTGATTTACATAGAGAAACCAATGCAATTCTTACCAGTGTTAATAAAACAATGAAAGTCAAAGTGGGTAATGGTGAACACATGGATGTTGATGAGCAAGATACTGAACAAGAAATAAAGCCGGTGCCATTACTAAAATCAGAAGAAATTCACTTTGTCAACTATGGTGATGAAAAAATTGAGTTTACAGTAGATGAAAGGAAGACGCTTAGTAATCCATTTGGGCCACCCATGTTGAAACTTCTTGGTTTTAAACCTGCCAGTATTTTGTGCAAAGAGAAATGGTACTTTAAATCAGGATTTTTTTTATTTCCAAATGAAAGTATTATAGAAGGCTCCATTGTGGCATTCAAGGCATTACATCAGGCTTGTGAAGAGATGAAAAAAGTAGCAATATGTGTGTTATGTACTAGAGTAAATGCTAGGCCCACTATTGTAGCTCTTTGTTCCACCTCTAAACCTCTTGGCCTAAATGTGGAAATTGGATTTAACATCATTCATGTACCTTTTGTGGAAAATGTGCGAAATGTTCCTGTATTTGAAGAAGATGAAGATATGGAAATCCCAGTGGCAAATAAAACTGTTATGAAGGACATCTTGAATAACTTACGGTTTGATTATAAACCCGAAATGTTTGAAAATCCGAAACTTCAAGCGCAATATAATGCTATAGAAGCAATTGCTCTGGAAGATGACGAGGTTGAACCATTCATTGACACCACAAAACCAGACATAAAGAGTTTTCAAGGAATACAAGATGACTTATTTCAGGAACTGTTTGGTCCATATGGAGCAAGTGCTGCAAAGAAACCTGCATCATCAAGAGAAGGTGGTCCTGAGAGCAAAAGGGCTAAAGTTGAAAATATTAATGAAGAATTACTGAAAAGTAGACTTGATAATAGGAAAGTAAAGGATTACACAGTAGCTCAATTGAAAGAAATATTGAAATATAAGGAAAATCCTAGCTTACCTGCTTTGACAGGCTTAAAAAAGAGTGAACTTGTTGATTTAGTTTACAAATTCTGCAAATAGTTTTTATTTTAATTTCCGTTTGTATGGTTCTATCTTAAATAAAGTGTTTTTTTTTTTAAATATGTTTTGTTTTCATCAAAGTCTTTTTTCATTAACAACCATAATTTGACATTGTCGTTATCGCCTAATGTGAAACGTCACATTAGGCGATAACGACAAAACATTCAAACGTCAAAGCATTCGTTTTTAGAAAATGTATGAAACTACCAGTTCCTCGATATTGTTATCACCTTATGTGTAAACGGCCATTGGCATACATGGTCCCCTGCTTACACTGGTGTAATGACGATGTCAAAGCATCCAGGTTTCGGAACTACCCTCACCCCAAGTAAAATATTAATTTATTGTCTGTAAAGAAAATGAGTGACACTTTTTATTGAGATTTTCATTAAAAAATACTCATCCAGATTAAGTACAGACTGTTCTGGTGGATTTGCCAAAAAAAAAACCTTGTCCTGATCAATACAAACACAAGAAAAGCGTCAGGGTAGCCAGATAGTTGTTGCTTATGATTACAGTTTTATTTTTACGGTCGCACATCAATTTAGTCATCAATATACAACCTGAAACAGATCTGCAAAATGAAAAAAATACTTCAGAAAATTTGAATTTCGCGGGCTACCTTAGCGCTTACAGAATTAATAAAATTTTTAGCAAAGTTGGTTTCTGCTAACTACTAGTATTTATTACATTTCAATATTTTGTGAAATTGATTACTCCAATTATTTAGCTTTATAAGATAAAAGGGGAAAGAGGGTGATTTAAAATAAACAACACTTAGATCTACAAACAAATATAATTCAGTTTTCTAACATTTTACGATACATAATTTTTATAAATGTACAGGGTAAGCTCATGACGTGGGAAAAGCGGTACTAGTTCTCAACTGGCTACCGGATGTACACATGTGGTGCATAGTAATCATAGGTGCGACGCGACCGCCGCACTGATATGCTTTCACTTTGTATGGTACAGGGATGACGACTTACATCTACTGTGAGTGAAGACATGGAGTATGTTCCATTCCAACGTGCTGTCAGGTTACAAATCTACATTAGACACCAATGACTAGTATAATTTATAAAAAATTACGCTACGGTTAAGCGTATTGAATTTCAATTTTACATCAGTATGCCAGAGAATGCATATTATGTATAGCGCTCCGAATGATGCGTTGGGATGTTCGAACTTCGAATAGCAGCCTCTGTGCGTCCCATGGAAGACAACAGAATGAAAACCTCCCATCGATCACAATCACGCATTCTAGACATTTGTGCTTCTATGTTAACATTAAGGATGTTGCGTGTTGATTAATTTTCAATAAAAAACTGAATATACAAGTGTAATTTGATTAGCATTTCCTACTTTACCGATGCTAAATATTCTTAAACACCAGTATTAAGAGCGATATATATTTCTTATTCTATTTATATTTTATTAAATTCTATAAATAAATTTCACACAGACAAAATTTAACACATGATATTGATGTAAACGACATAGATAAATGACAGTTATTAGTTATTGCACGATAATATTAACTACTGGGTTCATTACATGGGGACACAGACAACGTGGTGACGACACGTGACGCACCTCACCTGCACAATGTAACGAACACAACGTTATACACAGCAATATCAGACCATGTACACCATCATAGGAAAATCAACCGAACATCACACTCCCCAAAGTTACCAGTGCTGATAGATCAATTGTGGATTCGACAGCATCCAATTAACTATTAAAAAGTCATGTTCTTTACTGTAAGTCAGAATATTTACCGCATGTTATTTTGCTAAATTTTCTCACAAGTCACAAGCGCATCCATAAACGGTAAATATTGTGAGCATCGTCGTTTTATTGTATTACAAAGAGTGGTTTCACATCTTGAACCAGAACTACTGCATGACTGTTTAATGTCAGACGCACTAAATACACATATCTCACAACACGTTTCACAATTTCACATAGAAAAAGGCAGTTTTAGTAAGTTAAAACACGAGATTAATAATATTATAATTGTTAGTGAGAGAGTGTACTAAGAAAATTGTTTCCTGATTCAAGTTGTTGTACGAAATAGGCACTTCGAGTGAGAATTTAACTATAGAAAATCGATGGGCGGACAACAATGTTCTCAGAAATAAATTAATAAATAAATACAATGTCAACCAGTAAAGGGAATGTATTAGCTACGTCAAACTCAAACCAGTAGTTAGATACATAACGAATGCTATTGATAACGACAAGCAGCGAAGCGAAGGCCGACATGTATGAAGTGCTAACACAGAGCCATGTCTGCACTTAGTTAACCAGTGAAATAAGAAAGCGGCACATTTATATTTCACAATAAAATAACATATTATATTCATTCAATAAAATAAAATCTTCTATGGCATCTGAAATCAATTTGTACACTTTTGTACATGGCGTCAAAAACGATACACCTCACCCCTCAGGATTTGACTATATTCCATTAAAATTTCCTAATCTACTAATATTTAAATTACAATAAGAAATGACGAAAACTAACTACTACATAGTAAATATATACTTAAATATTTAGCGCTACACATGATATTTACGCACTCACCTACTTTGGCTGGGTTCACAAATAAAGGTGGTGGGGTGTTCTAATTCAAATAATACTGGAAAGTTGTACCTGAGGGTCGCCGAGTGCGCCTGCGCCGGCATCCGGCAGGTCCGTGGACTACCTTACATGTGTCCACTGAACCGAACCGTTACAGTTTATACACCGATCTTTTACTGGGACATAAGAAACAACAACAATGGTCTTCTACTATTTGTTCATTGGAGCTTTGTGTTCGCTATAAAAGTATTACAAAGATAAACACCTCAGATCTATATAATGTAAAATTGTTAAAGAGCAAACAAAACAATAGGAACTCTCTACAACAGAAAAGAAGATTTAAATTAATTTAAAGACAACATAAACAATTGCTTAACAAAATTACTATGAAACAATCGTAATAAAAATACTCTGCGAAACTAAATAAATAATTTATATATATTTTCCTTTCGATATCAAGTCTGAATAATAGCATTTATAATAGCATTTCAAAATCAAAAATGTCCCAAAGACATTTAATTCATAATTTGTCCTGTTTAAATGACATAATACGTAAACTATTATTTATAATTTGGCATAATAACTGATCTTCGCATTACGTCTCCATATACATATATCGACGAAAATCCATTAACCGAGCTAAAAAATAAATAAAAATAGAAAGTGATAGATTTAATCTAATCACAAAAAAATAAAGAATACAACTAAGTATATAATTTATCTAATAGGTATATAATTTTGTTATCATTCAGAAAAGCCTGTGTCAGTGGAAATATCTTAAGTTAATAGAAATGGCGATAGCGATTGAGAATATCCCAAGATAAGACGTGGTCGAGTGCCGAATAGTATTGCATTGTAACCACTCACTACGTTAACATATTTATGTCAAAGTTTAACTCTAATGCCTTATACCCTCGAGTCATAAATTCTTTTATTGTAATCGTCAGCTGTTGACATGTTCGTGTGTGGTGGCGACTTCCGTAGAAAACAAAATATGTTATGACACGCTTTTAATTAAATAATAATTATATTGCACACGTAAAAGCTACAGAATTGTGATAGAAGAATTAATAAGAACGTCAAAGCGATGAATAAGTTCATACCGTCGTCGATGGTCTCGGTGTAGTTATGGCACATAAACTGAGCATAATGTCTCGTCAACATTTTGTTTTCTACGCGCTCGCCTCGCCGCCACCTCCTCGGTGTACCTTATATTTACTTAGCTACTAAGGCATTTCTCTATCTAAAATAAGCGTATATTTGTATCAATGCAATATTATTGAGCGCTCGTTATGTAGTCATCGTTTCACCTTCCATTCAACGCGTAATCCCTTTTATATCTACTACAATTAAGTTCAAATTAAATAAACAACATGGCACTACTTCAAATGAAATCAATTTTAACTTGTGTATTTGTACCTCTACAACATTTTAGTTGGTTAAGCACAAAATATGTTACAATAAGCTGTTTAGTAAGCGTACGCTTTATGAGCACAAACTGACTTGATTTCTATGAGGTTATGCTGTTCAATAAATACATAAAAGCTACCGTGTGAGCCTTAATTAAGTTATTTTAATATTAAAACGATATCATTGTCATGTATTGGCATGCTAAACTCATTTTATATCCCCAATCAAATATTTGTTCTTTAGAAATCATCACATCCAATAGCAGTACTTTCAATATGGTAAGAAATTAACTAAAACGTTAACATGACATATTTCAATTTCAACTATAATTTAGATGAGTAATGTGCGAAGACGTCTTACTACAAGTCAGCATAACCCCACATAAAGCTACGGGAATGAATAGAGGAGTAGATTACGGTGTGTGGAAGGGAAACAAGTACGTGCGCGTGTGCGTGCGCGCGGACGTTCATCGCACGTCGGTGAGGTTGCTCTTGTCGCCGAACAGCTTCACGAGCTGCTCCTCGTAGTCGTCGATGTTGCGCTTCATGATCTCCATGCACGGGCCCAGCAGGCGCTCGAACGTCTCCACGTCGAGGACTGGAACATTTAAGTCGAATGTTATGTCTCTATTCGTATATGTGTATTACTGTCTGGGTTTGGCCTGCAACTGAAACTTAGGTACTGCTACGCAGCAGCGGTTACTGTAGATTTAGGAACGATAAGAACTATGGTAGGGGGGACCCAGAGCGTTTTTAAGCATGCATATTGATCATGAAACCTTGATAGGTTTTTTGAAAATTGAAAATGGGCCACTGCTCGAAATGCTCTTGTCTGAAACATTTCGTCGTATAGTTATATTGTTCTGGCATCACGCCCTATCCACTCAGCTATCAAGTTTTCATGCTGAATATGATTGCTGAAAAACCTAGGCGCCACCAATAGTATTAATCCACACAAATTGGTTTGAATGTGATGAGGAGGGACGAATCGCATGTCGCAATCGAATGATGAATATAAATGTTAATTGACGGAGAGAGAGTGGAAGACCAAGGAAACGATGGATGGATTATGTGAGGAATGATATGAAGGAAAAAGGTTTAAATGATTGCGTAACGGTTGACAGGGGAGAATGGAAGAAAAAAACGTGTTGCGCCGACCCCAAGTAACATGGCAATATTGGTTTGAATGTACCATATCGCATACATTAGTAAAGTTTAAGTAAAAGTATATTTAATTTTATTTATTTTGATGAGGAAATGACTTTATAATATTTTGTTTTCAAACTTTTGGTAAATAAACCAAACTAGAATTTGAAATTTAATGATAAGCAAAATGTTATAATTTCCTGGGGAGCCTAGTAATTGCCATCTACATTGATTGAATAGGCTTCTAATTAGTACTTATCGTTTCTACGAATTATAAACATAAGTTATGTAGAATAATTGAACGAAGGTTACGAAAATGAATCAAAACATACAGAACTTGTTTCTATATCGATCCGCACTTCGTGATAACAAGTTATTAATTGATAGCGTTTAATTACTAAATAATGATCGCTTCGTAGATATAACAACAGTGACTTGAACCGAGAGACCGCTACAAGATTGTAATTATGTGATACTGGAAGAATTTCAAACATTCGATGTATGCACTTTTTTGTGATGACAAAATTGGCACGTAGCCAGGTGATGTTTTTATTGAAACATTATATCGCCGGCGGGCGGCAGACTTTAATAAAACAAGTGACACTAATAAGCATGATAGTCACGGTCCAGTGACAAAAAACGCTGTGACATAATTGCCAAAATGTGTACTGGATACACCTTCTTAGACCTGATTTTATAACCACATTTCACTAATGTTAGTAAGATTCCGGTTATTTGAAGCGCATCGAATATTTTATGAATTGAGTAGTTCCAAGAGTTTATAAAAGCTAGCTAGCTTGTAGAACATCATAATCATCATCATCTAGCCTAGCCTTTACCCAACTATGTTAGGGTCGGCTTCCTGTCTAACCGGATGCAGCTGAATACCAGTATTTTACATGGAGCGACTGCCTATCTGACCTCCACAACCCAGTTAGTACTGGGTAATACGATACTCCTTGGTAAAATTGGTTGTCAGACTTTTTGGGCCACTGACTACCTAACATCATAATCAATAAAAAAAAAAAAAAACATCAATCATCACCGTAATTTGAGTACAATCGACAAGCACAGAAGAACACAAAGCCTCATCAGAATACACACAGATGTGGCCATGATAAGTTATTCGGAATCTCCATAAATTGGTAAATAATTGCGTGCGAATCATTCTTAGATTACATCCGCGAATAAATCGTGATTCGCTCCTAAATATGAGGCCTAATATATATTAGAGGCATTGTTCCATCAATGAAGGCTTGACAATAAGAGGAAAACGAAGTTAATGTATGGAGATGAATGCTGCAACGAGGCTGTCACCGGCGACATGCAAATGAGCCCGGCGCAGGAATAAGATGCTAATACTAACGCTTACTGGCCGGCAATAAACACCTGTACAATGTTCTGATTTTGTTGGCTTGTTTGAATTGATAAATAAGTTGCCAGTGGAAAAAAGAAATATTCCGTTTAATTATGTTTCTAATAAGTAACATCACACTTGCTTTCCCTGAAAAGGCTAGCGGAGGTGATTGCTAATGGTACACCTTCGTTTCAAGTCACATGTAATGGAGAATGAGCCTATTTCCAACTACCTGGCAGAAATCTAGTCTCTTGGCCTCTACTGAAGTTTTCATCCTGATGGAATGTGACTCCAATGCTTTTCTGCTTCGAAAATCTAACACGACTTTGGTATAGTGAACGAAAACGTAACTGCTGAGCATGAGATATGCTTGCGTCCACAGGACCAACGACTTAGTCACAATATTGTCACATGAATAATATTATACTTACATGCCACCCTGGTGGGTCCAACGGCGTAAGCAGAAGCGGCGCGCGGCTTGTGGGTGACGAGAGCCAGCTCACCAAAGTACCCACCAGCCCCTGTTGACCACAAAAGACCATTATTAGTACAGTACTATACAAATACTAGTATCTAGGCCTAGTAATTGATCAATAGAAAGATCCAGAATTGCATGATTATGATCTATAGGCTAATGTATCGTTAGTACTATCAATAGCCGAATCTTACATCAAAACTTTCGATACTATCAAGTCATTACTATCGATAGATTTGAGATACCGTAACTAGTTCACAAGGTCACGATTCTATCGATAAAATAGTAAATAAAAACCAGCAAGCTGCGCATCCTTTTGACTAAACCCTCGAGAAGAAAGGAGACGGATTTTTTTTTGGCGAGAAGTGTCTCGGACTTTGTTTCCAATTTATAATCTTATTTGGAAAAGGCAAAGGGTAATCTAATAAGTCGTTATCCACAGCAACAACAAACTATGTGTAGTTTGCGCCCTAAATATTTATAGAAGAATATACACATGCGGTTCTAAGAAACAATCGATCATTCGCCCGTCATTCGGAGCAGCCTGTGTGAGCGAAGTAAGGCACACTATTAGGTTATTGATTGCTCAACGCTCTTATAGATGACGTTGTTACATGCTTCGTCTGTCCTGCATCTATTACTCAATAAACACAGTTAAGTGTACAAGTATATGTACGATGGGGTATACCTACCCTCTTCTTATAATTGATTAGATTTAGAATGCATGTTTAGAGCTATAAAATGTGGCAGCTTCGAACATGAAGACTCTTCGAGTCAATTCGGTAGTAGCTCGCCAGTAGTTTGCGTCGATTTCGACAAAAAGTTTTAAGGAACTTTGGTAACTGATTGTATTCATTTAATACTTTAAGCACAAATATTTACAGAGGCGGACTTAATTGTAACCACTTGGGTAGGTTTTACGAAGATTTGTTGGGTTAGGCTGATTACAACAGATGACAGTTGATAGATATGTGAGAAGACTCACTGCGTCGACCCAAAAATAGTTGGAATAGTGGCAGACCGTTAAAGATGAAGACCAACAAGCGTGCTATCTACGAGGCACAGGTTTGGTCTAATAGAGTAGCTAAAATCGAACAGCACAACGAAGAAAAACTACGGTTAAACTAGACAAGCTATGCGCTTAATCTTCGCGTTTGCGAGTTTACGAAGATCGTATCTCAGAGTAACCCGGGACCCAAGGCAAAGCTTCTAAGCTGGATTAGCATTTTTGCATAAATCTATGTACTAAGTAGAGTCGTTAATCTATAAATTTTTAATAATGGTAATACAAAATACGGTAATTATTTCAGAGTTGTGACAGTTCTACATTAGATTTCATCATTACACGCTTATATTTTTGAACACAGGCGATGATGAAGCGCAAACAGTTTCTGGGAAGTCTGTGGACGAGTATCTGTTACTCATAACTTACCAAGACGCTTGATCTCATGTTCGTTGCCGTCATCGCGGGTGATGCGGATGCTGATAGCGCCGTCCTCCACGAAGTACATGCCGTCGGCGGTGTCGCCCTGGCGGATGATCAGCTCGCCGTCGACGAGTGTGCGCGGCAGCAGCGCGTCGGCGAGGTTGGCGCGCTCGTATGCCTGGGTAATAAAAGTTATACAGGTTTTATAAATACTGTTGGACACATTAAGTCCAGAGTGAATGATTTGGTTCCAGCATACTCAGGTGCGATAGTGGTCAAAAGTTCTTCTTAGCGTGTGGATTGCAATCAATATTGAGTCGGCCTAGAACTTTGATACGAGGTTGGCGTTATCACTATCGTCCATCAATTCCTGTGGCTTGCAGGCATCAGGGCACGAAATTGGGTGTCCCATCATCTGTGGAACAGCACCACATTTGCGCATACCACCCAACCTATATCCGGAGTTTGCTTAGAGCCTTCTAAGTTAGCCAAGATGAGATGATCCTTTTAAATACTACTAAAACACTTCGCTCAGATAATGAGGGCAAGAATAAGGATTCTTTTTTAAGTATCTATGCCATTGTATGATCAAAGAATTGAGCACAAGCCCTCGAAAAAGACAGCTATAAGATCTAGCTAGACAGCTAGATTTGACTGACGTGCACTAATTATACGAACTAACGCAAAAAATACTGGCCGCTACTTCTAAAATTGGTTAGCCGTGGGTTTTGCGACATCACTTTATTGAAGAGGTCTTCAATAACAATTTATTAAAGTTCACTTTGACAAAGCGCTAGAACATTAGACGGGCTGGATGATCATTGATTGATTTTTTTGTGTTCAAAATGCTTATTTATTGGGCGGTCATTTGTTTAATTGTTTTCCTTATTTCTTCTATTTACGACTACACGGCATTTTTGAGAAAATGCAGGTTAAAAATATTTGTACGGTTGGCCGCCATTTTTCATTTTTATAATGAATGTGTGGGTTTGTTTCTCCGTTTAAACCAAATGATAAATTGCGGACATGTGTTTGACAAATGATGGTAAATAAATAATATCCGGGAATTTTTCTAAACGAGTTCCCGTTGGTCGGCGACGTATGACCTATTTGAAAGCGTTTACAAGAAACTGTTTTCATTTAACGTTTTTAAAGAAAACAGACTCGTTAAAATGAGCGTATACCGAGAAACAAACTACATTTCGAATGCAAGCGAAAATAAAAGACGCAACAAGTATGCAATGTACTACATTGCATGTTTCTAGTATAGCTAGTACTATAGAAAACTTGAGTGCGAATGTTGATGGCTAAAAGAGTAGGGGAAGGTCAAAGAAACAACGGATGAACTGGGAGAAGGATACGAGGGCGGGTCAATAAGTCCGTGACTTTTTGAATTTCTGACCTCTTTACTGAAACAGCAACACTGCTCCTGTCAACAGGCATCTGTCAGTTGACTCCTGTCAAAATTTAAACTTGCTGCGTCAGTTAGTTTGTGTTTGACAGCTATTTTTATCAGACTACCCACTAATTTGAGGAGAAAATGGAAAAAAGTGAATTTCGTGTGCTTATTAAGCATTATTTCTTGCGAAAAAAAACCATTACCGAGACCAAGGCTAAGCTTGATAAATACTATGGGGACTCTGCACCATCGATTTCAATGGTAAAAAAGTGGTTTACTGAATTTCGTTGTGGCCGTACAAGCACTGAAGATGCCGAACGTCCTGGACGCCCAGTTGAGGTCTCTACACCCGAAACAATCGAAAAAATTCACGATATGGTGTTGACCGACCGAAGATTGAAAGTGCGAGAGATTGTGGAAGCCGTAGGGATCTCGCATGGCTCAGTGGTTTCAATTTTGAATGATCACTTGGGCATGAGAAAGCTTTCCGCAAGATGGGTGCCGCGTTTGCTCACAGTCGACCACAAACGCAATCGTGTAACAACTTCACAGGAAGCTTTGGCGTTGTTTAATCGCAATATGGAGGAGTTTTTGCGCCGTTTTGTAACCGTGGACGAAACATGGATCCATCACAACACACCAGAAACCAAACAACAATCAAAACAGTGGGTTTCTAAGGGTGAATCGGCGCCAAAGAAGGCCAAGGTGGGTTTGTCAGCCAATAAAGTTATGGCGACTGTTTTTTGGGATGCACGCGGGATAATCCACATTGACTACCTTCAAAAGGGAAGAACAATCAATGGGGAATATTATGCCAACTTATTGGACCGATTCAATGACGATTTGAAAAAAAACCGACCTCATTTGGCCAAGAAAAAAGTTCTTTTCCACCAAGACAATGCAAGGGTGCACACATGTGCAGTTGCCATGGCAAAAATCCATGAATTGGGCTATGAATTGCTCCTTCATCCGCCCTATTCTCCAGATTTGGCTCCGAGCGACTACTTCTTGTTCCCAAACCTGAAGAAATGGCTTGGTGGAAAAAGATTTGACTCCAATGATGAAGTCATCTCGCAAACAAAGGCCTATTTTGAGGACCTCGACAAATCATTTTTTTTGGAAGGGATAAAAAAATTGGAGAAGCGTTGGACAAAGTGTATAGAGCTCAAGGGAGACTACGTTGAAAAATAAAATTATTTTTTTATCAAAAAATCTGTGTTTTATTCCAAAAGTCACGGACTTATTGACCCGCCCTCGTATGAAGGCTAGAAATGAGGTGGCTGGTGAGATGACGAGTAATAGAGAAGTATGGAAGAATAAGACATGCCGCGGTCGACCCCAAATAAATTGCGATAAGGCCAGAAGAATGATGATAGATAGTGCTACACAAAGTACACATACAGCTACAAAATTATCAGCTTTAAATTAGTTTACCATATAAACTAGGGTTAGGTTAATCTTTATTCAGGAATTTAAAAATGTATGAAAGATTATTTTATCAATAACATCTATGTCTACGTAGGATTACTACTGAAATAACAAAGTGAACGTCATCAAAACGCCGTCCGATTTTACTAAAATGCACTGTCGCCACCCGAGTTTCAGCGTGACGTGTGAGTCTAAGATAAAGCCGTGACGTCATCGTCCGGAAGGTGAATAAATTCGATAGGAGCATCGGCGTCCGGTGGCTGTTATCTCTCGCCTCGCTTGTCAGACAATATTATCTACACACGAACGGGAACCGCCTCTGACGGCGCAGCGGTAGCATGCGCTTTATCTTTTATTGCCCGATTTACTTGAAAAAACAATTGGATCAGTTTTTATGCTGTTCAAACACAGTAAAGGTATTTATGAGCAGATTTTCATTTTCAAATGAGATTTATGAGTGTTTTCCTAAAGTGATAGGAACGGAGATGAGTTTCTGCATGTATCTACACTATTAGAATCGAATTGTGATGGGACCAAGTCATAAACATTTATTGAGGAAAGTTCCAATCTCGTACAATTTCCGGTAAATCGGGAATTATGTTATCAGCACGAAAAATCTAATTTGAGAACTGCCTCAGAAGGGTACTGTGCGCGGAATTCGCTGCCGGCGCGCATTAAAGATGCAGGATTGTGATTTGTGACAGGAGAAGCAAAATTGAGTGGGTGTTCATACAACATTTAACAGAGTAACAAGTTCTAAAATTAGTAGGACTGCTAAAACATTTTTGACGTGTAATTTTTCCGAGATGAAACACAATTTGAGTTGGGTAATAAAAAAAAAAATCTAAAAACACAATGGTTTTATTGTTTGTAGTCCTAGTATTTAATAAGCATAGAGCATGGGGTGATCTGTACTTCCTGTCTGACCGCTATGGAAACAAGCTTACCTTTGTGCCTTAGCCATAGTACCACAGAAAGCCCGCTATGTGAAGAGGTGCTCTCCATCACGTTTAAACCCTACAACGGAACTATTGCGCCCGTGTGTCTATGTGTCGCTTCCTCCCCTTTCCTTAGGGGTAGAGTCGGGCATTAGTGACAGCTTGTTAGCTAATTACCTGCGGGCGGCAAGCTGACCCTTTTCCGTTAGTCGAGAGTTAGCAAAGATTGTTTGTCGACTGTTCATACAATCTGTACGAAATCTCAGGGATCAGAATTGGGTTTTTGCTCAAAGTGCTTTTTATTTTTTTGTAATACATATTCAACTTGTGACGTTCCACTGCAGGGTAAAAGCCTTATTTTCCACACGGAACTCATTCCACCTTCATAGCAGGCCATATCGTCGTGTTTGACGTTTTTCTCGACCCACTTTGTGTAGTAGCTCACAATGCAACTGACAAATGACAAACAATTTCAGCAAACTCTAATATTGTTACAGCAATCTATTTTAACCACTGCTCATCCACTTGAACCTAATCTCAGTGAAACGCATGAAAACAAATGGGTCTATGGAAACTATTCACGGCGGGTATCATACGGCTAATTAAGCAGACTACCTATACACCAGTGGCGAAGGTTCCATATAACTCGATTCCTACCGGCTTCTCTTTGAAAAATGGCACAGTCAGTATTCTATAGACAAATAATATAATCACATTAAATAAATGCACTCCGGCTTACCTCTTAAAAAAATTGACCTTTCGCTACTGATATACACACAATGCTTTTCAGTAGTTCCTATTTATAACATCACGTTTGTATTCGACCAAGGGTTACACAGAGGTTCGCCAGTTATGTTTAGGTCCTGGGTTATCCTATGACAGCAACCCTTACTAATATCGGGCACATTGAGCTGCTACTTAGACCAAAATTCAGTACACACACTGGCACAGTCCATATTCGTGTTTTAAAACATAATGTTGATCGCGTCTTGCTTGTACCAATACGTTGCGTTTTATTATTTATCATGATTTCAGTAATTACTTGTTGGTTTTACGAGCAGAGGCGTCTGGCAGTTACGTATGACGATAAGGAAACTTCCAATGTGAATTTCTCGAGAACTGTTAGAAAAACCAATACAATCAAAGATCGGGAGCGTCGTCCAAAATTCGTTTTAAAATGGAGAGTATCAATTGAGAATGGGATGTATCAATCAATGGGAAAGACCAAAGAATCTGTGGATCTTTCGGACTATGCGAAATATAAGGCTAAAAAAGGGGGTGTCTTCCGAGATTACAACTAATGGAGAACTATGCAAGGTGAAGGCACATGCTGCTCCGACCCCAAATAAATTGTGATACGGGCAGGAGGATTATGATAAAATTCAAACGGATTTGCTTCTCACAGGATGGAACTTCACACAAAATGTGGTTAGCCAAGAGAATAATTTTAGACTGTAAGTACTTCGGTGTTAATGTGTATGTAAACAGACACAGTGGGAGCGTGTCAAAGACCTGTGACGTGCACAATAAGCGAGGATAATCAGGAATTGTCAGATTATACCGTGGCGCCGCGCCGTGTTTGACATAGCTTGATATATTATGAGGTTTTATTGGTTTCTAGACGAAGTATTGTGTGAAGGATGATATGCTTGAAAAAGGAGACGACTGACAAAAATAATAGTTATTTAAGAGAAATTAATTCTTTTGACAAAATTTGAAGTATAAAAAATACAATTTATATTGTAAATTAATGGGCTAAGCCAGTGCAATCAAGCAGGTATCAATGCTTATGTGTCGTTCATGTGTCAATAATCTATTGTGCAGTGTGTAGGTACAGGTAAACCCATATCCCATACTTCTACACAGACATAAATTAAACTTCTTATCAACTGGTCATCTCGTGCCAATTAAGTGTCGGCGCAGTCTCCGCCCTCTTCGTTGACTGTTCACTCTCGTATAGGGACAAATAGTACGCCTTTACTGCGTATAGGTATTACTATCTGGTCTAGTTGTATTTGTATTTGAGTTGCATGTGTGTGCGAAGAATTCGATCTGGCTCTATGAGCGTGAAGCGTCGTGTCCTAGACGCCGGTTGGCGACTTGCTACAGCGACAACTTACACACTATTAGAATCTTCAAACCCGACCTAGTTTCTGTACCAGGCTACGGGCGGTACAACACTCGCTTAGCATTCACATCACACAGTACTAAAGGACTTTTGTCCGAGTGTGAGCATCCAAGAACGTGGTGGACGTTGGGCGCCCCTTATCCACACCTAATCTTAGCTTAAATCAGTATTAACTGATAAGTGTTATCGCGTTACGTACGCACGTATCGCTAGCCACTATTACAATATATCCTATCGCCTTATCATTCGATTGCTTCTTACACTTTTCAATTGGCATTGGTATCGTATTTATTATTATAATCCAGATAATAAAAACGTCACAAGCGTAATAAAATATTCTTGAAAATATTTCATGGTAAATCAATAAGGCTTGACGTCACCACTAAGGAGAGACAACGCGGTTTCTTTAATTGTACATGAAACAATAATGAAAGGCGCGTGTTAAGTGCTTTATAACGACATAAGTTCATTGTTATGATAATATTATAACAATAAATATGATTTACAATCGCGCTGGTGCTAACTCAAGTAATAAATCGTGTCAAGAAATGGGCACATAATCTTTAAAATAGCATGGCACACCATATAAAAATAGGTAAGTACTATTTAAATCTACATAAAACTATGTGGAAAACGTAAAAACGTTTTAAAACTAGCGTAAAAAGTTGTTTACGCCGTGGGTTAACGCATAAATTGTATAATTTGCATCGAGTTATCCTCCCCTACGCCGCAACGTTTATAGCGTTTAACCTGTTTAACTCTATTAAATATGCTTCGAAATAATCTAGGAAAAATATGAATACACCACTCTATTTCTGAACACGACAAGCGTCAAATATGACAAAATTATAACGTTTTTGGAGCGGAAACACAACGAGTTTCTGAATGTAATTGATGTAATCGTTCTGATATCTAAACGTTGATATAATATAGTAAGTAGTAACAACTTGTTTACCTACTATCTAAAAGCAATTAATGTGCTTGTCCATCGAAATGGGAAACGGACGGAGTGGAAGATTGAAAAAGATTTCCCATGGAACGCCGTATCGTTTTATTTTTCATGATCGCTAATCCGTTTTCTAAGCGTAGTGTTTGCGGCTTAAGTCCCTTGTGTCCATTCATTGTAGGGGTATTACTGGGAAGTTGGAGGATTGGCCTTCTCCGTTCACAGTAGCCAGCCTTCTTAGAAGGACAAATTATGAACATTCTAACAATTCGAAATTCTGAAGAAATGTCTTAATATTTCTTAAGAAGAAAGTGGAAAACAGCGAAACCAGACGTATGGAAGAGAAAGATATTCTTAGGTATTTCGCCCACCATAAATAAATTGGGATAACGGCAGAAAGTAACGTGTATTAATGAATATTGCCATTGCCGAAGCATTTATTACGTCTTACTACCTCCATGTCAATTAGCCGAATATCTATCGAACTCATAAGATAAATTAATCGTCGGTAGTATTACTAGTCGTATAGGTAGTTCATCTTTGGCGACAGGAATGGCGCAATGTCGAGAGTTCGGGACGCCCTTCTGTATTCAGGGTCGCGTAATCAATTCCCGTATCAAGCATAAAATATTTGTATAACCTATTGCTATTTGTTACATGTTTTTCCAACCGTGTGTGTGTGCCAAATCACTCCCATGACGCGAACCCCTAGTTTTGGAAGACTGCATGTGAGAATAAAGTAGCGATTGAAACTTCAATCAATATTTTATTGATAAAACTGAAAACACACTTTTATTTTTTGTTAGTAAATATATATCAGAGCATGTCGACATGTAAATGGTTGAAAAAAAATCCTGTAAAGGAAGGTGTAGACTAGGCAACATATTGATTGTCGAGTCGAGTTCGAGCGTGGTCAGGCAATATTTTCGGGACGCTGGGCAACGGATCCGTTCGCGTGTGAACGTGCTTGAGGGGCGGTGACACTCTCGTTTCAATATTTCTAATGTTTCAGTAGAATTTGTACGTTGTGTGTAAGTTGTAGTTATTCGTAGCGAAAACATAAATAAAATTATATTGTGAATTCGGATTTGTATGCTTTGCAGTTTAAACTTGTAAGCTTAATACTACAACAATCACGATTCTGTCATGGTGATAGTCTTCCAGTAGACAAAAGTATGTTTCCTAATGGCTTCTATCTTATTGTTACATCTACTAAGAGATCCAAGGGAAGAAAGATACGTTCTTTTATTTTAAGCCTTGATTGAAAACGTACAAAACTTCCATTTGTAACGTCAGCAAACTAAAAACAAAAAGAGAAAACTTTATGAGCTTTCAAAGTAGGCGACGGAGGTATGACTTTTGCTTTACCGCAAGCAAAAGGATTATTTTACTTATGTAGCTTTATTTTTGTGGTCATTACTAATTAGTATTTTGTCACATACTTTATTAAAAAAAACTTACGTAGGAATTTGACAAGAGCACGAAAACTGCTCGTCTAGATTTCGATGTGAGTACCATTGATTATAGTTTTTTTAATCACACGTGGCATTAATTAGGAGAAAAACTTGCTTGTTCTATCAGCATCCACATGATTGTTTTATAATATCACAAAAAGTATGAAACAAAAAACTCGTAAAGCGTTAAAGATTTTGAATGACATCGTGGGCGCATTAAATTTTTGTAGACATTATAATAAGAAAATATCTTCTGAAATGTTTCCAAGCTTGTTTTTAATAAGTTAATGTAAGTTTTATAGCATTGTGGGAAAGATTAGTGAACAGATTAATGCTAAAGTGTAGTTCATAAGTGCTTATTTCTCAAGGAATTCCAGTTTGTTCGATGTATGTCAGCCGCGACTGCGCGAAACATGTCTTAATGCCAAACATATTATAGATAGTTGGACAAAGCGGTAATCTTAATGATAACTTCCCACGCAACCATTTTTGGTTGAGAAAAACTCGGTTTAAAGTCCGATTGTTTACAATAAGAATGGTGTTTTTTTAGAAACAGATTCCTCAAACTATATTGAATGGATTCTCTTGAAATGTTTCGTTTAAAGACTTGCAGTATTTCTGTAAACCCGTTACTGATAAATACTTCCTATCATATCGGCAGCTAATCGCAGAACAGAAATATCTTTGATCTAACAATAATTTATATGCAATTACACCTATTTGTCCATGAGCACGTTGTTATGATATAACTGGTTAACTGCACCCACATTTTAATATGTGAACTCAATTAATGAAGTATGGATACAGGCTTTAAAGATCTTAAAGCGAAATACGACAGCCTTCAAAAAAATAATAAACCAGCATCTTTTGGGCGGCAAGCTTGTTCCATCGTAGACCTCATTCAACGCTTTCTATCAGACTTGTTTGAGGTGAAGAGTATGCCCATCAGGCAATAAATAGTAAGAAGCCTTGCTGTCTTAGAACATACAAATTTGAGTTATAGACTTATAGTTGTTCAATATGATCAGTATGATTATTCAAAGACTCAGAAAAAAAAACTAAAACAAGCTTATTAACCACTTTTTTGTAGATAAGGCGTAGTCCACGTAGCTCCGGGGCTCCTATTTCTGTTTGCAGGGTTTAACGTGACCTAACATGCCGGGGACTCCGCCATCACCTTCTAACCTAACCTGTCTGAGTCGGAGTGCCACAAGTCCCGAGCTCGCTTCGCACGCTCTTGCTTCCTATGTTCTCATTGCCGCAATGACCGGATAAATAGTTAGTTGGTATAATAGTCGCCCGATTAATAATTTCTCTTTCCTAAACATTGACTTGGACTTTGAATTATGAGGTTCCAATTTATCGGACACAACTTCCAGACCGTTATTTGAAAAACAGAAAACCGTAATAGCTTCCAGCCATTCCCAATCGTTCATAATGTTCACAAATTGAAATGAGCGCAGTTCACAAGTTTAGGACAGTATTTACAAATATCCCTACTTACGAATTTGCAGCACGAAATATGCAAATTCGTAAATATGAAGTGCGCGTACAACGATACAGGTCTAATTTTATGAATCAATAAGCTTAGGGCGGTTTCGTCCGAGTGAATTTCAGTAATTGACCCACAGAATCGTACTACCGGGATAAAAAGTATCTTTAGTAGAAGTATATCTATTAATCTAGGTTTTAAACAATGTGTGCCAAATTTCATCCAAACTGGTTCAGTAGTTCTTGCGTGATAGAGTAACAAACATCCATCTTCACCAACTTTTGCATTTACAATACTAGTAAGATGACTTGGGTTCCTAGGAACCTAAGTAATCCCCTGTCTAAATAAGCATGAAGTGGGTACATTAGCGCACGCCAATCTGACAACACATAACCTTTGGGTTCATCATTATTACTCAGTCGACCGAAGTGCACTGCTGAACACAGCTACATCGACAACTTGTTTCCAGCGTATTCACGGAACTTTCATCAGGTCATGGGTCCACCTTGTAGACAGTAACGCTATACCTGCCGGTGGTTCGAACCGTTTGTTAGTCTTAGTCGGTGCACTCTTGACAGAGCGGCGACTCGTTTAGTGTGTTATGCAGCGCCATTCCTCTGACTGCAGCTCTCTTTGCGCTTTCGAGTACGAGATCTAACATTTTATTACCGCTGAAATAATGATAGTCAAGGACATACCTGCAACGCCTTCAGCATGGGCACCTTCTCCAGCAGATCCTCGTAGAGCTTGCGCTTCTTGAAGGCGCTCTTGAGCAGGATGCGGCGGAAAGTGTGGCGGTCCATGGCCCACAGCTGGCCTGGCGTCTGCGCGCGAACCGACGCCGCTCGGGGCATGTTGTACATGAGCGCCAGCTCGCCGAACGAGCCCGAGCCCTCGTATGTGTGCACCACCTGGTGGGAATTGGAGAAGTTATTGTCTGAACTGGACCTAAATACCTACACGCTAAAACTAAAGTTGCACTGTCTACAGGTTAAATAATAAACTGTAGGCAATACTGTAGTCTTAAGTGCAATAGCATAAGACACATCTTAAAAAGTGGAACGTCTTCTTCGAATTAGGTTCATCTCCATTTCAAAATAAATGTCTGGATGCCTGTTGAGTCAGTTTTAGCTTTAGATTGATTTTGACAGTCCTAAATCCTGTTTGTGGATATAACACTAGCTAATAATTTTAGACTAGCTGTAAACAAAACCCATTGACAGTAAGAATTTACCATTGGAAATGAGTAATGAAGAGTCGCCATTAGAATTAGAGTTGAAATGGCAGAAGTTTTTGACAGACTGTGTGCTTAGTCACCAATGTTATCATACAACACAGGGGAATGGTGATAAATAACATGTTAGTGGCCCCATGCCACTTATTCACTCTACACAATCACAACTTTATTATAAAGTACTCAAAGCTGTGAATAAGATTGTCCTGTTCTCCAATATCTAAACCATTTTGCTAGTGTACATTTTTGTTCAGGAATGTCGAATGATATTTTCATTTAGTCAAAAAAAACTTGGCATTTATCTCAGTTAACGATTGAAGGCACCCGACAAACAGTTCGTCGTATCTTTTGAAGTGGGTACGAAGACGTTTTGATTAATTTCTATTGATGCCAAATTAACATCGATTAGATTTCATTACTAATCTACTTAATGGAGTCAACGGCCAAGCGATTACAATAGCTGTTTTTCGATTTGAACACACCAAAACTTGTATTCTTTCCAAGTCGGAGCGGTTTAAATTTAATACAGTTAAAAGCTTTCTTTGAAGGAAAAATTCGTGAGGAAACCGGCATGTCCTAAAACCAATAATAATCGAAGGTCCACGTTGTGGATAATAACACACTCACTGTCACAGATAGGAAGCTTGTGTACCAGCATTGGGATCATTATAGGCTGATTATCCTGTGCTTATGCAGAAGCTTTCCTTTATAAAGAGTGGTAAATACAAAAACACAGTAAGTAATTCGGGCCCAAATAATGTGTGCCAAATACCACGTAAATTAGGTAGTACTTAATGAGCTGGCCCGTGAAGTATGCTGGACTTTTATTTTGAGGTTGACGACGACCTTGAGAAATGTGTATGCCGAGGTCGATAACCTGTGCTGTAACTACATGGAGTGTGCAACGTTAAACTAAAGGGGTGACGGTGGTGAGTTTTTTTTTGGAATTTACTATTGGACCCAAAGGATTTCAGCACGATGTTTTCTCTCACCGTTTAGAGAACAGTGGTGATGAAATAAATTACACCAAGAAAAGTGCCTGCTTGGATTTGAATCCGACTCGTAAGTTGAGGCCGATATCACTGACTCCAACGTCAAACGAAAGCAGTGAGGTCTTTCGTTTGACGTGAAGTGAAACCATTATAATATTCACAAAGTTTTGACACAGTATTCTGGCGAAATCTCCACGTACCTTCTCAATGCGATCTTCGCCGGTGACGAGCACGTCGAACATGCCATTCTCGATGACGTAGAAGTTGTCCCCGTCGTCCCCCTGCCTGATCAGGTACTCTCCGGGCTCCGTGCGCTTCTCGAACATCGCGTCCAGCACCTACGCAAACCACGTCATGTGTCGACAGACTCACTATGTTTATAATATGTGTGACAAGTGGAAATTTTTGTCTAAGATTTATAGAGTAGGAAGCGAGAAAAGTTCCTGAACCGAGTAAAGATTTGTGCTGCTAATCTTGGATGAAATGAAGAACATTTTTTTTCGTTGTTACGTCGTGATGACAGAGAACTTTCAGATATTAGTGGGGGGGTGAGACGTAATGTCACCAGTTGTTTATGCATTGGTGAGTAGTCACGAGCACGAAATAACTCTTTTGAAATATGTATAGGAATGTAAAAACAATATATGTAATAGTCACCGTGAAAATTGATGTAAATAATTATAAGGTAAAGTTTTTAAAATTTTATATCGTTAAACACAATTACAGGTCCAACGACTTGTTTTTATGTTTTTTTAATAACTTTCCAGTCTTGTTGTTGTCTTCTTAAAGCCTTTTACGACATTTGGGAACAAAATAGGGATCCGGCTATACGCGCACAGTTATCCTAGTCTAGAAGTAGTGATTCATTTATCTTAGTTTGCGAATAATTGACGATTCTTTCGCAACAAACTGAGTACAGAGCAGGCGGAACAGCGAAACCCTATCAGATAGAAAGTTTATCTCCAAGGATAGAGCAGGCAAGCTAGAGAACTCTGACTGTAAGTCTGTAATGGAGCCCTAACTTTGTGATATAGTTACTTCGTACACGCGGTAAACTGTACTAATTGAAATAAGCTTCTCGTGGACAAAGCTCTGCAGTTATTAAGTTATCAGCAAGTTTGTACTGACCTGCTGCATTTGCTGAGCGTCGAGTGAGCGGAACAGCAGGATGCCGCGCACCGCCTCGGCCAGACGCTGGCGTTGCGCGTCCGACTTCGGGAACACGGTCGTGGTTCCCTCGTCCGAGTCATCTTCTTCGGGGTCGTAGGTCTCCGCGAACACCGACTTGCGTCGAGTGTTGAAGCGCGCCACTGGCGGCTCTGTCGTACACGTTACAAACACTTTAGTAATGCAGTCAAAAGTTATTTGTTATAAGAATTTTCTTGCTTTACCTTTGGTTATTGGTAACTGCATTAATAAAAATAGTTTAATTTATTGTTTACTTATGTATTATAAGATAAAATTGTGCTTTCTTATGCGCTTAGGCGTTTAACAGGCTCTGTGTAATAGCGTAATTCACACCATTCATGATTTTAAAGTCAAACAAAACACTCAACTGTTATCTTAAACGTATCTAGTACTGAAGGGCCTATTATTATCACATGATACGTTATTACTGCTTCATAAATAACATTTTATAATTTTAGTTTTCGGATTGCGAAGTGGACACTAGTTTTATCGCTCCGTAAATATCTACAAGTTTAGTGCGGACATCATTATGATACCAAATATGTAGGCGAACATTTGCACATGTGCTGAAGGCCTCACAACGTTCCATATGGACGTGACCTGACGACGTGTTTTGGTTGCATCTGTTCCCAAACGTTTTGTATCGAAGAGGTTTACTTTAGAAACATATTTGTACTATATGACGCAAATACATTCGTAAGACAGATGATTCGGTCGACACATGTGTAGTTTAGCGTACGTAATGTTATTTAAAACACAAACATCGTTTACAAGTTGCTTGCCGAATCACGGGCATCTTCCCAAATGGCTCACTACTCGTATTTGACGCGACTTCTAAATTCTTAGCACGTACTGTGTTCCAATAGTTAGTAATCATGTAAAGGTTTGCAATGTAACCATGTGCCTATCGACTTCCCGAAGGTGAATTCACATTAAACAATCGTGTTCTGACGAGCCTAGCCTCGGAAGATCTCTAACCAGCATTAGGGACACTAATAATTTTATGTGTAAGCTATTATTTAGCGACTCGTGCTAGATATCCGAAGGCTAAACGGCTGGCGATAATTATGCTCATCATTGTTACAGAATGACGGAAAACCGCCTTGGCAATTACTGAGCTAGGCCACAAACAGCTGCTAATATTTTACAACTTTTATTTTCGTTTCAAGTTGAATTTCTTGCACTTGTATTGCGTGCACTTAACTAAGGTCCAATCGATTGTAGAAACACACGCAAAGGGAAAAGTAGCCGATGCAGGTGCCTAATTAAATAATTGTGTGCACCAGTGTGCCTTTAGAAAATATAAGTATGGTGCGTTCAGAGAAAGTGAAGTTAGTGGAAGTGTTTAGTATGTGTTGCAGGGCCGGCAATGTAGCAAATTGCATTATTAATAACACGCCAAGACACTCTCACGGCGGAGGCCAAAGCAGGGCAGGACTCAGGAATAGAGTAGCCTCGAGAGTCAATCGAAACATAGAAACGTATAATTTTGCTGATCATTATATAATAAAGTTGTAAATATTATAACAGCCCCTAAGAAGTTGCCGGAAGACAGACGGCGCCGCAGGGAGCGCGAGGGCTGGTTCGAGGAGGCACGGTAAAACAGCACATGGAAGGAATTGGGAGAGGCCTTTGCCCAGCAGTGTGACAGTACAGGCGACTAAAACAAAAAAGAAGATTTTGCGAAACAATAGAAAGATCTTTTTAGAATAATCATGGACTTATCTTTCATGCTCTTCCGTCATTATCAATTTCGAAATAGAAAGATCTTTTTAGAATTATGGACTTATCTTTCATGCTCTTCCGTCATTATCAATTTCGAAATAGAAAGATCTTTTTAGAATTATGGACTTATCTTTCATGCTCTTCCATCATTATCAATTTCGAAGTGTATCTTCTTTACTATAACATGACGTACACAATACCTACACGCACTTAATTGCCTGAATGTATGATTAAAAATGTTAATAACTTTGAACTGTAGAGTAATTATATTTTTTACACGCTTCTTTCACAGCTAGCATTGAAGTTAATGAATGTTCTATAACACTATCTACTCCTCAGATAACATTGTGTACCGTTAAACAATCCAGGATGTGAACCATTGTTGTATTGTACATTGATCCATTTCATAATGAATGTGAAAAATTTATCTACCTAACACTAACTTTATCTAAGAGCTTGAAAAAGGGTGTGAAAATGATCTCATTCACTAGTACTAAATGAAAATTCACAGATTAATCTAGTAAGCCATGGTAAACACTTTTTAAAACATTTTGGCTAATTATAGAGACTATGACATCACATCATATTAATCAACAGGTGCTTACAATTCACCGCTGAAATAAGGTAATTGCCCCATTTTGTTTCATAGAGTTGCTGCGTCAAAAATGTATTGTTTCTAAAAGAGTCATCAACTTGATTTAAATCTTAATGCGGTTATGTCTATTCAAGTAGGTAAATGGTACATTATTCAAAATGATGATCCTAACAATGAGAGAGAAAATCTCTTACACAAACAAAACTCAAGGTCTGGTTAGCACCTGAACAATTTTGTTGTGATACTGTGCTACCTGTCATTACATAGGCTCAGCTAATTTTACGTAACACGCGTGTATATCGCCGACATCTGGTTCGGTTCACGACGTTAAACTCAGCGGCGGACATGGAAAAATAAGCCAATCTCATCATCACACAACTTCAAAGCGTTAAAAACAAACACACAAATAGGATGAGCGTATAGTAAACACTGTAAATTTATGCCTCTCCAAACAATTTTCATGTAAAAACCTGCATTCGTTGTCGAGTTCTCCGAAGCTTCAAGTCTTCTCTTTCAGTACTTTTTCACACTAAATGGGTTTTATTATTTCAACCGTTTGCTTATCATTCGACACTTTTTATATCTTGTTGATCTCTAGATCTGTGTTTACAACGCTTTATTTAAATTTGTTTTAACACCAAATAAGGAATGTAAATATAGTTAGGTAATACTTTCTGATTATTTAGATAAACATTAGAGATAATTGTACAACTAGACATTATTATGTTTTTCCTTGTAATTTATCACTTGGCAACAGTTAAAAATTATATTCTACATAAATAAAATTATATACCATTGAAACTGTAATGGCAGTGTGCCAAAAATTGAATCATTACAGATGTTGGCTATAAGAGAGTATTTATAATTCTTTTATCAAGTCTATATTCAAATTTGTAAATTTAGATTATAGTATTCATTTTGTCACAATGCTAGAGGGTGCTAGCATAACATCAGCTAAAACTAAATTAAGTACCTAGATGTGTACTCAACAAAAGCGATCAAAGAGCAAATCATTATCGATGGACTACATGAGATTGATAAATAAACATTACATAGTGATGTAATGAGAATGATTAACTTTTTTTACTATACACTGATGTGTATTAAAACACATAAGTGTTAATTAGGTCACTGTAACACCACAAATAGTAGGACAGTTAACCAATTGAAATTAAATATTTACTAGATAAGTTCTGTTACATTTTTCAGCTTCTGAATGATGAATTAGTGAGCTCCATATTATTTATTTGTATTAACCTTGTATGCATGGCAAGATATGAACATTATTATGTATCGGTATCTCAATTAATTCATATCAGATGCAATAAAATCAAATTACTTGGTCACTGATAATCTTGAACTGTGGGCACGGTACCTATTTACATGGGTTCACTATCACACATAGGGGGATGTTGGAATCCTAGCAACTACTGGCATAGCCCTACTAAACCCACCTCAAGTCATTGCGGTTAACCGGTAACATTGTTATTGTCTAATGTGTCTAGTAAGTATGAGAGGAGTAGTACCTTCTTCGTCTGATATTATGGACTCATCAGGGGTGCCGGCGGCTGCAGTGGGGGCCCTCACTACGGTGGTCGTCCTGTTGTTTTGTAATCTTGAGAAGAACTCGACCGCGTAGTTGATCACGTCTCCCGGTTGCTCCAGCAGATAACTTATGGTGAACTCCAATAAGATCTCTCTAAGGTCATCCGGGACTTGAATGCGTCCGCCTTGAGGCCTGCTCATTTCTAAAGGCGTCGCCTCTCTTTCTCGATATTATCCCGTGAGGAGAACGTCTAAGCGACACGATAGATTAAAACTTCGATATTATAGCCATTGAATTAGCTAAAGCGACACACCAACGAGCAAATTTTACGATGGGGAAGTAGCACTACATACAAACGTTAGTAATAAATAAAACCACACTATTATACTAAGATTCTGTTCAAATAAAGTCTTCGCTACGAGAAATTAAATCTAATGACACACTTTTTACTGAATATTCCTTGTCCTCCAGCCTGACAAATAAAAAATCTCCCTTCACTAAAAGCAAAAATGGCGAATTTTGGATTGCCCTACTTCACTTCACTTCACTCACTCCCTTTGAAATAATTGCTACAAGAAAAAAAAAAGTTCATAGACAAGCTAAATAAATGACAATCGATCGACAGTCCGGCTAGTCTGTGACTTAAATAATAAAACCATGAAAATAAAAGTAAAATTGGTGATCAACAATTTTGACAACTATAAATTCTTGGTAAAAATCTTTATTAGGTTGTTGGATTACGGGTAAATTTGCTTTTTTTTTTTTAAATATTTGAAAAAATGGTTCTTTTACTATTTCTAAAGCCAGGAACATACTTATCACATGTCATGTGCGAGACAGTCAACCATAAAAGAATAAGCTCGCTTATAACTTCTATGCATACTCTAATTTTATTGCTCTTAGTAGTCCATAGACACTGGCCTGAGGGGGCCTCTATCTAGTACTCTGTGGTGGACCTGTAACTAGTGATTCGGACTCTTAGTGGGGATTGAATAAGACAGTGCACTAGTTTTAGGTGTAAACATCTATCATATCGCTTTGTATGCTATTGCTAATAACTCTGTAATGAAAATAATAATCAGGCTATTTACGCAGTGAAAATATTGAAACGTGTTTTACAAAGAGCGTGACCAGTAGCGCCATCTGGCGGGTAATATTACTTTCACACGTCCATTTAGTTGTTTCGTAGACAGAGTATTCTAAGTTTGTTTCAGCTATGGATCAACACTATGGTATGGAAACTTATCAATAAAAGAAACTTGAAAGAGACCTTTAGGGATTCACCGCGAATTTTGAACTTACCCTCACATAAAATGTCCTGTTGATCGTCGCAGAGTGTGACATGTTGGGTTTGATTTTCTATGATGCGTGGTTTTACATTTCTCGCGGTGTCAGCAATCACGAAACAGCTTGTCAATAAGAAACTTGCAGCCAACTTTATTTTCATGGTTGTTTACACCCACGTTATGTTCTGCCGGTCATTTGAATCGGCGACTGATCGCTATAGCTGTATTGGCAGCACTCAAGGCTGAATCACATCATACGTAACTCGCTTAGGTAACACGGAACTCGTTACCGTAGGATAAAAGGAAACTTGTTTTATTTCATACCAGTTTAGTAGTTTACTGCAACACAATTATAGCTATAATTTAGCTTGGAGATCTTTTATCGATTTGTGCTATTCAATTTGTGATGACAAAAATCGCATGCAATTGTAATTGTGTATCAGCACGCCGGTATATTTGAAGGGGTAGATAGAGGTTTTCAATAATCCCAGTTTAAAAGGAAAGTCCTAGTCAAACAAGGCTCCAGACTCCGGTCCGCTTCTATAACACAACAACACCTGAGGATTGAACACGGTATTCAGTGCCGGCGTTAGGGTGGGGCGCGATGTGGCGACAGCCCGGGGTGCCAATTTTACACGAAAAATTTTCATTACCGAAGTTGTTTGGAATTAAATGTTCTACAATTTTGGTCCCTATCTATTTTTCCCTAGGAACGATATTTTTCGATTTAGACCCGAAAAGGGGTGAAATTTTGTTCTAGCATTATCATGTTATTTTCCATTTTACTCGTTAACGGTAATTTTCAAAGTTATTTGAAATTAAATTTCATATAATTTTGGTCCTTTTTATTATTAGGATGGATATTTTTCGATTTAGACCAGAAAACTAAATTTAACATTTGTTTATTTATGACAACTAAACCCAATTGTTAAAAGAGGGGGGTGAATTTTTATTATTGCATTGTTACGTTTACTTTCCATTTTGCACGAAAAATAGTTATTATCGGAATTAAATTTCCTACACTTTTGGTCTTTTTCAATTAATAATTACTTAAGTACGCTTATTCGTAGAAAATATTCATAGAACGCATTCCAGACGTCCTCGTCGTTAGCTCCGCATAACATTAAAGGAATGATGAAATACTTAATATACGTTCATATTGGTTCAGCAAAAAATTAACACTTGATAAATATTCATCCCCGGGGCGTCAGTGGCCCTAACGCCGGTACTGACGGTATCCTACACACTTTTTGAACCCCAGAGTGGCAGGCAGAGTCCACTTCTAATAAGATTTTCAGGAATTTGGAAGGTCGGGATGTGTACCTAAAATAAAAAAAAAATAAAAAAATGGAATAGCTAGATGCAGAGCTATGGATTAAAAAAAAACATCGGTCTCTGAGTTTAGCTCATATATTTTTAAAAGCTACAATAATTATAAACACAACTCTTAAAATTAAATTAACATTTGAATATCTTATCCATTAGTGCATTATTTGTCTGTGAATTATGTGAATCTAATACATTTTTCTTTATATAACAGTATTTTGTCAAAGAATTTTTCATAGGATGCGCTATTATGTTTTCCGGAGTTTCATAAGGATTGAATTCGGTAATTACTGGTTCAGCATCTTCGTCTGAAAATAAATCTATTTGAACGCTTTTCACAATACTGAGTTTAATGCATTCATATTTCTCCAAAAACATGCAAAGATCTTGGACCGATCTGTAGGTTAAATATTCACTTTTATCTGCTAAATATACTACTGAAGAACCAGGCTTTTCGAATACTAGATTCATGACGACACCGCACCATTTGAAGAATATATCCAGTCTTACTTTACCAGTTAAAGAGAGCCATGGAGTGGTTACTATGTATTTGTCACCTATCTTTACAGACCAAGGTTGTATGTATTTAGTAAGTACGATAATGTTTTCGTAGAAGCCAACCCGTTTAGCAGTTTTCTTGGATTCGAGTTGTTGTAGTTTTTCTATTAGCTCTTTGTCGTCTAATCCGGAAAGTTCCTGCGGAAATAAAAATAAGTAAATAAGTTATAGTTTTCATATGAATATAGCTGTACAGAGGCCCACCGTTTAACTTAGACGGCGTCTGAGTCTGAGGTGACGATGTCTGTCAGCGGGTGGATGATTGAGCTGAACGACACGTGTACCGCGCAGCTACCCCAGTCACCATTTTTGAATTTGATTGCAGTTAAGCAGTCAGCCTATAAATTAGAGGTCATATCATTACTTAAGTAAAGTTCTAGATACCTGTAGCTCCTGGTATGTTGCTCCTTTTTCACCTTTTTTGTCCAAATGCGATAGTATTGAATCTTCTAAATCCAGGCTTGGCTTAATTTCTTTAACTTCTACCGAAGTATAACTGTTACAAAGAGAACTATTATAGTAGCATTTTGCAATTTCGCATAGTGTGACTATGACATAAGGTTTTTATTATGGTAAAAAAACGGTATATTCTTAGAGGAAAAATTAGACAGGATAGGTGTGAAAGCTTAAGTAAATAAAAGTACTCATTACCTTGATAAATACTTCTCACTATGTTTGATGTCCAAATGCTGATACAATTCAGAAAGTTTGCTAAATTCAGATTTATTTTTCCACCTCAACGTTCCCGTTTTCAATTTGTATTTAGTGTCTATGACTAGAACATTGATTTCTTCGGGCAAGATGGGCGCGCCCGATGGGTCTGTGATGACGGGCGCGGTGGTGCACATAACGTCCATGACATCATACGCATGCATCTCGCAGTACATACAGTTGATCTCTGCAGACCCCTTCACGTCATTTTCAGTCTGCTCTGTGTCCATTATACTGTTCAAACTATCAGTAAAGTCCGAGTTCAGCCGATTCACCCACTTCCGTTGATAGAACGCAGATATTTTATATGACGACTGACAAATATCTTCAAGATCAAGTTTACGCATTTGATTGTTAAATATTTTCTCTTTTGCGGCGATGGCGCCGCATTTACGTAGTTGTTCCACGGCAGTCCGCAAGGAGGCCTCAGGATACTCTTTGAAAGTCTTGTATATTTTCTTGCCCATTTCGGTGCTAATCTCAGAATCTATTGTTTGCATTATCGTGAGTACTATCGCCTCCTTCAGAGTGGCATGTTCAGGCGTCTTGAACATGTTGCACAGTTTGTTGGCGGTCGATGTTATTATTGTAAAATGTTCGTGGAAGTCTGCTAGGTTCACTGCGACACATGGAACCTTCTGTATGTACGATTTAGATTTCATAACTTCAGATATAGTCCAAACCAGTTCCATCATAGGTACCCGAGACTTGTTGATAAACTTCGACATATTTGTTGAGTATCGAAGTCTAAGCTTTTTCAAAAGTCCTTCATACTTTTGAATCAGATTCCTCCTTCTCCTCAGTTCGTTTATAATACACTGTTTTTCGTGTATCAATGTCAAGTTTGTTTCAAGAGTTGAGGCTCTACTGTGGCACACACCTTTCGTCTTTTTCGGATCATTGATGGAGAGTAAATCTTTGGCGACAATGTTTCTGACTATAAGACTGCCGGGTTGTGAGCTGGGACTCAAGATCGTTATCGCAGCTTTACACATAGTTATTAGCATGTCTTCCGCCTTTGACCATCTTATTGAAGAATCGTTTCTCCTTCGAGTTAACTTTTCGTTCGATAGTCTCTCGGCCACAATTTTTAGAGGAACCTTCTTTGTTTCTGACTTAATTTTCTTACTTGTTTTCAATTTGGGCATTTTAATGACCTTTTTCTTTGACATCATGTGACTTTTGACTGGTCTCATGTAGTACGTTTGCCAAAGCCGTGGTATTTCCATGTAGAAGCATGAGTCGAAACCACAGGGTCCGTTGCCGTCGCCGTACCGAGCACCGGTGTCATGCTTGTGCACCTCGTCCTCGGTGCGCTGCGGCGGCTTGAGTTGCTTCCTATCGCGCTTTACTAACTCAATGGCAGTGTTAGTGCTGATCGTATAAACTTCACTCCAGTAGTTAGTGACGTCATCAAATGTTTCGAAGTAAAAAGATTTTTCTACTGCTTTTTCGTTAGTTGTCCTGGGCCATATGCCTGTTGTGTCTAATATTTTAGCGTGGCGATTTACATAGAATAAGAAACTAGTATAAGTGACCAGGGTGCTGTTATTGCTAGACTGCGCCTGACGAACTAGCTGTATGAGACCCAGCATCCCTAACACCTTCAGATTTAATCTGATCGCGTTCTGTAGCGTGTTCGATCTCATCAGAGTTTTATAAATGTGTGGTGGTGCGTCTTTAAGTTTTATTTGGAGCTGGCTTTCATTTATCAACTGGTTGACTTCTGTCATGCCCATACTGCCCATGTTGTTGATAACAAACTCTATGGTTACCTCTTGGATAAAATCGACGATGCTCACGAACCCTGCAGGTAGGGAATGTGATTCAGGCGGCACATGTTCGAAGTAAGCGAAGCGCATAAGAAATTCGTGAAGTTTTTGAATTTTCATATATCGAGGATTCGAAAATTGTGAGAGAGATGGGCAAGTATTTTCCACATTATCTTTTTTAACGGAAACCCTCGCTTTATTAGTGACTGCTCTCATACAAATCTCCTTGTATTTTGCTTTTACTAAAGGGTCTGTTGCCTTGACGTGAGGAGCGCAAATTAAGACGGAGTACTTTTGAATGCCGGGCCATTTGACTTTATAAATTTTAATATGGCCATCAGTGACCAGCTTTTGTATGAAGGACTTTAGCGCTTTAGTATCCATGGGAGGTTCGTTTATTTCTTTGGAAGCCAGATTGCTGAGTGTGATGTAGCCACAAACACACTGTTTATCTTTGAGTACTTTGAAGACACCATTAGCGAATGTTAATTGTCTCAGTGTCGGGTTTTTCTTGAAGTTTCCGAGCGTTTTTCCGCTTTCAAAGCCTTCGAGAACCTTGACCTCTGTGATAACGCTTTCGTTTTCTGCCATTTCCACGTCAGTATTTGAGCTTGTTCCAGGAGGGTTATCTTCTTTTTTCTTTTCAGTTTCAAGTTTAATTCTTTTCCGTGGTGGTTCATCATTAGGGGCTGATGTACTGTAAGAAGCTGGTGTACTGTCAGGAGCTGTTGTACCGTCTTGCGCTGGTGTATTGTCTGTCTCTTCTTCTACTGGTTCTTCAGGAGTTTGGTACTGTTTTAAGTACTCTAAGAACTTCTTCTTTTCCTCTGCGTATTTGACATCCATCTCTCCTGTGGCAGCTATGGCAATAAATCTGGAATATGGCAATCGAAATTATGTACAATTAAAGTTAATTATTCAACTTTCGTAAGAGAAACTTTTAAATTATTTACCTTGCAGTCCTCTGTTTCCCTTTATCTTCAAGATACTCCCTAACAATATTCCTCAATTTGAAAATCCTACAGATTCCTCGACTAGTATAGAACTCTATGCCAAGCAACTGTGCCAGCTGTACTTGAGTGAGGCCTTCAAGTCCTGCATCCAGGAACCGTTCATAAGCCTGTCTCATGAGGCTCACACCGACCTTGTACTGACACTCAAGGGTTGGTTCTTGTACCTCATTCTCAGATTCTGAAGATTCATCAGCTTTGGATGACAGGTAGATGAATTTTCTTTTGAGGGTAGTCTTTGTTTTCTTGTTTTTGTCTTCTGCTGTTACAGTTCGTTCTTCCTGTAAAATTGATGTTACATTCTTCAGTTCATAAATATAGAAGAACTCTGTTTAATCCTTCTGAAAAATACAGTCGGAAAGCGAAAGAACCAAAAATATGTTAGCGTTCTACAATACACAAAAAAAATCGAATTTCGGACAGGTTTCCCCATTACAGTTAACTTACATCATCCCACAGTTGGGTTAAAGCCTCTCCTCATGACTTCCGAAGTGTTTTTTTGTAAAAATGGAACAATCCCACTACTGTGCAGGCCTCCACTTTCTCCTTCCAAACCTCTCGTATCTTGGGCGATATCTGACCATATCCACCCCGCAAACAAGATCAGGTCGTCACACCTTTGCCGCAGTTTACTTTGATGATAACAATACTTACTTTTTGCAAACAATACTTACAAAATTAAAAATATTCACAGTCTTCTGCAACCTCCGGTTCTGCTTCTGTGAGATCAACCCTTTCTTCACAATAACTTCAGTTTTCTCACTATAGTCCGGTTGCTCCAGCAAATACTCTATGACATCGCGTAGTACGCCTGATTTGGGCATAGACATCACACTGGGGGTGTAGAACCTTTTTAACCTGACCAGCAGTGCCTTGACCCCTTTACCTGCGATCACTTCAGTCATGTTGCAGGTCCTTATGAGGTCAAGGCTGCGTAGGTACTTTCTGTTGTAGAATAAAGTCTTGGGGTCCTTTATTACTTTGGTAAGGTTTGTTAAGCCAATTGTTGATTGTCCCTGAAATTGGTATTCGATTTTATATATATGGATTACTTTACAATTTTATATATATGTATGGACAGTTTCCACGAACCCATCGTTGTATTCGTCCAATGAGCTTCCTGGGCACTCGAAACGATTCTGGAGTTCAAGCTGAAGCTCTCGGGGTTTTGGATCTGGATCTGTGCCGGACGGAGCGTAGACTTCATCAGTCGAGACCTTTCAAGCTTTATATTGATGTTCAATGTGCCTCTTACCATGCGGTGTTCGCTCCCGGTTTTCACCGAATTGATCACAGAGACATCATTGAACATTTGCTTCTTGGTTGACATGACGAAGTCAATCTCATTTTTAGTTGCACCATCGGGACTCTGCCAGGTCCACTTCCTGTGCTCACGCTTTTTGAAGAAGGAGTTCATCATATAGAGGCTCCTTCTCCATAAAACTAGCCAGTTGGTGACCCCGGTGGTTCCGACGTGTAACCCCAAATTGTCCCAACTGCAGCTCATCCCTGTCTCGTATGCCCAGTTTCGCGTTGAAGTCCCCCATGACAACGGTGAAGTGAGTTTTGAAACCATGCAGGGTTTTAGAAATATCCTCATACATGGTCTCCACTTCGTCGTCGGGGTGTGCCGAGGTCGGGGCGTAGACCTGTATGACCTTCAGTGAATATCTTGAGGATATTCTGAGTATAAGGTACGCCACTCTAGTCGACAACTCTCGATCTTCACCACGTTTATTCACGAGCGACTTGTGGACGATAAACCCAACATCACCCTGGGACTGCCGGTCACCCTCTCGGAAGTAGAGCAGTTTGCCGGATTTCAGGATTATCGTGTCCTCCCCCTCTCTTCGGACTTCAGATAATCCCACAATACTCAATACTTTATTGCATTCCATAATGTATACAAGGCTGGTAGGTAAATTATAGAGAAACAATTATGGACCCTGTCGGGCACAGCAAGTTAGTTTTTAGAGGAGAGGATGAAGCGCTTTTTGTTTAAAAACATAATAATATTGAAATTATAATATTGAAATTAAGGAGTAAATCTTATATTTAGATATTTAAGTAGATATTATTTATGAGTAGATTTATATTAATTTTGTTTATTATTAATATTTCTATATTTATTTATTTATTTATATATTTATTTATTTATTATTAATAGATATTTTCTAAATTATAAATTAGGTAATTATTTTATATATTTATTTATATATTAGCTGTAATTTATTATTAACTAAATAGTAAGTAATTAAAGATATTGCACGGTAGATAAGGTAAATAGATGTATTAGGTACTACTTGGTTATTCTAATTATCTTCGTTTCTCTAGGAGGAATTTATCTTTGAAGTATTCGTCAATTGTGTAGTAGGTTTTATCTAAGAGAAATCGTTTTAGTTTATTTATAAATATATTGTTTGTTTCTGTGTTTTTTATGTGTTCAGGTAATTTATTGTAGATTTTTATTGACGTGACAAACGCACTAGAGGAGTGCATTTTTAATCGTGAAGTTGGCAGGTTGAGTCTATTTCCATGTCTAAGTTTGATTTCTGTTTGTATGTCTTTTCTTTTGCTGTAGAATTGTGGGTACTTCCTTACAAATTTGCAAATTTCAAATATATAGAGACAGGGTAGTGTTAGGATGTTTAGTTCTTTGAAGTGTGGTTTACATGAGTCGGTGTCTTCTATGTTAACCAATGTTCTTATAAGTTTCTTCTGTATTGTAAATAGCGAAGGTGCGTCTGTACTGTTACCCCATAATATTATTCCGTATTTAAGCCAAGTATTAAGTATTTACTCCATCGCAGCGTGCTCAATTCCTCTTTGAGTTCCGTTATCTTCTCGTCGGTCCGGAGTGTACGCGTGTTGTATGTTGCCAAGTCAAGTCGTCGGTATAGGCAGCCTGATCCCTTCCGGAGATTCTTCGCACCCCTTGCCACGTCGTAAACTCGACACTCGAGGGTGGACGGGCTGCCGGGTACTAGGGGCCATTTTTGTGTTGCGCTCATCAAATTGGGGGTTGCCATAATCGCCACGCTTGGCAGGCGGGTTGGCGATCGCAGTATGGTTGTTATAGAACGCTGTTGCCCATTCTCTGGTAAGTCCCTTAGTCGCCTCTTACGACACCCACGGGAAGATATGGGATGGGAAGAACGGAAGATGGGATTCTTTACGTCCGACACCATACGGAACATGTGTATGTTTACTTTGTGCTTTATTCATAACATAAAAAGTTCATTAGGTACTACTTTGGGTAGTCAGCCTATAAGAATACCACTGCCGAGCCATAGGGCTCCTCTCTGTGAGACAACTTGGCTATAGTTCTATTAAAACTTCATGGCGGCTCGGAAGTTAGCTGCGAGTGACGGTCTGCACAGGTATAATGATTCAAACTACTTTAAGTACAAGCGAGGCGCAGAGGACGCACCGTCTTGACTGTATAATGTGCAGACAGTCACTCTCAGCAGCTAACTAGCTTCTGAACCACCATAATGTTTGAACAGAACTATACCTATTTACTTAGGGGCCATCCATAATTTATGTGACACGAATTTCATGATTTTTTTTACCCCCCCCCACTTTATTTAGGAGCCCTCCCTCCCCTTGTCACACAATCACAAACTTCGTCGACCCGGTCCACCTCCTTAACAAGTGACGTAATTTATGGATGGCCCCTTAGAGGATACAGAAAATATGTGTGCCACAACACTTAGGTATTTGTATTATATTTAAAATTAGATAATCATTAAGCAGCAATACAGGGCGACTTGAAATTAAACTGAGTTGTTTCTACCAATGTTATTGTTTTAGAAATAACTTTCTTGTCTTATTATAACTCGGTAAATGATTACAGTTTTCTAAACAATGCCATGAAACTCTTGTTGTTTTTAATCACAAGTCTCCTTGTATAATAACTAATACAGTCTAATATGTCTTGTTAAGTCCTAAGAACTTTTAAAAAAGATTATGAATGAAAAAGATACCTACATTACCCCTTGATCTGCCAATCAGTTCCAAAGAACAATAATGTATAGTGGTCATCTGTGCCAAATAGTTTGTAGGCATATGGGGAGCCAAGGCATGCCATCTTTCTTCCTTGTCAGCTACCAGAGCTAAGGTGTCCCCATATTCAGCCATTAAAATTTCATATGTTATTGCCTTTAGTTCTGCTATAGGTATTAGTCGTCTTGTATGATAATATTTGCAGGAACCGTGTTCACCTTCAACTGGACTGTATTCATATGGGCCATCTAGGTAGTCGTCCTGGAAGAATTACTGAGTTACAAGTTGATAGTCATCTGAACTATTTGCAACATTAAAAATACTAAGGCAAATAGGCATAATTTACCAGTCAACTAAGAGTGGTGGTTATATAAGATGTTTAAGTGAAGAAATATAAAAAAAGAGCAAACAAACAAACAAGAAAGAGGATAGACCAATTTGTCTGCTCATAAACACAATAACTTCAGTTTATTCGTGATCATGGTGCTTGCAAGAGCGCCGCCATTTCGGGAAATCAAAACCAATAGTAAACATAGTAATTATCCCGTTTCTAGTGTTAATGATAATATTGGTGATCATGTCAGTTTAAAAACTTAAAATAAAAAAGAGATTGATGGACACATATTTAATGATATTAAAATTAATGAAGTATCTTATGTCAGATTGTTAGCAAAATACAAAAGCCATATTTAAGTGCAGAGTAATTTATTATTCAGACACCACTCTGTTGTGTTTTATGACTGGGTGCAGATGACAAAGAAATAACTAGTTTTGTAGAAGACATAAATAATCATAGTAGATACAGAAAATAAGAGACTTTCAGCAATAATCTGGTAATCGTTTAAATACAGTTTAAACATCAATGCAAACTTACAGGTTCTTTCAGGTGGCCGGTTGCTTCATCGACTATTTCAAATCTGTCAAGTATTTCTACGTTGGGTAGGGGCTCTGGCAGTTGATAAATAGATATTCTGCCACAATACACAACATATCCCCAGAATCGGGCTTTCATTTTCTCTGTTACCTCTGCAGATAAACGATATTGTAGTCGCCGCCATAAATGATCAAGTCCTATGCCTTCTAGCCCTTCCAAAGCAACTTCATCTATAATTATTTCTTTATAATTAACAGCAAAGTGTTTTAATACATTAGTTCCCATTTTTCCGAATTTATTTTAAGTTCACAAAAATAAATAAACATTTCACATGTGCACAACTGCGAAGCACTTGCAAACTTACGAATGTCATGTCACTGTCAGTGTCAATGTCAAACTCATGCTGAAAATTGTAATTTTGTATGGAACGCGATCTCTCTATGATGGTTGTTTTTTTTATGTTTTTGAAACACAGTCTTTTTAGTAGCGGGGACAGTGTTTCTTGCCTAAAGAAATAGAATGTTCTATGTGGCATTTTTAGTTTACGTAAATTATTTTAGCTTTAAGATTAGTTTTAAATATATTTTATGTGGGTTATAATCGGTAGGTACATAACAGTAAATTATTTATTTTATACAACATTAAAAAATATTATGTTTAGTTGGTAGCTATTATATACAGTGTGTTTGGCTACCAGTTACCGATACTTTAACCGATATTATACAGGCTGAAATTTTTCAACGCCGCCTGGAGGGAAAGTATCTACTCTAAATACTGGAGATAGAACATTTTAGTCCAAGGAAACATTCCTTTATTTATAAAAATAAATAAATCTGCATTCAAAGATTTTCGAAAATTCGCTTGGGAACTCGGGAATCGAACCGGCTAAATTCCAAAAAAATTACACCCTGTACTTTTATGGCATCAATCGATAGGGTCAATCATAATGATCAAGTCTCTCTAATAAACATGATAAATTAAATGAAAGCAAAACTTGTGATAATCTTTCAATCATTCAAACATTGGACAGTGAATATTGCTGCCATGAGCGCCCCCGGCAGAATTATTTCCATTTTTATTTGACACATACAGGGTGTAAACAGACCCTTCGCATAGCCGTCAACCAAGCATTCTGTACATCAAACTACGTAACTTTACGCAAAAATTATTGCTGGGAATCGACCTTTCTTTTTTGGGGTGAAATATCACGTTTTACGGTAGGTCTCGATTGAAGGCTCAAAGCATTGTGGTGATTGATGGATTGAATAGTACGGGGTCGTGGAGGTGTGTAAAGAAAAATCTTACATTAAAAACATGTATTTAAAAAAAACTTGTGAAAAAGTTGGAACTTTGACCACCAATATCTCCGTAACTAGAAGGTTCCCAGGTATGGTCTAGAACAAAAAAATTATCGCAAAGACGGGGAGAACAAGTGCCTTTCGGCTATGTTAAGGGTCTATTTATACCCTTTATATTTAAATTTATCCGAAATCTATTTACATTGACATCGTTTATTTAAACTTATTGTGGAATGTTTGCAATTGTTTGGAATATACTTCTGATATAACATTCAAGTTCATTTGGATCATTCATTCCATGAAACTCGGACCAGTCAATTAGTGCACTGGTCCTGGTGGACTGGTCAGTTGACTTAGCTCCTTTTTAACTTTATCATAAGTCGGTTGATGTTATAAATCGAACTGATGATCCTTGCTCCGCGCTTGAACCGTTGAACTATTGCAATTTACAGGGAAGGGTACCTATTCGAAAAAGAAAAGCGAAAAAAATCGAGTTTCAATATTTTATTTACTAAAGAAAAGGAATACATTTTATCCTTTGCTAAAATATTTAGCATAATATTAATAATATTTTAATGAGAAAATGATCATAACATTTCAAACAATGAAGAGTAAAATATAAAACCTTGCTTCCTTCGAGCTTACTATTTCATATTTTGCAAATCAATGTTTTACAATCTATTTGTCTCTAGTTATAAAAAAATTGCACTCTATAAATACGGGCAGCGAATAAGGTGTAACAGTTCTATCACTGCAATTGCGTTTGCATTATTATTTATAAAACCCCTACTTAAACCTATGCCTTAAAAGAAACTAAATAAGACTCCGCCTTAAGCATAAGACATGTTCTCTCCTTGTGACAATGGTTCAGAGGCTGAAACACAGATTATACTTAAAACAGAGCCCACATCTTTAATGTCGCTGGAGTAAAGAGCAAATCATAAGATAGTACAAAAAATGTATGAGTTTATGAGAATGAAAAAGATAATTTATAATCATAGGTTTATCATAGATTACCAAACTATCATCAGTTATAGAAATAGTGAATTGGAATAACAGGTAATGTAATAAGTGAATTTATCTGTAAATGATGACGTATACGTTATGACTACTAGTAAAATTGTACGAAGTAATGACTGGTAATGAGGTTCAAAAATAAATTGATAGACCTATTCCAATATTCTTTCTTCGAGTTTCTAAAGGGCGGTAACTATGCGATACTAAAGGCACACTATTAGAAACCCACTATCACTTAGCTTGGAAGGTTAGTGTTTAATTCTAAGCTATGTCCTGTTTCCGATAACATTTGCATAGTGGCCAGGACATAGATTAAATTTAAAGTAAAGCTTATAAATCTGGTAATGAGATAATGGTCGGTTCATGGGAATTAACGGGTCCGTAAACTACAGGTGCAAATAGGTAATATAGTTAGGCACTTCCCATTAGTTACTTCATGATATACCGTCCGCTTCTCTTTATCACAAAATGCTCAATGGGGATTTTGTTTTGGAGCGAATGGTTTTATGTCAAAATATAATAGTAAACGGCTCTAAATGCTGTATCAATATTAGCGACATTTTTAATTTCCTTAATTCTAAACCTACCTAACATTTTTTCTTAACATTTTGTGATAAAGAAATTCTTTACGTAGAGAACCCAAAATGCGTTGCTGCCAACAATTCTAATTTTAAAATTCTAACGAACAATTTTGAAATTAGAATTCCGAGATAACTTTCCAAGTAGAAAAATATTGCACACGCAGCGAAACATAACGTACTTTCTCATCTGTAGAGGCCTACAGTTCACTGAGTATCGTGGCATATATCTAATGTTGCACTAAGGCAATAGTCATTAAAAGTGAATATAATTTATTAGGGTATACTTTAACGTTCTGTAAATTCTTAACGAATAGCGTGTCGCGTAAACTCTATACCGCGTCTCAGTGAACGAGGGCGCTTCTCCGCCTTGCTCTAGAACTCAATCCTCGTATTTACATGCTATAACATAGAGTAGTTATGTGATGGATAGTTTGAGAGTAACGTGACGTAACGAGCTATACCTTAACATTATATTTTTTTTAATAAAAGTTGTGGATCATCTTTGTTTAATCCAATCTGTTACTTAGTTCTTTATTTCAATAAAAGTCTTCAATTTCTAACACTAAGGCTTCGAGTTTCAAACAAAATTAAGCGGTCTATTATAATCTACGTTACCATACGATCTATATAATTCTCAATATATTATAAATCAATATTTTACGCTTAGTACAAAGAAACTTCTAGGCATGTTTACGATTACAATTAACTTTACGAGTATAAAAAGGTGGTTCAGTAATTTAAACGTAGAAATGGTTATTGTACATTTCATCAATATTATTTTTTAAGTAATACAAAAAACAATTCTTAACAATTCTCTTTCAAAAGTTTCTTGCGCTTATACTCTAACGCTTAATTTATTTACTCGACAAGACTAATTACATTACAGAACTTGCTATTTACAAGTACTAGCCTCACTTACGTATGTACGTGTTAATTAATTTCCGCATTACAAACTGTGAAAATGGCAATCACGAGTTAATGGAATGGGTTGAGTGGCAACCCAACGTATGACTCGACGACTTCATACAGAGCGCGGCGCTAGAGGGTCAATTTATAACGAACGGACTATAAATACAATCAACTCTTAAGACGCCATAACATTAAATCTGTAACATGATAAATATTCTTTAGATACTACATGACTAAGGACTGCAAGCTTAACGTTTAAATATTACAATTTGTTTGCCATTTTCGCGGTCTGTAAATATACAATTTCCAAACATTTCTGCCATGTTGAAGCATCTACATATCGTATGGATTAATTAATTTAAAAAATAAACTGTGCGTTGCTTTGGTTAATTATAAAATAAGTATACAAATTGGCAGTTATATTCATATAAAATAACAAATTGATTAAGTAATAAATGTTATTAGCAATCACTACTATAAATAAATAATTTACATTAAAATCATGGCATCTTTGGTATTATATAAAAATGAAATTAAACATGAGTATTACGAAGGCAATGTCGAGAATGCCTTTTTTTATTATTATGGCGTATAAAAATTATGTTCTGTTTACTGCCAAATAACTCTGACAAGTGTTAAATCTCCATTTAGGGGCATCAAAGATTTTATGTGGATTTTAAGTTATGTTACAGTTGTTTATTGTTTGTTGCGCAGTTTAGGAGATCTCGCCAGAGTTCTGAGGTAGTCTCTATCGTGTTTCATTACGTCTTGTCTACTGTAATCGCTACTCTAAAGGCGCGCTAATGTCCGCACTAACATCAGTCCAACAGAAAAACTGAATCATTGTAATGTACAAATTACAATCCTGCCACACACACTTAGGCACTAAGTCATTACAAATAGAATTGACATTTTCTTTACACACATTCAATTGTCAACAATGAGCGAAGATGGATCTGAACACTATACAATCTCGGGGTCGAAAGTAACTGCTAGCTAGTTTACAAAATAATTTATAAAGCGATATTATTCAACGAGAAAATTCTAGTCCCTCGGTTATTACAAAATTAGCAACAGGAACGTCTTTCGAAAAAGGTTTTTTACAAACGTTTTGGCCCACATTTCTGAAAAGTTTAATTTATAGAAACGACAGTAGACAAAAGGAGACGTCGTTTGTGTCACAGAATGTATGTACACAATGATCACAGTTACGGGTTGTAACTATACAATGGCGCACCAACAATCTAAATTGGCAATGTGGCATCACAGTGCCGCCTTAACTATTATAATATGTATCTATGTATACATAATAGCTAAATCTATAACATTATCCAATAATTATCAAAACGATCTCCTAGTAATCTAAATACACCCATAAGAAGCACTTTTTAATGAATGAATAAGTATCAGAACTTTACATATCATTTTTATACATGGTAAATATAATTTATATCATATTTTGTGGTTCGTAATGTCATTGTTCAACTATAATGTTATAATCATCGTTTAAACTAGGTATAGCTTGGCAACATTAGGCACACAACACCTCATAATGTTTCAAGTTGAACAAAAAAGATTTTGACGTCTTTACCATCAGTTGATCATTATGGTGTTGACACTAATGTTGTCGAGATAAAGTAACGCTAAACTTTAGAATAAGAGAACCCTCCCTATATTTAATGACGTTATGCTTAAAATAGTAGTTTATGTAAAAAAAGCGTTTGTGACTCCATTGCAACTCTTTCATTTTGTTGACAACAATGCTGATAGAACAGTGTTGAAAAAACTGCAATGACAATCACAGTTTTAAATTAACTATTCGTTAACATGTTACCAACAAAAACTTATATTTTCTCCTACATTATTTGTAAACTATGTATATTCTAAACAATCTACAATTTGTTACATTATTCATCTTACATACATCAATCGATAATATTGTTCCGTCTTTTAAAAAAAATACATATTTTTTTGTCTCACATCCTCTGACCATAGATACGATCACTCTAGATTGTGGATAATCACCAGTACGTATATATTTATTTTCATGGAAGAATGTTTTGTGTTCGCATTTGTTTTAACAATCCACATTTAAACATATTACATTATCTATTCTATCAAGTTACAAATCATTTAGAATTCAGCCATTCCGAAACTGCGTTTCCGGTAAACGCTTAACAGCTCCAACGTATAATACAGGCAAAATACGACGTCGTATCCACAGAAACTCACTACAGGGTCATAATCGTCGGCAATAACAAAACACGTTCAATCGAACGTCACTCAGTCGAATACGATTCGAATAACAATGTCGTTTAATTTTGGAATGTCTCGATCACGTACGCGGGTGACGTCACGTGCGCGTGGGTATAGGGTGGTGTCTTTATCACGTATAGTTCACGTCTGTCGTGCGGTGCGGGTAGCGGGGCGGCGCGCTAGTTGCGGTAGATGTACGCGCAGGGCTGCGGCGCGGGCGGCGGCGGCGTGGGCGGCCGCTCGCCCGACGGCGACGGCGACGACGACGGCGGCGACGGCGACGAGGACGACCCCCCACCGCTCGCCGACAACGACGCCGAGCCGCTGCTGCGCTGCGACACTGCAACATAGGCAATATGTCTAAGTTACGGATCGAAGTTCCTGATGCAAGCTTAAATTGTTAAATATCACTTCGAAAAATTCAACTATAACTAATAGAATTACTTAATCTCTCTTTAAATTATATTCTCATCAAATTAATGTAAAGCAGAAGACTAATCTTTTAATAAAAGTAAAAAGGTTCAAAATTACATAAAATCTTGAACTCACCCAATGTATGGTGATGGTGCGTATTATGTTTATGATGATGCATTTGGTCGCGCGAGTCCGCCCCGCTTGTTTCTCAGAGGTACACCTTCTTCACTGAGCGCGTGGTCGAGAAGCCATTGTCGTTGCCCCGCCGGTACCCATCGCCCTGCGGTCCGAATATTCCTGTGTTAACTGACATGCCTAGGTGAATAAGCGTGCGTGAGTTAGTGGAACGAATGATTGGTTAATATCAGGTTGAAATGGACGTGAGATATTCTCTAAAACATTAAATTAGAAACGGGAGACTGGTGTAATAATATTTAAAACTTAGTATTAACATTTTTAATTTTATTAGCTCAATTGATATTAAAATAATTTGAGAAAGTTTAGGATTTTTTCTATAAAACATTACTTTGTGTATGTAGATGAAATCCTAATTTATTATAGTCTCACGAACATTTTCAACCTCAATGGTTAGGCCATGGAAATGAAATGATTTATTAATTTGATTAACAGATTAGTAAGTGATTTAATGAAACATAAAAAAAGATTGAAGAGAAGGTAGGAGACCATGAATTATGATGAATCATGCAGTGACAGATGGGTTAATGATTGAAAAGAGCAAGGTGATGAAATTAGTTCAATAAAAAACTTACTTTGTTTTTTCGATTGTTCTACTAGCAGTTACTAACATTAATATTGGAAAAGGGTTAAATGCGCATAGAGACAGAAGTATTATTTCAGTGGTTATTGGAAAGTCATGCAAATCGCTGAATCTTCATACAGGTATAAGAAGTAACGACAAAAATGACATCCAGCAGCATTGAACAAATATTCGTAATTCTTATCTGTTTAATCCAGATTATAAGGATGTTATTAAGTACACTTCTCTTCTCATGTGTTGTAAACTTTCACGGTTATCCTTACTCATACCTGTAAAAACGATCACAGCAAGCCATGCAAGAGAATAAAAAAGAGTATAACTGACATTGACCTGATGCGAGCGAAGAGTTCCAAAGTTATCGCGACGGTAGGCGTCGGGTTGGAACTGGAACAGCGTCTCGTGGTGCGGGTGGTAGGGGGGGTGCTTGCGCAGCGTGGCGCGCGGGGACGCCGGCTTGGGCTGAGGAGCCAGCACCGGCTCGGCGTACGTCACTTCTTCTACTTGCTGAAGAAGCTTGGGTTCTGCTTGGATTCTGTAAAGACGTTACTCATAAATATTGGAATTTCTATTGCGAATCTCCTACAGTACAGAACACTAATATTTTGTTATTTGTTAAGAATGTATGCTGATGTCTGGTGTTAGTTTACATTAAATGGTTGTTTGTTAGTCACAAATTACACAGTTCATTCTAACCCTAAACAAAATACAAACCTATTAATATTCTGCCTTTGTTCAAAATACTCATACTCTGTATCAGGGTAAGGCATATTGTCGTCATCATCCTTCTTGCATCTTCTGCCGCAGATGTAGCCGGCTGCGAACCCTGCTCCTAATGCAGCTAAAGCACCTGCAGCTACTGCTAATGCTAAGGTTTCTACTGAGTATGCAGCCGGCGGAGGGTCTGCTGCTAGAACTTCAGGACCTAAAAAGAAAAGAATTTGTTGTCATTCGGATCTTGTTGATAGTGCTGATTATGTTTCAGAATGTGATGAAATGGGATGTTCTTCAAATAATGAAACATGATAGTAAAAGTACCTTCGTTACCTCCACCTCCTCCTTTTCCGTCCTTGTCTTGCACGATGTTGATGACTTCTCCTTTTGTCTCACCTCTGGCATCATCATATAGACCTGAACTGAGACCTCCTACTGCGCCAGCATCTTTACCTAGGGAAAGAATGGTATTTGTTGAGATGTTGTTTTTCATATCTGCATCTATGTTTTTCTATTCTCTTCTCTTTTCTTTTAAATAATGCTAAATTCATTTCTACTTGCAGTTTCGTGGTCTCTATCGAGCTCTCCGTTACATGCCAACTATCAATTATATTATTTTATTACTTTCACTGTTTTCAGCACTTACTGTGAGGGCAGGCAGTGTGGCTGCCAGTGCTGACGCTCTGGTAGAAGGAATTCTCGTCGAGCCAACGACTGACGCCGTGAGAAAAGGCGCGACACCGACCCGCTTGCTTGTCCCACGCACAATACGGGTCTTGTAACGCCACACATTCGCTGAAACAAAATGACGATAGGGCTTCAGTACTGGTTTTTGAATTTCGTCAAAAGTTACGATTTTTCATGAACAGTATATTTTAACGAAATATTTTTTTTGGAAAGAGAACTATTGGGTCATTCTCATTTCATTAAGTAATTAGGTGACGCATTGCCATTTTAGAATCACCATAAATTTAAAACAATTCATTCAGTCCAAAAGGAAATTCTAATTGACACTTACGAGCAAGAACTGATCTTATCACTGGAACACCGATGCAGCCTCAGACTCAAAACTTGTCGGTCTGAGACAGCGATCAGCCTGGCTGCATCACGACCAGCCCTCGCGACCCTCAGGGCTCTCACTGGTGAACCAGCTGCGAATGCCTGTAGCTCCTCGATGACAACAGGAACTGCACGCTTGTTCGAGTCGTAGGAGACTGCGTTGATGGCTTTTATGATTTTGCCGTTGTCTGTCGAATAACACAATAAATTAGTTTTTGACAAAAACGGATTTCTCTTAAATATTAGTAGTTGGAATTGTTTTCAAAGCAGTCTTTGAAAGCTCTACCAAGATTAATGTTGGAACTCACCTGTGCCAATGAATAAGACATCATACGCTTTCCCTCCAGGAGTCTTCACTTGTGGGTCTACTGCTATCTGCGTAAATCGATAGCTGGAAACAAACAAATAAACATTAACTTCTGTACCACAACTAACCTATACTTACTAATAAAACGTGTAATTTTATGTAACTTACTGAAAACTGGTACGAATAACGATGGGCTCTCCGAAGAAGGCTGGCACTGACTCATCCATCAGCGCATGCGTCTTTATAAAGTTCAGAGTCTGGTCGGGCAGCTGTCTAGAGTCGTTGTTACAAGTGCCCGGACGGGGCTCCGGTACCTATATAGAAAAAGTTATATTTTTAGACATAAACTCGTTCAAAGTTATTGGGTGATTGTTTTGGATGTGATAGACTATTCAGGTTTTGACAGAAATTCAAAGATTTAGAAGCGATATTAAATAAAAATTGTTCTGTCGCCCAAAATTAGGGACAGTCACAATCTGATGCAGGCCAAAGGATTAAAAAATGTGAAGTTTGAGGTGGACTTGTGCAATTAGTCACTTCTAATTATAGTGTAAAAATGTAATTTCTAAAACATGACCATGAAACAATATCACGTAAGCTTAACAGAACTTACTTTAGCACTATTAACAGGCAACCAATTAGAATTGATCGCGTTCTGCTCCTTGAACGTTCCCTCGAAGGTATCAGCGATGTCCTGCATACTGAACGCGCAGACGGCGCTGCCTGATATACTGTTAGGAGGAGTCGTGAAGGTTCCGTAGATCAACTGCGCGTTGAGACCTCCGTACACTCCTTCTATTAGTTCTGTTGTTGATTCTGGAACCAGAGATAAAAAGGTTAACTGACGAAATGTAGGTGCTACATTTTTTACTTTTATTTCTCGGTCTCCGTTATCAAACGCCGTCGTGCGTCGGCTTTCCGTATCAAAGCAAACTTTTGGGGTGCCAATCCATGTTATGTTTAGAGAAACATCTTAACCATGCTCGGTAGCCAGATTCCTGATGATATCACTGACGTAGTACATATCGAGACGCAACACGTGTTAGGTAATTTTTCTCTACGTTTCTTATGACGTCATACTTTATACAGAGTGGATTTTTGAGCTGGTTAATTAACTGTTGTCGTTACAGAAGAACTTGCCAAGAAGAGTCTCCTATGTACTTATGACTTATAACAAACACTAGTATACTTACGGATCTCATTGAAGTAGAAGGGGAAATCTCCGGCGACAGAGCAGTTGAGTCGGGACTTGAGGAAGGACGTCCAGCGCTGCTTGAAGCGGTGAGGTCCACCGCGGTCGTCCCGACAGACTCTGGCCACGCGGGAGTACACCGCCTGAATGACGAGCGTAAGAGTTTATTAAATGAACTTTGGATCCTTGGTTGTTACCCTGAAGAATAGGCAAACTTAAGTGGCAGTGGGCAGGGCACATTGCTCGCAGAACGGATGGCCGATGGGGCCGGAAAGTTCTGAAGTGGCGACCGCGAACTGGAAGACGTTGCGTTGGAAGGCCTCCCACTAGGTGGACCGATGACCTGGTAAAGGTTGCAGGGATCCGCTGGATGCAAGACGCATGGGACCGGTCAATGTGTCGACACTTGGGGGAGGCCTATGTCCAGCAGTGGACGTCTTTCGGCTGAAATGATGATGATGACCCTAAATATTATGGTCTTGATCAAGAAGGTATATTGGTATTTGTTCTATATCTGTACTTAATAAACCCAGCTATTAAACTAGGCTAATTGAACTGTAGCCGTTTAAACTGGGTGAGGCCATAGTCACACGACCAAGTATCGGAGTCTTCTTCTTCTTCAGAAGAAGAAGATCAGATTGGTGAACATGTGAGACCGTAAGTTCGAACGTTGCCTTTGCACTATTTATCTGTAGATTTGGAGAGCTAGCAGAGGATATGCTGAGTTGGTGAGTATAATACTTAAAAACAGTTTGTGGATTTTTTTATAAATCCTTCCTAAGAGCGGATTCTCACCCCAGTTTGAATTTTGGGGCGTAAAGTTATTAAGTAGTATAATGTATAGCACAATATCATTCAAGATACCGAAAATATATTAAATGACCTATTTTATTCAATTACAACAGCACCTCCAATCTAATTCACAACTACCTGCAAACGCTACAGTAAAACCGCATGTAAGCAATGAATTGTAGACGTGTCACGCCGTGAGGACGGGGAAACGTACCGTGTCACGCCGCGAGTGAATTACTACTCGTAGTGCAGCAGAACACGCTCGACTAGAGCATTCCGTGTCGGGACGAATGGGTTCATCAATAAGAGATCTTTAATGAAACTACTAGGGGTGATAATAGGTCGGAATACGGGCCATCAGAGTACAGTGTTGGTAATAGGCTTGTTTTAAGATTTGGCTTATCTAGAATTCATGAAAGAGAAAAGTTTTTCTATAGAAGTTGGATGTTGGTAGCGACGGCCAAACAAGAACAGAATAGAATATTTTTATTTATTGTTACTAATTCTTCCAACTTTCTTAGGTAAATAAAATCGATTTGTTAAAAAACTTACTAGAAATGAGAAAGAAAAACTTTCTTACCTTCCCGCAATTGATGTATTCAACGGCTGTTTCTCTAAAGAAGAAGTACACGAAGTTTCCGTGTACCAAAGAATTCACGAAGTCCGGAGCTGTGAATAAGAAATACACCATTATTAGACTACATCTACAGACTAAAGTCAAACGATATTCCTCGATATTCTGCCACAAAGTGAATTTTAACACCCAATTACGCCAAGTGATGTAACCCTATCGCTGTTCAGTCGATAATTTCTAATACGATCTTAATCGGATTTAGCGATTGTTGACACGTCAAACGTCACGCGAGTGACAAGGAGTTGCCGCGCTTCTGAATTCAATTATAATGGCGGATGTCTGTTTGACAGTCATATTGGGAGTGAATCGCCCGTGGATATGTAAATACATATTGTAAACAAAGCTTGTGTGGTGTTGCCATTATGTTTATTGTTTGCTTCTATTTGATTGTAATCTGACGTTTAGGAGCTAATCATCATGATTTATTATGTTTATATGTGGTATTTATGGTATTAACTTGTTAAGAAATGCTTACCGTTTAGCGTCATTGAATCATACGGCTCCGTTTGTAATGGTTCTCGATAGATGATCGGCTCCATACCGCTGAAATCTGCGACAGTACCCGAATACAACTCGCCGTCTGAAAATAATGAAAAACCGATTAAACATTTTTGATACTTTAAATATTATTCGTCGTAGTTAAGTTAGAATTGCATCAAATATTCATTTGTGGGGTTATAAATAACGGTCGTTATTTTTAGCAGAGGCTTAAAAATAACGATCAAAATGATGACGTAGTTTTATGAAAACGTTAACCCGAAACGTGAAATACTTTTTCTTTCATATTTCTACATTCTCATTATTTTTTATCGAACATCGCAGTATATTCTGTCTACGTATAATTTTCCCAAGGGTAAACTCATTGGTAAGCCCTATAATGCAGTGGTAAGTACTGAAGTGCGTTACATGCCATCAGCTTACGTGACTCGCATATGAGATGCGTGTGCCCGTTAATTGCCCAAATGTGTCTGTGTGAATTGCCCAAATGTAACTGTGTGAATTCCCCGAACGTAGCTGCGTGAATTGGCGGAGAGATTGCTATGGTGGAGGTGCCATTAATTCATTTGTTTCCGTACCTGTGTATGTAGATTGTTTTGGTATTGTCACATCATATTTGATAGCGTATGTCATGATACTTCTTTTTTTAAAGATATGTCAATTAACGTTAAGGTGAGCTTTTTGTTTACATAAGTCATTAGACCTGGAGGAAAAGCTCTGCTCGGGTGAAAATAGAGAAAACGAATTTTCCCAGATATAAGACCTAGCTAGATCGATTTTTCGCTTCTGTAAACGAACATTGCAACTTTCATCGAAATCGTTAGAGCCGTCTTCGAGAATGTGTTTACAAATATACTATGTACAAATATTGCTCTTAGGATTATATAAAAATAATACCTAAATCTGACATTCCACTGTCCAAAAACCGAAAAAGACTTACAAAGATTCTAATTTCCGCGGCTATAATCAAAATCACTAAAACTCATTAGATCACCTACGCCATTAATTAGACACTACATCCCACCCAGCTATCTAAACCAAGCACTAATTTGATTAACTAGATAACAATACGATGTTCAGTCTGGTACGAATGGACCAACGGCCCAACCCCCTCATTTCCCGTGGGTGTCGTAAAACGCGATAAGGGCCTAAACGGGGTAGGCTGCGGTAGTAGGTAGTGTCTACCTGTGTAGGTATTCGAGACAAGGTACTGTGGACACCGGTGTGTGGTTAGTTGGACATTGTTGGCTGCGGGTCGTTTGTTGTTTCAATTTATGGGGTAAACACTAAACAGTGCAAGTTTAAGTAGTTTAAGCCGTGTTCGCTTTCTATTGCCGATTTAATTTGTGTTAATTTTGTTTTTTCTTGGTCATTATCGAGCACTGAGCATATTAAAAAATTTGTTGACGGTCTTTTCTATGAAAATTTTGATGGAAATTTTTTAACTGATAGTACTACTGAGTTTACTATAGGTCGGCGACTTTTCACCCTTGTGCCCTAAGTAATAAGGTTTACTTTACTTTTTGGTTTACCTTTACTTTTGTAGTATTTCACGGTTCTTTCAGATTTTGACTGACAAAATAATTTTTTTTTTTTTTTTTTTTTAAAAACATTGCCCCACACTAGGAATTTCACCTGTATCGTGGGTGCGTTTACAAACATTTAAACTCACATACACAAACAGCCAGACCCGGAACAACTACCTGTAGATCATACAAATATTTGTTCCGTGCGGGAATCGAACCCGCGACACGCAGCGCAGCATCCGATCGCTCAGCCACTGCGCCAACCGTGCCGACGACATTGTATCTATCTTTACTATATCTTTACCGATGTTGCAATAAGGTTGCTCTTGCGTTACTTGTGCGAGGTAAAATAATCAAAATTTATTTTGTGATAAGTGAAATTAATGTTTCTATACCTGTAACTATTGGTTTTGTGTTTAGAGGTTCAATATGTGAACGGTAAATAGGTACCTATTGATCTTTATACACATGGAAACTGAATGGAAGCTTTGACACAGCAGTCCACTCCATCCAGGAATTTTGCACGAACTACATGCATTGCATGTATATGGAAGACCACAGCTATGAAAGAAAGGGCCCTTTCATGCAGGTAGTATAAAGAGATTAATATTGTCACCCCACTAGGTTCCATAACATTCATAAAATTAATTCAACAATCAAATCGCAAACTATTCCGTCCGTTCTCCAACCAAAACAGTACCACCAATATTTACCGCCGCATCAACATCAACACAATGAGTATTTAGCACAATAGTTTAAGTCCTGCACAATCTTCGACCGGACACGATCGTCGGGAGGTGTGCTGTTACCTACACCATCAGCAGAATTACGACACGGAAGCAATCGATACGTAGGTATTGGGTACATACCGTGGACGTAAGACCAGCTGCCGTTGTACGGGCACTGCTCCCCAGGGCGTCCGTGCACTTAATTGGACCAGATCAATAGGAGATAACTAACCGTCCAGTGTCCGCACCACGTATCTAATGTGCATGTGTGTGCATCGTGAATCTGTGTGTGCACGAAAAAATATATGTAAAGTAGTGCCTTTATGTGTGACGCGGATGTAAGTGGTCACTTTGACACACACACACTAACGCAAAAATTCTTTCGCTCACATTTTATTCAAAAGTTTCGTTTACACATTTACTCTTTTACACCATGTGACAAAGGGCTATGTGTGAGTTTGACCAATATGTGTGTACGAGTAAAAAGGTAACGTTGGCGTGAATGAGTGAATTGCTGAACACAACGCGAGGACATTTTATTTTAAAAAGTTCCCAACATAAATGTGCAAAAGTTAGCCCCAGTTTTATATGAAATAATATAACAAACCGGCAACTGCGCTGCTTTTGTTAAATTCAATTAATGTAAACGTTTTACTCTTTTTTCGTTTCTGTCCAACGACAAACCGTGAACACGGTTTTTAATTACTCACATGAATTTTGAAGTGGAATACTTTTAACGTGTTTTAAATGAGTGGACATTCTGTAGGGATCAGTTTTAATTTTGAAGCCGCATTATCATGTTAAAATGGCTTCTATTATTAAAAATACCTCTATTTTTCTCTAATAACATTCCGCAGTATAAAGACTAACACTTTGCCCGCGACTCTGTCCGCAAAAATTGTGATAGCTCGACTAATATGCATGATATAAATATAATTTATAGCACCCACGAAAAATATAGATAATTGTAATTTCTACCAATGACAGAATTTTTAAAATTGGAGCATTAGTTCCGGAGATTACCCCTACATACAAACTTACAAACACTTCTTTATAATGTTAATATAATCAACAGTTCCTTCATGTAAATAGAGCTTAAACAAAAAACACCCCTGTTCTCCATAAAATAAAGCTAGCAACACCACAGTGTTGCCATAGATAAGACAACAAGCGACGATAGTTTTGTTGCGTGTAATAAATGGGTGTGAATTTGCAAGGGGATGCTTTAATGCAAAGAAAATTGCACAAAGGGACAGGGTGACGGTAATTGATGGTTCAGCACCATAGGAAACTGTTTGTATAGGGGGATTTGAATTGTTGCCATGGTAACTAGGTAGATTTTTGTGACGTCGTGACAATGTTCAAGGATAACGAGACTTGTAGCTGTTTATTGAATTTGATTTAAGAATATTTTTTTATAAGCGGGCAGTTTCAATTAATTTAGGTTAGTTGTTCGATATATGAATTTTAAATGATTGGATTTCGTTCATGTTAAGTCACAACAACATAGTTGAATAATTGTACCAAAAGATTAATTATTTATTCTTTGTTAAACAATCATGCTTTGGTCAATTTTATGCCACTGAACAAATTTGATAGGTACTTTTATTTTAATGTAAATTATAATAATTAAAATGATAATTTTCAGCGTATGTTCTCACATCAAAACCCCAAGCTTTTACCATAATCATAAACGTTAAATTGCTTGCACAATAAAATCACAAGGGCCATAATTTTACGTTTATAATAAAGCTAGTTACACACGACCTAAGCATAAAATATAGTGCATACTAAAACAGGGTGTAAACAGGCCATAAAATAACGAAGCGAATATTAAGTACATGTCCACTTGTCCAGTCTTTAATATACTACATTATGTAGAACCCAAATTAATTTCGGAATACCTCTCTTAGTTTCGTAAATATATTTTTTCAGAAAGGTTTTTATATAAAAACGTCGATTGTTTGTTCGGGATAATCTCTTGTCCTTTTCAACGTGTTTTGTCTGAATACAATGGAGTAGGTACAATATGGAGGTACTTACAACTGTGCTGAAACATGGAGGGTACTTGGGTAAAGTCGGCTAATACAGGTATTTTGTGGTACTCAGATAGCGGTGACTTGGTTTATTAAAAGTCATGGCAAAAGTAAAATGTGTTTTCGCAAAATAACTGACACTTTTTTTTTGTTAAGCTCCGTGACTTTTTAGTCGTGTTTCAAAGGTCGTCTATTCAATGTACCCGACATAAAATAGCTCTAGGCGCGATTTTTTTTTATCTTCCATAATAGGTACAAAGAAAAATAATAATAAAAAATTAGAATAAAATTATGAAACATCCTGTTAATGATTTTTACGTGTCAAACGGGAGAACATATACCTACCCAGCACTCGAGTCCAGTAGATCATCGCTCGCAACAGGGTGTTTTAACTACGTCATGCGTCACAATACTGAATAATATGTTTTTTTTTTAATTATTAAAATCTCATTAATATTTTTTTTTTTATGAATGTTTAGTATTCATTGGATACATGAAGTGGGCTGCCATTGTAAGACGACTAAAAAGTCACGGTGTATATAAGGTATCTATACAAATAAACAAATTGAAGTGTGTGTTACAAACACACACTTCAATTTGTTTATTTTTTTATTACAGTCTTTGAATGATTATTGTCCGAATCTTTCTAGAAACAGTCCCCATAACTCAAAATGATTTTCTACATAAATTCCAGCATTATCATTAGCAAAAGCATTCCAGCATTACCATAAGTCAGTATTATATCATCAAAAAAACATCCACTGGTGCACTTAGGCTCGCTCCCCCAAGCGTCACCACGTGTCGCATCCAGCGGACTCCCACGGCCATTCATATTGGTATGAAATTTTCAATAGGATAAAACCTTACATTTTGGAACTGGTATTCTAGTCAAGCTTAAAGCCTACTAGATATTTATGCACCACTGCAAAGGATAAATTCAGAATATGCTCGCAGTATTAGCTTTCATGCACCCGGGGGCTTTATTACTATTCAGTTCCGGTTTCAAGCCTAAATTATGTAGAAAGCCTAGTCCGTAGATGTAGGGGAACAGGATACATGCAACCAGTACGAACCAGATGAGAATGGCTTATTCTATGTTTCTATGGATGACGAGGACCCAACCAAAGTGAAATTCTAAGAGCGGTAACGATTTGTAGAGTAAAAAAAAAATGGTATGGACATAAGCTAAGCTAAGACAATGGCATATTATAGTATTAGGTTTTTAAATACAAAATCTTTGAAATATTTTTATTCGATAAAAATTGTACATTTTATTTCTTATACTGACTACACTGGCTGGAAATGGCGGGTTTCCAGACAGTACGCAAAAAGACTGGCTCGAATTGCGGAGACCTAACATTAGATGAGCTACACAATTAATATCAATAGATTATTACTAGAATATAAATGGATTTATTTGCAGCCAGCATCCGAATACAGACGTGTTACGGAGATATGGAGTATGAGGACAGAATATGATAGTACCCTTCAATTGATTTACGTGAGTTTCCATAATCCTGTTAGCTTATGCAATGGCAATACATAAGCTACCGCTGTGAAAAATCATTGGTAGAAAACGAAATATTTTGAAAGCGATCGTCACTTGTCTAGGATTCTAGACCCCTCCTTCACGCTCCCGTATAGACAAAACTTGTGTCCCAGCAGTGGAAAGGAAACATCCTGCCAGGGCAACGACGATGTTCGCAAGGCTGGTTTTAGACAAAACCTTTAGTTATTTTATATCCCTGAAAAAATAGCTAGCCTGCTTCTGCAATTTGCCTCTAAACAGCTATACCCCCAGGGCTGCAGGACTGTTCGAAAGAGATACCGTGGCCCTGGAACACAAAGGGCAAAGAAGGAACATGGATGGGTTTTAGTCAGTACAAGTCTGACATTCCCTTCCGCTCCGGGGGGGGGGGGGGGGGGGGGCATTTGATGAAGTCCCATCCGAAAAAAAAGCATTGGAAACATTATTAGCTGTTTGTGTTTTATTTACTACTGTATTGTATTGTATAACGGGCTGGTGTCCGCAAATCCACGTCCAAAGCGCGTATTATGCGTGCGGGTGGGAATATTATTCGATCCACCCCAGCTCCCCGAGAAAGGCCAGCAGCGCCTTAAAAAGTATTGTATTTAACTAATCAAATCATATACATTGTCAGGCATTTAAACCGTTAACACAGTAACGTAAACGGATAAATGACAAAGTAAATAAGTTGATAGTACGTAAACCCGGTTCATTAGGTAAACTGTTTGAAGCTCGCCTTTTGTTTAAATAACAGTTTGGACCTATTTCGAAGCTGTTATAACGGTTAGTTTGGTCCTATTTTTATTATTTATAGACTGCATTTTTGTATGACTGCCTCGTAGTTTGAGTCTAGTTCTGGGTTCGATTCCCGTGTCGGGCAGTGATATTGAGTGTGGCAGCCACGGAGTCTGGATCTGAGTTTGATGGTTATAGGCTCGACCCCTATTACATGAGACTTTAACATAACTGGCGAAATATGGGTGTACTAATAGGTACACCGCTGCATAACCCTTCGGGGATTACAGGCGTGATGTTATGTTATGTTTATTTTGGTCGTGATGTTATGTTCTGTTTAGTTTGGTAGCTATAAGATGACTATGGGGATAAACACCTTTTTGCGTATCACACTTATCTACATGGCAAAGCCTTTCATCTTCAAAATTTAACAAATCCATTGCGTTATTTACGTATGAACAAATGAAGTAAAATATAGAATAAAATAAATATAAATTACTAATTTTCTTTGAAATCCTTCAGATATTATTGTTGTTTTCCTCGGGAACAGTACTTTTTTACGGGACGAAACATATATGTAAAATTTCTGGATTGCTGGATGATCGGTTGAGTGGTATAAGCGTGAAAAGGTAACAACTAAACAAACAAACTTACTTTCAAATTTAAAATATTAGCAAGGAAGGATTTCTTCGTTTCGAAATCAATAAAAGATGGTTCCAACTTAACTTTGTTCTAAAACAATGCCCAATAATGAACAAGCTATACATAAAACCACGTATACGCACGGGTAATAACGAACAGATCCTTTATTCGGACGTAAGTTGCGTATTATTGTTTAAGATAATACGCCTTAAACAATAATAAGCAACTTACGTAATACGTATTGTTTTCTATTTTAGGCTTGCTTATAAAGTTGGTTAGTGACAGCGTCTTGGAATATCACCTATTGTTAGGAGTAACGCGGGCGGAGGCTTAAATATACGCTGAATTTTGTATTGAAGGGTTTATATAAATTGCGGGATCTATGTCTGTGAGTGAGTATATTAAATTTACCTGTCTTGTGGGTTGTAAACTTGTAATGTTTGTGTGAGATATATAAAGTAGTATTGTATGTTTTTTCAAATTACATATTAATCAGAATTGTAAAGTGAGCAAGGTTAACAGTTAGTACAGTAGACCTATGAAAGATGTAGATATTTCTACTCTATACTGGCTAAAGAAGCCTTCGATCAAGGGATGTAAAGGTTGTAATTTTTCAACGACACCTGGAGGGAAAGTACTCTAAGTACAGAAGATAGAACATTTTACTCAAAAAAAAAAAAATCTTTATTTAAAGATTTTCGAAACTTCGCTTAAAAAAAAAAAAATATTTCTTAAAAATACTGAATAGTTTGCGAAGAAATAGGGTTTTATTTTATTATTTCTTCTGACTAAATTCCTTCTGCACCCAGTAAATAACAGTGACATGAAATGCTTAAAAGAAGCATGCTACTGAACAATTTTACTCGATTTAGAACTTTGTTAAAAATAATCATGCTCTGTGTTTTGAATCAAAAGAATAGGTAAATATTATTTATCTTTATTTATATAAAAAAAGAAAAACTCTTTTCACGAGTTTTGTGCAAAAATACTCACAAAAACTTTTTATGAAACTGAGTTAATTATTTAATTTCCCTTCGGCAAAACAATTTAATTCAATAAACCCCAGGACTATCTTCCAACCGTACTTCAGAACCATACCGAGCGGGCGCGGCGTCGCGTCGTGTCGGGAAATCAACGCACACATGCATAACTCACACACTCGGAAATCGAACCGACTAAATTCCAAAAAAATGACTTTGTACTGTACTTTTATGGCGTCAATCGATAGGGTCAATCATAATGATCAAATCTCTCTAACAAACATAATAAATTAAATGAAAGGAAAACCATGAAATCTCAAATTCAATATCCAGACTACTACTGGAAAGGAAAAACCCATAACACTTTGCCCGACCTTGGAATCGAACAGAGGACCTCGTGAGTCAACGACACAGTCCTTTTTAGTGAAAATTTATGTTAATTTGAACGTTGCAGTTAAAAAATACAGTAACTAGTTAGCTAGCTATTCATCCTAGCTACGTCCCGTTCCACGCATACTCACCTAAGGTACACAAATAGTATGTATAACAGTCACGTCATAATCCTCTCGTCGTGCTATTGAAAGGTCCTCGTTTCAATGCAACAATGAGTGGCCATTGTACGCCGACGGACTGTGAAAGTGGGTTCAATCGTTATGAAAAAGATTTTCCCTTTTTTCCTAATTTCCTGACAATGGAACGACCATGGACTCCCTTAACATATGTGACCCCGTTACTCGATAGGGCTCCGGCGAAATGTTGAAAGTATTCTTAGCTTGATAACAAGGTTTTGTTATGTTGCGAAGATCCTGCTTATTTGGAGGACTGTTTTTAGGGTTCGCTTGCTAAATTTGACGACTTCTTTATATTGTCTAGTGGTCGCAGACGTTACTGCTGAACGTGGGGTCTTGGGTTCGATTTCCAGGTTGGGCAAAGTGTTGTATATGTATGTTAGTCTGTAAGCTGTATATGTATGGGCTAAAGTTGCCTAAAAATAAATGAATGTTCTGTTATCCATCAGGAATTTATCAGTAGCGGCCTGAAGTCAGTCACTTGTGCCCTGTTGATGACAATAGGGCCCTTTTAACATACAGACCTCTGTCTGACCTGTTAGTGATTACAAGCGTATTGTTATAGAGGGTGTAGAAAGACCCTTAACGAAGCCGAAAAGTAGTTGTTCTCCCTGTCATTGCGATCATTTTTTTGTTCAAGATCATACCTGGTAACCTTCTAGTTACGGAGATATTGGGGGTCAAAGTTACAACTTTCTCACAAGTGTTTTTTAAATACATGTTTTTAAGGTAAGATTTTTGCTGTAAACACCTCCACGACCCCCGTACTATTCAGTCCATTCATCAGCACATTGTTTTGAGTGCGTTACATTGAGTCCTAAGTATAACGTGAATTTTCACCCAAAAAAAAAGTCGTTTCCCAGCAATTATTTTTGCGTAAAGTTACTTAGTTTGATGTACATAATGTTTGGTTTACGGCTTCGTAAAGGGTCTTTTTACACCATCTATATACAGGGTGTCCGGTAATTAATAGATAACTTTGAAATGGGTCATCTATAAACTAACGGCCAATCAGAAAAAAAATACAAATAAAAAAAAAGTAACAAAATAAAACCCATAACAGACTAACCAATTTGTATTCGTTAAAATGTTTTTAATCTGGTTTCAAGTGGCTTTATTTCATTATTACTATGCAATACTAACGTCTATTTGTTTTATTTATACCCCAATGATCAGGCATAATAAATATTTCAATATTGCAAACTTCTTTGTTTAACCAAATTTCACTCATTTTGAACATGAATATCAATAACTCACTTTTCACGTTAGGTACAATAATGAATAACATCATTTTGAAATCGGATTTAAACACATATTATTTTAAAATTATTGGTCACTTTGGTTTCGATACTTTTAATACTATGGACGCTTAAACTCTGTCAAAATGATTTATTTTTACAATTTTTTTACTAGAACAGTAATTCAAGTATTTTTTTAAAAGCCGTGACATAGCAGTCAGGCTATTTATTGCTTATATGTCAGGTCAGTTAACGTTTGTTAATATAAAAATAAAAAACCGATGACATTCATTAATTTGTGGACTTGGTGTACAAGAATGTAAAACAAGGTAACAAAAAACAACGATTATTATTAAAAAAAAATATCTTTTGTACTACTTGGTTTATTTTCCATTTGTATTTTTTTTTCAGAATGGCCCTTAGTTCTACGATGACCCTTTTCAAGGTTATCCATTAATTACCGGACACCCTGTATTTTTTATATTGTATTGTGTATTTTTTTTATATTGTAAGATGGGATCGATACTGAACCACGGTATCACCCTCAGGAAATGTGGAGCTCCTAATGATACCCACCTGAGGTTTATCGATACCTATTGTGGTACGTACTCAGAGGGTGAGATACGCTTTTATCTGTAAGTAGTTTTTCATTGTCATTTTATCGACAATACTTGTCGCAGGTGCTGTTATTGTGATCTTAGGAAGGAGAATATTTAGATGGTTTGAGGATGGCGTTTTATTTATTTAATCATTGCACTGCACTCTCTGTGAAATTTTTTTTAAATGTCGCAGCACCATGTTGCGATAGAGGGCGTTTGGCCTCATACAGGACTTGTAATTAGTTTAATATGTTTTAAAATGTTTTAGTTTTAAATTATAATTTTTTGTTAGTCTGGTTTTAAATTTTAGTTTTGTTTTTTTTGTTTTTATTTTTCATATTTTATTGTTTGTCCTGTGTGAGTCCAATAAATACTTTTTCTTTCTATAATAAGATGACTGCCTCGTCGGTCTAGTAGTCGCAAGCTTTACTGCTGAGCATGAGGTCCTGGGACTACGAAGTCTGGACTTGTGCCCGTTTGATGGCATTAGGCACCAGCAAAATATGGATGTACTATACCTCCCTCTGCCTTACCCTTTGGGGATTACAGGCGTGATGTTATATTTTATGTTCATATTTTAGTAAGATTTACATTAAAAAACAACAGCATTAGAGCAACTTCTATCAGTATACATAGTTTCAGGAAATACACAATGCCTAATTGGTGTCCCAGTATTACATGACCATCGTTGTATCCCATTAACGGACGTGGTAATGCCTATAGTCCAGCCGGGCCGTGCTTACATAGTCCGAAGATATATCTTGAGATATATCGTAAGATAAGTCATGTGGGTATTGTGCGATGTGTATTTGTAAATTGGATTATAAACTTAGTTGTGTTGATGGGATTATTGTGGCTGTATTGAAAAATGGAGTGTGGAAGTTAATGGGGATTGTGTTAGAGTTAATTGTAAGAGAAGTCATGACATGTATTGAAGAGGAGATCATCATCTGCCTAACCTTTTCCCTGGGGTCAGCTTTCAGGCTAACCGGATGCTGCTGAATATCAGTATTTTACATGGAGCGACTGCCTATCAATTGAACAGTATCCGCCCTATAGCTTAGCCAACTAGACATTGATTTCAAGTCCAAATTCATTTTCAGTTATCTAACCACACTTTACAATACCAAACGCCACCAAATAGGTAGCATGCACGTACCTCTTTATAGTACTGGCCAGTCTGCCCATAACCACAACAAAATTTCCTCTCACTGATAAAAAAAACGTTCCGAATTTAAATATTCCAGTGTCGCACTAATTGGCAGCTAGGGTTGCCAGACTATTTGCTTTGAGTGTGGCAGTAGATGTTTTTACATTTATCTGTGCTTTCAAATTTTACGTTAAAATTGTGAAAAGTGAGATTTTTAAAAGATTGCTGTTAGGAATATAGGGTGGCTCACATGTGACTGGCCTCGAATAGGTCTAGTAATCTTCTGGTTTCGTTTAGATAACATTAGTTTTTCGGTTTGATTTTGTTTTCAAAGCCAATAGTGTCACTTTGTTAAGGCTCTCTAATTTTAGTGTGACTTTGAAAGCATTGCAAACTTTTTATGAAATTACAGTTCACCACTTCAGTTACTGACATTCAGTTACCAAAATTCACTACAACTTAGTTAACTTTTCACTTACCAGCATAAACGGCGGTGGAGTTATGCTCAGGGTCGTACGGACAGACGGCCTGGCCCGACTTCTCCCGCTCCATATGGTAGGAGTCTCGCTGCACGCTGTACTCTCTGCAGAAGGGCCTGAAGCTGTTCGTGCCGCAGACCAGCAGCCTTCCAGGACCCAGGGAGACCAGCACGCGGATGTAGTTCTGGCAGCTCTCCTGTGAAAGATGCAGTGGTTTGAGTTGTTGAATTGAACGAAGTTATAACAAGAATAGGGAAAGAACTATCATCATCATCATCATTTCAGGCGAAAGACGTCGACTATGATCGGTCCCGTGCGTCTCGCATCCAGCGGTTCCCCACAACTAGAATCCATACTTCTATACTAAACTTATAAATGCGAAAGTAACCACAGAACGGATTTCTAAGAAATTGGGTACACATGAAGATTATGATTTTCTTGTTAGCACGTATACATATAGGTTTTTATCTCGGTATAAATTCTCCGAAGGATAATATGCAACCTTCACGCGGGTTAAGCCGAGTGAACAAGCGAGTATTAATAATATTATTGTCCCACAACAAAGCCGTTAAGTCTATCGAGAAAATGTTGTAGAATCGTGTTTTAGAAACACGAAAATATAAAACTTAGAAGTAGTCCTCAACTTTGCTATACGGGTGGAAGGGACACCGACGCGAAAACGATTACCACCAATGATATTATAAATAAAAAGAGGTAGATTATTGCTGTCAAATTCAGACAATTGTCGTAATTTGATTTAGTCGGTTAATAGCAGCGAGCGTAACAAAGCGTGTCAGTGGTGTGACAATAATATACCTAAAATCCAAGTTGTGTGTTAAGAAATTGTAAAAACTTATGCTTCAGTAACATAAAAACAAGAGCCATGCAATTTTTTAAATTTTGGTGTTATTCTGGCCCATAACCACGGCGGCCAACAAACAGTACGTTAAGTTGCGAATTTAGAAACATCAAAATCGTTTTTAAATGCTTGTCGAATTAAAAGTTTTGTGAATGTCTTTACCCTTCGAATTATAATGGATTTCTCGTATTCACTATATTTTATCAATAGTTTTAGATTTAGGCCGCAACTTGAAAAAATCTCAACCTAAACCACCATAGCGAACCACAAAATTAACCAAGCCCCAGTTCCCGGCATGTCGCCAGTAAAATTAAGTCCAAGTAAATCCATGTCCGCACAGGTATATCGGCGATATAGTTCGGTAATATGATTGCATTTGCATTTCCATGAACCACCAGATGTACGTTCCGTAATCCTATTCCGTCGCAATGGGATCCGGGTACACTGACAGGCATACAGACAGACATACACGTCGTTTTGTATAACTAGTTGAGCCTGCCGGTAGGACTTGGTTATGTAAGATGAAGGTACAGACATGATTGGCAATTTTTGTAAGAAAAATTGAAGTAGCAAGCGTCCTTGGAAGGCCATATGGTGGTCGGAACGCGAGTAAAGGCTTTGTCTTTATGTTGTTAGAGATCAAATTGGCATGCAATTATATTTTTTTACACTGAATATTTTGAAATAACCAAGAGTGCTTTTATCTCATAGTTTTTTTTTTAATAGTCCATGTATATTTAGTTAGGTTTCATGGAGTTTCTTATCGCTCATCTTTAACATTGAATACTGAAGTTTCAACTTGAGTAATCTCAAGTTATAACTTAAAACTTTAAGAGCAAATTAAAAATAACTTAATATCTTTAAAACGAATTAAGTTTTTATCATTAAAACAGTTTTAAAGAACGGTATTTTACTGGAAATAAATCTTCCAGTTCCAGTTTTATTTTAATAGTTTTACGGTATCTTAAAAGTTTTTAAGTGACCTAGTGTTCTAGTAGTATTTTCTTGGTCATATTTTATACAGATAATTTAAAGTGACAGTGGGATTTAAAGCGCTTTCTGGATGGCACTTTTAAGCAAAATACCAAGTAAAGATTTTAAGAAGTCAAATCTGTGTAACCTGCCTATTATTATAACAAACGACCGTTTATTAGCAAAGTTTATTACAAGTTTCCTTTTACAAACCTTCTATGAATGTTGCTTGTCAGAAATTACGTTGTTTACACTCTCGAAAACATGGCTAATGTCAAATACCTAGGTTCATAAATCATACCTATCTACCTACTTAACGCCTGACACTAGGAAACGTCAACAATAACTAATCCGAATAGAGATCTAAGTTAGCTCAAACTCACGCACATTACATAACAATAGTTATTGTGTTGGTTTAGCCGAGCTTCAGTTATTGACTTGCATCAATTACTGCTGTGATTGACTAGCCGAGCGGCTGACGTATTATGTTTAGACACTGCTGTGATACAATGACTTTTGATACATAACAATAAAGAAGATAACAATATAGACAAAGAGGTAAGATAACAATATATTTGTCGGATCCAGTCATTAGTATGGACATAAAATGAATTGGAAAGCACGCCAGTGTGCAGTGGTGACATCACGCGACTTACTAACCAGTCTACCCACCACACGGTGTGCTTGTACAGAGCCCTGATGTCCAACTCGAGGGAGGACGACATTTAGTGTCGGATTGCGGCGGAGTTGAGACGTCTTGGAACTCATTGTGTTATTGTGTTAAGTTGTAATCTCAAGTAATTCGTTAGTTTTGCTAGAAACAGTGTACCGCACCCAGTGTGTTTTCATAGCACAAAACCCATCGTCTGCCCACATGATGTAACCCTAACGGAATAAATCCTGACCTATCCGACATATTCATATACTAAAGACCCACCCTTGTTTTGTACAGGTGCAATCTTCTAAAGTTAATTTTAAAATATCAAGATTTTTGTTCTATTTCAAGTTAAATATTAATGTTTTATACTGGGATTAAATTCTTAACATCTTGATATGGCAAGAAAGGAGGTGTCTGATGAGATGACGAGTAATAGAGAAGTATGGAAGAAGAAGATATGTTGCGCCGACTCCAATTGCATTGGGATAACGGCAAGAAAATGATGACTTCTCCAATCTCCAATTGACGATCACATCAATCACTGTGTAATTTAGACATGACAGACCTATCCGAAAATCGTATTTGTTTTATACTTTATCCAAATTATTTCGGGAAGAGCAGTCTTAAAATAATTTCATAAATCGATAATGGTAACTAATTAACTAAACTATAGAAAATAAAAACATGAAATAAAGTCAACAAGATTATCCTTCATATTAGTAGACTCACAGATAATAAACCAAACCGATAGTATAAGCCTTTTTTCCACTAAACGTGAAAAAATCCTGCACAAAAAACGAAATCCAGTCCCCTAATGAGCTTAGTACCCTGATGTTTTAGTACGTAGAACATGTTGGGCAGTGCTCGAAGTTTCTCGAAGCCTCGATCGAACCCGTTGTCCACAGTACCGTCAGCTGCGACCATTACGTTAAGGCCCATCCCACGCAACGCATCCCGCAATACTTTGTAGGGTTGATACAAGTGAGATAAGTAACAGAAATTTTTGAGAGTGGTGGAAATATGATGGGCCATTACTGGTGATTGTATTTAAGATGTTACATATCATAACATAACGCCTGAAATCCCCGAAGCTTTAGGCAGAGGTGTACTTAATAGTACACCCACATTTTACCAGTTATGTTTAAGTCGAGGCGAGCCTATTCCCATCAAGCGGACACAAATCCAGACTCCGTGTCTGCTACTGAGAAATTCCTTGTAGAAAATCCCAATAACACTTTGCCCGACCTGGGAATCAAACCCAGGACCTCACGCTCCGCAGTTACGTTTAAAGTTTGCAGTCAAGATTAAGATTATCATTTAAGATGTTATTCGTAATAGATATTACGTGATAGTTAGCGATTAAGTTATTATAGGTTAGGCGCATTGGATTATTCTGTAATGGTAGCTGTAAGTAGATAAATAAGTAATGTTGAATAATGTCGGTGACTCTTGATGGATTGTCTAAAGAAAGTAAATGGTTGGACTGGTACAGAAGAAATTGACAGACAAAAAAGCATTACACAGAATTAACAGATGGATTTAAGGTCAATTGTCTATTTTATGGTAGGAAATTCTAAACAAGACGTAGTGTGAACATTCAACTCTAATATCTAAATATTTCAACAAGATCAACTTAACTATTGAACCTGCCCAAGAGTATAGAAATATTTCTTTATCTATTGTATCTTCTTTCTCTAATGATAGTCACAAACAAGGCCATAGTGGCATCCCTGATCCTCCATGACGTGCGTTACAGTAGCGAGACCAGAGCTTTGTAACAGTTCGCATTTCGAGTCGCACACCACCCTCACTTGATCAGTTACTTTCTAATTCAGAGCACTCCAGCCCGAATACTAAATGCTAGCCCATTTGGGATAAATCTAGGCTAAAACACGCCCTGTTTGCTCTAGGATTAGCGCTAATCGTAAATACAGGCTGGATGTAATAGGATTTGCTAGAGCGATGTTATAATTCACACAACTATGGGTATTGATGTTAATAGAGTACACAGAAGGAATAATGAAATCGGATATTGAGAAGGATGAAGAATGTTTTAATAAAATCTAAGATTCATTACACTGGTAGGTAATCTATTGTTATCGTGTTTGGTTTATGTTACCGGTTTTTTTGTAGTATCTGATTTTAAAGTTAACGGTGTTTTATCTTACATAAGCACCAGAGCAGTCTCTAATTTAACTCCGTTTAAGATACATGAAAGGTACAACAGAAACGTACAGAAAACATCATTTTAGGATTACCAAGCAAAAAATCTGTATACCAAACGTACCTCGCAATTGATAAATTCCACTTTGCACCTACATAATCTAATTCACAATGCTACTCGAATGTTCTCGAAGACGGAATTCAACAAATCTGTTTAGGAGCCAATGGCAGTCGGCTCACGTCGGTTGCAGTTCGGGACCAAGTAAAATGGCGTGCAGGTAGATGGCCAGCCAAGCCTTGCTTGCAATTGAAGCATGAATTTGCGACGTCCCGCGAGCTCCGAGCAATCAACTGAGCGACGAACCTCGGGGACGCAAAAAGAACGTACATTTTGTTTGTGGTCAACAAACTATGGGAAAATTTAAAATATTTATTTTTAAAATTGTGGTCAGCGGACAGAGTGCTTCGAAGAGTAGCAATAGAAATGTTTAGCCAACAGAAATTGTTTGTGTATTATTCTACTTGAAGAACAGGTATCACGACCAAGAATCTATAGGGAAACAAGCAATTGAATCATAGAAATGTGTAAAGTGAAAACTAAAATCACTAAAGATGAAATAACCTGTTAGACAGGGCACGTCATGAATGTGAAGAAAGAATCTGTTCAGCTTTAAGACTTCAATAATAATTTATGTAGCTAGAAATACTAGGTGCTTCTACATGTTGAAATGTAAGAGTTCAAGTCTGTGGTCCTTCCACTTCAACTTAATAAGCTGGTATCAAATGTCTACTTCGCGTTGAGTGGGAGTCTAGACATGATGAACGTGACTTTAGCTGAGGGAATTGATAATCTTATGTCGCATTACTTCTAATACATATGCTGAAAATTTCCTGTAATTAAAATGCTAGAATTATGTAGTATAAACCTCATTGCTCCCTTGAGAAGAAGTAGATATAATTTAAAAGAACTACATCAAAAATATCGTAGAAACATACTTTATACGATACAATAGAATTATTAACATCATTCCTAGAATATTCGCAGTGTTTCATTTCCCAGTTGCGTGTTAATTTTATATTGCGTCTGTTTTTATCGTGAATATGATAGAATATAAAGATATTGTTACAAAACTGACCTTTCTGAATAAATTGACCTTTTATACATTAGTGGTAAAATAATAATTAATTAAGTATTTGTACACAGTCATACAATCGTCTTTGTAACAAGATCATCTGCCCTCAGGCGGGTAACAACCAGGAAAACATCATTACTTACAAGTTTCCTCAATATTAATTACACTAAAACACATAACACAATTCCCATATTACGAGCTTAACTCATTACATTCTCGTTAAAAATGTACACATTTCCTTTACATTATTAATATTGCTGAACAACTTTCAAACATTATTTTTCGGGCAGGAATGACCTACTTTCCACACAGCATATATTTTTAAACCGAGCCTTAATTAGCCTTCAGCCGACCGTAGCGCCCTCTGGCGGTGAAGGTCGTTAACTTTAGCGTTTAAAGTTTTGTAATAGTTGTTGCGTTGTACGCTATAAGATTAAAAAAGTCATTATTTACGTCAGAAAGTTATAAGAATGAGGTATGTTTCGGTTAATGAAGTCTGGCCTTTGTTTTCGTTAGTTTTAATACTAAAATATTTATTTAATATTCTGACAAATGCTGTTATATGCATCGCATGGTAGAATTCTCAAAACTTTAAAACTACACTATGCGAATTTGACATAAGATATTCGCAATTTGAAAATTGTAGAAATTCACTTCTGAACTAATATTATAAATGCAAAAATTTGGGTGGATGTTTATTACTCAATCACGACAGAACGGCTGAAGGGGTTTGAATGAAATTTGCCACAGAGATAGATTATTGTCTCGAATAGCACATAGGCTACTTTTTATCCCGGAAAAACATCAACATTTCCAAGACAACGAAATCGCATGCAGCAGCTAGTAAACTAAAAAGGAACTGTTAATACCGGGTGTAAACAGACCTTTCACATATCCGTCAACCAAGCATTCTGTACATCAAACTAAGTAACTTTACGCAAAAATTATTGCTGGGAATCGACTTTTTTTTTTGGGGTGAAAAATCACGTTTTACGGTAGGACTCGATGGAAAGCACTCACAGCATTGTGCTGATGAATGGATTGAATAGTACGAGGGTAGTGGAGGTGTGTAAAGTAAAAATCTTACATTAAAAACATGTATTAAAAAAAAACTTGTGAAAACGTTGGAACTTTGACCCCCAATATCTCCGTAACTAGAAGGTTCCTAGGTACGGTCTACAACAAAAAAATGATCGCAGTGACGGGGAGAACAAGTGCCTTTCGTTTATGTTAAGGGTCTATTTACACCCTTTATATAAAATATATTATAACAAAGAAAAACCACTAAAATAAAGAAAAAGATACTCTGAGATGTTTGATTCCTAATACCATTTGGAGATTGTTTATCACGTACTGGTGAAGTCGTAAGTGATCCAAAACTTTTTATTTATAGGTTTTGTGAAGAAGTGTTTGAGATAACAGAATTATAAAGATTCGCTGGACTGTTGTAGGTAAACGTGACAATTAACAGGTTTTCTGGGATTAATGATTGTGGAAATTACTCAGTTGTTTTGTGGTTTTCGATTAGGTATTGAAACAGGTGACCTTTTAGTTGTAATATATCTAGATGCATAACATAACATGCCTGTAATCCCCGAAGGGTTAGGCAGAGGTGTACTTAATAGTACACCCATATTTCACTAGTTATGGTAAAGGCCCATGTAATAGGGGGCGAGCCTATTGCACTAATCCAAACTACCTTTCTAAGCATTTCAATACATCTTTGAATATTAATCGAACTACATAGTTAGATAATTGGGAAAAAAATATCTACTTGGTTTAGACATGGCTGTTGGAAAGAAACTGAAACCATTTAATGCTGTCCACCACCTTTTCAAATTCAGCGAAATCATGCTATCCATGAACAATTCATTTACCTCAAAGCCAACCTCAAAGCCGAAACAATGTGACGTTCTCTAAGCGATGATGGACAAGTGTAAGGTATTTACTAAGCTATCGAAAGGCTTGTCTAAAACAGCTATATCAATTCTGTTGAAAGTCATTATAGAAATTCGAAACGGTTTGAAAGCGATTGCCACTTGTGTAGGCCATCTTTTTCACTAAATGGTCACTCAAGTTAAGTAGGTACATCATCATCGTTGTCCTGCCCTTACACCTATTTATTTATTGTCAGCGCAGCATGTCTTCTTCCATAATTCTCTATTACTTGTCATCTCAACAGACGCCTCCTCCTTTTTTTTTTCCTAATCATCCTACACACAGTCCATCCATCGTTTATTTGGTCTTCTACTTTTATAGCCATCCACATTCATAACCAAAACTATTCTCACGATATTTTCTTCATTCCTCCGCATTACTTGCCCATACCACGACAACCGATTACCACATAACTTTTCAGTCACAGGCGCCACTTTTTCTTCAGACTTCCTCTTAGGTACATTTATGAAACATACCAGTGCTAGAACCCCTACAGGCAACGATAAAACTGCAACCCCAAAGCAGTAACTCACGATTACCGACATTCCTCGCGTATCCACGTCTTACTAAAAGAAATAAATTATAGTTTCCAATTAGTCGAGCAAAAAACTTATTAAAACGAGAGCTGCGACTGAATGGCTGCAGTTACATTAATCGAAACTCGTTACTACACACCACTAATGAATGCATAAACGTTTAAAAACTTCTTCTACTTGCACGTTTTCCTACAGAAATTCGAGTGAATTTGTAAATAGTCTAAGAAATTCGTTTGGTTAAGGCGAAACGTTTGTTTTGTGGAATAATTAAACGAGATAGATTTTTGTTTTCCTTGTAAGATCTATCTTTAATCTAAGTTTATAGGTAAGTTACAAAAATTGAGTTTTTAAGGATAAGTCGGAAACTGAATGTTTTATCAGGTAACTAACGACCTGCTCCTGCTTCGCACGGGTTTTGCAACCTGGCTAAACATTGATATTTATTTAACATGAGTTTAATATTAATGTCAGAATCAGAATCAGAATTTTATTTGCTATGTAAGTAGATACAGACTACCAAACACCTAGACTCACTTTCCACCCACCGCTCACACTCACTCACTTTAATTCTTTTTTCTTGGTCTGGCCTAGACTTACTTCTAAAATTAAACCTTCTGGAACAAAGTCTCTAAATGATGGAGAACCACATCAAAAGCCGTTCTCTGGCTATGAAGAACAACGCGTCACATAAACAGATACGAAAAGCGACTGTAAGCATCCTTTGTTAGAAAGTAGAGATAGGGCAAACACTCGTTTAATAGTATCGCTAGTCTAGTGGTCGCAAGCGAGACTGCTGAGCATGAGTTTCTGGATTCGATTCCCGGGTCGGGCAAAGTGTTATTATGTTTTTCCATCAGGTTTTGTGCCCGGTTGATGGCAATAGGAACGCCCCATATTACATGGGACTTAAACATAACTAGCAAAATGTGGGTGTATTATTAGGTACACCTCTGCCTAACCCTTAGGAGATTACAGGTGTGACGTTATGATGATGATGACATCTTTTAAACTAAATGAACGCTGAAAATAACAGCATGTCCTTGCCATTGAACTCAAGAGCCTTCTATAACACCAGCCCCCATTATTACGCCATTACAAGGTTGAAAGACCTATACGGCCGTCATAAAAATGTTTCCCAATAATAACAGGTTCGTAAAAAGGTAATTTTACTTAACAGCCATTTAATTTTTCCCTACGGAACCCGGTGTACGGTCATAAAACAAACACGATCACCTGAATAGTTTACAGCAATTTTTAATGGGCCCCTATTTATTGCAGTTTATGCTAATTTTTGAGGGAAACGTCGTAAATGTTGTGGTCGTTTTGTGTTGTAAGAATGAAGGGGTTGTAAAGAGGAACGAAGGTAAAGGTTAGTTTGAAAATCAATCTTTTTAGTATTTTAATTTTATAGCCGTTTTAGCTTATGCCCGCGACTTCGCCCGCGTGGAGTTCGATAATTGTGACACGGGAGCATACTATCGAGATAAAAAGTATTCTATGTCTTAATTCAGGTTATAAACTATCTGTTTACTACATTTCATTCAAATCCGTTCAGTAGTTTTTGCGTGAAAAAGTAACAAACATCCAGACAAATAATGTCGTAAACGCCTACGTATATGAGTAAGTATCACACCAATACTTGCAACCGCTCTTACCCTTTTCACATGCACTCACACACCCACACCTACAACACTACACTCACTACACCTACCGCACTACACTTCCCACACTACATTCACTACACCACACTCTACCCAAACTACTGAAATTTTGTTAAACTTAATTATAGTTTAGTTACCTAAAACTAGTCTTTGTAACTACTTCCCACAACATAGGGAATCCTAGTGTGGGGTTCAGGGCGTCATCTACGTTTGTAAACATAAAGAGACAATAAAAAAAAAAGACGTCCATACATCCTCACATACTTTCACATTTATAATATAGTAAGTTACCACCGACTACCGCCACTCATGTTTATTTAAGTTCGGTCAGTCCATCTAAAGGTTATCTGGAAGAAATCGCTATCAGAAATAAGACCGCTATTGTAAATTAACAATATAGTAAAAGAGCTGTGCAGTAATTTTGGTGTGCAATAAAGTATATTATATCCATCTTATCGATCCACCTATCAAATCACGGGTCAAAACAAATCAAAACTTCTTCTTCTTCTTTCTCGTTTCCTCATGACTGAGGGTCGTGACCACATGAGGTACCTTCTCCACCAAGGCTCTCCATGCTGGACGGTTTTGGCCATGTGGACAGATGCTTGAAAATTCCCTCTGCAGTCTTCCTTCACCACATCTGTCCATCGGGTTGGTGATCTTCCACGGCCCCTTCTTCCTTCCACGTTCTAAAACTATGATTTGCTAAAACCTTTGTTTTAGCAAGTCATAGTTTTAGATGTTAAGTGTCTATTCAGCATTAAAAATGACGTTCACAAAAGTAAGTAAACTAAAAGCACTATTAATTAACTCCAAGTCGTAGTGCATCGCAAATTCGCAATGCAAGACATTCTTGCGACGATCTGACGATTCCCCAGATCCTTCGAATGGCACCAGAGTAAGTTAATACAAATTTCTACATATATTATCCGGGTTATTGCCACCATGTACCCGTGTGGGAGCTCACATTCATATTCCGTAATCCCGAAATGAGGTCGCTCATTAACTCGAACTAAAATAAAGTTATACGACCTCCTGAAGCATCTTCCGTGCGAGTCTAGCGAGAATTTCCACTCGATTGGCTTTTTAATTTGCCGGTATTCGGTAGAGAGACGTTTAGCGGAATAAGGCCTCGTTTCATACGCGACCGACTCGTTCCAAATTCAATTATTCGCCTCAAGATGGCGGCAGGTAACATTGATATTGAGCTGCGGGCGCTCTTTCATTGTTCTTACTTAAAATCATATACCCTATTGTGGTTATTAGAAGCTTAAATTAACTAGTCATCAATATATAAAAAAGTTTCTTAGAATAGTTATTTAATATTGAATTATTGAAATCAAGAACAATTTGCTACGTTTTATTGTAGCGCTACGAAAGTTCGTAGCAACCGCCTACGCCGTAGCATGTTACAATCTACATATTTAAGTGTGTTACGAGTTAAATTGATGTACAAGTCATTTCTTTCCAAGAAAGCAAAGTTACTGTCTGTTGGGACACGATTTCGTGGAAAGGAATTTCAGTATGCTTTCAGACGTGGAAATTATTTTCCCAGAATCGTCTTTTCTAAGATGTATTGGATTAAATCTAAATGGAACAGTCTAACTACCCAGAAGAAAATGTTTTGTTTTACGAGAATTATTAAGAAATCTGTTGGTTAGTGTATCATAAACAATTCTCATATAAATACAATTCCTGTAAATCATCAAGTTTAGGCGATGAGCCTTAACGCAGATGAATCGGAGAACTCAATTTTAAACGGGTATAACGCGATATGTTTCAAAAAAATACAGGAAAGCTCTATGCCCAGCAGTGGGACAGTAACATGAGGTGGAGGGGTAATTTTTCCTTTGACTTTTATCCATTGTCTGACAGTGGGACAAGCGATGATATAAGACAGTACAACAACTCACCTCGTCCTTCCCCTTGACGACGCACATCTTGACGTCATTCTCCGGCGAGTACCAGACCAGCCGGCGCTGCTCCGTCAGGTCTGTCAGACTGAGGTTGTACACCACGTTTCTGGAACAAGTAACACTCATATAAGACAAGGAATTTCCATAATGATTCAGTAAGGATAACTGGAGCTGTCTGACAACCAGTCTAACCAAGGGGTACCGTATTACCCAGTACTAACAGGGTTGTGGAGGTCAAATAGGCAGTCGCTCCATGCAAATACTGGTATTCAGCTGGACCCGTTAAGACTGGAAGCCGACCCCAATCAATTTGGCAAAAGGCTAGGCAGATGATGAAGGATAGCTTGAGCTGTTTGTATTTTGTACTACGCAACAATAATAATGCATATTGTTAAACGGTTCACTAAATGATGACTCCTGACGACTGACTTTATGCTGGGACCCTGGCTGTGTCAGAGGTACTTGTACTCGGTGTCAATGATAATGCAATTTCTTGTTATTATTTGTAATTCGGCATTAAATTGATTACGGTTTACTACATGCTTTAATAACAGTAAACAGTCAAACGATATTGCCGTATTAGAAGAGACCAAGTTGAAATCTCTCAATTGGTTGTTAAAAATATAATGGGGATTTGGCTTGCTTGTCAGCAGCAATAGATGAGATGGTACTATTTTTTGTACGAACCTTTTACACAAAGTAGTTGTAATACAGACAATACTTGTATTATTTTGCGACCAAACTAATAAGCCTTGGTAATACAAAAACAGATGCTAAAAATAGTTGTTACTCGACTTGTTATTGTGGCCAATTACTTGCGCCTCTTCTAGCAAGCCGGCCAACGTACGTAACCAAATAACACAGAACTCCGAACATTGGATCAGAACGTTTTGCAAGTTCTACTTCGTTCTAACCTCGCAGTTCATTTTAAGGTGGAAACTGAACTCATAGTTGTTAGCTGAATGTTTGTTTGTGGTTTTAATCGCACTTGGAGTTGAGGATTTCAGGTGAAGTTAGTTGGAATGGTTCCTATTGCCGCGGCGTTTATTCTGTGGGTAGGCGCTGCGGCGACAATTTGTCGCGCCCTCGTGCGGCTTAGCCGATCTACTGAATAGCTTCGTGAAACGTTACACGCAAACTTAGGACTATTTACCAATAATTATTCAGTCTTTACATCGTATTTAGGTTAGTCTACGGCTACGTTTGATTAGGAGCGTAATACCAGATATCGACGCACGTCTCTGTCTACCTTTGTTATATCGTAAGAGCCCGAATCGGTTATTGACAGCCGTATATTGCTATTGTGTGCGATATAGTAAATAAGGTGGATGTCAGTGTTGGTGGCAGGCCAAAGTTCACCATGACAGATTTTCTTGTAAGCTTACAAAGCAAAATATTACACAATGTGGGGTGACGCAGCGACATGCTATTGTGAGCCGCTTTCGGCTGGATTTGATGTACGATAAAAAATAAAGAGCTTCAACTAAATCAAATCGAACTTTACTAGAACGACTTTAACTGCGTGATTAGGCGCAGTTAACGATTATAACACCGCAACTAACTGTAGTTTTGAAAACTAATGTCAAAGTGACATTACGAGTGTACACAATTTAATATGAATTGTGCCACAAGTTGGGGCAATTCATTAAACTTGCTGAGCATACCTGGGTTCTGTCTGGCATAATTGCGAAAGTCCTTCAACCCTTAATTAAGATATTTGGCACGAAAATTTCATAAAGAAATTATGGCATAAACTTTGCCAATTATAGCGCAGCGAATAGCCGGAGTGACTTACATAATGTTTCAGAGATTGAACAGACTAAGTAGAGGCCGGCCCGTTACCGGATTGTAACTCCGACTTTATTGATATTACAATACACTCTTTAAATGGCAATCCCATGAAGTTTTTATAGTTCTTCTTTGTTTCCGTCGAACGACAACGTATTGGAGAACCTACTTATGACTTTCCGATCTCAGAAACTATGTCAGGTTTATTGAAACGAAATTGTAAAAATTGTTTACGGAGAGCAGTAAAAGAATTTGTATTTCATATTCTGTTTGTTCAAAAGCAGAACCATTCTCAATGAACTAAGAGTACATTATATTTTATGGGCACCTATGTAAATAGTTTCGCTTCATAGACATTGAAGGTTGTTCAGTAAGTTCGGTCCTCACTTCTACGAATTTAATGTTCAATCAATTAACCTAATGAACGTATTTTCTATGAAGAGCTAATTTAATTACCCTATTTAGCTGTAATGTCGAGGTAATTAACTTCTAAATTGAGCTTAAATGTCCAAGCAATAAAGAAATTAAATACGGAAAAACTATCTAATATTTCCATTTTATTTATTTCCAGATTTTAAAGCAGGCCGTTTGTCTATTTCGTCCTCATAGAAAATTCCAATACAACTACTGAAATGGTTCGAAATGAAATTTTTCACTTCCATTATGTTGTAAATAAGGTATTCACATTCGACGTCTTGCATGCGAATAATGTTCTTTGTAGTCTATTGTCGAGGGTCCTGCGGCACTTATTCTTAAATAAGGGAAATGCCTGTAATTCACCAATGTTGGGGGAGCCAATTTGTGGGCAGACCCTGCTCGTATTTTATGAACAAACCGTTTTTTGTTGGGTAACGAAGTGACCTGATGCAATCGAGTGATCCGAGCACTAACAACAACTAATGGCTAATCCGGTTACAGAGATGTACATGTGAATAAGACAATTATTCTCAGAATAATACGATTTGTAGTTTCATTGTGTTTAGTTTATTGACAAATAAAGGAGACTTGACACATGTGAGGAGGATAGACCCCTTTAAGTCTAAGCCAGCGAAAATGTAGTGCTAAGTTCTTTGTATTTTAAGAAGTGCCTATCAAGTTTTCTGAAAGCATAAATAATGATGTATGCTGGCCTCGATTCGAATTTATTTCCTAGAAACGAAACTTATTTGTTACAAAAAATCTAAATATTTTGGAACATTCTTGGTTAATATTTTGGCGGACAGGCGAGCTGGCCCAAGCACACAAAGACTGTATCCTTTGTCAATTATTCGCTTCAGTGGTTCCCGCCAAAAGGCGGCGGCCATCTTGGACTGTGTGCGACGGATCGTCAGCGCCATCTATTGTTCGGTCACTCGCCCATGTTTTTGTGTTCTGTCCAATCCGGGCCGACTCGCTGATTGATGGTCTGAACTTACAATTATTTTCGTGTCTTCGTGATTATTTATTTTTTGTCTCTCATTCTTGGCAAAATAAATTAATCTCGGAGAATTTTCTTTATCCGGATTAAAGTAAATATCTGGGTGGGTGCGGGTATAAATTGATTTCGTGGAACAAAAGCGGATGCTCAGCCAATCAGAGTTATGCTCATCAATATACATGACGGACACACAGCCAATGATCGAATCAAAATGAAAACGTCAAACGTGGTGGCGCTTTTAAAGCGAGATTTACATAATAAATAATATTATTGGTTTAATTCGAATGTCTGTTTTTGGAGGACGTCACGAGATACGTCACATCCATATTTTGTGAAGCGTTTAATGTGATCTATCGCCATACAGACATGTGTGACACGTTATCACATTATTCTACAAATGTCCAATACATTTTTTTCTGAATTACATTTAAATTCTCAATACGAGGAAAATGTGCCTAAATAGTTCACACAAATGGCATCGATATTTACGAGAAAATAACTTACGTAGGTACTCAATGAAAAAAGGAAAACGAGTTTGTTCATAGCGTCTGTTATTCGATTGTGTGCTTTGCCAAAAAGTATTTTCGAACACGAGAATTTGACTGAATAAGTGGAAACTGATTCACATTGCTGTTGCTAGCAAGTGAAATACGCACACGCCTAGTCTTTGGTTTGTTATTTTGTTTCGCTCAGTTATTTTCATACGGCTGTAATAGGATTCCTTGAATTCGAGGATATAGAGCTGGATAATGAAAATAAACATAACTCACATAATATTACCCTTTATACGCCGACATACTAACCAATTCAATTTTCGCCTCCTCTATTTACCACTCCTAGAGAAACTTCGAATAAATAATTCAATCTTGCTAGTATATTCAATATTTATTTATTTTGCCCTGTTTTCAGAATCTGCTGGATATGTGTGCCTCAACCACGTCAGGGGATTACTAAGGGTCCATAAAATGTCTTCTAACTAGGCTTGGCACAACAAGAGGGGACGTTAGGGAGACAGGGCAACTGTCGTCACACGAATAAATTATAGATAGTGTAACAATGTGACTTTATCTCGTGTACACAAAAACATCCCCCTCTATAGTACATTTCTTTATCCTTAATCACTGAAAAACTACAGGTGGCGTTTATTTTGACTACGTTTTGCAAAGCAGGGATTGCCTTTGTCAGGATATTTTCGTAATTAGTTGCTAAATGTTGGGGGAGATGGGATGAAAAGCGTATCTCTTTGGCTCGGGAAAACCGCTTAATGGGTAAAGGAACAGAAAGAAATTCTGTTGTTGCCAACAAGTTGATGGCGTTATTCTATGCAGCGACGGATGTTATTAAAAATGTTCTCTTTTTTGTGTATTTTTTTATTTATTTTAATAAAACAGGTTTGTGTATTTTCTTAAAAAAATCGTTTTTATTTTTTACTATCGATCAAAAACGTTTGAGTACTACGATAGTAAAACCGACCATTGAACACGACCTACAAAGACTTTGTGCAACGCAACGTTTTTCAAAAGGGGCGATGTCAAAAATTTCAAATTTCATCGTCGAACCGACGAATTGGGACGTCGACAGATGCAATTTGTTTGCATGCACTCGACACGCTCCCGATATTGGAAAACTTTACGAGTTCCGTTTAGAACAATATCAATAGGACATTGGTGTACGTGCCCGACATATTGAGAATGTACCGTCGTACTTGCCAGCACCTCAACGATGTTTTATTTACTGATAAAAACTCCCAGCAAACGAGATATTTCTGCCACAACCCTCTCATATTTGCCGGAGCTCATTACATTTAACGTCACTACAATGCCAAGCTCTAGGAATTCCATTTTCGTGAACCATCCAACTAATGACTTCTGTGAAAGTAAATGTCACCGAATTTCAGCATACAGAGTCGCAAAAAATAACATAAAAATAACCGCGAACCATCAAACGTTCCATTTGAAGGCACTAAAGTTAAATCGAGTCGAGCAAGTTGTACGTCATTAGCATTCGCCTGTCAAATGGGCACTCACACGGATTGGTTGATGTGCAAGCGAGTCAGCCATCTTACCGCCGACTCCTAGTAAATAGACTTGACATATCGTGAAGATTTTTCTCTGAATGGAGCCTTTCCGTTATGTTTTTGGCAGGCATTACGATTTGTGCGGTTTATTTTCTGTGTTTTGGTGAGTGCCGTCTCATTTTTTGTGGCTTTTATTTTTCGTTTTTGTGTGTTTTGACTTTGATCAAAGCCTCTTCCATAATAAACTTTTATTTTGTCTTATTTTACGGACATCGTCTACTCTTAAGCTGCACTTTTCAATATCACTGTAAACAGCAAACATCTTTGTCTTACTAAACGTTTTTTTACGTTTTAATCTTTTTCCCTGTTTTAGATGCAGACCGTTGGCGTCAGTATCGGCTGGGGCCGTCAATATTGCTAAAGTTTGCACCATCGGCCGCCGAGAAATTGCGCTTCACATGTTTCACGATTTATTGCAATTGTTTCTCAACAATATCCATCGTTTATTTCATCGAATCCATGACGTTTGGACGCTGCGCTTATTGTGAATGCTCTGCTATTGCATAAATATTTTGTTCGTGAATTCTTGTTGAATGTTATGATGTCAGGGAGTTGGGTATTTCTAGAGATGGCTGCTTTAAAGTTCTGTTAGAAGTAGAAATATTTTTTTCGGAAAAAAAGTCCCATTTTTATACAGTCACGAACAAATAGTCAGCATTCGAACGAAAATAGAATAACTTACGAAAAAATACACACTCGTTCCCATGGCGGCGTTTTATTTCCGGTTTGAAAACGGTGCAAACAAAAAAAATATATTAGATATGAACACGGTCGCTTACCTAACGAACTGAAATGAATACAAAACAACCAACACACAACACGAAAATGTTTATTTATGTAAACGAATTAAAAACGTTACGTATTTTCGGCAACGATTTTTCTTTCATATTCTTTGTGTGAGTTATTACCTTTTTACACAAAGGTGTTCTTTTCAGCATCGGTAAGACCAGTGTAGTTGGTCTCTGGCATTTCTTTGCGTTCCTTGAGTTTGGTTGAGAAGAAGGGGTCTGGGTAGGTTGGGTATCAACGGCCCGCATGCAGAATACAAATTCTTAACATTTTAATTAAAAGAGCTCAAAACGCCGACCGCGCCGGCTCTATTGTTGTCTCGTTCTGACACCGTCGTGATTTATGGCGAGTGTAAATGGGAAGGGTAGGGTTTCATCTTTCACTGGAATACACGAAATGATAATTGACATTTTTGCGCGGGCGTCACGAAAGGGTTATGATATTTGCGCAAGTAATCCTTCGGAAACATTTTCGCACATTTGTCACTGTTCATTGTGATGCTGTAGCTATAGAAGTTTATTTATGTTCTTTGTTATATTTTGAAATATTTTTACTTGATCCTACTAATCTACTGTTTTGATTAGCATCTCATTTCTTTCTCAATTCCCGTCGAATCACAAATTATTACCAGTAAGTCATTAAAAGATATCTGTTTCTCCAAAGTATCAAGCCCGTAGCAGGTACCTAGACAAGCCAATGTGTTTCAGCCACGAATCTATGCATCACGGTAGGCAGTTAAATAATTAACAATTAACCTAAGCTCCGTCTAACTGTGGCCTACACTTCAGTTCTACCCAAGAAACTAGATCACGATAAACATCACATCCAACTCAATACTGACTACAATCCGACAGTCCACCGCTGAACCGCTCACAATCGCTAGAAGCGCTAAATATTTAACGATAAACATGTCAATCACTTACCGGATTACCGATTGATTGAGGTGAGAACGATATTCCCTAATTTCGTTGAAGCGTCACGCCCGACAGCCAATGATCTGATACAGCGATTATTGAGCAATATACAATAATAGCTGTGAGGAGATTTTGACGATTATTGAGTGTTTCTGATGTATTTCGTAAGATACTCGTATCATCATCTGCCTAGCCTTTTCCCAACTATGTTGGGGTCGAGTTCCAGTTTAACCGGATGCAGCTGAATACCAGTATTTTACATGGATTTCGGGCCACTGACTACCTAACGGCTGTCAAAGATCTACAATTGACAGCCGGGATCAACGGCTTAACGTGCTTTCTGAGGCACGGAGGAAACTGGGTATGTAATGGGTATTCACCCATCACTTACCAACCTAGGCAAGCACGGCTTAACCTGAAGGCCGACCCAAAAGAGACCCTTTCACTAGGACTACTTAGTCTTAGTTAAAGATTAACAGGAATGCTAATACCGTCAAAAGAGATAGCCCTGAAGTAAATGTACTTAAAACAAGATTCTTCAAAGGAAACATTTCTTGTAATGTAACCCCTTTGAGTAAGATATAAGTTTAAGTTTAATAAGTTATAAGTTTATTTATTGCTCCTTAAAGATATAACATATTGAACAATATTTAAGTGTAGTTAGGAATAAGCACAAAGAGTAATATGAGCAGCTGTGCCTGAGCTAGGCTGAGCCTGTATTTCAGGTCACAGTTCTCTTCCCAGTATTATGAGCGATATTAACAATTCACAATTCAGTTTATCGCTTTCTGCGTCCAGAAATAATAAATCAAATTTTTTTATAAAAATGAATTTTCAAAAAAAGTTGGTTTGATGTGTGTTGTGTTTGGGTGTGTATTTTGAGGTGATTGTGAGTCTTGTGTTGTGGGTGTGGGTGTGGGTGTGGGTGTTGTGGGTGTGTGTAGTGTTTATATGGACGGGTGTTGGATTATTATTTTATATTAAAATTTTAAGAAGATCCTCAGTAGTATGGTAATCGCAAGTAAGCAGAAAATCTATTAGTTTGATTTTGCATTCTTGTTTGTTTAGTGTGTAGATGTTGAGTATGGAATTGAGTTTGTTGTAAAGGAAAGGACCGCAGAAACAGAAGAACCTATGAGTAAATATGTGTTTAAATTAAAAAAATCAAGTAATCTGATTTAGCACACGAGGTTGTCGACATGTGCAGTGGACTCTGCAATCATTGTACCGATAGTCGTTACGGTTAATGGACTAACAGCAGAGAGCCTCGACCAACACCTTAGGAGGCTCTCATTGCGCGGCTGGGTCAAGGGCGACATGGAGAGAGCGACTGTCGCAACCCCGTGCAGGGCACGCCACCATAGTGGCGATAAGTCCCCTCTTTGAGGAGTGGCTAGAGAGGCGCCACGGCGCCCTCACCTACCGCCTGACGCAGGTCCTCACCGGACACGGTTGTTTTGGGAGGTTCCTGCATCGAATCGGGCGGGAGGAAACGCCCGGGTGTTTCCACTGCGAGGATCGTCCGGAGGACACGGTGGAACACACCGTGGAGGTCTGCCCCACTTGGGCGGAGCACCGCCGTGTCCTCACAGCGGCGATTGGCGGCGGCGATCTCTCGCGTCCGGCCTTGGTTCAAGCCATGGTCCGGAGCGAGAGGGAATGGGAAGCCGTCACCTCCTTCTGCGAAGCAGTCATGCTAGTGAAGGAGGTGGCAGGACGTGAGAGGGAAAGAACCTCACGTCCGAGCCGCCGCGGGAGACGCCCTGGGCGTCGGGGGTCACGTGGTGGCTTCCGACCACCGTAGGCGCTGGCCTGTGGACGGCGAGTTATGGGCTAGCTCGCCGTCCGGCCGTCTTATGACGACGGGCCGTGTCGACGGCGCGTTCGTGTTCCACGCGCGCCTCAAGGAGATGTCAGCAATCAAGTAGGGGTCCGCATGGGCCGACGCCTGCCGGGGCTGCGGGACTGTTCGAAAGAGATACCGTGGCCCTGGAACATAACGGGCAAAGAAGGAACATGGATGGGTTTTAGTCAGTACAAGTCTGACACTCCCCTCCGCTCCGCACAGAGTGGGAGGGGGTCATTTGATGATTTCCCATCCGGAAAAAAAAAAAAAAAAAAAAAAAGGGCTTGATTCAGAAAGCAGTACTCCTAGACACGGCACGCATAGTGAGGCGGTTCCTCTCTCTGGAGCCCTGACCACCGGCAGCCTGGACCTTGTTCCTGATGCCAATGGGCCATCTATTTTTTATATTTTTAAATGTTTTTTTTACTTTTCTTTGTAAAAATATTTAAAAATTTATTAGATAAGAGAATTAATGAATAAAGGAGATAATGATTACTAGTTAAAGAGTGTAGGAATGCTAAAACCATCTCAAGTGATGATGGAATAAACTTAGACAAGATCCCTCAAAGGAAACACTTCTTGTCTTTAACGAAAATAAGTCCTGACAAGACAAGTTTTAATTATTTAATTCCTAAGTGGTTTCTGTCAAAGAGTAAGCAAAACCAGTGTTACAAATTAAATGTTACATGGCTACAAATTATGCTCAGAATAATTATAATTTTAGATGAACAGCGATGATAAGCTACGTTACTACATTTCCATCTTGCAAGAAAACTAAATTAATAAAAGTAGGGCAGCAAAGGAACCGTACTCTTCAGGCAAATCTTGAAGGGTGGAGTAAACAGTAGGTTGGGCAATTTGTAACGAATCCAAACGCGCAAGGTGCCGTCCTTACACACTTAAGAAGTTAACTGATCTGTTTCCCCCAAACTACTTTATTTGTTTAGGCCACAACAAATAGGTTCTCTTGGGTAAGTTTCCCCGAACTGCCTCAAATTGCCCCTAACTCTTGTATTGTTTAATCAAAAGAACGGCGAACGTATGGTAGTAATAATAAGGTAGTTTTATTTACTCGTTTGTATATAAAACACTTGTGTTTAGAAGTTTGCTTATTGATTTTGTTTTTTGTGTTTTGTTAATGGCGTATTAGAAGGACTTGTGGAATGTTCTGAGTATTTTTGTATTATTAAGAGGTCAAGCTTTTTTATTTATTGCTGTTATAGTTTATTTAAGTATTTACCATATGAATTGCCCACGCCATGGTGGACCCCTTAATGCATTTTGAATTGCGTAGTGACGTTTCAATTCACTACTAGTCAGCCTTTGTGATATTAAAGTAAAATATTTGTGTTTAGTTCTAGTTAATGTTTATTCTTGTCGTTGATGAAAAGTACCTTCGAGTAGTTACGTAAAAATATAGGTAATATTGCATGTATATGGGAGCTACATCTGCCAAAAAACTGCTTTACAGTTTGGCAGAAGTAACATTTTTTTTTTGTAATTGGAGGTTACCACGAATAAAGGCTTTTCATTTTTTTGTTTGTTTTCTGGAGAGGGTCAATGTCGTTTGACATTTGCAATAGTTTTGGAGAGGTATACTGGGCTATAACTGAGAGCAATGATGATGAAATTATTTACCTAACCGTATAGGCTTCCGATTGTAATCATATTAATACACTTTGTTTCGACAATTCAAAAGTGCCTGTAACTGGCCTACTTGAAATAAATGCTTTGATTTTGAATACTCTAAACAACTTCTCGTAATACATATAGCTTCAGGCTATACCAAAGGTTTCCACCGATATCAATATTAGTGTAAATTAATATCACTGGAAACCCTATTTAATACACAAGGGCTTTCGCGACCATACATTACTAATACAGATGGGGAAAATGATTTTCCTACCCCTGTTACTTCATTTTCAACTTTATCGGCCATACGTTACTAATTACAATGGGACTAGGGTTAGCATTTGGAAAATTTTAAAGTCTTGACAAGTACGAACATTTCACTTCCAATTTTTTTTGTTCTGTTCCTTCTCATTTAACTACGTGTTCGAAAAATCCGCTTTTGTCGATAAATCCGGACACATGTCAATGCCGGATAAATTCCAGATTCGGAGGTGCAAAAAGCTGGACATGTCCGGACAAATCCGAACGCATGGTGACCCTAAATGAGACCAAACTTTGACATTATTTCAGTCATTTTATTATACTCAAGTGTAAACGGAAACGGAGGCACTGTGACGTCATTTCTCCCTTTCGCTTTTCCATACACAAATGGCAGGGAATGCTATTGACTTATGTTATTTTGTGCTCTAAGTAGGAGTTTCCATACGCCCTCTCATTTCGCTAATTCTAATTGAAGGGTCCCCTATATTCCGGTGTACGTACGTACCCCAGTGGGGTACTCTCGCCCTTTACATTGTTTATACAATAGATACTAATTTGGAAATGTTACAGACGTAGGTACAGTTCTGTGTGAGTGTTGCCTGCCAGCAATATTTCATGCTTGTTGCTCCTAGAGGAATTGGTTTGTGGTTTCTGAGGAAAATGTAGGGAAAACTTAAGTTCTCTTAAAGTTACGTTTAACTAGAGGCATTGCTTTCTGAGAAAAATTGAGGTAATGTAAGATCTGCTTAATAATATAAGAAGTATGGGCTCAATTTCCTCTAAATTAGAAAAAGGAAGTTAATAATTTTCCCGTATTAACTTTTGCCCGCGGCTATGCTCGCGTTAATTTAGAATTTTACAATCAATTCGGGTTGTACTCTGCTTGTAATAGTATAATACAATCATGATTCGAAAGACACGTGGTGCCATCTACTATTATAAGAACGTTATTGTTGTTTTCCTCGAAAACAGTATTTTTTTTCGGGATGAAAGGTACCCTATGTCCGTATCTGTTCACCTGACAACGTACATGCAAAATTTCAAGATGATCGGTTCAGTGGTTTAGGCGTGAAAAGGTAACAAACAAACAAACTTACTTTCACGTTTATAATATTAGTAAAGATAATACAAAAAAATATACTTGAAAAGACTACAGGAAACAGTAGGAAATTGTCTGTACCATGTCGTATTAGGTACTCAATTTTCTTCGTGAACTCTAATGAAATGGTATGAGTATTCTGTACTGTTACTTTATTCTATAACTCAAATGATACGCGTATAGTTTCAGAAGCATTTCAACTAGGTACCCTGTTATTTAAGAAAAAATGTTTACTCGCTTACTCGCAAAATAGTTGTTCTTGTTACAGATATATAAAGTCACGCCGAAGGGTTAGGCAGAAGTGTTAGCCGGAGTACATATTTTTAATGTGATTTTATTGTTTGTCTATGGAATACTGATTGTGCCAGTTTCCAAAGGGAAGCCGGTAGGAATCGAGTTGTATGGAGCCTTCACCACTGGTGTGCAATACGTAGTAAATCCATATTTCGCCAGTTATGATTAAGTGTTATGTAATAGGGACCTATTGCCATCGACCGGGCTCAAATTCAGACTTCAGGCTTTTACTGAGAAATTATTAATACACACCAACCTATTTCTATCCCCTAAAGAAAATCTTTCAACAACTTTATTTAAAACAAAACTTTTCGACGACAATTACGTCATCAGTGGTGTCAGTCCGTCAGTTCCAAAGCTCTTATAAATACGTCACAATCAGAGCTGAGCTGCGGCTCCTGCCCTGGGCCCCCGGGGACCACTCCAGGGCCTGGTTGCTCCGTGATTGATGCGCTGATTACCTTCGTTTCTTTTTTGCCACGAACGCTCGACTTTCGCCGCTTTTTTTGTTTTTTCGACCTCTTCTCGTAATAGGATGTTTTAGGTTGGATTTTATTAGTGCTGAACGTTTCGATTTGGGTTTTTATTGCGTTAGATATTTGTATTATCATTAACAAGGCCCTTTTCTTACCTGACAGAAATAAACGTATTTTAAGAGTGTCCATGGAGTTTCTTGCCCGTTCTTCTCCATATAGATCTACGTTAGGGAATGGGCAACTACAGTACTTTCACAGTTTTTGTGCCTTGCGACTGGGACTGTAGCTATATTTCGTTGTTGTCTTTGTTTCGACAATTCAAAAGTGCCTGTAACTGGCCTACTTGAAATAAATGCTTTGATTTTTGATTTTGATTTTATATCCTAAGGGTCAGTTCACGGGAAACACCTGGATAGGGGACGAACAGAACCGGGAAGTGTGGCAGTCAAAAGGGGAGGCCTATACCCAGCAGTGGGTGATTCCGGGCTGATATGATGATGTTGATGGTGAAGGGTCAGTTCAGACATAACGGAAATATGCGCGAGCAAATTACTGGATGCATTGTAAATGAGACTGTATTACCATGTTTCCTTAATGTGAATAAAATAATTATCCAGTGGCACACATTCAATAAAAAAATAACGACCTTTTCATAAACACAAAAAACGACATAAAAGGTTTGTCCTGAATCTAGAAATACTTCAAGCCTTATTTTTCTATTTAATTAGTGTTCGCAAAGGTAAACTGACTTTACAAACCGAGCCTAACGAGGGAAGGGTACCTAAAACTTTGCGCAAATACGATAAGAGCGAAATGTTCAAGATATAATACTCTTAAAAACTCGTAGTTACGACTTTTTGTCCGCCAAATGTTTTCATATTCAAAATTGATTTTCCGACCGGGGCCCGTATGAATATGATTAATTAGGAGCAGATTTGTTTATTCAGCCTTTTATTCAGGCCCGATGTTATTACGTGATATACAATGCTGCGCGAAAATTGACTGCGTCGAGTTTATAATACGATGGACGAACATGAATATAGCGTAAAAAGAGTAACGCGCCAATTGACTAGAAACTACGAAATGAAAATTGTATTTTCGAAATAGGTTAGGAAATATTTTGAAATTGTTATTTTTGGTGAGGATTTTTACGGTCGCTGAATTTTGTGTTCGTAGTTTAGTTTAGATGGGTTTGTAGATTGTGAAATATCGTCAATAGTGGATTGTCCGTGTAAAAAAACGATTTTATAATTTGGCTATATAGAACAAAATTGTATTGTAAAATAGACTCGAAAACGTAAAGCTTACAAAATCATGAATAAAAAATATTCCCATTTTTATTCTCAAACTAACTCAATATAAAGTACCTTCGCCAGCCACCAGGTACACAAAGATACACCTACACACTTTATGCTTTTAGGTGGCGACGTAAAAACGAAATCAGCAAGTATCATTTTGACGGCCATTATGTAAAAGTGGGTGTGCGTGTGATAAGGCCACAAGTGGCCATTTGCCGGTGTTTGCGAGCCCCTGCTAACGTCCTCCGTATAATATGCTGAGAGAAAACTCACCTACATAATGATACACACGTACTCTTATATGAGGATGGGTATACGAAGAATGGTGAAGTGAACTTGAAACCACGCATAAGGCGCATAATGATGTTTTTTTCTATAGTTAGAGGGCGAAAGAAAATAGGTTTCTATCTACTTATTTTCGGCAATGTGGCCAGTGACTATGCGAAAAAAGAAATCATTGTGTAGAAAAATAAATGTAGGTTTTTTTTCGTTTTCAAAAATAGAATCGGAGCAAAATAGAATAACTGCCAGATATTTTTCTGCAAACAGTATTATTGTAATAAAACATGAAACTAACTGAACGCTAGGCTCAATTCAAATCAATTCCTTCGTCCGACCCTCATCATAAAAATCGACGCGCAATCTTGGGATTGGCTCCCACCAAAATCTGAACGGGTTTATGTAAACGCTGGTGCTTTGATAACATCGTGTAGGTACATACGAGCCGGTCGAAACAACGTTAATTTCGTTAAAAGGCCGCACAAAAGAGGATCACACTACAGGGGAATACCATTACATGGGACGCGCACCGAATAACGTTTCCGTTCGGTAAGCGACCTTATAAAATTAAGGGTGCGGGTGTAAAACGGGCGGGGACCAACGCGGCCTGCAGAACTTGCACTATACTAGTGTAACTTCGTCTGGATACGAAAGGGTTTTCGACAGTAGAGATAAACGTATCTCGAAGCATTTTACGCTTAACATGGGATGTCGGAGCGCGTAATAAGGGCTATTAAATGTAGGGGCTGCATGATTTTAAAGGAGAAGATATGAAAGGAAAATTTTGCAGATGAAAACGATTTTAATGAGGCTTTCAGAACGTAAAAAAAACGTACGCTAAGAGCGATTTTCACATATCAGAAGTCTGTACCTATATCAGAGGACCATGATGTTGATAAATCAAATGGGACCAATTGTTAACATAACATTACGCCTGTAGTCCCCGAAGGGTTACGAAGAGGTGTACTTAATAGTACACATTTCACCAGTTATGTTTAAGTCCCATGTAATAGGAGGCGAGCCTATTGCCATCAACCGGACACAAATCCCGAATCCGTAGCTACTACTGAGAAATTGCTGATGAAAAATCCTATAACAATTTGCCCGACCCGGGAATCGAATCCGGGACCTCATGCTCAGCAGTCGCGATTGCGGCCACTAGACCAACGAGGCAGTCACAATCCCAACAACGACCTATTGTTTAGTCACAATCAAAACCTGCTACCCTGCAAAGGCTCCTAATTTTACCAATTTCAGCGCACCAGTTTCATCTACACGACTCCATAAGTAGATACGCCCTTATAAACATAAGGACCTAAATAGAAGTTCCGCCTTCGTCGAGGCCACAACAGAACGACATGTGTTATATATAAAAGAGTATGTTTTGCAGATATTATCATACATAGTATTTGAATTTCATTAGGCCAATGGAGATTAAATCGAGTGCGGGCGGCAAAATAAGGACTTGTGTGTTTACTAAAAACCTAATGCGTGCTACTTTTTGAAAGGTACTCGTAATTTTAAAAAGGTCTGAAACAGCAGAAAATTCTTAGTTTCAAAATGTAGCTATTTTTCCAAATAGGTTATTAACTGCTTCCGATTCACTCTTCTGCCTTGTAGTACCTGTGTTGATTTTAAAACCTAATGAGTGTCGCCTTTTGGTTTTTACATAGTTGGGATAAATTTATGTACTTACTAGCTTTTTCCCGAGGCTTTGCTCGCGTTAATTTAGAATTTGATAATCAATACGGGTTGTAATAATATAATTAAATCATGATTCGCAAGACTCGTGGCGCCATCTATTATCATAAGAACGTTATTATTGTTTTCCTCAGGAACAGTACTTTTTTTCCGGATGAGAGGTACCCTATGTCCGTTTCTGTACACCTGACAACGTATACGCAAAATTTCAGGATGATCGGTTAATTGGTTTAGGAGTGAAAGGTAATAAACAAACAAACAAACTTACTTTCGCATTTATAATATTAGTAAGGATTTAATTATTCAATCAAATCATCTCTCAAATTAGAAATTATTTAGTCAAATTAGGCAGAAAAATAGCAATATTGCATGTCAAAATTACATAACACAGTCCCCCAAAACACTAGGTCTTCAAAATTTCTATTTCTCTCTCTTCTATTTTCTATTTCTCTTCAAATTCGTAAATTTTATGGAAACTAATGGAAAGCCTCCAGGCTCATATGAGCAGAACAATATACTAACTAATATTATGAATGCGAAAGTAAGTTTGTTTGTTACCTTTTCACGCACTGAACCACTGAATCGATCATCCTGAAATTTTGCAAATACGTCGTCAGGTCCACAGAAACGGACATAGGGTACCTTTTATGCCGAAAAAAAGTACTGTTCGTGAGGAAAATAAAAATTACGTTCTTATGATAATAGATGGCGCCACGTGTCTTTAGAATCGTGATTGAATTATATTGTTTTAGAAACTTTAGTAAACTAAACAAAGAGTGCAACCTGAATTGATTGTCATATTCTAAATTAACGTGAGCGAAATTGTGGGCAAAAGCTAGTTCACGATATAAATGTTATATATTCACAATTCCCTTGACCTACCCACGACAAAATAAAGCAGCTTCTGTTACTATTTATTTATAGATTTTCATACATTAGGATCGCGACTAACGACCTTAGCTCAACTTTATATTTGGGTTATTTATTTAAATCAATGTCTGCCGTATAATCAGACGACTTCTGAATTTTATTTATAAATACCATTTGACTTTATAATGGTATTAATACTTGAACGACAGATGACACTCACAGAATATTTATTGTTATTGGGTTCGACTTGAGTACGTGTATTAGGTACCTAGATGTATCACTACATAGTATAAAACAAAGTCTCTTCCCGCTGTCTGTCTCTATGTATGCTTAGATCTTTAAAACTACGCAACGGATTTTGATGCGGCTTTCAGTAATAGATAGAGTGATTCATGAGCAAGGTTTATATGTATATATATATATTGCACCCGTTCGTAGCCGGGGCGGGTCGCTACATATAAATGTTTAAAAATGTAAACTTCAAATGAAACATTATTATGTATTGTTTTTTTTTAAATGTAATGACATACTTTTAATGGAGTACAAGCCTTTTCTGCTTTTTTATCTATTTCCACAAACACTAGTCTAGAAAAAGTGACGTTCTATCGATAAGGATGTTGGAAAAATAAAAATTGCGTTGTATTGACAAAGACAAGCAAAAAGCTTATGTTAATCCTGTTGGAACTTGTTGTAGAAACACGAAATACTTTGAAACCGATTGCCGCTAGAATGGGCCCCAAAAGTATCATAAGTCGAAACAGACATCTACCAGGATTACGCGTCAGCAAATTCGCACGGACAATGATAACCAGTAAAGTGTAAACAAAAGTGATCTCCACTTGTCCGGTCCAGTCCTCGGCCGTCAGGAACCGTCTCGACATCGGTTTTATTACAAACCATCTTGCTCCCTTTAATAAATCCCACACAGCCAAGTTCTAGCAATGAGAATTTCATCGGAGAAGACGTGACCATTGTCATGTAAATCTGATTTGGAAAGAAATGCAAACTTTGCTAGAACGGATGAATATTTCAAATTATAAGGACACAGTCGTCGTTCGTTGTGGAAAATATTGTCCAATTTGCTACATATCTACTGTTTTATGGACTCATTCTGAAATACCAGACGTTTGTTTTATATAATAATCGACCATCCCGACGTTGGCAAATGAAACTCGTTTTTTAACCTTTTGACAGTTTGTCATAATTTACTTGTTGATGTGTATCATTTAATTTCGTTTTATATTGGGCTATTAGGTTCTACAAACAAATATTTTAAAACGAGTTGTTAAAACACGTTTCATTTCAGTTAAAAACATTTATCAAACATTTTACGCAAGCATCAAAAACATTTTTGTAATGAGACGCTACAACTGCGAGCAAAAAGATAAAATCACAAAACAAAATGTTAGACAAAACAGAATGTTTACCATTATTATTACATTTGCTTTTGTAAACACGACTACTTTCCTCACTAAATGGGAAAGTAAAGATTTTTCCCAGTTCTTACACAGGGCGTGTTTTTTTCGAAACTAAAGAGCATTCTTCCTCGCCCCTACGATTACTGTGGAAAATTACAGGCTACAATTGTTGTTATTTATTTAACAAAGGGTTTACAGAAGTGGAGGCACGCGAGCAGTATTTACATAAAAACAAAGAATTATATTCGGTGGAATGTAAACAGTGGCTTGCGGCCACGAGGAAGGCAGATGTGTCGCGTGGCTCTGCCTTAGTGAGGGTAGCATGTCGATAAAATTGCTAAACTATTGTCATTTTGGTAACATTTCGCGTTGAAAATCTGTTTGAAACTTGAGAGCTTTCTTTGAAGACTTGACTTTATATTAAAACTTTAATAATGACTATGTTTCATTTTGTCAAACGAGTGAAAGACGTTATTATTTTTATCTCTTAAATGGAAGTGTTTTAGAACTTTTATACGTATAAAAAGCTTCCGCTTTATACCTAACATAATTTCGCAGCGTCTTAATTAACATAAACTTTTATCTAGAGCGTTGGAATATGTTCAAGAGTTTTTGAAGTTAATTCATCAAGCTATGAGGAGATTAATTATTTCAGAAAAATTTCTCAAATAGAATTTTCTCCTTGTCCTTCATTTCACGATAATTATTCCATCTTATTGGCATATAAAAACAACAAGTCCACTATATCATTTTCACAAAACCTTTCAGCTCGCTACAGTGAAGATTATCCCTTCTTGAAAGATCAGTAGGATATATTTGAGCACACTTCAATATCAAGTGCTTAATACATTTTAGAGAACTTATCGACAGTCGCTCCTCACAAAGTCGTAATAAAATGGCGACTGTAGGCGGCGGGCGGGCGGGTGTTTTTAAGTCGTCTTGCCTCCATCCAAACAGAAGCCAAAAATCTTTATAAATGCAAACGAGACGGGGCTATCTACATCTATGTGGGTGCGAGAGGGACGGCGTCAGGTGCATCTGAGTTAGCTCTGCGGTTGCGGGTAGATACAGCACGTTCTTACCGCTTCAGTCGGTGCGGTTAAGGGTACCCCAACTTTGCAACGAATTGGAGTGGAGTTGGGAAAAACAAATAACTAAGTATCTCATTTGAATGTATAACTTGGAGTCTTTAAAACGAAATAGGTGTTACTGCGAATAGCGGCGCGATTATTTATGTTTTTCCACACGTGTTTCATATCCAACAGTTCGTACACCGAATTAATTCGAGTTACAATTTTGTATAACGAGCGATTCTTCGAAGTGTAATTAAAGCGATTTAGGTGAATTATGTTTTCATTATGTTACCATTTTTCCACAAAAGGTACGAATACAAACAGCTCGTAGATTTCACAATTTCCGTTATAATTTCGGGCGTGACGTTCTATGTTTAAACGGCGTTTTTTTCTCAAGTCATAATTTGAATTTGTAATACTTGTAAGAGCGGAAAGTTTTGCCATCAATATTTATGGCTATAATGAGGACACTCACCTGCCGCCGACTAGGAGATAATTTCCATCTCTTAATAATAATCTGAAGTAATCTGTATGTGTATCGTTTCCCAGGAACTTGTGCGTGTCATCCACTCCTGCAACAACACCAAAAAAGCTTAATTAGTTAATTGGCACTCCTAATTAGTACAAATATTTTGGAGTATAAATAGGGTTTCGTAAGGCAGCAGACAGTCTTTTTCTACAAAAAAGAAAAGGTAGTAGTACAATCGTAATAAAAAATAAAGCTGAAAATGAAACTACACTATAACTACGACACCGAAATACTTAACTTACCTAAATAAAAAAAAAAAATATATAATCTTAAATATAATATTTGTCCCGAAGCTAACTTCACACATTTTACACACAATTAGCATAATTTTGAATTTTTGACGTTTATATCATCTTGACACTTGACAGTTACTTTTCTATCCGATTGTACTTGACTATCGGAAACTCGACGAACCATCGTGACGGACGTATCGATAAAATTGATAGAGGAAACACTATAATAATCTAATTTTAAATACAGAAGCTTTCGTTAACCTTGTTTCGTACCTCTGAACAACGTATCCACATTTATCTAAATCCAATTACGGTAAAAGCAGGTAAAGGTTAGATACGGTTTTTCCTTATTAGTTTCAGGTTACGATATTGTGTGGATCTGAAGAAATTTGCATATCCATTAGTGAAGGTACGCACGTCGACCAATCAAGCTGTACAAAACCAGTTTATGCGGATCTCTCATTGTACGGGAAATCTAATACAAAGCGAATCCATGTTATACTGGAAGGATATAGCTTGATTTGTCGCCGTGTGTACCTATTTGTCAACTGATTTGTTTTAAAATGTCCTGTAAGGGGAAGTTTGAATCTTCAATTCAAAGTAATTGCAGTTATGTTTTTTAAGACCTAGCAAATAATATCTATCAGTGGCGAAGGTTCCAAACAACTCGATTCCTACTCGGTTTCCTTTAAAAATAGCACAGTCAGTATTTTACAGACAAATAATATAATCAAATTAAAGATATGCACGCCGGCTTACCTCTTACAAAAATTGACCCTTCGCTACTGATATCTATGCAATGATGTGACGGTGTTATCTCAAGTTAGAGCTGTACCTGTCAATCTTCGAATGGACAATCTCAGGAACCTTACTCGGCCCAAACAGTACGTTCTTGATACAAGAAGAATGAAACGAAATAGCTGACTAATATGTTCACAGTAATGAAAACAGTAACTAAGTGACTTAAATTCAAATTTCGATGGGAGTCGACATTTTCAATACTCCATTGAAATTACGTTACTTTTAGTGTCAACCCTTTTCAAACAAAAATCTATAACAATCTAACTCGCTTGCTACTAATAATCTCTTTGAAAGACACATTAAAATTCATGGCACACTTCATGAAGATGCCTCTAATACGACCCAAAGGCTTAAACTCCAGTCTAAATGAGGTCTGAAATAATGGGTGTGGCCCTCATTAAACTCCTTTTGTCGTGATTCGAACTTAGTCTTTTGACATCTGATTCCTAAGTGGAAATTGTAAACGATTTTCCACTTTATCCCCTTTGTGATAAAACACTCTTTGTTTCGCAAGAGGAAAGATCTTTCGAAGACAACATTCATGAGATGAGAACCTTGGCTGTTTTTTCAAAGTCACACCTTTGAAAGGCTCTGTTGTTTCTTGTAGGGTGCTAATGGATACAAAATAAAGAGTTTTCTATCGTGTATCGTGATGCCCTGACTTTATCTAGAATCGTCTCCAATCGCACGCCACTGAACTCAATGCTGGACCATTTTCAACCATCTAAAACCAGCCATTTTTTTTTTTTTTTTTGGATGGGAAATCATCAAATGACCCCCTCCACTCTGGGCGGAGCGGAAGGGAGTGTCAGACTTGTACTGACTAAAACTCATCCATGTTCCTTCTTTGCCCTTTGTGTTCCAGGGCCACGGTATCTCTTTCGAACAGTCCTGCAGCCCTGGGGGTATAGCTGTTTAGAGGCAAATTGCAGAAGCAGGCTAGCTATTTTTTCAGGGATATAAAATAACTAAAGGTTTTGTCTAAAACCAGCCTTGCGAACATCGTCGTTCCAGCCCAGGTCGAGAGCATCCTACACTACGTTTGCCGATTCGCGGTCTCCACTCAAGAACACGTCTGCATTGCCACTTCAGCTTTGTTGCAGTCGTTCTGAGTTTCGGAGTATTATGTGACAAATTGAAAAGGTTTGAAAATATAGCTGAATAACGCAGAAATTGAGCAAAGAGGCTTTATTCCTGGTTATATGGCTAATGTAGTATCATTTAGGATTACCTGAAACTGATTGCCTTCACGTCGTAAAGGCAAGAACCGTGAAATTTGTTAGCTCTTACATTGTTCCTAGATGAAAAAGTGCAGCTATGCGTAAAACAATATTCGTAAAACGACAACGTTTTTTATTCGAAAGTCATAAAATGTCTGAGTAAGATGACAAGTAAACTGCTTGAACAGCAAGTGCGACAAAGTAGTGATGTCATTCCAATAAATATTATATTATTATTCGATCTTAATTATGAATGGCATTGGGATAACTGGCGTGAAAACGACATATTCGCTGAAATGAGTCAAGTTATTATTTTTAAACGTTGCCACCGACGACTAAATGCTCGATTTTTTTGTTGATTCGAAGAATGATTACAAAAACAATAATTCAATACAACTGGTTGCTAGTGGATTAATCAGCAACAATTAAAAAATCCACAACAAAATCACTATCCCCAAAGGTCAAAATTATCCCGTAAAAAGTACTTCTTCAACCATCTAAAAAACTACGCGGAACTGAAACTTAATCGAAATTGATTCGAGTAGACAGTTCTCGTCCCATCACTGCGATAAAATCGGCGATTACTTCAAAGTGACTTTTTATACCAGATAGGTTCACGAGAGGGTTCAACGCGACGTCAATCAAATGGAAAAACCGTTTAAAAACGCTAATAGATTACTTGGTGGTAGGCCGTGTGGGAACCAATCGTTTTCTAGGGACACACGCATAGAGACATTAAATCATTAGTTTGGCATACGTAGACGTCGTATTCGTTTGATTGATTTTTGAAGTTACTTAGGCAAAGTCTTATACTTGTTTTCATTAAGGCGATACCTAAATAAAAGCTTTATGTTGGATTATCGACGGGCGGATCAACGCAGATAGTTGACTTTCCAACATTAAAATGATATTTAGGTATTCATTTTGGTGTCGTTTGGTGTTAGTGATAGGTAATAGGTAATGTTACATTAGTGTTATGAATGAATGAATTGAATGAATTTATTGTATATCGGACACAAAAAGATCCATAGAGTGTTAGTAACCTAATATTAAACAACTTATTATCTGAGAGCAGCGGTGGCCCAGTGGTGGAGACCCGGACTTACGAGCAGTAAGTCGTGGGCTCGAACCCAGCCAGGCGGATTACTTTGTGTAAGTTATTTCATCACCACTGCTCTCAAATCGGTGAAGGAAAACATCGTGAGGAAACCGGCATGTTCTAGAACCAAAAACTGGGCCCACATGATGGATTATAGCCCATTCCCTCTCATAGAGAGGAGGCCTGTGTCCCAGCAGTGGGAACATTAATAGGCTGATTATATTATGTTATGTTATGTTATCTAGTGTTAGTACCTATTACTCTTTATTCCTGTCATTGTCGCACACATTGCCAAACTAAAGTGTCGGACAGAGACGGAAACATGTCGAAGTCAAACTACGTGCTAAATAATGTCTACAGATCTCTGGCAAGTCCTTATTGCATAAACTACTTCTAATTAAGGTACACTATCAACTCTTATCACGCTATTAAACCACACAAGGTAACCACGTTGTGGCTTCTAGCACTTCCGAGACCTTCTTTCGCAATAAACTACTTAGTTAACTCACAAGAATAATTAATACTGGCTTCCCAAGATTAGCTTAGAACTACCTGGATTTCCTTTGCTAAATTCGAGAGAATTAGTAAAATTGTGTTACGACTTCTGTCTGAATAATACCAGCCTTTACACAGTGGAGAATGCACTGGCGATGATGATAATTTTACACTTGCTTATTGTTGGCAACCCTAGCATTTTTTTTTAGTCTTGCAACACTGCATGTATCTTGTCAATTTTATCTGTCAACTGACTTCTTTGATTAATACTAAAAGGAAAACACTCATTATCTGACTAGTTCTAGACTCTTTTCCGAACTGCATTAGGATCGGCATTCAGGTAAACCGAGCGCAGCTGAATTAACCGTCCAGGGGCTGCAGTCTCGACATAGATAGCGACAAAAATCGGTCGTTAAGTCATAACGATGTCAAATTTCTTTAATAGATTTTCAACTTTATTTCGAAACGTTAAGGTTACGCTATCTATGTCGAGACTGCAGCCCCTGCTCAACCCAGTAACTGGTTAATGCGGTACCCCTTCGTTCGCTGACAGTAGCACTTGGACTGTTGTCATTATTATGTCTTATTGAGGTTTCCTCTCCATCTTTTCCTACACCATCTGTCAAGCAAACTTCTGCTTACGCGCTTTATATACATACCCATAAAAATACACGAAAACGGTAATTAAAGCGCATATAGCTGTGGGAATTAAAACATGTATTCTGTACCGTGTTTCAACACGCTCGCGGTGGTCCGCGTATCATTTTACCCGCCTATTTGTTGTTTGTTTTAATTCTAAATTTTTAATACAAAAGAGTTTTTTCCGTGCTTTTCCTGTGGATAGTTTGTATGCAAATTTTTATGGGAGTTTGTGTATGAAAATTAATGTAACAGTCGTGTTTTGAGTGCGGAAACTAACTACGTTTTAGTTGGACAAAATTCTCAAAACAAGCGGTTTCAGAACGGAATCCTAAGTAAAAAGTAATGGAAGTTTTGAAAAGAAAAGGTCCAGTTTTAGACAATAACCCCGGGTGTTCGAACATTCAGAAATGTCATTTAAGCCACGGCCGTAGTTTTACAGACCACAAAGATCCTTTATCAATCTTTTAAAAAAGGCTGTAATAAAAAAGAATTTGTGAAAGTTTTAAAACTTTGCGAGTAGACGAGCTGGCTTACGCGAGTTTTAAGTTTGTCAAATGATTGAGGTATTGTTAAAAAGTACTCATTCTGAACGTTATGGAAGTACTTTTAGTTTCTTTAGTACGTTACTTTTTCGGTATAGCGCCTACTTTTTACTTTAATTTACCCGACTTATCATAAGTACTAACATTGCAGAGGCTCATTTTTCCGCAAGAGAATAAAATTTGTCTTTAAGAGCTCCTGCCGATACGTGTCAGAAGTAATACTTGAGTACCCTCTGTATACTTACTTATGTAACCTAGCGCCGGTGCCAATGTGTTCACTTTGTTTATCTAGGTACCTTGTCAAGTACTACCAAGATACGTCGGCAGATAAATGTTTGGAGAAGTATCTAAAACTAACATCCTAATATTTGCTGTATTGTCTCAACGTTCACTTTGTTTTCTTTCTATTTCATTTAAAGGTCTAAAGGCACACTCCGAGGGACTTACATAATAATTTCTAGCTGAAAACCAGGATAACACTTAAGTTACTTGTCTTTAGTTTGTTTGTCCATGTAACGGTTTACACATCTTTAAAATCACGTTGATAATAACAAGAAAAGAGAGACAATAAGGATGAAACAATCAGTTAAATTACTTGACAACAGATTAAATTGAAAAGCCTTTTGTTATTTGATTCATTTGTTTTCATTTACATCGTTAGTGAACTACAGACCCACAGTTGTTGTTTACTTGGCTCACAGTATTGAAGCGTGTCGTGACAACTGAAATGGCAAAAAAATAAATTGGGTGCCAGTATATGGTATATAATAGGGGTGAACACTTTTTCCATATACGCCGTTCACGAGTGGGAGTGTCGATCATGGGATATTAGCCTCCACAATCGTCCGCGATCTCTCCCCCTCTGTCGTTTTCCGAAGGATCGAAGAAATCAGTAAAAAAGATACCCTTTTGAATGCATGAATTTACGAACGTCTGACATCGTTAGTCTCGGTCTAAATATGTCTCTTTTGACCCGATCTGAATATCTAACTTTTGGGATATTTAGGTTTAATCCCTACTAACAAGGGGCGTCTAAACTTTTTTATTTGTGGACCCTGTCAGCAACAAAATGGCGTCCTTGGCCGATATATTCAAAGCGTCTTCACGCGTCCCGTCACCGCCTTGGGCCGAAACGAGACTTTTTAATTAGTTTTAAAATAATGAAAGGTCGAAGAGACCTTGTTAAACTTTAACGCGACGATAACTGAAAGAAAAACGTAATGGTTTTCCTTTTTCATTAGATAAGATAAAGAAAGATAAGGGAGCATGCGATGGTTCCTTTGTTGTGAATTATATCTTTTTTATTTTCCCTTAAGGCATTATTAGCTATCTTGGATTGTTATTTTCTTGCAGCAATAGGTAGGTATTGTAGTTTATTATGGCTGCTTTGTTGGGAGAAATAAAATCTGCCAAAATTAACTCTTTAATTTAATTACGCAATGAGATTGTTCTACATTTCGGTTGGCTTTGTACTACTGTTATCATGTCTATAAAAAAGTTACCAACAATAAAAATTCATAAAACCACTCTTACATAATCTTTCGTCCATGGAAAAAGGTAAACCATATTAATTTTTCACCCAAATACAAAACAAAAGTTCTAAAAGCTGTGACGTCACCATAAAGCAAAAATTACGCCAATTTGGTCACAAAGAACATTCCAGAGTAAACTTACCGAAACACGTTCTTTTTTTGAAAAACCGTATTCGCTTTTAGCGTGCCAGTATCATAGTACATTTTTCTACAGAGCTAATTTAGTTTGGGGTGCGAGTATGCGTACTAGAGATGTCCTAAATTAGATTCGAGATAGTTTCGGTTTCCTTGCAGAGCTAGCTACGTTTATGTGCGGAAATTAAATGTACGCTGGATGCAGGTTCTGCTGTGAAGTTGTGACTTATGAGAGACGGTATTAATTAGTGGATGAGGAGATTTTATGATGAGACGGATGGGAAACCGTGATTGAATTTTGAATATGTTTACTTGTAGGTATTGGTTCGGTTCGGCATTTTGTTGAAATCCTAAGTGAGCGAGAATTCCGAATTGCACCCGAATTATGGCATTACTTTCAAAATACAATAGATATTTGGAATAAATTCAGTGGAATTAAAGCCTTCTAACTACTGATGTAAGGGTCAGACATTTGTAGCGTTTTGTGGGTCCGGGACTGGAAGAAAGATTTGTCGTAAATGCATCTATATCTAAATCATCTACAGGAAAATGTGTGACATGAAAAAAAGCGTTTTAAAAATGCAGGATACAAAAACAACAATTTGCAAACTACATCAGCCCACACAATAGGAGCCAAAACTCAAAGCGGCCATTTCCCATGGTAAAAGTTAAAGTTTTTATCGCTACACGCGTCATGGCGTGTAACATCATCTTTACAACTCCTATTCATAGTCAAGGTTTTATGACCCTGCTCAACTTTGCCAAAGACATTATATTTAGGGTACCGTATAAGAAAATGTATGGAGGTTTTTTTGCTTATTTGTTTGTTGGTCATGGGTGGCTATGTTCGTAAATGTGGATTGTATGGTAAGTCGATATTTCCATTCGCAATTCCATATTATATCGGTTTTGGGCGAAATTTGTAAGTAACCACAATAGCACAAAGATCGAAGCGTGGAAATAATAATCGAAAGTTTATTTAATCCGAACTCAATTTGGTGCAAAGATTTTGTTAAATTAAAGCAAGTAGTAGCCTTTTGCAACAAGCTAATGAGAACAAACATTTGCGGATTTTCTTCAACAACTTTCGGATTTAAAAAAGGAATACAGAATTCTGTACTGAACGAAAGTAACACTTAGCGTGTTGTCGGCATAACGAGCGAGATAACGTTTTACGACGATGATATCCGATGTGTTTCGTCTCGCCCACCTGGCTCGCCGCCATTGTGGCTTTTTCTTGTATTGGCTGAAAATCGCCTTATCTCGCTCGGTTCTTAGATTTATAATGAGCACCGATGAAAGTACTTTATGTTTTGTTAAAAATTTTTTTCAAAATTCTATTTATGTTAACAATGATGGCTAAATACTGATCAATCGTTATTTTTGAAATTTTAGCATTTTTATCAATGCAATACAAAAGCTAAGTTCTAACTTATCAAAGAGAAAACAGCCAACTTTCCAACTGAACCTACAATAAAACTCGTTCCTAAATAAAAAAAAAACTGTCATCGAGAGAAAAGCGATGCGAAAAACGAAGAACTCGAGACAATTAATCAGTCTGAAATTAAAAGATAGAAGTGCAAAATAATATCACAAAACTGTTATCAATCAACTGAAAAACAATTCTTTGTTTATTTCAGGGTATTCTTACTGTGAAATAAAAATATTAAAATCGAAAAAAAGCATGAAACCTGAGGTGCCTATAAACTAAATGGTGTTTGTGTAAAGTCGACACTATGAATAAAGTCCCACATTTCCCATGGGTGTCGTAAAGTACTAAATGTTTACATCAGGGGAATGGCTGTAAACAACTCCTGTTTCTATAAGCTCCCAAGTAATCGTACCGATGCTGTATATGACTTATGATCACAAATTGTACATATGAGGAGTACGTTCTTCATCTAGTGTACATCAATAAGTTATTGAACGGATCAATCGTACGTTACTAACAGATGTATAAATAATCTTCATAATTATGAAACCCTAATTACAATTCAAACTAATCGTAATATTAGGAGTACTTAGACGCCTTAGCTGCCTGTTGTTTATTTAGATACTCGTACTTCGTTTATTTTGTTGTTTATGACATGGAAAGAAAAATTCCAGTGCGAGCAGGGTTTGAACCTGCGACCTTCCGTTAAGACATCCGGTGTACTGAATCGGAAGGTCGCAGGTTCAAACCCTGCTCGCACTGGAATTTTTCTTTCCATGTCAAAAACAGCTATGTTCCCTACGCAGGGTTTGCGTATAAAATATTAAAAATTCGTTTATTTTATATAAATAAGACCCTTTTTTGTAAATATTTAGTTTTAATTATTCTATAAGCGGCGAAGGTGGTCTGACGATCTGATCATGTTAGCGGGGCAAACGTGGCCAGAAATTGCACAGAACAGAGAGGTTTGGAGGGAAAAAGGAGAGGTCTTTGCCCAGCAGTGGGACACAATGTAGGATATCAAAAAAAAATTCTATAAGTAGCTTTAAAACGGAATTAAATAATTAGATAACGATTATATCGCAATATTAAGCCAAAACAAAAATGATTGATTATATAGTCGACCCGGAATCCTACAAGAAAACCTTTGCTCCACAATAGTGATCTTTTTCATTTAAAAATCGTCACAGATCGTCACAGAATCGTCAGATTTATGTTCCAAGAATTCTCCCAAGAAGCTTGTCCCAGTATATTGTAGAAGCGGGTAGTTTTCTCTAAGGGATATAAAAACCGCACCCCTCATGATGTTGGCATCCGTCATCATTAGCGGGGACCGCTGTTACAGTCGGCACCACAAGTGGCGAGCGATATAAATCGTAGTTTAGTTATAATAACGCGAAACTTGTGTGGTGTACTGTACTTTTTTTTAGTGATGGCGATTTAGTTCGAGAGCTGTCAGTGATAATATTGCGTCGGAATATTGATACTGACATCTCTTAAACGAGGTTTAGAAGAGCTGATTGCCCTAAATTTTGTTGGTGGTCGTCGGTGGCAGCGCAAAGGTCACTTCGGCTGCATGTTTTTGGCCTAAGAGGGCAGGATAGGAGGTGGAGCATAGTCTGTGACACAGCTCCACAATCACACCCCGCTGCTGTCTCATTGAGGTCTCGCTTAACGAGGTTGGAGTTACATCTTCCCACTTGAGTCCGCAGACGGTTCAAGGACTTCCAGGTGGACCACGGTAGGTTATACCCTGCAGGAAGATGCTCACTTGGTGGTAAGTCCACTTTTTTATTTTTTTAAGTATTAGTTGACTGCTATGTTATCGACACGAAGAGAAAATGTAACTACTAAGATGTAACATTTCGAGTTTTAAAAATAAAATATCAGAAAGGCAAAATATACTCAGATTTTTTCACCAAACAATCCTTATGCTAGCAGTATTATATCGTAACGGTTTTTTCGACTGAAGTGAAGACACGATGAATTATCCAAGTGAAAAGGTCCTCCGCTAACAACTACAGAACATGCGTCACTTACATATTGTAAGGTAAAGGTCGTTACTAGGGATGGGGCACCGCCTTTTACCGAGTATCGTATAACCTGGCGATTATTCGGAGAAATCGAATATCGAATCGATTTCGGAGAATTCTTGGAAATGTAGATGTAGCTGGATAGTTCACGTTCACGTTTGTGTAAACTGTAATTGATTTAGAATCAAAGTTCACCGTAACAAAAGAGAATGTTTGTGTTATCTACATAGGACCAGACAATTAATTTGTAACTGAATACTTGATACTGAAATGGAATACGAATACACTTGCCTGTGTTTTTGTGCAAAATAAACACCTTTTACTATCTTTTTTTGTTTAACAAAGGTATCATTTCGAAAAGTATTTTCGATATGTGTAATGTTGTCGAATAAGAAACAGCGATATTTCGTGTATTTGACTTATTTTATCGAACATCCAAAAGTCCAGAAATAATATTTGACATAGGTACCTACCTAAGTCAAGTTACCAAATCGGTTACACGCTGCCCGATACTATCGACTAACTGCGCCACATCCCTAGCGGTCATTGTTGGCAGGCAGGACATTTTGTCCTCGCGAGCTTGGCTCGTTAGGTTTAATGGCCGAGCCTGCCATGGTAACGACTAACAACGCTCGTATGTTATCGCCTTCTATTTTTACCGGACAATGCCACGAAAAATCTTCGCTTTATCATTGAAATGTTGCCCGTGTAAATTATTATTTGCGGGCGTTGCCAGTGGAAAAAGATCAACGTCAATTGAGTTGTTGCCTTTGTTAGGTTAAGCGGCGGGAAAATAATACTTGTTTTTTTCATGTACAATAGTGATACATAGGCGGACGGCGTGGCGGCGTGGCGGGCGTTATATGTGTTTGTGGAAGAGTATATGAGGTGGTTCTCGAAATAGTGTTTTTTTACAAGTTATTTTACATAGTTGTGTCAAGTACTAATTTAGGTAGTACTTGTAAAATACTGGTATATAGTTGGGAAAAGGCTAGGCAGATGGTGATGATGATGATGTGTCAAGTACTAATTTATTAACAATCCCCGTAACTACTGGTGCGATTTTCATCTGTCTTAATATTTTGTCGTTTTACCGGAGTTTCTCAGGTTTCCATGGTTTTATTCAAGTCCTAGATAGTTTGGGCCACCATCATGTGAATTACCTTATAAAAAAATAAAAGAGGTTTCGTTATTCCGTACATGCATCCTCTTTTATTTTATACTAAAACAGCAGCATCCTGGAATTATTTTGACCGCCTTAACTTAAAGTTAGTGCTTTTCGCAAATACTGTCGAGTTTTTCATGAAACTTGATAGTGCTCAGGTGCTCAAAGTTGCCAGTGCTCTGGACTGGGTTAATTCAGTTTAGACGACCTGCTATTAACCTGAGTATTATGGACACACACTGCACTGTCGTTCGGAGAACTTCGGAAAGCTTCGGAATTGCTTTGAGCTCATTCGTCTTTTGTAGCAACCATGCAGTAGATGCGCCGTGAATCATTCACTCAAAAGGCGTATTGGACATCGTGGTACAATCTTTTACCATGAATTCAGAAATGTTTCATTAATTAATATAAAACTAGCTTTCGCTCGCGTTAATTTAGAATTAGACAATCAATTCTGGTTGTACTCTGCTTGTAATAATATAATTCAATCATGATTCGAAAGACACGTGGCGCCATCTATTATCATAAGAATGTTTTTGTTGTTTTCCTCGGAAACGGTACTTTTTTTCGAGATCAAAGGTACCCTATATTCGTTTTTGTACACCTGACAACTTATATGCAAAATTTCAGGATGATCGGTTCTGTGGTTTAGGCGTGAAAAGGTAACAAACAAACAAACTTACTTTTGCATTTATAACATTAGTCAGGATAATTATTATAACTAGAAGACGGATTTACCGTTTTTATTGTTTTCTTTGAGTTCCCGATATTTCGGCAATAAACTGAAGTTATTGCGGGTGGGTGTTTATGAGTAGACAAATGGGTCTACCCTCTTTCTTGTTCGTTTTTTGCAGTCAGTACCGCTACCACTGTCACTCACAACTCAGTTAGGATATCAGTAATTATTCCATATATTTTAGCCGAGCTGGTACTTTGGTATAGAACAGCAAAATATATTGGTCCTTGGTCCTTGATAAAAGTTTATACCATCACTGGTGATGCATCGAAAGTTTCTTTTTATATTTCGTGAAAAAGTCATTCATTGGGATTAATGAACTTAGAGGGTTGTGTTGATAATTTTATAATGAATGATTATAACTCAGTAAAGCCATATTTGTTACGGTCGCAAATCATATTTTAATCAACATACAGTCTGACAGTGACCGGCAAATTGCAAAAAATGTAAGGAAAGTTGAATTTCGCGTGGTACCCTGGCGCTTATACCATAACGTGAATTAATTTAACTAGCACACATTTTTATTAAAAACTGCTCAGTGTTTTTTTTTAAATCAGATATTCGCGCCCTTCAATTTTGCAGACGCTACCACTTAGTCACGTCCTTGTTTCGCACAGGAAGGTACAGGGTGTTCTATTCCGAGTCAGGGACCACCCAGTCACTTAACTCGTTTTGCACACGTTGTCATGGGAACTTCAAAGTGTTCCTGGAAATGCTTAAGTTTAATTACTTTAATGAGGGTATGTGTGTGTACAGGTTAAATGTGTGGTTACGTGGTTGCAAGAGCAAGTGCTGAGCGAGGGTTTGATTCCGAGGTTAGGCAAGTATAATAGGTTTTTTCCGTAGAAACCTGGAGTGTGGCAGGCGCCTGGTCACGACAAGCCATCACAAAAGGGGAGACCCGTTTGTGTTACTGTGTCCGAATTCGGATGGGAAGATTTATTGTTACTCATTCATATTGTATCTTTGACAGTTGTTACAGGTAGTCAGTGGCCCGAAATTCTGCTAACCAGTATTACCAAGGGATATCGTATTGCCTAATACCTACTTACTCGGCTTTGGAGGTCAGATAGGCAGTCGCTCCATGTAAAATACTGCCAACCGTCTTACCAAGGGTTATCGTATTACCCAGAACCTAATTACTAACCGGTTTGTGGAGGTCAGATAGGCGGTCGCTCCGTTTAAAATACTGTTATTCAGCTGCATCCGGTAAGACTGGAAGCCGACCCTAACATGGCTGGGAAAAAGGCTAGGCGAATGATGATGATTCATATCGTATATTAGTTTGTATGTAAAACATACTAACTAAAACTTTGTGTTAGACCACTCAAAAAAATTTATGTCGTATTTATTCATCCATATTTAGCATCACAAATACTCTCTATTACGCAGACATCTTCCAAATATCATGTTTCTAATATCTCCAGCTGTTCATGCTAAATTCTGTTTGTCAATCACTCAATCAGTTACACGGAACTGTTTTATATGTATAGAACCAGATGTATATACCTTGTCGTTCTATTATAATACCTATACATACATACCTATGTACTTGTATCTGATTGTTTCTGAGTCAGCAAGTGATTAGGTAAATTGCACGGTAGACGTTTATTTGATTATGTGTTTCGAGTGCTGTGTGTCAATGACAGTAGCAATAATGATATAGTGGATGATAGTAGTTAATTTTGTTTGGTATTGTATTTGTAGGTATGTTGTTGGGTTTTGCCAATCACTTGAGTGTTCTTTGAGATTTGGATTAGTTTTATTTGAGCGATAATTGTAATGGAGAGTTAACAATATTATTAGCATATTGAAGTTATAAAAAAAAAGTGAAATATTTCGAAGGTTTCGCTAGGTAATTTAATTTGACCCTTACTTTTATCTCGTGTCGTATTCGTAATTGAAGACTAAGGTGTTGGATTTTTTGCCAGGGCTGCGGGACTGTTCGAAAGAGATACCGTGGCCCTGGAACACAAAGGGCAAAGAAGGAACATGGATGGGTTTTAGTCAGTACAAGTCTGACACTCCCTTTCGCTCCGCCCAGAGTGGGGGGGGGGGGGGGTCATTTGATGATTTCCCATCCGGAAAAAAAAGGTGTTGGATTTACAAAGTTTCATGAGTAAAAATATTCCTTGCCCAATATAAATGAATGAATGACTTGACCAATAAACAACACCCTATATTGTGCCAGTGTACTCCTTCACAAACTGGTCAAGCGACATAATTCGTCCAAGTCTAATCGGTCTGTCTGTCCGTATGTCACCGGTAATACCTGAGTAAACCTTCAGACACACTAGCCGGCTCAAGTTAGCTTAAGTTTGGACAACAGCTGCAATTATTCAAGTTAACTAAAGCTTAGTTTCAAGTTTATGCTCTATTTGAGTCTATTACTGCAGGCTAAGTGCTGCTTTTCTTGTTTAATTTAAATTGAGAGGTTTGGGGTGGTTCGTATTTATTTATTTTAGTAAGGAGTATAATTGAAGGTTCTGAGGAAGTTACGGTAAAGTCCTTGGTCTAGTTTTGGAATCATTTATCATTTATTTAAACTTCATGTACAAGAGTTGTACATAAAGGCGGGCTTAATGCTCATAGGAGGACTTAATGCCAATAACGCTAACTCACATTTAGCTGTGAAAATGATGTATTTAGGCTCGAGTGCAAAAAATCAATGGAATATTTATTTAGGTCCTAGTAATATAGGTGGATCTTTGTTTTTATTTTATTTGAAACTCTTAATTTAACCTTTTATATAACAACACACTGTATTAAGCTTTCACGGTTTACAACTATACTTATACCGTCACTTATGCGGTTTGACCCGCGATCATGGCGTTTGCAACAGCGTCCAAATATCGGGAGCTCAAAATAATGAACAATCACGGAAGATACCCCGTAAGTGACAGTATAAGTTTAACACACTGAATGTATATACAAACGTAACACTATACAGAACTATTCTATCCATTTTGTGATGATATTACAAAATATACCAAACAACCTTTTGTTGCTCAGTTTGTCATGCTATCAAATAAGAGGAGGTAAGGGAAAAACGGACCACCCGTCCCCATGAACACACAAAAGGAACGATCGTTGAGGATAAATTAATCTTAAAATATACATTCGAAGGTCTTCCAGTTCAGAGGAGCGTCTTCTAAAGAGGAATTTTGATAAAATTAGGGATTGGAAGTAAATCATTTGTGCGTAAATAAGACTTACTTGTAGGGATTTAATGAGCATCCTTAGAAGGCTTCCATTTTAGTGTCTTCGGTATGTTGAAAAGGTGAGGTTAATCAAAATTTTTGTGAGGGAATAAAGAATGAGTATCGCTTTTATATTTATTTTTTATTTCCACGAAGTAAACTGAAAGTACCTGCTTCGATCGTTTCAATTCCAGAGGTGTTTATGGAAAGAACAAATTAGGAAGCTGATCTTATCTTCACTGAATCATATCACAAACATAAAACACTAGAAAGCGTTCGATTCGGTGTAACCGTATAAAAATTCAGGTCATACTTGACCCGCATTTTCTTAAAGCGGCAAAATTGCGAGTGGCACACGATTATATGAGTAAGGTGGCACTGATTTAATTTCCTGTGCACTACCACCGTGCCGTTCGCGCCCCGCTTCCCCGCAAGCATTATGAAACTGGAAGTCGCAACCTAGAATATGTTATCAACGTAAAAGATGTGTTTAAACAGGAAATGTTTTGAGAAAATGGTTGTAATGCGCGTAGTCTACACATTCGTGTAAGATACTTATGTATCTTACATACGTGCTGCATATACGTACATGTAGATATTGTCATTGGAATGTTTCATTCTGTAATGATTCAGAACAGGTGACCTACCATGACGTCTCAAAGAAGAGATGGGGCTAGACGACCTGTATAGCTCTGTTTCTCTCTCACACTGGAATAACTCCTGCTTTAAGTCCTCATGGTAACCCCTCTCGTCTACTTACCCCATACTCGTATACATCTTGATTGAAATACAAAACAGAATGTTGCAAAAACATCCACAAACTAAGCAATCAAGAGCACAATATCTTAAAACATGATCATATTCCAAGCACTAATCGGAAATTAATATTCCCCGGACAACTTTCTCAATAATGCAATTTCCTTTTCATAAAAACGGAACAACCTCTTCTAGGAGAAACGAGCTACTTTTATTCCTCGTTCCGAAGACGTTGGAGGGGCGAGGGGGAGGTCCTGAAGTGCTTACAAATGTCGAAGGGGGCAGGGTTGCAGGTGATTCAAGAAGTTGCCAACGTGAACCGCATTTAAATAATAATCACCCTAAGATGATCTAATGGGGTTCGTTAATCGGTGTTCGAGAGGATCTCGGAGTTGTCTGTGTTCCAAGTTCGCAATGTAAGTACCTTCTTATTTTTGTCTGCAGTCGGCGAAGTTTTCTGTTTATTGTCTTTCGAGTTCATGTGAGTTTCGTTGTTCGAATTATAAATGCGTTATTAATTGCTGTTTAAAACCTGTAGGAGTATGTGTATGTTTAGCTGTGTGTTGGAAACTGAGGAAATGTTGTTTCGATTATGAATACGTAAACGATATTATAGGGTTGAATACAATTTTAAGTGCCTATACGTAAAGTTAGAACTAACTGTTGGTTGTATTTTCTAACAGTTAATTAGTTTGTTCTAAATGTTTCGGTATTTAAACTCAACGATAAACAGTTTTTAATTAATTTGTCTAGTAAAACTCCAGGAAATTTCTAGAAGCTTCGTAAGCAAACTATCTAAAGAAAAGCTTAAGATTTTTCCATCTTTAACACAAAATAAACAACACTCCATCTCCCTATTATGTTTCACAGCTTCATTCGAAGCGATTTATTGTTTACGTATTGTAGCAGCGCCTCCATGTACCAGCCTTGCACGGATTTTAGAGGTAAGTCAGTTTTTTTTTTTTTTTTTTTTTTTTGTAGGTAGTTTTGCATAATTTGCAACACTATTCTTTTGCCCCCACTACACTATTTCTCGTTTAGTGCGCAGCCATTATAATATCATTCCGCGTTTCCGTGCTCAAGCCTTCGCACGTCTCCGCTCCTACAAAAAGACACGACTCCTCAAAATGGGAAAGAAAAGGAAGTCTGAAAAAACTGTAGAAGAAATACGGCGAAAAATACAAAAATTGCAAAATCAATTGCAAGCAACGACTAATCGCTGTATTAGCTGTTCATCTGTAGAAGACTTACACAGTTAGTGATGCGAGGTTACTAAGTTTGGGTCTCCTCTGTCATTTTATAAAGTGATGCGTACTGCCATACTAGGGCTGATACTGTCACATAATCATTATTAAGTGATGCGAGGCTACCAAGCTTGGGTTTCCTCTGTCACGTTAAAAAGTGAAAAATATTGCATCTATTACCGGACGTTTTCTAAAAAGAAACGTTTTTCGCGGTTTTTTCGCACCATCAACTAGATGTGGACTGCGATATGACCCCGAATGAGGAAGCCTGCTTGTTTCAAGCAGCCGCTTCGCCGCTTCCTGCTTTGCCACTTCAAGCCTCGCCACGTGGCTCACATGCCTCGTCACCTGCTTGTTCTCCGTGCCCTGCTTCGCCACCACCAGCTCCACCACCGCTATGCACCGCGCTTCTGTCGCCTAAACCCGGCACCTCGGCAGAAGCACAACCAGAAGTGATGGAAGACCAGGACTTAGATGAAGACACCTTGAAATTACTCGGCGATGCTCCTAAAACGGACATTTCCTTGGGTCTGTCTGTTCACAAGGACATTGCCAATCGTTGGCAAGACATCCTTGCCAAAGGCTTGGCTAAGGATGTAAAGCAAAAACTTCTAAAGAGTTATTTCGTGTCTAACAACTGTGACCTACTGCTGGCACCAGCTCTCAACCCGGAAGTAAAGGCAGCTCTGCAGGATGCCCTAGTAAAAAGAGATTCGGCACTCATTTACAAGCAAAATCAGCTTGGTGTAGCATTATCTGCTTTAGCATCCGCTACTGACATGATCATTTCAAATGAAACTTCAAAACAAAAGCTTTTAAAACCCATTAGTGACGCTTGGCGTATATTATGTGATAGTCATTTTTGGGAAACGAAAACAAGACGTAACTTCGTTATTTCGTCTATTAATATAAATTTAAACGACTCCTTGCTTGAAAAAAAAAAAGGGGGCACTTTCTTATTTGGGGAAAATGTTACGGACAAGGTTAAGGCCGCCAAAACCATACAACAATCGGGAGATGCCCTGAAATACGCCCAAAGGAACAAACCCAAAGTTATCCCAAAAGGTCCAAATAAGGGTCATTTAAACTACAACCCTCAGCACCGCAAGACGGGCAACAAGTCGAACAATACAAAGCGAGCTGCTCGTCCTGCGTATCGGCCGCCGCCACCACCGCAACCCAGCGGCAGTTCGCGCCGCTACTCGTCCCCGACAAAGCCACCGCATCGGAAGTGACTGATCAGGTACGAACCGCTGGCAGGCTTCAGTATTTTTACAAAAATTGGTCAATTGTCACTACTGACAAAACGATTTTATCTTGGATCAAAGGGTACCAAATACCTTTTAAATGTTCACCATATCGTACTGATACTACTAATGTTTTACCTAAAAACATGAATGAAGCCCAAGATTTTGATAAATCATTAAAAAATCTATTAGATATGAATGCAATATCTCATTGTCATCCTATTAAAGGAGAATTTATATAAAGTGTGTTTTTAGTACCAAAACCAAACGGCGACAAAAGATTCATATTGAACCTTAAATGTTTAAACAAATTCGTAGAGACAAAACATTTCAAGATGGAAGATTATCGTACAGCCTCAAAGCTTATAACAAAAAATTGTTATATGGCATCAATAGATCTAAAAGATGCTTATTTCTTAATTCCCGTACATAAATCTCACCGAAAATACCTCAGTTTTAAATACAATAACACCCTTTATGAATTTAACTGTCTACCGTTTGGTTTATGCACTGCACCTTATGTTTTCACCAAATTCTTGGAATGATATCAGTTATATATATCGATGATATTTTTTGCATTGGAACCCCTTTTCTTGAATTTCAGAATAACGTTGACTTAACAATAACATTACTTAAAAACTTAGGTTTCATAATAAATACAGAGAAAAGCTGCCTAAAACCGCAAACACTATGCATGTTTTTAGGTTTCGAATTCGACTCAAAAAATATGTTGTTAAAATTACCTAGTTCAAAAAAGTCAAAAATAACAGAATACATTTCTAGCTTCTTGAAAAAGCGTAAATGTAAACTTCGTGAGTTTGCTCGGTTCATAGGTTTATTAATTTCAGCTTGTCCTGCAATTCAATACGCATGGCTTTACACTAAACTTTTTGAACAATTTAAATATTCCTGTTTACTTAGTAATCCTAGCTACGAACAGTTGGTTCGGCTCCCCAACAGCTTACATTGTGATATGTTGTGGTGGTTAGACCATATTGATCATGGTTCGTTTCCTTTAACTTGTGATCAATATGATTTATATTTTTTTTTCCGACGCGTCCTGTACGGGTTGGGGAGCTTATTGCAGCACAGATAAATGTTTTGGCTATTGGACAGATACTGAAAGAACCGTTCATATTAACGAGTTGGAGTTAAAAGCTGCTTTTTTCTCGCACTTAAATGTTTTGCCCACGAATCGTATAATTCAAAAATACTATTACGAATTGACAATGTAACAGCTATATCCTGTATAAATCTCTTGGGCAGCATACAGTTCGAACACTTACATAATATCACTAAACAAATATGGCAGTGATGCGAAAGGCGTCGAATAACTATTTTTTGCTTCTTACATATATACAAAAGATAACTATGAAGCAGATCAATTGTCGCGCATGAAATTTTAGGATACTGAATGGGAACCTAATAACGATGCATTCAACCAAATAACCCATTGTTTTGGATACCCTGAAATAGACCTATTCGCGAAGTGTACAGGTACATAACATGAAAAAATGACCCTGACGCTTATGCAATCGATGCTTTCACCATTTCATGGAAAAATAAAATATTCTACGCCTTTCCACCATTTTCACTTATCACAAAGACAATGCTAAAAATATTAATGACAAAGCAAATGGCATAGTCGTTGTACCATATTGGCCAACACAACCCTAGTTCCCTGTTTTCCAAAAAATTGCTTTATTTAAAACCAATATATTTTGAACCACACGTCAATTTGTTAACTTCTCCTTTCAGAACGCCTCGCAATCACTCGCACCCGCTCTCTGAAATTGGTTGCCGCAAAGCTTTCAGGCAGACGTTATTAAAAAGGCATTTATCAAATAAATCCATTGAAATTATGTTATCATCATTGTCTAATTCTACTTATAAACAATATGATGTTTGTATAAAATCTTGGTTTAGATATTGTAATAAACATGGTTATGATAATTCCTCGGTTTAAGTTCCTGTAGTCATTCATTTTCTTACTACAACTTTTGATAAAGGGGCAAAATACTGTACAATCAATTCATATAAATCCGCATTATCCTTGTTGTCAAGTAATGTGGCAAACGATGATAGAATTAAGCGGTTTATGACGGGAGTTTACAGATTAAGGCCTAGTAATCCAAAATATAATTTGACATGGGATCCAACCACTGTTCTAAATTATTTAGCACAAAAATGGCCTAACACAGACCTTAATTTGGAAGCTCTTTCCAAAAAGACTATAACTCTATTGGCTTTGGTGACTGCGCATCGCGTTCAAACATTTTCATTAATAAAATTAGGTAATATTCAACTAAATTCTCCTATTGACATAACTAGTTTTAAGATTACCTTTTTTCGACACTCTTCCGCAGATCTGTCCCGCTAGATGCGTAGAGGTTTATATACATAAGCCTCAACCGCTTCGCAAAAATGATTACTTATTTGTAAGTTACTAAAAACCACAGTCAAAGGTTTCATCAAAAACACTTAGTCACTGGATAAAAGATACACTTTATAGTAGCGATATAGCCACATCCATATTTAGTGCGCACAGCACTCGTCATGCAGCCACATCCTCAGCCAATAGACATGGAGTCAATATTGACCTAATTAGAAAAACTGCCGGATGGAGGGAATCATCTTCTGTCTTTGCAAAACATTATAATAGGTAAGTTGTAACTGATCCTCATCTGTTTGCCACTGCAGTACTGGCAAGTGGTCATAATCTGTAACAAATACCTTATATTAAATTAAGATTATAAACTAATGTAAAATAAAGTTAATTCAATGTTATTTAGTTAGAATAAAGAACACTTGTGATTACTCACCTATTTTATTTCACATTTTGTCTCTGAACATCTACAATACGTAAACAATAAATCGCTTCGAATGAAGCTGTGAAACATAATTAAAAATCAAACGAACTTACCAAGTGAAGTTCGATGATAATTATGTGAACAGCTTCATTCGAAGCGATTTATACCCTCCCTAGAAAAGTTACCTACCCTACCCTAGATAAATTAAAATGTGAAATATTTATTAGCTTTCAACAAAATGATATTATAATGGCTGCGCACTAAACGAGAAATAGTGTAGTGGGGGCAAAAGAATAGTGTTGCAAATTATGCAAAACTACCTACAAAAAAAAAAAAAAAAAAAAAAACTGACTTACCTCTAAAATCCGTGCAAGGCTGGTACATGGAGGCGCTGCTACAATACGTAAACAATAAATCGCTTCGAATGAAGCTGTTCACATAATTATCATCGAACTTCACTTGGTAAGTTCGTTTGATTTTTAATTTCAGTGTCCAAACACAAACTACAACAAGTCAAAATCTATTGAGAATCCATCGATTTTGCAAATGCGTTTTGTAACACTACTCCTAAGTGGTTGGTTGGCACACAAGCTGAATACATATTTACTGGGCTAAGGAAACCGTGGGATGGTGAATGGTCGTCCCTGGACAGATATGGATGCGTTTCCGTACCATTCTGAGAGGCAATAGCGATTAATCTTGCACACCTAACATTACCTAGGTGGAAGTAGTGGATGCAGTAGTGGAAGATCGTAAGTTTCGACGTATGGGACAGATAGATAGGTTTTGCGAGCAAGTCTCATTAGGAATGTAGTCGATGGGTTTGCGTTGGAAACTGATTAGTTTTGTGATAGTTTGTGGACTGTTTGTGTGCGTGTTCATATGTTTGTTTGTGAGTGCTTTAACGTTGAATGTGTAAACAAAATGGGTACTCGGAAGTGTTATGACAATAGATGTACTTATCATTCAATGCATTCATTGGCTTCTTAATGCAAGAACCAAACATTTACTTTGTGTCTGTTCAATTTTTCATAATATATTTGGTGAAGGTTCTTTCATTAAAAACAGTGCTGTTGACAACAACAAGAACGATGCATCATTTTAACCAGTAGCGTTCCCAATACTTGAACACAACTACAGCACCCACTTTGCCCCATACATCAATTCGAACTCTCCAAATATTTGACTCTCAAGTCCATTAAGCGATGTACATAACCAGAGATGAATGACTGGAAACTGAACATTTTCAATATTTTATAACCGTCTTCGATAGCGGCGTGATTTACGATATTCCAGTACACATTGTGACGGAGATTAAAAGTGGCAAGACAGCAGGGAAGCTGGAAGCTGGACCGTGATTTATATTTTTTTATATTTTCGTACTTAAGGGATTACGGTGGCTTCTTCAAAGAAAGAATCCCTTTTGTGTGATCATAGGATTATGAGATTTAGAATGTTGGGCGCTATTATCTTTGTTCTGCTTGGTAACGCGATATGAAATATAATGTCTAGAGACAACATAAATAGGACCACGTTGCTAGGTTTTCACCCGACTATGGCGAAGCCAAAAGGAAGAGTTATGATTTTAGCAGTCTATGTATGTATGTTTGTATTTACCTATGTTGCTGTACTGCTAGTATTTAAATGTTATAAATGATGGATAATATTTCAGATGAAATGGTTTCTTCTAAAAGAGTAACAACATGCTTTAAAATAATTATGAAAAACAGACAAACGAGTTCCAGAAATGAACATATCCTGAAAAGAGCACACAATGCGAGCATGACTTGATTAACCCATTCACTAGCTAGGACGAGTGTTGAAAAATATATAAAAAAGCATACGCTGTCGCAGACTTCATGAATAATTACACAGAACATGAGAGCTGGGATGTGCCATTTGTCTCTTTCTTACTCTATCAAATATGGTTTTATTTTCCTAACTATAATTTCGTCTTTCGCCAGTGGTGTCATATTTAGTTAATTATTTTAGTTTAGCGACCCGCCCCGGCTTCGCACGGATGCAATATATACATATAAACCTTCCTCTTAAATCACTCTATCTATTAAAAAATACCGCATCAAAATCCGTTGCATAGTTTTAAAGATCTAAGCATACATAGGGACAGACAGCAGGAAGCGACTTTGTTTTATTCTATGTAGTGATTTTGTAGGTGAATGACACTGTTATTTAAGTCGATGTAGGAGCTAAGTATATTGAAACTGAAATCCAGTGTAAAACTTATCAGAAAATTTCACTGATACACCCAAAACTTCTTTTGTAACCGAAATTGTATTGCATTAAAACTACAGTCGACTTCAAAAGTTCTTGTTTGAAGCAGGATTCAAAATAAAAGTCTTCTCAGCAATGTGCCAATTTCAACTTCAGGCTTCAGTAATTCTGTTAAGGGAAATGTTTGTTTGAAACAACGAACAACATTCGTTAAACGTATTTAACAGAACACAAATACAGAAGAGATTTATACAGATTTTGACGTACCTACCAGTAGCGAAGGGTCAATTTTTTTAAGAGGTAAGCCCTCGGGTTCATACAAAAATTGACCCTACATATCTTTAATGTGATTATATTATTTGTCTATAGAATACAGACTGTGCACTGTGACATGTGCCAAAGGGAAGCCAGTAGGAACCGAGTTGTATGGAACCTTCGCCACTGGTACCTACCTTCGTAAGATGTTTAATACACGTCGTATACATATTTTGTAAATTTTAATGAAGTCAACAATTAAAACGCAAGAGAGGTTTTATTTGAAATGTAAGAAAAGTACACCGTGATGATCCCAAATACCTTGCAACAAATTAATACACGAACATGTCAAAGCCACAGTAGATAATGATAAAAATGATTGTGTAAAGCACATTGCTGACAAAGTGGATTTCGAAGACAAAGTAAAAAGTATTAAGCTAGTTTGGAGAGACCCAAACAAGTTTTAGAATGGAATACAAGTACCTTGTAGTGAACACCTTGTATAAAAACAACAGAAAAGGTATGCCTTGTCTCCTGTTGACACACAAATTATGTATTCAGACGTAACCAGTCTTTTAAAGAGCTCCGGAGGTCCGTTTCGTTATTATAGCAGACCATTTCAATAAGCTGACCATGGCATTAGGTAATCTGATTTGTTTTATGGCACGAAACCTCACTGTACGGATAATAAGCTGGAGAGATCCATAGTAGCATAAGAGGAAAAATAAGAAAAGTAGGCATACTATTCGTTTTAAATCGTTAAGACAAGAAATGTGTGCAAAAATATGCAATGAGCACAGTTCTTCGGGTATTGCACTAAGTAGGTACGTATAATTAGTGCTGATAGATGACTCTTTTATCGAGGAAACTTCTCGTTTGTAAGGATAGTAACCTCCTTTACTTATGTGTGTTTCTTGAATGATCAGGCTTGTATAATTGTGGACTAACTTTGAAGCATATGGACGATGTATAATCTATGGCTAATTTCTAAATATATTGGCGTCTCTGTAAGTTTATCAAAACATCACTAAAACTCATTAGTTCGTATTCTTATAACTGTTTTAAGATAACAAAATGGGGGATTAACGAATTAAATAATACAGAATCTACTAGAAGACTAGGACTAAATAAAACCCGCGTAATACACGTGCCAAATACCTTTTAATCCATCTCAACGATCTTACACAAACATTAAGTAAGACATCCAAATATTTTCAAGTTCACAGGCTACTCAAACTCCTATAAGTTTCTCAATGAAAATAATTCCGTCCAAAACTTCAAAGGATAAACTTTGAAATCGGACGGATTTTAAACTCGGAGACTTCTCGATATCTCAATGGGATGCGAATAAATTTATATTCCTAAGGAAAATGCATTGTAAAAGATAGTATCGGACGGTGCAAAGTGGTTTGCGAGGCTGTGGGGGTTTGAGGCGGGTTGCGGGAAGGGAGGGGTCTGTCATTCGCAGGGACGTCACAAGCAGGGATGTCGAGTTACACAAGTTGTCACCAAGCTTTATCTTGTTTTAGCGATCTTTTTACACTGCTTATACTGAGGCGACGAATAAGCCTTCAGAGCGGAGATTCTGATTAGCCCTGATCCTCTGTAAGCCGGGGTGTGATATGTGGACTAAGTTCAGATAGCGATAAAGTTCACTACTTTGAGGGACAAGTTAGATGCAAAGAATGACGATGCATTTTGCTCGGTTTCGGGTTGATAGAGATCGGAGCGATTAAAGTCGGGCGGCTGTCGGCTTTGGGTCGATGCTTCGATGAGATTAACTTAGTAACCAGTGAATCAACTCTCTTATAAGTTCCTTTATAAGATCATTTTATGAAGCGTGTACTAAGCTTAATTAGACCTAATGGATAGGTATTACGTGATAATGTGTTTTGTGGATATCCGTTTGTAATCAAGGACTCATGTCTTCATTATGACTGAATACTCCATTCAATCGTATAGAAAATGGATGAGATAAATTAACCCTATCAAAAAATATCCTCTAAATCACCAAGACCCGTATACTAAATAAGGCCAGTTGAACAAAGACGTTAGCCGCATCGACAGGCAGTACATTTCGACAGTGTACACCGGTGTTATCTGCACAAAATGGCGGCGCCAGCGAATGCGCTTCCGCTGCTGTTCGCTAGGGACAATTAATCTTGTGTCCTTACTTATTTTGTTCCGGCCACCGGGCTGGCCTGCGGACCTATTATGGGAATAGTTTAAGTGGACGTTTCGTTACGTCTGCAAGTGTTGTGCGGAGATTTTTTAGGAGGATTTATTTAACTTCCCAAAATCAGAAATTCCACATATTATCAACTGCATAGTGGTTGATTTCAAAACCATTTGAGTCCTAAGCTTTACAATCACGGATATACCTTTTAATTAGTTGTAATCTGCTGATTACAACTAATTAAAAGGTATATCCTACTACTATTAAAAGGTTACTTTTAAATACTCATCATGATCTTCCACGAAACACCAATGATGAAAGATAATTCCTGCATCAGTCTCACCTTTATCTTCCCTAAAGTTTTAAAAACACTATCCCTTATAATTTGACTGCCTCTTTGGTCTAGTGGTAGTAACCGCGACTGCTGATGAGGTCCTGTTCGATTCCCGGGTCGGGAAAATTGTTATTGGGTTTTTCCATCAGGAATTTCTCAGTAGCAGCCAGGGAGTCTGAATTTGTGCCCGGTTGATTGGAATAGGCTCGCCCCCTATTACATGGGACTTAAACATAACTGGCGAAATGTGGGTGTACTATTAGGTACACCTCTGCCTTACCCTTCGGGGATTACAGGCGTGATGTTAACCTTCATAATCTGTATTATTTAGATCGACACTACCATCTATAGTTAACGAGATCATCCAATTCCTTGCAAATCGCTACAGATTCCAACTATAGTCTTTATCTATCGAATTTCCTTCTACCGCACACGGAATACCTCCTTTAATTCGTTCTCCGACTCATTTTGTGTCTGTATCGGTTGCTGTAACCGTTGCTAGCTTTGTTTTGTGCTCTGATTGTTGCTCTGTGATTCTTTGTCCGGATAGGTTTTATACAGGTAGATCGATGGTAGGACAAAATTAATTAGTTGGGAAGGACTGGTGTTTATCACGAACCTTGTAGCATATATGGACCTAGACTATTTGAAGCAGATGACGGCAGTTTTAATAGTTCATGTTCTCTGAGTATAATCATAGACCTAGAGATTATAGCATGAAGTGGTCGAAGTAACTTGTGCTCGGTCATTTTGAGACTTTTGTGGATTTGCAAAATCAAAACATTTATATTGATGTGATAGAGATCCATTTCAAAAGACCACTTCAGCAGTTCCTAATGTTTCAGCTGAAGAAATGGTTAAAAAAACCGGCCATGTGCGAGTCGGCATCGACCATTAAGGGTTCCGCACTATCGTATGCCCCGGACACCATTTTAACTTTTTTATTTATTTGTTGTTAGTGGTTTTTCACATTCTGTGAAAATTTCAACTATCTACCTATTATGGATCATGAGATACAGCCCGCTGACGGATAGACGGACGGACGGACGAACAGCGGAGGCTTTGTAATAGAGTTCCGTCGGGTTCGGCATCCTAAAAATGTTTTGAATTCTTCTATCTTATGTTTATTTGAAATCTTGTAACAAGTATCTTTATACCTAAACAACCTGTGGAAAATAAACATACATACTAATGCGTAAATGTAAACTACTTCGGCTTAGCAAAAGTGCACTAAAATCTTCAACTCACACCCGTAGTTTAAATTCGACAAAGTACTATAACCCCAGATGCAGGTACAACAAAAGCGCACTTAGAACCGTGTCGCATTCACCTGTTATCTTGCTTTATTAACGTGCAGTATTGCATAATCCATGAGACAAGACTTGAGCCCGTAATATTTTACAGCAGTGTAATCGCAAGCCTCCACTATGGCCCACTATGGGCCACGTTGGCCCACTATCTTCCAAGTACAGTTGGAGACGAATATTTAATGTGTAATTCTGGCGTTTGCATATTTTTACGATAGCACACCGCTTATGTTAATGTTGCATGTTAGGTGGCTTAGTACAAGGAGGTCGGTTAAGCGAGTGAGGCTTTGCAGTTTGCTGTTACGGTACAGGATTTCTGGTACCATTTTGAGCTGGAATTACGAGGATATTCTATGTGGTATTACCGACAGCCAATTTCAAGGATTAGACGGAGTTGTGCCATCGTTACTGACTCTTTACCAAGATTATGTTTGGCTTAACCTTTGTGTGCTTCTAGTTATTAGTGCAATCAAAAACAGCTACAGTTTATTTGGGGTCAACTTTTTCCTACTTAAAGCGATTTTAAAAAGATCTAAAGATACAAAGTTAAGCCTTGCTCTTCACTTACGTACCCAAAAACTGAGTGTAAACTCGATATCATTTGTAATACCATGATAATATTATAAATGATTTGAAAGGAGTTTCTTGGCGGTTCTTTTCCATAGGAAACGACCAGCCCTAACCGTGCACATTTTTGTCGACGTTTTATTCGTGCCCATCTAGGCCTATGTGAAATAAAATATTTTGATTTTGATCTCACAAAACGACTCACACTCATTTGCTCGTCCCATAAAATCAGCCTTTTACTAATTTTCCCACTGGCCGTTCGAGAGGATCAAAGTCTGAATATGTGTGCGCATTGTCTAAATCGTACGTCAGCGACGACAGTGACTGTCAGTCAGTACGGTCCGTCCGACGTACGGCCAATAGAAGGATATGGGCTCGCAAGCCTGTTAGTGCCGAGAGTGATCTATTGCCATTTGCAAAAGCATTGAAATGTTGACTATGGATTCTTACTTATTACTATTATAAATGAGAAAGTTTGAATGGATTGATGGATGTTTGTTACTCAATCACGCTAGAACGGCTGAAAGGATCTGGATGAAATTTGGCACAGAGATAGATTATAATTTGGAATAGCACATAGGCTCCTTTTTTCCCCACACATTCACATCAAAGATATAAGTAAAAATATAAGTTATTTTTTATATATTTATTTTGTACCCTATCACAATGCTTTCTTATTTAACCTAAAGGTTGACTGGTAGAGAATGCCTTGTGACATTAAGTCCGCCTTTGTACCACTACACTACTTACATGAAGTTTAAATAAATAAATAAAAATTTCACGCGAACGAAGTCGCTGGCAACAGCTAGTATAACATGATTTCATGAGAAGGGAACTAAGATTTTAGTTTTAGAGGTATGCGACTTCCGCGTATTCTCTAGTGATTGATAGAGCACCAGTAGCCATAAATAAAACTCGTCCATAAGTCTGAGCATAGCTTATAAATATAGATTTCTACCTACATTGTAAGATTTTTCGTTTCAAGGATCACAAGTTCTGCGATAAAATGCGTTCTTATATTCTGCATCAGGGGTATAAATTTGTTTATGTCATCATCTATCTACCTAGCCGTTTTGCAATCTATGTTATGGTGAATGTCCAGTCTACCCGGATAAAGCTGAACACCACAGCTACTGCCTATCTGACCTCCACAACCCAGTTAGTAGATAACACGATATCCCTTTGTATGACTGGTAGCTGCTTCGTGGAAGTAATGATGTCAAAACCATAATCGAGTTTCAATACTCCACCACATACCAGGTAGCAATCTATGCAAACCAGTAACAAGGCCTAACATCGTCTCCCAGCTTAACGCGATAGATTAGAGGTAACACTGTTAGAAAACGCGCGGGAGACGCAAGACGCTGTTCCTCCGACATTAGCGCCGCGCGACTAATGCTGTTATGTGGAGACGCTCTTAGCGTGTGTCGGAACGCGGGGATTTCGTTGGCGACGTAATTTTTAACTACGTTTTATGGTAGGTACCTAATACTTTACGATCCGCTTTGAGTAAGCGTGATGTCTGGAGTCGCTCCATGTAAACTGGTATTTAGCTGAAATGTGGTTAGACTGGAAGCCGACTCCAACATAGTTGGGTACAGGCTTTGAGGCTTTACAGATGATGATCAATGGTCGTGACAGAGAATGAGAAAAGCCTTTGTCCTGCAGTTGGTAGTAGTAGGCTAATATTATTGTTATATATGTTTGCACCCAAAGAGACGGGCAAAGATCGCCACTTACTAGACGCCAGGTGAAGGTCATCACTGTCCAGGTAGACCACGGCGAAGATGGTGTGACAAACTGGTCAGCGATCGAGATAGAGAAATTCCGAAGAAGATATGGAAGACTAAGTATATTTGTGACTCGCGAAATTAAATACCAAACGATCTTTTGCTGTAGATCAGAATTATTCAATCGAACAACTTCATTAGGTCAGGCAAAACTCAACAAACGGCCTTACTATTGCGAAGCCATCACCTAATAGCCAGTATGCAACGAAAGTTAAAGATATTGCCAGCGCGATATTAAATGTATACACTTATTTTGCAGGAACCTACACGCAGGATTACTGCAACTCAGCCGAGAAATATCGCGAGCGCATCGAGCGTCGCGAGTGAAACTAGTGAAACGAGCGCACAGAGCGAGTTGAGCGCACCGACTCACTTGACGTTTAATTCTGAGAAATTACGCAGGTAAGCGGTCTTAAGCGTTTCAGATTGCCGCATTAACGTGTATTATATATTTTAATAAAATGTCTTGCAGTCGGATTGAAACCTTAATACGGTGTTATATATGTCATGTAGCTATTACATTTTACTGTTATATAGTGCTTATTGGTTTGGTTGTAATTAAATTCTTAATTTTCGATGGTATCCTAAACATATACAGGATGGAAGGGACACCGATGCATATAAACAGTTACCAAGTATTCTCTACATCATTCTGAACCAAAAGTTACCACATACAAATTTTTGAAATTCAAAAAACAGCTGTTTCTTACAAAAGTGCAATACCTACACTACATGGTGTAAATGTATGTAAAAGCTGTTTTTTTTTTTAATACGTGGTAACACGTTTGTGCGTGGGTGTCCCTTCCACCCTGTAGGTAGGTAATTTGTAACACTCTTTGTATCCAAGTCGTTGGGTATGAATGATCAAAATGAAGGTAACAATTTCTATACGAATTCTACAAAAAAAAAAAAAAATGCTGTCTTGATATATTCGACTATAAGAAAGCTAACTCTACCTAATAGAAATGGATAATACAAGAAAAGTATTACTTTTAGATCTGTTGTGGCGTGTTAGGCCAAACAGTGAGGGGTATTCTCGACTTGTCTCGACACGTGACATGTTTTATATGTGAAACGAAGATGAACGGAAATTCATTGGTCTCGGTTGTCATTTGTAGATCTTTGACAGTCGTTACGGGTAGTCAGTGGCCCGAAAGTCTGACAACCAGTCTAATCAGGGGGTATAGTATTATCTGGTACTAACTGGGTTGTGGAGGTCAGATAGATAATCGCTCCAGGTAAAGTATACTGGTATTCAGCTGCATCTGGTTAGACTGGAAGCCGACCCTAACACAGTTGGAAAAAGGCTAGGTACATGATGACGAAAGATGAATGGATATCTTGTACTTTACCTAGATAGACTTTGAAACAAACTACTTTAATCAATAGATCATACTTACAGATGTAGTTATAACGAGGTTTGGAAGAAAGGAAGTCATAAAAGGTACCAGAAAGGTCATAAACAGCATCAACTATAAACTGAAACTTACTTGGAGAATGCTGACAATATTCAGCAGTTTAGACTCGTAAAACAGTTTAATAGATACTTTAAATGTAATAAGTTAAACAACAAAGAAGGCATTGCTATGACGAGGTAAATATCCAACTTAAAAATTGAAAAATCCTGCGTCAAGTCTTTCACAAAAACCGCAAAATTTTCGCCCTCAGATCCCACCAAGATATCCTAGATTATAAGCGTTAATTTAGCAAGAAAACTTGTACAGGCGGGCGGGGTGTGAGTAATGGGAATCTCATTATTCGCACCTGCCGCTGATTTTAATTTCCTGCACACGATCTTCGCAGACGCTTGCGCTACTTGACGACGCGATTTATTTGTGTAAATAAATATTATCCGCCACTCTTAAGCACCTATGTACTTGTACCTACGTACGTAAGATGCAAGGGGGGTTTCTGGTGTGGATTACATAGGGTGGTTGGTTATGTATTTCAGATATGTAAGCGACGAGTAAGAATAAGATTGATAATGTTTGTGAAGATTTGCTTTATGAAAAATGGTTGTTATTTCCGATGGATAAATTGGTCTTACATTAAGAAGTACACAAGTAAAAGCCAAAGTAAGAGGTACGGAGACAGGTATGATTTTATATTATTAGGACGAAATGAGGTTGTACGTAGCACATATTATTAGTTCTATGGAAAGTAGTGGCGATTGTCGGGAACATCTCTCAAAGAGCTGTAGATTTATAATTTCTCATTTTGTGTTTACTCGCTATTTTTTCTGAACAATTACGTGTTCATTGAACTCGTTATGTTTTGTGGTGGTTTAGGTTAGTTTCAGTGCTTGATATTTTATTCCTACATTAAAATAAACTTTTGTATTTATTATTTTGTGTATCTCGTTGTCTTTTTTTTAAACATCTCTGCTACTGTTTGCTAAAAATATGATTTTTGCTCAAAACACGAAGCAGAAAATGTACAAAAGTTGTTATGGTTTGTGGGTAAACTATAGCTTAGAATTACCACATAATATTAGTGTGTGTTTAAGGATAATCCTAACAGCACATAGAAGGTTTACGGAACTTCTAAATGTCGGTCGTAAAAGTGCTAAATAATGTTTAACTTTTGTATCAAATTCGTGTATCCTACACGAAAGTATTAGGGAAACACGTTACGAGTCGGTTATGGTTGAAACATATTGGATTTTTTGAAGATAATGAGTATTAAACTTTATGAAAGGATGAATATACAAAGAAGCCCTGTTTTTATAATAAAATAGGCTTATTGTAAGCCGAAAAGCTAGAAAAATCTTTAGAGAAAACAAGAAATCGGTAAAAACTTAGATTACTGGAAAAAGGATTTATATCAAAATAACAATTTAGCTCACGAAGAGATTTCAAAACATGAACGAAAACTTAATAAAAATACCAATTATAAACGCCATATTTTTCCAATAAGTTCCATTCTATTGATCTCTGTAGCAATAAGCATCGAATGAACGAAAATGAACGAAACGAATGGCGATCGAGTTAATTTCGGCGTCGAATAAATATTCATATTTTGATTGTGGAGTCCGATAACTGGGAAGTAGGTATCGATAATGTCAGCGAAAAGAGTATTTCCGTAGAAACTTCCTTGACTGTTTATTTAAAAAGGTTATATAACCTTTGAAATGAGTCTGTAAGTGTTCCTATTGCTTGTTTTTACGAGGGGTATTTTTGTTAAAGAGGTTTGTAAATGCTTTTAACAGGCGAGGTGTCTTTTGGGTACGTCTGTTTCATTATCGACCATATCATCCTTTTTATCAGGTTGAAAAATGAATAATGAATAGAAATGAAAACTGGAAAAAAATCGATTTAAAACAACAGCTGACAGTGGAACATTTGGTCGATTACAATTCGATCTGAAAAACTGAAAAGATTTATGACAGTGCAATATAATGGTACCTTAAATGCAAAACTTTTCACATATTTCAACTAGCAGCCGAACTTCGATATCATTTTCGTATAATTTATTTTAGTTCTTCATAGATTTAATATCAAAATTGGAAACCTTTAGAGCATTCCTATAAAGATAACTGATTGCCAAAGCTAGCACTAAAATCTCCATTGTTTGCCTCTGGCACGACATATAAAAATACCCATAAAAATATGGGTGCTACCCACTTTGCCTTTATGAAAACTCGAAGAAATATAGTATTGTAAATCAGAACAAGCGCTCAAAAATGTTTTGAAGTAGTGCAACTTTTCATTTACGTTCACATCCATTCACTTTGTACTATTTCTGCGAAATATTGCGACAAAAATATTCGGTTTTGTGTGGAAACGTAAGTTTTCAGTCAACTAACTGTTGTTCGCAACTTGTTCAGGTAAAGGCGACGAAAGTTGATTGGAAGTACCAATAATGGAACAAAGTTGCTGCTCGTAACGTTTGTGACTGTACCGGTACAGTCGTCATAAAATATGTATCGCGACGACGAAATTATATACGGATCGACTTAAAATAAGACCGTTTTCAAGAATACATTTCACGATTCATACTTTTATTTTTTCCTCACTCATAAAAAAACTCAATCAATTAAGTTGAATCTCCTCATTTGTAATTCTCTCCGTCTAAATAAATAAACACGTCTATCAACTGAACCGTCGCACTGTTATTCGTGTAAACAAGTAACAACCAATCGATATTATCTCATTTGCTATTCAAATCATGTAATTTTATGTCAATTTGGGAGATCACTCCCCGTTTCGGAGTAAAATCACATTTAGATAGAAATTTAATAATCCGCAATACGTATTCGGTTGGCAACGTAAGGAATTTAATTGAAAACTTGTACACCCTTCCGATGTGAGTTCGATCATAAAAACAATGAGAGGCAACGAAGTTATAGTTCAATATTCAGCCCTGGAGCGCTGATTTGCGCCAAACTATTTTTAATTTCCCGCAGGGCCTCCTCATTTATTAGTTTCGGGCCGTTCGGCGACATCTGCGCTCGACTTATACGTCGCCCGTCAGATGGCGCTGCAAAACATAAAACGCTGGCGTTGGCAAAAAATATGGACATACTTCAGCAATCAAATAGTCGACATACCCGTTTTTTGCCAACGCTAGCCAGTTGCCAATAAAAATAGTTCGATTTATGTGACGTGATCGTCGTTCCGATGGTCCAGTGTTTTTCATTACGCATTCTGTGCCTGCCAGTGATTTAATGAATTTAATTATGTATTCCTTTGGCTGTCGTTACGTGTGTAGGATACGTGTAGATAAAATGTATTCATTAATGTTGTATTGCCGTTGGTTCCATGAAAATTTCATATATGAACACGTTTATACCCAAGTTCATGACCTGTCGGAAACGATGATAGCTTTCTGATCATTCATATGTGTCAGAAAATTCCCACAGTCTGAGATATCTTATCAAATTCACATTGTATACGAAATTACGCCTGCCGTTTCCAAATGTGTTTGTGATGCCCCCGTCTATGACATCTTGTTGGCGCTACGAAATGTCTACGAAATTTCGCCTACGCCGTAGAGCTACAAAGTCTCTGCTACGAAACTCGCTTACGAGATTTTTCTCCCAAATAATCTTTCTTTCCGCTTGAAGTCAAGGCTCATCTTTTTATCATGCTTTTGGTTTATTTTCGTACTAAACTGAAATAAGTGGATTTAACAAAATTTAATTTTAACATTAGTTTTGTCAGTCCCTGCGAAGTAAAATGCAAAACTGTATTTTAAGCGTAGACAAACCAGCTGACCTCACAAGATTAGATGCATAATTTTGAGAAATTATTTAGCTGGTGTATTTTTAAGGGATTAATGTGTATGCAGTGTAGAGATTGCAGTACCCAGTAGGGTAAACGACCTACAGACGAAAGCAAGGAAAATTTGAATGAGACTCGCATGTACTAGGAAGCATGAATCTGGGAGAGGTGGCTTATCTGCAGTCGGTGTAAAAAGTTGCACATGAAGATGGTCATGTACAGATTGCCACTGAATAGTTTTTTGCTTGTTTTGCTTCAATTCTTCTTTCATTATCGTGTGGTTAGTTCCTAACCTGGTGTCAGAGTTTTTATGCCGCCCATGCGCTGACTTGGCTTTACATGCCGTCAAGAAATATCTCTCAGGCATGCTGTTTTCCTCACGATATTTTCCCTCACCGAAGCAAGTGATGATTATACAATACGCACATGAATTCGAAAAATCAGAGGTGCGTGCCTTGGGTTCGAACTCGAGACCTATGACTTGGCAGTCCGACGGTCACACCACTAGGCTGTCACTGCTTTGCTTCAATTAAATTGCTTCAATGTATGTGGGTGCAACCACGTGATAAATCCTGGTTTAAAAAATAAACCAACATATAAACGTCTCCTACAAAATAAAATGTTGAGAACATTACAAGTAATTTATAGTTTTAGGTCCGGCCTAGGCTGTCTCGTAAATATGTACGTCTTACTTGTATTTTCTTATATTGGACATATATATTGTGGACGATGTAAAATCTAGCTATATCCGCTAGGCAGGTAAATTGAGTGTGTAATGGTCAATTAGTTGTAGTTTTCTACACATGTACGAATGTATTTAAATTGTCCTAGCGTTTGTTCTAGAACTGACTTTTCCCAAGTTTTGGTCTAAAAAAAGAGTATCTAGAATTATGTATGACTAAGTACTTTTTACTACAGATGCTTAAAAAATGTCTTGTTGTAACAATGTTTCTGGCTTTCAATGATATCATCTCAAAAAATTGGGGAATTTATTTTCATTTGGTGTAGCATGTCTTGTTTTTCCAAACTTCAATACTGAAGATTGAAAGAAAATACTAACATAGTAAAACAGCAAAGTTTCATCGTACTTGAACATTCCAAAACAGAAAAATACACAACAATTTTCCCATACCACAATCCATTGCGCCACCACAACTCCAATTACTATCGAAACAGCTATCATACCCGTCTATGGATGGCACTCGATTCGAAAGTATCGTAACATAACCCTCCGCGGTTCGGGGCGACATGCGGCACGGGCGCGTCGCCAAATGCCTGCTCATTTGGGTCAATGCGACCGATCGCATCGCGATATAAAGCTGAAAGCAGATGAATGCGGGAACGGTTTTTAAGTGACTGTGTTGTGAGTGCTCTGATCTTGCAATGGTGGGTTGAATTGCATTTTATTTTTGGTTGGTGTTTTGTTATTTTTGGTCTATATTGAAATAGGTTGGTGATCCAGCTAGTAACTTACAAATGATTGATACTCTCTAGTCCTTTAGTTTTTTTTCTAGAGAAAACAATCTAGCATGTTGCGAAAATGTTCTATTTCCTCACTCTTTCACAATTTACGTTAAAACATAAGTAACGAATGACTGAAACAAAATTAAGTGTGCGTATTGATTTTCTGGTATAGCGTTCGAGGGTTAACGTAATGTTGGTACTGTTCCTATTAACTGTATATCAAGCAGCATTTACATTGCAAGCATTCAAATAAGAAAACATTCCACAACACAGACACGTCATAAGGCAATATTCAACTCTATCTAAATAATATTGAGAGCCCGTATTCCTTCAGATAGGAAAATTGGAGTTTAGACGGCTTTCTTCTCCAGGTTTGAAAAAAACTACAAGTTTATTAAACGCTGACCTCTATAAATCATTATTTTATTCATGTGTGAGACGCAGTCGGCAATGGTCGTTTACGGTTTAGATTTCGATCTCATAGTAACACAACTTACCGTACTTTAATCTAGATTTTAATTTTATAAAGGTACATTTGGAATTTACTTTAAGTATGTACATTTACTTAGGTAAGTTGCTATAAATACGAGCCGTTTAAAAAGAAACCAGGTGAGCTAAAAATAGAAAATCGAACGGGTTGCGACTGCGGTTGGAACTATTAGCGGCTGGCACTTTGGTTCTCAAATACGAAAAACTATGTATAAACTACGTTTATTTTTCAAGGGAAATAATACCTACACGACAATAATTGTAAAATAAAACCTTTGTGGTGGACTTAAAGAGACGTCTAGTTGTATTGTCATTAAAAAAAGATTTGTCGATTGTATGTAAGACCTTCTGGTATTTTATGTACTACAGGTACATAGATATAAATTACCAAGAAATACATTGTACTTCACTTGCCTAGGTTGCTCCGTGGATGGGTGACCGACCATTCCATACCGAGTTTCCTCCGTGCCTCAGAAAGCACGTTAAACTGCTGGTCCCAGCTGCCATCTGTAGATCTTTGACAGTCGTTACAGGTAGTCAGTGGCCCAAAAAGTCTGACAACCAGTCTTACCAAGGGGTATCGTATTACCCAGTACCAACTGGGTGGTGGAGGTCAGATAGGCAGTCGCGGTTAGACGGAAAGCCGACCCCAACATAGTTCGGAAAAGGCTAGGCTAGGATGATGATGATGACTTTGTACTTTAGAGTAGCTATGACTTGATTAATCATTCAGTCGACTCACGAGATTTTAGATCCAAAATCTGCATACATCTCTCCCTTCGATATACCCGATTAAGTAATTTCGCTGATATAAAAACCAGTGTGTAGCATAAAAAATTCAATACATTGACAGTAACCCCACAATATCTTTTAAAGTATCTCATTCGGTTGAACAGAATAATATTAAAATAAAATCGACTCTAAACAGGCGAGGTACCTCAGGTGTAAACCACGATTACTATAGAAAATATTGCCACAATTTACTCCTAAATACTGCCAAGGGAAATAGAGGGTAGGCAGAGAACCCCTTCGGCCGATATTTGGACAGTTATTTTATTACCCGGATGGAATAAACTCGAATAATTACGAATAAACTGTATTTATTATTCTTAATGCTGTCGTTTCGTAGGACTGCGTGGATTTTGTGGTGTTATTTAATTGTTAATTAATATGCCTTTGTGTTGACTGGATTTTAAGGGTAGCTATGAAGTGTTTCTGTGGGTATGTGTGTAGCTAAGTTAAGGTGTTTTTGGTTTAAATAAGTTGGAATTTAGTCCAGTAACATATAAAACCTGTCACGCAGTCGGGTTAAAAGTAACTCAATTTAGTCTATACAAACAAAATAACATTCGAGTTATTTACACAGAATGTTTTGTGATTGGGTGATAGGCAACGAATATCTGAACCAAAATTAAGTGTGCGTATCGATTTTCGGGGTTATATAGGGGAAAGCACCCGTTATGGCGTTCGGGGGTTAACGTAATGTACTTTTACTAAATATAGCATTAGCTGTGTTGTGTGTTTTCTTTGTGTACGCTTCGTAGCATGATAAGAACAGGCCACGTGTATGATCAAAATGCTAATGAGATGAGACGTTTTTGAGCGGAGTTGAACGTCTATACTTGGGTCTACGAGATTGAGAAAAAAAAAATGGTTACGTGATGACAAGAACATTCTAAATGAGGTCTCTGAGGCCGAGATCTTTGAATTATACTTAACATGTACTACCGAGTTTACTGACGGTCGTCCACTTTTCAAGCTTATTACTTAGGGCATAGGGTGAAAAGTGGCAGACCCTCAGTGAACTCGGGGTATTTACTCTGGCTATGTGAATTGCCTGTGACTGTCGCACATCTCCCAAACGTCAAGTGCAAGACAGAGATGGGGACATATCTTAGTCAAAGCATAACCTAACTAATGTTAAATGATGTGGGCCTCAGAATCTTAAACTTTTAGTCTTGTTTCTTTGCCGTACGGTCAGTTATTAATAACCTTGTTGCTAGGCAACGCGTTTATCGCTGAGAACACGGTGACATCGTATGGATATTTATAAAAACACCAAACTAATCGTATCTCTCAACCTCTTTTTATAAAATACAAATCATTACAATATACCGGGTGTAAACATGGGTTTTAGTCAGTACAAGTCTGACACTTCCCTCCGCTCCGCCCAGAGTGGGGGGGGGGGGGGGAATTTGATGATTTCCCATCCGAAAAAAAAAAAAAAAAAAACCCTTCACATATCCGTCTACCAAGCATTCTGTACATTAAACTAAGTAACTTTACGCAAAAATTATTGATGGGAATCGACTTTTTTTTTTTGGGGTAAAAAATCACGTTTTACGGTAGGACTTGATGGAAACCACTCATAGCATTGTGTATTGCAATAGTACGGGGGTCGTGGAGGTGTGTAAAGTAAAAATCGTACATTAAAAACATGTATTTAAAAAAAAACTTGTGAAAAAATTGGAACTTTGACCCCCAATATCTTCGTAACTAGAAGGTTCCCAGGCATGGTCTAGAACAAAAAAATGATCGCAGTGACGGGGAGAATAAGTGCCTTTCGTTTATGTTAAGAGTCTATTTACACCCTTTATTAAACCATACAAACCCACTCTTTTGAACAATAAAAAAATCTGAATATTATTTCGTTAGTAACATAATTCAGATATTTTTAAACAATGGCTTCCCTTTTTGTTCGCATTCCATTTTTATAATGGGTACTTGTACCGAAACTGTTTAAATATCATTTAATATCTGAAGCTATAAAAAATAAAATGTCGTCAATGAATGGTCAGCCTAACTAAATAATCTGTTTTATAGCTTTAATTTTATCATCAAATGATTCGTGCTTCGAAACGGCTGTCATGTTTCATCTTTGACAGTCATTACAGGGTTACAGGCAGTCAGAGGCCTGAAAATCTGCCAAACAGTCTTACCAAGGGGCTTCGTATTACCCAGTACTAACTGGGGTGTGGAGGTGAGATAGTCACTTCATGTAAAATACTGGTATTCAGATGCATCCGGTTAGACAGGAAGACGACTCCAACATAGTTGGGATAAGGGTAGGCAGAAGATGATTTTATCATGAAACACCAGTTTAATCACAGAGGTAATATTTTACGTTCACAAACCTAATAAATTTAGTTTCAATGTGATAACAACAATACATAAAACGTATGTACTTAGGTACACACATACAATGGTCAGTCCAAAAACATCAGATACGTCGCACTAACAAAAAATATGAATGAATCGAAAATCGATATAATGTGTATGTCGCGGGGGGCGGAAGCGGATGTGGCGCCATAAATCCGCTGTTCGAGTCCGCCCAGCGAACTTCCGGGTGGAAAATGTGCGCCCGCCCTACGCGGGCATTTTGGTACTTTGGCTTTTTCGTGGTTTCAGCTTTTATGTCTAGTTATACTGCTACAATGGGCGATGAAATAACTTTTTAGGGGCATTTAGTTGGGTTTCGGGCAGTAACAGGGTATGGATACTCCATAGATCGCTATCTGTGTGGGGACGTGCGAGTTCTTGTTGAGTGGTTGGCTTCAATATCAGTGTGTTTATGTATGTGGTTTGTGCTGTATGGCTCGAAATATGATAGAGATTTATTATCACCCATTTTTGCCATCAAATGACGGATTGCCTCTCATTTCAATTCGCGCTCATTTGGTTTTCGTATTAATATAAAACACAAATGTAGCCAAATAGTTGAAATTCAAGTCTTTACTACAGGTTTTTCGAAGGAGCATTTTATATCATTTACCAAAGTATATAGCATGCAACATGCAACAAATTGGAGCAGTACCTATAAAGTGTCAACAACATATCATCATCATCATCTGCTAGCCTTTTCCCAACTATGTTGGGGTCGGCTTCCAGTCTAACCGGATGCAGCTGAATACCAGTATTTTACATGGAACGACTGCCTATCTGACCTCCACAACCCAGTTAGTACTGGGTAATACGATACCCCTTGGTAAGACTGGTTGTCAGACTTTTTTTGGGCCACTGACTACCTATAACGACTGTCAAAGATCTACAAATGACACCCGGGACCAACGGCTTAACGTGCTTTCCGAGGCACGGAGGAAACTCGGTATGTAATGGGTGGTCACCCATGTCAACACCAAAAACAACAACATATATAAGATACAAAATCGCATTTGGTTTTCATGACGTTTAAACCTTCTCGTAACATCACGTGGTGCAAAAATGATGCTTACGCTAACAACCAAGTTTCTGTTTCAAAACTATCATAACCATGAAAAAACATATTATATCCCCCAGTCCAACTAAAACCAACCTCACAAGAACATTATAGCAACTATATACAAAATAACTTTTAATGTCCTTTCCAAACATTGTATGGCTTTCGACTTAACTGTTTGATAACGTTCCGAACGAACGAAGATTGATTCGGCTCTGATGCCGCGCCATCCATCACTCGCTCCGTAAACATGCCTCTTACTCGACAATACCAATAAGTGTCAATGTATCCTATAAATAACTAAAATTGTCGCGAGACTTATGAGACTTGGTGAGACGTGTATTGAATGTACGGTTGCTTTGTGACGGGAGCTATTTGTTTTCTGTACAGGTGAAGTTTTGAGAATCATATTATTTTTAACCGACTTCCAAAAAGAGGAGGTTATCAAGTCGACTGAACTTTTTTTTTCTTTTTTTTTTACCGATTTTTTTAAACCGACTTCAAAAACATAGGAAAGTGATAAATAACTTTAGCTTCAGAAGTCGGTGACAAAAAAAATAAATCAAACAAACAAGTCACCGACTTCTGAAGCTAAAATTATTTTTCACTTTTCAGTGTTTTTGAAGTCGGTTTTATTTTTGCAAAAAAGATTTTTTATTCGAGATCTTGTAGTTTGTGTACTACTAGATTATGTACATAATGTATCATTACTGACAAATGCTAGCACTGACTGGACAGCTTTCCTCAAACCTGTGTGGTTCGTTTTTTTAAAAGACCATTTCATACACTAATCTGCATAGTCCTCATGTGTCCACCAAGAATAATTATGTCTGGACCTTAAAATAGACTTTTATAAAACTTGTCTTTACCATTTTTACCTATCTTGTTTTTACCACACCGGCAAAAACAAAAAACACAAAATAACCAAAAAATCACCGGCCCCAAACCAGTTAAAAAAAAAATGACGTGTAAAAGTGTGTGTAAAAACCTATTTGCATAATAAATTTCATTTATCAGTATGAGAACTGTATAAATTATCTATAAACTGTGGAGGAAAACATCGTGACCGGCATTTCCCAGAACCAAAAATTAAAACACCATCCTCCCGCACTGGGTTCTCTGGCGGATTCTGACTCACTCTCTATCATAAAGAAGAGAGTTGTATCCCTGTCCTAGTATTGAGTTATAGGGTGAGTATCCAGAGTGTGAATGAACTTTAAATAACCATAGTATAGTTCATTTTTTTTTAAACCGTTGCCCCACACTAGGAATTTCTCCTGTGTCGTGGGTGCGTTTACAAACATTTAAACTCACATACACAAACAGCCAGATCCGGAACAACTACCTGTAGGCCATACAAATATTTGTTCCGTGCGGGAATCGATTCCGCGACACGCAACGCAGCAGTCAATCGCTCAGCCACTGCGCCAACCGCGCCGTAAAGTTAAAGAAGAAGAGAGTTAAAATGGTAATGACAAGTTTTATAAATGTCCCAGATCTTTAAAAGAATATAAACGTTGAGGATTATTTTGCGGTAAACTTAACAGTCAACTGACTGTTCCCGCAGAATTGTGTAGGTAGATATTTGTAATCATATAATCTCTTTAAGATAAGAAAATCTCTTTAAGAACTTAGAATTTACTCAAGTTTCTACTATAAATACTGAGTATTCTAGCTGCTTTTCGTTATAAACGCATGTATTACCAACATTTAACAGTAGTTTACGTTAAAAAGGAATTTTATTGAAAAATCACAAAAGAACTGGAATTTCTCCTCGACCCCTGTTATCTACATGGGATTTGAAAACACTGGCGAAATACAGGTGTACCAATTTTTCTCGCTATCTTTTTAAAAAAACCACCGATCATTTTGATTTTCAATATCAAAGCTTTCATATTGTCCATCTTCAACTTTTCAATGATTTCTCGCCGTACGTCTATCAGACAAGTTTTCGACAAGGGTGTGTTCAGACACAGTTAGCATTCGGCCCTATCTAATGGAAAGAACAAAAGCTTCTCCGTTGACGTGGGCTGCAAAGGCGTGTGAACAAAATGTGTGCAAACATATGTGAGGAGCCTCGTTTGCATGGGAGAGTTGCTTGACTGGGAAACTTAAGACATTTTTTTTCGGGAGTCTTGAAGATTTTTCTTCGTGTTATCATGTATGTCTGAGTTTATTTAGTTCTGGCATAGAAGCGTTTGAAATGGAATGATGAGCTCTGAGTGGAGAAAACAAAAAAAAAATTTTTTCTTGTCACCACCTAAGGTTTCCCAATAAAAACAACACCCAAACACAACAATAACACCCAATTGCATCCTACCCACTATCCTATCTCCAATAAACTTTTATTCGCATGCACCACCAGGACATAAATATAAAGACCGCGGCACTCGCCGCAATCACAACGCGCCCGCACTGCCTAGGGCCGTTGCGTATCTGTAATTCCCATCTCTTGGTACAAAGCCCCGTTGATTACGGCACAACCCGCGGGCGACGCAGTATGCCGTCTGAACGCAGTCTAATGCGTCTCTCCGCCCCTTGTGAACACTGCCTTTTTATTTCACGATCAATGGGGGTGTCAGATAGATAGGACTTCGTGAAATTTGTACAAAATTCTAGGTAGTGCTTTTAATGTTAGGTTTGCGTTCGGGGGTTGATTGAAAGGCGACGTATCTGGGTGTTTGATCTCGAGACTGTTTTGTTGTTTTCTATTGTTTTGAAATTGGTGGTTACCACGATTTGTTATTTTTGGGGGAGAATTTTATGTTCTGGTTGGTTTTACGTGGATATGGAAGCAGAAAACTGGATAGTTTTTGGTTAAATGATGGCTTAATGGTTTTAATGTAGTTTGTTTATACCTCTATGATGATCTTAGGCTTTCTGAGGTATTCACCTGTCTGAAAGCTGGAATAATAGGTATGACACCTTAACTGAAATTCTTGTCGTATGTCATCATCATCATCTGCTTAGCTTTTTCCCAAATTTATTGGAGTCGACTTCCAGTCCTGATACCTGTCATATGTGCCTATTTAAAATGATGTGCAATGAGTAAATGTCTAACTGTAGCCTGTAGTAGGTATCTCACCTTGAATTTAAAATCTGACACGCAAAAATTTTCACCCATTCAATTCAAATTTAATTTAAATTTCAATCAGTTATTCTAAAGAGTAGCACTTGAATTTTCTCTAAGTAGTTATTTAACAATCCTATTTGTGGCTAAATTAGTTTCTCTCAAATCTAATTTCAGAGTGCGAAACTTATTTCTTTCTTCATAGAAGTTTCTGAGTTGAGAATTATGTTTAATTCGCAGCTCGCTATATTGCGATTTCTGTATGCAGTAGATTCGGGATGAAATGTCTTGGAAAATTATGTTTTTCATCAAGCTACTCCAATCTGTCTTACACTTTAATAGATTTTCAACGTTATCGCTAAAGTATTCGGTTCAAGGTTGATTGGGAATATTTGACAGTTTCGGGTAGCTTGATGGCTGGCGACATTAAAGCTTTTGTTTCGGTTAATTTCCGTGAATTTTTCTCGGTTTTTATCAATTTATTAAAAAGAAGTCAAATCCGTCTTACCTCTTCAATTGAACGGCCAATATTTCTAGAAAATTCTTATTCAAGTTTATTCTTAGCATAATAAGCATAGCATAATCAGCCTATTAATGTTCCCACTGCTGGGACGCAGGCCTCCTCTCTATGAGAGGGATTGGGCTATAATCCACCACGCGGGCCCAGTGCGGGTTGGTAGATGTCGCATGTCTTGGAATTTTTGGTGGAACATGCCGGTTTCTTCACTATGTTTTCCTTGACCGTTTTGAGAGCAGCGGTGATGAAATAACTTACATCTGTGTAAGTTAATGCCCTGGGTTCAAACCCACGACTCACTGCTCGTAAGTCGGGGTCTCCACCACTGGGCCACCGCTGCTCTCTGTTATTTCTCTCTGTTTATTCTTAATGCGTTTTTAATACCACAATAGAAACAAGAGTTATAGTATAAGACTATCTTAATAATAAATAGACCGCGGTTTACATAAGAGAATTTATGCCGCTGACCGCAGGATATTATGGACGTCTGAAGGGCAGCATGTGTGACCTCCATAATATTTTTATGTTATTTTAACTTTGGCCATGTGCCGGCCAGTTTTATTTGACCTCTGTTGGTACTTAAGTCGTTAGTGTATCGAGGTCAGTGTAATTTGGTCGTATATTACCATGTATCCTTTCGGGTATATCATTGGAAGAACATATTTTATTCAGAGCTCAGTTAATGTAGATATATATTGATGAAGTATGTATGTACGAGTGTTTTACACGTTCCACAAATTCAGACTGAAAGTTTTTGTACATAGGGTCTAGTTTAACTTTGCCATAACAAGTTCTTCTATTTTTACTTCAACTTGTTTTAAGCCTTTCGGCCTCGTTGGTCTTGTGATCGTAAACGCGACTGCTGAGCACGAGGTCCTGGGTTCGATTCTCGTGTCGGGCAAAGTGTTATTGGGTTTTTCCAACATCAATTTCTCAGTAGCAGTGACGGAATGTGGATTTGCGCCCAGTTGATTGAAAAAGGCTCGCCCCCTATTACATGGGACTTAAACATAACTGGCGAAATGTAGATGTACTACTCCGCCTAACCCTTCGGGGATTACAGTAGTTATGTTATGCTTATTTCAAAACTTAGACATTACCCAAAATTCGCCTGAATAACTTTCAAAAATTCAATTTCGCCATATTTTTTTTCTTTAATTACCTAAAGATCATTAATATCGTTCGTCTTGACACGTTTTTGTTTACTAATGAAAGAAGGTTGGTGTGTATACTCAGTGTATAGTGTATACTGGCACTATCACGTGATGGACGATGCTTACGGAATCAATCTTCGTTGGACGTAAGCATTGTCTTCATAACCGGTTCGTGGAAACCAAACTTGAGTATTGTTTTGGAAGAATTGTGTTGATGGAGGAGCTCGTGGCCAAATAATAACAGCCGCTCGGATCGATCTTTAGGTTAAGCCGTGCTTGCCTAGGTTGGTCTATGGATGGGTGACCACCCATTACATACCGAGTTTTCTCCGTGCCCCGGAAAGCACGTTAAGCCGTTGGTCCCGGGTGTCATTTGTAGCTCTTTGACAGTTGTTAGGTAGTCAGTGGCCCGAAAAGTCTGACAACCAGTCTTACCAAGGGGTATCGTATTACCCGGTACTAACTGGGTTGTGGAGGTCAGATAGGCAGTCGCTCCATGTAAAATACTGGTATTCAGCTGCATCCGGTTAGACTGTAAGCCGACCCTAACATAGTTGGGAAAAGGCTAGGCAGATGATGATGTGTTGATGTATTTTTGTGTCAAAGTAATCATTGCTGTTTAGTATTGTCAAACTTTTACAGCTCATAAAAAGCGGCTGGGAATTCGAGTTTTTAAGCGGCAAAGAATTTGGAATCCAAAAACAAAGAGCATTGCTAGTGTAGTTGTACGGCACGGCAGTGTCTAAGCGATTGGACGCCCTAAGCCGAGGCTCGTACCGCTCAGGGGGTGCCCTTAGCGTGTAGTCGCTTTGTTTGTAAGTTTTTTGCCCTTGCTGGAGGCTTTACACTCAAGGCACCCACAGGATAGTCCGGTTAAGCAGACGACAACCTCTTATTTTGAATTGCGAAATGCCATTCACAAAAAAAGGGCTGAGCGATTGGCTGCTGCGCTGTCGCGGGCTCGATTAGGTAGTAGTTCCGGGTCTGGCTGTTTGTGTATATGAGTTAAATTTTTGTAAACGCACCCACGCTGCAGGAAGAAACATTACAGTAGGGGAAAAGTTAAAAAAAAAAACAGGAAAAACCTAATTTTGGGTCAAGCTCTCCTTTGTGCAAAAGCTACATCATTGTAGCATACTTTAGAAGTACGCTTAAACGTATTTTTCTTCATACGATATAAAACTGTGATAATGCTGGTTTATTCCATACCTAAGGGACAGGATACGCCTCATGAAGGTAGCCCTTCAGACCAGGACATGGGAGTACTGCTTGGTGACCGAATGTGATATGAAAGACACTCCATTCCACACACTTTCACTCCACCCTAATAAATATGTTAATTATTTATTTTCCATTTCCCGTCTTTCTTCTTTTTCGTGTGGTTAGTGCCTAACCTGGTGTCAGAGTTTTTATGCCGTCCAAGGGCCTCTGACTTGGCTTTACATGCCGTCGAGAAATATCTCTCAGGTATGCTGGTTTCTCTCCGATGTTTTCCTTCACCGAAGCAAGTGATAATTATACAATACGCACATGAATCCGAAAAATCAGAGGTTCGTGTTTTGGGTTCGAACTCGAGACCTATGACTTCGCAGTCTGACGGTCTCACCACTAGACTATCACTGCTGTATTGCTCATTATTTGAAGTCTATTGGTACTTAAGTAGTTTTTGTATTGAGGTCAATGTAATGTGATCAATTCTTACAAGTATCCGTTTGTGTGTATCACTAAAAATCATCCATTTATTCCACCATTAAAAATAAAGATTCTAACAATTCATATCCCAAATACATTTCCACAATGACAGTGCACTTAAACTATCAGAGAAATAAAGCAAGTAGCGCCGCGGGTTAGACATAGGCGTACAAAAGAAACGTTTTTAGCTGAAGATATTTTAATGTACGCAGCTGTGGTTTCCCAGGCTATGGAGAGGGCTATGGGATGACTGGAAATGATGAATATCCGATATTTGTGTATGGGAACATTATGTTAGTGTGAAGGGACTTTTGTGTGTAGCGAGGAAAGTAATTGTACCTAGATTTTTGTTATCGGTTTCTTCATTCGTTCTGATATTTTTTTTACTAATTAGATTACTACTTGATACTATTATAGTCACAATCGATTTGTTGAGTTGCATGAAGTCATAAACAAAGACAGTGTATGACATTCGTGGGCTGCAGCTGAAGATCAGCGTCAGGTGGTACACCTTGTGTTGCCAGCTGGCATCATGCTGAGCTGAGACCCTTTGGCATCATTGATTTTGTTAAATTTTTAAGGTATTTTTGTTTTTAATAATGCCGAATAAACACAATTTCTTTGTTTCTGAAATCTTAAACTTTTTTTGTTAAGCAATATGTTTGAAAATTCTAAGAATAAGGACATATTTCATTAACATTGTCCTGATCAATTAAATCGTAAAATCTATACACGGACGAGTAGGGTTATCACCAATTTTAGAACGTAGCCACTGCACTTGATATCGAATGAATCCGAAACTTCGAACCTTGTATGTAGATTTATACATTGTGAATGAAACGAGAGGGTTCATGTTTGTATAATCTTGCGTTGTGTAACCTAATTAATTGATTAATTGGTTTCTTGAGCCCGAATCAGTAGATACTTTATAAGCAGTATTGTGACAAGAGGCCAGGTCTACAGTAGCGAAGGGTCAATTTTTGCAAGACGTAAGCTGCAGTACATCTTTAATGTGATTATATTATTTGTCTATAGAATACTGTCTGTGCCATTTTACAAAGGGAACCCGGTAGGAATCGAGTTCTATGGAACCTTCGCCACTGCATGTCTATCATTATTAATATTGAGAATTTTCCGACCTAAATATCCGAAGACTGCCTATCCGGAGAATGCACTCAGCAGCTAACAAATTACTAATTCTTGAAACTGGGACAAGTTTACAACAATTTATTACCCACTGATTACTATATCAATTTACAAAAAAAAACTTGCTTCGAGCGAAACTAGCGAGGTTGGGACTGGACTCGGGTGGTAGAATAAGTAAGATAACAATATTATTTAACGTAAACGTTAAAAAAAAATATTTAAAAAAGCACCAAAAAGCCATAAGACAAGTTTTTAGATACTACGAGTATGTAACCCCGTGGATGTTTTTTTTTTTAATATTTTTTTTTTAATATCTATTCATTGAAGGAAAATAAAAAAAACTATTCCGATGCATGGGCAGCATTACAGGCGAAAATTTCACATGAAGTCACGTTGCGTGACAGCCCTAACTTGTGATATCTATGGGTTGTTTATTGAAATGAGAGCTTTTCATTTGATCCAATTATTTTGAAGACCCCCCGACCGACTAATTGATTTACATAGTTAGACGGGGAAGTTTAACAATTATTATTTTGTATTCCATCGTTTATTTTCTGTCTGCGGTTCGTTATTTTATTTATTTATAGAATTATAATGTTTTTAAGTAATGGCTTTCATGGCAAGGTTTACAGCGGATTTTAATTGGTGAATGTGAAACCTCAACGCAATCATATTATTTTGGGTAAGCCATTTCATAATGCTTGATGTTGGGTTCGGTTATACGTCTATCATATCCTCATCGGTAATAATGAATGAGGAGTGCAAGAGATGGGAAATAATGAAATCTTAAATATAACTAGGTACGCAAAATGGAGAACTGGCTGCTGTGGCTCAGCTTGGGTGCTTAGCCCCAATGTCCAGCAGTGAACTGAGATATGCTGTCTTTTTCGTGTGGTTAGTGGCTAACCTGGTATCAGAGTTTCCATGCCGCCCATGGTCCTCTGACTTGGCTTTACATGCATTCGAGAAATATTTCTTAGGCATCCTGGTTCTGCGGGAGTGTTCGAAAGAGATACCGTGGCCCTGGAACACAAAGTGCAAATAAGGAACATGGATGGGTTTTAAACAGTACAAGTCTGACACTCCCTTCCGCTCCGCCCAGAGTGGGGGGGGGGGGGGGCATTTGATGATTACCCATCCGAAAAAAAAATAAGCACATGAATTAAAAAAATCAGAGATGCGTGTCTTGGGTTAGAACTCGGTACCTATGACTTGACAGTCCGATGGTCACACTAATCCGCTATCACTGAATTTAATGAAACTATGAACAAATGACAGTCCACAAAAACTGAACAATTCCGTTACGCAGAAATTGTACATGACGAATGTAGTCACCTCACTGGCAAAACATACATAAAATTCTCCATTATTATTTCTACACCAACAAAAACACACTTCATACCACAATATCGAATATACATCCATTTTATATCACAGCCGCCATATTTATGCATCACAGTAGTTTGCTGTACACGGGTTTTCACTCAAAGCGTTAGAGCGCCCGAGGCATGCTCGTATTTCCTAGTGCCTCCTAGTACCTAGTACCATGTCCGGGTCGTGCCTTGTCCGGACTAGTGCCTTGTCCGACTTGTGGCCAGTGTCCGGACAAAGTGCGCTGCGGGCGGTTTTGTAACTGCTCGTGAAGTATAGAAGAGGAAATATTTGGGGAAAATTATTATAGGTTCTGGCTGAGTGTTCGGGGCGATAGATAGGAGTATACTGTGTAGGTAGTGGGTGTGTAGGTATTTAGTCCTACACGTCCCATGTAATAGGGGACGAGCCTATAGCCGTCAACCGGGCATAAATCCAGACTACATGGTCGCAATCGCGACTGCTGAGCATGAGGATCTAGGTTCGATTCCCTTGTAGGACAATATTGTTTTGGAGTTTTTCCATCAGAAATTTCACAGTACTTAGATACTCTTATAATGGTGAGCAGACGCTGCAAAAGTCACGTGATGAGTATCGTCAAAAAGACGCAAGTTATTGTAATTTTGCAAGCACGTACTTGACATTCATTATTAGATTTTCAATAGTCAGTCAAGTGTACTAAATGCAATGGCCTTGTAAACATCTAAGTCCAGAAATGATAAATTGATGGGATGAACAGAGAGTTATGACTTTACGTGTTGCGTGTAACTCGTGTAAGAATGTTCATCAGAGTGATCTATCAAGTCAAGGACAGCAAACTTATCATCTGCCTAGCCTTTTCCTAACTATGTTGAGGTCGGCTCCCAGTCTAACCGGATGCAGCAGAATACCAGTATTTTACTTGGAGCGACTGCCTATATGACCCCCACAACAAAGTTAGTACTGGTAATACGCTACCCCTTAGTAAGACTGGTTGTCAGACTTGCGGCCCACTGACTACCTGAAACGACTGTCAAAGACAGCAAAAACAGACGTATCAAACATTTCAAAGTTATAAACGTAGATTGATGCACATAACAGTATATTACAAGCGAAAATATTTTTGCTTGTACAATACGTACGTCAATGATAACAAAACCAGTACAAGTTGGCCTCTAATCCCATTCAAACTCCGTACTACGTTAGACTACATGAAGGTCAAAGTGTTACTGCCGTGAGGTCGACTATAATTGAATAACGCTCGTCATAAATGTTCGCGTACGTTCTTCACGTGTTCTTGCGAAGGTATTCTGAATTGCAGGTGTTTCGTTTAAATTTCAAGCAAAATCATTTACAATGTTTCCAAAACAAATCAGGTTAAATCTTCGTAATAGCACTACAAGTATAATTGGGTTGTTATAAAAGAATATTTTCTAGACGAAAGATAATAGGGCAGTCAATCATTTTAATTCAGAACAATATAAGTTGTTTTAAGGAGGGCTGCTAAGCCGCAAACTGTTATGCCCTTGGTATGTCTGTTTTATCATCCAGCAAATCAGTCTTATCATTTATTTATTTATTTATTTATTTATTCAATAGTACACGTACATTTTAAACATTTTAAGTTGGTGCCAACATAAACTCATTAGAGTTTTACCGTGCACCAAAATCATCCACTACATAATTTAGAGAGTAGGTGCTTAGTTAAAAAGAAACTACAACTAAAAATTACCGCGGGTATTTGGCGAAATAATATCTAATACTCGTACTAACGAGCGAACCTAGGTGACCAATCCGACCGTCCATTCAAAAACAGCAGTGGCGAAGGAAGTTTCTTAATTGATAAGGGTTGTTTCCAAAAGTAAATGTTTTAGAAATAATGTCGTTATTTTTTTTTTGTGTGTTATGTTATAGTTGGTAGGTATTACTTTTACTTCATCGTGTATGCTTTAAATTATTTATCTATAATGAATTTAAAATATATTTCATTTTGTGAGGATATTGCTTAACACATTTACATTGACAATGCCACTCATTTTGACAGTGCGTCATTTACCTTGTTGGGCAGAAGAATTCAAACAACATCATCATTCTCTTGACCTTATCCCAATTCATTTGGGGTCAGCGCAGCATGTGTTCTTCTTCCATACTTCACAAATAAAGTATTAGGAATTTCCTTCAACAACCTTCAAATTGTGATTGCGTTGCAGTTTTCTGCTGTCCCACACTAAAGCGATTTGTAGCCTTTCTGTGAGAAATGGCGAGTTGATAGCAATTGAATTCTCTCCACCCAGAATTAGATACGATATTGCATGACACAAATTAGCTATGAGCATTTTAGCAGTTCCATCTACAGCAGAACACCATCTCATTTGCACATGACCACAGTATGTGTAGGAATTATACCCCTCATATTAACCTTCATAGAGTACATACTTCTTTGATAATACAGATGTAATATTATTGGCAACCGATATAAGCTGTCTTCATTGGCAGCTCTCGCAGTCTATGCAAGTTGAATGGTACAACCTTGCCACCAGTTCTTTTCGACGGTACGGTCGTTCCTTTTAGTGCTGAGGTCAAGGATCTTGGCTTGCATATCGATAGCTCTATGAAATGGCATACTCAAGTTGCTCGTGTCAGTCAGAAGGTTACTGGTTCGTTGCGGGCTTTGTACCGCTTGAGAAACTTTTTACCCTCAAATACGAAAACAATGCTTGTACAGTCCTTAATTTTTCCTATCATCGATTACGGTGACGTGTGCTACTTTGACCTGAATGCGGATCTCCTCGACAAACTTGACCGTCTTCTAAATAACTGCATTCGATTCGTTTTCAATTTGCGTAAATATGATCATGTCTCCGAACACCGGACTCTTCTTAAGTGGTTGCCCATACGTCAGCGTAGGGAGCAAAGGGCGCTTACCACCTTGTTTTCTTTTCTTGTTTCTCCCACTTCCCCTAGTTACCTTGCTCCCCACTTTCAGTATATTTGTGCCAACCATAATAGGAGCCTGCGATCATCGCAAAACCGTATGCTTCAATGTCCCTCTCACCGCACTGATTTCATTCACCGATCTTTCTTTGTCCAGTCTATTTCTCTGTGGAATGCGCTTCCCCAGGAAATCAGGATGGCAACCAATCGCTTATCTTTTAAAATTAAAGTTCGTGAGTACATTCGGAAGAAGCTGGCAGTTTCGTCACAACGGTAATGTTTTCCCCATGGTTTGTGTTTTTATTTTGGTATATTCGTGGAAATGTTTATTTACATTAATTTAAATTTTGATATATATTTATAGTATTTGATATATATTTATAGTATTTTATATATCCTTGTAGTTAATCTTATTATTATTTAAAATTATTTTCAGATTTACACCTACCACTGCTTGTCTCTGCATCACCCAAAGGTTGACTGGTAGAAAATGCCTATGGCATTAAGTCCGCCTCTGTACTTATGTGCTTGAAGTGTTAAATAAATAAATAAATAAATAAATATAAGGTCGTTAGCGATAGACCTTATAAAGCCTGGTGAGACTCATCATAACCTAGGATTCTATCACACTTCGCGTTTAATTAGACAGTACTTTGTGGACGTCTAGACTCTAGAAATACAGCCTAGAAATAAGAAAAGTGCTTTGTTCCAGATTTTATGACTATCTGTATAATAACTATGTGCTTAGGAGATTAAGATTAATAGCGAAGGCGAACATTAATAATGCCTTTATTGTGTTCATCAGTTTTACAAGCTGACTAGAAACTTAACATTATAAGTCTTGTGTCATAAATAGTCGTTATTTCTTTTGATTTGTTGTTGAATTTATGGGCTATGATGCTAATCTAATAAAGGAAGGTAATGGTTATGAGCGAGAAACTTATTCAGGGTCATAATAAAGTAGCTAGCACTACTCCGCAGACGCTAATCAAGTTTCCACAAAAAATAACTGATTTTAAACTGTTTTTTTTTTACTAAATAGGGTTCCGTTTGGCCACAACTCGCCTGATGTAAAGCGATGATGTGGCGTAGGGTGAAGCACATATTTAAAGTAATTTCACCACAAGTGGTCAACAAGCCTATTTTTGTTCACCATATTTAGATACTAGAAAACGCCCGCGACTTCGTCCGCAAAAATTGTGATAGCTCGGTTAATATGCATGAGATAAAAATAATGTATGGCCTATAGCACTCACGAATAAAGTAGCTTTCGACCAGTGAAAGAATATTTACAATTGGATCATTAGTTCCGGAGATTACCGTCTACATACAAACTAACTAACAAATTTTACTTATTTATAATATTAGATAATATATAATATGGAATACACATGACGGCAATAGAGTTTCGCTAGCTAATTTATGACCTTGAATAAAGAAAGAAGGTAGCAGTATGATCATTTTTACACTCATCAAGACGCTTTTCGAAGCCCATAAACCATTGAACAACACACAACAGAATTGCAAGCACGTGCTATACCAATCATGTTATTACTGTCCCTATTTATGCACAAAGGCAAAATTTTAGCCCGATATAAGCCAGACGGGCGATAATGGCATGCGTCTGCGACTTGTACCTACCTACGTCTGCCACAGAGTACGGAACCTCCGCGTCGGCAGCGACTGGAGGCGCCAGTATACTTGTACATGCATCTTTCGGCGCGTGGCCAAATCTAATTTAACTCCACCATCTTGGCAATACAATTTCTATAAGCAAATGTTTACCAACGAGTCTTCCTGGCAATATACTCGTAATTCAAGCGCGAAAATATCTATTCTGTCACGGGCCGTCAGTTTCTATAGCCCTTTTTATGACCTACGGCGGCTACTTGCTTCAAGAGAAACGTGCGTCACTTGTTCCTTTCTCGTAAGTACTGTCGCGTTGCAAGCCGCATCGCAGTGACTAGCGACGGTGACGGTGACGGTAACGGTGACTAGTGACGCAGCATACACATAGCAATTTCTTTAATTTGTTTTTTCCGCATTCTCTGCCACAACACGCGTGACTGGCCAGAAAGTATGAGTGAGAACCTCACGTTCCAGCCGCCCGGCCACCGTAGGCGCGGGCCTGTGGACGGCGACTTATGGGCTAGCTCGCCGTCCGGCCGTTTTATGACGACAGGCCGTGTCGACGGCGCGTTCGTGTTCCACGTGTGCCTCAAACAGATGTCAGCAAATAAGTAGGGGTCCGCATGGGCCGATGCCTGCCAGGGCTGCGGGACTGTTCGAAAGAGATACCTTGGCCCTGGAACACAGAGGGCAAAGAAGGAATATGGATGGGTTTTAGTCAGTACAAGTCTGACACTCCCTTCCGCTCCGCCCAGAGTGGGGGGGGGGGGGTCATTTTGATTTCCCATCCGAAAAAAAAAAGGTGGCGCGCAGTGCCACTAATGGGTTGTATGGAAAATGTTGATAGCGCCACATTGCCACCTCTATCACCGTCAGCTGAGGCTTCTTCGTGCTCTGTGGCGCCTGCATTTGTAATGCATGGCCTCTCCACTGCAACTTGCGGCATTAGACTTGCAGATATTTTGTCGCCGTCGGAAGTCGGAAGCGACTTCTGAAATACGGCGCGGTTGAAGTCTTATTTATTACTTTTAGGCCGCGTTTGGTTTGCATACATAGTGCTGGGTTCAGGGTCATGCGGTAAGTGCTAGAAGTGAAATGTATTGATGTATGTTGTGTGGGGAGTGCTTTTAGATTATTTCGTGACGTAGTAGAGAAAATATTTCTCATACAAACAGGCTCAACTTTGGTGAAAATGTAGAATTAGAAGGTAAATGCAGTTGAAGCATTATCCGTAATGTTTACAGTTTTATACGTACTTCATCTCTTCAGCTTAGCTTAGGGTTAAATCGGGCGAATAGCTTTTAAAACTGGTTTTATTTAACGAAGTCTTTGAAACTATGTCTACAATAAAAATAAAGAGAAGCGTACCCAAAACCATGTACTTGAACAAAGGCCTGCGGCTGACAAAATAGCTCAAAGAAATAAATATTGTTTAATGTTTGAATCATCAAATCAGCCTTGAACACTAACAGTTGCTCATGTATTACGAGCATACATAAACCCACGCTTTTTTCTCATCGGGGTAGGTGGGGTACTGCAGGACGCCATCGTCTAAAATCCTCACAATGCTAGAAGGCTAAACAGCTAAATCGACGAGCTACCAGGCATAAATACTCGCTAGCTCTGTTTAAATGATTATTGTCACAAAAGAATTATAAACACAATCCCAAAAACACAGACACCCTACCACAAAGGCTACACAAAAAGTAACTGTTCAAGTGAAAATAAACAAAAACCATTGTACATTACAGCTAAGGATAGATTTAGCTGTAATTATGGTGGAAATAAAGGAGGAATGAGATAAGGAAAATCCTTGTGGGACAATCCGAAAAACTTGTAATGATGCCCGCTTGTATCGGCTTCACGAAAAAATGTCGAGGGATGTCCAGTAGCCGTACAAATTGCTATATTTTCGGGTGTACAACATGGCCGTTTTAAATACGGATTTCATTTTTTACTGGGAGGTCAAATTAGAGTGGAAACTGGAAGTAGTATGAGAATTGGACGAAAAGCAGGTGAGAAAAACAGTAAAAATACTGGCCATTTTACATCCAGAACACAGTATCCCGACTTGACCCCCTGATCTCGGTGGTCAAATAGTCGCAAGCTCGACTGCTCAGCATGAGATCCTGCGTTTAATTTTCGGGTCAGGCAAAGTGTTATTGTGTTTTCTATCAAAAATTTCTCATTAGTAGTCACGGAGTCTGGATTTGTGCCCGGTTGTTGGCAAGAGGCTCGCCCCTAATTATATGGAAGCTAAAATTGAGCATAATTGGAAAAATCTGGTGGTGGTAGTAATAACTAACTACACCTCTACTTAACCCTTCGGAGATTACAGGAGTGAGGTTATGTTACCACAGCATAACACGGTTCCTTTAAAAACACCACGCAAAACACCAGTCTACCAGTAGTTCACCACAAATATCGCCCACACTATGTACCGTAAGTACGGTAAATTTTTCCATAAGCCTTCGGTGTAGTTTACGACTAGAGCCCCTTGGAGCATCTATTTCAAGGGTCCAGTAGGTCACTGTAATATACCAACGTAATTTGATTATTTATATGTATGGAAGAGTGTGTTTCTTGTTTTTTTTTATGTGTAAGTTGACCCACTAAACGTGTCAGCGGTGTACTGTTTTAAGACAGGGAGAGGCCATGTTTTGTGGCCTCTGTTGGTTAAGGGGGGAAGCGTCAAGGCTTTTTGCAATTTGCAGGTCAGTGTCAGGCTTAATGTTGAACAAAAGATTCGCGACCGTAACACGTCTGTATTTACCGAATTAAAATCATCAATGCAACCCTCTAAGTTAATTTAATCCCATTGAATAACAATTTCATGAAAAGGTAACATATAACTCTGTTGCAAATTGAAAAAAAACCGAAGAAAATTTGAATTCTGCTACTCTGGCGTCCACCTTCTTCTTTTATCGTGTGGTTAGTGCCTAACCTGGTGTCAGAGTTTTTATGCCGGCCATGGGCCTCTGACTTGGTTTTACATGCCGTCAAGAAATATCTCCCAGGCATGCTGGTTTCCTCACCGTGTTCCACCTTAAAGATCATCATTAAATGTAATGAAAGCGGACGAACCAAGTATTGACAATGTATTTTAAGTTGGGTGTAAATAGATCGGGGTAGACCTATGATTTGAAAGTCAATTAGTGACCCTGTCAGCAAACTTCCTCAATTAATTAAACTACTAATTACTTCTTGAGAACTACAAAGCAGTTATTACAATACCAGATGTATAAAATGTTCAATGTGAAATTTTTATTGAATCAAGCATCGATATGTTATAGTACACTCACTTTTTCCTTTTCCCCATAACACTAAAAAAATTTGTCTACTAATTAGCTTATTTATTTACGAGTACCTACTTTCTTCATCAGTAATTCTTATATTCAGGTTTTAGATTAACTTGAATTGTTTTTTTTTTTGTAAATAAATTTCTTAATCGGTTATAAAGTCTTTGAAATACCATCACAATGATTACGATTTGTAAACGGATGATGTTTTAGATAAAAGGATGACAAATATACTCATTTGTTTCATTTACCTAACCATTTTTCTGAAATTGAAGGATATGTCCAAGAATACAATGTATAAATAATATATATTATATAATAGCCAAGGGATTATCAAACACATCTGCTTACCATGTGAGCATTGCATTGTGGATATAAAAAATTCTGCGTTCCAACCAGTTCTGCTCACCACGTTACACAAAACTAGCTTGCATATATGCAAAACATTTTACTGATCATAGGGTAACGGTGCACTGAGGTGTAACATGAAAAATATCCAGCAAACACGAACGCAGAAAATTTTGACAAAGAAAATAAAGAATATTCGAGAGAATCGAACTTAGAGATAAAATATGGGATGTTATGATCGGGTAGGAGTGTGGATGACAGAAACTGATCTCAATAGATTTTAGACTTTATTGCTGAGGATCAGGGCGGAGAAACCTTCATATAAAGGGCCAAGGGAAGCCGCGATTAATAACGTCAAGGAGGAGATTACGAGTAGGAAGGAATTAATTTATAAGCGTTGTGTCGTTTTAAATGAAGGTATGTTGCTAATGGCAATATAAGCTCAGCAGAGTAGTTAGTGTCAGTATATTTTATGAGTTACCATTTTTTTCTGAAGGTACACCCTTATGGATATTCCTTATTGTTTCCTCCGTGCCTCGGAAAGCGCGTTAAGGCTTTGGTCCCGGCTGTCATTTGTAGATCTTTGATAGTCGTTACAGGTAGAGGTAGTCAGTGGTCCGAAAGTAAACCAACCAGTCTTACCAAGGGGTATCGTATTACCCAGTACTGACTGGGTTGTGGAGGTTAGATCGGCAGTCGCTTCATGTAAAATACTGGTATTCAGCTGCTTCCGGTTAGGTTGGAAGTCGACACCAACATAGTTGGGAAAAGGCTAGGCAGATGATGATGAAATCCTTATGGATATTTAGATATCATTGAGAGGGAACCACAACGAGGCAATAAATCGCATTTTAGTCAACAGGATTTAAATGAACATGCAGAATATGGCTACATACAGCCGTAAAAGTTACGAAACGGTGCAAAAAGAGAACCCATAACAATACCAATAGGTACTCCCGCAAACCCGTTTGTTTATTTAAATTATTCCAATAACACATTCTATTATCTTTGCGTACCTAACAAAAAACCAACGTGTCAAAATAAAATCCCGTGTAATGGAGCAAAAAAGTCGCGCCATTCCCGTTCCTATTCACTGATCCCACCTCACGTCACCGAATATAAATCACAACGGGAACAAACAAAAGACTATGTAAATGTATACTTTTCCAATTAAATCCCGGCCTTTTTAATTAAATGAATGTTTAAACCCTATCACGGATCATCGACTCAATGCTTTACGCCCTTATTCGCCCTAATACCAATTGACATTTTTACAACACCGCTAACGACAAAAAATATTTATTAATCCATTTTCAATCACACGGATTTCAGAATGGAATCTAAAGACAAAATCAGTATAGATTACTCCTGTGGAGAAGTTTTAATTTGTGAAGAAGGACACAATAGAGAAAGTAGGCTGGCAGTTGGTTAAGACAAGGAAAAGATTTGGATAACTTTTGTATTGAGGGACGCCTTTGTAAAGGACTCTCCCTTAATCAAACGCCACTTAAGTGCCCTTGATAAGAATTCCAGTAATTAATTGGAGAATGATACAAATTGAGAAATTTCAAGTACGCATCATTACGATAAAGATAAATCTCTCGTTCATGAAGTGAACGAGTGAACTTCGCATTTCTCCACATTTGTTTCGCTCACTTTGTCGGATCCCCTATTTTTTAGGTTGAGGGTACAAAAGCATCTTAAAGGACTATAAATCAAACATTTAGGAACTTTACTACCTCCAATAAATCCGAGTCTAACAAACGCTCAAATTATTTTAGCCTTTCTAACCAAAATCCCTCAGTAAATCGATCGAAAATGGCCGCGTTTTATCTAGATACAGTCGGCCAAATTTATCATGTGCGGACCCGATTTTTCGATAGAGACGAAAGTGGTTGAAGCGTTAAAGCGATTGCCTCATTCCCGAGCTGGACTTTTCCAGTCCACTCGAAATTAACGAACACTTAAAAAGTCCGCCACACTCGAAAACTGTGAACATGTGCCTCGAACAACACATTAATAATTGTTTATTGCAACCGAACGTGACGAGAATATGCGCGCCGAATTAAAAATCAGATGGAATTGCGAACGGTGAAATACGTTTTGCATCGGAATTTTTGCGTACGACTGTATTTTACGAAATATTTTACTGGCGTTGCACCTCATTTATAGGTTCACGTACTTCAGCAGTTAATTGCATTTTTGTTTATGTTCCTCTGGTTCAAGATACGACCTGAAGTTATGTGCTTAAAGTAGAAAGCACATACTTCAGTGTTCGACTGTGTGTTACGAAATTTTCTTACAAAATTTCCAGTTCTAAATTGGGTTAAAGTTTTTATTTAATCAAATTGAGAAACATTTATGTCTGCTTGTGTCAGTTATCTCATAATTCCAAGGAAGAATATGAGGAACAGCTGTTTATAATAAGCCTGACATCACGTGTATCTGTCATCTCCAACTCAACATGTTGTAAGTGTTCATATGTGAAGCCAGCATGGGGATTCCATGGAACTAATTACGTCAACCGACGTAACGGCCGTGATACGCAGTTTGTTTTCTGAATGGGTGTCGATTTAACTCCAGCAAGCGCGGCTAGCTTTAACCACAGCTTGTTACTCTAACACTTGGCTCGGAAATAAAGCGCTGCAGCCGCTTTACTCGCCACAGCGCATGCGTTGTTCATAACGGCCTCCTCCCCCCGCTCCCCGCTCGACTCCCCCAGTCAGCTGACGCCCGCTGAAACGGTTTTAATAGCACGTATGTGTTGGACTATTGTGTGTATGTGTGCGTGGCTTACCCAGCAGTGAGCCAAAGCGGGCTTTGTCACACGTTAGCATGAATGAGAGAGAGCCACGATCAATATTTTGAGGTCTGCAAGCTCAGGAACTTATGAAATTTTTAGTAGTTCCATGATGCTTCGGTTTTGTCGTGTAATTAAATCTACTCGAGTCACGATTCAACAATTATTCAAGAGTCGCAAAATTATTCTTTGAACTTTATGATTTAGTGCAAAAGTGATTAAAGAAGAAGTTTTCAGAATGCGGGAATAGCAATGAACGAATCAAGCACGTTTATGCAGTTGTGTTGTATGTTTAAGTGTGTCTTACCATCTTCAACTTAGTAAGTTTAGGTACTAAATATTGATAAAATAAATACTACTTCATTACACATTTATCTAAATACCCAATAACTACTGAACACTTAGATGCAAACAACTGCATTTCATATAAAATGTAACAAAAAGTGTAAAAACAAACTATAAACACCGCAGACAATGACAGAACTACTACGATGACACACAAAGCAGATAGAGAGAAACGAGCTAACAGTGAGAGAGTAATGAAGACAGACAGTCATCATGTGATGTGAAACATTTAAGGCAAAAATAAAAATAATTGAACAAAATCCAAAGTTTTAGGAGACTGTGCGTATGTGAATGCGTCTTTATCAAAAAACAAAACAACAACAGCAAATGAAAAGACAGAAATGTAACAAAAGTGAATTTAATTTCGATGAATCTTTGCATTTTTGGAGAGTGAGCTAAGCTCGTTTTGTCTGAATCGTTTCAATTAAGGCTATCGACAGTTGGATTCCATTTTAAAATACCAAAAGTTTGGCGATTTTTAAATATTCTTTTACTTCCGATAAAAGCGTCGTCCAGAATCAAATGGACTGTGTTTTCCTTTACTTTGATTTTATTTTTTTCAGAGAGATCTTTCAATGAAATCCAACATTCCTTACTTACACGCATTGAATATAATATATTTATCAGCCAATTGAGAACTGAAAATAACTTGGGAAATTAATTAATACAACAATCATTCGTATAGTGACACTTGTGTACCTTACGAGTCCCTCGACAAGAGGACAGACTCACCTGAAACTGAAGAAATTTATTATTAAACAATCTTGAAGAAAGCGACAATTATAAAGAGATTTTTAATAATTATTGTAAGCATTGTTTATGTTAGTGAGTGTGCGACAAGTCAACTCAAGATATAATATTTTCGTTTTCCGACTTATTTCGAACTCAACTAAAGTCATTGATTGTGAACATGCGAGGCCATAGTTTGAATACGAAATTAGTTGGGTAAACTCAAAAAAATAATCGGTATAAGTATCTACACAGAATTAAAACCAAATACTCATACATTCATAAACAATAACTAATATTCACGTTATACATTCAGCAATATAAACTAAAGTTATATCGAAATGTAGTTATATCCTCAAATGCAGCAGTAAATTGTACAAGTAAGGTAATTCGAACATTTTCGGTAGCATAGCTATTAGTAGCCTTTGCACTAAAGTTTGGATATAGTTAGAGTTACCTTTAACTGTATTAATCTATTTAGTTTAGCGGGAACATTTATTAGCATACGTATCCCAATAGAGAGAAATAATAAAATAAAGATAAATTAATGAACTGAAACGTATATAAATGGTGAACGATTTGACGTTAGGATTAGTGAGGTCTTCCACCTAGATCCTTATGCAAATGTAGAAATACAATTAGTTTATAATACTAGAATAATTTCGCGCCAGATGTAGTTTCACAGCCTCAATACTTCTACTCGAGATTGCAAGTAAAAAATAAAATTTACAGTCCCATTACAGCGTCGCAAATCTATCTCGCATACGTAATGCAATATTTTTTTTATACAGGGTAGCACTAGAACCATCCTCCATGTTATCAAATTGGAGTATTCGAACTCACTTGGAATATAGGGCAATAAGTCAACAAATGAATCTGCGATGATACATCGCCCTCTTCGTCGCCAATATCGTCCCCATATAAGATTTCTTTCCTAGATCTATCACCCTCAATGCAAATAGACGCTTGATGGATATTGCGAGACGCAAACCCGGGTTTACGAATGTGTCGAAATTAATGTTTTTTCCAACGTCGAGAGCGAGTGGTGCCACGAGATATTCTTGTCATTTTTCATCGGTAGAAACTTGTAAATAATACTTGGAATACGTTTCTGGAGAAGACTCGACGTGAATTCGATCTTATCAGTGCTCGCGGCAATACTTAGGAAAAATAAACGAGTCTTTTGAAATAAATCTTTTGCAACCTTAAAACTTTTGAAATAATAGTAAAATATTTTTATTAATAAAATTATTTTTTTAATTAAAAAACAATAAATTCAATAAAACCCAACTAACAGTAAACGGCAACATAAGAAAAACTCTGCTCAGAGCTCAGGGACAAAAGAAAATAAATATATGCATTAGGGCTGTTTAATCTAAGTTGAGTCCCGGTCATCGAGTGGTACCGAATTGGATTACCTCGGCATGTAGCATGGTCAGCGGTGGTATAATCAACCGGTCCCGATTAATCGGTATTATTGATTCGGTATTAATTGGCGCATCTCTGTGGCTTGGCAATCACTGCAGGCGTTCTGCAATCTGCTGCGGTCTGAAAAGTCAGACTTGCTAGGACCTCTAACGCACCGATTTTGTGCCATAGTTTGAATACAATATTGGTTTAGCCATCTTAATTTCGTTGGGTTAGGATATATCACTATGGTTTTGTTCACCTGTAATATGGTTGTGGAAATAATTCATTGATATTTTTTTTTGATTATCTGTGTCAAGATTTTTTTCTAGATTACAGCAAAGAATTTGAGTTTTAAAGATTATAGATTAGGCCTTAAGATTTTGATTTTATTAACTTCTTCTTCTTTATCGTGTGGTAAGTACCTGGTGTCAGAGTTTTTATGCCGCCCAAGGGCCTCTGACTTGGCTTTACATGCCGTCGAGAAAAATATCTTACGCATGCTGGTTTACTCAGCATGTATTCCTTTACCGAAAGAAGTGATAATTATACAATACGCACATGAATCCGAAAAATTAGAGGTGCGTGTCTTGGGTTCGAACTCGAGACCTATGACAGATGACTTGGCAGATTGAATAGGATTGGATTTTATTAACTTAATGAAGTTATTGCTTCGGATTTAAAATTACATAATTTTTTCTGGAACTAATATTTCGAAGCTCGAAACTAAGTAAGTAATCTAATTAGCCACAGCTATTTTCGTTTCATTTCAAGACTAGTTAACAGCATTAACCATATATTCTGTGACCGTAGTTAGATGTTATTACTGAGACTATTATTTCACGTGGCCCGAATTGTTTCCAGCCAAACGCTCATATGGTACTGTTATTACTAATTTAACGGGAACAATTTCGACCCCCGAGATCTCCATTAAGCGAAACGAGATTCGAGGGGTATTAGTTGCAGCTAATAATTTATGTGGTTTGGATCCCATGAATTTGGTTTCAAATCTATATTTGGATTTCAGTATTGAGCCATTCGGATTTAATTATTCAAGCATTAGAATACAACTGCCAGTTGCTTTAAACGTAAAATCATGTTATATACGAATGTATTTTAAGAGAAGAATATCTAAAGAAAAGAAAGCGAAGAATTTCGTCGCTTACACCTTAAAAATTCATCACATTCCCACAATTTCTGGAAGCAATTGAATGAAAGACAAGAAAAGAAAATAAAAGGATCAATGAAAACCATTTGATGTTCGTTAAAATTAGACGCGAATATCGCTGAGTTTCCTTACTGACGTCACAGGACAAACGCTAGATCATTTGTAATATTTCTTTTGGCCGTCTACATTAATTGCGACTCCTGATTCTATAACAGTACTTTTTCTTTCCTCATGTTTTCGCAAGCAATTTATTTAAGTCGGAGTCAACCACTCCGAATTTTACTTACAAATCTGAAGTGGGCGGGTTGTATTGCCAACGAAGTTGCTTGCTTATGTATGCATTTAGGTATCTATTGTTTGTACTGTATTTAGTATTGGTTACCGTTTATAGGGGTTGAAATGGGACTTAATTGTTTCTTGATTTGCATCCGTATTTTGCTTTTTAGTTTGTTTAAATTTAGCATGACTTAAAATTTCAATGAAGCACTCTCTTGTCTTCCTTTCCGTGCCAATGGTTTTGTTATGTTAAATTAATAAGAGCTAAAATAAAAAAAAAGTCAAGAAGCGATATTTCTTGTTATAGTATCTAGGGACATAGATGTATACATATAATGAAAATCAGAATTTGGAAGATATACTTCTGTTAAAATATTGTTGTTCTCTAGGGCCTAAAAATAAGTTATATTAGTTAAAAACCAGATTGCCTAAATAGATTATTCCGCATATCTTTGGTGAAAATCTTATTATATTTTAGAAGTAAAAGTGCTTTATGCTAAGTAAGTTCGCGAAATATAAAGATAAGTATTTCAGCTCAATTGGATTAACATTTTTTATCCGAGTATGATCAGAGTAAAGCCGAAAAATATGTTATTATTTTTGGGACAGAATTTTCATTTTACAATTTGTTAAGAAGCTTCTTTCGAAAGCTAATCTTATAAAATATATAAAAAGAAATTAATATTTTTTACAGTATCGTATTAAAATGCTTTTTAAAAGATAAACAAGCCATGCTGTAGTCCCATACCGCGTTTAATTAACAAATGCACTTGTCACGACCAAACTAGGGTCTTCAGTACCCCTATCTGTCCAAAAAGGGGGACATACCGATTACAAAATTGAATGTCATTATCAGAAACCACTAGACTGCTGACACTCGATCCATTCCGCCTGATTGGCTCATATGTGTCGATAGCCAATAACAATTGATTAAGTTAGCCAATAGTAGGTCGCCATCTGTCGCCGCCATTGTTATTTTCGATGACGTCACACTTTGCTTTGAATATAGAAAGTTACTGTTCTTCCACAGTTCGTTTACTTCTGGCGTCACTGTCCAAATGACAGTCATCTTTAATCTAATTACTTTATGGTTGTTGTTCAGTTGCTGTCATTGAAAAATCTGTCAAATAAGAGTGATCTTTATTTTCAGTGTGATAAGGTTCTTGTTGGGCTGCTACTGCTAGAAGTAAACTTACTGTGAAGGGATTGTACTTGAAAGTCTGGCGCTGTTGTGGCCAAATGTTGGATCAAAGTGCAAATCATTGGTGGAACATTCGTCATGGCGGGAATTATTGTCAGTTTGAGAACTTGTTACGTAAAACGATTTTGATTGATGATTGTGAGTGGGAGGAACACGTTAGTTTGAGTAGAGGAGGAAATTCTATCCTAGAATAAGTTATAGTTGATATAATAAAAAAAATACGTGAAATGATAGCCTCGTTGCAGTTGGTCAATGTTCGCGAGCGTGACTGCTGAGCATGAGGTCCTGGGTTCGATTCTCGGGTCGGGCAAAGTGTTATTGGGTTTTTTATCAGGAATTTCTCAGTAGCAGCCACGGAGTATGAATCTGTGCCCGGATGATGACAATAGGCTCGTCCCCTATTACACGAGACTTAAACATAACTGGCAAAATGTGGGTATACTATTAGGTACACCTCTAGCCTAACTCTTCGGGGATTACAAGGCGTTACGTTATGTCTTGATTGAAAAAGGTTCTTAAAGGAAGCAATTTCCATTATTAATCAAAGGAAGTGCAGCTAAAACGGGACAAGTCTAACAGCTGTAAACAAAGAACCAACCCCTCAATAGTTCCCTTCGTAGTCTCACTGTACAACATCTGTATCAAACATCCAAGCTGATCTGTAGCTAATCCACGGATTTCTAATGCAAATACATTCATCAGTGCTAATGCATAGGAAGTAATCAGTCTGCGAAGCCGTCATGGCCGCCGACATATAAATCAAACTGGATTAAACCGGTTTTAGGGGCGACGATTATAAAGAATACTATTGACGATGAAGGCAGAAAAGCATTGGAATATTAGTGAAAGTTTTTCCAGAACATAATAATTTGCTAGATCAATTTGAATTGTATTAAATTTAATAGGTAGACAGGTACCTATAATTACACGAAACATGAAATTACATTAAACGGAAATGAAATTATTGAATTTATTTGACAGATTCTTAAAGTTTTTGATTGATTTATTATTGTTATTCCTTTATTTGTTTTCTATATATATCATTTACTTTTTTAAATATTTCTATACAAAGTATAATAAAAAAAAAACATTTAAAAATATAAAAAAAAAACATTAAAAAATATAAAAAATAGCATTGTTATTTTTATTATTTATATTATGCTTTGTTTTTTAAAAACATTTTTTTACAGTCTGTTCCTAATGATTTTTTTAATATTAATTGCATGATATTAGCATAATAAAAACAATCGTATCTTTAATAATATAGTCAGTATAATGTACAATTTTGTATGAAACAATTTATTTTATTATTTATATTATGCATCATTTTTTTTTACTATATACTGCTGGCACAGCTTAACGTTTCTTTAATTATCACTATGTTGTACAACTTTGATGAACCAAAGAGGCTTTTTTTTTACTATTGACGGCAGACCGTTAATTTTGATATCTAAGTGCACTTGTTCTGAGATTGGTCGTCTCTGCAAGTTATTGTCTTTTTAATTCATTCTCTGGTCGTTATTTGCAGATATTTTAACTAAGAAGACTTAGTTTTAATTGCCAAGTTCGGAGGGTAGAGTAAATTTTTAATTCAGTTCAGTTATCAAAGAGACTTTGTCTGTTTCTGAGATTTATTGGCGACTTTTACTACTTTTATTTTATCTGCTTTTAAACAGAGTTGCCTTGAAGTAGTGTTTAAGTTATAGGCTAAACTTTGGGCCTAGATAAAGTGACTTTCTAGGAACGAGAACGATGATGGGAAAGTTAAAATTGTATGGAATTGACATCATCATCATCATTTCAGCCGAAAGACGTCCACTGCTGGACATAGGCCTCCCCCAAGTGTCGCCACATTGACCGATCCTGTGCGACTCGCATCCAGCAGATCCCCGCAACCTTCACCAGGTCATCGGTCCACCTAGTGGGAGGCCTTCTAAAGCAACAACTTTTGGTTCGCGGTCGCCACTCCAGTACTTTTCGGCCCCATCGGCCATCCGATCTACAAGTAATGTACCCTGCCCAGTGCCACTTAAGTTTGGCAATTCTACGTTGAATTATTATCGGATAATTGACATAAGAAACCGAAAAGCTCAAAATAAAGCATAACATAACATATAATCAACTCTTGTAATTCCGAAAGGTTAGGCAGAGGTGTACCTAACAGTACACCCACATTTTGCCAGTTATGTTTAAGTCCCATGTAATTGAGGGCGAGCCTATTGCCATCAACCGGGCACAAATCCGGACTCCGTAGCTGCCACTGAGAAATTCCTGATGGAAAAATCCAATATCATTTTGCCCGATCCGGGAAACGAACACCAGACCTCATGCTCAGCAGTCGCGCTTGCGATCACTCGACGAACCAGGCAGCCGAAAGCTTATATCAATTCTTCAATAAGTCGGTGTAGAGATACAAAACGCTTTTAATGTAATTGTCACTTGTCTAGGCGCCTGTAACTGTTAAACGAATTTAAATAAAGAATCAATACCTCGAAAAATACTCAACATTAGAAGCCCAAAGTAAGCTATACGTTTCAAATTCATTTCTTAAATGGTTACATCCCCATTCCACCCGGGTTTTGTTACCTATATCTTCTACTTCGCTACATTACCATGCGCCGTACTCTTTTTGCCCCAACTTACCCTAAGTGGAAAGCGGATGATGAGGGTTCAAGATAACACTTTATGGACGACACAGGCTTTTAAAAAAATATTAAAAACATTTAGCGTGAATAGAGAAAAAGTTATAAATATGAAAAACAATATAATTTATGACCGAGTGAATGGGTAATCGTGAACCCGATCTCGGTCGTTCCACATTTTTGGAGAACAATTTTTTCGACTGAAGAATTTCGGGAAAATGCTTCATTTAGTTCGTTCTTGAATGGGTGAATTAGGGTACTTTGGAACACGTCGATGCCATGTTCATAATTTATGTATTTAAAAAAATTGCTATGTTAATGTAATATAAATATAAAGTTTAAATTTCCTACCATAATTCTATTTGTTTACAATAATAGTGGTTTCAATATCCAGACTTATCGAAATGTTTTCTATTTGCGGAAAGGATAATGGAATTGAGTTCGAATAGAAGAGAATATATCTTCTGATTGTGATTCTAATAAAGTTATGTTACATCCTATGAAGAGGAATCTTTTGTCCATTGCTAATATTACTTTATTTTCTTAAGAGAAGTTTCTTTGATATCCGTCGTTATTTCATGTTTTATGTATCCTGGGATAAAGCTTTACCTTCAGAATAGGATTTTATTTTACAAACTACCTTCATAATAAAAATAATATAATACTTATAATGAATAAATATTAAAAGCACGTAATCTCAGGGTAGTAGCTAGTAAAGACCACTTATGTACTTCTGAAGGATTCGTTTACATGGATTTAAACCCGAAAGTCGAAGCGCTCTTAATGTAAGAGGGCACCAATTTGGCAATATTTCAGAACAAATAATACTAATGATTTCGGTAGACCTCTTAAAGGAAAGTTGAGATTATTTAGATTTACTTCGACTCCGTGTTGTTGTTTATTTAGTTCACAATTGTCCACTAAGAGGGAATAATTCATACTCTTATGTCATCGAAATAATGACTCCCAAACACGTACCCCGTTCTTAAATTAAAGTCAAAAGATTTACAAACATAATAAGAAATTCAGATTAGTCCGACAATAAGGGCGTGATTATTTGACAGCAAAAGCATTTCGCTGAATTATTTGGCTTTTGGGAGCGTTAAATATTTCAACAATCAGTCGCGCCGCGTTCCTCTAAGTGCGAGAGCTAACTTCCATCGGGCAATTAACGGCATTTGCAATTCCAAATTCTCCATCGTTAGCGACGGAAAAAATTGCCGGCGAAAAAATTAAGGAGTTGCGAAAAAATAAACACAAACCAACTGGCGAATAAGATAACACAAAACTCTTGCCTTACATTAATTAAACAATGAAAAATAACTCCAAGTTTGTAAATGAATGACTCGCAAACGTGATTTTAAAGAGAAAAACTGTACAATCATCTTTAAATTCTCAAATACACCGTCTAATTAGGTTTAATCTTTACCGAGAACTCTTTCACTTGTAATTACTTGTCTATTTGCGAAGTTTTATCTTTGGGAGTTATGCAAATTCGAAAACTAAATTAAGACTTAGTCTTCAAATCCTTTTGTGAAATCTTTTGTGGAGCGATGTAATACCTGTAACAAAAGAAAAATTACATTATTGTTTGGCCACTTATTTTTGAAATAGAAAACATTCCTTCTTATTTGTTGGTATAATACAGAGATAAGCAAGTGCGAATAAATTTCTATCTTCTTTAAAATAAGCTGTCGGCGTGCAATCCCATCTCGTTGGAAATATGGCGACCACATTTTTTGTTCTGTAAACCGATCCAAATATTTCTCATAACATCGGCTGCAATGCGGTACCCGACAAGAGCTGAGGGTACAAGATGGAGCAAGAGGGAGAGATTGAACGGGGAATATTTCCCTCTATGGAAAACTCCGATTGAAAATAATCGGCCCCTCTGCTTCGTCTGACTTTATCGCTGAATATTTGGAAAAAAAATAATAATCTGTTGGGTTGATGCCAAATGAAGTGGTCGCGTATTTAGAAAGCAATTTTTACTCTTTTATTGGGAATTGAGTTTTTACATTGGGGTGGTTTTCTGTCGATGTTCGTATTGAAGTGGGTACCTACGTAAATATTTTCGATTTTAAACTGTTCCATTATTCGTACAGAATAAGAGAGAATTTGAAATAAACGTTTTTTATTCGTGTTCAGGTGATGAATATTAAGTTTTATTATTTTATGATACCTGTGAGCCTTTAGGATTTTTTTCGGCCTTTTACAAGAAACTTATCATGTGTTTGCAAAAAGTCCTTTGTAGAAAAACAAAAACTGTTTGTTTACACTATCTTGTTTGCAAACTCGACGGTTAAGAGAACAACGCACTCTATCTGAGTAGGTGGGTACGGTACAAGTTTTTCCTTTCCACATAATCATGTATATTGTCAAGATTGACTTTGTGCATAGTCGTTTATTTCATATTTTCCTTGTAGTGCTTAACTTATCTACTTATAGTTGTCACAATTTGTGAACATTGTTATATTAATTCGGTACCTAAAGGAAAAATAAATGCTTACTGTTTATTTGATATAATGGTCGTATTTACGTTTGTTTATAAGTCTCATTATAAACAAAACCTTAAGAATTGTGTTTTCGTAGACAGAAAAAAAAACCTATTTTCATCTAGGGCAAAAAGGTGGGTAGACTATAAAATTTCACTTTTTCTGATGGTTTTTGTCTAAGAGCTATCCCAGTCCCTTATGCAGTATCAAAATGAAAGTGTTTAACGATTTAAATAGGCCGTAAAATAAAAAAGAAAACAAAAAAAAATCGACACCCGAAATCCTAAAGCCCTTGTTCCATTAAAATAACCCAGGGTATAAAATAAATGTCTTTAAAAAGCTTGCGGAAGTTATAAGTAGTACCTTTTAGCGAGACGTCACTTATACGGGCGGGGCTTGGCTCTCCTTAAGTGCCGGGTAACCCGATATGCAAGGAATTTGCCGCGCTTCCTCTTTGTAAAACGTCGTAATGAAGAAAATGTTGATGAACATTTTTCTTTATTATGGTTTCTTATAAAGGTTGAACAATATGGAGTTGGTGTATTATATTTTTTTCGAGAAATTCTTCTGAATCTTTTTATATTATTACATTCGTAAAACACGCTGATGCTTACGTGTTATATTTTATCCAATATCAGACTTCGCCACTTAACATCAGTAATTTTCTTTTTGCATCCTGAAATTCTGTAAAACCGTTAGCAAGTATGAAGTGTTTTTTTATCCACTGATTCAGAGTCTGATAAAAATAATAATTTGGTGAGTTAAATGTCAAAGTATTTTTTAAATTAATTAATTCAGGGTAGCAAGGTAATGATTTAATACCAGAATGTGTTTAGGGAGTAACGCAATCAAGTAAAACATAATTAAAATGAATAAAAACACCAATTCTACCTAACGACCGTCATTGTGGCACTACATTTGAAATAAACATTAACAAACCGGACATTTATGGCAGTTACTTCAAAAATTACAATTACGCCCATACAATGTTCCCCGACCTCCCCTGTAATTTGGTTAAAAATATTCATTAAAAATATGACTACCGAGTATTCTAACTTAAACCTTCCCCCTTTGTTATAAGAATCAAAGTTTTCGAACCAATTCCTTTATGAAATCAGCTGACATTTCACTTGCAACCAAATATGGTTTTGAGCGCATTGTGTTAAGGATTATTTTAACTTGCGAGTTGCATATAGTCAGCGATCAAATAAAGTGAGCATTAGCAGATTATGCCCCCGTACTGGATTAATAGTCGAATGTCGTGATGTAAATAAATTTAAAGGCCAGTATTTTTAATTCCCACATCTGTCGCACTTGTCGGCTTTAGGGCACAATGGGGTTATTACACCCTAAGAAGGTCATTGGGGGATGGTTTGAATAGCCGTGTAAAGTCGAATATGTAGTCGTTTTTTTAATAATTTATGGCTTTTGTTGCCAATTGTTCTAGTTCAGTAAGTAGCTGTAATATTAGCAAGCACTATAAGGCCATGTGTTGCAGTTTTTGTCGTAGGTAGTTTGTGTGGACGTCGTGATGGAAATTGTCAAGATGTGTGTTAATTAAGGCCGCCTGTTAGAACCAAATGTGTTTCCAAAAATGTACTCTTTTTAAGTCTGCATCGGTGGTCTAGTGGTCGCAAGCGCGACTGCTGAGCATGAGGTCCTGGGTTCGATTCCTGGGTCGGGCAAAGTGTTATTGGGGTCTCGTTTAGTAGCAGTCACAGTCTGGATTTGTGCCCTGTTGATGGCAATAGGCTCGCCCCCTATTACATTACACTTAAACATAACTGGCGAAATGTGGGTGTAGTATTAAGTACCTCTCTGCCTAACCCTTCGGGCATTACAGGCGAGATGTTACGTTATGTATTCTTATTTTACATGACTTTTACTGTGTAGCTTTATCAGTGCTACAAGGATATTTTGGCTTAAATGATAGTATAAAAGTGTTGTCGTTGTTTTAAATTTTCGCGAAAATTTCACGTTTGTGAAATATTTTCGTGAAAATATAACAAGACAATAGAGTTGGCCTATTTTTAAACAAATTAACTTTGTATTAAACTACTAAATAACCCTATTGAATGGGACGTTGATGACTTTAATTAGATTCTAGATATAGATGGGTCTTAGTTCACAACCAAAGACGTTGATATTAAGTTAATTAATTCTATACTATATAATCTAGACACGTAACTGAAGGCTCTAGTCATACATAATTCAATGGAAAATTTATTGATTTGGTATTCTTGTTGTGAAATGCTTTAAGAGCTTGTCCAATAAATATCTAAATAAGATTTGACAGTCAATCACAGGTATAGTGCTACAAGGCTGTTTTGTCGAATGAATCACATTGATATTTTCGTTTGCGAAATTGTTTCGTAATAAAAAAACAAGATGGCGTTAGTTTGGCGATGGGAGATTTTGGCCACTCGCAAAAGATCGTTGTTGTAAACTTAGCTTAGACTTACTTTTAACTAGCATATAACCGCGGTTTCGCCCGCGTGGAGCTCGGTAATCGTCCCACGGGATCGGACTACCGGGATTAAAAGTATCCTATGTGTAGTCCAGGTTATGAACTATCTCAGTGCCGTTTCTTTCAAATCCGATCAATATTGTGTGCGCGAAAGAGTAACAAACCATTCATAAAAGTGAAAGTGTGTGAAGCTGGATGGATGTACTGATGGATGATCCATACATCCATCCAGCGTCACAAACTTTCCCATTTATAATTAGTAGTAAAATAAGATAAAGCTTTTATAAACCAGTGTACCACTCTTTACTGGGCATTAGTTAACGAGCACCCATTACATTAATATTCTAACTCAATTACATTTTTACTACATTATCGTCACAATCCAATCGGGTTTACATCATAATTTAGCCTATCAACGGAAATCATAACAATTTTTGATACTCATTTGCGTCACGAGCGAATCGAATGCGTCCATTGCATGACACCATTATTGCTTTATCACAGTTCGTTGCGACACTGGCAGGCTGCACTGATTAATGTTCGACATCCCTCCCGAACGTGGTTGAAATGTTTGAAAGGTACTAATTGACATTTGCGTAATAAGTATCGTCATCATCATCATCTACCCACTGCTGGATATATGCCTCTCTTTTCTTATGCCAATCTCCACGGTTCTGAGCCAGCCTCATCCAGGGTTTTCCCCCGATGGCAACTAAGTCGTCTGCCTATCTCTCCGCTGGACGACCCACATGTCTTTTCCTAGTTCTAGGACGCCTCTCGGTCACAATTTTCCACCTGCCATCACCGCGCCTTGCTAGGTGTCCTGCCCAACTCCATTTCAATTCCTTAACGCGATTTCCAATATGGAAGATTTTGGTACATCTTCGGATAACGGCGTTAGGAACTCGATCTACAAGCTTTGTGATACCCATGTTAACAGGATGCAGCTGAATACCAGTATTTTACACAGAGCGACTGTCTATCTGACCTCCACGACCCAGTTAGTACTGGGTAATACGATTTCCCTTTGTAAGTCTAGTTGTCAGAGTTTCGGGCCAGTATATTGTCAAAGATCTACAAATGACAGCCAGGACTTACGGCTTAACGTGCTTTCCGAGGTTGGTGAATTTGGTATGTAATGGGTTACCCATCCACGAACCAAACTAGGCAAGCGCAGCTTAACCTAAAGATCGACCCGAGCGGCTGTTATTATTTAGCCACGAGCTCCTCTGAAGAAAAGGCTAGTAGACACAACACTTAAAATGTCTTCCTGATTCTTTAGCTTGTGTGTTATCAACCTTACCGGAAACGCTGCGCATGCACAGAATTTTCGTAAAACCTATTATAGCAACACAAAAGGAATCCTCCCACAAAAACGCTGTAAAAATGTTTCCCTCTAACTCCGAAACCTTTTGTTCGAATTCAAAAACTAATTCACATAGAGAGGATAACATTAAATTCGTTCAATGCAGCCAGTCTTTCCGCTGGTGAGTCAAAAGACTGCATTGCGCTGAGCGAACACTAATTCAATAATAGCCTCGTTCTACACGGCTCTAAAAACCGTATTTTCATGATTTTTAGACCTGCTTTCGTGTCTATGTGATCTAATTAACTGATCACTGCGAATAAGCTTCGTGTTTGAGCAAATTATTAGTTCACTAGTAAGCCGACCCCTGCTCCGTATGGTTTTTACGGCTTGAGAGAACATCTAATTTCTTTATTTTGTGTAAGTTTAATATCACTGTTTTATACTTATAAAATCTCAGCGATAAATAATCTAAATGAAGCCGCGTCAAAATTCGTTGCGTATTGTAGAGGAACACCGTAGTCACACAAACAAACACGAGAAACAACTTTATTAACTGACTTCATAAAACGACGTGGTCCTCAATTCGTCTGATTTTTTACCCGACTGCGCGACGTAATGTTTGTTCCTTTATGACGCTCTAGAGACCAAAAGCGAAGGCCGATTTTGATGATTATTACGACAACCGCTCTGTCTTAATCTCGCGAATGTGACTACAGACATGACAGTTATGAAAATTCAAAATGGCGACAACCAGACGTCCTATTGTGAAAAAGGTAAAAAAATAAAGATAGTAAAGACTAGCACTTTGCCCGAGACTTCGTCCGCAAAAATTGTGGTAGCTCGGCTATTATGCATGATATAATATAAATTTAACTTAAATCTTTCTATCAGTGAAATTACCCACATACAAACTTAAAACGAATTTAAACTCTTTGTAATATTAGTGTAAAAGTATAGATGGATGATGTATTTTCCATCTCTAAAAAGTATGACTTCTATTTTAGCGTCATCTAAAAAAAGCACGACGTATATTAGCGTCGTCTCAAAAACGCGTCACGGTTTTTTGAGTCTTTGTATTGTAATTAGGAGATGGGATGCGCTCGGAGTGTCGCGTCCTTTGTTTTTACAAAAAGAGGGGAATGTCACGTGTTCATGCTACGTCACGTCGTGTCACGTCAGAATAAGGCCGCGGTATACGCTGTCGTGTCAGAATATGGCCGTATTTGTGTGTTTTTCGAAGTAATATGGCCGCACGAGTATAATACTAATATGTGAGGAGGAAAATGTTGGTTATTGGTTGGTGAGACTTCTAAAATGGGTTTAGTTGTTTTTTAGTAGGATTTTTTCTACAGAGTTGCTGCAATGTCAATGTTAAGTTTTTCTTTTACTGGTAAAGGCTGCTTCAAAGAGAATGCATGATTACTTACTTGTACACTAGGGGGCTCATGGGAAGAAAACACCCACGGTCTTGATGTTTTCCGTCACGGAAAACTTGTGGCTTCTAGATTTATCATGCCAAGTTTTTACCCTGTACCTGTATGTGCAAAATTCTGCTTCCAACATTTCACAAGTCAAGTATTTGAAACCATTTTTACCACATTTTTGCAGTACCTTGTTCGAAATGTTGAGTTATTTTCAAACACTTTTTCCGGTAAGTATCCTCACGCGGCTGACGTTTACTAGGTATAACCATTTTCGGGCAACCAAAATAACATCCATTCGGTGTTAGCTTGTGCAAAACACAAATAACTAATGAGGGCATTATCAGGAGGACATAATGGTTGAAATAACGCGATAATGTTGTTATAGCAGAGACGTACTCTAAATGGAGTTGGCACAACGCCTGCCGCTTGTATAAATACTTATTATTATTTAAATGTAGAAGAAATAACTGTTATTTGGAAATAACTGTTATTTCTAACGCGTATTTTTGAAGGCTAATGTTTTTGTTAGGTTCCTTGGCTATCCAAGCGTTAAGTTCTTAAAGGCTGATGTTTCTAAATGTTTCAATGGCGTCTTAAATTGTTTGTAATGCCACGTTGGTGGGTCCTTAAGAGATGTTATTGCCCAGTAATAGTCTGATGCCTCGTTGGTATAGTGGTCGCAAGCACGACTGCTGAGCATGAAGTCTTGAGTTCTATTCGGGTCGGTCAAAGTGTCATTGAGTTTTTTCCATCAAGAATTTCTCAGTAGCAGCCACAGAGTCTGGATTTGCGCCCGGTTGATGGCAAGGCCCGCCCCCTATTACATGGGACTTAAACATAACTGGCGAAATGCGGGTGTACTATTAGGTACAGCTCTGCCTAACCCTTCGGGGATTACAGGCGTGATGTTAATCTGATTTCAGTTGCTAAAGTAAGCAAACGTCTTTGCATGAGAAATAGTTCACCCTGTAAATTGTTCACGGTTTGCATAATAAAAATTAAACCGTTTACTAACAACACCACAGTCTATCCTGAAATTATCCTTAAAAAAATGTTAATCATTCAAGACTTTCCTTGAATACGACCAAAAGCAAAACAGTACTCCTTGGAGGTGTTCTTCCTTCGAAATTCAACGAGCATTTGTGTTCCCGCGTAAATCCAAGTGAAGGGTACCTACATAGGCGAGATTCCAAGCAATTCGCACCACGTCCCGAAGTCTGCAACTCAGGGTGAAGAATAAGACATGTTAATAGTAAATACGGGACCATTAGGGACGCTGCGCACGAATTTGCATGAAGATTAACGACTTCAAGCCCGGCTTTAGGGACTGCATGCTGCAACGCCACGTTCAAAGCCTTTGTCGAAACAACACAACCAAATGTAACCTCTAACTTCATCATCCTACAGTTGCTAATCGCGTAAACGATCACGATATTATGGTAACTTTATTAGTGTGACCTAGTTAACGTTTCGAGTTATTTAATGTAGTTTAATGATCCGTTTCGATGCTTTTGAGTAATTAATTAGCAATTATTAAGTCTTAATCAGCATGAGAGGTCATGGCGGATAATTGGATAATTGAATGTCCGTAGTTTTATTATTACCGTAATTAATTTGTATTAATTAATTATGTGTTACGAAAAGTTAATGCCTGTTTTTATACGATGTAACTTTTCATTTAAATAGTATTGACTACTCAAATTATTATTTATTAGCTTAAGCGGTGTATATGTAGATTAAGAAATCTATTGAGCAAATTCAATTCGTATAATTCAATAATTTTCATTATTTTCTTTGTACAACTGTACAAGGATCTTTTGGCGCGTGGCGAAAATCGGAACTAACGTCACCATTTTCTTTTTTCGTTAAATTTCACAAAACGATTTAGTCAATGTCATTCGAAGCATCAGAATATTATTGGAGCTTGACGTACTATGGAGTTCACTGACGGTCTGCAACTTTTCATCCTTACGTCATTGGTAATAAGGTTGAAAAGTGGTCGACCCTCAGTACACATAAATATAAATATACTACTCTTCGCCCAAAGTTACCAAAACTCTCACGGAAACCACGCAAATAATGATACCGTATTCACCCGCAGCATAAATATAATAAGTCAGCAGCATACTGAATAAAGCCATGGCTACACTGCTACACTGCCTGCCATGGGCCGGGCGTCGTGCCAATTTGTCTAATGCCTAGTTATGCTCCATTTACTGCCGGATCAAGTATATACGCCCACGTTATGTACTACTTGCCATGTATATTTGTATAATGCCAGCTTTTTCGGCGGTTTTCCTGGCAACTTTTCTTTGTTTGTGCTTTTTTGGTGGGAGAGAATTTTTGGGTGGGTGGTGGAAGGTTCAGGAAATAAATTATAAACGGTTGGAATATTCCATCGTATGAAATAGTCAATACTATTCTATTTCACTGTTAATTCTAAAAATAGATAGGTATTGAGGAATTTCACAACAGCAACTTTCATCGGAAAACTCCTCTACGTCTAAACTAATAGCAAATAACTACGAGTAATAGCATAAGCATAATCAGCCTATAATGTTCCCACTGCTGGGACACAGACCTCCTCTCTATGAGAGGGAATGGGCTATAATCTACCCCGCGGGCTCAGTGCAGATTGGTAGATGTCACATGTCTTCGATTTTTTTTGTTCTAGGACATGCCGGTTTCCTCACGATGTTTTTCTTCACCGTTTTTGAGAGCTGTGGTGACGAAATAAATTACACAAAGTAATGCGCCTGGCTGGGTTCGAACCTACGAGTAATTTAAATAAAAAAATGTTTATTAGTGTATTGTAGAGAATTACTTTTTACTTCAGGTTGTTGTTGTGTTTTGACTTTTACAAGATCTAAAACCCATTTTTCTGCAAACACAAAAGTTCACGAAGTTTCAGGACGAAAAAAGAACTATATTTCACTTAAGAAATAACTAAAAGCTTAAAGGACCTAACTTATAAGTATCGAGTTTTAAAAGACTTATCATATTTCTCTTACAAGTTTCAGTGGGGTTGTCAATTTCAGCGAAATATATTTTTAGATGCGATTTAGTATTTTGTTTGTGGTATCAAGTACCAAACTTACTTACACTTACGAGTGAGTACCTTACATAAAGGTTAATTGTCTTATAAATTCCACGTAATACACACTTTAAAAGAAAGCTAATTTGGAACGCTCATACATAAGACACGAAAGGAAATAAAGATAAGAAGCCAAGGTACAAACTGGAATGCTTTCCCTGCCAAGTCTACATGCTTATAAGGCAGATAATATGTCGAAATGGTAAGAATACTGGCAGCCTCTAGGCGAAAAAACAATTGCCGTACGTCACTAAAAAAAGAAAACAAGGCTCCTGTCTCAACGTCGACGACAAGCTAGTAAAGATAACAACTAAAAACGTGTTGGCGAGAAACGAGCAGCGAGTACGTAGTTCGGAAAGATTTGTCAATGGGCCATGAGCGAGTGCACGACGGCGAGCGAATACTCGCTGACATGCGTATGTTCCAGGCGAGAGTTTGTTGGCGAGTGTACTGCCAGAAAAGTGAGGGTCGCTGAGCGAGTACTCTCTTTAATAGCTTTTGTCGCTGCGACATACCAGATTATTCGCTGACGTGTGATCTCTTAGCGATGAACTATTAATACATACTATATACACGTCTTTTGTACGTTTCTTGAGCGAGGAACTAGTCAATAGCTTCCTCGTCGGCCGGTGAGAAAGGTGTCTCAGATAGTTAAGTTGCAATGGCAAGAAAACTAGCAGCCTCTAGGCGACAAAACAATTGCCATAAGTCTCTAAAAAAAAACAAAATAAAGCTAGGAATACACTCTCAACAATAGCAATTTGTTTCATAAGCACAGAAGCCTAATATGCGACATCACATTATGCATATGTCGAGGCTTTTAGACGCATACGATGATGTGTAATTTTTCACGAGGGCAATCAGCGATTTTCCCTTTTCTCCCTCATACTGTAGGTTGGTAATGCCTTGCGTTTTTTGGGACGTTTTTTCATTCGCGAAAATCGCAATAAATGTTGGAAGGGTGATTAATGTCTCCGCAGATGGAACGACACTACCACTTTGATTACAAGTATTCGAGTGTTCGAGTGCTACGTTTCTCTTGAAGACGACAGCGACGCTTCGTTTTTTCAACGACAATTTTTACGTACATCAATGTTGGAATATTCTTTTAAAGCTTTGATACTTTTTGAAGCGGGTACTCATTTCAGATTCTTTAATTCATTCTAATAGATACTATTATAAATGTGAAAATAAGGATGTCTGTCGGTCAGATGGAACGAATTTAAATGAATTTCACACACGGAGAATTAATGACCCAAGTTAGGACATAAGAAACTTCTTATCCCGACAGTACGATGCCATGGTATAATTTTGAACGTTCATGCCCGCAAAGCTGCGGTCAAAATGCTAGTACTTCATTTTATGTGGGTTTTATTCAAAACATGAATTTCAAATCTGATTCAGCGAATACTTCTTTCGGAGTTCATTGGTTTTTAGCGCCATGTCAACACAACATCCATTAACGCCTATTAAACTAAAAAGCCTGATTACAAAGCAAAAGCCTTTCACGCCTTTGATATCAAAACAAAACGCCACTACGCGTCAATGCAACTTTAACGACATCGTGTAAAAACATTTTAGCGATACATAATCGGATAGCTTCGTTTTTGTTCGGCTCCTCTCGGCTTCAGTCGGCTTCGCTCGGTTATACTCGGCTCGCTTTTTGACGTGCCATCGTTAAGGGAATCTGTCGAATTATTTCCATGAATATTTATTCGTCTGACGCTTGGGGCAGTAATGGTAGCACACTGGCTACTGTACTAGCAAGATATTGAATCAATATGCGATTTATCTCACTATTTCAATGGTATGGTGGTCGGTGTGTGTTTAATCGGATTATTTTTTTGTGATTCGAACAATGGAAGCGTATAATTTTATTTCTTTTAAAGTCATTTTATTTTAGAAAAGGAGTTCTGAGTTGAGTTTATAATAAACTAAAATTGGAGTCATCGAAAAAGACTACTCGATTAATTATCATTACATTTTTTAGTAAGAAACATGTGTTACATATATTTATTTGACTATCGTTACATTTCCGCGTAAAACATTCACAAATATATTTGCATATGGCAACACCAGTATAACTACATTAGTAAAGGAATATCGTTACTCTGTGTAAGCAAATAAGATTACGTGCAAGTTGAAACAGCGTTGCGTGTTAACTAATGCAATTTAGTAGAGTGGGTGTAATGACAAATTGATTTAATTTAAAGCCTAACTATATTACTATATTATTGATCAGATTTAATGGATTGAATCAGGATAAGGGAATCAAGGGGAATAAAATGATTACCAACAGTAGTTACCATTTTTTTCCAAAAACTCCAAAAGTCCCAAAAGTGGAGAGGAGTGGAGTGGAGTGGTAGTGGTGTGGTGTAGTGGTCGGTGTTTTGTGACCCAAAAGTCTGACAACCTGTCTTAGCAAGGGGTATCGTATTACCCAGTACTAACTGGGTTGTAGAGGTTAGATAGGCAGTCGCTCCATGTAAAATACTGGTATTAAGCTGCATCCGATAAGATTGGAGGCCGATCCCAATACATTTGGAAAAACGCCAGGCAGATGATGATGAGTTACCATTATTTTCTCATCTGATTTTGATGGTGTCTTATAAAGGTTAGTGAAACCCGTACGAACTGATGGCGGTCCAGCTGCGAGAGGTCATCAAAAAGTATTGGTAAGTCGAAGATAGTAGAAACAGCCCATGATCATCAAGCACAGAAGAGACATTTTGTCATTCGCGAAACTGAATAAACTATGCTTTTCTTAAATAACAAGAACATCATTTTATTTTGCAGCAGTAATATGCAATGCCATATTATTGGTTGGTGATACTTTTATACAAATACCCTCATTTTAAAGAATCTTTAATGCTTTTTTTTTCGAGTGGGAAATCATCAAATGACCCCCCCCCCCCCACTCTGGGCGGAGTGGAAGGGAGTGTCAGACTTGTACTGACTAAAACCCATCCATGTTCCTTCTTTGCCCTTTGTGTTCCAGGGCCGCGGTACATCTTTCGAACAGTCCCGCAGCACAAAACCTTTAATGCTGACATGAATCTTGATACTTTAAAATAGGCACGCTTATAATGAAAGTTCTATCTATTCTATTCTTTACCAAGCAGCATCGTCTTCACAACCTTGATGCTTCTACCCACTACTTAGCCTTTCTTTAGATTATGTAAAGGAACTATTTTCCGCAGCGATGAAGAAAATTACAGAGTGCATAATGAATGGTTTTTACTTGCGCAAGCTGTGGCAGACAGATGATGGCAGGGTGTTATTACAGCGCTGGAAGGACTTGCAATCAAGCACTTCTTGTTGTATGCAAGTGTTATAATTTTAACCGGGTTGGGTTATTGGGGTAGTTATGTATAGGAAAGATGAGCGTACATTACAGACCTATCGGTCCCTAGCGCATCGCTTTTTGATACAAAAAAACCGCCGCATTTTATATGACATTTTTTGTTAAAAATATAAAAAAGGTCCAAAAGTGATATAGGGGGATTTCTGCGAAATACGTCAAATAAGGTAATGAATGAGATGGTTATATTGGTAGTATCTCAGCTTTTTTAGATTTCAACTTTGCTGAAATACACTTTATTTAACGTGCCGAATCCTTAGTACAATAAAACATATCTAATGTTCTAGTGTCCTAGAGTTCACCATGTTATTGATGTGCAAAATTATTGGATTTCTTAAAACTATTTTTAAATACAGTACTGCATATTCCTGCAAACATAATCCAGTTAAAATAAGTACCAATCCCTTTGCTAATCCCACAACGGCTACACATGCTAAGAGATCGGATCTCGATGTGGTTTCCGCCGTTCGACTTTACTCGGTATAAATCGGGATCGCTCGGGATTCCTTCAAGGTATCGATGGCTATCAGCTAAAATGCTCCGCTCACAGGTTCACGTGTGAACTCATGCACGACGCCTATCTTAAGGGATTGTTCCGTGTTCAGTGATTGGGATGTATTGAGAGGTAAACCTCTATATTTTGCCCGTGCAGTGTCTGAGGGTGAAATGTTAGGGGTCGGTTTGATTTGGTACGATTACGACACAATAAAATGTAGGTATTTTTTGCGGCCTGACCCTGCCGAATGCCGTCGCCTTTGCTGAACTTGTTAATCGGAAAAGAAACACACTTGAGCTGCGAATATGAGCAGAAATCATCGTCATAACAGCCGAAATTCGGCAACTGTTAGACATATGTTCTGTGCTGAGGATAGCGCTCGATTTAAGACACAGAAATACTTAGTTTAATTTATTCACTTGACATAGTACGTTTGCTGGGTGGTCTAGTCTTTCCAATGCCTTGTTTACACTTGTCTATGGCATGGCAAGAAGAGTGGTTACGCAAGTAACATAAAAGACAGTACTTGTGTAAGGCGTTCCTTGTTTGTTCACAAACTAAACTCTTCCACCGCGAGTACCAGGCTATAAAATCGAACAGCAACGAAACCAATAAATTGCCACCCGTCTAAAACTAACAAAAATTTTAACAGCTCGTAAACAGGGACCGTCACCAACTCACCCTTTTAATCTCATAAAATTTATGCGTCAGTACAGGGTGTTCCGAAAGAGCATTATTATTTTAAGGGTGATCTATTTATTAGGCAGCAAGACCCCTGGCGAAGCTATAAACAATCTATTAATAAATTAAGGTCGTCCCGTGTTGGGATCGTCCGAACGTGCCACAAATATTATAAAGCCAAACTATTCGTTGCAGGAAGGGTCCGTTAATATATTATGGAGTTTTCTTAGGCAAATTGATGGTTGAATTCGTTGGCGAAATTGGGCAAACCCTTTCTTCGACGGTAATAGGATAAGTTCTAACGTAGGCTTTATGTGGGTAGTAGTGAGACAGTATGTTTGTAATGTTCTTGGAATGGTGTGTTTGCCCACTGTTAAAAACTAGCAAAAAATAACATGCTTATGAAGAATATATACAACTAAATTAACTAAAGTTTGACGGCACGGTTGACGCAGTGACTGAGCGATCGACTGCTGCGCTGAGTATATAAAATATTTGTATAGCCGAGACCTAGGTAGTTGTTCCGGGTTTAACTGTTTGTGTATGTGGGTTTCAATGTTTGTAAACGCATCCACGATACGGGAGAAATTAATAGTGTTGGTAACCTTTTGTAAAAAAAGAAAAAAAACAGGTTGTGAAAATATTGCACTAAATTTTTTATTTTTTTTAAATGGGTATGTTGCACTGCTTGACGTCAGAATAGCAATTAAATAGTAGCAAACCATTTTGAAACACTCTTTATAAAGATATTATTTTTTAATGTATCTTACATTTCCTCTTATTGCTATATTGACATACCTTTTCACGCATACATGAAGGGCCAGATAAGTGAAATTCCCTTTCAAAGAGTTTATTATTTTTATAATAAGCTATTCGGTAGCATAGGTCAGTACAATACATTTGTGATTTTTCCGTCACGAAATAATATCGACTATAAAATGTTTTATTACCTAGCTAGAGCCCAGTAGCGAAGGGTCAATTTTTGTAAGACGTAAGCCCGAGTACATAACTTTAATGTGATTATATATTATTTGTCTATAGAATACTGACTGTGCCTGTGTGTGAAGGGAAGCTAGTAGGAATCGAGTTGTATGGAACCTTCGCCACTGCTAGAGCCTTAGCTCATAGCTATTTTCAAAGTATAATAATACCCATTATAATACAAGGTGTAAAGTTTACAAACTCCGATTGCATTCCACATCATGTCGCAGTCAGTTTGAAGTACAACTAATGCGCTTTGTGAACCTGATCTGTGTCTCATAGCGCACTCGTGAGGTAACCAAATACTGAATACAACATACAGTGTGTGTAATGTACACTCTGGAATTAGAGTGGAGATCGGAAATTGAGTACATTTGTTTTGACATACAGGGTGTAAACAGACCCTTCACGAAGCCGTCAACCAAGCATTCTGTACATCAAACTTGGTAACTTTACGCAAAAATTATTGCTGGGACACGATTTTTTTTTTGGGGTGAAAAATCACGTTTTACGGTAGGACTCGATGGAATGCACTCAAAGCATTGTGCTGATGGATGGATTGAATAGTACGGGGGTCGTGGAGGTGTTTAAAGTAAAAAGATTACATTAAAAACATGTATTTAAAAAAAAAAAACTTGTGAAAATGTTGGAACTTTGACCCCCAATATCTGCGTAACTAGAAGGTTCCCAGGTATGGTCTAGAACAAAAAAAAATATTGCAAAGACGGGGTGAACAAGTGCCTTTCGGTTTCGTTAAGGGTCTGTTTATACCCTTTATAGTGCATATTACTCATATACTCTGGCAACTTGTTATACTTAACCATGCTTTTAAGTTTTGTCGTCAACATGTATAAAATGTAGATTAGCCTATGCTTCGATAGCTTATAGATTATGGGATCCAGTTTTAGTGTACTTTTCTATGTAAAACCAGAGAGCCTAGACAAATGGAAATAGTTTTTAAAGTGTCATATTTTTACATTGAGTTTCAATAGTTTAACGGTAGCTTTTTTTTTTAATTTGGCCCCACACAAAGAATTTCTCCTATATCGTGGGTGCATTTACAAACATTTAATCTCGCATACACAAACAGCCAGACCCGGAACATCTATCTGTAGGCCATACAGATATTTGTTCCGTGCGGGAATCGACCCCGCGAAACACAGCGCAAAAATCAATCACTCGGCCACTGCGCCAACCGTGTTGTCAAATTACGCCAGATCAGTACATTTTTGACTTTTCAATGCCAATCGAAGATAGAATGGCACTTGTATAGGCCCTCGAGATGTTGTTAACTGACGATGAGGAAACACATCGTGAAGAAGTCTGAACTTAAGATATGAGTCTGAAGTTGACGACACTCAGTAAGCAAGCGCATTGTTCACGATAATTCCTTCTTTTTATAAGAACAAGCCTTAGTCCTGCAGTGGTATAAACACAAGCCAACATAGTAACACAGTATCAGTGCCAAATGAGACATTTCCCCGGAAATCAACTAGTCCACTAGATATTTAATCAATTTAGTTACGTGTCGGCCATTTTGCAACGTGGCGGCCGTCGGTTGGTTCGTTTGAATTCGGAATGAGCGCGCGGGTACCCCATCAATCATTGGGCCTCGCCGGCCTCCGCTTGACGGGACACAAATTATGATTGAGATTTATGCCCCTTTACCACTACTCAGTAACGCCTGTTAAGGCTCGTGCCCACGATTGATTTTTGGTCTATCAACGGTTCTTTTAATCAGTTTTGGGGATGTTGTCGGTAAAGGCGTGTTTATCTTGATTAATAGACGCTTTGGAACTAAAATATTTTAATTTGAGCCAACCGCCACAAAGTTGGGAAAGGGCAACGAAGATGATGGTAGTTTTAATTGGAATAGCTGACCAATTCATTATTTTTCTCAACTTTAAAAACAATGCCGTAGGTATTTTGTCTGCGAGGTACATTTAAAAACAAATAACGGAAAGACGAGCTAAATAGTTGTGTATAACATGGCCGTTTCACCATAAAATAAAATAAAAAATCATTTATTTCAGACAAAAAAGTCCGTAGACAAGACTAGGTTGTTAGTAGCAAAAATGTTTACGAACAATGTTATTAATTAAAAAGTAAAAAGAAAGAAACTAGACACACTGTCCACCCCTACACAGTATTACTAAACGGAATCTATCTTATCTATCGCTTACCGTTAGTAAGAACGAACATTAGTCCCTACGATCTGTCCTAGCCCTAATAATGTCCGTAACTAAAGCCCCGAACACATGAATACATAACAGCGTAATAGCTTGTCAAAATTCAACAGCTCCCATTACAAATGCGCCCATTAACGCTTAATTTACTGTCATTAATATTCTTTATGACATTTTAAAACTCATTAAAAACCATAAATTGTTTTATATTAGTTACGGAAACTAATCACGATATGAGGCCCATAGCGTGTAATGTATAGATAGAGAGAAGCTACTATGTCAAATTAAATATGTTTCCATGAATATAAATGAGGTAGGTAGGGACGTAAAGCGATATTTTTTGGTTTTATTTGTCGGCAATGTGATTTAGTGTGTGAGTTTCCTCATTGAGCTAAATATTTTTAAGCGTGTTTTAATTGATCTGAGAACGAAAGGAGTTCGTAATTATTTTATGTTAGAAACGTAATGTATTTAAAGGGAAAGTGTATCACTACATAGCTGTATATATGTTAATTACTATTTATTTTTCCAATTTTATTATCAAAAGTGTTTTGATTTTTTAATTGCTACTATGTCTTTGTTAATTTTATTTTTCCAATTTTATTTTATTACCAAATTTTAAAGTGTTTTGATATTAATTTTTAAATGCTGCTATAACTTTGTAAGCTTAGTTAAACATTTTATTAAAAAAAAAAAAAAAAAAAAAATATGCATGTGTCCTGTAAGTGAAGGAGTACAGTACATGGTACTTTTATCGTCGATTATTTATTTCGTGTGTTTGTGTATATCCTTTGTTGGAGATCCTAAACAAACAAATAAATAAATAAGGCATCTGAATTACTTTAAAAACATGAAATAGTGTAACGTGAAACGACTGTCTTAGTAAGGACATGTGATGAGGAGGAACGAAACGCATGTGACTAAAAGAGTGATGAGTGTAAATGTTGATGGATGGAGAGGGAGAGGAAGACCAAGGAAACGATGGATGGATTGTGTGAGGAATGATATGAACATAGACTCCAAGTAACATGGGACAAGGGCAGGAAGATGATGACAATCAAAACTGTTAATCGGTCATAAACACTTTTGACTGGTGTCAGTCAAAATCCGTATTATGTTATGCGTTTTCTCCATTTAAAATATGTTGTTTCAAAACGTTGTAATTACCTAGTTCTAGAATTACTACAACATAATATTTTGCAGAGGGCCACAAATAAAAAACCTAACAACCTAATAAGTTTCTAAGTAAATGTTAGTTAGTTTTAAAATAGTTTGACTGATTAACAGCGGTCAAAAGTAGTTTTGACTAATTAACAGTTTTGACTGTGACGTGCGTGTATGTATTTATAATGTCAGAATAAATAATAAACAAGACTAGCAAGTAAGCACCATTATTAAGAATTCTAGAACATCCCGTTATATGTTACTTAAGCAATAAATAAAGCAAGTATCCTCTTATCGCCGACAGCAAAGGCTTAAGTTGCGCGTTTCATTTCTAAAGAGACGCCATTCGAAAGCCGTACCATTACATTACGCTACATTCGCAACACCCTGTGTAAACCTAGAACCTTTGTGTACAGGTAACACTATCGAATAAATGGTTCTGAAGTGAACGTTGCATTGTTACGTTATCTCGAACGCGCTGAAGCTCCCCCGAACGATACAAGATACGAACATCTAGAATAAGATGATCCCTCCACCCCCCCACCTCACCTTACAGCTGAAGGTTTTGTGCTCGAAACGCCGATACAAGCTAAAGATGATTTGAATTATCAGGGGTCTTTGTTAAATGGTTTGTTATGATCCTGTATAGGTATCGCCTGTGAAGGATTATAGACCCTGTTCGTGCCTAGATTTGTGAGAACAATTTGTGTGAAAATAATGGTAGATTGGTTTATGTTGGTGTACGATTTAGGTTTAGAAATACCTGTCTAATTTGACATTAGACCCAACATAATTAGCCTTTGGGATACAGGGCTCGTCTCTGTGGGAAGGCGTGGGCCATAATCCACCACGCGGGCCCAGTGCGGGTTCGAAATTTTAGGACATGCTGGGTTCTTCACGATCTTTGTCTTGCCTCGTTGGTCCAATGGTCGCAAGCGCGACTGCTGAGCATGGGGTCCCGGGTTCCAACCCCAGGTCGGGCAAAGTGTTATTGGGTTTTCCATCAGGAATTTCTCAGTAGCAGCCACACGGAGTCTGGATATGTGCCCGGTAGATGGCAATAGGCTCGCCGTCTATTACATGGGACTTAAAAATGGCTGTACTATTAGGTACACCTCTGCCTTACCCTTCGGGGATTACAGGCGCGATGCTTTGAAAACGGCTCTAACGATTTTGTTGAAAGATGCAATACTTATGGGGGCGAAAAATCGATCTAGCTAGGTCTCACATCATTCTGCGAATCTGTCATTACGCGAATCTGTCATTACGCGAATCTGTAATTTTCAGATCTTGTCATTTTACGACACCTGGCATTATGCGTTTCTGACAATTCGCTAATCTGTAATTATGCGTTTCTGACAATTCGCTAATCTGTAATTATGCGTTTCTGACAATTCGCTAATCTGTAATTATGCGTTTCTGACAATTCGCTAATCTGTAATTATGCGTTTCTGACAATTCACTAATCTGTAATTATGCGTTTCTGACGTTTTCGCCCAAACCAAAAATTTGTTTCCTCTGTTTTCACCGGAGCAGAGCTCGGTCGCCCAAGTACTATAAAAATGAAGAACAACTTCTAGAAAACTAGAATACCTATTCAGAATATTGCGTATCATTCCCTAAAACTACTTTTACCAAGAAAATAGGCAGTCCGACCTTTCTTTCGAAACATTCCGGTGAACTTTATTGTCTAACAAACGTCAGATTAACAGGTTGTTAGTGGCCTAGGCCCAATTCACTGCCTAGAAGCCTATGTCCAGTTAATGGGATTAATGAATCGACTGGATTACTAACTTGGCCAGTAAAGTGGAATGTCGGGAAAGTTTAGATCTAGTCTTATCTTAGGCAGGCTTTTATGAGGTCAGTTTCTAGATTTGAAAGCTTAGATATTATGGATTATTAGAGTGGTTAAGTGGGTTTACTTTGACATGGCAGACTTCATTAGATAAAACGGTGTCGTTTCATTTAGATAAAGTACTTCAACGGAACTATATTCTGCCCAGTAAGAAGTTATGTTAGTTTTTTGTTCATAAGAATTTCACTTTGGTAAGTAGAAAAATTTTGTTTGACAACCAGTCTTACCAAGGGGTATTGTATTACCTAGTACTAACTGGTTTGTGGAGGTCAGATAGGCAGTTGCTCTTTGTAAAATACTGGTATTCAACTGTTATCCTAAACACTAGTGGTGGTAGCTCCATCTAAAAGTTAATTACGTATCTAAAACATTAAAAGATGAACTTGTATTATTTTGTCGACATTCCTAACTGATATTTTCTTTTGGACGACTATATAGTTCGTATATTGAAACCTAACCATTGCACTATTGATGTCAGACTTCTGGCCTAACATGGAGATCTATTTAAAAATTTGAATAATTCTTGCACATGATTTTAAAACACGGCAGTTTGAGAAGAAACAAATAAAAGCATGTTTCTATTTTCCGCAGTAGTTCAGAACTCGAATGAAACTAGGTTTAAAAAAATCCAATACACAAGTTCGTCCACTATTCCAATCTCACAAAACGTAACACGCGCAAATGTGATTCGAACTCACTTTCCAACATTTTGCGTAAAGCAATAAGAACATAGAAATCAAAGTTTCCAAAGCTAATATATATTGAATCGTAGTTCGATGGGCAATGCAGTCCGCGTCTCATCTCGAGGGAGAAAGTTTCGCCAATGTATTACTTTGTGACGCTTCGCCCGTACTCCTAGTTCTCAACAAATGCTGCTTACGGCGCGTGAATTGGATATTGCGGCCGTTTGATCAAACTTCAGTCGGAAACTGTATAATAATAACCTTTGTTGAACTGTACAGTGTGTTTGACATCTCTATTGTGTAAGGACGAAAAAATTTCTGAGGATAGGACTGTAGATGTACGGACAATGTTTTGGTGGTGTCAGCTCGCAAGAATGTAGGAAAAAAGTTAGACGTGGCAAAGCTAAAAGTGCTAACTATAGGTTTTTCATTTATATAAAGTACCAGATATCGAGTAATCTCTTTCTTGTGGTCTACTTCATTATCATCTGCCTACTCTTTTTCCAACTATATTGGGGTCGGCTTTCAGTCTAACCGGATGCAGCCGAATACCAGTATTTTACATGGAGCGACTGCCTATCTGACCTCCGCAACCCAGTCAATACTGGGTAAAACGATACCAATTGATAATACTGGTTGTCAGACTTTCGGGCCACTGACTACCTGTAACGACTGTCAAAGATCTACAAATGCCAGCCGTGGTCAACGGCTGCGGTGCTTTCTTTCCGAGGCACGGAGCAATCTCGGTATTTAAGGGGTCAACCTAGGCAAGCACAGCTTAACCTAAAGATCGGTCCGAGCGGCTGTTATTATTTAGCCACGAGCTCCTCCTAGAGCCTTAAATATTTAACTTCACACAATATTATAACTTCTTTAATACCTATAGCAACAGCTCCTTACACGTGTCAAACTGAATAAGATTATTTTCTCAGAATGTGATATTATGTGGCCCCTATAAGCTTGATTCCCTAGAACTTGTTGTAAGTTACTGTTTGCCATCCTAAGTTAATAGTGAAAAGTTACTTGTATTGTTTGTGGAACTCTCAACACTCGCTGAAGGTTCTCTAATAAAACTTTGATATTTATTGCAGCTCAGATCATATTGTTTTATTCTTGTTTTTCTGTCTCTTTCTACATTTCATTTGCTAGAAGGCTTATGTGATTTTTAGGAAAATAAGAAAAACACTTTTACATTATGATCAGAGATAATGAAAATAATTAAAAAAAACATCGTGTAAATTATATTTATTTTATTTCAGATCAAATTACCACTCTGTATACAAAATTGTAACGACTGACACCTACGTGTACAGCCGTATCCAGTGAGCCAGCATGAGGCTGTCCCACCTATCACACAATACATTCAGAATGCTTTGGGAGCTAGCACGTACTCTACCGAGATAAAGGAAAAGGTAAAGGAAGTCTTACGAAATTACGAAGTCTTTTAATTATTATCCCTGATTACAAATGAACAAAAGCTTGAATTAATGCAAGGCAAAAATGGCAACTATCTTTGCCTTAGTTGTCAGGAGTCGATCCTTGAACTCTGCAGAAAAGATTCGTCAACATTGCAAATGGAGGCTTTGACGCAGGAGCGAGATAGTAATGATTACATAATATTAATTATGTAGGAAGCAGTAGCGACGGGTAAATTTTTAGAGGTAAGCCGGAGTACATATCTTTAATGTGATTATATTATTTGTCTATAGAATACTGACTGTGCCATTTTTCAAAAGGAAGCCGGTAGGAAGACAGATGGATAAATGGTATCGAGACCCGTATCCATCCATATCCTAGCGAGAGATAGATATATTTTCACCTATATAGAACAATTCCTTTCCCAACATTTACTTACATACACCTAACAAACGTATGTAGAAATCGAAACCACTTAAAAGTAAGACGTTGATCAGGTGGTGGACGAGGAGTGGGCCGTCTCCCTTACATGCGTAATATCGTAGGGTAGGCACACCGGCGCACGTCCACAATTGAATGTGGGATTATGGGCTGTCACAAGCGGACGTTTTGACCGTAATGTGGATTAGACGATATATATCTCGCTCGCCGTCCGCATTTCACTGTCATGTGGGTAACTAGATATTTTAATGTAGGCACGTTTATTTGAGATCGTGGAAATGGTTGGGAATAAAGGTTTTTTGTGAAGTTGGACTAGAAACGATGATTTTATCGATGGTTTAATTTCGATCTGATAGATGGAGAGTATGATAAGACCAAAGAAATGCTGAATGGACTATGCGAAAAATGGCTAGACAGGGGATGACTTCTTAAAATTAGGCCTCTGTAAAAGAAATATTGAAGAAGAAGACATGCTGCACTGACCAAAAATAAATTGGGAAAATGACAGGAGAATGATGGGATAATACCGTTAATATAAGATATTTTAATTATCATTCCTACAAAAACTATAATAGAATACTTTACATTCCATGAATGCTCTGCTTTCTATTCAATCGACGGCACGGTTGGCGCAGTGGCTGAGCAATTGAATGCTGCGCTGTCGCAGGTTCGATTCCCGCACGAAACAAATATTTGTATGGCCTACAGGTAGTTGTTCCGGGTCTGACTATTTGTGTATGTGAGTTTGTAAACACACCCACGATACAGGAGAAATTCCTAGTGTGGGACAAAGTAATTTTTAAAAAAAAATCCAGTAAAAACAAAGTTTTGCTGTAAGTATCTTCTACAACTTGCAACTTGATTCTAAGTTATGGAAATATTTTCACACAAAAAAACAGGACGAGGAAGCAGCATAACAAATTACAGTGTCCATCTTCGCAATATACGCCATCTCTGGATTTAATTAATCACAATATTATGTAGCGAAAGGGGTTGGCCCCACGGATGCGCAGTCCAGATAACAGACGCACAGTGACGGTGCAAATTGTAAGAGACCAACTTAATTGGTCTTTAGTCTGTTTTTGATGGAGAAAAATCGGGTTCCTGATGAGTAGCGGTTTTATTTTTTTCGGGTAGTTAATTAGGGTTAGGTTTTGGTTGAAAACAGCTGTTTAACGGCCTTAAAAGTTTGGTTCTGAACAAAAATGTAATTCTGATCCTTTCTGACGTAACTTCTAAGTTTTAGTTGTTTGTGTAAAAGAAGTCAGAAGAGTCATTTGCTTCTCAGCTACTAGGATTGATCATGCTCATTACGCTATTGATTTTTGAGCAATGTAGAAGCGTAGTCGGCAAGCAAAACGCCACCCATTGCGAAAAAATATCTTCACTAATTGTTAAGATCCTACTAATATTATAAATGCGAAAGTTTGTGAGGATGGATGAATGGATGAAAGTTTGTTACTCTTTCACGCACAAACTACGGAACAGATTTTGATGAAATTTAGCACATAGATAGTTTATAACCTGGGATTAACACATAGGATACTTTTTGTCCCACGGGATCATACTCCCGTGGGACAATTATCGAACTCCAAGCTCGCGAAGCCGCGAGCATACGCTAGTAACTCAATAAATGTGAAAATTGGTATCCCAAATAAACCAAAACATGATGATTTGAGTCCCTAAGATACAGTTACTCTACCGCGACTTTTCACAACTTGTACCACATTCAAACTAACTCAAGCCGAGGTTTAACGAGACGGCAAATTGTGAAAAACAAGCAACCTCGATGAGGGTCAGACATGGAGGTACAATTAAAAAGCGAAATGTAAGCCAAGGATTAAGCGACCGAGGAATAATGAGACGATTTGCTGAATAATGAGCGAATGTAGCGTCTGAGAAGCGGGGTTCAGGACATTTGTTAAGTTTTAAGTTTAATGTGTTTTCAGGACAGATGATTTGTTTTACGGGCTCGCTTAATGTTGTGTTAAGGCGACACTCGGACTAAAAGGGGGAGTGTTTTAAGATGTTGTATTGTCACGTCAAGCAAAAATCTGTTCGACTTGGAAATCTATAAACGCCACGCATAATATGCAGTAGTAGACTAAAATTACTGCTTTCTTACTGACTTTTCATTCTTATCTTATAAGCCCTTTTATTCTGAATTGTTTTCTCTGTTTTTTTTGTAAGTTGTTAAAGTATGTCTCTTAATTCAGCGTGCCTCTTGGCAAAGGCCTCCTCTAGCTGTTTCCATTGTATTCTATCACGAGCCACTCTCTTCCAGTTAGGCCCCGCAGTAAGTCTAAATTCGTCGTCCCATCGCCTTTTTTGTTTACCCTTGTTTAAAGTAAGTAAGTAAACAAACAAAAACAAAACAAACACTTTTCATTAAAAAAGGATTAACTAATTAATCAGGTTTAGTGTACCTACTATTATAATATTAGCACAACTAGTATTTTAGAAGAATTTATAATCAAAGTTTCCTTTTTGACACTAAAATTTAGGCTTGTGTTTGACTGCAACTCGCCTGATGTGAAGTTACGATGCAGCCTAGGATGCAGCATGCTGGCCTAGAAGAAACCGCTTTTTTTTCCGATGGGAATTAATCAAATGACCTCCCCACTCTGGGCGGAGCGGAAGGGAGTGTCAGACTTGTACTGACTAAAACCTATCCATGTTCCTTCTTTGCCCTTTGTGTTCCAGGGCCACGGTATCTTCTCTTCTATCTTTCGAACAGTCCCGCAGCCCTGGCAGGCATCGGCCCATGCGGACCCCTACTTGGTTGCTGACATCACTTTGAAGCGCGCGTGGAACACGAACGAAGTGAACTCCACAGAATGGCGGTTCGCACAATAAATATGGAAGCGAAGCGCTTTTTGTTCGGGTCCGAAAATTACGCATAATAAAGTGCCCTACATTCTCCTGTAAGATTTCGTTACCAAAACATAGATAAGGCTACTACCTGAACATCATTACCGGTAAACGAGACCACCATAAAATACTTAAGTGCAGTTACGAACTAAAAAAGTGTGTAAGAAAAAAACCGTTCGTAAGTGTCACGGTGGCATGGCCACGACAGTTCCGTCTACCAAGTTCCTACAATAAGACTACGACCAAAAGTAACAAGTCTGAAATGTTCCTCTGCTCGTTTTACCCGCAGCGTCGGGAATCGGGTCGAGAATATCGACTTGAAAATTTCTAGTTTGTTAGTTCAGAATGACACCGCGGTCGAAGATTGGATTATTTTTACAAGTTGTACGTTCCGTTCAGGCTAGGTTTTCTTGTTTTAAGTGGTAGTTTCCCAGTGCTTACTAGAGAATTGCATAATTATTGGAGGAGTAGCGTTGTTCTGTAGTAATTAGACGGAGGAGACAAAGCCAGCAGATTGGGTTGAGGTAAGGACGGGAACAATGCGTAGTTTATACGTAAGTGGTGTAGAATTTTTGAGGTTGAGAATTTTTATTCGAGAAAACATCAGACGTTCTTTTTTTGTTTTTCCATCCATTGTTATTTTTCGTTTCTTTTTAAGAAGTTAGGTAAACGTCCTTCTAAACCAAGGTATAAGTATACAGGGTGTAAACAGACCCTTCACGAAGCCGTCAACCAAGCATTATTATACATCAATCTAAGTAATTTTACGCAAAAATTATTGCAGGGAAACAACTTTCTTTTTTGGGGTGAAAAAACACGTTTTACGGTAGGACTCCATGTAAAGACATTGTGCTGATGGAAGGATTGAATAGTATGCGGGTCGTGGAGGTGTTTAAAGTAAAAATCTTACATTAAAAACATGTATTAAAAAAAAACTTGTGGAAAAGTTGGAACTTGACCCCCAATATCTCCGTAACTAGAAGGTTCCCAGGTATGGTCGAGAACAAAAAAAAAAATCAGAATGACAGGGAGAACAATTAAGTGCCTTTCGGCTTCGTTCAGGGTCTTTTTACACCCTTTATACCAGTATTGTATTTCGGTATACCCGCCAAGGTTTGTTAAAAGAGATTCCAATTTTTACATTTCAAAACTTCGAGTGTATGAGCGCACATACACGACATATATGTACGAGGGTAGGTAATAACGTTTTGTTGGTCGCAGGTGACGCCATGATATTGGGTCTGGCTAAATTAATGTCACATAGCAAATTATGCAAATCCGTGCATCTCCCTGTCTAGTACGCGTCAGGTGAAAATTCTCTCAACATTATGTCCGATGGCATTAGTGTCTGGCCTGTAATTAGTTTAGCATTTAGAATATATTACCTTATTGGGAATAGTCACTCTGTTCATATGAGTTTCTGGTTTTATAAGTTAGTTCTCAACAAAAATCGTACGTCGGTAGATACGTTAAATATAAGTGAATAACATAACACATAACATCACGCCTGTAATCCCTGATCCCCGTCAGAGGTGTATCTCATAGAACACCCACATTTCGCCAGTTATGTCTAAGTCCCATGGAAAGGGGGAGCGAGCCTATTGTCATCAACCGGGCACAAGTCCAGACTCCGTGGCTGCTACTGAGAAATTCCTGATGGAAAAACTCAATAACATTTTTCACGACCCGGGAATCGAACCCAGGACCTCATGCTCTGCAGTCGCGCTTGCGACAGTAAATAATGAGTCAAAAGAGGCTTGTAGGGTTATGTACTGAAACCTCTTCTTGTATGTGACTGATCGAGGTACAGGTAAACCAAGGCCTCTTATAGTGACTGTCATATTATGAAATACAATAAACATCGACTCTTCTAATTAATGGCTCGGTAGATACCTAGCTACCACTAGTACCCGTATCTATAGACAAGTCAAAGTCTTTATAGATCGACCGCTTTAGTGAGTCCTCGCGAAGGTATCAATTTAAATGGAATATTCTGAAAGTTGATCACGTATTGGTTCAATTAGTATCGTATTACCTACGTGGGTTATGGTTATTTTAAAGCAAATAACCTGTGGGATATTGTTAGGACTTTGTGGACGCTTAATGTGCCTTTGATGGGGCAAGGCGGAGGACTCATTAAAGCGGTCGGTCTATACTTGACTAAAAGTCATTATTTAAGATACGATTTTTATTCTGTAGTTTACTAATTGCTTGAAGTTAGAAATGTCAAAAGTTAGAATTCTTTACTTTGCTTTCTTTGACGGATCTCACTTCGTTTAAATGCATTAAAATGTTTGCATATCTTAAATATAGATACGGGTGGTAGATACACAGTTGACAGTGGAACAAGTATATAAACAAAACTGTACTTATCACATATCAATTACCAACACTCATACCACTCTAAAACAACAAGCTACTTCAAAATTCACAGCTAAATTCACAAACACACATCACATCATTACCGATCCAGTTATGATCGATCTAACACAAATACGATATTAGCTATTTGCACTTCCTCTGTGAATTGAGCAATTAATACCACAACTCTGTCATTGGTCGCGTCATATGTAATGGTATAATGAATCAATGGCATCGGGTATTAGAGTACCAAAGTGGCTCGCCTTGGGTAGGGTTGCCAGTGTCGTTTTTAAATAAACCCATTAATCATTTGTGAAGGGTGCGGGAAATATTTCAATAATGTACCAAATGGTATTAAATTATCGTTTTATTTGGGTGTATCCATGGTTGGTTTGGAAAAGAAGGTTTTTAATCATTTTTGTGTATCGCGTGTCGGACGTGAGAGATAATTGATTTTGCAATTGAAATACTGCTTGTTTTGACAGGGATAAGGTCATCATCTGCCTGAGGTCGGCTTCCAGTCTAACCGGATGCAGCTCAATACCAGTATTTTATATGAAACGACTGCCAATCTGACCTTCGTAACCCAGTTAGTCCTGGGTAATATGACACCCCTTGGTAAGACTGGTTGTCAAACTCAGGCCACTGGACTACCTGTAACGACTGTCTCTCTCGACTGTGATCTACAAATAAAAGCGGCGACCAAACCAAACTCTTTATGTAATGGGTAGTCACCCATTCACGGACCAACCCAGGCAAGCGCAGCTTAAAATAAAACATCTAACCGAGCGGCTGTTATTATTTAGCCACGAGCTCCTAATATGATAATAATGTAAAGGACTGACAAAAAAATGTTTTATAATGATATTTGTTCAAGATATAAACATTGGTAAAAACGAGGAAACAATTCAGAAATTATAAACATGTAAGTTACCATGAGAAACTTCGCAACAAAAATCATAACAGCGAATTAACAACACAATAATTCAGTTGTAAAAGTTAGTCGTTAGCAAGCGGAAAAGCGTATAGATAAATTGTTACAGGAAAAATACGCACAATTTATTTTTTTGGCAGAACCATTTCTGACAAGTTTGTGTGGAGGTTGGTGGTATTGAAAAAGATTCGTTATTGTTACGTTGGCTATAGTCATCGATTTTCGATAAGTTATTACGTCAAAGGGAAATTAATATTGATAGGAGAAAAATGAAAAGATGGATATTTTTGGAGACCACTTTGCATGGCCGTTCTTGCACAGTGATTGAAACTTTTCTAAAGTATTAAAAGTCTCAAAAATACCACTATATTAATGATAATTAGAAACTGTAGTATGTCCAGTAACCTGAAGCAGAAAACCATATCGTACAAGTGTACGTAAACTCATTAATTAGTCAAGTGACTAATTCATGATTTTAATAATTCTAAAAGAAAGATGACGAAGATTAATAATGCGACACGCACCCAAAAGAAAAATGAGATTATGGAAAAAATCTAACTCGCGACAACCCTGCACCAAAAAGCGGGACACCGCTGTCCTTTGTGGCTGTCCTGCATTCAATTACATTGATATCATCACGCAATGACGCAATTACGATGTTAATCCGTCAATCGAGTGCGAGCCAGCTGAATGCAACCCTCAGTAGTAACTAACTAACTAGGGGAACTGCATGACGCCCCGGTCAGGACCTTAGGTGATACGACTTGCGTCGCGCGACACGTTACTTGTTTGGTCTTACCTTGCAAGTGAATTTCAAACTAGTTCCCCCCAACCGATTCAACTGAAACTTTGTACACACCTTTGGTTCTGATGACAATACACTTTTATGACATCACTTGATCCTTCAACCAGGATATCCTTCAAGAGAAAACTTCTCAACGGTTAATAGCACGGACATGAAACTGTTTAACCGGCCGCACCTAGGTTTAGCCGGCTAAAACTAGGTGTACCCGCACTTCGGCTATTAGCTGTAACATATACACGTCCAATTTTGATAGATAAACCTAATTTTCTTCTTTTCATTGCATTGTAAGCTTGTTTGTTTTCTTAATTTTTTTATTTAATGTATTTTCCTGCGTGTGAGTACCGTCGCGTCGCGGTGTCTCGTGGCATGTTCTCAGCAATTTCTCCGCTGTTGCCGTCGCTTGATCGTGTAGGTCGTGGCCAAGCGATAAGGACTGAGCTACTGAGTAGTTCTAAACTAGGGAAACTGCATAAGCCGATGGAGTGGCTTCCGTACGACATGAGGACATGGGTAAGTAAGATTCGGAGGCATATTTTTATGAGTGGCTAAGTAAAGACTTGATACTGATTACAAAAAGATTTGTTTGTATTGGCCCAAAAAGGCAGTCGAAAATGTCAATATTATTGACTTTAGGTATGGGCAATGGGCATTGTACAAAATAATTGTTGTGTTCTATTTTTGACGTATATGTTATGTTTCTGTCGTGGCCAGATCTTAGAATTTATTACTTCATGATTTGGTATGTTATGTTAGATTTAATTTGATAAAAATGGTCGACCACATCATGAAGTGATCAATTCTAAGATATGGTTACGACATGTCCATCCCAGACCGGTCAATGTGGCGACACTTGGGGGAGGCCTATGTCCAGCAGTGGACGTCTTTCGGCTGAAATGATGATGGATATCACGATGATGATGATGATATCCATCACAGTAAGGTTTATCGCATGTTACGTTTAATAACATTCATTTCAAAGTTTTGGTAGGTAAAGACTGATGCAGCACTGCCAAACTTTATTTTGGACTAAAAACTTATAGTCGTATACTGATGATTGAGCAGACCACAGACTTCAAACTTTCAAAAATAGCAATCGTCCAGAACAGCTGCTTTTATAATTAAAAGACGTCAAACTATGTTCAACTTAGTTATGATATGCCGAGAGTTAAGATAACAGCTCTAGTTTATAATACATATAGAACTTTGAAATTCTGTTATTAGATGATATCGTCTAAACTACGCTTTATAATGGCTATTCACTGAATACATTTTATAAATGGCGGCAGATCCAATTTTGTAACTAGCAATGTGACTATAGTGATAATTAAGCTAGCAGAATGTAATTTCTAGTTCTATTGTGCTTAAAATTAAACAGTCAAATGCAGTCACTGTAATAGAAGAGCCTATCTTCCATTTTCACTAGTGTTTACTCGTATTATATTACTAGCTGTTGTCCGCGACCTACGTTCGCGTGAAAATCATCATAATCATCATCTGCCTAGCCTTTTCCCAACTATGTTGGGGTCGGCTTCCAGTCTAACCGGATGCAGCTGAATACCAGTATTTTACATGGAGCGACTGCCTATCTGACCTCCACAACCCAGTTAGTACTGGGTAATACGATACCCCTTGGTAAGATTGGTTGTCAGGCTTTTTGGGCCACTGACTACCTAACGACTGTCAAAGATCTACAAATGACACCCGGGACCAACGGCTTAACGTGCTTTCCGAGGCACGGAGGAAACTCGGTATGTAATGGGCGGTCACCCATCCACAGACCAACCTAGGCAAGCACGGCTTAACCTAAAGATCGATCCGAGCGGCTGTTATTATTTAGCCACGAGCTCCTCGTGAAAATATTATAAAAATATTATTTCCCTTTTTGAATCGGATTTTGTTACTAATTTCAAGGGTTTTTTTTTAACGGAACTCTTATTCTAAAATAAAAATATGTTATACGTTATAACATCAGCTATCTGCCAGTAACAGTCCCGTCAAAATCGGTCCAGCCGTTTCGGAGATTAGTCGGAACAAATAGACAGACTGACAGACAAACAAAAATTTAATGTGTTTTTTTTATAAATGCCGTATATATTTTCATATGCATTTAGTAAAAAGCTGTTGTTTTGATATTACAAACAGACACATCAATTTTATTTATTTGCATAGATTCTGTATAGATTACAAGTGTCACGTGCAATAATTTCTAGTACATACAGTTCGCTTACTAAGCTGGTATGATATCTATAAAATATTAAAGTCTTAAAAACTACTATCGATTTTAAATCGATGGTAGTTTTTTTTTAGTAGTAACTGCCTTGTTTGGCAATTTTTTTTAAGATAGTGAAATTGGTAAGTTTCGCTAAAACTAGACTGTAGACATATAATAATCAATGGCTTATAGTAAGTTACACCCCCTCTGCTCCATTTTTCTCCTAACCAAAAACATCCTCATAAAACCTGACCACAAAACATAAACACAATATACATAAGTCCTCAAGCACACAGCCTAAGTCGTACAAAGTCATACATTTCATATTCAGCGGAATCGTCCCGCAAAGTGGGCCGAGATCCGCCGTTATTGATATTTGACAAATAAAGTAATATATCAGACCACATTAGGGGGTCTACTGGGACTGTATAAAGTATAATCTTGACCGATAAGGAACAAGCACGGATGCTATTACGGTTATTGGAGGGCCCGTGATCAATGACAGCGTTGCAAATGGCATTGGGGAAGTGGGAGACACGCGATGATTATCTAGACATGTTTAGGAGAATGTTAAGTGCTTTTTTGAATGAGATTTTTGTATAATAGAATAGTCCTCCTCTACTTCGCTTAAGGGGAAGCGTAGGTAGCCCGCTAAATTAAAATTTTCTTACAATTTTTGCAATTTGCAGGTTAGTGACAGACTGTATGTTGAATTAAATATTATTTAAGGCCGTAACAAATATGGCTTTACTGAGTTATAATGATTAGAGCCACCAATACAGCCCTTCTAGTTCATTTAATCTCATTGAATGACTTTTGCATGAAATAGTCATTTGAAAGAAAGAAAGAAGAAAGAAAACATATTTATTTGGTACATGCCACTGGAATTTATTTAATTTTTTTAAAAAGAAAATTTAAATAAAAAGCTTAAAACATCATTAACCATTCATTTAATGGGGTTAAATAAATGGTTAATAGTTATCTAAGGAATCTTTAGGGACGAAATAAAGTAATTAGTGCTTTGTCGTAATGCCGTAGGAAAATTTAGATTAGCGCAAGAAAAATATCATGGAAACTATCGGTTCCCACTACTGGGACATAGGCCTCATATTTATAAGTGGAAGTGGTTTGTAATCCACCACAAAAGTACAGTACAGGTTGGTGGATGATAAGTCTTCGAATTTATTTACAAGAATAACCAGAATACAGTATTTGTTCGTTTGTACCTCATAGAGATACTCATTAAACATACCATTACATAACATCACGCCTGCAATCCGCAAAGGGTAGGCAGAGGTGTTCCTTATAGTACATCCACATTTCGCCGGTTAAGTTGTAGTCCCATGTAATAGGGAGCGAGCCTATTGCCCTCAACCGGGTACAAATCCAGACTCCGTGGCTGCTACTGAGAAATTTCTGGAAAAACCCAATAACAATTTACCCGACTCGGGAATCGAACCCACGACCTCATGCACAGCAGTCGCGATTGCGACCACTAGATCAAAACAGTCTGTTACTCATTAAAACCTTATCATATTCTCTACATTTTTGTACAAACAAAACGATTGCCCACCAATAATTATGAAGTACGTTTCCGCCACATCAAAGCAAATCAAACGCCTTTAAACCAAGTACACACGATCCACAAATATCTTGCATCGATGGCCGCACCAGCACGTGTAGAACGGGCCTTCGAAAGTTGTTGACGAATTCAAGGGTCTATCGAGTATCGAGATGAGAGGATTCGGTATCGATTCCCAGTACATTAATATAAGTCGAGTGCTCGACTCACCGCTAAGGATGTTTTATTGTATCGATAAAACGGATTTCGGAACATGGAGGGCTATAATGACCCCGAATTATTGTGTGTCTGTGTATTTGTGAAGATGAAAGTGGTGGGTCTTTATTGCTAGGGGTGTACACAAAGAAGTTGTAAGTATTTGAAGATTAGTAGTCGTGTTTCGATCAATAGGATCCGTCAGAAATTACACAGGTACAGGCTGATTCATTGAGATGCGTTAGTAAGCGAAAATCTGCACTCAATTTTTACGTGTCCGTCTTGCTACAAAATTCTCACGTAATATACAATCTCAACATGATCATTAACACTGAAAACGGGTTATTATTACCATGTTTACTATATATTTTTAAGTCCCCGATATTTCGGGGCTGTTTCAAGCACCATGGTCCACCACATGACGCATGCTCACGGATAAACTGAGTCAGTTTATCTCTCGTCATCTCGTCAGACATCTCCTTTCTTGCCATATCATCGTTTACACAGTCCATCTATCGTTTCTTTTTTTCTGCTCTTATACCCATCCACATTCATACTCAACACTTTCCTCACGACGTTCCTCATTTCTACGCATCACATGCCCATACAAAGCCAACCGGTTCTCACACAAGTTTATAACATGAACAGTTTTACTTCTTAATACCGGCAAAATATCTCTTAATCTCAAGTAAATGTAGTCAACATCTTAGTTTCTACAGTCATTTTACGACTACCTAGTCTATTCCAGTCTAGACAAACGAGAATGTCTCCATTGTCTTCATTATCATGCTGGAGTAACTTACGTGCTGGAAATGCGAGGATAATCCTTACCTGGAAAAAGCAAACAAACTCATTAGGATTCGAATGTTGGAATGTGAATTAGGATACAAACAATAACATAAATATAACATCACGCCTGTAATCCCCGAAAGGTTAGGCAGAGGTGTACCTAATACATAGTACACCCTTCGCCAGTTATGATAAAGTTCCATGTAATAGGGGGCGAGCCTATTGCCATCAACCGGGCGCAATTCCAGACTGCGTGGCTGCTACTGAGAAATTCCTGATGGAAAAACCGAATATCACTTTGCCCGACCCGGGAATCGAACCCAGGACCTCATGCTCAGCAGTTGTGCTTGAGATCACTATACCAACGAAATGCAGGCAACGATACAAATAATGGTTATGGTAATTTGCTCAATTAAGTACTGGGGCCTAGAGTGAGTATTTGTCACTCACAAAACCTGCCTAAAAGTGAGCTTTAGTTTGTAAGGAATAATTTGTGCATCCCATCTTTGTCGCCAGACGGCGCTAGTTCAGTTTCAGTATAAATTGATAGAACATAAACGCGATCGAATAAGTATAAAAACTTATATGAAATATTATCATTAACACTAGAAACGGGATGTTTAACATATTGTCGTGTTTTATATGAAATAATCTATGATGAATTGTTATGATTTTTTATTGAAATCTAGCACTTCGCCCGAGACTTCGTCCGCAAAAAATGTGATCACCCACAAATTATGTAGCTTTCTGCCAGTAAAAGAATTTTTAGAATTGGATTATGAGTTACGGAGATAACCCGTACATACAAACAAATACTTCTTTATTATAATATTAGTTCACAATAGATCATGAGAGCATATCGTTACTATGGGTTTATTTATTCGTCTGCCACCGTCTCGTTATACGATTTAAATTGATACACGATCGAATGATAATCCTCGAGAACCAAACTTAACGGAATACCTGTAATATAACTATAAAAGAGTAATTAGTAGTCATTCTTTAGAGTCCTATTTTTTTAGCAGAGTTATATGGTCCCATCCTACTAGTAAACTGTTAATTATGCCTCCAATGTCTCCAATGTCTCCAACGTCAAACAAAAGTATCCAAAGACGAAATTTAGACATAGTAATAAGTCGAAAATCCCCCAGTAAGAACAAAAATACTATTACAACTTCCAATCCGATTCAAATATCTAGATAAACCGAAAACTTGAAGCCAATATCGACGTTAACTTGCAAAAATATTACAAAAAGAGCCAAAGAAACCTATCTTACGTTGTTTTAAGGTTATTGCCAATCTGAGTTTTGGCACCGGGTCCTTTATTATGAGCAAAGTTTGGCACCAATCAATACCTAGCCTAATTTAGTACAAAGGCTCCATTATGTGTCAACTTTATATCCTATAAATTGTGAATTTTGATAGTAAATGTTATAATTTAGATAGATTGCAAAATGTAGTAAATTTTTATAAAATATCACACATTTTTTGCAAGGTTTTTGCAGTGAATAACTGTTATTTTTTATTTACCTTTGCAGGTAACCAATTTTATAATCGAGTGTTAGTTATTTTTACACACTTTGGTTTGATAAATATTTTTAGGTGTCATTTGTTTTTTATGCTTTTTGATTACATGATCCGGTTAGACTAAAAGCTGACCCCAACATAGTTGGGAAAAGGCTAAGCAGATGATGATGATGATAATTACATTATCAAACGTTTGTGTTCTCTATTTTATTCAGATGCAAATTGTATGTATACTACTTAAGTTCATCATCTGCCTAGCTTTTTCCCAACTATGTTGGGATCGGCTTCCAGTCTAACCGGATGCGGCTGAATACCAGTATTTTACATGAAGCGACTGCCTATCTGACTTCCACAACCCAGTTAATACTGGGTAATACGATACCCCTTGGAAAGACTGGTTGTCAGACTTTTCGGGCCACTGACTACCTAACGACTGTCAAAGATCTACAAATGACACCCAGGACCAACAGCTTAACGTGCTTTTCGAGGCACGGAGGAAACTCGGTAAGTAATGGGTGGTCACCCATCCACAGACCAACCTAGGCAAGCACGGCTTAACCTAAAGATCGACCCGAGCGACTGTTATTATTTAGCCACGAGCTCCTCCTTAATAAGTGGAATAAAAGAGGTAAATGTTGAATTTATATCTGCAATTCCGCTATACGTAAGACGTCCGATTTTTGATAAAAACTGGGGTGTAATTATGCATAATATGTATGCATAATGTACACTAACCTCTCTCTCACTCTCTAACTCTCCGATGTATACTACTTAAGTTATTGAAACATATTTCAAGAAATATACATTATATTATAAAGAAAAAGGTTGAGATTGAAATGCTGCCGCGATACCAAGAATTGCAATACAAGGGAGTGCGATCAGAATAATACATTCTAGGAAAAGGATTGGTTATTAGAATTTATTTATTTATTTAACACTTCAAGCACAAAAGTACAGAGGCGGACTTCATGCCATAGGCATTTTCTACCAGTCAACCTTTGGGTGATGCAGACAAGCAGCGGTAGGTGTATATCTGAAAATAATTCTAATTAATACTAAGATTAGCTACAAGGATATATAAAATACTATAAATATATATCAGATTAATGTAAATAGACATTTACACGAATAAACTAAAATAAAAACACAAACAATGGGGGAAACGTTGTGACGAAACTGCCAGCTTCTTCCGAATGTACTCGCGAACTTTAAGAACTGAAGAATTGAATGGAATATTAAATTGTTGCTTGTAGTAATGACAGTAGCACTATACTTTTCCCACAGCTCGGACACTAGCCTCCTCTCTGGACCGTATGAGCACGAAACTACAAGTACAGTCGCCAGCACATCAAGTTACTACAAACTGTCAAACTTCTCCAAATTATTTTAAACCATAAAATTTTGATGGTTAAGTTCATAATCGAATGAGAAAATTTGTCAGTTTGTAGTAACTTGACGCGCTGGCGACTCATCCGACGATCACACCCATTTTGTGCGAATTTTTCCAAAATATTCGCTTTCCATAACTGTATCATCAGATGGGGCAAAAAATAATTTATTAAGTTACTTAGCTATCTCAAGGGACTCTCTCAACTTATATTTTATTCACGTCTAATTTCGACAACCGCCTACTACTTATCGTGAAGATAAGTATTTGTGAAATTATTTAAGCGGAATTGCGAAAAAAGTTGACATTTACAATACAGGAATAGAAATGTCAGTTAAATGTCTAAGAATGATATTTACGGACGGACTGAAAGCTGAAAAATATACATGAAGAAAACTGTAGGTGTGAATGATACATAAAAAATGTATACAAAATGTATATTCATCATGGAGGAGGTTTGATCTTCAGGTTAAGCCGCGCTTGTCTAGGTTGTTCCGTGCATGGGTGACCACCCATTACATACCGAGTTTCCTCCGTGCCTCTGCCTAGCCATTTGTTGCTACAGATGTATGTTCTTTAATACAAGGCCTTTTAAATATTTTTGGCCCAAAATTCAGCTATGCGACCTCCGCTCGCTGATGCAGTCATAAGATCATCAAGTGCGCAGGTTATAATTATATTATTTAACTTAAGAATGAGTAATTCTGGCATCAGCTTTCTTATTGCGAAACTTATAATTTCTTAGTTTTCGGCTGGTTGAATAAAGTTTTTAGTATGCATATATTTTATTTTGTTAGTATGCATTATGCATACATATTATGCATAATTACACCCCAGTTTTTATCAAAAATCGGACTTCTTACGTATAGCGGAATTGCAGATATAAATTCAACATTTACCTCTTTTATTCCACTTATTAGGGAGGAGCTCGTGGCTAAATAATAACAGTCGCTCGGGTCGATCTTTAGGTTAAGCCGTGCTTGCCTAGGTTGGTCTGTGGATGGGTGACCACCCATTACTTACCGAGTTTCCTCCGTGCCTCGGAAAGCACGTTAAGCTCTGGGTCCCGGGTGTCATTTGTAGATCTTTGACAGTCGTTGAGTAGTCAGTGGCCCGAAAAGTCTGACAACAGTCTTTCCAAGGGGTATCGTATTACCCAGTATTAACTGGGTTGTGGAGGTCAGATAGGCAGTCGCTTCATGTAAAATACTGGTATTAAGCTGCATCCGGTTAGACTGGAAGCCGACTTCAACATAGTTGGGAAAAGGCTAGGCAGATGATTCCACTTATTAAAAGACCAACCCAAAAAACATCAAAAATATGAAATCCCATAGACACTTAACTAAAGCTTGCTCTCAGCTGTGTTTAGTTCTTTCAAAGATTTGTTCGTTGCGTGAACACTCTACTGTAGTGAGAGAATAACTTCGAGAAAGTTCATCCCTAATGTGAAAGTTTCAGAGCCTCGGGGTGTGTCAAAAGTTGCCTTTCTGATGCGTGCAACGACCATACAGAGTCGATCTTGCAACTTATATACTTTTGTCGCGAACGTTAATTGAAAAGTTTAGTGTTGGTTTGATACTTGGGAGATTAGTGAACTAGTTTTGATGTGGTAATTGATTGCAGGATTGTTGAGGTTTGGTGTTGTGACAGATAGTGTGTTAGTTTGTGGTTTGCTGAGGGAAATGTTTATAAACATAGATAACATAACATCACGCCTGTAATCGAAGGGTTAGGCAGAGTGTACCTTATAGTACACCTACATTTCGCAAGTTATGTTTAATTCCCATGTAAGGCGCGCCTATTGCCATCGACCTCGCACGATCCGTGGCTGCTACTGAGAAATTGCTGATGGAAAAACTCAATAACAATTTGCCCGACCCGGTAATCGAACCCAAGACCGCATGCTCAGCAGTCACGCTTGCGATCATTCGACCAATAAAGCAGCAAATGGTAAATGTTTATTTGTCTATGTTGGCTTTTAGCTGTGTTTACGTGCAGGTAATATCACATTCGAACAATATGACATTTATTAGGACAATATGACATTCGAATAGCGATAATAATGATGGAGAAGTAACAAATGTATGACGTTGACATAAGCACTGAAAGGCTTATACCAAATTTGTTAAAAATCGTTATAGAAATCTGAAACGCTTTGAAGAGGACTGCCTTTGTCTAGGCCGAACTTTGTTGCTTTGTTTCCCAAAAAGCTACTCTGTTAAAAAAAAACATAGAATCAAAATAAAGAAAATCTTAAAACATATTTCCTTTCCGAAGTCCGAATGCGAAAAGTATAATTTCGCAACCGCAAATTCTGCGCAAACAAACGTTTCATTTCAATCAATTTTTTAAAAAGCGTCGGCATCGATACACACAATACATGCCCGCTAAAGGGTCGGAGCTTTCTACGCAACGTAATTTCCGACAGCAATGGACCGTGAGCTCTGGCGAAATTCCGCCAATCGGCGTTATTAAGCGGACCGCGGGTTGCGCGTGGCGGCTGTGGGCCGAATGTATGGAGTTGTCTGTACTTGTACTAAGCGATCGATTCTGATGGACTGATCAGTTTCCCCTAGAATATATTTATTTATTTTGTGTTAGATATCAAAAATATATAATATTTAGAATCCAAATGAAGTCGGACGTCGGACTGCCAAGTCACGGATCTCAAGTTCGAACTCAAGACAGGCACCTCTGATTTTTCGGATTCATGTGCGTATTGCATAATTATCATGCTTTGGTGAAGGAAAACATCGACAGGAAACCAGCATGCCTGCGAGATATTTTTCGATGGCATGTAAAGCCAAGTCAAAGGCCCATTGGCGACAAAAAACTCTGACACCAGGTTTGGCACTAACCACACGATAAAGAAGAAGGTCCAAATGATTATAATATTAAGGGTAGGTGTTTCTTGCGTGACTCTTATTTATTTATTTATTTATGTACACACAAAATACTCAATAAGACATAACATTAAGATAGAAGAGCACAAAGGTACTGCTTATTTCGTGCGAAATCTCTTCCAGCAGACCTGCGAGAGGAAACTCTTCTGAGAAAGAACACCAAAACAAACCCAGAAGTCTCATTTGCAGTCAAGACTTCATCTCGCTTATAATAATGTGACGATAGTGTTAAGACTGTTACAATTGAGCTTGTGTAGAAGGCGATAGAGGATGTTTTGAGGCAGTGGTCGACTAGTGATAACTTCGAGTAGGATAAAGAAAGTAGAATAACTTGTATTTGGCACCGAGGTCGTTAGGGACTGTGTTCTGTATAGAGACGACCAAAATATGTGACTCTGAATGTGGCACAGTGTCTGCAGGAATGGTCGGCCATGTCCAATCCAATCTTTGAACTTGCCTACCTTAAAGCGCAGGTCACACCGCCAACTAGCGAGCGAGCAAGCGAGCCGGGCGAGGTATCGTTTCACCTTTCTCCATACTTTGGTGCACACCGCGAACTACCGAAAGAGCCGAATCGAAGAAGCTTGCGGTGAGACCCAGTGCGCCTTCGTAAAATATAAATGATACAAACATCTCTAAACCATGAGTTCTCATAACTAGTCCATTTTCAAAATTAAACCTTACTTCCACATTTACCTTTTACCTTACTTCCACATTTTGAACATCAAAGTACAAAATAATATCAAAAAATGTAAAAGAGCTTTTACCAATAAAGCATAATTTCCATCTCCATACATTCTAACCCTCCAAAGCAGTGTCGGTCCAAAAGATCCCCCAATACAATGTTTTATCAACCCGAAAACAGTCGGAACGCTCGAATCTGTCTGCTCTGTTTAAAAATGTAAAGCGGGAACACGTCACTGCAGCTTGAAAGGCAGGAAATGCATTTGCAAATTAGATTTCAACCCCCCTACCGCCGGCGTTATCGTGTCTTCAACCCACTTGTCTTTTAACCTCCGGTCATGTGCGGGGATTTTGGGCGTTTCATCCCGCTTTTTATTTGAGTGAATTTAGGCTTGATTTTATTTTAAAGATTTGGTATTCCGATGCTCATCCCACGTTTCGAGTTTAATTCCAGTAAAATTTATGTTTCCAAATATTTTTGTTGCATTTAATTTATTTGATGCCATAAAAGTTAATTGGTACAACATGACAATATGCTCGCATTGTCCAAAACGAACGACCATGCTGGAGCTTTCACATAAAATAAAACACAGTATTTACCTGCAAAATAAAACCGAACTGGCAAAAATTGGAACACACAAATATGCAAGTTAAAACCAAAACACGCTGTTCTCGTGTATTTTTAATGTTTTTCTCCCCTGGCAGTTGTAAACAACCGGTCCGTGTATTAGAAAAAAAGCGCAGGGAAACCGCTTTAAACTGGTGGTTTCTCGTTCACACTCGATTTAGCAAGGAAATTGCTGCGTCTACCCGTCGATGTTGAGTTTACATGCGCGTCCAGACTGCACAATCTAGTTTTGCTACAAACAATTGAAATAAAAAAGTTAATTTGTTCCGACGATTTTGTGCAAACTTTGTGTAAGATTTCGTCGTGAATTGAATAAGTAGAAGAAAAGTGATTGTCTAAATCGTGGTGGAGCTGATGAAATTTTCGTAAAAACAATTTCAGTTTTAGTTAATCGACTTTGGAAACTGTCTAGTTGTACCCTGGGGTGAATTTGATCATGAAAATATAACGAATTCACTCAATATTTATGTACAAACAGCTGTGTGCTTCGGAATAAGAAAATAAAAACCTATAAACTCTAGCGCACACGACCAATGGTGTAGTACAACAACCTTAAACAAATTGTTAGTACATCTATAAAACAGAGAGAAACAAGTGAATACTGTAAATAGAATCACAATTCGTTTCAGTGCTAGGGTCTTCAAAACTTAGACAATATTTCCTTAGCGTTCCTATTTTATGCGTCTGGGTACGATGTAATTTTGTATTTACGAGTAAAAAGCAGACCAGGATTTGATTCTAAATTGTATACGAAAGGAAATTGTTAGTAGTATTGTTATTCGAGACACGTACGGTTGAGCAAGACCACGTTACTGTTACAAAATAGTACGTTCTAATCTTGTTGTAATGAAAAAAGGTTCGATGCATATTGATCTGTGTTCAATGAATGGGGACGTAAAACTTGGTATGTAATTTAAAAGTAAATTGTTTAGGAATATGTAATAATATGTTGTAGTTTTCGTAAAGCGTGCTTGCAAACTTTTATTTATTGAGATGTTGAATTTTTGTACGAAATAAAAGACAGTTTATACAACGTGTTTTTTTTTTTTTGATATATCATAACTCTAAGGTTATATTCTATAAGTAAAAATAATTCAAAAAGACCTACAATATGTGGTCCAAAAATGCATAGTTTCGAAGATATCATCAATCATAATTAATTTTAGTTACATTGATGAATGCCAGTTTCATATTTAAAAATGAGTATTAGTAATAATAATAATTGTGACTTTGTCGTAGTCGTGTCGGCCAATGGCTTAATAGTAAATAGCCTCGACAAACATCTGAGGAGGCTCTCGCTTGGCAGCTGGATCAAGGGCTTGATTCAGAAAGCAGTACTTCTGGACACGGCGCGTATCGTTAGGAGGTTCCTCTCTCAAGAGCCCTGACCACCGGTATTTCGGACCCTGTTCCCGATACCAGTGGGCTACTATTTTTTATATTTTTAAATGTTTTTTTTTATATTACTTTGTATAGAAATATTTAAAAATGTAAATTATATGTGTAAAAATAAATAAAGGAAATAATTGTGACTTTGTCGAATTATTTCGTATAAAAATGAAAACAAAAAAAGAAGATAATCGAAAAATAATTCATAAATGTGAGTTGTTTTATTGGTATGGTCTCATTTATACCCTAGAGTTACGGGAAATAGAAAAACACCTTGTATAGATACGAGTATCTGTAACAGCAACTTATATTTTCAGTGAAAGGGGAAAAGAACTATCAAATTAATTATTCTACAATTTTAGTAATACTTTGTAAGGTCTTCTAGTAGTAGTTCCTCCAATTCCGAAGCTTTACACGCATCTCAACAATCATTACGGCTCTCAAAATTTGAAATTCTGATTCTCAAAACTTCACCCACTAAATCCAATCTCGTTTATTAATCTCCAACCCTGTAATAACTCCCGCAATTTCAATACGATCAACCCTAACAAAACGAGGCGGAGCTATCACCGTGCACACTGTGCCCGAATATTTCATCCCGGGCCGAAACGGTTGCCATAACTGAACGGCCCAGTGTGCCGAATCTAATGATAATGTAATTAGTTCTACGTCTGAATCCGACGGGTTTCTGGCTGCGAATAAAAACTGTTGGACTATTTGTCTCAGTTAGCGATGGTGCCAAAATGTTGAAGACTAATTCGATAGTTACGCGGACTGAGTTTTAATGGATTTGTTTAATACAGGGTGTAAACAGACCTTTCACGAAGCCGTCAACCAAGCATTATGTACATCAAACTAAGTAACCCTACGCAAAAATTATTGCTGGGAAACGATTTTTTTTTGGGGTGAAAAGTCATGTTTTACGGTAAAACTCAATGTAGCACGCTCAAAACATTGTGCTGATGGATGCTTTTATTAGTAAACGGGTCATGGAGGTAATAAAAGTAAAGTAATTATCTTAAAAACCAGTATTTAAAAAAAAAAAATATCTCTGTAACTAGAAGGTTCCCAGGCATGCTCCAGTACAAAAAAATAATCACAATAACGGGGAGAACAAGTGCTTTTCGGCTTCGTTAAGGGTATTTTTACACCCAGTATTTCTTAGCTTTTAATGTGTTGGTTGTTTTTACAAACAAACACAGCATTGAGGAATTAATTAGGTTGTAAGAAGAAAGGAAAAGAAAACAAAATTGTTAGCATTAAAAGTGATTTTCTGTTGACTTGTTCGCGAATTTTCAAGTGGCTTAATAACCTAAACGTTAGCCATAAGCTTCCCCAAATTCTACCTTCTCTATAATTACTTATCGATCAACTAAACAATTTAACAGGAATTTTCTTAAAATTAACCGTCATCTAAACGTAAGTAGCGTGAAATGGGTGGCTCCGGGTAATTGGCCATATTTACTTGAGTGGCAACAGCTAGAATGGAAAATTTACCCAATTTCAGGGGAAAAAATTATATCGGTTACCCCAGTAGGTGTTTAATTGGGTAAGTGGGAGGTAGGCAGGGAGAGATGTTTATTCTGGTACAAATTAATAAGATCATCAAAGAACACTAAGTCGAACCAACAAAAGATCGGTTTCTTTGATATTTTTCCGTATAACAAAAATAGATTCGGTTTCAATACAATTGTGTTGTCATTTTCCTTCAGGTTACATGTTTACCCTAACTACTCCAACCTCCATTCTATTTATTTTGTGAAATTATTTTAACATTATTAGTCAGACGAATTTTAAAATTTAATTTTCGTTTTTTCAGGAAAAAATATGGAGCAGCTAGAAAGCGATTAAATTATCGGTAAAAACTTTTCACTGGTAGAAAAACCGATAAACAACATCCTAGGGAAAACATCCGTTGTTTTCATACTACCTCCAAATCCATTTACAAGGTACTTTATTACTGGCTAAGTTCATCGGCCTTCGAACAAATGAAGTGGGCATGTTAACGATGAGCCAGGGGAGGTTCCAGGGGGGGAAGGGGACAGGGGATGGTCACAGGACGAAGTGTTCAAGGGTCGGGGGTTGAGTGGAGAATCGGCAATAAGTGCAACCGTTACTGCAGGCAATCCGCCGGAATGGAGTCAGCACTGATTTATAAATGGGTAATGGATGCTGGAAGTGTCGCCTTTGTTAGGAAATATTTGTAAGTTATTGGTGGGCGTGGCTGTAATTTTGTAGATCATCATTCTCTTGCCCTTATCCCAATTCATTTGGGGTCGGCGCAGCATGTCTTCTTCTTCCATACTTCTCTATTACTCGTCATCTCGATATAATAGGTCTTTACCTATGTAATTGGAGATTTAATAACCAGCATTTTCAGATTTAATTATCGGTGGATTGGCGCGCAATTCGAAATTCAAATAAATTTTATTCGAAAGCCGTGTTCTTTTAATTTCAAATTCAGTCATTTGTTTTAGATAGTTTTTTGTTTTTGTGAAATTGTGGTAGTTTTTGGCGCCATGGATAAACTGAAAATTTGTACAATTTTCGAATATGAGTTCCTACGTGGAAATACCGCTGCGCAAAAAACACGAAACATTAACGACGTGTACGGGACTAACACTGCTTGCATAAAGACGGTCCATTATTAGTTCAATCGTTTTAAATCTGGAAATTTTGAGTTGAAGAATGAGCCTCGCGGTCGGCCGGTAACTATTGTCGACAACGACGAATTGAAGGCGGTAGTGGAAACTGATCCAACTCAATCTACGGCTGAGCTTGCTGCGGGCCTTGGAGTTAGTGTCAAAACGACATTGAAGCACTTGCGTCAAATCGGAAAGATAAAAAAGCTAGATAAGCTAAAATAAAAAAAAAATACAAAAAAAATTGTTTTTAAAATTTTCATACAAATCTTCAATTTCATAGGTAAAGACCTAATATTCTATGAGATATTCTATGAAATATTCGTTTCCGTGTTGAAGGAAATATACGTGGACTTAGAGCGTGTGTGATTATTATGTTTCTTTCGAATCAAGTGTGCGCTTAGGCAGTTAAACCGTATGCAGTGACGGAAGATGGCATGGCGCTGTCATGGCGTGTTGCCTTCTGTATGCTACGTAAAATCAATCTTTTTACCATTAGAAGTTAAAGTTTTATTTTATATTTATTCTTTATTTTACTCCATATTTCGTTAAAGGTTTTTTTTATTAATTTAGAATTCTAATATTAACATAGATGTTTCACCAGGTGAAAGAAATTAAGTTAAAAAAGTGAAGGCCAATTTTTAACAGACATTAGTTAATACTGACGTCAGGTGATTTCATTAGCTATAATTTGACAGCAGATTTACTGCCCTGATGGTTCTGACTGCTCTGAAGGTTGGTCTACATCATCTCTGATGCACGGTAGGTGCATTCGAATAGTCATATTCTCAAGGCATGGCATAAAACATGTCCAAGAGGGTAGCATTCAATGCAATATGGTATTGATCATTCGTTGCGTGTTATGTCACTACATCAGCAGGGACATCTGTTACCTGTATTATTATTAGTGTATGTCATTTCTTTTCGCACTGTCACGGAAACTATACTAAATGATTGATGTTGATTGCAACGTTGATTGATATCCCTTAGTTTCCGTTGCGACCATGTGGGTGGACAACAATAAGCAAGGAAGTGAATAAAACCAGCAGTGGACCACAATAAGTTAATTTGATTAATTGATATTTCATTACTTTCTTGTTTGGTTTGGAAGAAGTGGCTTTTGAAATAAGCATCACTTTTGTACTTATTTTTCCTTGCCTTGCCTTTCTTATTTTCTGTATTTAGTGCATACATAAACTCTTAAATAAATATTTAGCTACAATTGAGAATGTTTCATCGTGCCAAACACAAAATGTTTTTGTAATTTCATTACTTGATATCAACTGTTTCATCGTAGATAGATAGAATATTCAATATTGAACACCAAATACAATATATCTAAAATAACAATTACATACATCGTTGTTTCTAGAACGTTATTGTGAAAGAAAGAACCTTACCCCATGAAAGTAGATATATTAGGGCCGTATCCAGAGAAGTATCGTCGTTTGCAATAGAGTGGCGCTTGTAAAGCGCTTGCGTTGCAGAAACAGGACCAACAACTGGATATATTAGCCCCAACGATTGTCTATAGCCTAGAACTCTGATTGTCTATAGTCTAGCTCCAACATTGTCTATCAGCGCTGCGTCGGCTGACCGCAAAGTTGAGTGCTTCACTTTTATAAGTTTCGATGATATTACTGTTTTGAAGAGTTCAATGGGATTGTCGATGGCCAATACTGTTGTCAAGTAGATTTAGTATTGAAAAAGTTTTATCTTTTGATGTCGGGGCTATGGTAAACAGTATAACTCTAGTACAGACGCCAGATACTACAATCTGTCAAATTTCTTTAATAGATTTTCAACTTTATCGCTAAAGCATTAGGTTCAAGGTTGATTGGAAAATTTTGACAGTTTCGGGTAGCTTGATGTGATTGTGTTGACGTTTTATAGTAGATAGATGTTGAAAAATAAAAGTCATGTCCACAATATTCTGACGGAGGACAAAATATTACCCATTCTGAAACGTTTGTTGCACACAGCTTCCTGCATACATAATGTCATAAATATATTAGCGGCCTAGTAATGCATTCGTCACTAAACTATAACAAATGAGGGATAATATTAAAACCAATTTAATATTACAATCAGCACGACAAAATTAATCGTTCAGCTATAAATAGTGTCGTAAATACGTGTCGTATCATACGCCACCTCGATATCGCGGTTATAATAATGAAATATCGTCCGACGTACGCCATCCGACAAAAACAATTTGTCGGCCCCGCTGCAGGAATGTCGATAATTAAACCAACCTGCAGCTCGCTATTTCAGCGCTCGATCGACAGACCCATATATTTTGCTTTCATTTTCTTTTTAATCCGTCCGGCTATGAATCCATTCCTTCCTCGTATAAATTACTAGCGCCGCCCCGATAGAGACTTCATCGATATCGGTGAAAATCAACCACGATAAATCCAACGTCTATAGGTTATAAAAAATGAGTGGAACGGGAGAACAAGAGGGGCCCACAGCGGTATCGATAAAAAAAATAAATGGTGCCACCCGTCTTCTGCGTGATATGTTGGGATTAAGCAAGGAACATCAATAAGTAGCTTTCAAAATTCCGCGCACACCGGTACACGAGAGAGACGCGGGAAAAAATTGAAAGGCGACTCAAATATGTCGTCTGAATATTAAAAAGCAAAATACTGAATAATGCAGCGGGTGAGCTGCGAATGATATAAGAGTGTAAGACGATTGCTGAAGCTATTTGCAAGCCATTAGTGTTGATAAAGCGTAACGGAATTTCCTACAGACGACTTTTATGAGGACACCCGACGGCCTTTTTTGGCTCAGACATCATTATATTTGTTTCCGTGTCCGCCATATATGGAATTTCTTTTATCTAGTAATCTTCGAGTTTGTTTCGAAATGGAGTGTTTTTTTTTTATCTAAGCTTCATCACGTTTTTAATAATAATGATTGTAAGCGTATTTTTCTTACGATTTATTTTATTTAGTTTGTTTTTGTGATGGCAAGGTAAGCAAAAACTTAAAAAAACGATTACAATATCCATAGTTAAAAGACACGAGGCTTTTACGTAAATATTTTAAAGTAATTTTAAATAAAACCAGAAGGAAGTTTGCGAACATTTATTTCATATCCGTTTATCTAAATAAAATGTAAATAGCTTTGGTACACAGTAACAATTGAATACACTGTTTAAACAAAATACAATGTGATTTTTCTTTATTAACCTTTTTTGTTCTGTAAACCTAGTTATCCCTACATGTTCTTTTTTTCATTTAAAATTGCTTTAATTTGATACCCAATGGGCATTAAACTAATTTCCGCCTGTTCATTTTTCCTTAAAAAAGCAAACTGGCCGACAAAATGAAAAATGTATTCGTTTTCTCTCAACTTCTGAGCAAATTATTAAAAGCTACAAAATTTAGAGAATTTTCTCAATCCGCCTGATTAAATAAAGGTATTTGGGAGGGATGGATAAAGAATATATTTAGTAGCGTCACCTTTGGTTGGTGACCCAGCCCATCCATTGGTTGGTACGTTAGGTTAGGTCTAAGTAAAATACATGAGACGGTCATTACTAGGGATAATCCCAGAGATAAGTGCGACGTGAACTAAGGGATGGCTTTAAGCAATCCTATAGATTTCCATTTTGCGAACCCCGATTGTTTATCTTAATCACCGTTAGACCGAATGAAAAACACTCTCTTTTATTATTCAATAACTGGCTTTTAGAAAGCGCCGCCGATGTTTGTCAGTAGGCGTTTGGGTCTAAAGGAAAAAATATGTTTCTCGTAACACCTTTTGTTGAGATACGCTTTGCTTTACATATTGAATAAGTATTTTGACGGACAAGAGCTAACCTTTATTGCCATTATTTCATCATCGACATGATCTCGATGTACACAAGTTTTAGAAGTCAACATGTTCGGTTAGAAATGTAGCTAAAAGAGAGCTGCTGTTGCTCACGCGTTTCTATAATAAAATTGTCGCATCAAAACGCTTTTACCAACCAATCTCCTATACAATACGACAATCCGCACATTTCTTAATAACGACGACGCTCAATGAGCATCTGGGGGCATCTTTTTACTTACCCAGGTACCGTCAGAAAGGCAAAAGTACTAAAGACAAAATAGGTGTCGGAATTTTCGCCGGGAAAATGCAATTTTAGACAATAAAGTGCACATGGGCCATTAGAGATAGTAAGTGGTGGCTGTAAACACTACCAGGGACTATAACGTCGCTTTTATATTCACACTTAAGTTTATTGAAAGCCAGCTTACTGCAGTTTTAAGTGGTGGTGCTAGTGGAATGTGGCCTTAAGGGGATTGTAAAGATGCTTCTTAGTTTTAGAGGTGTTTCATTACAAGTTATTCGAGTTTACTCTTTGTAAATAAGGTAGAATTTAATTTAATAAAGGAGGTTTTGAATGGTGTAGGTAGCTATTTATTTGTCCTGAATGAGGATACAAATGAACTAACCCTTTCCAATTCATTTACCTTCCAAATCAACTGTATCCTAATCCGAAATTAATATCCCAAGTAACAGAACCCACGATAAAATCCTTAATATATACATAGATATATAAATCCACCCAGGGACGTACTCGTGCGGACCGCATCAAAATTTGTCCTATCTCATTTCACAGCCGACCCTACACGAGCCATTTAATTTACTAACAATTAAAAAGAGGATTTCCTAGGGTTCTTCACATATCATTAACTTTTTACAGTGCGACGCCTAACAAATTTGTTTAACACTGGCAAATGATGAATGCTTTGGATTAAGGGATGGTCAGTGGGTTTCTTTTGTGCACTTGGCGAATAAAAAGGTTATTCGTTCTTTGGTGACAAATTAGACTATAGAGGAAAAGTTCGGCGTATGGATAGTGGTTCAGGAGTGTGAGTAAATGACAAATAATGAATATTCTGTAAATTGAATTTAAGTGTTGCATATCCGTCTACTCTGAGGAGAAATACTGCAACTCAGAGACCACCGTCTTTTTTAATGTCATGACATTGGTCTGATCATGTGAAGTGCAAACTGATAATAACTTGAGATGGGTGTTGGTATGTCCAAGAAAAGAGAGACATATGCCCCTAGCAGTGGATGAAGTCAAGATATTGATGGTGGAAGAAATAGAAATAAAAAATAAACTTATTTTTAACTATCTTTTCGACTTGGCAGCCAAGACCTATTTGGAAAAGAAAAAAAAAACTTGAAAAGCTATTTAATTCTGAAATGTAATTTAAAACTTGGCAATATTTTTGAGGTACTTTGTTTATATCTGGCATTGGCACGCGATGGGGCCTAGCTAGCAGGTCTTGGCACGACCTCTTGGCAGAATCTTTATTTACACAGCATAAAATATCTGATACGTGAATCAAATTCATTGTGTTACATATGAAAACTAATTTTTAGTATTTTCTTTAACACAAAACATAACATCATCGCTGTAATCCCCAAAGGGTTAGGCAGAGGTGTACCTACTAGTACACTCACATTTCGCCAGTTATGTTTAAGTCCCATGTAATAGGGGGCGAGCCTATTGCCATCAATGGCGCACAATTCCAGACTCCGTGGCTGCTACTGAGAAATTCTTGATGGACAAACCCAATAACAATTTGACCGACCCGGGAATCGAACCCGGGACCTCATGCTTAGAAGTCGTGCTTGCGACCAATAGACCAACGAGGTTATTTTTTTAATGGCCTGAAAATTATATCGAAAAGCAATCTTCGTGAAGTGCGCACAGAAACAGTTTACGGCGGATTATATACGAAATGTTGTGTAGGTAAGTGAATAAAAATACTTCGTGCGAACTTATGAATATTAATACAGGACCTTTATTTCAATCTCAAAGCACCCATTTTCACATAAAACCCGTTTTTGTACATAAACATCTTGTTTTGCTGCACAGTTATTTTCTTAATCAAAACAAATAAAGAAAAATCCAGTCCAGTCGACAAAAACTACGACAAACTTCTTGCTGTCACGACAAACTCGATCAAGAAAGAAAGAAAAAAAACAACCGCCAAGCGCCGGCTTTCGATCGATCATCAGTTACTATCGCCAACAAAAGTGCTTCACTAATAAAAAATTAAGCCTATTACGGATCGCAAATCGCGGCTTATATCGCATTATTCTATCGTCGCGCACAGTCAAGATGTTCATTGCTATTTATTAGCCTCGGCCCGGACAAACAGTGGCCTAATCGTCGTTACGGATTTACGATGCGATTCCGGACGATGGATTAAAATGGCCGTCCGGAAAATGTATGTGATGCGCTGTTTGGACTAGCAGCTAAGTATTTGTGTACCTTGTTTTTTAATTTCTAATTAGGACTCGTGATAAATGAGTAGTTTGAGACGAATACAGGGTGTAAACAGACCCTTCACGAAGCCGTCAACCCAGCATAACAAGCATACATCAAACTAAGTAAGTTTACGCAAAGATTATTGCTGAGAAATCATTTTTTTTTGGGGTGAAAAATCACGATTTACGGTAGGACTGGATGAAACCCACTCAAAGCATTATGCTGATGGGTGGATTGAATAGTACAGGTGGACGTGGAGGTGTTTAAGTTAAAATCTTACATGAAAACACGTATTCAAAAAAAAAAAACTTGTGAAAAAGTTGGAACTTTGACCCCCAATATCTCCGTAACTAGAATGTGGGAACATTCTAGAACAAAAAAAATGATCGCAAAGACGGGGTGAACAAGTGCCTTTCGGCTTCGTTAATTCGTCTATTACACCCCCTACAGATTACTTTAAGCTCATAATTTGTACTGTCTCTTTACTGTCTGTTTTTTTTTACAAATGTTAAACCCTCTACAGTAAGTGATCGCTATAGATTTCATAACAGGTACCGGTTAAGTTCAGGTCCACTATTAACTAGTACCTATGTACTGAATAGAAATGCCTTTACAGCTATCAGCATTAAAGTGAACTACTCTCATTTAAATAAATGGGTTTCACTGACATTTGGTTTGGTATTTATTTCAGTACGGAGGTTAATAACGTTACCTGCACTATTATTTTAATTTTAAATGCGGATATCAGATGTCATATAAAGCGTAATTTATCTGCCATTACATGTTTTGTTAAAGTGTTCCCAGTTAAACACAATGGCCTGCAATAGTCATAAAACGGAATAATCTATGTAGCTGGAATGTTCTTGTTTCTTTTTTTTCGGCTGACATCTGTCCACTTTTCCAGCCAAACTAAATTCCGTGTAGACGGGGTTATATATTTTCAGCTTCATGTAAGCTAGGAAACGGCTGCAGGCCGGTTTAATTATCCGCATTCCGGGTGGACAAATTGTTCGCCCGCTTCGTCCCCGGATATTAATTTCGATACATTGTCCCTACCAGGGCACTGAAGCGACGGTGATTATTTCCAAACGAGAGGCTAGCCTGAAGTAACGGTACTGTCGGCAACACGGCAAAAAATCGTAACACATTTCGTGGTACGGGGTGGAATTTAGCATAGAACAAGTTCGAACATAAAGAAGCGTTTATTCTCTCTATTAGCGTCGCAGATATTTCTGTTCCGTAATCTGACAAACGGTCGCTGGGAATCAGAGGTCTCTCACGGTGCGAAACTTGGGCGGCGAACGGCTCCGCTGAGATATGCTTTAGATAAAGATTATTTATACAGTGTCTTATTTTACAAATCCAATTTCCGCGTGAATACACGGGTCGGTTGTAAATAACGCAGACAAAGCTTTGCCGGAATCGCGCACCGTTCGATACATTATGCAGACCACGCTCCGTTGCTCCGCGCAATGAGCTCTGTAAATATACCAGGCACATCTGAATCCTTGCTTTTTTTTTTGTTTCTATTTCCTTTTTTGCAGTTTTCGATATTCTAATTTAGAATTTTCTCGGAATTGTGCAGTTAAAAAGTCGTGTATTGGATTTTTTTGCTGTTTTCATTTTGGAATTTTGTGCCATTTTAGATCGCTTTGGAAAATGCGTGACGCGTTTTAGCTTATTAAGAAAATAAGCTGCTGAATAGTTAATTGTATCACAGACAAACTAGGTTTGTTTTCTTGTTAGGCTTAAAATTACGATTTCCGTTATACAAATGTAGTAATCCTATTATGTAGGTCAGAGCAAAAGCTACATAATTTCCACAACTTGAGCCACGCCATGTTACGCTACACAGAAATGAAATGCGTAAGTATTACAACATAATATACATACAGAGTTCCCTGGCCTCATTGGAGCCGAATCAAGCATTGAATTACAACACGAACGTTAAATATCGATTAGAATACCATCCATCATGTCCTGATCCAAATAAAATCGTTTCTCCCAAAGAAAATACTTAAACAAATCTAATTCATTTATTTCTCTCCGACATCCGTTAGCGCTATCGGGATAACGTTTTCTGCGCCATTAATTTCGAAAAAAAACTGGTATGATATCTTAACTGGGTCTCCGGTTCCCCTAACATAAAGCACACTGTTTCAAACGCGTTATCCGGGGGCAAAAAGCTGCAAAGCCGTGTAGCATCACTGAAGTCACAATAACAACGAGAACACGCCCATGCACTCCTTATCACGACAGTCGAAAGGCACTTTTTCATTTTTCTTTTGTTCCCGCTACTCGTGTTTTTTGCTAGTGTGCACGACTGTCTCTAAGGGCAGCCGGCTATAGTGGAAAAGTCATGTGATTTAGAGACGACAAAAATGTTATATTCGTTACAGTGTGCCTGTGTGCGTTACTTGTGGCTTTGCGTGACATATTTTCTTAGTGTCGAGGATGACAAATGGCTAGATAAATCACAGAGAGCGCGATTTTCTTTTAAAAGTTTCATTTCTTCGTATATGTTACAAGTTTTTTTGTTTACGTCTGAACGACTCATTTATTATGACGTTCTATCTGTCTGATGTTGAAAATTACGTAACGTGTTTTACGTTATTTTTGGTATCACTTTTCCACTTTCGGTTAAACAATTAATTAAGTATAGTTTAACTGAACGAGCTAATACTCCACACAGAGGCTATATAAGGATTTTATGGTGCGTGGCTATAATCGGAAATAACGCTGCTATCTTGATTATTACCCGACTGCGGCGAACCCCAAAAGGAGGGTTATGTATTTGACCTGTATGTATGAATGAACGTCCGTTTCTTCGTTCCCTCGTAACTCCTAAACGGATGAACGGTTTGGATAAATTAATTACACGTCGTTAGATTCGCTTTGGTAACGCAAGTGTCACGAAACAAAGAAAAGTGGTGGATGTGGGACGCTATATTGTGGAGTTCTATATCTTTTTTTCCAATACTATCGAGTGGGGTATCAAAATGAAGGGTTTTAAAGGGTAATTATTAATAATTCATTAAAATATCCACAAAATAATGTTCACTAACAACGCCCCCTGGGAAAAGTAACTTGTAATACAGTTGTTGGTATCATGCTAAGTCTGATAAGTGCCTAAGGAGCGAGCAAAATTATAGAAACCCATTACTAAAGAAGCATATTGTGGCACGATCAACCACAAGGTAAAATTACAAAATGAAGCTAGCACTTTAGTGTTAGCTAAAAAAAAAAAAAAAATATATAAAAAAACATCTAGAATAAACATAGTTTGCCACGATGTCAATTCAAGTTGATTCTGTGCTTTCCATCCGTGATTGGATGTCTATTGGATGTCAAGATTGGTATAATGCATAAGTGGCGACAAATCGTCAATCGTCGCATTCGTCGCCCACAGCAAAGGGTTAACCTATTTGTAGCAATTGGCTATTATTTGCGTGGGAATATAAATATATTTTATTCACATTTTAGCCGTACAAATATGGTAATATTTCTTTACATCATACAGTGCTGCATGGTTATTCTGGCACTTGGCCTTAAACAGACCTAACGCCATACAATTTCCACAAATATTTTAACAAATGATTAAAATTTCAGTAAAGCGCCAAAACAGCCATGCAGTACAATCGGCTGTTAAGGGTGAAGCGCCAGGGCAGCCCGCGATATTCCAATTTTCTTAGGTTTTTTGCAATTTGCAGGTTGACAGTCTGTATGTTAAACAAAATATGATTCGCGAGCTTAACACGTATGTAGTAACATAATTATAATCATTAAAATCATCAATACAACCCTCTAAGTTAATTTAATCCCTTTCAGTAACTATTTCATGAAAAAGTGTGACACGTACTGACCGGCAAATTGCACAAACGTAAGAAAATTTGAATTTCTCGGGCTGCACTGGCGCTTCGCCCTTCACAACCAATTGTACTGTTCGCGTTTATCCTAACGGTTTCCCTTTAAACTGTTCTAACAGCACGATGGCGCTGTAAGGCGAATTTACGATAAAATTAATACTCCTATAGACGAATCGTGATAAAAGAGTGTGAACACAGATATAGATAGACCGATGTGAACGTACCTAGGGTTGGCAAAAACGCAAATTTCCGCCGGCGCCGCTTCTAAAGTACTTTAGATTTTGAGTTTGAATTTCACCTCTTCATAACAATGCCAAAATGTCTCCCACAAACCAGATAGCAGCGGTGACTATAAACAAGTATAATATACTAGTTCAAGGAAAATTGAACTTTAACTCTTGAGTCTTGAAGTACTTTAAGTATTGACTCAATTTTCTAAGCTTAATGTTTAAAGCATCTTCTTTAGTGTTAACCACAATCAAAACCATGAATCCTACTTACAGAAAAAAATATTATTTCAGTTGCTTCTCTCTGACATCGCGTTGACAGAATAAACGAATGACAAGTCGAAGTACCTAACTGATCTTTACTAAGAATATTAAAATAATATATTTTCCAAATATGTTTAGGGATAAATATCAACGCGATTTGTTTACGATATTTTTTAGCTGCGGTTCTAAGCCTCTGAAACTTTGGGATACATACATCCAAGATGGGTACATAACTAAATTATTGGACGAGGATATAAAGTCTACGGTTTTAGAAATAGGAGGAACTAATGTAAGTACAACATACATGATATGTCCTAAAGGCAAACAGGTGCTGGGAATAACGCTGCCATTTATGGTCATGATTGTAAAGAACATGAAGAAATATTTTTCTTTCGAAATTACTATCTTGGATGACACAAGAACTAGGAGGAGATTTCGCGTATCAAACTTCCAGAGTACAACGCAGATCTCACCGCTATTTACCGTGATGCCAATTGTTCTTTCTGACGGCTGGAACCAAATCCAGTTCAATATGTCTGATTTTTGTAGACGAGCATACCAAAAACAATTCCTTGAGGTACAGAATTGTAAAATAAACGCTAATATACGAATCAGACGTATATATTTTGCAGAGAGAATCATGACAGAAGACAAACTGCCAGCAGAGTATAAACTGTTTATCCCCTTGAAAAAAAAGCTACCTAAAGATAAACCCAAAACAGATGCAGAAGGTGTGGCACTTGAAAAAGTACCAACTACAACAACAGCAGCATCTCAAGTGCAGGAAGAAAAAAGGTCGTCCAAGGTTTTAGAAAAGCCACCCAGTCTAATTTCTAGAAAATCAGTGACTAAAGCTGCTGCGACAGAAGGCGCTCCTGATCAGACCATGGCGACTGAAGGCGCTCCTGATCAAGTCATGGCGACTGAAGAACCGGTTGCTGTGGGTGAAGAACCAGTTGCTACTGGTGAAACACCAGCCACTGATGAGGCTGCCACAGAAACTACTGAACCGGTAAAAGAAACATCAGTTGAAGCTGCAACACAATCTGAACCCGTATCTGTTAAGGTTATAGCAGCTGATGGCGCAGAAGTAGGAGAAAAGACGGAAAGTGCTGGTCATTTAGACAAGATTGAGGAATAAGAATAATGAATGCTGAATAGTATTATGGTTACTCAGTATGCAGATGGTTTGATTAGATCATCTGGTTTTAGAAGTGAATATTACAATTTATTTTTAGTTTTAACCAATGTTTTTTTTTTTGTTTGAAACGTTAAATTTAAATTCATTTATTTGTTAGAATAATGTAGGTATATTATAAACTTATAATATGTGTAATCAGTGGTCTCACCACATTCTGCCACATGTGGCGTGCAAATATCAGGTACATAAAAATAATTATAACAAGACAAATAAATAGGTTGTTAAGAAATAAAATAACAATTTGTGGCATGTCAGTTAAAAATATTATCTGGATTACATTCAAACATTATTTAACGTCAAACTATTAAGAGATATGTCAAAGTTAATAAGATTACAATTCAAATTAATTAAAGCATTTTTTTAAATAAAAGATATTGTTATTACGCGCATAATAAAATCTATACAGAACATTACATATTGTTGAGATAGGTGCAGTGCCTTATTGCATAAATCCTTTTTGTATTTCCGTTTTCTTTTTATGAATCGACATCTGTCAATGCATGCCAAAGAGACAAACGTCAAAGTGTATCGAAATGATAAACAATCAGAGTATAGAATAACCGCAAACGTGTCTCAAACAAATAATTATTAGTATTTTTAGTGCTATTGTTCTACGAATCAATAAACGATGTTCAAAAACACCTACCAAAATGGATTGCTGTCCATATTTTTCAGTTGTGGTTCTAACCCTCTCGCGATATGGGACATGGAAGTGAAAAATGGACACATAAAACGGCTCACTGACAGTGAAGTCAATTCTATAGTCCTGGAAATCGTAAGTACAAACGTTGCAACAACGTACATAACATGTCCAAAGAACAACCAAGTACTAGGTATAAAATTACCTTTTCTTGTCATGATTGTAAAGAACTTGAAGCGCTATTTCTCTTTCGAGATAACTATACTTGATGATAAAAATATGAGGAGGCGCTTCAGAATTTCTAATTTCCAATCTACAACGAAAATCAAGCCATTTTGTACAAGCATGCCTATCGGTTTGGCAGGTGGTTGGAACCAGATACAATTTAATCTAGCCGATTTCACGAGAAGGGCGTACGGAACACAATTTATAGAAACTTTGCGAGTGCAAATACATGCTAATGCAAGACTTAGACGAATTTACTTTAGTGAAAAGCTTTACACTGAAGATGAGCTGCCACAGGATTACAAACTTTATTTGCCTTTGGAGCGAAAATTGAAAAAAGGAAAAGGCAAAAAGGAAGAAGCAGCACCACCTGCGGCTGCGGAAGGTAAAGTAGCGCCCAAACCGTCAGCTGCAATACAAGCTTCTGAAGAGCAAACGCCCGTCGCAGAGGGAGCACCGGCTGAAGGAGCAGCACCGGCTGCTGAAAAAGCTGCGGAAGGTGAAATACCTGCAGCAGCTGAAACACCAGCAGCTGAGGGAGAAGCGCTTGCCGAAGGTGAAGCACCAGGGGAGGGTGAAGCACCAGCCGAGGGTGAAGCACCAGCTGAGGGCGAAGCACCAAAAGAGGGCGAAGCACCAGCTGAGGGCGAAGCACTACCTGAGGACGAAGCACCAGCTGAGGGCAAAGCACCAGTTGAGGGCGGAGCACCAGCTGAGGGCGAAGCACCAGCTGTGGGCGAAGCGCCACCCGAAGCTGCAGCTCCAGCCGAAGCTGAAGCGCCAGCTGAGGCCGAAGCACCTGCTGAGGCTGCAGAGGCCGCTGAACCTGCTCCTGAGGGCGAAGCTAAACCGGCGGCCGAGTAAGTTAAGACGGAAGAAGAAATATGTTGGGTTACGATTTTTGATTGATTTACGTTCGTTTATTGATTTCATTCTAATTACACATTTGTAGACATCGATCGTATATTATGTACTTATATTTTTGTTAATACTTTAATGTTTATTTGTTTCGATTTCTAATCCTAATATGTAGATTGTATTAGGTAGGGAATTTATTAATGTTATTAAATGCCTGCGAGTTCAGTTTTTGTTCATATTTTGTACAGGCTGACCTATTTCTTTGTCTACTTTACTTACTATACTACAGCGATTACACAAAATTATTGAATTGTTCGTCCAACTTGACTTAATATGACATAACCCAACATCTCTTGGCAAACGTTTTAAACCATAAACAGATTACGAGTAACATCTGAAAACGAAAAAAAGCGATTATTTGCCAAACTGAAGTGCCTTCGTACCGTTCAATATGCAAAAGCGGGTCATAAAATCGTACTATAGCCGGTTGTTGGCATCTCTTTAATAGTTTATGCTCTGGTCTATGGTGCGAAATTCCGCCCATTATTTAGGGGTGACTCCCGTCAAACTGCCAGTACATACATCCGGGATTTTATGGATAACTGCTTACAGTAACGGTTATTCGTAACGTTTTCGTGTTGAGAGGATACGTTATTGCTCTTATAAGTATTGGAAGATGTGTGAACGCAATTTTGCAAGTTGAATTAAACTAAGTAAAGTAGAAGTGTCATGTTTTGACAGTTCCTTATTCTTCGTATTTTATTCGGTTCCAATCAGATCTAAATTTATTATTTTTGTTTTTTCGGGAATTTTAACATTAAAATGAAACTCATAAAACTAAATAAATTCTTCAGCTTTCTCTTTTCTAGCAGTTTATAAGCATTAGGTCAAAGTGTGAAGTAGGTAACTAATATTGGATGCGGTCGATTACATATATTATAAAGTACTGCAATAATTAAATCTAAGGTACATTATAACTCCTTGGAAGCAATTTGTACTGGAGATAATAGCTTCTTTGTTCTGCAACAGATGTCGCTGTTGTTAGCATAAATGAATATTAAATATTTTGCTTAGGGCGTGGTTACATTTGTCATTTTATAACTATAGACAGATTCATCTTAGTTACGTTACACAATAGTTTAAATGGTTACGGAAGCCCGAAAGTCTGACAACCAGTCTTACCAAGGGGTATCGTGTTAACCAGTTACTGGGTTTACAGAAATTAGATTCAATCGCTCTATTTAAATTACTAATATTCTGTTCCACCCGGTTAGACTGGAAGCCGACCCAAAAATAGTAGGGAAAAGGCTAAGCAGATGAGTTATTGTTTGATAGCTCAACGACATTAATTTATAAATTAAAGAGTTATGTACTACGGCGCTGACCAACGGTCGACCACTTTTCAACCTTATCACCAAGGGCGTAAGGGTGAAAAGTGGTCGACCGTCAGTAAACCCGGTAATACGTATCTTAAGGCTTACCCTTGTGATAGTTTCAGAAGTATTTGTATTTAAATGATTATGGACGGTTACCTGAAAAAAGGAAGAGAAATCATTAGTTGAATTGTATGTTTTACAATAAAAAACTGTAATCAAGGCACATTTACGTGGGGTGCGTTGTCAGAATTCCTCCTCGTGTGCCTGATGGCTGCCGGTCCCTCTCGATACGTCTGGAGGGAATAGCAGCTGCTGGGCCGGTGCACCCTGGGCGTGGCCAGTATCCTTCCCCGAGGAATGGGAAGAGATTCTTATTCCTCGGGGAATGTTACTGTCCATGGCTAATATTCTGACATGGGCGGGTCCCTCATGGACCAAGGGGGCGTTGCTCCGCGTGACCCTCTGAAAAGCAGAGGGCACAGCGGAGGAGCAAGGGCGGGCTCGGTGTGCACTTACCCTGCCTCCGAGCAGACAGTGAAGGACGTGCGTTCCTCACTGTCTCCGTCGATATCGTAATCCCACCGTCGAAGTGTCGTGGAACACGTCTCGCGGCTTCGATTGGGACCGAGGGTCTTGGCTTAACCGCCCGGACCACGAGGTAGAAAACCTCTATAAAAAGTTACCCCGAATCTCAAGCGGCGGCGCACCGCGAGGAGATGTATGGCTGACGGGTTCCTTTGGAAAATCAGTCTCTAGTGCGAACCACTGCCGGGCCTGGCTATGGCTTATCTGGGTACAGGGGGCACTGCCCAGATGGACTTTTTATTTCCCCCATACTCGTGGGAACAGTATGGAAACAAATACAACCCAAAACACGGCCGATATCGGCGAAGGAAGGGAGGAGAGGGATGCGGTGTCGGAGTCCGGCGCCGCATCCAGCGAGGTGAGCGCGGGAGGCTCAGTGAGCTCCCAGCGCGGGAGGCTCGGGGCTGCTGCGGGGAACAGGGAGTTCCTACGCAAGCGGTCCAGGCCGGTAGGCGACCGAGAGTCGTCGTCAGATGGGGAGCTGGCTTCGGCTCGTAAGATCCCCACCAGCAAGCGCGGCGGGATCCGTGGCAAGGGGAGAGGCCTCTCTGCCACCGAGAGGTCGGCGCGGCTTGCCGAGGAGGGGCGCCATCCGGGGGTGGCCACCGGTCACGGGGTGGCCCGTTCGGGCTCCTCTGGCGACGAAGCGGGTGCAGATGGCGGCTCCGATGCGGAGCGTAAGGCCGGACTCGCGAAGGAGGTGGAGGCGGCGCTGAGGGCTGTCTCTTTGAAACAAAAGCCCTCCACCAGGCAAAGGGCTATACCTGCAGCGGTCGCCTCCATTATGGCGGCAGCGGAGGCCAGATTTGTTGGGCCCCCGCCAGACGGCGTGGCCAAGCTGAGGGCGGAGGTCGCTCGACTGACGGCCGCCACGGAGCTTCTCAAAGAGGAGAATATGAAGCTCCGAGCAGACCTGGCCAGTCTGCGCGAGTCCGGCTCTCGCGAGGCGCCCCAAAATGGGGGCCAGAAGCATCCAAGCCAGTCCGTGCCGGTGGAGAACCAGGTTCTGAATCTGGTTCGGCAGGAGCTGGCTGCCTTCCAGGCGCGGTTCTCCGTCCTGGAGGGCATTGTCCTGCGCCCCCCCCTAGCGGCAAACAAGGCGCCCCCGGGCCCGACGGCGGCCTCATATGCGTCTGCTGCGGCCTCCGCACCGCGGCCGTCCAGCCAGCCCCCCGGCAGGGTTATGTCGGCCCCGACGAAACCGGCTCCGGTTAGGAAGGCGGCGGCTCTGAAACAGGGCAAGGCGGCGGCCCAAAAGAAGGGCAACGCGGCGAATATACCAGCGCCAGCCGCGAGACAGCCGCTATCGCCGCCCCCCCCGCCCCCTAAGCCTTCCGCGGCCGAGACCGGGTGGCAGGTGGCCGGAGAAAAAGCGAGGGAGCGATCGGCGGCCAAAAAGGCCAGGAAGCAGGAGCAGAAACGCCGGCAAAAGGAGCGGGGCGTCGCGGTTAGGCTCAGTACCCCAAAGACCGCAGCTGTAGTGATTACACTACAGCCGGACGCGGAAAAGAGGGGCGTGACCTACCGCGACGTGCTCGCTAAGGCGAAAGCGACGGTGGATCTCGGAGAGCTCGGGATCACCGGGGGCCTCCGGCTTAGAGTCACCGCAACAGGGGCTCGAGTGCTGGAGATCCCTGGCGAAACCCGTGGCTCGTCCGCTGACGCTCTGGCTGAAAAGCTTAGAGCGTCCCTAAATGCGGACGAGGCCCGAGTGTCCAGGCCCGTCAAATGCGCAGACCTGCGCATACTGGGTCTGGACGACTCGGTGACCGAGAAGGAGGTGGTGGCCGCCGTCACCAGGACCGGTGGGTGCCCTGCCGAGCAAGTCAAGGCAGGCACCTTACGTCCGGACCTGTCGGGCATGCGAACCATAACGGTAAGCTGCCCTGTGACAGCGGCGAAAGTCATTGTGGAGGGCCGAAGGCTCTTGGTGGGCTGGGTTTCGGCGCAGGTGAAGCTGCTGGAACCCAGACCTCTGAGGTGCTTCCGCTGCCATGTGGGGCACCACGTGTCGGTCCGGTGCACCTCGGAGGTGGACCGCAGCGGCCTGTGCTTCCGCTGCGGCCAGCCTGGTCACATGGCCGCGGCTTGCTCCGCCGCGCCGCGCTGCGCCGCATGTGCGGCATCTGGCAAGCCGGCCGATCACCGGGCAGGGAGCAAGTCCTGCGGTACTCCCGCCAAGGCCAGGGGCAAGGGAAGGCCCTCCGCCACCACCGCCAAAACCCCCACCGTCGCCACCACCGCAGCCGCCGCCACTGTCGCCGCCGCTGCCGCTACTGCTGCAACTTCCGCAGCGGGGCCCTCGCAGGGGGCCCGGGAGGGGGCTGAAATGGAGTGCCAGTAACGGCCCCATTACGCCTTCTCCAGGCGAACATCAACCACTGCGCCTGCGCTCAGGATCTGTTGCTCCAGAGCATGGCGCAGTGGTCGATTAACATCGCCGTGGTCGCTGAGCCGTACTTTGTCCCGCCCAGGGATGACTGGGTTGAGGACCTTAGCGGCTCAGTGACCATAATTACGTCGGTCGCCGCAGGTACCCCGACCCTTGAGAGTGTCAGGAAGGGCCAGGGGTGCGTAGCAGCACGGTTCGGGGAGATCGTTGTAGTGGGAGTCTACTTCTCCCCGAGCCGAACTCTCGCCGAGTTCCACAACTCCCTCACGGAGTTGAGTGTCGTCATCGGAAGCCATTCCCTCCCCGTGCTTGTGCTCGGGGACTTCAATGCCAAGAACTTGGCTTGGGGTTCTCGTTACACGGACGTGCGGGGTAGAATGGTGGAGGACTGGGCTCTGGAGACAGGCCTGGTCGTCCTAAATCGGGGTTCTGTCCCCACGTGCGTGCGGATGCGGGGCGAGTCGGTGGTGGACATCTCGTTCGCCAGCCCCGCTCTGTCACCGCGTGTCGTTGACTGGCGCGTCATGGAGGGGGTGGAGACCTATTCCGACCACCGGTACATCCGGTTCGACGTCTCCACCCAGTCCTCAAGCGTGCCGGTCCTACAGGCCCCGAGTGGTCCGCGATGGGCGCTGAAGCAGCTGGACCGGGAGCTCCTCCTGGAAGCCTCGATCGTGCAGGCCTGGGTATCATCACCAGTCAGGCCTGCCGACATCAACAACGAGGCGAGTTGGTTCCAGGAGGCCATGTCCGGGATTTGCGACGTGGCAATGCCCCGAGTTCGGCCAGGAAGCGCCCAGCGTCAGGTGTACTGGTGGTCGCGAGAGCTGACGTCTCTGCGCAAGGCGTGCGTTGCCGCGCGGCGCCTGTACGCCAGGCATCGCAGGCTCCGCATCCGCCCTCCGGATGCGGCAGCCATTGAGGCGGAGCTGTACGAGGGGTACAGAGCGGCGAAAACCGCCCTCCAAGAGGCTGTCCGGCGGGCCAAGAACTTGGCCCGTGAGGAAATGCTGGAGTCTCTGAACGGAGATCCGTGGGGGCGCCCTTACAAGATGGTGCGGGACAAACTCCGCACCCGGGCCCCCCCGCTAACGCAGAGTCTCCGGCCTGAGCTCGTGGAGGACGTGGTGAGCGCTCTGTTCCCTTCGCGAGGGGAGCATCCTCCCCCGCCTATGGCTCCGCCGCCGCGTGCGGTGCCGGAAGCGGACCACACCGATGACGATGACGACGTTCCGGAGGTGACTGGGGTAGACCTGAGAGTGGCGGTACGCAGGCTGAAAGCCAGAAACACCGCCCCGGGACCCGATGGCTTGCCTGGCAAAGCCTGGGTCCTGGCCTCCGAGGCTCTCGGGCCCCGACTGGAAGGGCTCCTAAGCGCATGCTTGGAGAGAGGCCAGTTTCCGCTTCTTTGGAAGACGGGGAAGCTGGTCCTCATCCGGAAACCAGGGCGCCCTGCGGACTCTCCGTCCGCATACCGGCCCATCGTGTTGCTCGACGAGGTGGGCAAGCTCTTCGAAAGAGTCATTGCCAACCGCCTTGCCGGGCACCTTGCGGGGATGGGGCCGGATCTTGCGGAACACCAGTTTGGTTTCCGCAAGGGGCGCTCCACGGTGGACGCCATCATGCGCGTGAGAGCCCTCACGACGGGGGACGCGGTGTCCCGGGGCGGGGTCGTCTTGGCGGTGTCTCTTGACATCGCCAACGCCTTCAACTCCATGCCCTGGAGCTGCATTAGGGAGGCACTCCGGTATCACCGGGTGCCAACCTACCTTCGTCGTGTGGTCGGGGACTACTTGACGGATAGGGCCGTCATCTACCCCGGTCAGAGCGGAGAATGGAACCGGCGAGAGATGTCGTGCGGTGTTCCACAGGGATCGGTTCTAGGACCGGCCCTGTGGAACATCGGTTACGACTGGGTGCTGCGCGCCGACCTCCCTACCGGCGTCAGCGTAGTTTGCTACGCTGACGACACGCTGGTACTGGCACAAGGGAGGTCGCACGAGGCGGCGGCCGAAAACATGACACGCGGGGTTGCGATAGTCGTGGATAGGATCCGGCAATTGGGTCTCGAGGTGGCATTGCACAAGTCCGAGGCCATGTGTTTTCATGGGCCTCGGAATGCGCCACCGTCGGGATCCCTACTGACGGCAGGAGGGGTTTCCATCGGCGTCGGGTCGACGTTGAAGTACCTAGGACTCGTCCTCGACAGCCGGTGGAACTTCGTGGAGCACTTCCGACGTTTGGCTCCCAAACTGGAACGGACAGGGGCTGCCTTCAAGCGGCTCTTGCCCAACCTGAGGGGTCCAAACGCCTCCTGCCGGAGGCTATATGCGGGGGTCGTGCGGTCCATGGCCCTTTACGGGGCCCCGGTGTGGGCGCGTTCTTTAAGGCGGCAAGCCGCCCACTACCTGAACGCGCCCCAAAAGGTGATAGCCATAAGGCTAATCCGGGGGTACCGCACGATCTCCGGCGAGGCGGCTAGCCTCCTTGCCGGATTGCCGCCATGGGATCTGGAGGCGATAGTCCTCGCGCGCCTGCATGAATGGCGCGCGGAGGCACTACGTCGGGGGGAAACTCCGCTGCCGCGGCAAATTGCCGCTCAGCGGACAGACCTCCGGCGTGATATCATGGCGACATGGAGAGAGCGACTGTTGCAACCCCGTGCAGGGCACGCTACCATAGTGGCGATAAGTCCCCTCTTTGAGGAGTGGCTAGAGAGGCGCCACGGCGCCCTCACCTACCGCCTGACGCAGATCCTCACCGGACACGGTTGTTTCGGGAGGTTCTTGCACCGAATCGGGCGGGAGGAAACGCCCGGGTGTTTCCACTGCGAGGATCGTCCGGAGGACACGGTGGAGCACACCGTAGAGGTCTGCCCCGCTTGGGCGGAGCACCGCCGTGTCCTTGTAGCGGCGATTGGCGGCGGCGATCTCTCGCGTCCGGCCCTGGTTCAAGCCATGGTCCGGAGCGAGAGGGAATGGGAAGCCGTCACCACCTTCTGTGAAGCAGTCATGCTAGTGAAGGAGGTGGCGGGACGTGAGAGGGAAAGAACCTCACGTCCCAGCCGCCGCGGGAGACGCCCTGGGCGTCGGGGGTCACGTGGTGGCTCCCGGCCACCGTAGGCGCGGGCCTGTGGACGGCGAGTTATGGGCTAGCTCGCCGTCCGGCCGTCTTATGACGACAGGCCGTGTCGACGGCGCGTTCGTGTTCCACGCGCGCCTCAAAGAGATGTCAGCAACCGAGTAGGGGTCCGCATGGGCCGATGCCTGCCAGAGCTGCGGGACTGTTCGAAAGAGACACCGTGGCCCTGGAACACAAAGGGCAAAGAAGGAACATGGATGGGTTTTAGTCAGTACAAGTCTGACACTCCCTTCCGCTCCGCCCAGAGTGGAGGGGGTCATTTGATGATTTCCCATCCAAAAAAAAAAAAAAAAAAAAAGGCACATTTACGTACCTAGATAAAATATTGTCTAGCGTAGTTGTACGAACTCTTCCAATGTTACAGATCCCTGCGATGGGCTGTCCCTGACGTGAAAACCTGTCAATAGGACTACTTTTTTTTGTTTTTTTTTTTGATAATGGCATCTCGAAGGTCAACCTCTGTATGAGGCTGGCTTCTGCTTAACCGGACTATCCTGTGGGTGTAAGCCCTCCAACCAGGAGTTTTTCTGTGACCGGACACCGTATTTTTATATACAGGGTGACCGACTTTCCAAAAAAACACTTTTGAACAATTTGTCGTATGGAAAAAATAACGATCTTAAAGCAGAAAACCCATCTCTGGCTACCCAGACAACAATTTAATTAAATAGAACTAAGTTTACAAACAACATTTGATTCCCAAAAAAACTCTTCATGCGCGAGTCCAAGTCGCACTTGGCCGGTGCGACTTGGACTCGCGCATGAAGAGTTCTATACCATCGTAGTATGGTATATATATGGTATACCATATATTTATATAGTAGGGGAGCCCCCTTTTTAATTTATTTTTATTATTTGTTGTTATCACGGCAACAGAAATAAACATTCTGTGAAAATTTCAACTGTATACATATTACGGATCATCACTAACAGCCCGCTGACTGACAGACGTTCGGACGGACGGACAGCGGAGGCTAGTAATAGGGTCACGTTGGTTACCCTGCGGTTACGGAACCCTAGAAAGTACAATGCAATCCGTATATGGCACACATTCCGATTAAATTGTGCTTTAGAAGTTACATGTTACGATAATAAACTACTGGCTCAAATCACGAGCTCCATCATGACGCAACTGAAACTACAAACAGATAACATAAACAGCCTTTTACAGGTTTAACCCATTCAATTTTAACGTTTTTTTCTACGCAAACCTCAGAAACTATGATGAAAGGAATCGCCGGAAAAGGCTCTTTAATCATCGACGTTGTGCACACAAATTGAAATGGAGAAGTGTATGTTGACCTTTTATCTTTTTTTTTTATTGGAATCTCTAAAAATACGGTAAGGTATCTTTGCCCTTTTCTGAGTGATCACTGTTTTTTTCTATTTATTATTTCCTGGTTTAATAGTAGGTTATGGAAGGGTTGCTGTATTGTGAATATTCCTTTTACGTATACAAACTATATGGCTATGAGGTGGGAAATAGGTTAAGTTTGTTTCAGGAGTTTATTACTAAAATGACTGTCGCATGCCCGACGATCTGTGGGCCAAAATAACCACGATGTGGAGCCCTGACACAGCCAGAAGGCGACGCGGTAGACCTCGCAGGAGATGGCGGGACATGCTCGACAATACCAACGACCAGTGCTCCACATTGGCCCTGGATCGAAGAATTTGGAAGTCATGGGGAGAGGCCTCTGCCCAGCAGTGGGATAATACAGACTAACAGTAACAGTATTACTAAAATAAAGCTTGAATTTTCAACGGGGTAACATTGCACGCCAAATGTTTTCATATTTCATTTTGAATTGGTACAGGTCCGGGTTTGGTTTGTATTGGTTCCATGACTTCTTTAGTTTTACTCAAATTCTTCTTCGATATTTCACCTAAATAGTTGCACTTGCAAGTTAAACATGAGGAGTTTTCAGCCCAACTACTCTAGTGGAGTAGTTGAGCCTCATCGACTCAAATGAAACTCGATGTTACCTTTGAAAAATACCAAAAAAATAATAATAATAACAGAAATATCACAGAAGCTTAAGTTACACATAAATAATAACCTCATATTCTTATCTAATCTGAGACCGAAAGTGGCTCACAGCTAACGAGTCACGATAAAAGTAATGGCGGCCACATATGTATCTATATACCTATGTATCTTAAGTCATATACTGGGTATATACAAAATACATGATCTCGTACATATTCGCTCAACATAAACGTTGGTAATAAGTTAGCGTGGTGTAGCGAACGATAAATCACGTAGCGATGTAACTGGTACATTTGGCCTGAGCTATAAGCGGGGAGCGGATGTGGTTGGGTCACAGGCTGAAACTATGTAGTCTATTCATGTAAAAATTGAAAAGAAGAAAGAAAATATATTTATTTGTCGCAGATTCCGTGATTGTTCATTATTTTGAGCTCCCAAAATTTCCACAAGTGACAGTATAAGTATAGTTGCAAACCGTGAAAGCTTAAAACAGTGTTTGATATTTGTATTCTACGCAATTAACTTCAAAAATATAAATTAATGAGCTCACTGCTCGCATTTCATTAGCAATACTAATATCATATAGGTAATTAAAGAGCCCATAATAAACCTGTCTAAATGGAATATTACGCCGTAAAAGTTATAATAACAAGTAATTATGAGAATAAGACCCGCAATGGAGTAATAGTTCTGTTTTAAATTAGGGAGTGACGCTGCGAAGGTGCTATTAAACTTGTAATGGGACTAGTCCTCGTTAATCTGTTAATAAAATGGAGTATTATGCAAGAAATAATATGAAAAATGAATGGTATATAACGTTTGAAATTAAATTTTGCATATTGTGGATGGATAATGACTACTTCTGCAAGAAGTTATAGCTAGAAATCTATTCCTTAACTAAAATCTAAAATCTTCAAACGATAACAATGGAACTGACTATACAAATATCTACTATTTTTTTTATTCCATCAGGATATTTTCTACCCGATTCACTACACAGTTTTTTTAATTCTGATTGATAATGTGGTACTGCACATTTCCCGGTCTGCTCATGCCTTGTCCCACATGCAAGCGAACTGAAGCTAAGCGAACAGTCCGCCGCGTCGGCTTCGCGTTATATTAAAGCCTTAATTTACTGCTGCATTATTAAGCAACGGCAAAAATTGGTCATAAATAAGAATTTACTAACTATATGTACTGTTGGTATACTGATTAGCTCAGTACAGTTTTTACTCCGTGGGAAATGTGGGTGATTTAGTACTCTGTGTGTGAAATTCGCGTAATTTAAATAATGCTAGTATAATCTACTCCTGTGATATACTGCAATTTTTAAAAGTTTTCTGCTATTTTATTACGGCATTTTTCCAAACCTCGATTTACAGTCATCATCATCATCTGCCTAGCCTTTTCCCAACTATATTGGGGTCGGCTTCCAGTCTAACCGGATGCAGCTGAATACCAGTATTTTACATGGAGCGACTGCCTATCTGACCTCCACAACCCAGACAGTACGATACCCCTTGGTAAGACTGGTTGTCAGACTTTTTGGGCCACTGACTGCCTAACGACTGTCAAAGATCTACAAATGACAGCCGGGACCAACGGCTTAACGTGCTTTCCGAGGCACGGAGGAAAACTCGGTATTTAATGGGCGGTCACCCATCCACAGACCAACCCAGGCAAGCACGGCTTAACCTAAAGATCGACCCGAGCGGCTGTTATTATTTAGCCACGAGCTCCTCAAAAAAACCTCGATTTACAGTGAAGGCACTATAAATATTATTTTATAATTTATATGTGATAGACAAATCAAAATTTCATGAAACTCTACAAGGAAAATCCGTCGCTCAAATCCTCAAAATATTTTCTCTCACATATTTTCTAGAAAGTGCCACAAAATTCACGACACACAAAAACGTTGTAATCGAAAATCGTCAGGACACCAGCAAAATTATATCGTGCGGCCACAAAACCAACGTAAAACAATTTGGTATTACGTGTTCAGGCCGGTCTAGTCAGCTCACGACGACTAATTTTTGAAGTCGTAAAATTTACGACAAAGGGAGCATAATCTATCTGAAGTACGGTCCGAAGAAACGTGCTGGGCCTCCGAAATTTATTTACGGTCAGCAAAATAAGACGTTCGATTGAGGAAAGTCAAGTGTCTTATTTTTGTCTGTCGATGTTTAGTAGGCCTTTCGTTGTATTGATGCCTTTCGACAAATATGTTGTGTGGAGTGATGCATGATAAAGTTGCCTTTTATTTTGAAATGGGTTTTTTTTTGTTGGTAGATTTTATACCTACTTACTTGTGTATTATATTTTACTAGCAACCAGACCCGGTTTTGCAGGAGTGTAATTTTGAAATGCCAAACTATCGAGATTTCTGTGCTGTACACAAAAATCTGTCAGCAGTTTAAGTTGTTGTTCTGTAGTTTAGAATATCTAGACGACTTTGTTTTATATCCTGTGAATTCTACAGAAGTGTTATTCTAACTCATGATTACCACTTATTCACGGGCTGAATAAACACGCCTTTGCCAGTACAACAAATCTTTAAAAATATTATCTATCCCACTGAATATTATTACTACAGCCTAATTTTCGTGCCAAAAACCACTTTAAACTTCCCTACACCAGTTACAGCAAGTTATAACCGGTTAGATGCGGTTCGTTGCGGTGTTTGCGGACGGTACCGCAACACTTACTCAAATTAAAGGAGCTGGTATACTTGCGGATGCAGATTCAATTACTGAGTCGTACTCTCGTACTCTCTCAGTGTTACCGGGAGAAGTATCGGGTTTACTGGAACTGTTCCTTCCATGTGGTGTTCGATTTAGTTTACTGGTTTTTGAAATAGTTTCGCAATATTTTTTAGGTCTGTATTTTTGAAGATTTTTATCAATTTCATTGATAGGGTACAGTACAGGTATCATGTACTTGAAAATCCATTTATATTTAACGCATAGCTTTGTCAAAAACAAATTTTTGGTTAGTCTTCGTTTTTGAGTATTAAGTACCTATTATTTACTGCTTTTGAATACCTACCTAAACAAGGAGTTGAAATGAATCAAAACCGGAGTTTAAATATATCCTATTTAATTTTTTTATCCATCCCTTGTGATCTACCTTTATTAAATTTTGTCATTTAGAATTATAAGCTGCACTATTAAGTCTTGAAAATAATATTCTTTTTCTATTCCTCATTTTGGTTGGGACACCGACGCACAAACACTTTTCACGTGTTCAGAACCCAGGACATCATTCTGAACCCTGAATATAAATTATTCTTTGGTAATTTTGAGAAAAAATTGAAGTTCCATACATTTTGAACGGTAGGTATTGCACTTTTGTAGGAAACAGCAGAATTTTTTTAAAATCACCGATGAAAAATTTCTATGTGGGGTTCAGAATGACTTATTGAATATATGGTAAGCGTTTGTTAGGAGCTCGTGGCTAAGTAACAACAGCCGCTCGGGTCGATCTTTAGGTTAAGCCGTGCTTGCCTAGAGTGGTTTGTGGATGGCTGACCGCCCATTACATACCGAGTTTCCTCCGTGTCTCGGAAAGCACGTTAAGCCGTTGGTCCCGGCTGTCATTTGTAGATCTTTGACAGTCGTTATAGGTAGTCAGTGGCCCAAATAATCTGACAACCAGTCTTACCAAGGGGTATCGTATTACCCAGTACTAACTGGGTTGTGGAGGTCAGATAGGCAGTCGCTCCATGTAAAATACTGGTATTCAGCTGCATCCGGTTAGACTGGAAGCCGACCCCAACATAGTTGGGAAAAGGCTAGGCTAGATGATGATGTTTGTGCGTCGGTGTCTTTTCCTTAAATATATCACTATCGTCACAAGTCCCCTTTCCTACCGGAAAATACGTCATTATTTATTACTGTATTTGTTCAATCAAATATCGAGTAACCATCAGTGGGACACGGCTTATGTCACGGAGAATCGTGGCTATTTTTATCTCAGCCAGGTTGAAGTAAGTCCCTACGGATGTGGACCGAAACATTTTCCTTTCTTGTTAGTCAATCACATCGGGGATCAATTTGTTTGTGAGCGTGGCGTGGTGTTATTATAATAGTAATATATTAATTGGCTGTGTTTAAAATGTCTTGGTACATTTTTTATTTCGGGTTTTTAGATGTAGTACCTGTTTCGTAGAATTCGTAGGTAGTGCTAGTGTGGAAAATAACAATTTTGTAAACAGATTTTACAGACAACGTCATTCCGTTGTCTGTGGCTCAGAGTGACTGAAGACGTCAACCATAAATTATTCTTCCTTAGTTCCACTTCGGAACCTGGTCTGGAGCACGGCTGTGAATATTATCATTTTAGAGATATATCTACTAAAGACATACAGATGACGTACACGACATCATAATCTGCCTAGCCTTTTCCCAACTATGTTGCGGGCGGCTTCCAGTCTAACCGAATGCAGCTGAATACACCTACACAACCCAGTTAGTACAGGGTAACACAATGCCCCTTGGTAAGTTGAATGTTTACGTGCATGACATACGATGGTTATATTCAGCTGCATCCGGTTAGACTGGAAGCCGACCCCAACATAGTTGGAAAAAGGCTAGGCAACTGATGATACGATGGTTACATTACCATAACCCCAAGTAAAGCTATGACTACCATCACACCAGTAACCATGAACAACGTTGACTACAAAATGTTACAAAGAATCGCAAAAATGTAGTCCAAAAATTTATTTTCACATATTTCACGTTTTCACGAACAATGTAGGTGTTTATCTTTACAGTACATAAACTGGGGTCATTTTACCCGCCCTGGGCTAGAGGGTTATATTTTAAAAGGTTGCCCGTCGCTGGCTACCACTGATAACAGTGCCTATCGGTTATTTACTGACCACAGAGTAAACTTTCCAGCCTTTTTGTGACCTTAAGTGTTATGGTCAATATATGAATGTAGTAGTTTTTTTTTTGGTGTAGAATTTGTATTGAACTGCCTCGTTGGTCTAGTGGCCGCATTCGCGACTACTGAGCATGAGGTCCCGGGTTCGATTACCGGGTCGGACATATTTTTATTGTTTTTTTCCATCAGGAATTTCTCAGTCGGAGCCACGCAGTCTGGATTTGTGCCTGGTTGATGGTAATGGGCACTATTAGAGTGTACTATTCGGTACACCTCTGCCTAACCCTTTAGGATTACAGGCGTGATGTTATGTAAATTCTATTTAAAATCAACTTTGTTCAAAATAAAGTTAGTCCTAAAAACAATCTCATGAATTATGTAGAATGTAAAATAAAAAGAGAAATAGTAATGATCATTATTTATATTCACTCTGTTAAAGAGAAAAGGTATTTTAAAACACAATGAAACTCATTACAAGAAAACAAATACTTTCTCATTAAATAAACAAACTATTAATCACTCGTAGTTATTCAAACAAAATTTTAATTAAACACATCTCTTCAAAACATTTATCATTATTATTTTGTAACAGAAAATTCATAGAAAACTACAAAAGACGACTTAAAATCTTGAATTTATCGATAATCAAAATCTTAGAAGCATATGGCAGCGAAGCAAGATATTTCGATGAATATAGAAATATAATATTGTTAAAGTCTAGACAGATAACAATACAACTTATATATCTATTGTTATATCCATAGAATGGAATAGAATATTAATTTGTTGTTGTTAACATAATATTACAAGTGATGTCGCTTTGGATTGTCTGTGTTACTTTGTTTTTCTTCAAAACTACACAACGAATTTCGATGTAATCTTCACCATCATTTCGATAATTTATTCTGAACAGTGTATGTTTGCAATACATCTTAGGAGGAGTTTTTTGATGCCCTTTTATAGTTTGTTGTTAGTTTATTTATTTTAGGTAATATAATAGTTTTTAATTACTCATGTATTAGTTTTATTATTAGTTTTTAATTACTTTATTATTTTATTTTTTTATTTTATTTTATTTTTTTATTATTTTATTTTTTTATTTATTTTATTATTTTATTTATTAGTTTTTAATTACTCATGTTAGTTTATTTAATAAATAAATCTTAAACTAACATATAATAAGGAAACCTCGATGTTTCGACGAGTCGTAAAAACTGCGCGATTCGCTAGTATAAAATAATAATAGCCTAAACAGATTTAACCATAGAATACAGTAATAATAAAGTTATTATTACTAAGTTAAAATTAACAACAAATAGCTTCGGACTCCTTCACGAGGGGTTTGAGGTCTGCTTACATTGTAACAAGGGCGAGGCTTATGTAAACTTTCACTTAAATGGTAAATTAGTAGCCCAAGAATTAAGGTTCAAGGTAGATAAATAAATTGATAACTTCTTACCGAGAACATTAATTTTCTGTGTGTTTTCTAAAGTGGTTTTTACTTCATAACTAGAATATTTAAGTGGGACAAGTACCTAAACCAGCCCAAATTACAAAAAAATATTTTTCCCTTCTATTAAAATACAAACTAATACTATAAATGTGAAAGTTTGTGAGGATGGATGGATGTTTGTTACTCTTTCACACAAAAACTACTGACCGGCTTTAGATGAAATATGGCACGCAGATAGTTTAATACAAAGGATTTTTTATCCCTGTAGTAAGATCCCGTGTAACAATTGACGAAATCTAAGCGGGCGTAGCCGCGGGCATAAGCTAGTGAAAGATAATTATAAAAAATATTTCAGACGTAAGCACAATTTGTCTTCAAGTATTTTCAATACTTGTGAAATTACAGATGCACAATTGCATATATGTCTGACATGATACATCAGAATTTCAACGCAATGCAATAACGTGTAGGGCACGTTCTAGGTGAACTACGAGGCATTTCAAATGTAATAGATTGACGTTAACATTGCCTCCATGCAGTGGCTAGCCTTAGGCCTACCTTCAGTTATGTAAGTGGGAAATACTATGTAGGTTTCTTTATGTCATCTGCCTAGCTTAGTTGGGCTTGGGTTCCAGTCTAACCGGTTGCAGCTGAGTACCAGTATTTTACAGCGACTGCCTATCTGACCTCCATAACCCAGTTAGTACTGGGCAATACGATACTCCTTGATAAGACTGGTTGTCAGACTTTCGGGCTAATGACTACCTGTAACGATTGTCAAAGATCTACAAATGGCAGCCGGGACCAACGGCTTAACGTATTTTCCGAGGCATGGAGGAAACTCGGTATGTAATAGGTGGTCATCCATCCATGGACAAACCGAAGCAAGCGCGGCTTAAACTAAAGATTGAACCGAGCGGCGGTTATTGTTTAGCCATGAGCTCTTCTTTATGTCTTTGTATGGAAAATACTATTATGCGGACTGAGTAACTAACTAACACCTGCAATACCAGTGACATTTCAGGTACATTGCCATTTCTGAGATAAGGGTAAATTTTCCCATGTTCCTGAAATTATGTCGGGATACTTAAAACAGCGGTGGCCCAATAGTGGCGGGCCGGACTTACGAACAGTAAGTCGTGGGTTCGAACCCAGCCAGGCGCATTACTTTGTGTAATTTATTTCATCACCACTGCTCTCAAAACGGTGAAGGAAAACATCGTGAGGAAACTGGCATGTCCTAGAACCAAAAATTCGAAGACATGTGACATCTATCAACCCGCACTGGGCCCGCGTGGTGGATATAGCCCATTCCCTCTCATGGAGAGGAGGCCTGTGTCCCAGCAGTGGGAACATTATAGGCTGATTATGCAATGCTTATGCTACTTAAAACTGAACACTAACTTTCCTTCCCCAGACACAAAAAGACCCACTAAGTATGTCATTATAATCAAAAAATTGGATAGTGCCAGCATCACGCCGTAACACTGAGAATAAGTAAAATTTAATTCTTATATTTTTGTAACGTTACGTCATTTTTACTCGACTACGGCGAAGCCAAAAGGAAGGGTTATGAATTTAGCAGTCTATGTATGTATGTTTGTATTTACGTATGATCCTCCGTAGCGCCTTAACTATTCATCCGATTTTGATGAATATGGTGTCAATCCATTTGTTATAATGGCCCATGTAACATAAACTACATTTTACCCGAGTTCAACAATAGGAGCAGTCGAATTTGCCTTGTAAACCCCGATTTTAATTAGAGCGTGATTTTTTAGTATTCAGCTTTTTTAGTTGTAGTATACGACTCAAATTCTTGTCTTGAAATCAGACAGGATATAGCAGGCAACATACAAACTATCGTTTTGCATCGCACAATACAAGCAAGTAAAGTAATTAACAAAGTCGTATGTTTCTTGCAAACGTCTGCGCTCTGTCATAGAAACTGCAATGAATAGTACCTATTAGCAGAGTGGGCTCTGTGCTGTGTCACAGTAGAGCTAGCTTGTTGTCACTGGACATTATTTTGAACGTCCCGTTTTCATGAGTAGTAAAAATTCTACTGCAAAATTATTTTTATCTATTAGTACCGGAGCCTCTACTGCAATGAGAAAGTCCTGATGAAAAATTCCAAGAGTTAATCTAGGTTTTTGGGCTATAGACACCCAACACCGAAGAAAGAACGCTTTGGTCTAGTCTTCGCAAGCGGTTCTTCTGAGCTTCGGGTTCTGGGTGTCGTCACCCCACCTGATGAAAAAACCCAAGACCTACTCTAGGGTTATTTCATCAAGAATTTCGCAATAGCAGCTCCGTTCAAGGCAAGAAGTTCGTTTCCAATTACATGAAAATAAAATATAACTGGAAAAATGATGCAGTACAACCTCTGCTTACCTCTCCGGAGAAACCCAACGTGACGTTAAATAAAAGAAAAGTACAGTCGCAGAATTTTGAAATGTATTGATTATATTTTGATTGTTGATAAATACTTAGATACCGTTCATACTTCCAGTGTCTTGTTTTTGCGCTAGCTTCTACTTACTGTTCAAAGTTCTAAAGAGACGTCTGGTAAGTCTCCTCAGGGACAATTAATAGATGCCATTAGGAAGCCCTGCGTTGTATCATAGTGCAGCTAACTCGTGGTGACTGTACATTATTATACATTTTGTTGATAAATACGGTTATTATCAAAGTAAAGGAGTTTGAAGGTATGTGGTATTTTAAATTAATAGTCTTGTAGTTTGAAGGCTGATTTTTCAATAGTCAGGAAGCCTTTTTTTATTCAATTAGCCATTAATGTCCCACTGTCTGTCTAAGGATTCCCCAATATCTTTCGAAGTACTCTTTTCGTGCGCCACCTCAAACCAGACGTCGCAGTGCGCGTCCAGGTTATCTCGACACCTCTGTCAGGGCCAGCCTTGGCAGGGACGTCGATCCTCAGATAGCATTTTTTTTCCTTAGCCTATTTTGTCCCACTGGTGGGCAAAAGCCTCTATGTCGTCACGACAGCGTTTTGTAGGCTTCCCTCGTAAATAGCATTTATCCAACCAAAATCAGCCCTTAGCATCATTTTCTCTGTTGATACTAAAAAGAGGTTCCAGTTCTTAGAAGACTAGCAAAAACTAAAAAAAAGTGAATTCGTGTTTTAGCTAAGTAGTGTCTTCGTCGTGTTATAATGAAATAAGTGAGGGCACAATGTTGTCTGTGTTTATTTGTTTTCATAGTCCTGGTGCTGTTTACAGTCCACTCTGTTGTCTGGCCCATTTTTTATCATAGTATGACGCAGTAGCGAAGGGTCATTTTTTGTAAGAGGTAAGCCGGAGTACATATCTTAATGTGATTATATTATTTGTCTATAGAATACTGACTGTGCCATTTTTTAAAGGGAAGCCGGTAGGAATCGAGTTATATGGAACCTTCGCTACTGGTATGAGGTATACTCATTTAGTTCGTGCTAGAAACAGTGCATTTTTTCAATTATTTGCATTTTTTTTTTGTATTTTTATTTGTATGTCTAATTATATTATTCGCTGATCAGAAAATCAAACCCAGTAATAAGGCACGGGTAAGGAGCTCATGGAAAGAATTAGGGATGGCCTTTGCACAGCTGTGGACAGAACAAGCTAACAAAAAAAACAATCACAATAACGCACCCAATATACAGGGTGATCCAATTACATGACAACAAACACACTTTAAAAATTCTACAAATAAAAAAGCACACCACACATACACACAAAACGTTCCATATTTAAAAAAACACACACTAGGGCAGGGCGTTACGCCCGCTGAATATTCATAGCGCACCGGAGATTGTATCGCTTAATAAACACCCTGTATACTAGTCCGCTCACGTGTCCTTAATGACCTGAACAGTATTAATGGAGGAAATTTTAATTTTCACTTAGGACCTTTTGGTCCTGTTTGATTTATGTACGTAGACATTGTATGGAAACTGCAAATATAGATTAATTTATGTTTGTTTGCGAGTTAATTAGTTTGTGTAGCTAGTTTGAGGAGTGAGAAGGGCTTTGTGAAATATGGTGGGTAGTGAGATTTTATGTTAACAGAATTTTCGGTTTGGACACACTTTCAATTTTCGACGTATTTTGGAATTATGATGGCCATTGATGACAACTTAAAAATAAATTGGCGACCATTTCTTGCTTTTGATGAGTTTCGAGCAAAAACTTCTGACAGCTGTCGGTCTGCCTCGTTGGTCTAGTGGTCGCAAGTGCAACTTCTGAGCATGAGGTCCTGATTTCGATGCCCAGGTCGGGCAAAGTGAGAATTTCTCAGTAACATCCACGGAGTCTGGATTTGCACCCAGTTGATGGCAATAGGCTCGCCTCCTTTTACACGGGACTTAAACATAACTGGCGAAATGTGAGCGTACTAAAGGGTGCGCCTCTGCCTAAGCCTTCAAGGACTACAGGTGTGATGTTACATTCTAACAGCTGTGAATACAATCCGAACTTTTCATAACTTGGATCACAATGCCCATTTCACGAAATATTTACAGAAAAATAAAATTGCTTAAAAGAGAAAAGTGTTAAAAACACAGAGTAAAGTTTCAACTAGTGCAAAAGCTAAAACTAGCTCTTATGAATAAATAAAATGCGATCAAAATGAATGCTACGACGAGTTCTACGAAATGTCTACGCCGTGGTACGATGCTACGAGCGTCTACGAGATGCGCTATGCCGCGTCTACGAGATGCGCTACGCCGCGTCTACGATTACATTATAACGATCGAATGAACTGTTTGTTTGTTTGTTTGTTTAAGAATCAGTGATGTTAACTCAGCAAAAAAACAACGTTGTATGTTTATCTTTGTCTATTTCTTTTCCGATTTACTGTTACATATTTTCTAGTTAACTTGACGGTTCTACTGACTGATAAAATCAATCCACATTTTATAAAACCACTTTTTAACAGCAATACAGAAATCTTAATAAATAAAATCTCACCAATGAAATTGATCTCGATTAGCGCAACTAAACCTCGATCAAGGCGTCAGTGTCGATATTCCGTTACATGATGATACTGGCAGCTCGTAATTGCGGTTCAGATGTGTTAATCGAGATCAGTTTCAATGGCCTTCGATAGTTTAATTCGGCCACACACACACATAAATTCAACTAGCACTTCACCCGCGACTTCGTCCGCCAAAATTGTGATAGCTCGGCTAATATGCATGATATAAATATAATTTATAGCCTTTAGCACCCACGAATAATGTATCTTTCTCTGAGTGAAAATTTTTTTTAGAATTCGATTATAAATTGAGGAAATCGCCGTCGAGGTAGATCTCGGCGAAGGTGGTGTGACGATCTGATCTCGTTTGTGGGGCGAACATGGCCAGATATCGCACAGGACAGAGAGGTTTGGAAGGAGAAGGGGAGGCCTTTGCCCAGCAGTGGGACACTCAAAGAGTGTAACAAAAAACAAAATTTAGATTCTTAGGTCCGGAGATTAGGCTTCATACAAATTTACTAACTAATTTTACCTCTTTATAATATTAGTATAGAAAACGGAGACAAAACTAATCATTTTTATTTTCATCACACTACTCGTACTTTTAACATATCCCTTAAAAAGTCCAAACGTTAACCCCCGCGTCAGTTCAAATCAATGTTCTATAAAAGGTCAAACAATGCCCCTGTGTGCATTAGTTAATAACAAACAAACATACAACTCAGCTGACAGTTTAATTTCGCGAATGAATTGTTCATTCATTCATTCAGACGTTCATATTGAACGCTGTCGGCTCCGATCGGTCACTGGGGGTAATAGCCTGTTGACGTTTAGTCAAATTACGTTAGGGGCAACCCTAATGTATTAATATTTGTTTCGGTTTATTTTTTCAATGGCGGATTGAGGTGTGGTTGGATTGAAAGTGTTGAGTGTGTGTGTGTGTGTTGTATCAAGTTGCTGTTTAACAATTAATCGGAAATGATAAAAATCCCTAACTGACAAATAAAATGTCAAGAAAAGCAGTATTTTTCATTTGTACTTTTTTTCAAAGTCAAAGTCAAAGTATTTTATTTGTTGAACATAGGTAATATGGTACATGGTATAAAATTTGTGTTGTATCACTATGTTTTGCCTTGCATTCGTACAAATTAGGCGTAAAAAACTACAAACTAAATTAAACGCGCGCGCGCGTGCGGTTTTCTAGTGCGCTTGTCTCTGAAAAGTGTATTTTGAGATACAGCATTGTATTAAACTTTAGTACGATCCAAACGGTCATCTCTAGTCTATTCCAAAAGCATGTCTCATAATTTCAGCTCCACGAAAAATCCCACTGAATTAATTCCCAAAACCCATGGTAGGCATTGGAAAACAATTATTCTCAAGTGCGAACAAAAACAAACAACAACATGCCACCTAAATCAAACACACACGAACAACTAACAGCCAACAAATCACAGCGAACATTGGCCCAAACATTGGCCGCAGTTATTACAAGCCCCGTTGCGTGGATGATAACATTAGTTTGCCGGTTTTCCGTAAAAACCGGTATAAATCACTAGCGCGCCAGCCCTGACTAATTACGGTTTAATTTAGACCAACAAAGGGCCACACTAGCGAACTTGCTTGATAAATCTCTAACATGTGTGCTGCCTAACGAGTAGTGACCAAACTGGAATAATAGGGTTGATATTTTATCGCTTTTAGTTAGGGAAATACAGGATATGGGATTTTTTTGTTATTCGGGGAATTGTTTCAGGGTACATAAAGAGTGAACTTTGGACAGTTCTGTGGAGGACTGGCCCTTGCTGCATTGTTTAGATTTTTCAAGGCAGTTATATCGCACTAATACTTAAAATTATAGATGAAATAAAGAAGCTATAAAAGTTAGTTCAAGTAACTCAGTTCCTTGATATTTCAAAATTTTCACTCGTAAACAGAAATATAAATAATCTAGAATTAATGAGGATGATAACATATTACAGTAGAAATACCATAACTCAAATACAAATCAAACACATAAATACAAAAACGTCATAACTCCACTACAAATCAAACACACAAATACAAAAACGTCATAACTCCCATAAGTCCTTCATCAAATAACAAACACATAACACAAGTGTATTATATCGAGCAGTTTGTAGCTGATGGTTGAATTTCTTAAGTCAGACCAACCTTTGTTTCTTTCGATGTCGTTTTTCATATAAATTGGGTATAAGCAGGGGATTACACGCCTTAGTGCCAACGTCGGGGAGCAACTATTTTTACTTTTCTATGTTTTTTTTCCTGTAATTCACTGAGGATTTGTGTTGTTTACATGTTTTTGTGTTTGATCGTCTTAAATGTGTGTCTATTGAGTACTGAAGTATTTTAAGATCTTAGCAAAGGCTTGAAAAGAAATGTAGGTTAATATACCTAAACAATTGGTTTTTTGTTGATAATACTTGAAAGACTTTTTTTTTTTCTTAAAATTTTTAAGTCCTCCACGTCAAATTGACTCACCCCAACAACTTGAAATCCGCCATTCATGGGAATATTTAATCCAAACATTCAAATTAGTACGAAAACGATAAACGTTAATTAATAGAAACATCATCGGCTAAGCTGGAGTTAGCGTCAATCATAGCATAGGAAACTTCTCTAACGGTAATTGAAAAAGTTAAAACTTTATACCTACGCGGAGATCAGAAAACGCGAATTATTAAACCAATTAAAACTTGGCAACATTAACTGATTCAACGCACAACAAATTCGCACAGAAGTTGCCAGCCTTTAGCCCCCGATTTTATTTGATATGGACCCTTTTCGATACGTATAAAATTGCCGTAAAGTTTTGATTACGAATAAAAGAATAGGGACGGAAACAGGTAGAAAACGATTTTTATGTACCCTTTAAAGATTTGCTTTGGAAGGCAAATCACGTTAGAAATAATATAATTTATTTAGGGAAAAAAACCTTGAATTAAACTAAGTTACGAGTACGTGCCTGTTTGTAAAAATAAATTGATTATTTAGCTGAACTCCCTCGACCCCTCTTTCCCACCTCGTCTAAAGCAACAAGTCATCTCATATTGTGTTAGTATAAACGTATAACACAGTATTTGTTACGAATTTCGCTTTCATCTTATTTCTCAAATAAAAAATAGGTATGGCCATAACCCTTTTATGAATTTTTAAAATATTTCGTTTGTGAATATACAGATCGCGATGCCAGTAAGGCTTGGATTACATGTATTATTGCAGCTAGTGGAGGCCGAACCAGGATAAAAAATTCATTAGAACGCACCTCCTTGCCGTTTGAATATGAAACTTATTACTTGAGCTGTTGAGTGGCAAATCGCTAAATAGCAACATCCAACTCATTTTCCGCCGACATTGAATATTCTGCCATGTTTGAAGGAAAAACAAAGTGTTAAATTGCGTGGGGAGTCGCCTTTGAGTTGGTGGTGTTCTGAGCGAGTTTAGATCGTGAATGTTGTACTGTAAGGTCTACATTTGTGTGGGGGTTGGTTGTTGTAGTGTGGGTAGGGGTGAGTTTCCTGTTACAGGAGACATGTAGAGAGGATGTGGGTCAAGTGGCAGGCAACAAAAGTATGAGTGTTGCGATGACGTGCTCTTGTGCAGTCGACGACGCGACGCGACGTCGACTGCCGCCACTATGCGTCTGACTGCATTCTGTTTGGATTGCCACGATAGCCGTTTTATATCTATCAATGTTACAAGTTGCTTTTCAGTCAACAACTAGACTGAAGCTTTGGACGCAAGTCTTTTTAGAGTTTTAACTAGATTAACAGCAACGCTAAAGGAAAGGGTTTTATACAACATTATTTTAAGTATATGCGAAACCTGAATATAGTTTGTTCAGAATACGTAACTGAATCGATTCCAATAATTTTTAAACCATGTTATATTTCGTCGTACGTAAGTACCTATCGCAATCATTTAGGTAACTACTGCCAAATTATTATTATCAATGAGCTAAAGACGACGCTGGAGGCCCGCACGCGGTGGCGCCGCGTGGTGACCACGTTTTTGTGCGGACAACCAGGTAACAGAACAAGCTTATAACTTTGTGATTTTTCATGACACAGTTTTGAAATTTTGTACAAAGATTCTTTACATAAAAATACTAGACACGTGTTTCAGGTTTCGCATAATTATACTAAAACTAATGTTGTATAGATATATGAAACTGAAATGATTAGTCTGTAAACTCGTAAGTTTATAGATTACTGAAACTTTTTCTTTGGCATTGTGTTGATTATAATATTTTTAGCATTAGCATTGCCATTCAATGTGGCAATGCTGCCAGCTTTCTGGGCACTTTTCTCGTTGACAGCGATGCGGATAAATGTTATAATGCTCTGTTATTCTTTCCCTTTTGATACATGTACAAGACGAAACAAGATTAGAATATGAATTAGATCAAACAATAAGATCAGTACTTTATAGATATACTGTCTCATTGGTCGACTGCTTGGTCTTGGGTTTGATTCCCAGTTCGGGCAAAGTGTTATTGGATTTTTCTATGAGGAACTTCTCAGTAGCAGCCACGGAGTCTGGATTTGTGCCCGCTTGATGGCAATAGGCTCGCTCCCTATTACATGGGACTTAAACATATTTAGCGAAATGTGGGTGTACTATAGGTATACCTCTACCTAATCCTTCGGGATTACAAGCGTGATTTTACGTTATGTTATTTTACTATTTTTTTTGTTAACTAGTTTTTATTTCTAGTTAAACTAGAATCATTTTACGAGTACCTAAAGCCTACTTTCCGTTCTTTTTCAACCTGTGACCCGTGTGTATTTAATAAGCGCATTTCGACGTACACTCGTGTCCAGAATGGCGTAGTAACGAAGTTAGGTAGCCACGCCGATGGCTCGCTTGAATATTAAAAGATTAATGAGATTTTAACAATATTTATGGCTATAAAAGAGGGGCTAAATTAACGGGAGGTGGCTTCAATAGACTGCTTGTTTATGGGCTTTTTGATGAGCCATGTAGATTATTTATGTATGTTGATTGTTCCCATTATCATCGTTTTTGGCAATTCCTTTTGTAGTCATCATTTTTATTAGGTCAGTCTGTTACTATGTCACTTTGTATGTAAGCGAATCATGCAAGTGGGGTTAACACACTAATCTACCACAGTCACTGTTCACCATTCATCTGTTTACGTTTCAGGTCCCAATGATAAAACAAAACACTAATGACTATGACAGAAAACATTAATAAAATGTTACTCGCGTTTTGAGTAAACTTTCACGAAAATAAAGTATTGTATTTGACTGTAAAGTTCTGAAAACATATACATTTTTAAACTGACATGATCAAAAATCAAAATCAAAGCAATTATTTCAAATAGGCCAGTTAAGGGAATTGCCACTAACACTGAAATATCAGGTTAGTGATAATTCAAAAGTGCTTATTAACACTGAAATATCAGGATCCCAAAACAAATCGTAAACATGTGTAAATATTCTATTTTCAGTTTTTATGATTCTGAAAACATATCAAATAGATAGAGTAAATACAATTTCGTTATTTTGACCCCCGATCTGAAACTACCAACAAAATTCTAAAGTGATATACAAAAGCTATACCACGCTTGGTTAAAATCGTAGCAATCGTTGATCAAAAGGACGAGTCGTTACATTTTTATAATCCAAACACTTTCACAACAACACTCAAAAACAGACCCTAGTCCTTAAGGAATAGAGTGAAAGACTGTTTGTGTAACCATGTTTACTGTGTCGTGAAATCCAGACAGAAACGTAGCGAACTAGAGGCGAAATGATAATAATTTCATATTATTTTGGAATTGTGCTTCATACAGCCGTACTGTTGGGTCGTAAGCTGGCTTTATTACATACATTTCAGCAGATTCGCTCGAAGTAGAATTAACCCTGCGATGATGCCCTGGGTACTGTGTTAATGCATGTTCAGATAATGACTATGTTCATACACAGAACGAATATGAGCTGAAAATTGTTTGATGGCTAGGTTAAGAGCGAAAAGTTCTTTACTTACCATGGTTTATGTGGTGTGTAAAATGAATGGACATAGTGTTTAGGGGGTTAGGCTCTTTTTATGTGTTTGGCATAGTTATTATACGAAAAGGTCGTAAAACCAAAGTGGGATTAGACCATAAAATCATTTTTGTTATGCCATTTATGAATAAGAGGGTTTAGGTTTCTCGTGTTATTTTTTGCAAATTGTAAATAAACTGTTTTTGATACGGAAAGAAAAAAAAAACAATAAAACAATAAAAAAAAACAAAAAAATTGTAAATAAACTGTTTCATCTGCTCTAATTATGGGAACTTAAAAATACTTTTTTGATGATTAAGGTCCTAAAATAAAAATCCATAAATTGTGAATCAAATATTTCTCCGTGAAAAACATAAAATACGGAACTGAAATAAAAATATTACTTTCGCCGAAAACGAATTAAAAAAGCACACAGTTAAAAGGTAAATGAAATATTTCGCAATTATTTTTCATAGCTAAACACCGGAGGGAGTTAATTAACTGAATTTAATGATGTGAAAACATTTCAACGATAATTTAAATAAAATTCTTAGTTATTGCGTCTAATCGGCCGTGCATTCTGAAGTCAATATCCACAAAAGTTACAGTGCTTCGACTTAGGCAACTTACCGTCTCAATTTTGTACTCATAGTTGTGTGGCAGTATTTGTAGAACTTTGTATATTTGTAGAGCAGTATTTGTAGATATACAAAAGCAGCATTTGTAGATCTTTGACAGTCGTTAAAGGCAGTCAGTCGCCCGAAAGTCTAACAACCAGTTTTACCAAGGAGTATCGTATTGCCCAGTACTAACTGGGCTGTGGAGGTCAGATAGGCAGTCGCTCCATGTTAAATACAGGTATTCAGCTGCATACGGTTAGACTGGAAGCCGACCCCAGCATAGTTGGAAACAAGACTAGGGAGATGATGAGTTGTGACAAGAATAACATAGCCAAAATAAAAATTCTAAGTAACATTAACACAAAGGTCTCGGACATAGTCTAGTAAATTATCCAGTTAATATCAAATGTTTAACTAAAGTAATCAGGTCAAATAAGACAGATAATGACAGACATGAACAGGCTACTATTTAGCTAATGTTCAATTGAGGTAATTATGTCAAGTAAGGTCAATCAGCGATACTTTTTTGTGATTGAAGATGCCTACGGACAATGACAGACTGCTATTTGTTTAGTGATGATGATAATACGTTAATCACCAGTTTTTGTCACTATGCTTTTAAAAAATTTCAAGTGAAACATGCGTTTAAAAAAGACAAAAAATCTTACATTACTTTTGAAGGGTTAAACGATCATAAATAAGAAGTATCTCGCGATCTTCGCGTTGTAATCGTGTCGTTCATCTTGCGACGGTACATTAAGTCCGAAAGCTCTAACATCTTGAAATATATCCTTCACAGATATTAAGATTCATTAAACTTGGGTTAAGTGATGGCGGTGAGGCGAGGTGTTTAGTTAATTGAATAAAATGCGTTTTGTAAGCTTTTGTGTACTTTTAAATTTAAAAAACTCTTTTTCGCCTACTGGTTCTTGGTTTTTAGGTACAAAAATGCCTTTTATAATGTTGGGCCACAAAAGGGATGAATGAAAGGCCATTATATGTGAGTGAGATGAGAATGGGGATGTGTGGTGTAACGCGAATAGATAAAATAAGAAATGAGTACATGAGAGGAAGTCTGAAAGTGGCGCCGGTGACTGAAAAGTTGAGGAGTATCGGTTATTGTGGTATAGACATGTGATGCGGAAGAATGAGGAATTTCTTTTTTATGTAGAGGAGAAGTATGAAAGAAGAAGACATGCTGCGCCGACCCCAATTATATTAGGATAAGGACAGCAGAATGCTGATAATGCCTTTAGTTAATTTTGACCAGAAATAGCAATAAGACCAACATAATATGGGAGTTACGCATTATAAAGAACAATCGCATAATAATTCGTGTCTCAATCTGACAAAAAAATACGATTTTATGTTGCAACATTGCCGCTTAGGTAATGTTGCAATTGTGCTGTGATTACTACCTGATTTCTGCGAGCAATTGCTCCACATTTTTCAGAACAACTTGTCCTTGTATTGCTTTAACATTTCCCTGTTTCAAAATAAATCCAAAATATATTCAGAGCAACATTTAAACAAAAAGCCGTTCAAAATGGCTGCCAGTCCGGAACACGTGCCCACTTCACTTCATTAAATTTAGACTAAAAGTTCATCGTGCTGATTTCATATTCAATTTGACGTTTTCAGGGACCGTCATAATTTTTTTATGTGAACATAAAGCGTGTCTGCCAATGGAGACCTTTTTCTATCGGAAGGTACAAAACGCTTGGGATCGGGGTACTTTGAACTGTGTTCAGGTGATTATTTTGCTCTCTTATTATTATTTGCAGAGGATTCTTTTTCACGATAGACCTGAATGCTTTTGATACGAACTCTTTTATATGTGTTTGAATAACATGGAGGTTTTAGATGTACAGTACATCTGTGTCCAATAATGTTATTTAGAGTCATCAGACAGATTCGTCTAGTGGTGAGGCTTAGTATGAGGTCCTGGATTCGATTCTCGGGTCGGTCGAGTGTTTTTGGATTTTTTATCCGGAATATTTTAGAAGTATTACGGAGTCAGGATTTATGCCCAATCATAAATTAAAATATTTTATTTCACATAGGCCTCGATGGGCACTTATAAAACGTCGACAAAAAGGTGCACATAGGCTTTTCTCCTACTACCAAGGACTCAAACATAACTGGCGAAATGTGGATTTATTATAGGTACACTTCTGAAAAAACCTCTCAGGGATTACAGGCGTAACGTTATTTCGTCAGAGAAATTATTGAAGCTAGAATTCACCAGCAGTAACAAATATTTTTTAAACACACACGTGGCAGTAACGAATGTGGAAAGAGATTCTACTGCTTACATTTTTAAACAATCGTTATTTGTGACACATCTGTTGACAGGCCCTACTCATAATTTTATTTAGGAAATGTTGACATAAAAAATGTTGGATAAGACGATACGAATATATATCCTTATTTATTTAATATTTTATTTTATTTTATTTTTTATGTCAATTTATTATTTTTACATTATATACAGACTACAAATAGAACTAAACTAATGATAAAAATATAAGACAAAAAGTAAGAAAATATAAACATCTAAACAACGACGACAATAGGACACTTAGGCGTCGAAGTACTCCTCCTTATTTATTTATATTCTTTCTCTACGAACAATATCTTCTTTAGATTTTACTTGACAGCTGTATTTCAAACAGATGGTAGCTGTTGTTTTGAACTGTCGATCTCAATTTTCAAATCAATATGAATTCCAACAACTTGAATTTTCCTCTCGCGATAAAATCTCAAAACCTACAATACACATTTCATTGTGCAAAAAATACCTGTACCGTTAATTTGTGGCAGGCACAATCGTGGTGGGAGTAATTTTTTTATGAGTGAGCACACAATTCGTAATTCGACCTCATTTTCTAGAAGCGTGAGGGTAGGCGGAAAAAGTGCTCCCTCATTATCGTTTTCCGCAGTCGCGCCGGTACCTAGGGTGTTGGAAAACAATACAATTCCGTATGAAAAGCCTGAGTATTTTTGCAAGAAATTTAAAAGTTTTTTTTCTCTCTTATTTTCGCATAGTGTGGTGGAGAGGTGAAGTGTGTAACAGTAGCGAAGGGTCAATTTTTGTAAGAGGTAAGCCGAAGTACATATCTTTAATGTAATTATATTATTTGTCTATAGAATACTGACTGTGCCATTTTTCAAAGAGAAGCCGGTAGGAATCGAGTTCTTTGGCTATAGAATGTGCCATTTTTCAAAGAGAAGCCGGTAGGAATCGAGTTCTTTGGAACCTTCGCCAATGGTGTGTAATTCTTTGGTCTGGTTGCACCTGCTTCCTTGTATTTTTGTTTTGGTGTATTCGTTCTAGCGCTGTTTGTTTGAAACTACCAACCATTTCCTAAAACAGTTGTGACGTAATGCAAGGCTACATGCTTTTAATATAGTTTCTATTCTCCATAGACAATCGCTGCACCACTTATAACATTTCTTTGCTTCTCATCATCTACCTAGCCTTTTCCCAGTTTGTTGAGATCAGCTTCCAGTCTAACCGGATGCAGCTGAATACCAGTATTTTACATGGAGCGACTACCTATCTGACCTTCACAACCGGGTTAGTACTGAGCAATACAATACCCCTTGGTAAGATTGGTTGCCCATCTTTCGGGCCAGACTAGCTGTAACGACCGTCAAAGATGTTCAGCCGGGACCAACGGCTTAACGTGTTTTCCGAAGCAGGGGGGAAACTCGGTAGGTAATGGGTGGCCACCCATCCACGGACCAACCTAGAAACATATTTTTCTTCTTTATTTTATAATTGGTCGTTTATTTTTCTCTCTTATTCGATAAACTCACGACTTTTTATATGGAAGGTATGCAAAAACCTAACATACTTCGTTTGCTTCGTCGACGTTAGTACCCTAAAAATATATTTAAAACTTGTCACTCTAATGACTCGCCCCTTCAACTTCCCAAACCGAAAATTCTAGAATACATTTTTTCATTAATCAATATACTGCGAGTCATCAGCTAGGGGGCGAACCGGAAGTACCCGACCGGAAGCAAAGGGACTAAACTCGGCGGTTAATTGCGCGAAAAGCGAAGCCCTTCGTTTTGAATATCGAACGATTATTTCCGCGTGAGCTTTAAGGAGCATGTGTTTGAGGGAGATTTCTTTTTCATTTTATTTATGTGCGTCCTTCATGATGTTACATAAATTACACTAGCTATGTGAATGAAACTGATGGGAATGCTTGAAAAATATCTTTTTTTCAGAAATATCATGGAATCTACTGCAAACGTCTTAGAGAAAGGTTTTACGTATTGATTCTAGTGGTACGCACGACGGCCAATCAAGCAATGCAAAACCAATTTATGCGGATCTCTCATTTTATAGAAAATCTATACACAGCGAGGCCAAGTTATACTGGAAAACTACAGCTTCACGTGCCGCCGTGTGTACTGAAAATTTTTCTTTTTTTTTACTATGATCGTCATCATAATCAAAGCTTGTATAACGGCAACTATGACTTCTCGCCTTGTGTGTTTTTTTCCGGTTTAGTCCCATCTCGGCATCTTCCCATCTCGGCACCCATGAATTTAGTTATCATGGCAACGAAACATTATATGGGCACCCTGTCATAAATCATTGCGGTTTTAAGCTGGACTGCAGGCATGTTCTTTTTTATAAGATTTTAATCTATCATGGTCACTAACATTATTATAACTAGAAAACGGGATATTTACCATGTTTATTGTTTTCTTTGAGTTCCCGATATTTTGCGAAAAGTTCACGAGCAGACACAGTGAGTTTCGTGTGTCGGGAACAGAATCGAGTTGTGAGTGACAGTGGCAAAAAACGAACAAGAAAGAGGGTAGACCGATTTGTCTGCTCATAAACACCCAATAACTTCAGTTTATCCGTGATCATGGTGCTTGCAACAGCGCCGAAATATCGGGAACTCAAAGGAAACAATAAACATGGTAAATATCCCGTTTTCTAGTTATAATAATGTTCTTTTTTGCTGAACACACGTGTTTCTTCTTGTTATGCCCAAAGATCGGACCGCAGGTTTCAGCGCACTAATATTCAAACCCTCAGTACTCTCTCACCACCATCTGCCTAGCCTTTTCCCAACTAAGTAGGGGTCGGCTTCCAGTCTAACCGGATGCAGCTGAATCACAGTGCCATGGAGCGACTGCCTATCTGGCCTCCACAAACCAGTTAGTACTGGGTAATACGATAAAACAACTTGGTAAGACTAGTACGTTCGGGCCACTACCTGTAACGACTGTCAAAGATCTACAAATGATGGTTTAACGCTCCTCTTACCAATAGCTTTTTAAGCTATCAACTTATGTCTAGAACATTCATACAGCACAGCTATATGATAACGGACATAAAAGGCGAAGCGAATTGCCTCTGAATATAAATCAGGAGTTCTTTAGGATCGCGTGTCGATATGTTTGGAAACGCGCCATGTTCGTGAATTGCGTTATGTGTTTATTACTTTAGGAATTTATTTATAACTTTGACTTTGTTGCGGAGTTTGATTTGTTTTTGTATATTTGATTCGAGTTGAATATGAAAAAGAAGTCACATTTTTGTATTTAGGGACGATTACATAAGCGGTCCCGTATGTAATCACTATGTTGCCACATACGGGACCGAAACGTGGTCGCTCACAATGGGCCTATGGGCCTCGTCAGAAGGCTTAAAGTCACCCAAAGGCAATGGAGAGGGCTATGTTCGGAGCTTCCTTGCGTAATCAAATCAGAAATGAGGACATCCGCAAGAGAACCAAGGTTACCGACGTAGCCCGAAGAATTGCCAAACTTAAGTTAAAGTTCTGGAGTGGCGACCGCGAACCGGAAGACATTGCGTTGGAAGGCCTCCCACTAGGTGGACTAATGATCTGGTGAAGGTTGCATGGATCCGTTGGATGCGAGTCGCACGGGACCGGTCAATGTGGCGACACTTGGGGGAGGCCTATGTCCAGCAGTGGACGTCTTTCGGCTGAAATGATGATAATGATGATGACATAACAGGAGCACACTTTGACATGCATACGTCCTAGTCCTGGCTGTCATTTGTAGATCTTTGACAGTCGTTACAGGTAGTCAGTAGCCCGAAAGTCTGACATCAGTCTTACCAAGGGGTTTCGTATTACCCAGTACTAACTGGGTTGTGGAGGTCAGATAGGCAGTCCCTTCATGGAAAATGTTGGTATTCAGGTGCATCCGGTTAGACTGGAAGCCGACCCCAACAAAGTAGCTAAAAGGCTAGGCAGATGATGACATAAGGGGACCACACTTTGAAACGAATACGGTAACTTAATCCAGACTAATACTAAAATGCGAAAGTAACTGTGAATGCATTTCAATGATATTTATATACGGGTAGATTATGGTATGGGGTACTTTTCTCCCCGGTAGTACCTGTCCGTGGGATAATTTTTTACCTCCACGCTGGCGGAGCCGCATACAAAACTAGACTAGTTTTATATAAAAACTAAACTGCCTGAAAGCAAATTACTCTCATGAAGAAGGCAGAACATACACTTACTCAAAGGCATTATAACAACCATTATAAGGATCATTAATTCATTAATAAGGAACTACAAAACATGTACAAAATTCAATTAAATTCCACAAACGACATAATCTTTTTCCAAAATCAAAACGTTCCTAAAGACTCAATCAAACTCCAGCAAACAGATAAAGTACAGTCAGCGAATTATTAAAATACTTTTCGAAACCATTTTAATAGAAGCACCCAAACTAAGTTTTATCTCAGTAATCCGCACCACAAGGCAAGTTTCATGAGTAAACGAGTTAACTTAAACGATTTCCTTGCGGCTGTAAAAAGGAAAAAGTTAAAAAAAAAGTTGAGAGAAGATCGCGTCTATCTGGTACCAAATAAAGTTGTGTTGTTGGGCTGGTGATATTTTTTGATGACTGTACTTTGTCTCTATTTAATATCGCTTGTGAGCTTGAACAAGTTGAAAGTACAAGATTGTTGTTCAGAACATGTTCAAAGTATGCTTCTTCGGGGCGCGATTAAATTGTAATGGGTATAGTTGTGTGGATATTAAATGAGAATTATGTTGGAAACGCAAATGTGAGTTTTAAAACTAAAATACTGAATAGATTAAAATGTGGAATGGAGCTTGTGGCACTGAGTGGGATCTAGCTGTTATAATCAGAAAGTTTTAAAGGTTTATTTTGGCGCTGGCTATTTTAAATAACGCTATATATACAACGATACACTTGTAATCTCCGAAGTGTTAAGCAAATGTATTTAGTACACCTAATGCCAGTAGTCTTTAATTCCCAAGCAATAAGGGGCGCGCCTTTTTTAACATTTTAGACTAGCTCACCACACTATTCCCAAACCACCGTAACTCCTGAAACCCAGAATCAAAAGTGGCGACCACCAGAAAAGCGCGAGACAATGAAGCTCGACGAAGTCTTAGAGAAACAATTTAACTGTCTTGGATCCCGCAACGACATTAATCAGAAAAGTATGGCGGAGGAGTAGGAAAACCATAAACTCCACTTCCCTCCATATCAGTAGGAGACAGAACGAAACAATGCCAATAGGCACAATGGGACGTTTACAACTGGTATAAGCCCAGTTGGCTAGCACCACGGATAAATTTTATCATTAATGGGCCCTATAGTTGTGAGCTGTTGTACTTTATTCCAAAAATGAGCGCGAGCCTATTGCCAACAGGCACGATTCCAGACTCTGGGCTGTTAGTGCTGCTATTGAGAAATTGCTGACCTGATCTCTTGCGTTCAACTATTACTAGACCATCGTGATCATCATCTTCCTGCCTTGTCCCATGTTAATTGGAGTCGGGACCGTCACATACAGGGTGTAAACAGACTCTTCACAAAGCCGTCACCATGCATGCATTATGGGCATTATTATTAAAAATCTCACATTAAAAACATGTATTTAAAAAAAAAACTTGTGAAAAAGTTGGAATTTTGACCCCCAATATCTCCGTAATTAGAAGGTTCCCAGGTATGGTCTAAAACAAAAAAAAATATCGTAAAGACGGGCAGAACAAGTGCCTTTCGGCTGTGTTAAGGGTCTATTTACATCCTTTATTACTAAACCAACGAGGCGATATATAAATTCAGTTTAAAAAAAGTTCCCAACACACGCAATATTCTACCGTACGGGTTTGTTTACATAAACGTCGCGTTCATAAATAGTCGAACCTAGAACTGCGGGCCGGCAAATATTTGCTTTGAGTGGGAGTGCAACTCGCGGCTCGGAAAACTAAGCTAATAGTGTAACAGTCTATTTGTTTTTTTACTTTATTGACTTCTGATAGCCCAGTGCCCTGACTTACAGGTCGTAAGTCGTGAGTTTCAATCCAATGGCAGGCACAACACCATTATACTTTATATCTGCTCTCAAAACGGCTAAGGAAATCATCTTGTGGAAGCCGTGTTGTCTGAGATCCAGTCATTCGATGATTAAACTTCTGAGAACTCCCTCTCATAGGCGATTCTCTCGCTGCACCGCGCTCCGTCGCATAGCGCAGAAAAGTCATTGTATTTCGCGTCGGCACGCGTAGCGTACGTAGACTTTTCTGCGTTACGCGACGGAGCGCGGTGCAGAGGGAGAATCGCCATAGGGGTGTGGCCTGTGTCCCAGCTGTGAGAACGTCTGAGACGGATTTAATACTACGTGAAGTTATAAAACATGAAAGACGTACTGTTGTCTCATTTAAGCTAAAGGTTGACTGGTAACGAATGCCTTGTGGCAATAAGTCCGCCTATGTACCACTCTTGTACAAGAAGTTTAAATAAATAAACAATCAAACAAACTTGTTAACTGTGCAAAATAACACACAGTAAAATATATACAACAACATAATTAATATATTCCACACAGAAACTAGGCGCAAATTATAACGTACAAAACAAACTAATTATATTCCGATCAGCCATTTTGTTTTCCGCGTTATTTCATGTACAATGTTATTTACATTACTGAAACAATGGACGGAGTTGATTCTGTATTTTATTAAATAAACGAACAAATAAAAACTGGGATCCGGGATGTTTTATTTGAAAACCACGGTAATCTGGATTTATCAAAGTGATAAAAGTATGGAGAGCTTAGTGTTTTGTTAAAAGATTTTGAAATATCAGAAAGCCACGCCGTATGAAAATAAATCTAGTAAATACTGGATTAGATTTTTAAATTCATTAGCAAATATTTTTTCCTAGCGAGACATTTTTCAAAGTTGGTCGTATACTTACAACAGCACGCGTAGTATGACCCTATCATTTTGTCGATTCTTCCGTCGACAAAACCCGATTCTACGGTGGTCATGATATACGCGCAGGCATGGTTTATGCTCTAATTCCTATAATACAACATACTATATGCGCGTTTTGAAATAAAACGGCCTATAGTTATAAGCATAAGTATAATCAGCCTATTAATGTTCCCACTGCTGGGACGCAGGCCTCCTCTCTATGAGAGGGAATGGGCTATAATCCACCACGCGGGCCCAGTGCGGGTTGGTAGATGTCACATGTCTTCGAATTGTTTTCCTTCACCGTTTTGAGAGCAGTGGTGATGAAATAACTTACACAAAGTAATGCGCCTGGCTGGGTTCGAACCCACGACTTACTGCTCGTAAGTCGGGGTCTCCACCAATGGGCCACCGCTGCTCTCGCCTATAGTTTACCAAAATAGTTTTGTAAAATACTGAAGTCTTGATCAAACACAAAATTCTATAAAAGAAAAAAACGGGTACGATACTATTTCGGTAGGCTTATTTTATTAATAAGCCGCAGACCAAAACATAAGTACCAAAAACTTTATACAAACTCTTGAATACGTAAAGAGCTGTTTAATAAAACTACTCGCGAACAACTACAATATTTGCATTACCCCAAGTTTTACTTACTCCGAAAACAGAAACGCTAATATTTAAATACGAATACATTCTCCCACAACACGTTATTAAAGCTGTAGACAACAGTGATCAAATAATTAAAGAAACGTGCTTAAATCAAATTTAGGGTGCGAACAACAATATTAAATCTCATTAAATGACGTCCTTAAAATATTAAATCTCCAGACATTGTCGAGTGTCTGCCCCTAATTGCAGACATTCGTTAATTTGTGTCTGGGACGAAAGTGTGAGTGATCACAGTGTCAGAGAGTGTCAGGACACTCGAGTGTGAAACCCCTCGGTGTGTTTGCCAAGAGAATTTGCTAGGTGTCTCCATTGGACGCTCTTTGTTGATTATTTATCTTGATTTCGTGTTGAGTATGTTTAATTTTGTTACGGTTTTTAGTACTGTTGATGAGTCTTTTAGGTTGGTGATATTAAGAGTAAGTGTAGCCTTACATAATTGAAAGAACCACGTCAATTATAACAGTTCTTTACTCTACTATATTTAACACATCGACCTAATCTTTTATTGCTTTCCATATTGAATATAAAATGACTACGTTCAACCAATAATGTAGCATTCATTGGTAGCACTTGTCATAGCACGTATACTCGTAGCACGTAATCTTTTAGCACCTAATCTCATAGCACCTAATCTCGTAGCATTTAATCTCGTAGCGCCTAATCTCGTAGCACCTAATCTCGTAGCACCTAATCTCGTAGCACCTAATCTCGTAGCACAGCTACGGTTCGTAGTATAAAAATCAAATTGTGATCACAGGTTTTGTGATTCTGATTTACTAAATATTGTTGTGCATAATCGTATGGAACGAATGTTACTAGAATCTAAACCATTTCACCCACACTTATACGTTTTTATCTTGAGTCATAATCGTATAATTATAGAGTTTATTTCTAAGTAAGTTTCTTTGCAAAGGAATTAAATTGTTTGTGTAGTTAAAAAGTTTTGTAGACATAGTAACGAGTGTCGCCTCATTATGGCTCATTAAAAGTCCGACTTACAATACTTCCATTCTTGTTTATAAAGTAGTAACATACCTGGAACAATGAAATAACATTATTAGGTATTTCTCACAATTAAAAAAAGATATGGAAAGTAAATAAAGATATTTGCTTTCATTAGGTACATGAGCCATATGATAAAACTATCCTATGTATTAATTTAGGTTATAAACTATCTATGTAAGAAGAAAGAAAGAAAGAAAACATATTTATTTGGCCCATGCCAAAAGTGCACACAAGCACAAAAAAAAAATCTTAAATTTATTCAATAAAAATGTTAATACTAAACAAAAAAAAGAAGATAATATTGTGTGTCTCACGGCTGAGCCAAATAGGCCCAGTTCAGCAAACTGCCGAGCAGATAGTGCCCGACGATGGTTTTTAGTGCCAAATTTCATCTATTGCGTTCAGTAGTTCTTGCGTGATAGAGTAACAGACATCCATTCATCTGCTAGAATTTTATTTTTCGTGTCAGTTTTCAAGGTTAATTGGTTGATAATTGAGGCAGTAAAGTCATTTATTATCAGGTAAAAAGTTCGGTGTTAACTGAAATGTTTCAAGAAATATGTAAGATATTACAAATATGAAATTATTCATGAAATCATTTTGAAGAAAAATAAATAAAATTTTCGTGAAAAGTAATTATTTTCTCCGAAAATTTTTGTGTAAAGATTAAACAATGTACGCATTGTTTACTATTAAACTCTCGAGTTTTACGATGATATTTTTAAATATAAAGAGTATTCATCCAAGAGATACTATTTACTGTAAGCCTTTAGTGATTTTCTTTCCATAACGCATTACAAAACTGTACTATCGCAAGTTTTTAATGAAGCTGTCAGTCACACTTTCATTAAACATACAAATAAGTCAACAAGCTATTGACTAAATAACGCATTTTTAAAGCATGTTGCGTATGCGCTCAGTATTTCAAATCTTTGGAGTGTCTTTAGTTACAGTTAAAAGAATAGATATTTAACGCACACAATATTTTTTTGCAAGCAGTGAGTATGACCGTGCGTGCCGTGTGTGCGTATGATCTTTGACAGTCGTTAGGTAGTCAGTGGCCCGAAAAGTTTGACACCCAGTCTTACCAAGGGGTGTCGTATTACCCAACAGTACTAACTGGGTTGTGGAGGTCAGACAGGCAGTCGCTCCATGTTAAATACTGGTATTCAGCTGCATCCGGTTAGACTGAAAGCCGACCCCAACATAATTGGGAAAGGCTAGGCAGATGATGAGTGAGTATGATCGTCGGACTGCCAAGTCATGGGTCTCGAGTTCGAACCCAAGTCATGCACCTCTGACCTTTAGGATTCATGTGCGTACTGTATAATTATAAATTATCACTTGCTTCGGTGAAGGAAAACATCGTGAGCAAACAATATGTCTGAGATATTTTTCGACAGCATGTAAAGCCGACTCAGAGGCCCATAGGCGACAAAAAACTCTGACACTAGGTTAGGCACTAACCACACGATAAAGACTTTAATTTTTCAATTAACCAGCCTCAAAATAAATGTAACAGTCACGAATATTTGTAGTTTTACACTCAGCAACTTTTAATAATGATTTTTCTCAAATTTATTTAGTTTGATTTTGCTGTATATCTATCGTACCACGCTCAAGCCACATCCAGCACTCCTACACCTCATTGCCCGGGTAGCAAACATGTTTGTTTCCACAAATGCTCTTTGATATAATCTTAATGTCGGTCGCTTTACCTGTCCTGTCAGCATATAAACTTAGCAGACAGTTGTGGCACTTCCAGTAAACTTGATTCAAACTTTAATTTGCTGTTAGTTTATCACGCGTTAAACATTCGCCGAATTCGGTGGATGTTTTGGATGTTTGGATGTTAAGCGGGATCTTGTTTTGTTTATCTGAGAGATGTGTTGAGAGATTCTCGATTCCGTTTGACTTGTCTTATTTAAGTTTTTTTTTTGCAGCTTGTACAGTCACGTCACGAGCACCAATATGCTTAAACTTTCTTAAATTTAAAAGCAATTTTATTTATTTATTTATTTAAATTTCATGTACAATAGTGATACACAGGCGGACTTATTGCCACAAGGCATTCTCTACCAGTCAACCTTTGGGTTAAATAAGAAAACATTGTGATAGGGTACAAAATAAATTGTATAAAAATAACTAATCTAACTAATTTTCGCGAGAAATAACGATTGTAATTTAGAGATAGAATCTTTTTCATCAAAATGTGAGTTCCAGAGTACTATGTACGTAACAACATGATATTTTAATCAGAACAGTAGGAGAAAAACACTTTTAAAAGTGTTAACATATTGGTGCTCGTGACTGTACATGATGTCGTCTTTTAATAACACCAACTCGAATAAAATAGATTTAGTGCACCTGTGAGCACTAAGTATTAGTTTTATAATTAGAAATTATTTCTAGGTGTCGGATGTCTTAATCTTACTGTAAAAGACACAGAAGAAGACCGTGCTTAACTTATGCTTTAAGTACTTAGCAGAAAAACTATCTATAATTCATTTAGTTTTACCTAAAGCTATACGAACATTTCCCTTTCAGTCATCTCCATACCCATCGACCAATCACATAAAAAATCGAAAAAAAAACGAACCTTTCGTTAATCCAGCACAAGCTATAAGCACGCTTATGCTATGGAGAAAAAAATTACCAGTCAGCAGAGCTGGTAAAGCGATTGTGTGCCCAAAGTGTGCCGGACTAATTTTGTTACCATAAAGTCTGTACTGAATAAGGAGGAGCTCGTGGTTACATAATAACAGGCGCTCGGATCAATCGTCAGGTTAAGCCGCACTTGCCTAGTTGTCTGTGGATAGGTGACCACTCATTACATACCAAGTTTCCTTCGCGCCTCAGAAAGCACGTTAAGCCGTTGGTCCCGGCTGTCATTTGTAGAGCTTTGACAGTCGTTACAGGTAGTGGAAGTCTGACAAACAGTCTTACCAAAGGGTATCGCACTACCCAGTACTAACTGGATTGTGAAGTTTAGATAGGCAGTCGCTCCATGTAAAGTACTGGTATTCAGCTGCATGCGAAGCAGATAATGAACGTCTGTACCGTCCTGTACTGACCTGTAGCCGCTCGGGATGAAGATCGTCCCGAGCGGCTGTTATTATTTAGCCACGAGCTCCTCCGTACTGGTGCGACAGAACCTTTTCTTTTTTTTTACCGTCACTAGTAGATGCTGCTAGCACCCGTCCAAATTAACCAAAAACCTTAATAAGTTCCACTCTTGCACTCCCCATAAATTTACCATGGCCAACATACCCACCCATGTTTTAACGAGCAAAATATTTCTAGTTTCTCCATACAATTACGACGTATAAGGAGCCCCCTGACAAATGGTTTCCGCCTCTGTATTTTGAATTAGAACTAATAAATCCTCAGCCTAGTATTGGGTTTCGGCAGTTCGTTATTTTACTGACCCCTAACTATACATCTTGGGCACGGAACCCTAACTATTTGTACTCACAATTTGCTACGGTAGTAGAGTGTAAATTTTTGATCAGGCTAAGGGTGTTGTTTTATTAGTTTTCGAGTCAATATAGATGGAATAAATTAGGTATATATCACGTAGAATAACGGCTATAGTAAATAACAGGCCTAATTGGATGCAGATGTGTAGGGAATCGTTTATGGGAAATGTCAATAGTGTGATTGGTTTTCTAAATTCGATTATGGTTTTCCGATAGCGTCATGGTGGCTATATAATTATACACTTTTTTCGTAAAACACGCAATTATTTAATTACTTTGTGTATCGCGTGTACAATTAGTATTTAAATACAGTCGCTATTTATATACCTACTTGTAGCATAAGTCGTGTTAACTAAATAAAACGTTTTCCCTTTTTTAATATCAGTAATACTAAGATATTAATACTGTAGACCAAAGTATAAGTGTCATGCAAATATAGGCTGTCTAATTACAATATAATTATCTTGAATCTCCATGAATAACTTACTGCCAGACATCTAAATTGGATATGTCATCTATTCCCGTACTAGACGTTTTCGAGATGAAGATTTGACACGAAATCTTAGTAGGGGATCTTAACATCTTGAATCAGACAGCCGAATACACCACCGACCTTACCACTTACAAATTAGAGTTGAAATTAGGGTGACATACTGGCAGGAGAAATGAAAGCCGCGCGACAAGACAAGTGATTAAGAGCCTTATGTTGTAGGAGACATTGTTTATATTGCAACGTGATTTGATGTTATCTGGAAAGGTGGGCAGTAAACGCATATTTCACTTGGTCCCTTGTTTACTGTTACTACCGAAACAATGGCTATAGTAATAATAATTACACCACACAGATATGAAATGGGGTCTTGGTAGGAAAATGGCGAAAACGTCGAGTAACTTGCTTGGTAATTGGATTACTAGGATGGGATGTGCTTGATTTTGTGTGGGAGGACGTGATATAAACTAGTGCGCGGCAGTAATGTAGGCGGCTTTATGTTGGGCCCGGAGTGATTTGATGGTTCTGTTTTGCATGAATCTAGTGGAGACCGACCTTGGCCATCGATTTTCTATTTTAGATGATGAGATTTCCTGAATAAAATTGAGCCTACTTCATTTTACTACAGATTTTGAGAGCAGCGGTGCCTCAGTGTTGGCGGCCCCGACATATGAGCAGTAAGTAGTGGGTTCGAACAAAGACAGGCGCATTACTTTGTGTTATTTCCTTCGTCACCACTGCTCTCAAAAACGTTGAAGCAAAACATCGTGAGGGAACCGGCATGTCCTAGAACCGAAAATTCGAAGACGTGTGACATCTACCAACACACATTAGACCCGCGTGGTTGATTACAGCCCATTCCCTCTCATAGAGGAGGCCTGTGTCCCAGCAGTGGGAACATTATAGGCTGATTATGCATTTGACTACCAAAGTCGTACTTCATCTATATTCTACGAAAAACTCCGAAAATGAAATTCAAACACTGATTTAAGTTTTCACGGTTTACAACTAAACTTATACTTTCTTCTTTTCCATATCGGGAGCTCAAAATAATAAACAATCACTGAAGATATCCCGTAAGTGACAGTATAAGTTTAAGGAATATTCAATTAATTATATAGCAAAACTGTTTTCAATTTAAAAAAAAAAACTTGAATTAATAAAGCATCCAGGCCAAAGTTCCTGTTTTAGTTTCTAAAAAGGAAAGATAAACTCCACCGACCTTTGCCGCAAAACTTTATTAATATTACATAGCGACAAAGTAAGCAAGCGAATAACAATGTGCCACTATGAGCGCTGAATATGTATTCCTTGACCGAAACTATAATAGAAAATCATAATATAACATCACACCTGTAATCCCCGAAGGGTTAGGCAGAGGTGTACTTAAAATATCTCGACGATATCGATACTCATCACGTCTGTGTTGTTCCGCCAGCTAATTTAATTTGACCTCATATATTTGTGACATATTTAAGGCCAGCACGCTACTAACACTAGACTGAACCCACACATTTATTATAATGTAACAAGATTCCATTCGAAATAACGTTGTCCGTAGTATTCAGGACGAACAACGGGCAAGTTAGCACCAACAAATGTTGTATTCTGCGAATGTACGTATTTGTTTCCAAATCACGTCCGTTGGGGCGCCTTAGAGGGGGTGAATGGGGTGCAAGGGAGGGGTGAAGGAGGTCTAACGGGCGAAAAATTGCGTACCTATCCTTACTGAATTAGTACAGCAGTGTAAATGAGCTTGGTACGATCCCAGCTGAGATTGCACCACTCTAGTCAATTTCTTGGGATAACTGTACGTTGCGGTAACGTCTCTAATTGGATTGAGATGCTGTGGAAAGAATTGTTTTGATGTTATTTAATTACGTTACTTACTGGTGGTATGGCTGTGTTAAATTAATCATGAGGTTGCAATAATTGTAAGTAATGTTTTAATTTAGTATCAGAGACGAGAAATGTTTTTGCGCTTTTCATGGTTATCGAATTTCTGCACTGAGACTTGTTACGAACTGACTATTATTTGTGTGTTTATTATTTGCACCCTACAAGCACATTAAACTTCCAAGTTACCGTACTAAAACTCCTCACAATATACCTTTCATAATAATAAATTCATAAACAAAAATGTACACATACTTTGTTAGGCGGTTATCCGCGGAATGCACACTTCCGCGTTAATTACTGAGTAATTTTATGCCCGCGTTGAGCACGAAAAACACAAAGAGGCATGGTACCCGAAATGCTAAAGTTTCGCTTTAAGATTCACTAGTGCTAGGGCTGGTACCACTTCAACAATAAACCTGTATTTTTTTTCTTTTTATTAAGTTTTAGAAAAGGGTTGTGTTAATGGCGTAAACAATTAAAGCATTAGGTAAGTACTTCTTGGTCATGAACTATACGCTCAAGAGACGCGCGCGCGGGTGCTTGACGCCAGTCGCGTCGCAAGTCGTTTCACCTGAGGCCTACGGATTGAGGAAAAGTGCAAACAAGTCGAGGTCTATTTCCAGGAAATGATAAAAAAATGTAAGAGGATTTGAATGGCACGTGTAACATTAGTCACGACTTAACGTAAAAAGGGAAAATTACGATAAAATAACGGGGAAATTTTCGAGGGAAAATTAAATTTTGAATAGGTATGGATGTATGTACCTTCACCATTTCCAAATTGGGATACCTTACAAAAATATGAGACAATACAACATTTTCGCTTTGTGAAACTTTTCAACCCTAACCATGGGTACGTAACAATGGCCGCCATGTTTGATTTCCGAAGAACAAAGGTACAATGGGTGGCCACAGTCGCACACGACTTTAGCCACAACGGACCTCCATGGAAACCGTTCCGGAAGAAATATACACGTTATGTAAGACCCGTAGCTCGTCTTAGATCGTAATTGTAGCTACTGTCAATATCTGAAGTATACATTGTTCGAGATTTGATGCCATGGAAGGCGACATCGACACGTTAACAGTAGTATAGCCCTAACTGGGTCCATAATTGTTCTTAGCTGTAAGCCTTTTGTAACACCTTTTTAAACTTATGGAACGCAAAATAAAATGAATATGAATATAGCTGTACAAGAATCTTGTAACGCGGCCATTTTGGGAACCAACACCGTCATCTTGCTATTTCAATCAATTTTACTGATATACTGCCCCATTGGTCTAAGGATCGCAAGCCTGACTGCTGAGCCTAAGGTCCTGGGTTCGATTCACAGGTTGCAAAAAGTGTTATTGAGTTTTTTCAGAAGCAGCCACGGAGTCTGAATTTATGCCCAGTTGATAGCAATAGGCTGGCCTCTTATTACATGGGACTTAAATATAACTTTCGTGCCTCTGACTACCTGTAACGACTGTCAAAGATCTACTAATGAGAACTGGGACCAACAGCTTATCGTGCTTTCCGAGGCACGAAGGAAACTCGGCATGTAATATGTGGTCACACATCTACGACCAACCTAGGTAGAACGAGCCGAGTGGCTGTTATTATTGAGCCAAGTGCTCCACGTTAAACGCTTAATCACTTAAATTCCCTTCATTGCTCTTTTGCCTTCAAAGACACCATTTCACAAAATCAACCTTCAATAAATATGATAAATCGGTTCGTACAATTCAACCACAAATCAGAAAAAAAGTAAATGACTGTTAAACGTTTTTAACGATAGCAATCAGCTCGAAATGGCCAGTACTTTGCTGAGGCCACATTAGCCAAGTTATGCTTATTTATGGCAACATTCACTGCCAAGAGTTCACCACTGAAATGAATATTTCGCATGCTGGCTGTTATTGGCGATTATTATTTGACGAAAATTATTTTATAAAGTTCACTTTGATGTTTGAACATAGCGTAATCAACTATACTAATATTATAAAGTGGTAAAATTTGTTTGTAAGTTTGTATGTAGGGGGTAATCTTCGGAACTGGTACCTGCAACCACTAGGCAGCTCATCATTCTTAACAATATAATGTAACCAAAACATCTACTGTGTAGTTCTTACACAAAGACTAGAGTCCAATTCAGGCGCGTGCCTACAGGATTACTTGAAAGCAGCTCCTTTTGTTGGGGCTACCCTCTGTCAGTCATTCAGCCGTGCGGGAAATATATTAGCCGAGACCGATACTCTCACGTATTCTAAGGGTTTTAGATGTTTAGCCAATATGGGTGTGAAGGTGATCTGAAGGTTTAGGAGAAACTGAGGACTGTCCCATTGGGATGGCCAGATCTTTGGAAATCGTGTGGGATTATTGACTCCTATTTATTTAAAATAGGTGCGCCAACAGTAAGCCTTAACCTAACTAATATAAGGTTAAGTTTCTTATGTGGATCCTAATTACAAGTGTACACAACTTTGTCTTTAGTAAAATAATATGTTTTTTTTTTTATATAAAATAGAAAACAAAACATCTTTGACTTAAACTAAACAATGATTTATTTGAGGTTATTTAATAGTTTTTAATTAACAATGGTCATAGTTAGTTTACTCTACTTAATGAAATAAAAATCAATTGTCCTTAAAACAAAAATTACAGAATGACAAGGCATCAAAAATTTAATATACATAGATCAAACTGAACATAATGTGTGGGTATTAAAGTTATTTATTGAGAAACACATCTGTTTACATGTTTAGGAACTACATAAATTGCGAACACTGGATTGGTGATTGTTTAGCAGAGAACAATGGGTAAATCTTTTCAACAATTACGAAATTCATGAGTAAAAAACACTTTTAACTGACAAGGAAACTCAATATAATCATCATCATCTGCCTAGCCTTTTCCCAACTTTGTTGGGGTCAGTCTAACCGGATGCAGCTGAATACCAGAATTTTATATGGAGCGACTGCCTATCTGACCTCCACAACTCAGTTCGTACTGGGTGATACCCCTAGGTAAGACTAGTTGTCTGACTTACGGGCCAGTGACTACCTGTAACGACTGTCAAAGATCTACAAATGACAGGAAAGGAAACTTAATATAATATCAATATCTATTATACCGTTATTACTACCAAACAATCCTATAGAAACATTAAATTGGACTCCATACACCCGAAGGTCGAGAATTTGAGATTCATCGGTCGAGAGAATTTAATCCGAGTCGAGCGGTCGGGCCGTGTAATTGTATTCATGATTCGGCATCGTGTGCACCGGCCCTTACATGCATACCCAACCGTTTTAATGACCGAAGACCCTTACAATACGTAAATGATGCGTATAACGCGATTTTGGGATTAATTTAGTATTTTATTTGGTTGTGTGAATTAAACTGGAAAGCCTGGAAGGATATATTGAGATTTTGGCTGACGAGTTCAGGGGGGTTACTATGACGTCTTACAGCAGGCGTAATTCTAGTGTGGGAAAGAGACAGAGCTACACAGGCCGTCTAGCGCCATCTCTTTCCCACACTAGCCTACCATTAGGAGTAATTCCAGTGTGACAAAGAGATGGCGCTATACAAGACAGAGTTATACAGGTCGTCTAGCGCCAGACGCCAGACGTTGTAGTAGGCCGCCAGGTGACCTACCATGACGACTTAAAGCAGGAGTAATTCCAGTGTGGGACAGAGATGGCGCTAGACGATCTGTATAGCTCTGTCTCTTTCCCACACTGGCCTACCATGACGTCTTAAAGCAGGAGTAATTCCAGTGTGGGACAGAGATGGCTCTAGACGACATGTATAGCTCTGTCTCTTTCCCACACTGGAATTGCTCCTGCTTTTAGACGTCATAGTAACTCCCCTGCCCTTATTGCCCATTGCTTAACAAAGATCACCAATTACTTGATGACCCTAAAAACTAGCTTGAAGAACAGTTGTTGAACATATATTTTTTATCTTTTGATTTCAGTTCTAAGGTTATAATAATCTTAAACCACCTTTGTGGCTGTATCTGAGTTCATAGTCGTAAAAGTAAGTGGACCATGGTGGCACAGTTTCAACACTTTAGAAACTACCAGTAATTACGTGAATTATTGTAACATTTGATACTAACTTATCTATTTAATTTATAGCCAGAGTTAGCGGATACATAACACCTTGATTTCACTTTCAAATAGTTGTTTTCTCGGCTCGATAGGATGTGGGTTTCCTACATCTATAAAAATCAGGTATGACCTAGTTTCTTTGCACTCGATCTATTGACTATTTGTCTATGTTTACAGCTGAACTCGTCCTTTACAAATGTGCGTCCAAGAGAGAATATGAAGATCTGTGATGGCAGTACTGTTGGAGGAATTCAAGCCGTTTCTTCCGCGATGGAATATAAAAAAAAACATGAAAATAAACATACATCGATGACACATTGCATGTCAAAATCAAATATAACAAACAACCAGATTTTTTCGCGAACCCCATTTCGCTTACATAATAAACCTGACCATGTGACAAACGAGATTAACCCTAGCATGTCTGCAGCCAATCTCGGCCCAACATGTAGATTTATTACAAGGGGCAACTCTGCCAAGCGGTGAACGTCCCAGCCTGGTACCGACGACATGGTTACACCAAAATTATTCAAAGCTGGCCTTGCCACAGTGAATTGGTGCACGGCCAGTGCCGAGCAGTGCTAGATACGGGCGATACGGCGAATACCGCCACTTTTCAAGTGATATGTGGCCCGAGTGTTTTCTGCAGACATTCGCAGGGTTAGATTGTGCATGTTCCAGTAATTTGTGGGAGTCTTAGTCGAGTGGGTGGCGTGCTTGAACGGGGCATGGCCGCGAGGACGAAAGAATCGTATTACGACTGAGAATGGTGTCTTCTGTATAAGTCTAAGTATGGCGTGAAAATTGTAGCTAAAGGCTTGTAAAAATATCTTTTGCCGCAGTGGGCACTACAAATTAAGATTAAGCATTTATTTCATATAAAAATCCATAACTTGTTAATAATGACTTAAAACTATGTTAGTAAAACTTATCTAAAATTAAAAACCGTTGACCTCGAACCCGTGTGCACACTGTTCTAGTACCACCAAATGTTATATTTTATTCAAACAATACTTCATCATCTGCCTAGCCTTTTTCCCAACTATGTTAGGGTCGGCTTCCAGACTAACCGGATTCAGCTGAATACCAGTATTTTACATGGAGCGACAGCCTGACTGACCTCCACAACCCAGTTAGTACTAGGTAATACGATACCCCTTGGTAAGACTGGTTGTCAGACTTTAACTACTACTACTAGACTTTTACTACTTTTTGACTTTGTTTTTTTTTATTCATACAATACTTATCCTTAAAATAATAACCTCAGTGACATAAACGTAACGTTGGTAGACTATTTATTACATTTTTAAGATTATATTCAAATTGAACCATTCGAGTTCCATCAAATCCCTACAGTCTACACGAAAAAAATAATTTTAACTTTTTTCTTCGTTAAAAATTTTTACCCAGATACAGAGAAGCCTTGGAAATATTCCGTAAACTACCGCAAGGTACTTAGTATCTCTTCTATTTCCATTTTACGTCTTAATTAGGTAATTTATAACATTAAGCGTCCCTCATTGTAGGGAGGCGACGAGTGAAAAATATATAATTTGGACAAAAGTGATACTTAATACGCCACTTAGTTCTTAAGGGCGAAGGTGGTGGCTTTCATGCTTTTATTTATGTCCGGAGTTCGTAGTCTGTCTTCTTAGTGTTTTTAGAAGGAAAGTGTGGTGGAATAACGTTATATTTATTGCTTGGATGTGTTGGAGAAATGTATTAAAGTCATCATCATCTGCCTAGCCTTTTCCCAAATATGTTGGGGTCGGCTTCCAGTCTAACCGGATGCAGCTGAATACCAGTATTTTACATGGACCGACTGCCTAGCTGAGCTCTACAACCAAGCTCGTACTGGGTAATACGAAACCCCTTGGTAAGACTGGCTGTCAGACTTTCGGACCACTGACTTACCTGTAACGGCATAACGTGCTTTCCGAGGCACCGAGTTTCCGCGCTTGCCTAGGTTGGTGGGTGGTTACCCATCCATGGACCAACCTAGGCAAGCGCGGCTTAACCTTAAGATCGACCCAAGCGGCTGTTATTATTTAGCCACGAGCTCCTCCAGAAATGTATTGAAGTCTCGGTTTAAATTCTAAGAACAGGAGGCGATAAAAAAGGGTCAATAAGAGTTCGCATTAAAAATAACGATTCGGATTGCATAATCAGCCTATAATGTTCCTACTGCTGGGACACAGACCTCCTCTTTAAGAGAGAGAAAGAAGAAAGAAAATACATTTATTTGGCCCATGCCACAAGTGCACACAATATAAAACAAAAATAATACAAGAAAAAAAACATGCTTAAAACTAAACAAAAAATGTAGGTAACACTGTGTTCCTCATAGCTGCGCCAAATAGGACCAGTTCAGCAAAATGCCGGGCAACTAGTGGCTAACGCTGGTTTTCAACTGGACCTGGATTAGAGAGGTCACGGATGCAAAACAGTTTTATGTGTTGAAGAAAGGGCCATAACTAACCACGCGCGTCCTCTGCGGGAGATCTCTAGATGTCACATGTCTTTGAATTTTTGTTCTAGGACATGCCGGTTCTCTCACCATGTTTCCCTTCACCGTTTTGAGAGCACTTTCTGCTCTTAAGTCGGAGTAGCCACCAATTCTCACGATTCGGATTGAATGGTATTCAATCGTAACAGATGGTTATACTAGATTTTGAGGTACAACGCAATTGTAACATTCAAAACTAAAAAAAAGGGTTTTATGTGCAAAAACTTACTGAAGAATAAATAATTGTGAGATTAAAATCTCACTATTATTTATGTACCTAATGGTACACCCACATTTCACCAGTTATGTTTAAGGCCTATGTTATAGGGGCGAACCTTTTGCCATCAACCGGGCACAAATCCAGACTCTTATATTTATTCTTGATGGAAAACCCCAATAACAATTTGCCCGACCCGGGAATCGAACCTAGGACCTCATGCTCAGCAGTCGCGATTGCGACCATTAGATCATTGAGGCAGTCTTCAAGTTAGTTTTTAAGTATTTACCTAATCAAATGATACTTGTCTTAAAAACTTTACGCGACATAAGAATAACCAAAGTTACGTCTATTTTTTTTTTCTCTTCAAGTTTCAATTCTATTTTGAGAAAACTAAATACATAATATATATTTAGCAAGTTTTTAATCAAAATGAACGCAACAAATTCGATTTTTGTATCAAAATTCCCATTGGAATTTATGTGAAGAAAATAATAAATCATGATTCTTTCAAGTTTCGTGAAGATTTTTCTTTTGTGAATGAACTCCCGGGGGACTGTAGTAATTCATCAAGTTATCCAATGTTCCAACTGATTGAAGTGATCAATTTATTTTACGGAGAAAACATTCGCTTTTTGTAACACCGATTTTTTGTTTGTCCTTTACATAATAAACCAGGATTCGTTGAAAATGTTTGTAAACTTAGTTATTTTCTACCTTTGAAGAGAAACAAGGAAAATCTTCGAACAAAATGATCTATTTTCGCAATTCTGATAATTATATTCCGCTTCTGTTTCCTCATGAAATCTCATTTGAACCGACTTTAAAAATAACTCAACAAATTAATATTGTTAAGCTTGTTTTCGAGGATCATGTAAAAGTGGGTAGGCATAACAAGAAAATTTCGTTTTCAAACTGATATTAACACAACCTTTCTATTCAAAATACGGACACCTTTAATATACATTCATATCCGTATCTGTATTGACCAAACATTAAAACCGAAACTAAGTTAAAAAATGTGACAATAACTTGAGGTTTAAGCACATTCAAAATTCAACCTTGTTTCTCAACCTCTAGATTGATTTTCCAATGCAGTTTTTTTACATAGCCCTCGGGCTGTACCCTCGTAAATCGTGACCAAGGACAAAACAACACATTTTGTCCTAAAACGAGTTAACCGTGAATTTCCAACATTATGTTAGGTGTGTGTAATGTTTCCTGGAACTAATATCTAGTTGGGGTTATTTCTGATATTTGTATTAATTACATATGTTGTTACAAGAATTACTTTAATTTAACGTGTGTGCCTCGTTGGTGGAGTGGTCGCAAGCGCGACTGCTGAGCATGAGGTCCTGAGTTTGATTCCCGGGTCGGTTAAACTGTTATTGGTTTTTTCCATCAGGAATTTCAATTTCATGTATGCAACACCACACTGCGCTGCTAAACTCAAATTACTGACGTTGCTCTAAAAGCCGCTAAGCTGAAGTGGGACTTGACTGGCCACGTCTAACGCTTGCCCAATGAGCTGTGGGCCAAAATAACCACTTTCTAGAGCCCTGGCACAGCCAGAAAGCGTCGCAGCAGACCTCGTAGAAGATGGTGGGACGAGCTGGACCAAACCAACGACCAGAGGCCCACATTAGACCTGGATCGAAACAACTGGAAGTCATGGGGAGAGGACTTTGCCCAGCAGTGGGATGACGCAGGGTAACAGTATCAGTATTACCTTCGTAGGCACCGTCATTCCGCAAGTCTGTGACACGTGGCATGCTTAACTTCTCTCATTTGTTTCTCCGCAGTCGCACAGCACACGTGCTTGTACAACACACGTGTTACTTAAGCGGGCAGCTCATGGCCAAGAGATAAAAATAAGCAACACTTCGCCTCCTGTATTACTGAGAACTTTCCTTATGTGGCTAACTGTGTAGGTGGGACGCCGCCACGTGTAAACTCATTGTATTGACTATCAAGTTTCCATGAAAAGTATTTATGCTCTGAGGAAAACGATGCTTTCTGTTGTTGAGTCAAGATCTTTGTTATAAAACTACAGATCTTTAAAACTTCGTAAGTCTGAAAATTGTTTAAAAACCCCTCACTAGCGAAAGCACAGTTGATGGATTTATCGCGCTGGGAATAACAGGAAGATAATTTCTCTTCATATTTCTGTTATAAAATACCATCATCATCATTTCAGCCGAAATACGTTCAATAAAGGCCAGCGCAAACCTAGCACGGCACGGCAGGGCATTTTATCTTACGCAACGTAAATTCATACGTAGCTAGTCGTAACAAGACACAGATTCCAAGCTAGCAATGCCGCGAAAAGAAACCTCGGTGGATATCTAAACATTGAAATTTGTATTTTGTTACTACTAAGAATTTACGTTGAGAAAGATAAAATGGCTTGCCGCGCCGTCCACGGTGTGCGCTGGCTTTAATGGAGTTAGGCCTGCTGTGCATCCCGTATCCAGAGGATTTTGATGGTTTTCACCAGGTCACCTTGTGGGAGGCCTTCTAATGCTGCATCTCCCCATAGGTGCCAACACTCCTGAGCCTTTCGGGCCTAACGGCTATCCGTTTTGCGAGCAATGTGCCCTGCCTACCACAACTGAAGTTTGGAAATACTTCGGACTATGTTACCTGAACAGGACGAACCTATAGAATGAAATTTAATTGGCCGAATAGTCAAGACCATCTGGATACATTACACACAATTCTATCTACACTATATTTACCCAGTTAATTAGCCAGTATTAAGCACAGCACCACTAATTAATCCGAAGATATTTGTCTGCATCAATCAGTGAGCAACAGTAATTCAGTGCTATCAGGCCACACACGCAACGTTGGCGTCCATAAATTATAGCTTGCATCTTATAGTCTGCATGTAGGTGTAAACACTTGTAGTGCCCCGTTCACTATATTAGGCTATGAGACTTGTGACGTCAATCTATACGCACTTGCGTCTTTTGTTTTACATCCTTTGTGTTTAATTCAAATTTCAAATTCATTTATTGCAAATATGGGTAGTTATACAGGTGGGTTTTTGAAGAACAGGAAAGTTGTTAGTGTCACCATATTCTGCACTAGGCATGCAACATTTAGTTCGGAACGTGGTTAGTCCCTAAATTAAAAATTTAAATACATTAAAGTTCAAAATTACATGTCTATTAAATTTGTCAATTAAAGTCAAAGTAAATAATGTCAAAGTTAATCTATTATGCTAAAATGTCATTAATTAATCATTGTGAAATACGCAATTTAATTCAAACTTAAGTTATAAACATTATTTAGAGTTTGTCACACAAATATTCATTAACACTATAATAAGATTTTACCAATAACATTTTTTTAACATTACATTTAAATATGTCCACACTTTTTAAATCTATTATACATTTTGGTAAATGGTTATAAAGTCGAGGTGCCATCCAAAAAATACTATTGCTAAACAAAGTAGTTCTACTGCTGTCAGGGAAATATATTTTTTTATTGTTACGTTGACTTCTATAATTTTTGTTTAGCCGGCCATAGAGCCTGCGCAGTCGCACCGTGCAGGCATAACCCAGCGAAAAAATATCGATTCAATATTCTCTAGGTTGCATGTAGGTACATGATGCAAGCCAGGATAACTGTACAGTTTTCTCCTACACACATTCAGTTTTGCCTGTACAGTTTGACCGTACAGGCAAAACTGCACATGCATAACCTAGCGTGTATCAAGCCAAACCTTCAGTTCCATCGCGTAGCAAGTCGCGTCGTGGTGACTCGTGGCATGCCCTAACAATTTACATTCATAATATCGTTCATTTGTTTTCCCGACGTCCGTCGCCGTGGCAACGCGCGTGTCGCTTGATCGTGGAGCTTGTGGCCAAGCGTTTATACAGTAAGCATGTATACTATGCACATATAGATTGTATATTCTATGTAAGTGTCGGTGTAAATGCATAGTAATGACTAGCCAATCATCTGTGCATAAGTATGAATATGCTGTTATGTCAATATGCGTTCGATGTTAAGCAATTATCGCGTGGGGGTCTTCATTAGGTGTTTATTGGTCATATGTTAAGATACTGATTGCTTCTGTTATTAGAGAGTGGTAATTTGATGTTTCCCTGGTCTACTAAACTACGTATTCATAGGTCTCTTTTCAGGGATTAAACTACTGAATACTAGCTCCTACCCGCGGCTTCGCTAGAGTAAACGTCGAAAATTAACCCACTGGAACGTATTACCGGGATAAAAAGTGACCAGTGTCTTTATCCAGGTCATGGTTTACTGGTGTGCCAATACGTAGATCCAAGTAGGATGAAAAACATAACATCACGCCTGTAATCCCCGAAGGGTTAGGCAGAGGTGTACCTAATAGTACACCCAGATATGTTTAAGTCCCACGTGATAGGGGGCGACAATAAATCGGGCACAAATCCAGACTACGTGGCTGCTACTGAGAAATGTCTGATGGAAAAGCCCAATAACACTTTGCCCGGCCTGGGAATCGAACCCAACACCTCATACTCAGCAGTCGCGCTTGCAAACACCAGACCATCGAGGCAATAAATTGTAGTAATGATGACTCTAATGATTATAATTCTGTAAATACGTGTATATTTTTTTCAAGTCGCGACTTTTTTTTTTTTTTTTTCGGATGGGAAATCATCAAATGACCCCCCCCACTCTGGGCGGAGCGGAAGGGAGTGTCAGACTTGTACTGACTAAAACCCATCCATGTTCCTTCTTTGCCCTTTGTGTTCCAGGGCCACGGTATCTCTTTCGAACAGTCCCGCAGCCCTGGCAGGCATCGGTCCTTGCGGACCCCTACTTATTTGCTGACATCTCTTTGAGGCGCACGTGGAACACGAACGCGCCGTCGACACGGCCTGTCGTCATAAGACGGCCGGACGGCGAGCTGGCCCATAACTCGCCATCCACAGGCCCGCGCCTACGGTGGCCGGGAGCCACCACGTGACCCCCGACGCCCAGGGCGTCTCCCGCGGCGACTGGGACGTGAGGTTCTTTCCCTCTCACGTCCCGCCACCTCCTTCACTAGCATGACTGCTTCGCAGAAGGAGGTGACGGCTTCCCATTCCCTCTCGCTCCGGACCATGGCTTGAACCAAGTCCAGTCGCGACTCACATTAAGATCGACCTACAGTCTCATAACTGACCTGCAAATAGCAAAAAAATGAGAAAATTTTAAATATAGAGGCTGCTTTGGCCCTTTGAGATACATATTGTAGGCCAAATTTTGCAATTACTGATAAACAATACATTGGTTAATGGAAAGAAAGTCTATGAAAGTAAAAAATCCTAACAGAACACAAACCAAACCGTTCATACGTGTTACCCCGTCAACAAAAAAGGCAAGATTTAGTTTCCATCACACTCAAGGTCGAATCGAACCCGCTTTCTATTTTCCTGAAGCAACAAAAACGCAATATGCGTGCGTGACAGACAAAAACAGAATGCCGTCTATCAAAATGATTATGCCTAGAGGAGCCCCGTAGGCATAATAACGTTGTGTTCGTATTTCCTAAATCCGGTTCTAAGATACAAATGTTACTGACTTCTGTCTGTGCGTTGAGTTTTTTAGGATAATAATATATTTTTGGTGAGACAATGTTTGGGGATGTTTTTTGGAGGCTCCTGGTGAATATGACATTGTTGTTGGTTTTGTATAAGGTAAACCATAAATAAAAGAGTATTAGCGTCATCAATGTACGAGGACATAATCGACGATCATCAGGTTATCAAATGGTGGCTTCGAACGCTTTTGGCCTCGTACAGGACCAATTTAGTTTCACTGTTTTTTCACGGTTTACAACTAAACTTATACTGTCACAGTGCCGAAATATCGGGAGCTCAAAATAATGAACAATCACGGAAGATATCCCGTAAGTGACAGTATAAGTCCAATTTAATTTGTTTTATCTTTTTCTTATGTTTACTTTTTTATACAATTTTTGAATTGTTGTTTTGTCCTGTGTGAGTCTAATAAATGAATTTTCTTTTTTTTTGTGACTTATACTTTCATAGTCTTGGTAACCAATGTGGCAGGTAGGTCTTATGCAATTCTTCAACTACCCTGAAGAAAAAGAAAAAGAACAGTGAAACATAATAACATGTACATCATAACCAAAACCTGTCCACATATTTATAAAGCATAATCAGCAGTGACTGAAATGAGAATGCTTAGGGGATGTGCGGTGTAACGCGATTGGATAAAATAAGGAATGAGTACATAAGAGGAAGTCTGAAAATGGCGCCGGTGACTGAAAAATTCTGTAGTGTTCGGTTATCATGGTATGGACATGTGATGCGGAGGAATGAGGAAAATTTAGTGAAGAGAATGTTGAGTATGAATGTAGATGGCTATAAGAGTAGAGGAAGACCAAAGAAGCGATGGATGGACTGTGTGAAAGATGATATGGCTAGAAAGGAGGTGACTGCTGAGATGACGAGTAATTGAGAAGTATGGAGGAAGAAGAAGACATGCTGCGCCAACCCCAAATAAATTGGGATAAGGGCAGGAGAATGATGAATGAATCAGCCTACAACGTTCCCACTGCTGGGCCGCAAGCAGCCCTGTGAGAAGGACTGGGCCAAAATCCACCACCCTAGTGCCCCACAGCAGCAGCAGCAAGAGTGTGCAGTACATCATGCTGAGTGGTAACCTGCATGCAAGCTGTCCACTTTTTTTTTGTTACGTCCTGTTGTATTTATAAATATTTATTATGCGTTGTATGTTTATTTTTTAATTTATTTTGCGATAAATAAATATTTTTTTCTTTCAGTGTGGGTCGGTGGATTGGTATACCAGCCCTAAATTTCCAACTGTCACCCAACCAAAATCTAGTGCCAAGACACAAATAAAGCTGGAACGCATTGTCTAAACAAATGTCTTATTGTTGTTGGTAGCGGCTGAGTGTAATACCGGGGACGTTTGTCAAGATAACGTAGGCAGCCGGTGATAAGACCCTACGCAATAAGATTTGCACCTATGACTCTTGAGAAACATGAGTTTTGATACCTGTGTGCTGGCTTGGTTTGTTTGGTTGAGAGTTTTTTTTTTGTTTTATCTGGCTTTGAGATTGACAAAGGTTGTTTACGTATTTTTTTTTAAAAGAATGGTTTATAACTTTCCTACATTTTTTTTTTCAGAGGTAACAACAAAACTTTTATAAGAAAAACGAGAACTAACAGATATTTCAAGAATGAAATCATGTTGAATCTATCCAAAAAATAAATAAAATGGGAGTGCTTGTTTATTATTTCAGAATAACAGCTTTTTACTGCATGCATTTGAACGAATTTACAGTAATTAAAACAAGAAACATTTTTTTTTATATTTGTGTCTGTTTGTTCCGGTTAATCTCCGAAACGGCTGCACCGATTTTGACGGGACTGTTACTAGCAGATAGTTGATTTCATAAGGAGTAACTTAGGCTACTTTTATTTTAGAAAAAGGTTTAGGGTTCCGTGCTCAGAAATTAAAACCCTTGAAATTGTTAACAAAATCCGATTCAAATCGGAAAGTAATATTTTTATAACAACACCACGCGGACGAAGGTCGCGGGCAACGGCTAGTAGTAAATACATATTGGATTGCTTCAGTTCGATAAACAACTTGAACTTTAACGTCAAGTAAACAAATTAACAAACGACCATTAACCAACCATTTACAAAACAGCTGCCACTACATTAAATAACCGACGAAATTACTAATTGCTTCCCATTTCCATTCATCGTTCGCAGATACGTAATTAAAGACCAACTGTAATTGGCGATACTCAATACCTTCAAGCCTGTAATAATTAAAGAAAAATAACTTAAGCAATTTTCCCTTATCGAGGGCCAAGGAGTTCCTGTCCTTTTTTACCTTTTTATTCACTTTTCCGTTTCATTAAATTTGCTTCGTCAACGGTTCGCCCTTTGGCTGTGTTATCCATTTGACCGGTTTGTCACCTCTGTGTTTAATTTATTCTTTGACGGGGGATTACGAGCTTTGATGATGGAGTTGGGTCGTTTTTTGTTTCTTGGGAACCGAGTGGGACTTTTATCGGGGTCTACGTGTGTGTAGTTATAGCTGGGTTTTTGTAGAAAGTGGAAACATCAAATAGCGGTTTTGAATTTTCGTATTGAATTGTAAAATTCGATATTGAATAGCCAAGTTCCTAATTATTACTATGTAGTATGTTTTTGAATATTTGTTTTACTACTTGGGTTTTCACCCGGTCATTTTTCCTTACCTGCCTTCAGACCCTCAGGAAATAGAGGCTTCCAGGAAAATTTGTTAAAAATAGATATAATAAATAAGGAAAATTCTTACCTAAATAAAAGTCCACTAAGGTTGATAACATTTTAACGCAAATTAAACATTTCGGTCCAGTTCTTGACAAAATCTTTAAAAATACATGCAATAATGGAAATAGAAAACTTACGATCAACCAGCGATTTTTCCCCAAGATTCCAAAGCTCTACAGCGTAGTAGTAGTTTAAAAATATTACCTGAAAAAAGACAAAAGCTGATATTAACATTACAATTTCAAGAATATAGCTTGACTCGTGTAGTGAGGAATTGGGTCATCGGGGCTCACTGAATTAGTATAGAAATTGGGTTATAAAGGCTTCCACACAACGGCCTGTACCTCTGTGCGTTCGTCGTATCAATGTAAACCAGTTTCCTGGTAAACCAATCGTTTAATTTGTACCAAAGTCGAATTTGATATCGGATAGGGTAAAATTTTGTTGGAAACGCGAATACGTGTTTGATAGGGGATACTATTTCGTTAGTGACAGGTTTTTGGTTTTGTTTGCGTGAAATGTGCTTTTTTGTTAATTTTTTTTTGTTGCTTTTAATAAAAAAAAAGTTAAATTTTAATTTAAGTTTTTCTGTGAATAGAAATCTGTCTTCATAAAGATTCATTATAAAACATTTGCGAAAAACACGGAATAATACGGATACTGTTTTGAACAAATTAAAGCCTTTAAAATGACTTAATTATTGTTCTGAAGCTTCAAATAAGTTCGTAAAAAAATGTTACAATTTTTTTTCCGAAAAAGTACTATCGGGATTAAAAGTGTCCTAAGTCCAAACCCAGGTCATGCATCGAAATACGTTCAGCCGTTAAAATACGTGGAAAAAACAGACATTTGGATTTATAACCTTTTAGTATTATAGAATACTACCTATGGGTTACGACCAATAAATTAATATTTTGACGACCAATTAATAAACCTAGAACAGGACGAACTTAAAAATATATTTAACGATAGCTCACATCAACAACCCCCTCTAATTCCCCAATAAGTCACAAGTAACTCCCCACAAATTGACGTGACATCATTTTGTCACAAGATAGCTATCATCACGCACGTTCACGTGGCAGTTAACGAAATTAATTAGCAGCATTAAAATCTCTTACACGCGTACATCCAACACGATTTGAATAAATAATGTGAGTCTCAGTAACAAACATAATTATCACGGATTCATCTGAATAGCACGTGTTATTTTGTTGAAATTCGTTTGGAAATTGTTACATGTTCTGTTTAGAGATCGTGTGTGTGTTTATTTGTGATATTTAGGGAGTAGGTAAATTAATGATAATGCTTGTTGTGAGGATTAATTTCAGTATTATAGCGTAGCTGCCTTTTTAATTTTGAAGGATAACTTAGACATGTAATTTTTGATTTGTTTGTTTGTATGTTTAGCTCAAAAAGGCCCTAGAATCTCTAGGATCGAATATACTAAGAATAAGAATAAATTTATTAAAACAGTGTTACAAACATTTTTTTAACCTAACTTAGCGCTATGAATAATCGTAACAAGTAAAATTTAGAATATATTTAGAACTTAGAGGTCCCCAAACTAGGCTGCGCCTGTATCTATCCAATTTATATGATGTTATCGATCTAGAATTATATGATTTGTTGAATTTATTTGATGTTATCGATCTAGAATTTTATAATTTGTGTTGCAACCGCGAACCGGAAACGTTGCGTTGGAAGGCCTCCCACTATGTGGACCGATGACCTGGTGAGGGTTGCAGGGATCTGCTGGATGCGAGACGCACGGGACCGGTCAATGTGGCGACACTTGGGGGAGGCCTATGTCCAGCAGTGGACGACTTTCGGCTGAAATGAAGATGATGATGATATGTAAAATAATTACACTACTTAAGAAACAGCTCACTGAGATTCACAATTTTACACAGCAATATTCTTAGCATAATAGCAAAATCCGAAACACATGCTTTTCTTATTGCATCTAGAACCTATAAATAATTAAATTAAATCAATATCACTAACACTAGAAACGGATTATTTAAAAAACAAAAACCAAGAACAAAAAACAACTCGAAAAAAAAACAACAAAAAAAAACAAATAAATCTCCCGAAAAAAAAACAAATAAACAAGTCTGAGCACAGTTTATCAATAAAAAACCTATTTCCAAAAAGAACGTGAAACACTAACATAACCTAGTAAATACAACAATAACTAACACAACCAAGCATTCTGTACATAATGTGATTACGAACGTAAACACAGGTGAAGTAAATAAGGAAAACAAACACAATTAACGAAGAAATCACTAGATCAAGACATGTGTGCTACATTACTGTAATATGGATGGATATGTGGCTTTTGTGTGTCTATTGTTGTTTCAGAAAGCTGTAGGTCGAAGTAACAATGAATTGGCAAATTGTTTCTATGTGAATATTAACAGAGGTAACAAATTACATGTAAGGAGAGAGGGAGACAGAGAGATAGAAGGTAAGGTAGCTCAGATATAAAAACTTATTTCATTGAAAAAATCTAGTATCAAAATACAGAGTCATGTAACCAAGGTTTTGTAAAAGTATTCTGATTTAAAAGAGTGTCCATGGAGTTTCTTGTCCGTTGTTCTGCATAGAGATCTACGTTAGGGAATGGGCAACTACAGTACTTTCACAGTTTTTATGCTTTGTGACTGGGACTGTAGCTATATTTTACTGTTGTCTTCGTTTCGACAATTCAAAAGTGCCTGTAACTGGCCTACTTGAAATAAATGAATTGATTTAGATTTTTGATTTTAAGAATATTCTTAAATTCGTAATTGTAAAAACTTTCATCATGAATGCAGTCAAGAATACAAGAAGAAATACACAAACGTGTCGGAACTCAAACAGATGACAAATAGAATAACAGTACTTAAATTTTAAACCACAAAACACAAGCAAATAATATAGCAAAAATATATTAGCAGCAGTAGCGAAGGGTCAATTTTTGTAAAAGGTAAGCCGGAGTAAACATCTTAAATGTGATTATCTTATTTGCCTATAGAATACTGACTGCCATTTTTCAAAGGGAATCCGGTAGCAATCGAGTTGTATGGAACCTTCGCCACTGATTTGCAGTATTACAAAAACCCTGAAAGGAGTAAGAGAAAATCTGAAAGTGGCGCCGGTGACTGACAAGTTGCAGTGTGGTAACCGGTTATCGTGGTATGGACATGTGATGCGGAGGAATGAGGAAAATGTCATGAGGAAAGTTTTGAGAATGAATGTGGAAGGCTATAAGAGTAGAGGAAGACAAAAGAAACGATGGATGGACTGTGTGAAGGATGATATGGCTAGAAAGGAGGTGACTGCTGAGACGACAAGTAATAGAGAAGTATGGAAGAAGAAGAAGAAAACATGTTGCGCCGACCAATGAAAATGATAAATCGTGACCAATATTTTATCTACTACACTAAAAAAAAGAGACTGGTCTAGTGGCCGTAAGCGCGACTGCTGAGCATGAGGTTCTGGATTCGATTCCCAGCTCGAGCAAAGAGTTATTGAGTTTTTCTATCAGGGATTTCTCAGTAGCTGCCACGGAGTCTAGAATTGCGCCCGGTTGATGGCAATAGGCTCGCCCCCTATTACGTGGGACTTAAAAACTGCTGAAATGTGGGTGTACTTTTAAGTACACCTCTGCCTAACCCTTCGGGGATTACAGGCCTGATGTTATGTTACGTAAAAAGAGATACAAATTTTACAAACACAACTGTATTACAAGTAGCCACCTATTGAAAAATGTAGAACTATAAAAGCGAAGTTGGAAAAGTATGCAGACACTGGACGATGGACTTTTGTTAGAACTTTCTCGAAAAGATAAGAGGCTCACTCACTTCTTGTTTTCTTTTCATCCCCTGACCATGAAGTAAACGTAGCCATTCGTTCAAGAAAAAATAATTAAAAATATATTGTTTTTGCAGCGACTATTATTAAAATATATAATAATAATATTCAGAAAGCGATACTCCTGGACACGGCTCGTTTTGTTAGGAGGTTCCTCTCTCTGGAGCCCTGACCGTAGCCGTAAGCCGTGTAGCCGTAACCATAGCTTGGACCGTGTTCCCGATACCTGTGGGCTATATATTTTTTTATTTTGAAATGCTTTTTATATTGTTTTTATTATAAGAAATATTTTAAAATGTATAAGATTGGTATGAAAATAAATAAAGGAAATAATAATAAATTCTTTATTTCGGACAACATAAGATTCAATGATTTTGCAACGGAAAGCCATGTAAAACAAAATGAGGCATTTAGTAGGCCAAAAAAACATACACTCATAAGGAAAATAGCAGAAATCTATTATGAACGTAATCAATTTGTATTACGACATGTCATAAATACATAACACACAATTTATATTCGTAAAAAGAAACAGAAAAAAAAATTCACCATTTTACGAGTAATTATATTATCAAATATATGTATGGCCTACAGGTAGTTGTTCCGGGTCTGGCTGTTTGTGTATGTGAGTTTAAATGTTTGTAAACGCACCCACGATACAGGAGAAATTACTAGTGTAGGGCAACGTTTTATTTAAAAAAAATATATACTTAGTCCTAAGTATATTTTTTTTTCTATAAATAAAAGCATCAGTAAATTTGTATTTCAGACAACGGATCTTTAACAATTACAACGAAAAATCAAAAGAATTTATCTACTGAACACCTAATTGATTACGAATTACTCAAAGGCTTAAAAGCTTACATAGAGATTAACAGATCTTCAAATTCTATTGAAACCATCTTTTTTATAAGATTACAGAAAAAATCCTGATTTGTAAATTTCAAAGTTTGAGATGTGTTTTTTTATCATAGGTACTGAAAAGTTAATCCTGAAATCTCAATCAACACTTTATTTTCAGAAAGCTGTTTTGATTTCAATTTTAAAAACAAATAGATTCTGCGTTTAATTACTCAAAAAATATTTTTTCATATTTTAAAAGTGATATTATAGATTTGAATATTAGATAAGGTATTCTATCTCTATAAAAGAGGACCGAAATCTTACATAAGGGAACCTCCTACAATTAAAAAAATTGGGCCTTTTGAGCCCATTAATTCGTCACACGTCTTGCGTGACCAAGTAAGCGTGTAAGCTTAAAATTTCATGAATTTTCTTTCTTGAACATTTTGTTATAAAGAATGTTCTCTTTTCACATGTACAAATAGCTTGAAATTGGGTCGCCATTGTTACGCAAATAACACAATTTAGGTCTACAAAAAGGCAGACCATATAGTACACAATATCAACTAACAGGGTAGGTGGACTTCGTCACAACATACGACCAAAAGTTATGGGACTATATTAATTGGCACATGTTCTTTCTGCCAGAGAACTTAATCAACGTGATTTCCGTGCACACCACGAACATCTAATCAAGCAAAAAGTTCCCCGTTGCTAGGCAACGAATATCAACCCGTAATACTATATTCCCATTCCATGAAAGGGTAATAATCCACGCTTCCCCATACACAATGGATAAATTCCCACAGAATCCAGAAATATCGAGAGAAAATTCGTTTTTTATTGTAATCTCAACTCTTATTGGCTTGAATGGTCGAGATACGACGAATATTATGCATTAAAAGGCTTATACCACTTAAATGATAAGTGTGAAAACATTTCGGTGGTGCGAAATTCTTATTATCGTAAACGGATTACTGAAGGATTTCGTACGAGTCGCGCTCAATTTTAATATAATTAAAGAATTAAAATTTTAATGAGAATATTTATTCCTTCATTAATAATTCGTATTTTGAATCAGTGGCTTTATTTACATTGGATTGTCATTCGTTCCGAGTTGATAAAACAGGGAAGTAATGAAGGCTACTTCGAAATAATATTAGCTGTTCAAAGGTAGTCGAAAATTTTTGCATTTCAGCGCCACCGCACGGTCAACTTTGGAACTATAGAGTGTAATTTACGCCGAGTGGTCGTGTCAGTTTTCTAAAAAAAAAACTAAGGCTTCGTCCTTTTACTGCAATAATGGAAAATTTAAAAGTCTGCCGCCATTTTGACCGGTGTACAATGAAAGCAAAAAGTGCATTTCGCTGGCATTGTTATGCATATATTATGCCATAATTTGTGCAATGTTTTGTGAAGTAAAGGCTAACTTTAAATGACTTCATTACAGAATGAATGTTTGGTTGGTTGTTATTTTTTTAATTAGTTCCAGTTTTATGATGACTAGTACCACTAAATGAGATGTTAATTAGGTGTAGACTGCAAGACTACATAAACAGGTTCTTGACAGAGAACGCAGAACAGATCTTGGACATAGGTAACAAAACCCAAGCAATAATCTCATGAAGAAGCAAAACACGTTCAAAGCAAAGGAGTGTGACCCAGAGGCTAAGTTGTGGAGGTCAGGTAGACAGTCACGCCATGTAAAATACTGATATTCAGCTGCATCACGTAAGGCTGAAGCCAGATGCTTCAAGAAATACCTGTATCCACTAGCTACCAGTAGCGAACGGTAGTTTTTTTTAAGAGGTAGGCCGGAGTACGTTTCTTTGATTTGATCTTATTATTTGTCTATGGAATACTGATTGTGCCCGTTTTCTAAGAGAGTCCGGTAGTAATCGAGTTGTATGGTACCTTCACCACTGCTAGCTAGATAGTCGTAGAAACAAATAAAAAACAAAGTTAAGGATTGTAAAAAATGTACCATTAACCAGCACTAAAATCTATCCGACCGTCATTTCACCACTACGTAAATTAAATTCCCAAAGAAAACACTTTTCTCAAACAAACAAGTTTGCCAAAATATTTGTGGGTAACGAAGCCAGTTTTTCTTTCCTCAGTGTTTATCCTGACAAATGGGCATTGCATTATTGCGGCCTACCCGGGAACTGAACTTAAGACCGTACTCCGTAATGTATTTCACAGGTTTTTGTTTTCTTTTGTCCCGTGCATACTTTACTCTGGGTAGGATTAAACGACTTTGGTGTCGCTTTTTTAAAGGTCTTGAGGTCCCAAGAAAATGTGGGTATTTTTATTAACAGTTTTGGTTAAATTATTTTAGTTTGGTGCATTGTTACAATAGCTAGGTTATTGCATACGTGTGTACGTTCTTTGTTGATCTACTGATCAACGTTACCGTTACATATACAAACATATTACTAATATACATATAATATACTGATACTTACTGCACCGCTTTTTCATAAGCTCAACAATTTCTCATCAAAACCGAACGCAAGTCATTTATTTTTAATTAGTTACAAAACAGTTCTCAGCTTAGCAGAACTAAACGACATAAATAAATAAACAAAAGGTTTAGGTTTCTCGTTTAGTTTCCAAGAAAACGTCTTAAATATCCCAACATTGTAGTTCTATCCTAACAATTCTTTTATAAAAAGGAAATCTTGATAAATACTCTGGCAACTCTCGTAGAATATCCCTTCTCCCCTACATTCTAGTATTTCCATTTCGTAAATTAAATTACAGAGATTGAAAGAATGCACTCTAGTCGGCACTAGCTTGACAGCTATTCTTCTTCAAAATCTTTGGGCATTAAAGTGAACCCTATTTTATTCCTCTAAACACCTCCAGACAGAGTTTTGCATAATACAAAGCATTTTCCCAGCGTTTTATGCAATGTGGAGCTATTTCTAACGCGAGCATACATCAAGTTTTCAAATAAAATTTTGTTTATATTCTAAAATACTTTGCGGGTAGTTGTGAATTTATTCAAGCAACCGATCCGTAATTTATGGCGGGAAAATCCGTTAGTGGTTTTAAATAAAATTGTTACTTTGAAGAAACTGTAATACTGAAATGTAAATTTTTTTTTCAGCTGGTTTATTTACGTGTTTATATTATTATTGCCCGCGACCTTAGTTCGCGTGAAATTATTATAAAATATTACTACTATAATTTGAATCGATTTGAAAGATTTTGTTCACAATTTAATTTAAATTTAATTGTTGTGCATGAAACCCTAATTCTTTTTCTAAAATAAAAGTAGCATAAATTACTCCTTATAACATCAGCTATCTGCCAGTAAAATTCCCGTCAAAATCGGTTTAGCCGTTTCTGAGTTTATAGCCGGAACAAACAGACACACAAAAAATTAAAAATGGTTTTTTATTATAGGTCCTATATACTTTCATATGCGTTAAGTAAAAAGTTGTTATTTTGAAATTAGAAACAGACACTTCAATTTTATTTATTTGTATAGAGTTTTTCAAAACCTCATTACTAAAAAACCTGTTTACACATTTTAGACTACACCCGTGCAATCTTGGTAGTCCACCACTTTTAAACTAAGCTACATAAAGTGCTGTTATCTTTTAACGGCATATTCTAAACCTTAACTTAACCTCTTAGTAAGAATAGTCTTTTGAAAACTCGCTAAAGAGGTCTCGCGTGCATTTTAATCATTTCGGCTAAACTTTTCGAAAAGATACTTGCACCCAGAGACATTTTTTTTAATTTTCTGTGCAGCGTAAGGTAGGTAAAGCTGTACAAGGTTCCGTTGACGCTTGGCGAAAATCTAAACGGACGCCGCCATTTTGTTTTCCCAAAAATTGAAAAGAGTATGCTTAGATGGTTTGGTCATGTGGAGAGGATGAGTGAAAGGACTAACAAAAGGTATTCACAAGGCAGATGTGAGTGGCAAAGCCGGGAAGGGACGCCCTAGAAAGACATACACTGACCTTATTGGTGAGGTTCTTCAGACAGGTCAGGTGCGTAGTACTCGCAATCGGATGTATGAACGTGGACGAGGCAAAAGGAGTATGTAAGGATCGTAGCAGGTGGTGTTCTGTGGTTTCTGCTTACCCCCATGGTGAAAATGCGTGAGTTTATGTATTTATGTATAATTATTATAACTAGAAGACGGGATATTTACCATGTTTATTGTTTTCTTTGAGTTCCCGATATACACACAGCACAGCACCGAAACACACAGCGCCGAAATATCGGGAACTCAAAGAAAACAATAAACATGGTAAATATCCCGTCTTCTAGTTATAATAATATTGGTGATCATGATGGTTTAAAATCTTGTAAGTATAATTTCAAAAAAAGTACCAAAAGTCAAGAGGTAGATATCTACGTAATAACGTATCGTTGCAGTACGGTCTAACTGACAATGCTATTAAAAGTTTAACAATGAACGCTAAAATTATAATAAACAAACAAACAACATACCATTACACACTGCAACAACACAAACTCTTTCCATTTCTAATCCATTTTGTCTCAGCGGGTCACCCATCGAGCTGACAGCGGCTGACATAATCCGTTTATCTCGGGCCGGACTGCGCAGTGCCCAGTGCCCACTGCCCAGACCCGACTCCTCGGCAAATTGATTCGATACACATTGATTGTTTTCCCTTGACATTATACACTTTAAACTTATATTTATTTTTCTGTTTTGGTAGTTTCTATGTGATTTAGGTCGAATTTCCGCAATTTCTTTTAATTTTTAGCTTATTTGACTTGAATTGTATTCTATAGGTACTTTAAATTATTTGGTTGCACCCTATTTCAAAATTATGCTGCTATTCAAATCCACCCTATATTTATTTTTTTAACACAAAAACATTATGTATGCAGACCACCAATTTTCGTCGTACACATAATATGAAATCCAATATCGTGAACTGCCCACCATTCCACCGATAGAGTGACCACAAAAATAATTGTACTACGGAAATTAAATTTCAGTGCGTGTTTTGTCCAAATTAAAATACAGGGCACGTTATAAGTGTAGGCACCCTCGTCCCTGGGGTGCATTAATAATGGCAAACGTGCATTCCAACAAATTATATGAGGTGCAATTTGTGGTCTGTGGTAATCAGCTCATTCACATTAAACCTTTTTTTGGTATTCTAAAGTGGTATTTATGTCAAACAATGTGGGCGTCAGATGGATTGGTTTTGTGGTGAGGTTCAAATATTTTTTTGCAGTTGTTGTTTTTGAGTATTTACCTACATAGTTAGTTATAACTCTGTGTACTTTAAGAGCGTTAAAGTCTTACGGCATTTCATACAAACTTTTAAGTGTGTTTTGAAATGTTTTTACCGATTTTAATGAAACTTCGTACGGATAATCAGGATACATAAGTCTAATGACAGAGAACATTTTCGAAAAATAGTGTTCCAGCAAAATTAGACCGATTTTAGATTTACCATAGAAACAGAAATTTCTAATTATCTTTTTTTTAAAAAGACATTTCGAAAAGTTCTCTGTCAAGTTTTTAGACTTATGTATCCTGCTTATGCATATGCAGTTTTTTTAAATCGGTTCAGTAATTTCGAAATAAAAATCATTTGAATGTTTGTATATGTATAATGCCGTAAGACGTTAATGCTCTTAAGATCAATTAGTAAACCAGTCATTGATAAACAGTCTGGTAGGTATTTGAATCGTTTCACAATGTTATTTCGCCATTAAAGTTCCCACTTTCAGTTTAGTTTTATAACATTTCAACTAAAACTTACACAAAAGTATGTACATTCCATTCGTAACTTCAAAAATATCATAAAAACGTTTACACATTATGAAGAAAAGTTGAATATTTCAGCAAGTTGTAGCAAGTTTCTGAAACACGAGTAAGACCCAAATTATTCCTTACATTAAAAGCCGACCCAGTTACTCTCAGAGGTGCAATGCAGGTCATTCAAATATAACTATGGCTGTTGAATACTGCTCGCTTTAATAAAATATCAGCCAATGCACCTAATACTGAATTAAATAAATTAAAACTGAATTTAATCATATAACATTCTTGAATTTGAACAGAGAATTGGGTTAGACGAATTAACTTAGGTAAGAATTCTTAATTGAGTCAAGTAAAATACAATTTTCTTTACCGTTAAAAATATTAACTTTTGGAAGTCTTGCTTAATTTGATGAAATAATGGAAGAAGGCAAATTTCTTGCAATTATACAGCCTGTATGCCAATTGCTTTGACTGTTACCAGTTCTATTTTAACGTAAAGCAAGGTAACACCAGTTTAGCCTTCTTTTTTTTTTAATGATTTACACGAAAAAATGAATAAATGCAACCCAATTTTAAAATGAATAAATGCAACCAAATTGTTGGGTTAAAAAAATTAACCCAACAATTTGGGTATTTCAATTTTAAATTTTTTGCTGCAAAAATCATGTTAATCAAACTATTTTCACAGCTTAATGTTGCCAATAAGCAGGGCCAGATATATTAGACTCATAAATGTAAAAAGCGTCCACATCCGTTTACTAATATCAGGATTGATTACAGTATAAATCAGAGCGCTCTCGGAACCTTTTAGCTGATTAGATTATGCTACAAACGCGACTTGGCCCTACTTTAATAAAAGCTGGCAGTGTATGGCGCTTCGTAATAGGAAAAATGCTGTATCACTTAGTTTTGCTTTTTTTTTTGTTCATGTGCCATTTCTGGCTGTGCCGGAGTTTTGTAGTTCACTTTTCCGTTACAGGATTTTTGGAATTATTTGTGATTGGGTTATGTCCGCGGCTTTGCCTACGTGGAGTTAGATAATTGTCCCATGGGATCATACTACCGGGATAAAAAGAAACCTATGTGTTAATCTAGGTTATAAGCTATCTGTATGCTAAATTTTATACAAATCCGTTCAGTAGTTTTTGCCTGAAAGAGTAACAAACACCCATACATCCTCACAAATTTTCGCATTTATAATATTACTAGCGACTCGCCCCGGCTTCGCACGGGTGCAATATGTATATAAACCTTCCTCTTGAATCACTCGAAAAATCATTGCGTAGTTTTAAAGATCTAAGCATACATAGGGACAGACAGACAGCGGGTAGCGACTTTGTTTTATACTATGTAGTGAAGTAGAAAGTAGGATAAGGTCGTGATTTTTTACAGCAGAATATAATTTTGTGACTGCCTGTTTCGTCTAGTGGTCGCAGGCGTGACTACTGAGCATGAGGTCCTGGGTTAGATTCCCAGCTCAGGCAAAGTGTGATTGGGTTTTCCCATAGGACTTCTTAGCAGCGGTCACGGAGTTAGGATTTGTGCCCGATTGATGGCTATAGACTCGCCCCCTATTACATGGGACTTACAAACACAACTGGCGAAATGTGGGTGTATTATAAGGTACACCACTGCCTAACCCTACGGGGATTACAGGCGTGATGTCATGTTATGTAATACAATTTAAATCTTTCAGTTGTGAATTTGCTATTGTAGTCATAAAGCTAATAGCATTAAGCACTAACTTTGCTTGCCAACAAAGTTCAAAAACAAGTCCAAACTCAGTTCTATCAGCCAACAAATCCATTCAGCATTTTCTTTATTAACGGCCAACAAAGAGAAACAAACTAAACAGCTAGAAAAACAATTAGCGTTATGTAGTTACGGTCTGCAGGCGTTGTAAACGTGTCCAGACAATTTTATTATCAACGCTTTCAATTCTGAATAGATAAAACGTTGCGGGCGGAGCACCGGCCGGGCCCACAGTGCACCAAGTCTGCGCTGGCACTGCTCCAACTACCAGACCAGCCTCACAAATCGGCGTCTGTTCTCTCGCCCTCCAACCAAACACCCCGCATGAATTTAAACCCAACACAAAAGCAATAGAGTTCAAATTTATTCACCCAACATCTTGTAACAGAAAACATTTCGAATTCAAATGTGTCGCTGATGCTGCTGTATTCCAATATTCTATATCAATAAAGTGGAATGGTCTGAACGAAATAAGCCCGATTTTCCAGAATAGCGGCGTATGATGACCATGCAGGTGTACCAACACAATGTTTTTACATAAGCCCTCTCAACATATTTGGTTAGGACGCGCAGGAGTTTTAGATTGTGTCCATTAACCTCTAATAACAATTTAGATTCGATGAGGGCCAGTAAACTGTTTGAAGGTAAAACATTTTAATATTGAAAAGTCGTTTGCAGTTTGGGGGAGACCGTGTGACGCTATTACATGTGGAATTCATGAAGTCAGCATTATTGGAGGTAGGGACTATGAACGCCTTTTTATCTCTTATGTATTTTATCGTGTAGCTGTTCTCTCTCTCAAAGTAATTTGGGTCAAGACTAATTGCTTTATATTCTGAAAGTTACAATGTATTCAAATTATATTGTCAGTTTATTTTGTTCCCACTGCTGGGACACAGGACTTCTATCTCTGATAGGGGGTGGACCGTAGACGACCACATGGGCCCGGTCTATGTTGGTGAATGGCAGTCTTAGCCGGTTTTTGCACGATATTTTCTTTCACTGTTTTGAGAGCAGTGGTGATGGAATAATTTACAATAATTCCCTGGATTTGAACTTACAACCTTTGAACTCATAAGTTTCGGCCGTTTCCACTGAGCCACCTCTGCAAAAACGTTTTTTAAAACAGTAAAATGCGGTGACTTGTTGTGAACCCGGTGAAGCTCTAATGCTTCTTACAAAAATCTTCAGAACGAACTAAAAAGCAAGTTTTAAATCACAACATATAAAACTGCTGACTCCAATCCAAGTGCAACCCGCCCGTCCGTTGACCCCAAACAATAAGACATAAAGGGGTGCAAATCGAGGGTGTCCGGTTTTAAGAAAAGAAAGGAACCAAAGAGTTTGGGACCTTTCCCAACGAAAGTCTTTGGTTCCCTCGTTCTAATTACCGCTGGCCTTACAAAGAGTTGTGCTCAAAGGCTTGGTTGCTTGGTGCGAAATTACTAAAGACTTTTAACTATCCTAGGCGAGTTTTTAAGCGCGGACTAGTTGTGTGTGCTAGGAAAGTCTTGTAAAGTCATTACGGTGGTAAAGTTTTTTTTTTTCAATGTTAGGTACAGACTGGCTGGTTTTGCTTGTGTGTCTCTTTTTTTTTTTGCTGGTTAGGTTAGGTGAGGATGTTTCAATCGGTAATGTGTTCTAATTTTAAATGTAAGATATAGCAGTGGCGAAAGTTCCATACAACTCGATTCCTACCGTTTGAAAAATGGCATAGTCAGTATGTATTCTATAGACAAATAATATAATCACAATAAAGATATCGTCGGGGATAGTGCAAATCCGCGGAACTAGCTAGATAATTCCGCATATCTGAAAAATGTAACCAATTTCAATTACGACTAAGTTAATGAATTTAATAGAATTGTACTGTTAACAATACATAGAACACATGAATTGTTACTATTCATGTAAAAATGAGGTCAAAAATCGTTGAAATAAAAAAATATATAAACTTATAACCTTCCCCCGTAAACCTACACGTAGTGCAGATACGCGGTCTTTACGTATGCTAGATTCGCGGATGTGCACTATCCCCGACGATATGTACTCCGGCTTACCTCTTACAGAAATTGATCCTTCGCTACTGTAATATAGTGTTATAATGAAGAGTGCTGTAATGCCTTCATATAAAATAGTGAAACATGATCCTTACTCAAAAACCAAATCAACGATTACTGGCTGACAAAGTTGAAGTACTGGTTCAGGATACATAGCATAAGCATAAGCATAATCAGCCTATTAATGTTCCCACTGCTGGGACGCAGGCCTCCTCCTCCTATGAGACGGAATGGGCTATAATCCACCACGCGGGCCCAGTGCGGGTTGGTAGATGTCACATGTCTTCGAATTTTTGGTTCTAGGACATGCCGGTTTCCTCACGATGTTTTCCTTCACCGTTTTGAGAGCAGTGGTGATGAAATAACTTACACAAAGTAATGCGCCTGGCTGGGTTCGAACCCACGACTTACTACTCGTAACTCGGGGTCTCCACCACGGGGCCACCGCTGCTCTCGTCTCGTCGTTCAGGATACAATCAAATATAATTCCTCCAAACATTTATTAAAATTTACTAAATCCATAAACAATTTTTTCACTACTGTTCACATATTGAATAGTCCTAAACAAATACAGAACTACTACGTTACTCAGGATTGTTAGCATAAACAAAAGTAAAATGATTTCGACCCCAACAAAAATCACTGTTTATTATAAATAAAGTGAAACAAAATACCGCAATGGGGTAAAAGAGTGCTAAAATTGATGCGAACGCCATCTACGTATAACAACGTCAAAAATGAGAACACAGCAGACTAACAGTTTGATGCAATATCAGGTAGAGCACAATCAAATCTGGACCTTATTTACTGCAGAATAAGGCCTAATCAAAAACCACCATTTCAATCCAGATGTGCCGATAGCATGAGGTGACTTTAGGTGATTCCGAATGGTGTAAAAAGTCACTCAGTGTCAAAGCAAATTGAGCGTTACTGGGAGGAACTAAGGTAGATTTCTATTTATAGTTTTATGGGTGCTTACGACGATGACCTGAAGGCCATTCCTTCACCCTTGGCATTTCGCCAGGGTACTTATACGGAGACGGACGTGTCTGCCTCCAACCGTCTAGTTTTACGGCTTTTAGATAAATTACGTTGCTGAAAAAACGGAAATCAGAAATGCTGTATTTCTTAATAAAATATGGAGTCATATATTCAGTTTGTTTTGTGGTGAAATATGCTTTATTGACAGACTTGAAAAACATGGGTATTTTTGTTTTTTTTTTCTGCTGGTTTATTGCTACCTATTCTTCAGTATCTTTCAAGGGTCTTTAAAGAATCTTGTGTCTGTGTAAATTATGTTAGAATCAACACAATGATGCAAGATAAAAATCAGTAATTCCAAAAATAACCAGACACGACTTCTGGTAATAAGACAATTAACAACTGAAGATAGTAGACTAACTACCCTTCTTATTACCTCGAAATCAAACATAAATTCTTCTTTGACCGTCGCAAGCTGATACAACGTGGACAACTGTGGTGACTCTCTGTAATGAGCAAGTTTTCTGTCCCCAAATTGTTCTAATCTTCTAAGCACCAGCTGTCAAAATATTGTATTGAGCCTTATTGGCAGGCACTAAGGTAGATTTTTATTTATCGTCTGATGGAAGCTTACGACGATGACTATATTAATATTATACTATTGTCAAAATCACGAAACCAACTGTAACCCCAGTAACATCACCAATACAACCATCACCACCCACTGTGTACACGGCACAAGGCCATAACTTCCAACATGGCCGACGTTTACGCCTCCCTCCAGAATACAGGCGCAGTTACTTGACGTCAAAATATGATAGCAAGTCTTGCAGGTATATTTGAATTCATACAAGCAATATGTCTGGTGGCTCGTTGTTGTTCGAGTAAATATTCTGTGGTTGCACCTGCTACTATGGAATAACGTTCGGTTGTCGACGGGTTCAGAGGTTGTCTTTTATTTTTTTCGGTTTTTTTTTTTTGTGTTAATAATTATAGTTGGGACATATTGGATACATACTAAGATCAACTTGTACATCGTGAGTGGTACAGTCTCGAGCACTTCTTCTTAGCGTGTCGATGGCAAATTTTTATTAGATATGTTTGGCCCAAAATTCAGCTACGCAAACTCCGCTCGCTGATGCACTTATAAGATCGTCAAGTGCGCAGGTGTTAGGGCAAGCAGCGCAAGATGGAAGATGGGCCATTCTCGAGCACTAATATGTATACACTTTCCTAAATTTAAAAGCAATTTTTGCGAGAAATAACGATTGGAACTTCGAGATAGGATCTTTTTTATAAATACATATGTGAGTTCCAGAATACTATGTTTTGAACAAAATGAAATTTTAATCAGAGCAGTAGGAGAAAAATGCTTTTAAAAGATGTTATATGTTTACATACTGGTGCTCGTGACTGTAAAATAACTAAAAAAAAAAACTGTAATATCTATGTTGGTATAAAAGTAGAGTAAGTATAAAAGTCTAATAACCAGTCTTACCAAAGGGTATCGTTTTACTCAGTAATAACTAGGTTGTGGAGGTCAGATAGGCAGTCGCTCCATGTAAAATACTGGTATTCAGCTGCATCCGGTTAAACTGGAAGCCGACCCTGACAGAGTCGGGAAAAGGCTAGGCAGATGATGATCTATGATGGTAAAAGCAGACACCTGCTACATCTTTACTTATTATGTAAATAATAAATATGTAAAAAGTAACCTATTAGCTTTAAGATAGCAAATAATCTAGGTTAAAACAAATTTAGGATACTTTTTATCCAGGTAGTACTTTCCTGTGGGATAATTTCTGACCTCCAATGAGCATGATTATTTAGCATCCATAAGCATATTTCAGATGTGTTGATTGAATGCTTTAATGTGTTTTGAAACACATAATCACATTACAGTTTGCACAAAACAAAAGAAAAATAGTATTAAATAGTAAAACCAACATTTTCGCACAACTTCACAGTAATTAACACAAACAGCAAAGTAAACTCGACATTACTGAACTAGTACAACAAAAGACGCACCTGACTATTAAATCTAATTTAGTTCCCGCTCACTAAACGGTTAATGATGCTAGTTTAAACCCTTAACCCCGATTCTAATTACACTCAAGTGATTAGGAAGACACGCTGAAATGCAATAAAAGTAATGGAAAAACTAAGAACTTATTCGTCTTACAACAGTGTGCTATAAAATGTAATGGGATATAGGGGGACTTGAAAACAGCGGGGAATTTTTAAAACAACTGTATGGGGGATCCGTGTGAGACATCTTAGTTGTTACGACTTTTTGTTTTGCTTGAGAAAACTGCACCTCTTGTTTGAAGCGATACGCTTCTTGCGACAGCTACTGCGGAGATACAAATGAAACAAGTGGAGTGTACAATTAAACAGCAACAAATTAAAGAAGTGGTTTAGCTGCTACGAGTCACTGCGACGTGATTTGCGCGGCGAGGGCGACGGAACTTCACGTGGCGAAGCAAGTGACGCTAGACGCAACGCTCGAGGTCGTAAACTGGGCCTTAAGTCGACGTCTTTTTGTATTTAAAAATACATATTGAAAGATTAACTAAGGAAATAATGTAGTAACACTCTATTTTAATGGATACTTTTTATGTCAGAATAATTTTAAACAATAAAGAGATCCTCGATCCAAGTCTTGAAACGTTATTGTTATGTCTAGTGTATTTATGTATATTATGCTTCACCTTTATGAATTTAATTGTTACTATTGATATTGTAGCTGTAGGTACATACATCTTTTTGCGTTTAGTCTTGAAATTGAAATGAACGCCGCCATCTTTGTTTGTTTTTTCAAAGACAATTTCGCAAGTTTTTAACAACAGTGCCTTCCTTTTAACGTCATTCAAGGACCAAAAGAATCATTCAGTACTGTCAAAATTTTACCATGCAATCTTTCATGAAATTACTAAAAGGTTTGTTTTCCATGTGTCAAAAACTTCACGGCTCTGGTTGATTGAAAGTCCGCGCTTGCACATGAAAAAGAGAACCGAGTCGGGTGGTTCTTTCAGTTCAATGACTAGGTACCCTAAATGAAAAAAGGGTGCGGACAACCCCTTTTTCGAAGTAACCGAATCAGTGTCACAGGCGAAAAAATACCAGGTTTTGTTTAGACACTGTGATATGTTTGGACTTTTACGTGGTAGATCAATTTTACATTCTGTAGTTTGCGTTTGTGTTTACCTTTGGGGGTTTCTCTTTATTCACCGTCATTGTAACCTTATTTTTTATGCATGTGCTTGAGTCATTTAAACTTTATATTTTTTTTGAAAATAACGCTATAAGTCTGTTACCTTTTCAAGCAAAAAAATACTGAACGGATCTGGATAAAATGTTGTGAATTGCCAAATGAATAGAAATGACCTGGATTAGCTTGTATTAGGTTTCTTTGGGATGATTTCCACGTGGGCTAAGCTGCGGACAAAATCTAGTATCTTAATAAAAACGTTTAATATTACGTTTTTTGTGCGAAGCGACAAAACGCGACTTAAGTACAACTTTATTCAAGCTGTGTTCAGAGCCTCGCAGGCACTTAATATTTGTGACGTGCTCCAATTAAAAGTAAAAAAAAACGGTGACGCGACCCCCGTACAATTGCCCCGAAGACTGAAATACGCCTTTTATTGTTCAAGACACAATGGGGGCCCGACTTGGCCTCGAACAATATGGCCGACCTATTATTTGAACGAAAGAAAATAAGGTGTTTTCATTAATGAAGTTAAAGTTTAATTGCTTTCTGCAAAATGATCTTTTCCGGCAGAGGCCTGAGGAGAATTGTGGTCACAGGAATATAAATGTAATTTTGTAAGTAACGTTATTTTATAAGGAACGTTATTTTGTAAGTAACGTTGTTTGTTAAGTAACGTTATTTTAGTTTTTGTTTCTGAATATGGTTTTTGACGGTCGGTGCTATTTACCAATTAAAATTAATTATGTGGGATGCTTCCACGTCGTTCGGGGAGTTTTATCAGTGTAATATTACCTTAGTATATACCATTCTTTTAATAAGTGAAGAGAGACAGCGTTAATTATACATTTTCTGTTTTGTTTTCCGGTTATGACATAATATGAAGTCCTTTGTTCGGCGTTCTGAAAAACCCGACAATTATACACGATGAATATTTTTCACAAGGATGTTTTGTGGTGTGATAAATTCAATAATAATATAAGACTTGAAGACGCCATAATTTGCAGGTTTTGACCACGGGTGTTAATGCAAACGACACGAGAAAAAAATTAAATTACGATTTGGCCTACATACAATAAGATGAATATACACTATTCATTAGATTTCTTTGTGCTTGACATGATTTAGAACTACAGATCTTTTTTGAGTGTAAGGAAAGTTGGGGAATAAAAGAGGAATGGAGTATATGATTTGATTTTCCGTTGTAGTTCGTAGGTATCAGTAAGTTTAAGTTATTGTTCTCTTTGTAAGCAAAATTGTAACAAAGCTTTATTACTCACGCTCTTGTAGGTAGTTTCTGGATATTTATTGTTGGTGTCCTAAATCTTTCGAGTGAAGCGGTATCAGGACACTAGCGCGAAAGACATTTGCGCAAAGGACACTTGCGCGAATCCACATGCGCGAAAAGACATATGCGCGCATAGGCTTTTAGGCGATTAGACTTTTGCGCGAATGGACCTTTGGGCGCATAGACAGTTGCGCGCATAGACACTTGAGCGAATGGACTTATGCGCGAACGGACATTTACGCACAAAGACACATGCGCGAAAGGACTTATGCGCGAATGGTTAGGTTAGGTTAGCTGTAGAGTAAACATAACACTGAGGTTCTTCTAAATCGGAATCGATTGATTAATCTTTTTTGTACAAAGTAACAAGAATGTTCTATACATCAATATACATTTGTCATAATAGACATTAAAACAACTGAATGACCTTAAAAATCGACATTAATGAAACCCAAAAGCTTGAACAGAGAGTACAATTATTTTGTTCAAAATCGATATTGTAAATCGATTAAACAATAATTATATCTGGCAACACTATTCATGGTAGATACGAAAATATAATTTGACATGTCTCTCGGGCAGTGTTGCCACTTCTCTCGCTCTATCTCATTGAAAATAAGAAATAATATGATGTTATGTTTACTCTACAGATTAACCGTAGCGAGTCGCGAGTAAATCTAGTCGCGGAAGTGTTCTTTTGCGCAAAAGTTCATTCGCGCAAGTGTCCATTCGCGCAAGTGTCTCTGCGCGCATGTGTCTATGCGCGTAAGTGTCTATGGGCGCAAAAGTCCATGCGCGCATATGTCTTTTCGCGCAAGTGGGTTTGCGGAAGTGTCCTTCGCGCATAAGTCTTTCGCGCAAATGTCCCAGATCCGAGTGAAGCTAGTAGCTGTACTACACGTACCGCAGTGTAGTACATACAACACAGTAAATATGACCAAAATATAACAGAAAACTGGAGAGAAAATTATCCTAATGTTTTTTTATACACACAAAAACACACACACACACACACCCTACACACACACACACACACACACACACCCTACACACACACACACACACACACACACCCTACACACACACACACGCACAGACTATTATCCTTTTTTTTTAGTAATTTAAGAACACAAACCAACAAGTTCGTATTACTCGAATTTCTTTCAGTAAGAGATGTCTTTAGGTTTTCTATTACATCGAAAATTTCAGATACTTACATAAAAATATGTTTTTTCAAGATTTTTTTTCTTCTACAATAAGTAATGTTCTACTTACAATTCTGTTTACACCAAAAATGAAATTGTCTTGATTTATTACATCTATGTATTATGGAAAAGACCTGAAAACAACCGACGGATAGAATTTTTGATGTATCTAGGGAATTCCCTACATCAAGTAGTGGATGTGGCGTAGACATGATTAATGCTCTGTTTTGGATTAAGAAATATGTTTCTTGTTGGGAACGTTGATTAGTTAGTGTCCACATCATATCTAGACTAAAATATGATAAAGAAAATCAGTCTTCATAACCCGAAAACTCGAACTAACAAAAGAAAAATGTTCATAATAAAATAGAGAGAAAAATAAAATGGTTCCCATTCATTTCAACCCTACAAATAAAATAAAATATGACAATAATTGTAAAAGAACGGTTAAACCTTTACACTTTGACCAGAACCGAGCCATAAAAGTAGAAAAGAAGGAATTTGTATTCTGCGCACATTGAGCTGACAAAGCATTCGGTAACCCACACGTGGCACTCACAAAGTGGTCAATAAACGCTACACTTACAACTATGTAACTCAACCCTCCCCTTACAATACAAATGACTCTATTTAGAAGAATCGTTTCACTATCGTCCCTCAAAAACGAGCCAATATTTACGAATTCAACACTCAAATGCTACTCTCAACATGGCGTCAGTACTTTGCACTATTGCGAGTTTGTGAGTATGGCAAATACTCGAAAACTCGCAATAGTGCCCCTCCCTTCTAAGGATGAGTCGATAATGGCGCGTCTTTTCGGCGGGAATCTTAAAAAAGGCATCTGTATTCGTCGGTCGTCGACCGGTTAGCTTTTTGATTTTTTTTTCTTCCTTCGTAGCCGATGAGTCGCCGATGGTCGACGAAGATTGATGTAGTTTCGCCCTTATTTTTCTGCATCGCGTGTCGGATTGTTTTTTGTTTTGAAACAAGGAAAAGCTGGTGATTTTTTTCGTTTGATTATGATAAAGAAGTTTTGATGAGATGTTTTCAAAGTTATTGTTTGGTTGTTAATGATAGGTTTAACTTGAAGCAACGTTAATTTGATGAATGGAAAAAAAAAACAAATAAATATCTAGCTAATATTTATTTATGTTTTATAATTATACTGCTATATTTGTACAACGAACATTCATTTATTAAACGGCAGCATTTACGATCACCGAAAAACTTCGTCCGGAAACTTTTCGGAGTAAAAATGCAGTTTTTACCGGACACTAGCCAGGAAAAAACGGAAAGTGCAACTGCTTTGATCCAATCCAATTAGCCAGGCGACTTCGACACAGAGGGATAGAATGATGGATTTATAGCCCAAGTGCGGAACTTTAAATTCAACCTTTTTTAACGGAAAATTTTAAATTCAGCATTAGATCCGTTTTGCTAAAGAATAGAGTTTTTCGTTGAATACCTAGACTTGTGATTAATTTTGTGACTAACTTTTCCTGTTCGATTTTTGTCAGTACCAGTATAGACCTACATCATGGCAAGTTGAAGAAATAACCTCGAAATCTCGAACGACAAAAATACATAATACACTCCCTCACTCACTTACCACATTAAAAATACAAGCGTAATAGTTTCATACGAACAACTTTCAAACTTTCTTCTATTAAAATCATTAAGCTAAAGAATAGTACTTAATATGATTCAATAACTTCATTTCTACCGGAGGGGAGAAGACGTCCAAAGATAACAGAAACTTTCGCAGCGAAAGAAAATTTTAATAAAGGAGTATTATGATACGAATAATTAACTTTATCTAGCTACTATAGATGTCTATAGATACTGGTGACACGATGTCCCCTAGCTCCTGTTCTACCCCTTCATCTTGTATTCAAGGAGCAAAAAACAACCATGAGCTAAAGGCACTGGTCCTATTACCGGCGATTAGCGAGAAGCAAGAACCAGTTTATGCGTATCTCTCATTGTACGGGATATCTATACAAAGCGAGGCCATGTTATACTGGAAATGTATAGCTTGATGTGTCGCCGTGTACGAGTTGGCGAGCAACGAGCAGCGAATGTGTAGTTCGGATAGTTTTGATGCTCAGCCATGAGCAAGTGCACGATCGCGACGAGCGATTACTCGCTGGTATGCGATAAATGATGTGAACGAGCGAGGAAGCTATCCTCGCTCGTTGGAACAAGTGCCACAATGACGATTTCATTTTGTGGAAATTGTTCGAAAGTTATCACAAAGGGCCGCTCTCCGATTACTTTAATTACGACGTAACTTGTTCTAAGGATTATTTTGATTAATGAATGGAATTTAGTTACTTATGTAGTTTTAAGTTGGGGGAATGTTTTCGCTTGTTTGTGCTTAGATTTAATCAATTTTGTTTTTATTTTTTAATTTATTATAGTAGTGGAACCAGTAAATGAAAAATACTAACCCTCCTAGATATGTCGAAGCATTAGTGTCGAATACATTGACATACTGTAACCGGAAACATTTATCTTTCCTACCACACGCAAACACGGAATATTTATCTTTAAAAGGTACAATATTTGTCCCAAAACAGCATTATAAATAAAAGCCCCAACCTTTCTTCATAAAATTACTAAAGCTAACTGGCAACATCTTTACACAAACAAAAAGTATACCATCTAGAGAAAAAAAGAAATAAATGTACCGTCAGACACCGCTAGCTACCGAGCGACACTTTAAAAAGTTTAAAAAGCGAAGTCGGGAGGAAAAATTCATTTTCCAACGACGTTTTTCTGAAACACTTGGTTCTTACGACATGAGTTATTATGCAAATAGTTTTATTACGCTTGTGTTCATTGCAAAGAGGATTTATTTGCAACTAAGGCGGGCTAAGTCGATCATGATACTCTTTGCGACGCCCGCTCTTGGGGGGTGGGATTATATTTTGTATGCAGCTTTTGGATACGTACTAAGGCGCAAACCCACCGCGGTGCACACTATGCACGGGCACGCGGCACATTTTAGCTGCGTGAATTCATTTGTTTGACAACGTTGGTCTACGTTTCCACAGCAGTACACGCTACAAACCCACAACTAAGTACAACTGTAGCGTGCGTGGCCCATCGCGGCGTAGTCGTGGATTAATATTCGTGTATAGAGTGTACCACGTGCACAGCGTGCATGGCGTTGACAGCGTTGAGCTATGTGAGCGCCTTATTCGAGCAAGCCAGGCAAGTACTAATGACCTCATTTGATGCACAGAGTGTCCGTGGTTTGCAGTGGACACAATCACATACATTTTCTTGCAAAGCGAAGCTTAACACACATGCGTAGCCTATCCGTGCGCCGCGGTGGGTTTGCGCCTTTACGGTGTGTTTTCTGTGTGAGATAACTTGATATTATTTTATCGCTTTAGATATTGTATATTCTAAGTGTACCTACCTACTTAGAATACTAATTCTGCTTCATTTTTGTAGATCTTTTTTTTTGATTTATGTTTTGAATTCATATTACACACTCATAATAAAAATGAAACAGCAGGCAATCAGCATTAAAGTTTTTCCAAAGATCACACACATATTTTACAATGCACCTATGATAATGTTTTAGTCCCATTTCATATGAGAGCGAACCTATTGATGATGAATATCTACCTACTGGAAAACCCCATAATACTGCCCTGCCTGAGGATCGACCCCAGGTCGGGCAGGATTCCATCGTCTTTGCGTGTCGATGGACTCAAATAATATCCAACCAGTATATAGCCATCTGCACAGCTCTTTCGTAGGCTTCGTTTAAATCCTGGGAGGTGCCGGTGACTGTGCAGGATGGCCAAGAAAGAAGGTTGGTCATATCCTACAGATGGGCTCCACACTGGCATTGTATTTGGGACGGGTCGATGATACCCCATTTGTCCAGATTATTGCTACAACGGCCAACCTGGGCCAGTAGCCCACCAGAGAATTCCCATCTAGTACCCAATGCTAAGAAGTCACACTTGCGAACACTAGGCTTCTAACGTGGAGCCAACCCAATTTAAATTCAAAGCATGTTAAAAGGTGAAGTGGTATCATAAATAGAGCTAGTCAAAAGAACATCTCATAAAAATGTTTATGGTCTTTAATACCGAAAAATGTATCTTCTTATATTTAGTGGCTATGTAAAGTTAGGGATCGGTTTTTCATTGAGTAATTCTGTTTATTACATGTACTTGAAGTCTAAAATGGAAATATGGTCAAACGCCATAAAATACGAAAATATCGATATTTTCGTATTTTATGGCGTTTGGGCCTAGGTTTGTAGGTTATGGATAATAATCGGTATTTACAGTCGATTAACTAAACTTAGGAGCGTATCTCCAATGAAACTGATCGTCATTATCAGATTTAAACTGAGTTCAAGAGCTGTCTGTGTCATTAATTCCGTATTCCGTAGCAATGATGACACTGAGCTCTGAGAGCCAACTCTAGAACTAAGTTTACATGTGTTGCTCGCGTACAGTTTCAATGGTGAAATTGGTCTTTAAATATCTACATGTGTGAATTATTAGTTTCTTTAGTCATGAACACTTCTGATCTGAGCTAGCCACAAAATGTCTAATATTTATTCTTTTTTGATACAGCATAATAAATGAAAGAGGAGGTGTACGACAAGTTGTTTTTTTTATTATTCTATCGGTCGTCATTCCGAATTTTCAAATTCTAATAATCCCAGTTGGTCGTTTTTAGTATCCATTTATTGTAAGTGCTTTAATAATTATTCTACAAACACATCACGTATCCTAAATAACATGATACATCCATATACCAGCAGAATTGACCCAACACACTTCAATTCAAAACAGTCGTTAACATAATTACTGCGGTTTTCATTATTAGCCCACATTGAAATAATATCAAATGAGCGCTATGCAGTTTGTTCATCTAGCCAATCAAAATGGCGGGTCGCCAGTCATTTATTTTTGTTAGGCATCTAACCACAGCCGGATAGCAATGTGGTGATAAAACTGTGAGACATTGAAGAACAGGGAGGAGAGTTCCTCATTTTGCATATAAGAGTGAGGATCCTGCAACTAGATGAGAGTTCTCTGATGGGCTACTGGCCCAGGTGGTTGTCAGGTTCTTGTGGATAACTCTGCTTGGGCAATGCTAGATCTTGCGACTGTCGTGTCGCTATCAACTTTTGATTTTTTTACATTAACTACAAGTTTAGATATCAAGTATAATAAGTTAACTTAAACAATGTGAAAAAAAAATGGAAAACATCGTGATGAAACCGGCATGTCCTAGAACTTAAAATTCGAAGACATGTGACATCTACCAACCCGCACTGGGCCCGCGTGGTGGATTATAGCCCATTCCCTCTCATAGAGAGGAGGCCTGTGTTCCAGCAGTGGGAACATTATAGGCTGCTGCTATGCTATGCTAAACAATGTTTAAGAATAGGTAAAATCTCAACGTATCGTTCGTTAACGCAATGTACCATCTCAACAGGGAGATGTAACCAAGGTTTTATAACAATATTCTGATTTAAAAGAGTGACCATGGAGTTTCTTGCCTGTTCTTCTCCATAGAGATCTACGCTTTGGAATGGTCAACTACTGTACAGTACTTTCACAGTTATTATGCCTTGTGACTGGGACTGTAGCTACATTTAATTGTTGTCTTTGATTTGACAGTTCAAAAGTGCCTGTAACTGGTCTACTTGAAATAAATGCTTTGAATTTGATTTTATCGTTATTTTCTAAAACTGGCTGCAACGAGATTTCTAGCATTTGTCTAATCAAAAACGGAATTTTGATAGACGGATCACTTCATACTTAAATAACTCCACACTCCCAAACAGTTCGGTCGCGCCCCTTCTAAAATCATAACCCTCCCGATTAAAACGGAAAGAGCAGCGTCCCCCGAAATCAATGCGAATCAATAGCCGTGGCCGGACCAGTGGAAAATCAAAGCGGCAGTGGCGGGTTGAACCGATGGATACAAAGATTACCCCATTTGGTTTATTTTTTTCGTTTGGGAAACAACTATTATATTTATGTGCCTTATTTTGGTCGAATATTGAATCGATCATGGACCTCTTATTAGTTTTTAGGGTTCCGTAGCCGAATGACAAAAACAAAACCCTTATAGATTCGTCATGTCTGTCTGTCCGTTTGTCACAGTCACTTTATTCCGAAACTATTAGGACTATACAGTTGAAACTTGGTTTGTCATCTACAAACCAAGTTTCCGAACCGCTTTACGATTTTATACAAAAATATATTTTTTAAAAGATTAAGAGGAGGCTTATGCTTGCTTATGCTTATGCCTTCTCTGGTGAGGGCCAATAACTTAATGAGCTAGCAATAAAGTAAAGCACCCGCGGTAAAAGGTTGACTGGTAGAAAATGCCTATGGCATTAAGTCGGTCTCTGTACTTTTATGCTTGAAGTGTTAAATAATAAACAATAATAATAATAAGTAACAGCACCGTCATGGTCAAAATCTATTAATATTCAAAATTTATAAGTTGTTAAGTACACTGTTGTGTTGTGATAAGAAGACACAATTGTGTCGTAATATAACAATAACAGATTTTAATTACCCATCAAACATTGACAGATGATTGGCATTTAATTTTATGAACAGTGTTTATTACATTTTTGATTAACTTTCTTGTAACCAACTACTTAAATGTAAATTTAACAGGAAAAGTAATAGTTATAGTTTAAATTACATACACTCGCGTTTTATTCTCGTGGAGGTAAGCAGAAACTACTCACAAGTGTGCTACGAGCCTAACACCTCGTCTAAGTTCATACATCTGGTCATACACGCCGGTTGCATAAGCAGCTGACCTTTCTGGAGAACCTCACCAATAAGGTCAGTGAAGGTCCTTCTAGGGCATATGGTCCTGGCGTTTCTTCGTACCTGCCTAAACACCCTTAGGTTCATGTTTCAGAAAGAAATAGCCATCTACCTATCTCTCTCTACAAAAACCCCGATTATTTTTTATCGTTTCGGGTTTAAGTTAGTAACTTTTGCCATAACGTCTTAATCACTAGCTATCAATGAGTACTTAGGGACGATCTACTAAGGCAGCCCACGAAGAGACAATTAAATCTTTATGACTCGTTAAAACGCAGGCCCTGACAAACAATATAGATAGGAACACACTTTTAGATTACAATTTTGATGAGTTTTGAACGTTTTTTTTGGATTTGTTTTTATGACCTTTAACTAAAGTTATTTGTGGATCTATTGATGTAGTCCAATAGCAACAAATGATTATTGAAAAGTAATTTTTGAACTATTTTTACATTAGACAGACAAGGTTCAAATTTATTTAAGAAACGAAACATTGGAATGGGGTTTCCCACTAGGTGAACCGATGACCTGGTAAAGGTTGATGCGAGACGCACGGGACCAGTCATTGTGGCGACACTTAGGGGAGGCCTATGTCCAGCAGTGGACGTCTTTCGGCTGAAATGATGATGATGATATGATTTGTAAAATAATTAAACTACTTAAGAAACAGCTCACTGAGATTCACAATTTTACCTGAAGTTGAAAATGAGCAACTACCTCCAGCTTCAAGAATAATTCTGCCCATCAAAAAACTAACAACACGACCTCACCGAAAAAAAATACATACTCGTAACTCCTCAGATTTGTCTTCAATAAAACTCAACAACCAACAGGACCACTCGTATCAACTAAGCCGTTTAATTCACCCGTATCTAGTTTTATGCCCGTCCTCCACTGATTTCAACAACAAAATCCTGTAAAAGTGCTTCGGCAAACGAGCTGAAGGTAAGCCCGGGTCGGCACTAAATGAAAAGAGGAAATTCATTACCGTGGCGATACCACGCCGGCTGTGTATCGCGGGCCGTTTGCGCGGTAACTACTGCCGTTAACGGTTACCGTCTATATCGGAAATCGTTAGCCTCGCCTCGCTATGATTGGTGGGCGCCAGCTTTGAGGCCGGCAGATAAAACTGAAGGATATTGTGTGTAGATGGGTGGTATGTGATGTGATGGATGATGGTATCAGAGATGTTGAGCTTGTTTTTATTTTCTTCGTGATCTATGGATAACTGGATGTGTTGCTTATCTGTACAACACGTGGAGTAGGGGCGGCTCCGAATAATGAGTTGTTGGTCGAACCCAGGCAAGCACTTCCCTTTGTGTAATTAATATTATCACCTCAGTCTCAAAATGGTGATGGGAAACACCGTGAAGAAACCGGAATGTTTTAGAACCAAAAATTCGAAGACCACGTCAGTACCTATCACAGAGAGGAAGCCTGTGTCGTACAGTCACGAGCACCAATATTTAAACACTTTCCTAAATTGAAAAGCAATTTTCTCCAGAAATAACGATTGTAACTTGGGAGATAATTGATCTTTTTTATAAATATATGAGTTCTAGAATACTATGTACGTAACAACATTAAATTTTAATTAGAACAGTTGCAGAAAAACACTTTTAGAACTTGTTAAGTGTTTACATATTTGTGCTCGTGACTGTACATGTGGGAATATTATAGGTTTCGCTCTGTGTATGGCAGAACCCGCTAAGACGCGCAAGTAATAACTTAGGTCACTTTACCGAGTCATTAATACGTAGGTACTCTCACCTCACGCCGATTAACTCGCGAAAATATCTACCTTCGAACAAGCCAGCCATATTAAAGCAAATAATACACAAAGCCTAGAAAACACAACAGTTCCACACTACTAATTCGACTTTACGGGTTATTAGTACTTACGGGGGATTTGGCGAGCTCAGTGTAACCCCGCCCTAAGAACTGCGCAGTTTATGACCCTGAGACAATGTGCTCTATTTTATTCAAGTTAGCGGTTAAGCTTTTATTGCTGATATTAAGGAAGGTTTAAGTGACTATAAAGCTAACTAAATACGGTAAATATATCTGAGTTTAGTTGATGCTTTTGTGGTTATTGGAAGTTTAGTCACTTTTGGTCAGAAATCCATATCTTTGGCCTCATTGAATGGTGGGACCGACCTCTACAAGACTTGTTGGAAAACGTTGATAAATGGTTTTAAAAATAATAGTCAAGATACTGTATTGGCATAGACAACGACGCAGGTGAACAGGCATCTTCTGGGCACGCTAGTTCCATTGTTAATTCATCGTTATCATCACAACATGACATGACATTGTGAACACTTCAATAATTTCATTACATTACATCAATTTAATTATATTACATTACAACTTGCAATATTGCGATTTACAATTTTAAATTATGTAGTAATTCGTTATGTCCATTCATATTTGTTATTTTATTTTTAGTCTTTAACGCAGCATGTACCGGAGTACCTTTTACATTGCTTCCCACCAACACGCTTATAAAATTGCAGTCACGTTAAAATCTACACACGTTAGTCAATTAAAACCGCACAAAAAATATTCATACAACTCCGACCACACAAAATCATATTCTGACCGGCACCACTTCAAACACTCCACGTCATAAAAAATGGGAAACAAAAGCCCACGTGGTCGTCCGTAGCCTAAAGCCTACCCTATTTCATAAAAAGGCTCTCATATCAAACAAACCAACGGTTACTGTCCGTTCACGACCTCGGGCGATGCGAATGGCGACGCAACTTGCGTCAAGCGACGGGCATTTCTTTGTGTGAGTACCGTCACGTCACAGTGACTTGTTCTTAACAAATTATTTTATTTGTTTCCTCTGCAGTTACTGTTGGCCAAGCGGTAAACCCCTATTTCATAAACAGAATCTCTCGTCATACAAACAACCAGGAACGTTCAGTGCACGACATAGAACGCGACTTGTTTGAACAGAAACACGTCTGAATACCATCGCGTCTCAAGTCGCGTCGCATGTTCTTCTTTCATTTGTTTCGCGCATCGCTTTCGCGTAGCTCGTGGCCAAGCGGTGGCGCCCCCTATTTCATAAAAAGCCTCTCATATCAAACAAACGAACGGTTATACGGGCGTCCATTATTTGCGGCCACGTCACCCATGGCGGCCGGATGTTGTTAATGGCGGAAAATGCGGAAAATTGGGCTATTCATTACCCCGAGCTCTACCGCAACAGAATCGCGCAAATACTGCCGTATGCCGTGTGGGTAGGTCGATTTGTTTGTAAATGTCCAATTGACCATGCAGTTATTGGTGCGGGTCATTAGTTTATGTCTGAAGATTTTGTTGATTGATTTTCATTTGCAAGTTTTACGATTTAAGATACTTTTTTCACGAAAAAAGAAGATATCTATTCACTTCTATGATAAAATATAAACATTTTCATAATATATGCAAGAAATAAGGCACATTTTAATGTTGTAAAACAGACAAAGTAACCACTGACAGTTGATGTAAAGGTATAGATGGCGTCAAAATCTTTTAAACAAAGTATTTCGTGAAGCAAATGCTGAAGAAAGATACTCAGTTTAAAAGAACACTTCTATCGAATGTGAAACGCTTGTGAATCTGCGTAAATGTGTCCTAAAAGACAACTATTTGAGAAACGTACACACAAAAACCCAACCCATCCTATCAAAAGCTAAAAAGAACAACCACCTCCTAAAATAAACTCAGAATAGTTAGGTACTATCCAACAGAATAAATATTGGCAGAACGTCCCTAGGGCACGTGTTGTTGACACTATACATTACGGTAGTAGCACAACAACCCTAATTTATTGCGACTAAACCGAGTTTTCCGCTACCGAACGGCATCGCGCCGGCAAATCTGTCGATATAGAAAAAAAGGCGAGCGAAATACCATAAATAGCTATATTATCCGATCGACTTCATTCTGCGAACAAATTCCGTGGAAGTTTCCCTTCTCGACGGAATATTTGTGTTTTACAGCGAACCTCGTGGCTTTATCGGTGCTTCGGATTTGATTCCACATATTTTGTGAAGCTTCTCAGATTTGTGGTGATCTGTGATGACCATGTAGGGCGTTGATAAAAAAGTTTATGACCCAGGTATCGGTTTTTAGGATGTGTGTCGAAGATGTTTGCTTTTATTGGTGTTGCAGTTCTGATGTTATTAAATCGCTCTCTTTTTTCGTGTCTCACCTTATTATACTTCATCTGAGGTAGCCCTTCTCGGCCGGCATTCTTCACTAGACCTGTCCTAAATCGTTAAGACATCTTCAATTTCATCTATATGCTATTAACTATTGCTACAGTAACTACATTTATCTAGATTCTATTTGACGACGTCTGAAATCTCAAACCAGCTTAGTATCCTCAAAACTGTATTTCTGAGTAGGTGTAAGTTAATATTTGTTTCTATGTACACACAAATATTGTATTACACCTACAGATTAGTTAACATAATGTAACTAAATGGTATATTTACACTGTTACAGCTAGTTAAACAGTACGTAGACTTATACCCTTGTTACTAACCTTGCTGTCGGTCGCTTGTAGAGTCAACCTTGTAAGTTCTTTATCTACTAACTCTTGTCAACAATTTCCAGCGAGTATAAACTTCACTAGGGTTGAAAGTATCTAAGTGTCACATAAAGAAAAAGACCTTGCTGTTTTTTTTATTTTACAACCGACATTCAACCTTAGTGTGTAAGCAATACTGAGGTCGATTATACAAACAAGAGAAGACCAAAATGTTACCATAGACCTGTCTGACAAAACATGTTACAAACAGCCTTATACTTAACTGTAAGCCCTTCAATTTTACAACCATCATAAGAAGCGAGAGATATGCCAATTTTTCCTTTTCCCAAACACGGAAGCTGGCAATATATTACTCAGTTTATTTATAGCTTCGAGAAACGATGTGTATAATAAACCTTTAACTACTGGTTTAAAGATCAATGGAGCAAAGAGATAAGTAGTAACAGTAGTTAGCGCAACGGTTGAACTCACAGTTAGTCGACAGTAACCTAACGCTTAAACGTTACTGTTGCAAGTAAAAGTTAACTGAGAGGAACTTGGGTTTACAACTCGCGGATGGTAAGCAGCTGATAAAATGTACTGTACATTTTTCAGTATCTAGTTTTTAGGTCAACGGGAATGAACGGAGTTTAAATTTGGGGCGTTGTGTTTATAATTGTATACATTTAGATGAACTATCTTCACGACTAAGCATAAAGGTTCTTATACTACAAGGCGAAGAGAACATTGTGCTTTGCAGCATCATAACGCATTTAAGTTACGTCACGAATGCGTTGTGACTCGGCACGGTAATGACATTGTAGAGGAGAGAGAATAATACATGTGTACTGGGGGACGCACAAAGCGTGTTTTTGCGTCGCTGCACCACGTTGTTTTTGGAGACACTTAAGACACATTTGCACCACAGATCACAAAAAGCGTTTATAGAAAAAAAATCTATTTAAAAAATATTTCTGTGTCTTTCATCTTCAAACTATTGACAGAAACGGTGGTTTTAATGACAGTAAGCGATAAACGCATTTTGGTGATATGCGATTTTAGTAGGTATAAGACTTAGCTTACCTATTAAAATCTCAGATCACCGGTTTTATTTAATTGTAATGACACCTTAGAGTCTAAGGTGTCATGACAATCAAATAAGACCTTAGTATGTCAATTCATAACAACCAATATGGATTGACACGGATCATTTATCAGTATCATCTCTCATATTTCAAACACGAATTCAGGTCGACAGGAAGACCTTTCTGCGTCTCCTGGGAAATGGGGCGTAACTTGCGTAGGTATTTGGAACAAAACTTAGAATAACCCCCTAAAGGCAGAGAGGCAATATGAAGTAAGTAAATTATAAATTACTGGCAGTCTGGAAGACTTTAAATAGAACCCGAATTCGGATTTAGATTCGTATTTAATGCAGTATTATCGACGAAAATAGTCAAAGACAGGTCAAAAACCTAAACATATTATAAAATAGGGACGGTTTTCGTGTTGCGCTGTTTTTGTGACTACAGCTAGCATTAAAAATCCATTGTTTGGAATCTGAATAAATTATCGAAATAATTAATATTCTGATTAGGTATAGCGTAGATAAATTAAATCAAAATCGGTTCATTCGTTCAGAAGCTATGACGCCACAGATACACACTTCAAACGTATAAAACCTTACAACACCTCTCTTTTTTGATCAGAGGTTAAAACACGATGTTTTGGAATGCCATCAATTATTAAATTACACCTGTGTGAAGTAGAGGCAGATCACTAGAGTAGAACTTATACAACATTATTTTTAGTATATGCGAAACCAATAATTTTTAAAACTATGTTATATTTTCTCCCAAAAATATTTAAAAAAGGTTACAAGTTAGAAACTGAGCGACACTAAGTATCACAATCATTTATGTACCTACTGCCAAATTATTATTATCAACGAGCTCAAGACGAGGCTGGAGGTGCTCGTGCGGCGCAGGCGCGTGGTGACCACGTTTTTGTGCGGAACCAGGTAACAGAACAAGCCTATAACTTTGTAATTTTTCATGATACAGTTTTGAAATTTTGTACATAGATTCTTTACATAAAAATACTAGACACGTGTTTCAGGTTTCGCATATACTAAAACTAATGTTGTATAGAACTTTTGCAAAATATTTATAACAATAGCTCGGCCAATGTTAAATTGGATTCTATGGGCTCAACATTCAAAATCAATAAAGGCGTCAAACAAGATTATCCGCTCTCTCCCAAACTATTCACCAGATCACTAGAGTAGCAATACAAAAAAATAAAATAAAAGACAGTCTTCAATTACAATTAGCCGAAAAGAAACTGCCCCAAAAATAAACCTCAATGACCCGATTGGTCCACCTGTCACGGTCAAGAAACGGATACGACAAGACTTTGTCGCGGTGTCAATCTTGTGGAATTATCGTCTGACCACGCCCTAAGAGATAGATTTCCAGTTACACGAATAAAAGAAATATAATGGAAAATAAAACGACAGTTAACCTCCTAATCCCGTAGACAGAAATACTTGAAAGGAGAGATACTGAGATTTTTTTCTTTTTGTGTTTTTATCTTACTGATCCTTTTATTTAGTGAGATACCTGAGCTAAAATCGAATTGTGCGCAAAATATAAACTGTTATTGTGCTGTCCTATACTATAAACGAAATAACGCAAGCACATTAATGAAAACAAACCGGCCTAGTGCGAGTCGGACTCGCGCATGAAGGGTTCCGTACCTTCGTAGTAGGCGAGCCCCCGGGAATGGTCAATTTTCGCCTATGCTGTTAAATAAATTCAAAACTGTTTTTCTTAAAATTATAATTTGAGATGCTCACAATGAGGCCTTTCATATGTAACACGATATAGTTTGAAAAACTTTTTTTCACATTCTAATTTAACCCCAAAAGTGGCCTTCATGTTTAAAATTCTTTAATTTACGTTAAACGTCCGTCTTTGGGTCACCGACTTACATATGTCCAAATTTCAACTCAATCGGTCCATTCGTTTCGGAGTAATTTGGCTGTGACAGACAGACACACGAGTGATCCTATAACGGTTCCGTTTTTTTGGTACGGAACCCTACTAACTAACTAACCAACTCATTGCCGAGCATTACCCGGCTTCGCTTTTTCAGCTTATGCAGGACACTGCCTGTACTAAACCACTTTGGGATTCAAAATGGGTGAGGAAGGCAAAAGAAAAGATGGATGGATTGTGTGAGAAATGATTTGAAAGAGAAAGGAGTAAATGATGCCGTGACATCTGGCAGGGAAGAATGGAAGAAGAAAATGTATTGAGGCGACCCCAAGTAGAATGAAACAGAGGTAGTAAGATGATGATGATTCAAAATACACTACTTCTTCAATCGGTCCCACATTACTGGGGATCGTGGTAACTGGACCGTTAAACGGACAATCTGCCTCCATTGACTCCGGTCCAAAGTTGCCATCACCACCTGCTGAAATTTGCTTGAAGACACAGCCTCTTTTACTTGGTCGGACCATCGTGTTGGCGCCCGACCTCGTGCTCTCTTGCCTTCGGTATTGCCAACAATGACCAGCTTTTCAAGGCTGCTATCATCCCTTCGCAAAATACACAATGCATTTAAAAGTATGTAAACGATGTTTTTAAACTAACAAAAGGCAATCGTTCACAATGACTAAAAGATCATAGCTAGGTTCATACCTAGATACAATTTTTTCACATACATATCGCGTTTTATATGACTTAAAAATACATCATCTACATAAACAAAAACACGATTATGCATCGGCTCTAAAAAACGTCCATATCCAATCGTAATCGAACATATGAACCACACATAACATACGACATACATAAATCTGTTTATGTACTTCTTACGTCTGTATCATTAATCTTCATAATAAATATCAGCCACCCCTGTCTCCGTGGGTGGGTACTTATGACCCATGATGGCCGCTACGGGGAGCACTTAATAAAATGCGTTTTTCCAATTTATATTTATTTCTTTTCCGTATAAGTACCTTGTTTTACAACGCTTTTACGTTTGTAACTTGTGTTTAAGTGGTACTGAGAATTTTTCTTTTTGTGTTATACAAAAACATAACAACAGGCCTGTTTATCCCGAACGGTTAGGCAGAGGTAGCGACACCTACATTTTGCCTGTTATTTTTAAATCACATGTAATAGTGGGCGGACTTATTGTCGTCAACGATACAGATTCAGGACCTGCTACTAAGAAGGTCCAGATGAAAAATCCCAATAACACTTTGCTCGACTTGGGAATCGAGCCTCTTACAATAATTGAACTATATTTCGAGTTAGCAGACTAGTTTTATACCGTTCTCGTGAATCTAAAGACTACATTGGTTTCATTTGTAAGAGGTAGGTAAGTGCAAAATGTTACGACTATTAGGCTGTTAAAGCGTGTCCACCGTAAAGAGTCCTCTCAGAGCTGGAGAACTGACGTTAATAATAAAGTTTAGAACCTAATGTCACTATTCTATCTAAGCTGGGTCTTCAGGGAACCTCTCTGACACTACTAAAACAGGAATTAAATTGCATGACCTGAAGATTATCACTCGGGATTAAAAATGATCGAAATCTAGTCGCATCTCGTCAAAAATGTTGTAAATTTAGAGCTACACCGATTGAGTTCAAGACTGATTCTGTATTTTTCTTCTGCGGATTTTACGGGATATTTAATACTCCCTTGCGTCCCTTGTGTATTATTTACGGACCTAATTCCCAGCACAACCAAAAACACCGATGCACAAAACGCAAAGCAAAGACATCACAATAAATCATAATGCAACATTAAACAGAATCTCTTTATATAATTAAAAGTTATTCCGTAGTTTCGTTCAGTTTATTTGCGATGTCAAAGCCACTCGTCTCCTGAGAGTAAAATGTAGTCAAAGACTGTATACTAAAGTAGATAATAATGTTAGTTATAAATATCCAGAGCGTAGTTTCATAATCTCTGGCTATTAAGTGGTATGTGCATGGAGAAAACTATGAAAATGTGAGAAGTTGGAAAATAGTTGTTGTAAAGGAAAAAAGGTGCTCGTGTGCTTATGTAAGAAGTTTTGCGATTAGTCCTGTAATATGTAGTAGTAACTGGCAGTATCCTAGGGTCAATTTTTGTAAGAGGTAAGCCGGAGTACATAATTATTTGTCTATAGAATAAGACTGTGCCGTTTTTCAAAAGGAAGCCGGTAGGAATCGAGTTCTATGGAACCTTCGCCACTGGTAACTGGTCTACACGAACAAAATTCTGCAAGGAATTGAATTCCGAAGTAGTATTTGCTGCTTTGGCAAATGAAATTGTCCCTGAATAATTTTGATGGATGTTGTCGTGAGCCAAATGACAAAAACAGACAGTCGTCTGTACCATAAATATGAATTGGGAAACAAACCTTTGACAGCTAAAGTGCAACTGCAACGAAATGCAACGAGTACACTCCTCCATACTAGAGCGATGGACGCATTCAACAGAAATAAAAACCGGTGTTATTCATTTATCTCCTATGTGTACGAACGGTTTTACGGTTGTTTTTTTTTTAAAACGGTCAGATAGGCAGTCGCTCCATGTAAAATACTGGTATTCAGCTGCATCCGGTTAGACTGGAAGCCGACCCCAACATAGTTGGGAAAAGGCTAGGCAGATGATGATGATGTGTACGAACGGTTTTAGTTTCCACGTAAAAACTAAATCGTTTTTTTGATTGCGACCTGTCGCGTCTAAATGACAAAGCCGCGCATTTTTTGTTTGTTTATACCGAGTTACCGCTAAAAGCTCAGTGGTTTGCGTCCTCAAACATTGTACAAATGTGAGAGCTCTTTGTGGTACCGAAAATTTTAAAACTATCCATCGTTAATCTGGCGTGATAGCGTATCGGATCGAAAGCCATACATCTTGATTCGAGCGATCGTCGGTAAAAAGAAAAGTTTGTACGTAGTCTACGTAGCAATAAATAATACCGCGGGGTGTCGGCTGCAATACATAAATTGGAAAGACTTTTGACAGCAGATCGGATAAGGCTGGGGTGGTCTCCGAGGGGGCGCTCTGGCGTTTTTATCGCGATTATAATCGGCTTTGGCCAGCGAGGGAGATACACGGAATAGTGACAACGTCCTGCATTGTGCTGCATTTCTATCATATTTCGGTATTTTCCGATAGCTATTTGCTCAGTTTTGTATGCGGGGCGCTCGCCGGCTTCCAACAGATTGTCATTTTTATAAAGATTTTTCCTGGAACACGTCTCCGTATTGTGACAAACGAAAGTCTTACAGCGAATGAACACACGTGTTTGTACATACAAACACATTTATTTCTTTGTTTCCTGAGTTTTCATATTGTAGCATTCTTTGTGAGGATTTGAACGGTAGACAAAGGTCTTGTGGTAAATTTTTGTAAGATATTTTTGATATGAAATTCCCCTGTTCATTTCATAGTTATTTTAATAGAGTCAATAAAGCCAACAATGCGTATTGTTATAACCAACTAACTAACACAGTACAAGCCGAATGATCACGCAAGCAAAGCCTCGACTTACGTGTACAATGGCTCAGCAAATATTGCTCAAAATAGAATGAGTGACAGGTCTTTTGTCACGCGAAATTCACCGGCCTACCGTCTTAGGGCGTTTATTATAATATCAAGCGAAGCAACCGTTTGACTCATCACTTTTTTAATAAGTTCGCAGCGTAGAGGTTATTTAGAATTAATTGCGATACTTTTCGGTAGTGACAAGTGATTCGGCATTTATTTTGAAAAGGAGGCCTTGGGAAACAGAGCTGGTCTGAATAGAAATACTTATTCAATTAGTCTACGTCTAGGCTAAGAAGTTAAAGTACATTAATTAACAAACAAAAAAACAGTGGCGTAGTCCGAATTTGTCAAAATAGTCGAAGTTTTAATTAAATACATATGTACTACCGAGCTCACTGAAGGTCGACCACTTTTCAACCTTATTACATAGGGCATGAGAGTGAAAAGTGGCAAACCGGCAATGAACTCGAAGAGTATTTAAAACTAACACAATTAAAGTAAAAATCGGATGGAACAGGTTCTTTTTAAGTTTTTAGCAGGTACAGGGTAAAAGTAAAAAAATAAAACTGAACTTGGCTTCGACATTGCTAAACGATTCGTCCCATTTTACTCATCATCCAACCCAGCGATTATTTCCCAAAATCTTTCGATTGAACGACACCGAATCACTCTCAACTCAATAGAATATATCATTGTAATGAACAATAAATCACCTCAATGATCACGAATTCGCACTCAATACAAATCAAGAAAACGTTCGGTAACGCTGATTCACGCATCAATTACCGAACGGTAGCGTTTCGACCGGATCGCACGGATCCGATAGGCGCCAACAATATCGCCGGATTATTTGCAAATTGAATCAATTTGGCGAACACGGCTACGCTTTTAGTGTAACGCTATTTAATATGTAGCTTTTTCAACTTTGTTTACAAAACATGATCAGAGGTGTGATAATGATACACACGAGCGTCTGGGACGTACAATTTGTTTTGCGTTTACAACGAACTTTTAACAGTGGCGTGATTGTTTTTTGGTGTTATAAATGGAGCGTGTTTAAAAGCTTTATTTGATATTTCGATATTTAGAAAACACAACTTTTTATCGAGTTAACTTACATTTTATGCCTACCATATTTCTCTTAGTTTATTTACGATCCTGTCCGCTTTACAAGAAGAAAGGATTTAGTAAAGTACTGTCGGCTTTCAGTCGGAAACTTTCGGAAAACCAAATCAACAATATCCTGGGAGCTGTGGAGAGAGCTATACTTCAAATAACAGGAATTTTGTAATAATAACACGCAGATCAACATGGAGACCTGTTGACCACGCATGTCAACTTGTCTCCATGTTGAACTGCGTGGTCGTACTTTGCTTTACTTTTTTACTCTTTTTTTTTTAGTAGCCTGTACTGTCCCACTGCTGGGCAAAGGCCTCCCCCAATTCCTTCCACGTGCTCTTTTCTCGTGCCTCCTCGAACCAGCCCTCGCGGTACGGGTCCAGATCGTCTTAATCAAACTATTTTAATATAGCATTGTGTGTGGGAGCCCCGACACACAATGCTTCTGAATCCTGCACTTACCACCACCCAACTACGTTCAACGCCTGGAGAATTCAGCACCCGGACGTGACCTACAGTGGCATACATGGAAAGCAATTAATCGACTACGGACCTCAGTACGGCGCCACAAGTACAATCTAGCTAAATAGAGACTATAGACCTTACCGACACTCAGTGCGAAAACGGTGATCCTGACCAAACCATGACCTGGTGTTTGAGTGTTCAAAGTAGTTCTGAGGACCTAAAACGCAACTGATGCTTTGATTGAGGGCTTCAACACGAGGCGCGGCCATCGTTCTTTTTTTGGACAAGCTCGCCCACACTATCCCCATTGCAACTCCTGCAAGCTAGAATCAACAGAGGCGACCAGTCGACCACTAGAAAAGCGCCGAGACAATGAAGTTCGACGAAGTCCCAGAGAAACAATTTGTATCGAAATTAATTAAAAAAGAATAGCAGAGGAGTAGAAAATACATAATTTCCACTTCCCTCCATATCAGCAAAAGAGAGCGTGGTCATCTACAGACCCACACTCATTTAGAATATTTATATATTTACCTTAGATTTAAGAAGAAGCAGGCTTAACGAGCTTACGGCTTTATGTCCCCACCTTTACTGAGTTATTACCGAAATACCGTCAGGTGGGCAAGTGACTTGATGACGTTCAACAGGAGATAATATCATTTTGGAAACTTATAACGGTAATAAAGTTTTGGGGGCAAATTACGTGTGGGCCGAGTTAAGCCATATTTGTGCCTTGTTTGTGTCCGGTTTGTAAGGTTGTGGGTAGACTGGCGAGTTTCGGAATACGGACTTTGCTGCTTATAAGATAAATATTTTCATGTAAGTACCTAGGTACAGATCGCCTAGACAAGTAGCAGTCGTTTTTAAAGCATTTCGCAAGGACTTGCAGCAACATTGACAAAAAATTAACTAAAAATTAGGTTTTAGGGGAAAAAAGTAAAATAATCCGACTAAATTAATTTTCCAATTATGTATTAGTCTTAAACTAATTAATATTTGAATGGTTGTCTTCTAAAACACATCTGGAGACGCACCCGCGTAGACTTTAAACATACACAGGTCCTGGATGCGCATGAGATATGATATTTAGCGATAGTTATTGCGGGTAGCGATAAATATCGTTTAGAATTGAGAGTTTTTGGTACAAGTGGACATTAAGTTGTTTTGCCAATTATAGCATGACGGTCAAGTGGCACGCGTCTAGCTGTCGCGACTACGGCGAAAGCAAATGAAAGAAGATGTTTGGTACTTGCCACGAGTCACTGTGACACGACTTGTCGGGCGTAAACACGCAAAGGCAATAAGTGACGCATGTCGTTTGACGTATCGCCCGAGGCCGTCAACGGAGCCTAAGGCTGCCTTTAAGCGAGAAACAGCAAAGGAAGGAACAGCGGCGAAGGATTTGCGTGGAACTTACCATTCACATAGCTAGCTTTACTCAAGCTATGAAAAAGAAGCATTAGTGGTTAGTTTGACGCACATTTCACGCTATGTATCCTCAAACATCATCACCTCCTGGCTTTGTCCCATATTACTTGGGGTCAATTAATTCGCGACGGCATGTAAAGCCAAATCAGAGGTCCATGGGCGACATAAAAACTCTGACACTAGGTTAGACACTAACCACACGAAAAAGAAGAAGACTTGGGGTCGGGCGACACGTTTTTCTCTTCCATTCTCCCCGGTCAGCCGTCACGGTAGCGTTACTCAACAGATCTAGTGCAAACGCAGCCTTACGGCCCTGTATCCTCAACTATGGCCGCCGTGTTGAGCAAACGGCCGCAAAGTTTTGCAATTGATCTAACAAAATTACTTCGCAGCGGCCTTCACTCGTGTGAAGCGCCCTTTAACGATATCGAGTTTGAAGCAGAGCTCTTCAGTGTTATCGAACTACGTTTTCGGATATATGAGACCTCTTTTTGGGTGAAAAGGGCTGAATTAGGTCATGACTCATCGGCGGCATTATCTTCTTTTGAGAAACTGTGTCATTTGTTGGAGGTAGGTAACAATCCGAAGTTGGTTGACGAATGAAATAACTAGAGTATACTCAAATGCCATAAAAATAAAGTCACATTTGTGTTTCATGTTGTTATTAGAACTTTAAAGATCATTTCTTGTAAATATAGAAGTAAATGTAACAGTTTAATAGAAGTAAATGTAGTTTAAGAAATCGGGAGTAAAATATACAAAAGTCTATTCGAACCCTCGCTATTTTTCTTCTAGAAAATACTCAGTATTTTGACTATTACTGAGAATCTCAATGACAAAATAGCTGATAAAACAACTCAGCTCGTGATTTCACTTACTAATTAATACAATTTCCAAGTCCTCTTGACAAGAACTAAAGTATTCCTAATGAACAATCGCTTTCTCTAATTAATTCCAAGAAATTCTTACTCCCACGACTCCTTGATGTCCTAATTTACTATCAGACGTAAACAGGCCCATTATATAGCCCTCATTATAACCTTGTTTATGAGCCACATTTTTTACGTGGGGTTGCTATCTAAAAATATTCGCTGGCCTAGTTTTGCGGGCCATCTATTTCGCGGGGTTGGCCCACTAACACCCACCACTAAATCCTGTAAGCCAGGATACAGTAACACAATAAACGCGTACAGAAAATAAAATATTTAGTTTTTTTTTTACTTTTATTTGTTCATAGTAGGAGCTCGTGGCTAAATAATAACAGCCACTCGGGTCGATCTTCAGGTTAAGCGCTTGCCTAGATTGGTCTGTGGATGGGTGACCACCCATTACATACCGAGTTTCCTCCATGCCTCGGAAAGAACGGTAAGCCGTTGGTCCCGGCTGGCATTTGTAGATCTTTGACAGTCGTTACAGCTAGTCACTGACCCGAAGTCTGACAGCCAGTCTTACCATGGGGTATCGTATTACCCAGTACTAACTGGATTGAGGAGGTCAGATAGGCAGTTGCTCCATATAAAATACTGGAATTTAGCTGCATGCTAACTTCGTATTAACTAAACTGTCTCATTCCACTCAAGAATTTTTCAACAAATTTTAATTTTTTTATTTCTTCGGACATAGATTTAAAATATGTTCCAATTTTTTTTCTACGAGAATGCGTTGACTGTCAGTCACCCATCGGCCCCATCAAACTAAGTAACCACATTCATAATTCCAACACGTACTATTCTTAGCAATGTTCAAGTATAATGGATTCCTTCCACGCGTAGCGATGGCTACGGCGTAGGCGGCGTAGCAGAGACGTCTTCGCGTCAGCTACGGCGTAGCAATCGTACAGTCATTTATTTCGAATGAATCATCGCCATAGTTTAAAAACTGATCTTTTCACAAGGTCGGTAAATAAATTATAATGTTAAAAATTTGTTTTTATTAATAAGAAAAAATCGGTGTAGCTTCAGTTATCCTACATTAAAATAAAACCTGTACAAACATCGATACTTGAGTACAGATTCGGTCAAAACGTTCGATCAAATTGCGGACAGTATCTGTAAGTGTCCGGTATACGGCGAGCTGCGTCCGTAATTAGTCCGTGCCAGTTTGTCTGCACTTCGCGTACTTGAGTAACCCTGCTATAAACCAAGCTGACTGGCTAATCTTTTCAACACCAAAGCTGTCCATTTACAAGGTGTAACAGAAAGGGTATAGTCATATAAAAGAATATGCTGCAGACCATGAAACTGAACAACTGTCTCCTTGGGTCCAATATCGTAAATGCGAAAAAAATATCAGCTGTGGGAAATTTTGAATGGCTCAGCTGACATTTTTTTCGCATTTACGAGGCCTTTGCCCAGCAGTGGGATGACGCAGGCTAACAGTATCAGTACGATATTGGACCAAAGGAGAAAGTCGTTCAGTTTGATGGTCTGCAGCATATGCTTTCATATGACTATACCCTTTCTGTTACACCCTGTATAACACATTTTCACACGACACAAGAAAACTGTTCACTCATTCATTCCATTCACTCTCTTGATTCCCGTTCATCGCGATACACTGACCATGTTGCCAGCTTTTAATTTCATTACAAATATTTTAAATAAAATTGTGTTAACGCTAAAATCACAATTAAATATTTGAGAGTAGCGTTTAGAATTTCTGTAGAAAAATTTTCTGTGTTGTTTTAACAATGTTCACAGTTTTATTGTTGTGTGCATGCATACTGTTATTTGTGCGTGCACACTTTTGTAACCAAGTTGTTTTGTGCATCGCTTTGGCTAGCCAGTGTTTAGTCACTTGGCTTTCCTTACTTACTTGTGTGAAGCTTTCGTGGCGATTTAACATCCAGTTATGTATTTAATAACTTGCATTCGAAATTTATATTTTCGTATTGTTACATGTACAAAATGTGAGAGCTGTACTGTCAAATATAACCCACTTACTAGAATGTCGTAGGTATCCATACAACTGCAATTTTGAGCCTTGTATATATTACAGACAGCATAGATTACAGACAATTAATACCGTGGTAATAATGATTACAAACTAATCAGACAAACAAGTTTCCGTTCCATTACCAAACTACACAAAAAAAAAATAAACAAAAATTGGACACAAAACTTTATTTTCGTCCAGTATTTTAAATTTAAAAAAAGAATCCCAAGCTACCCGCATGCGGCGTGTCGGTGGCGATTGCACGCGTTTTTCACGCCCCAATGGGCCCCAGTTTGGACTGGACTGGAATCGGCCTCATAAAGGGCCTGCATCCGAACCAATTGGGTAAACAAATGAATGTTTGCCACGGTAACTTGTGTACATTCTGTATGGGAAAAATATGCGTGGCGTAAATTCGGGGTGTGTTTTAACGTGTGGCTGGCGAATAAATTATTTTTTATTTATTTATTCTAACTGCATGTAGATATATTAGATTATATTGTGATAGTGTAGTAGAAGAAATTAAAAAAAAATCGCTACTCAGGACTTTTTTTTCGACATTCGACAAATTTATATTGTGGTGTAACAGTGCGCCGTGTGTGCATTCACAAACGCCAATTTAGTGTGTTTATTTGTTAATTGTTTTCGATTAAGTCTCTAGGTTAGATTCTGATAGTAGATATCAGCAATTCATTGAACATACCCTAGATCAAGGGATTAAAATAACAAGATGGCTGCCATTCGCGGGTCGTAAGGTTAGGAATATTTAAATGCATATTACTCAATAAAAAACCGACCACTATAAACTTCGTTGCAGCTTTTTAGTGTTTTTTGTCTAATTGCACTCGACTATAAATATCTTAAGTATAAAGCCTAAATCATAAAACTCACCAAGTGTGCTTGCTCAAGTTCAAATAATACATGATTAAATAAAACCGTTTGATGTATTCCTATAGCTTCAGACCTGTCTGTCTGCGTTATAAATCTAATCTCATATTTACTAATGAAGGTTATCAATCAAATTTTACCCATAAAGTATTCCATTTAGAAGCTACATCTGCAAAACATTTTTGAATGCTTACATCCATATTTGCACAAATAGTATGCATTGATATAAGTTCAAAGAAAGCCATTAGGAAGTGGTTTATTACTATTTCAAATAACCCTTAGAATCATTAATATCCACCGCCATACAAACTTCAAATACACTCATATCTGTCAAAATATTTACAATCGTTAACTGAGACATCACACAGGTACTTACAAGGGGTGTATTCAGCAACAAAAATATAGAGAACAAACTTTGCTTACACTAGTAAAATAGCCAAATGAACGTTTCAATTAGAAAATGCATCGAAATAAACCGCCCGTCGCGCTTCCTGAGCCTAGTCCGAGGGGATCCACCCTAAAGAAAAGGTCGTTGACCCCTCACCCGACTCGCACTCATGTTACGTTCATTAGAAATTCTTCAAGCCATCCCTCTCTCACACACCCCTATACTACACAGCCATCTCGCTCCAACACTAAATAAATAATGCCGAAAATTCATGTGTTTTCCCGAGTAAGTGCAACGTGATATTATGTTGGACAAACGAATTGAAAGTATAATATTCATGTCTTTGGTAATTGGTGTAGACGTTATCGAAACCGGAGTAATATAGAAATTACCGTAGTCCTTGATAATAGCGTAATTACCGACGTTAATGTGTTTTATTCCCCCATTTTGTTATTGCTTTAATAAACCCAATTTGCCGAAGAGTATTGGGTTGGACTCTGACGGCCAGTCATTATGGCAACTTACCGTTAATCTCAATATTTTCCACATTACCGTGGAAATAATATAACCAGCTGTATTAAGTAATTAGGTTATTTTTACTATTAATTTCCTACAACCTAATTTATAAGCATAAAAAATTAAGGTAACATATAATACAGCTTTAGGTTCGTTATTATAAGTATTCGTTACCTAATTTCCCCGCCGCCATTACCATATAATTAGCGTTAGTTTACGTAAAGTAACTGTTACCGTAAATAGCCACGTCAAAAACTTTACTAGTGATGGGATACAACCCAGTTTTAGACTCAATTTCATTAAGCTGAAGTTCTAAATTAGTCGGTTTATTTTCTCTGAATGGTTATAAATAAATTAAGTGCAGTTGCAGAATTAGAGAGTAGGTATTTCGAGATAGAATAAGTTATGAACGGAGTTTGCGAATTATCAGCTTTCGAAATTAAATATTCAACTCGACCAAGCCACGGTGGTAGGTCTGCAATAAAAATCTATAAAATATAGACAGACTGTACTCAGAACAAGAAACAAGTTGGTAAACAAGTAGTGGCTCCACAGATAGGCACAAAATTGCTCCGTTCAGTTTAGTCAGCGGTGTAAACCAGAGATTTTGTAGTACTCTTAGGTAATACACTGACAATCTGGCAGCCAGTCCGAACTACAGTTAACTCGTACACCGAACTAAACGGCCTAACAAAGCAACATTGAACCATTTTCCCATAGATAAACATACCTAACATTTTACGGCCGATTTTACACCTTTGTTTACGGTTATAGACATCAGTTAATGTATCGATATAATGCTTTGTCGATATTAATAGCCAGGCCTATATCGATATTTATGTGCAACTTGATTTACGCCCACTACAAAATAGAGTGGTGAATTATACTCGTATGGAAAATTATTCGTTACTCATGAGTAATTTTTATTTTAAGCTAATGACCTTAGTAAGGTTACACGGCATTATTTATTAGGCATTTTATTCATTAATACGATTTTCTCATGAATGTTGAGTATTCGTGGAATTGACCTGAATTGTAATGACTCGTTTTGGGAACGAGGGTAATAATCTAAGGGGGATATGTTCCATAATAATTAGATGTTTTTTATATTTATTTTGCAGGCATATATGATAATTAATTCTCTGTTTGACTAAACCAGTACCTACTCGTTACTTCTTCAAAAAAAACAATATTTTGATTCTTTATCACTATTACTATAAACTAAAACTTATAATTTCAAAGAACTACCTATTACGGAGTAAAATATGAGCGAAATAGATAATTCTTTCAAAAAACAGTGCTAGCAAATTCTAAAATGGAAGATGAAATTTTAAACATACCGTGATAAAACTTCACATGTTAACAAAAATCTAATAATGAATTTCTTGAAATACTTAAAACACGGTGTAAAACTTATATGCGTTAAAAAAATCTGCTATTTCATACAAAAGTGCATTAACTATTAAAGTATGGAACAGCTGTTATTTAAAAAAAAACGAACGAAATATTTCAAAGTTGATAGACCAATCATGTACTGAATTCTTAGTAACCGTTAGCTCTTCGATGATCCTTACACCCTGTAATTTTTTTTTAGGTTACCGGTTAGGTTAGAGTACAGCCACAGCCCGTTCAAATTACGCCAGCAGTCATTCCAGCTACTCTTCCACTAGACTAGCGCTTTCAAATCTAAACGCACCCCAAGCTCCAGAGCGCGGGTATAACAAGTCTGAGTCTGACTTGCGTCCGTAGCTAGAGAGGCGGAAAATTAAAGCCAGACGCTCGTCAGTGACCCGCATGCGACGACACGACTTTCTTGCATTGTAACCGGATTGATAGCGATTCCTTGCGGAATAATGTTCTTTAGATACGATTTTCTTGCGGTAATAATGTTTTGAGTTGAGGCTTTGAGATGATTGTTTTGGTACGCGTGAGATGGGTTGGTTAGTGTAGATGTTAATTTGGAATATGTAAGATTCTAGTAGCAAATGGATGAGAGTTACCGACAATTGAGTTAAGTGGCGTGCGATTGAAGAGGCCTACGTCCAGCAGTGAACTGCTGCAGGCTGATGATAATAAAAAAAAAAAAACATTTAATTCACGTCATTGACCCATATTAGAAAAAAACATACACTTGTCAATTTACAGGCCGATTAACGACTTTGGACTAAATAAATAAAGTTAATTAAATATCGTAAACATATAAGATATAAACAAATGTCAGATTCAATCAATTAATGTCAAAGGCAAAATAAAAAAAATAAAAAATTAGAAATGACACTGAATTAAATTAAGGAATGACAATCAATAATTACAATATCCATAACACGTGAAAGCCATATAAAATGACAAATCAAGCATCAGCAACATGCCAGCAACAACAATGCCCAACGTAGGGGCAATCCAGTCGCTGAGCAATCATCATAATGTAAGGATCGTAGAAGTACGGAATTTGTAGTTTCTGCCTACCCCCATGGTGAAAAGACATTAGATTTAGTATATATGTTACTGATTTTAGCCATAACTGCAATTTTCATAGAGGCAAATGGCTGTTCATATCTTGTTACTTTTAATCAAACTTTTCACAATGATTATCACAAACAAGAGCAAAATGATTTCTTATTTTTGAACATCCTTTATTAACTTATAAGTCATGTACTTTACCACCTATACGGAACCATCTAGTATATTTCAAAAGAAGTGCCATTCCTTTGGTACGTCGCCGTCGATTTCTCGATTCGTGTGAATAAAGTACTTCCGCATGACAACCAATCAAGTTATGAACAACCAATATACCCGATCTCTCACTATACCCGCAGGTCATACAAAGCGAGGTCATGTTATAATGGATTTGTATACCTTGATGTGCCACCGTATGTACGACGGCTAAACAAGCCCTTGTTCAAAGTCTTCTGTATTCAACTAGCTGGCACAAATGCATTGATTAATTAAAATACAGCTAAATAGATTACTCCAATTACCATATCGCTGGGGTATTAAATAATGTATGGAATTAAGTGCACTACTTTCTATTGGACTTGATTAACCTAGTTCTAATTTAAAGTTTGTTTACGCTTAGCAGTATAAAATACCAACATTTTGTCGCATCTAACATAGTTGGGAGCAGCTTAGTTTTGGTGCAGCTAACTAAATCGTCGGGCGGTTCGTCGACTTTATTTTTGTATAGGGACTTAGGCAGTAGGTTTTATGCAACTAAGCTACTGAATAAAAAAAAAAACACAAAAAGCTGGTAGAAAATGCCTATGGCATTAAGTCCGCCTCTGTACTTCTGTGCTTGAAGTGTTAAATAAATAAATAAATAATGTTTTTTTTTTTGGAATCTAATCGAGGTCTGAGTAAACTAAGAATTACGTTACTATATCTGTGCTTACCACCAGAAGTCAAACTATATCATCAGAAATCTGCCTAGCCTTTTCTCAACTATGTTGGGGTCTGCTTCCAGTCTAACCAGATGCAGCTGAATACCAGTATTTTACATGGAGCGACTGCATATCTGACCTCCACAACCCAGTTAGTACTGGGTAATACTTTCTGCTGCCCCTTGGCAAGACTTTCAGGCCACTGATTACCTGTAACGACTGTCAAACATCTACAAATGACAGCCGGGACCAACGGCTTAACGTCGGTATGTAATGGGTGGTCACCCATCCACGGACCAACCTAGAAAAGCGGGGCTTAACCTGAAGATCGACCCGAGCGGCTGTTAATAATAAGCCACGAGCTCCTTCAGAATTTCAACTAGATACGCAGGTTACAGATTACTCGATTACACGTTTCCATTGACTTCTAATGCCAAAATAAAACACAATTTCGTGAGCGAAGCCACGGACACAGCAAGTTCGATATACAGAATCAAATGCATTGTTTTATTAACCCCCGACGAAAAAAGAGGGGTATTATAAGTTTGACTGCAATGTGTGTGTGTGTCTGTCTCTGGCACCGTAGCTCTTAAACGAGTAAACCGATTTGGATGCAGTTTTTTTATTTGAAAGCTAGTTTCTTGGCAATGATTCCTAGATACGTTTTATCAAAATCGGTGCAGCCATTTACTAGATATGGGAGATGAAATTGGTGATGAATAATCGAATATTTTCAAATATACCCAAGTGGGGTATCAAATGAAAGGGCATGATGTGTATATTACAATTAGACATGTTTTATCAATATTATTGTTTTTATTGAGTTTTAAAATGTTTGTTCACTTTTCTTTGTGGCGATGGGAGTTTTTAAAATTTTAAATTTATTCGATTTTCTCTGCATCTGCTGAAGTATATATAGCAAAGACGAAACGAAGGCTTTTTTTTTTCCGGATGGGAAATCATCAAATGACCACCTCCACTCTGGGCGGAGAGGAGGGGAGTGTCAGACTAGTACTGACTAAAACCCATCCATGTTCCTTCTTTGCCCTTTGTGTTCCAGGGCCACGGTATCTCAACGAAGCGAAGGCTTTACCTACAACTAGGTAAAATCTAGCCCTTACTTTTAAGTTAGATAAAAGTGACTGCCTCGTTGGTCAAGTGGTCGCAAGTACGACTACTGAGCATGAGGTCCTGGGTTCGATTCCCGGGTCAGGCAAACTGTTATTGAATTTTGCAATCAGAATTTCTCAGTAGCAGCCACGTAGTTTGGATTTGTGCCCGGTTGATGGCAGTAGGGTGGCCCCCAATTACATGGGACTTAAACCATAACTGGCGAAATGTGGGTGTACTATTAGGTACACGTCTACCAAACCTTTCGGGGATTACAGGCGTGATGTTATGTTAGATAAAAGTGTAGTTTTCTACTTGACTACGAATGAAACTGCGACCCATTAATTAAATTTGAACTCTAAGTGGTCTACTTCATCCACGAATATTATTTACCATGCCTAATATTCTCACCACAAAAAAGCAGCCCAAAGAACCACAATGTCAGGGACATTTAAACTAGGTCATACGGTTGCTAATGAGTACGCGATGAAAAACGCTCCCCGGCAACCGACAGGGATACTTGAACGGAGAAAATATCAAGTAATAAGATACTATAATACCTGTACTTACTTGTCAAAGGGTTTTGCTCAGGCTTATGTACCTATGGTAACTGGCACAAAAGGTTTTCAAGAAAAAATATGACAGTATTTACAACCTTTTAGCTTAGTAACAGGGATTATGGGACGACAGTAAGAATTAACAACACTGACTAAATTATAAAATACTTGATTTTACATCAAATATTTTTAACAAGTAAAAACAAGAAACAAACTTTATATTAAATCATTCTAAATAACTTCAGTACAAATTACAAAGTACAAATTATTTCAATTGCAAATATTACTTTCTTTCCTGTCGGAATAAAGTAAACATCTAACTTTTATTCAATTATAGACTCAACGACATTTTATTAAGGCGAGGTTGTTGTTCGAATTTTAGAAAACGTACTTCACTATGGCGTCTTCGTTTTTAGGGTTCTGTAGCCGAAAGACGAAAAACGGAACCCTTATAATTTGTCTGTCTGTCCGTCTGTATGTCGCAGCTACTTTATTCCGAAACTATTAGGACTATGCTTTATGATTTTTTTTTTATTTAATGATGCTGACACTACTTAATTTGATTAGGTATCATCGTCATCTGCCGAGCCTTTTCCCAACTATTTGGGGTCGGCGTTTTTAGTCTCAGTGGACGCACCTGAATACCAGTATTTTACACGAAACGTTTACCTCAAGGAGCTCTTGGCCAGTCGTGGCTAAATAATAACCCGCTCGGGTCGATCTTTAGGTTAAGCCGTGCTTGCCTAGGTTGGTCTGTGGATACCCATCCACAGACCAACCTGGGCAAGCACGGCCCAATCATTACATACCGAGTTTCCTCCATGCCTCGGAAAGCAATTTAAGCCGTTGGTCCCGGGTGTCATTTGTAGATCTTTGAAAGTCGTTAGGTAGTCAGTGGCCCAAAAATTCAGACAACCAGTCTTACCAAGGGGTATCGTATTACCCAGTACTAACTGGGTTGTGGAGGTCAGATAGGCAGTCGCTCCATGCAAAATACTGGTATTTAGGTGCATCCCGATGACTGGAAGCCGACCCCAACATAGTTGGGAAAAGGCTAGGCAGATGATGATGTATACGTATCTGATCTCCACAATTCAGTAAGGTTAGCAAGACCCCTTTGCTAGTCAATTGTACCTCATTATGTTATTTTTTTATTGAATAGCCAAACAAAATTAACAACTCAAAACATATTACCAATTCACGGACCGATATCCCGATAATCACTAACTATTCACAATCAAATATACATTAACTGGATTAGTTATAACATTGTTAAAATGCACCACGCTCACATAGGTAATCATGAAAGCCCAAGAGATTATTGTAAATTGCACATCATTGAGTTATTTACATAGTTGGATAATTTTATTAAATTCAACTATGTATATTATTTCGGAATAAAATATGGAAGCCTGCGAGAGCGAAGAGTGGAGCCATACGCTACACAGTTACCAGTTATCACAATGGAATGAAACACGCACGCACGAATGGCGAGTATTGTGGAATGACGTCTAATGAATAAAAACTTGAAATGATTTAATTTGAAGGACATTTATAGATGTCGCCACTGTTATACAGTAGAGACCTATTCCATCGTCGACCACATCATAGATTAAGTGCGATTTATAGTCAAACTTAAATCTATTAAGAGAAAAAAGGGTACGTTAGGGGTATATTATATCCGCTCAGCGGACAGACCTCCGGCGTGATATCATGGCGACATGGAGAGAGCGACTGTTGCAACCCCGTGCAGGGCACGCTACCATAGTGGCGATAAGTCCCCTCTTTGAGGAGTGGCTAGAGAGGCGCCACGGCGCCCTCACCTACCGCCTGACGCAGATCCTCACCGGACACGGTTGTTTCGGGAGGTTCTTGCACCGAATCGGGCGGGAGGAAACGCCCGGGTGTTTCCACTGCGAGGATCGTCCGGAGGACACGGTGGAGCATACCGTAGAGGTCTGCCCCGCTTGGGCGGAGCACCGCCGTGTCCTTGTAGGAGACGCCCTGGGCGTCGGGGGTCACGTGGTGGCTCCCGGCCACCGTAGGCGCGGGCCTGTGGACGGCGAGTTATGGGCTAGCTCGCCGTCCGGCCATCTTATGACGACAGGCCGTGTCGACGGCGCGTTTGTGTTCCACGCGCGCCTCAAAGAGATGTCAGCAACCGAGTAGGGGTCCGCATGGGCCGATGCCTGCCAGAGCTGCGGGACTGTTCGAAAGAGACACCGTGGCCCTGGAACACAAAGGGCAAAGAAGGAACATGGATGGGTTTTAGTCAGTACAAGTCTGACACTCCCTTCCGCTCCGCCCAGAGTGGATGTGGAGTGATTTTTTTGGATGGGAAATCATCATTTGATGATTTCCCATCCAAAAAAAAAAAAAAAAAAGGGGTATATTATATAATAAATAAATATTATATATCTCGGACGACTTTTTTCTCTAATACAACACTTGTTTGATAATAATCAATTTTCCATGTATAATTAAATATTTTAGAAGAAACCTCAGTCTACAGGGCGAATGGTATTCTGTGTCGCCTGTGAGCTGACATTCTGCTGTCTTCTCTGTAGTTATGTCTGTCCTTGTGTCAGTTGCTCATGTGCACTAGCTTATCATGAGGTCATGAGTTTCATTCCTAGGTCGGCCGAGGCGTTAATAGGTTTTTCTACCCGGAATGTCACACCAGCAGCCTGGAACCGCCATTGCTATTGATTTAAACAGGTTTTATGCGTGGCCGCCATTTTGAAAATAAAACAAAATGGCGGAAGTTAGACAGGCCACGCTTCATACAAAAATCTTTCAACCCCTTTGAAATAGTAATCAAAGTTCGAGAAGCACCTTTGGTCGTAAAAACATAATTAATTAGTATTTTGGAACGTCGTTGGTCTTTAAAAACCCGTTTGGTCTTTACCATCATCTTTAGTTTTTAGAAAATAAAACCATCTTTGGTCTTCCAAACATTTTTAGTCCTTTGGTATTAAAAACATATTTTTGGATTTTGACGCATCTGCGGTCTTTGGACATATTTGGTCTGAAGCACATCTGCAGATCTTATATTTTTGATCGGCTTTTATTTTTGATGTCGAGTGAGAGTGTGTGTTGAGTTTTTGTTGGTGTGACTACGGATAAATAAAATTAACCATATTCACACTGGTGTGTCAATTTGGAATGACTATGGATCGGTTGGGGATTTAACCGTCGTTATGGTCTGTCGAGCACCTATATAATCTAAGCAGGAGAAATAACAAGACAATTATAACACAGTACAAAATTGAAAATTCAAATGCAACCACTCAAGCGAAGAGTTGATTAAGTATGCATTGGACAATCCATACGCTATTATCTAATAACATTATATTGTGCCAGAGTTATTTATGTACTGAGCTAGTGACCGATATGCATGGAACGTGTAGTGTAGGTATTGTTACTCATATTCATCATTTGTAACAGCATATTTAAGAATGCGATCAGAAAGTTGGTCGCCAACAGCTGTCAAATATTTACCAGTTTTCTTTAATTTATATTTTTTTGCAAACTTATTGTTAACTTGCAATGTTAGTGTTTGTTTAGGTCAAATCTTGCAACTAAATTTTAAAACAGTTATCCCCAAACGATTGAGCTGAAATTTGGATGACAATGCCTGGTTAGCTAAGTGACGTCATCCTAAATGCAATATGGGTATTATTTTTTATGCACCCCCATGATATGGGTATCAATTAAAGGGTTTGCTGAGAAGAATACGAAAAACAAATGACGTCACACCTATATTTCAAAGCTGGTTTTTAATTTATTTTTTAATTAAAGCTTGTATTAACTACAAAAATGGAATACAAGATATTTTTTGTCACATAGTGGAAAGATTAAAGTCAATTTTCATGTTTTTACAAACATATCATGTTTTTAGTAAAACTGATGGATTTATATTATACTTCGGTACCCTTTTTTGTAATGCAACGATAGTACATATCTTGGGATTTAGTCCCCCAAATTTTCCTCAAGCACAATTAAACGGTACGGATAAGACACGTGGATGATACGCGGATGCTACGGCCACTAAACCCGTTAAGCACGGGTATGATGCGCTGTTGATACGTTCTAGTGTAGTATACGGTCATGTTATGGTACGGTGAAGTTTACAAAAATCTTAAACGAGAATTTCAATCTTGTAAATGAAACCAATGTGAATAAGAAATAGAATAACAACCGGACACCTCACAGTGGCTATAAAACTAGACACAAACAATCTTATTCTAAGTGTAAATGTTGCATTAGCTTTCTCATTCCCACACCGGACTCTTAATCCTTTATTTATACTACCCAGTATCTTCTATAAAGGATTCTTGAGAGCACTTTACAGACAAACAAAAAGTTTGTACATGCATATTAAAGTTAATGGCAATGATAACTAGAGTGCCTTGTTGCCGAAGGAAGCCGGAAGGAATCGGCATCTTAGATGCCTTCGGGCCTGGTAACTAGTTTCTTTTCTCACTTACTAATAAGCTGAATACTTGTATTGCTAGAGGAAGTCCGCTGAGGAACGTTGCATACCTGAAACAAAAGGGAATGCAATTAATTAGTTATAACAGAAAACAGTAGAAAGAAAAATGAGGTCCGTCGCTACATCCCGTTCCATACCCTCCCCGGGCCTTGCTCGAGCCAGCCCGCGTGGCTGATTTTGGACTACAGGGTTCCAAAATCAGCCCCCAAATAATGACACCACTCATATTCAGCCAGTCCCTTTGCTGTCCTCCCCCGACGCCCTAAGCCGAGGCTTGTACCCCTCAGGGGGTGCCCTTAGCGTGTAGTCGCTTAGTTTGTAAGTTTCTTACCCTTTCTGGAGGCCTTACACTCAAGGCACCCACAGGATAATCCGGTTAAGCAGACGACAACCTAGGAGAGGTTGAGCTGCGAGATGCCAGTCACAAAAAAAAATAAAGGTGGAAAGAAAAATCATATGACATTCTTGTTGGATGATTTTTTATTACTTTTGTTTTATGTTAGTATCTATTGAATAAGGGACAAGAGAGATCCTTCACGAAGCCGTCAACTTCTGTACCTACATCAAACTAAGTAACACTTTGGAACTTTGACCGTCATTATCTTCGTAACTAGAAGGTTCCCAGGTATGGCCCAGAACAAATAAATGATCGCAATGACGAGAAGAACAAGTGCCTTTCGGCTTCGTTAAGGGTATTTTTACACAAAAACATGAAATTACGAAATGTAACAGCTAATGTAAATGATACTACAACTGTCCTTTTTTGGGACAAGCACGTCTCATTTTTCCAAAATACTGCAAGTCCTAAAATCCAGAATCGAGAGTGGCGAACACCAGAAAAGTGTCGAAGCAATAAAGCTTGAGGAGTCTCGGAGAAACTATTCTTGTCATGGATAGGTACCGTAACGTAGTTAATCAGTAAAGATCAGCGGAGATTTCAGATAAGCCATCATTGCTACTTCGGAATGTATTAATAACAATCAATTAGAAAAACTGCAGTATTGTTTACAACCAAACAGCTGAAGCACGTCCACGACCCACGATGTTGCCATACCAAAATATCCGTGCGAAGAAAAAAAAAAAACTTTTTTCCTAGACTAAAAACCGAGAGTCGAAGCACACAACATCGAAAAGGGAAGCCGGTTGAGGGGCTCTAACTCCCGGATCCCGTATGAAACCGTTGAAATGAATAAAAAATAGCTCACACAAAGGGCGTGCGGGTCAAAAGAGAGATACCTCAGAGTGTAATAAAGTCTCTTTTACAGACAGCCAACGTTTCAAATTAAAAAGTAATGTGGCTTTCGTCAATTGCAAAGGAGGATGTTTTCGCGAAAACTTAACGTTTGATATGAATACGCTTCATAACACTCGCCCGCACTCGATGCCACGGTGAAGTTTGAACGAACGGGAAAAAGCATCCGTCATTTTAGGGTTGGAACAAACTTTTGTTTACGTCAATTTATTTAAGAGATGCGATGTTTGTTTGATTGCTATATAGTGCTGCTGAATAGTTACATATGTCAGATATGTCAGGATTTATTCCGTTAGGCTCTTACATCATGTGGGCAGACGATGAGTTTCGTGCTATGAAAACACGCTAGGTGCGATACACCGTTTCTAGCAAAACTAACGAATAACCTGAGATTACAACTTAACACAATATCACGGGGCACAATGAATCGGCTACAGTTTCAAGACGTTTCAACTCCGCCGCGATCAGACACTGACTGTCGCTCTCGCCTCGAGGTTTTCATCACGGCTCTGTAGAAGCACGCTGTGTTGTGGGTAGACTGGTAAGTAGGTGGCGTGATGTCACCACTGCACACAGGCGCGCTTTCCAATTTTATGTCCCTTCTAACGACGGGATCCGACACTTATATAATGCTACAAGATTTTTTAGCGTTGGAATAACGTTGACAGACCTTCTCTCTGTCAAAAACACACCGACATCAGTCTCTTATACCTTATTGCAACCAACTTAAACAACTTAAAAAAGCTGCAAAGAAAAGGTAAGATAGCAGATTAACTTAATTAAATTAAACTCCTTCTAAAATATCACCAAAATAATTAGTTGAAAAGGTAAATCACCGTTAACTGCAGTTTTTAAAAATGTCTTCGAGTTACCGCGTTAAATAGAAGTGAATTATGGCCCAAATGCAGAAACAAATAAGAGCAAAGTTTGCACCGGACATTTTAAAATACAAGCGTCGCCAGGAAATATGGGAGTGAAAAACTTTCAAGGATGTTCTTCAGCAGTTTAAAGTGTTCTAAAAGCAAACAAGTGTTTTCAGCTTTTCTTTTAAAATGGTAGAGCATTATATTTTGTGCTACTTTCGTATTATCGAGAATATCTAGTTGTTTTTGTCGGTACTGCTTGTGTAGATAAGGAAATAGGATTAACTATTCACTTTGTAGTAGTGAAACGTTTTGGAATTTTTTGGCAGGAACTGTCAGCACATCAATTTACCACAAACTGTCAAATTACTCCAAATGATTCTAAACCATAAAATGTTGATGGTAAAGTTCAAGATCGAATGAGAAAATGTGACAGTTTGTAGTAACTAGACGCGCGAGTGTACTACACAAAACAGAAAAATAATAATAAAGAAATCAAAAACTTAACTTGCAGCTCAATCTAGAATTTCACAATATTCTCTGAAACACCACTAAAATCCCGAGACCTTGAAACCTAAACAATATGAACAGGCTAACATCTGGCGAATGTTCCAAAAAGTCATTAACATCAAAACGCGAGTCTCGCCAAACGCCATCGGTTATCAAGCTCAAGTTGTTTCCAAAGTTTCCCTCTTCCTTTGACAGCGGCTTTTCGTCTTCAGCCGGCAGATCTGATGTAATCCGACCTACATTTCTGAGTCTCTATAGCTGGCCTGAATTACGGTTATAATCGGGAATAGTTGCAGACTAAGTTTCTATCGATATATCGCTCCTAGGTCCAAGATCTTCCAACTTCATAAATGCTGAGAACAGATACCTAGGCAGGTACTCGAAGTTTAGTCGGTGGCTTCCACAACTTAGGAGGAAAAACAAATAAATGTATGGTTCGTCCAAACGTTTTATTTCATTTTCTCTTCTTCTTTTACACACTATGTCTACGTCTCTTTTTTTAGTATCTCCTTTCGCAGGTATGTTGAAAGAGATTTCTTTAGAAATAAGCATCACCTTTGTACTATTTTCTGTTCCTTTCTTCTTTTCTGTATTTAGTGTGTACATAAATTGTTAAATAAAAATAAACGTTTTCTTGTTTTCGATTTGTTGCTGACTTAGCGCCTTTGACGTTCAAGCGGTCGAAAATTAATCTAATTATGGACCTAAGCAAAAGGAAGAACGTGAAATCTGGAACTACTCACACAGAGTTTGTTGATCGAATTAAGTTTGAACGTCCATCTAAACTTCTAGCTCACAAATTCTGGCATACTCATTTTCTTTGATTGACTTAACACTTGAGTAAGTAATTAGTCAAAGTAATTTATTACTTTGATCAATACTTAGAAACCAGTCTTTATAAATTAACTATGTAAGCTTTAAAATATTAAAAGATCAACAAAAACCTTTAAGTTAATAAGAAAAGGATCAGAATGCTTTGCGTTACAATATTTTAAAATAGCTGGTACAAAAGTTTTTCTTTTTTAATTTATTTTCCCTCTTTTACAAGGTATCCTGCATGTAACATAAACCTATTGAGCAACCGCAAAAGCAATTTATCCGAGCATTACTCCTCACAACAAGATCAAGTACCGGGGGAACTTTATCAAAGATCTTTGTAAAGATTTTGCCCTTAGTATTAAGTAGAACACCACAGCCTCCTTCAAACAGAAATAATGGGAAGAGATAACGACAGAGCTGGGCCATTACCCAATTGGGTAAACGGGGATTCCTTTCTTTTGTCCGAGTTTATCTCGTTCACTGAAATATGATCTGCGGACAGAACTCTGATTGTCGCGGACCATTCAATTTGGAGAAAAATTCACTCGGCCTTCATTAAATAAAGGATATCGATATACTACATCCCACCATTGTTCATGACGCATAAATGCTACAACTTACAAGTGACTCTTGGTATGTTCAATGACCTAAATAGAAAAATAAACTTATTACTCGGCCGAGACATTTATTGCCGGCTTGTATTGCTGTGTGATACAACTTTTACATAAACACCGAGCGTGGGACATGACGCAAACACGATACGAACTTCTTTATTAAAATTTATGAGTTCTATCAGACACCCAAAGTTTTTCAAGCCTACTTGTATTATGTATAGGAAAGCGGTTACCGTTTTGTTTCTTACTTTCCTGTGCATAAATAATGGCGTGGTTTTTTTGCTGTATACAAATGAATGAAACATTTTTGTTTCCAACTTTTCGCGGCGATTGAAATCCAGAATTTTACGCGCTCGGCTTTGTCCTTTTTGAAATACATGAAACACTGTGTAACTGTTGCACCTTTTTTCGGACAAATGTGTACAAATAATGGAGCGCCACGTTTTTAGGTTTCATTTTAGCGTTAAAACCAACTGCTTTTCCACGTTACCACTTCTGCTAATTGCTATCGTTGCAACGTTTTTGAATACAGAATTTAGAAAGAAAGAAAGAAGGAAAGAAAAAGTATTTATTAGACACACAGGACAAAACAAAAAAAAATCTTTGATTTTTCAAGAAAACAAACAAATATTACATAAAAAAGTAAACATAAGAAAAAGATAAAACAAATTAAATTGGACCTGTACGAGGTCAAAAGCTCCTTATATCAGCACGGTGCTGCAACATTAAAAAAAAAGTCACAGAGCTGGTATTCTGATAGGGCCCAAAGTGATGCCACGGTCAGTACGAATATAAGTTTCTAATACGAAATAAAGTGTGCAACGAATACGAATATCTTCACACCGTTACCAAATAGTTTGTACAACCCGTACCAGCACAATCAATACTCTAAATACCAAAGAGATTAACCTCACAAAACAACACTAACTATACTCCTCTTACAATACCCATTCCTGAGCAATGGTAATACAAATACAAGTGTCGTGCAGATGCCTCACCGCAGTAACGGGCATCCCAACATCTCCGTACCCCCGTAAAGGAAAGTAGAGGAATTCTTGAGGAAGACTGAGGTGGCCCCACGAATGAAATTCCACTCCAAACTATGCGTAAATTGAGGCCTAATTGCAATTCCTATTGGGATCTAGGCCTCCATTGCAAGCCCGGTGAATAGGACCCATATGAGAGCGGCTGCAAATATCGACGAAGATATTGGTTTTCGGCGAACTTTAATATGTATTCTGGCGCTTTCGTTATTTGCTGTTCGGCGAACTTTATTTTTCTAGGAGCTGTGTTGTTTTAGTGTGATATTTTGCTTGGAACATCAGTCTCCGATATTATAATGAAAAGCTGCGCACTAGTTTACTTTTATTAAAATGTGTTATATTATGACGCAGAAAAGACTGCGTTTTAAATAAACTAAATATTAATTCTAATCCTAAAAGCAATGAAACAAAAATAGATTATTCGTAGTGGAAAAAAACATTCGCACTTCATTTGAAAGTGGGATGAGAGTGTACGCCTGTACGGCCCGCCTGCCCACCTAGATCCTCACCAAATAAATTTTTAATAAGGCCAGCTTCACGAGAATATAACCTTATATAACTTTTCATCTTCACTAATAATAAATTTATGATAGCTATATCCATATTTTTTTAGGTCTCCCCAAAAGGTTTTTCTGTTTTCGGTCTTTTTATTCAAATCTTACTTTTACGGTTATTTGGAGAGGAGAATTTGAATCGGTTGATATTATTTTGGCACTGCTTACAACTTATATTGAAATACACGAACAACTGTAAAAGCCTACTTATAAAATGTGTAGTCTGCCAACTAAAAAGTACCTTAAAACTTTGCTTTTCTAAATTATTAAATCTAAGACGAAACATGTTCCATTAAGTACTTCGCAAAATAAAGAATGAATGAACATAATATTTCAACGAAAATATACTCATAAGACCGTTTCACAGACCCAAGTCTACATATAAATCTCACCATTCGACTTAACACAATGAATCTGAGTATATATATATATATTATATACCCCTTTTATATATAGCGTATAGGCAGGGCACATCGCCGGAAGGAGGGCGTTATAATTTTCAGCATATCCGGCATTTACTACGATTAATGTGCTAGGAAATACGGTTAAGATGAATAATATAGTAACGAAAATTGGTACTGCTACCTGGTTATACCTGTTTTAGGATTGCGAACCTATGATTGGTTTGTTGGTAGAATTTGTTTAAATGCTATTGAGGGTTCTGTTCGCGTAGGAAGTGTGTGTGTGTGTGTGGTGGCAGTGGGCAGGGCACATTGCTCGCAGAACGGATGGCCGATGGGGCCGGAAAGTTCTGGAGTGGCGACCGCGAACTGGAAGACGTTGCGTTGGAAGGCCTCCCACTAGGTGGACCGATGACCTGGTAAAGGTTGCAGGGATCCGCTGGATGCGAGACGCCCGGGACCGGTCAATGTGGCGACACTTGAGGGAGGCCTATATCCAGCAGTGGACGTCTTTCGGCTGAAATGATGATTATGATGATGATGATGAGGGTCCCTGTCTAATTTAATAGTGTTAGTATTCGTTTTTCAGTGTGTTTTGTACAATATCCACACAGAGTAGGTACCTACAAGGTACCATTGCGAGTTTATCACCTGTTGAAATAAAACAGATAATACTAATCAGTTGTAGATTCAAACCCAAGAAGACACTGAAAACGGTGAAGAAAAGATCGAGAGGAACGGGGCATGTTCTAGAAAGAAAAAACGATAAACTATGACATCTACCACTTGCGCTGGACCCGCGTGGTAGACCCACTCACAGATCCTATAAGGGTTCCGATTTTGCTGACTGAGTTACGGAACCCTAAAAAGTAACGACATTTAGAATGAGGGCCAAAAGCCAGAACATACTAGAAAACATGTTCCTCAAGTTTTTCCAAACACAACACAGCACAACTTGCACCAAACACGGAACCCAAACAAAGCATGCCTGTATTTACCTAAGAACACAAACATGTACGTAAGTACAGTCACGAGCAACAAAATGGCGAAATCCGTAATTATGCGATTTTAGTTTGATAATAGTTAAGAAGACAATAGTTTGCGTTCCAAAACGATGATGATAATGTATCAGAAAGGTGTGATCCTGTTAAAGAATATGGTATAGACCATCACACTACAACTTTCTCAATGGTACCATAACCGTATTCACAAAAAAAAAAAACTATTGTCCTAGACAAAATTCTCAATCAATACCTCAGCATTTGTCTCGTTCTTCCATACTTCTCTATTACTCATCATCTCAGCAGTCACCTCTTTTCTATCCGCATCATCCTTCACACGTCCATCCATAGCTTCTTTGGTCTTCCTCTACTCTTATAGCCACCATCGACATTCATACTCAATACTTTCCCCCCGACATTTGCCACATTCCTCCGCATCACATGTGCATATCACGATAACCGATTACCACACAACTTTTCAGTCACCGGCGCCACTTTCAGACTTCAAAATTTCAATACCTACTCGACCTAAAATTCGCTATATTGGGCCTATGAAGAAATCTATTCAATTTGATGGGCTGTACCACATCCTTCTACCTCTGGTAGATTCTGCATGTATTGTTGCTCATGACTGTACACCATGCCTACCTAAAATTAAACGAGCCCAAAGTAATTTCTTGAGCCGTCAGCCGTCACTTGTGAATCAATGATGGATAAAGCAAATTAAAGGAAATTGCCTACGGACGTCGCGTGTGCCACTAATGAAAACAGTTCACTGTAAAAGTAACGTATTCCTGAAACACACGATATTTTCAGTTCCTCTACGTTTACCGAGTAAAGTGCTCGATAATTTTAGAATGGACTTTGATGGTGTGTCAACAAAATTGCAGTTGGTTTACGATGTAGTTTTAAGACAGGATGTATAGTTTTGTGCTTGTAATGTGAGTTTAGAATGTTTGCCGAAATGTATGTAAATATTGTACTTAGGTACTTACGTAAAGTACAGCACTGCTTGGAAATACAGGTGTAATGCTCATCATCTGCCTAGCCTTTTCCCAAGTATGGCGGGGTCGGTCTCTGTCTGAGGATGCAGCTGAATACCAGTATTTTACATGGAATGGCTCTCATTTGAAGATTTTTAACAGTCGTTACAGGTAGTCAGTGGTCCGAAAATCTGACAACCAGTTTTATCAAGATGTATCGTTTTACCCAGTACTTAGTTATGGCGGTCAGATAGGCAGTCGGTCCATGTAAAATACTGGTATTCAGCATTTTCTATGACCGTCAGAAAGAGATCGTTGTTTTAAATTCGTTTATCGCTGTATCCTTTTAATTTATTTGTCAATACACCCACATTTTAGTAAAAAATGTCAAGTGTATAAAAACCTTTAAAAACATTACGTAGTACAGCAGTAGCGAAGGGTCAATTTTTGTAAAAGGAGCCGGAGTACATAATATTTTTAATGTGATAATATTTTTTGTCTATGGAACACTGACTGCGCCATTTTTCAAAGGAAATCCGGTAGGAATCGAGTTGTATGGAACCTTCGCCACTGTGTACTAAGTACAGAGTAATCTACCTCTAAAAAAAGTCTAGAAAAACAGTTTCAGTCTACTTTGTAGATTCTAAGAATAGTAGCTGGCTTTGGTTTGCACTGCACTAAGTGGGTTTAAGACGATTAATGAAAAGCCTGGCTGATAATACTTGATTAAAGCGATCTAGCACACAGAATACATAAGTAAACAGTATTCAAGTGGAATACTTAACGTCTTTGAGTTTTATGAACTTTTAAAGTGTTTTTTTTTCTGCAACTGTATTAGTTTTAGTTAAGGCTTGGCTTATACACACGGCAACCAATTTAGCTATTCAAAACCTGTGTATGCGCATCTCTCATTATACTGGAAATCTACAAGGTGTTAACGGACCCTTCACGCAGCCGTCAACCACTAAGTAACCCTACGCAAAAATTGTTGCTGGAAAACGACTTTTATTTTTCGGGTGAAAAATCACGTTTTACGGTAAAACTCAATGTAATGCACTCAAAACATTGTGCTGATGGATGCTTTGAATAGTAAACAGGTCATTGAGGTAATTTAAGTTAATTTAAAAAAAAAAAAAAAACTTGTGAAAAAATTGGAACTTTGACCTCAAATATCTCCGTAACTAGAAGGTTCCCAGGTATGGTCTAGAACAAAAAAAATATCGCAATGACGGGGAGAACAAGTGCCTTTCGGCTTCGTTAAGGGTCTTTTTACACCCTTTATACAAAGCGAGGCCATGTTATATTTGAAATGTATAGCTTGATGTGTCGCCGTGTGTACTTATGGGATGTACGATTAAAGGTATTTTTATAAAGTCAGTGTCACTGCATATCTCATGGTTTCCGAAAAAAATTTGGAAAATTACAGTGAAATTCTTCTTACTGCAATAAAAATAAGTGGTTGGTTTTTTTTTTATCCCATGTGTCGTTAGGTCATACCATCATTTATATTTAATAACACATACTCATACCATCCACATGACATAATAAAATCATTTAACAACCTTTTTAATCTATCCAAATATACTCTATCGAAAACCCTTGAAAAAGCATAGACTTCATTCGAAGTACCAGTGTCCGACCGAAGGTCGTTTTCCGGCCGAAGGTGAAGCCGAAGCCGATTAATCAGCAATCGCCACAACCTTCGGCTGAAGCTGAAACAGAAACCTTCAGCTAAGGTAGGCTATGACGAATTATTTAATTGAGGGTGTACTTTTACAGTGAGTAATGGGCTAGCTCGCCGTCTGGCCGTCTTACGACGACAGGCCGTGACGACGGCGCGTTCGTGTTCCACGCGCGTCTCAAAGAGATGTCAGCAACTAAGTAGGGGTCCGCATGGGCCGATGCCTGCCAGGGCTGCGGGACTGTTCGAAAGAGATACCGTGGCCCTGGAACACAAAGGGCAAAGAAGGAACATGGATGGGTTTTAGTCAGTACAAGTCTGACACTCCCTTCCGCTCCGCCCAGAGTGGGGGAGGTCATTTGATGTTTTCTTATTCGAAAAAAAAAGGTCGTTTTCCGGCCGAAGCTGAAGCCGAAGCCGATTAATCAGCAATCGCCACAACCTTCGGCCGAAGCTGAAGCGAAAACCTTCAGCTTTGGCCAAAAATTCGGCCCATTTCAGCCGAAGCCGAAGTTTTGGCCGAAGGTGCTCGAAGACGAAGCCGAAGCTTCGGTCGGACACTATAATTACATAACATCTTAACTTCAGACCATAAATAAACATATTCAGTGAAGTAAATCAAACTTAATTCAAACCCAAGCAAGCTATTTCATCAGCACGTACAAACCATTGTTCATCCACAAATTGCTTTCTCATAATACGAAACTGTTCTTCAAGGACAATATTCGTAACAATATCTAACTTATACAGGGTGGATTATTAAAGCACCTGTTCTAATTAGCGTTTTCTTAGCTGACTACGATATTTTCAAAATCTGTACATTTAGATAACAATTTTTCATTCACTTATGCATAGTTTCCTAAGACTGTTTCCAACTAACAACAACGGCTAATTGTACAGTCACGAGCACCAATAAGTATACACTTTCCTTTTAAAAGCAATTTTCGCGAGAAATAACGATTGTAACTTGGTGATTGGATCTTTTTCTTAAAAATATGAGTTCTAAAATACTATGTTCGTAACAACATGAAATTTTAATCACAACAGTAGGAGAAAACCATTTTTAAAAGTTTTTAAGTGTTTACTTACATATTGCTCGTGACTGTACTACCGCGCTCACTGGCGGTCGAGTGTGGGCGATAGTTTTGAACCTTATCGTTCAGACCATAAAGGTGAAAAGTGATCGCTGTGCTTCCCAATCACAAAAATTCAACTTAAAAAGTTACCTGCCGGTTACATCTGAATATTTTACAACTACCGTCAAACAAACAGAATCAAAAATTAAATCTAATTCGCCTTCGGGAGTCATTAGGCATGCAACCATTACGACGCTTTCAGTCTAAGGGGCCAGGCAGTACAAATTAATGCTTGAATTTTTTAAGAAAAAAGTAAAAAAATACCTGCGTTTTTATTGTTATGGTGAAATAAAACCTCGTTTTCATTGTTTATTGTTTAAAAGGCTATTGTTGTGTGTTTTTGAGTTGCATTGTTGGTTTAAGTAGCAGTAATTTTTGGTTGGGTTCAGGGAAAAATGCTTTCGTTACTTTGTTGCTTTTAGGGCTTGCCGTAAACTTTCAATGTAGGTAGCGATAGTGTTGACGAGTGAGACGAGAGACGGCACCACTATTAAAATTCGTGGCGTCTAAAGTGTGTTCCACCCACTACTTTGACACGAACCAAGCCGTCTGTTTCCATACTCCATTTGTGTCTTAGTACAGACTGAAAACTGTCAAGTTTTCTCAATCAACCTTGAACTTAATGCTTTAGCGATAAAGTTGGAAATCTATTAAAGAATTTTGACAGATTGTAGTAGCTTGATGTGCTATCGTCTGTACGAGTAAACAGTAGGAAACATGATTTCGATTCCTTTGTATAAAAATGTTGACAATACCACCGACGCTGCCAAGGTATCTCCGTGTTCTTTTCCAGACCAATTAGCATTCTTCCACGAATTTGAACTTACTTATCTAATCTAATCATGTTATTTTGTGCACTGTAATACACATTGGGTATAAAAACAGCGGCGGTAAAAGTAAAACATGTGGATTATTAAAAAATATGAAAATAAGCTAGTACCTAAGACGTGGATAATTAGACACACGGATATAAAATATCTACATTTTTTTTTTAAACTTTGCCCCACACTAGGAATTTCTCCTGTATCGTGGGTGCGTTTACAAACATTTAAACTCACATACACAAACAGCCAGACCTGTAGGCCATACAAATATTTATTCCGTGCGGGAATCGAACCCGCGATACGCAGCGCAGCAGTCGCTCGCTCAGCCACTGCGTCAACCGTGCCGTCAAATATACAAGATATATTAAGTAAACAAAATTAAATCGAAACCGATGATACTCGTGACGATACATTAATACGCCAAAGCAACCATTTATCGTATCACCGACTTTCTTCATGTTTATGTTTGCAGGTACATTTCAAGGCTTAATTTGGGCTAAAAAGTACAGTTTACACACTCTTATGCCTTGGTGAGTTCACAAAAGAGGAGAAATTTTGCTAAGTGCTCCAAGTAAAATGTAGCCACATAAATATACATTTTAATAGGAATGAGAAATGCGGTTGGCATATTATAAGGTTTCATGAAAAAGATTTAGCGAAGCATCGTTGTTGTTTAACTGGATGCAGCTGAATACCACTATTTTATACAACGTGACTTTTTAGTCGTCTTACAAGACCAGCGCACTTCATGTACCCAATGAATACTAAAAATTCATTAAAAAAAATAGGTATTTATGAGATTTTAATAATTTAAAAATAAAAATATTAGTCAGTACGACGACTGACGTACTTAAAACATGATGATCTACTGGGCTCGAGTGCTGGGTAGGTAATGTTCTCCCGTTTGACACGTAAACGTCATTAACAGGATGTTTCATAATTTTATTCTAATTTTTCATTATTATTTTTCTTTGTACCTATTATGGAAAATAAAAAAAAGTCGCGCCTAGAGCTATTTTATGTCTGGTAGATTGAGTGGACGACCTTTGTAAGATGACTAAAAAGTCACGGTGTATAGGTTTTTTAGTTTTAAAACGGTACCTAAAGGTGGCCTGCAAACCGTAACGCCTGTCTCATTACCTGCCTACCCTTTTCCCAACTATATCGGGGACGGTTCCCAGTCTAACCAGATACAGCTGAATACCAGTATTTTACGTGGAGCGACTGCCTCAGATAGGCAGTCGCTCCACGCAACCCAGTTAGTACTGGGTAATACGATACCCCTTGGTAAGACTGGTTGTCAAGTTCGGGCCACTGAATAGCTGTACCGACTATCGAAGATCTACAGGGTGTAACAAAACCCTTAATGAAGCCGTCAACTGTACATAAAACTAAGTAACGTTACGCAAAAAATATTGCTGGGAAACGACTATTTTTTGGGGTGAAAAATCACGTTTTACGGTAGGGCTCAATGTATCGCACTCAAAACATTGTGCTTATGGATGCATTAAATAGTATGGGGGTCGTGGAGGTGTTTAAAGTAGAAATCTTACATTAAAAATATATATATTTAAAAAAAACTTGAGATAAAGTTGAAACTTTGACCCCCAATATCTCCGTAACTAGAAGGTTCCCAGAAATGGTCTAGAACAAAATAAATATCGCAATGACGGGGAGAACAAGTGCATTTCGGCTTCGTTAAGGATCTTGTTAAACCCTTAATAAATGACAGCCGGGAACAACGGATCAACGTGCTTTCCGGGGCACGGAGGAAGCTCGGTATGCAATCGGTGATCACCCATCCACGGACCAACCTAGGCAAGCACAGCTGAACCTAAAGATCGACCTGAGCGGCTGTTATTATTTAGCCATGTGTTCCTCAACGCCTGTCTAAAATCTATAAATTATAACCGGGACCAACGGCATGTCGGTCCCATCCACGGACCAACCTTGGCAAGAGTTGCTCAACCTAGAAGATCGTCGCGTGCGGCTAGTATTTTGCAGCCACGAGACCCTCAAAAAATATTTAGACAAGCATTTAACAATATGTTAGACAATTTAAACAGAACCAAAAAGGAAGTGTGAAACAAAAGTTCATTTAAATCATTGTTATCTGACCAATTACGTAGTTGTGGCCAATTTACGTTGGTCCTTGTGTTCCTTTACTTTCCACGGTGTGTGGGTTTAACTTTGGATGGTCCTGACTAATTACACTATTTCGCTAACATTCTCCGAGTTGAATTATTAGCTAGGAATGTCACAAGTAGTGATATATGGGAGGGCCTGAGATTACTTTATGTTGTTTGTAGGCCCAATGTCCTGTAACGATCATTAAAATAGAAGTTTCTGTATATGTAACGTTTTTGATCATAATTAAACTTGGCTCAAACTGCGGAATAGAGTTCAGGAATTCGTTAATATGTTTTAATTCCTCTTTAATGTTTTGCACGTGTTTTCGGCCGGACAGAGTTTAATTCCCGACGTTAGTATAAATCCGGGGTTCACCACAAGATTAAAACTAAATTCAGTAGTGAAATAGTGTTTGTCGCCTCGTGTCGCTTTGTGATATGGATCTGTAGTATACTCAGAAGGAACATAGTTATGTTAAACATGTTATTTTCATTTTCCAGATGAAACCTCGCAGAAAAAACATTCACTTGAATTTTCAGTTTTCAAAAACGCTACTCTACTGTTACTGCTTCTACTACTGTGGGACAATGAAGTGTGTGCACTGTAAGTGCTAATAATAGTATCAGCAATCACAGTTTGAATATAACCGGTTCAGCTCTCTGGAGGAAAAAATCTGAATTTAGTAGATACAAAACAAGATCTTTTCTTGGAAACCATAAAGTCGAAAGTCAAATCTGTACATTTCACTGGCGACTTACCATTGCAATGCGGATATCGAGAATGCTGCGGAGAGAACCACTTTTACTAACACACATTTTCAAGCCGTAAAAGGCTGAGCTTAAAACTGTTATAACAAGATGCACCAGGAATGGTGGCAACCATGTTTGAAGCCACGGGTTTAGTAAACAATGTGGTTGACCACATTTCGAAGTTCTTTGGATAATCCTTCAAGTAAAACGTTGGGTACAGGATGTTATGTCTCTGAGTTTATTATAAAAGTGAAGGTGTCTCTGTTTGTCTGTGTGTTACATTCTCACGTTAAAACGGCTTGACGGATTTTAACGAAATTTGCAAATGTAGATACATCAGTCAAGACATATACTGTCTATGTATAATTTCCGACGGAGGCGAAGCCGCGGCCAAAAGCTAGTTGTTAATATTCCTAGCTGCGAAAAAACACCATGGTTGACATTATCTTTGACATTATTCTCCAAGTGTTCGTTATTTAAAATGGATACTAATTTTAATGACAATTTATTTCTGCCAATACGGCTGTGGACGGCGTTTTAAACTTAGAACCATTCCAACCTTACTTCGCAAAACACCACTAAATACAGCAAAACCTACTCAATTCATCGCAACTCCACGACAACACCCTGGCTTTGGCATTCACAGTTCATCAAACATTGCTATAGCACCACACACATACATACCTACATTACATAGATTATACATACAAAATGAAGCGAACCGTTTATAATCGCGAAGTCTCGCAAGTGACACCCATCTGCTGAGCCGATGGTAATTAATTACGCTTGCCAGTAACATACACTTCCACAGCCCATAAATTGACGCTTGAATCGGGACTGGGTAAGCATTTCTTCAACAGTGACTGATTGTGAGTCATAAGCACTTGTGAAATGTAATAAAAAAAACTGCGTCTTGGCCTTTTAGATATCTATCTATGTATGATGATTATGTAGAAAGAATATTTGCGAATATATCTTTTTCTTTTCTTTTATCTTTTTTTTAAAAACGTTGCCCACACTAGGAATTTCTCCTGTATCGTGGGTACGTTAACAAACATTTAAACTCACATACAAAAACAACCAGACCCGGAACTAATACCTCTAGGCCAAACAAATATTTGTTCCGTGCGGGAATCGAACCCGCGACACGAAGCGCAGCAGTCAATCGCTTAGCCACTGCACCAACCGTGCCGTCAAGTCATATACAAGCCTTCTGATTCTGTTAGACAGCTAAATTCATAGATAAAGATATACCTAGCTAACGCAAGAGCACCTCCACTTCGCGTGTCCGGCTTAAGCATTTTATGCTTAACGTGGTTAAGCAGTACACAATAAAACCTTTTCGTTTTTTTTTTTTTTTTTTTTCGGGTGGTAAATCGTCAAATGACCCCTCCACTCTGGGCGGAGCGGAAGGGAGTGTCAGACTTGTACTGACTAAAACCCATCCATGTTCCTTCTTTGCCCTTTGTGTTCCAGGGCCACGGTATCTCTTTCGAACAGTCCCGCAGCCCTGGCACAATAAAACCTTTGGATAAAGTTCCCCTAACGTAGGCAAGAAACTGTTGTCACATCTTATATTATTATAATAAAACGGAGAAATGACGCATTTTTTAAACTATAAACATTCATGGGGCTTCTTATATAGGTAACATAATTAGAAGTCGTCCTTGGAAGGAAAGCGGTAACTTGAAAGCAGTTATAGTCAGTTACTGATGCTCTATTGTTTTCTTTCCTTCCATTCCCGTTTACATCCGCTTACCCATATGAGGTAAGCAGAACTTGAAGTACGCGCTGGGTCGGTAAATTACAAAGTTGGTATTAGTATTCAAGGTACAGTTTGTTGCCTAGCAACAGCCAACTTTGTCAGTCAAAATTACGCGTGGCGCATACTGGTTGGTTCTCATAGTCAAAGGTTCTAGGTTATAATATATATGTATTTACTAGACCAACCTCGGTTGGGATCTATTCAAAAATTGAGTTTGTTTGCTTTTGACAAGGTACCATACAAACGCCGATCTTTGTTTTTGTGTTCCAGAGCCGCGGTATCTCTTTCGAACAGTCACGCAGACTTCCAGTCGTAATCATCCTCTCTTGTCGTGGCACTTGAGAATTATGAGGAGTGTGGAATGTTCCTCATTCTACAGAAAAGGGAAGATCCATCGACCAGAAGAGTGTTGAGTCTTGTGGGCTCGACGGTTGCTGTCAGGCTATTGTATACAGGGTGGAAGGAACACCGACGCACAAACGGTTACCACGTATTTCGAACATCATTCTGAACGCCCCAAATAGAATCTGCAGTTTCAAAAGTGCAACAAGATAGATGATTAAAAAAATATATTTTTTTTGGCCTGGTTTTTCCTACTGCTGGGCAAAGGTCTGCCCCATATCCTTCCAGGTACTCTTCTCCTGCGCCACCTCGAACCAGCCTTCGTGATGCGCGTCCAAATCATCTCGCCACCGTTTTCTGGGCCGGCCTCGGCGGCGTTGTCCATCCTCAGGCACCCAAAAATAATTATCGATAGAAAATTGTGCTGACAGTTTGTGGTCGGAGTCCCTTCCATCCTGAATAATTATCCTAATCGGATTGCGCAATGTCATTGGATATGTCAGGTATGTAATGATATTATAAATAAAAAGACGTAGATATCGCACTAGCGCATGCAAATTGTTGCAGACAAATTCAGACAATTGTCGTTATTTAGGTACTTCAAGCGCAATAGCTATCTCTTTCTGTATCATACGTTGCGTATTATCTATCGCAGTCGTAACAACGCATCGATATTTGAACGCCGCTCAATATCAATGTAGCGTATCTTCTTTATAATATCATTGCAGGTAAGTATGATATTCGTTCGTCACAACACAACACTACTAATTGGTAACATACTGACCTTTTAAGTTACGCAACGGTACATAAAAACAACTAATCTTAAACGTCTCCTCTTTCTACATAAGCTAGCGGCTTTGCCTGGGCTTAAACGAATGATTTATATGCCTACACATGTAAAGGTTGATCAAAATTTCAGTAATACATAATTTCACAAGTAGGTACATAAATTTTGCCCACGTCCTTTTCAGTAATCGAATTATAATACAGCGGAAATAAGAGATCGGTCGAGTAGATGTGGGCACAGCAAATTGAATAACTGACAATGTCGTTGGCAGTCAAAAAGTCGGCCCAGTGTTGGCCCAATGTCACATTGGATGAAAAGTAATGAAAATTACGAATATTTATAGGTTAAAAACGTTTAATTTATTTAGGGCCAGTGACCGAACGAAATCTTGCACTCATGAATAATAGAGGTTCATTTAAAGTTACTGCGTAAAATAATTCTTTTGCGTGTTAAAATTATATTATCGTCACTAATTTTGTAAGGCATTGTATTGCTTTTGGTAAAATCTTCGAAGAAAGCCCGTTTTACAAGTGGCTTTGACGAGCATTACTGGCGTAGTCATGCGAGTAGGTTACTGGAACCTGAAGAAGAAGACTAAGAGTACGCTTTCATGAATTTGTTGTGTGTAGATACCATTTGTGAGAATAGTATACCTAATTACAGTGCCACAAGCATCTTTTGAATTTGCAAGGAATTATTATTGGTGAAACAAAACATAACATCACGCCTGTAAACCCCGAAGGGTTAGGCAGAGGTGAACCTCATAAGACACCTATCTATATTTCGCCAGTTATGTTAAAGTTCCATGTAATAGGGGGCGAGCCTATCCACCGGGCACAAATCCAGACTCCGTGGTTGCTACTGAAATTTCTGATGAAAAAACCCAATAACACTTTGCCCGACCTGTGAATCGAACCGAGGACCTCATGCTCAGCAGTTGCGTATGCAACCACTAGATCAATGAGGCTGTCATAGGCACATTTGTGAAAATGTATTATAAAACAAAATGGCAACTTTAGTTTCAATTTTGTCCACACGCCAAAATATCCTTGTGCAGCCAGATGGTTAAACATTTCAACCAAAACCGAGCAACATCAAATATTAAATGTTAAAAAACAAAAAGAAGTAAACGTGAAATGATCCAAAAAAGTTAATTTCATTGTTCATTAATTAAAGAGACATTATTTACTTTCGTCTGAAACCTTTTTTATGACAGCCTCTTCAAACAGCCGATGTGGACACTTCATTTACTTTATGTATTCAGTCCAGCAGGTATTTTGAGGAATATTTCAGTGTTTTATGCAATTTGAGTAACGAGATTTTTTGGGACAAAAAATGGTTATGTTCAAAACTGGACAATGATATTTTATACAGCCACCTTGATTAAAGTATTCCAGACACTTTTACTGTTAACTGAGCTCGTGGCTAAATAATAACAGCCACTCAGATCGATCTTTAGGTTAAGCTGAGCTTGCCTAGGTTGGTCTGTGGATGGGTGACCACCCATTACATACCGAGTTTCCTCCGTGCCTCGGAAAGCACGTAAAAACCGCTGGTCCCGGCTGTCATTTGTAGATCTTTGACAATCGTTACAGGTAGTCAGTGGCTCAAAAAGTCTGACAACCAGTCTTACCAAGGGGTATCGTATTACCTAGTACTAACTGGGTTGTGGAGGTTAGATAGGCAGTCGCTCCATGTAAAATACGGGTATTCAGTTGCATCCGGTTAGACTGGAAGCCGTCCTTAACATAGTTAGGAAAAGGCTAGGCAGATGATGATGCAATTAAATCAGCTTAGCTTTTTAGGTAGCACTTATAACAATACATATTCAAGTCTGCGTTTAAAATTGTATTAGGCCTAAAATGGGATTATGTTAAAAGTGCAACAGGGGGAATTGAACTCGAGACTGATACACAGTGTATTTAGCCGATGGGCTATTGTAGATTTTACATATTCATCATCATCATCTGCCTAGCCTTTTCCCAACTATGCTGGGGTCGGCTTCCAGTCTAACCGGATGCAGCTGAATACCAGTGTTTTACATGGAGCGACTGACCTCCACAACTCAGTTAGTACTAGGTAATACGATACCCCTTGGTAAGACTGGTTGTCAGACTTTCGGTACACTGAATAGGAAACCCCTCCCCACTCTTCCCACCCTTCTCTTCCTTCCCTTCTTCTTCCTTCCCTTGCTAACCTTCTGCTCTAGATTTTTCATATTAAGGGAGTATTATTTTTTCAACAGCATAAGATGCTTTAATTTTAAAAACTCAAAAAACATACATTTTTAACTTCCTCTAAAGGACTCCAGATGTCGTTTGACGTTAATATAAAATTAATTGCGTCAACGAAGCAGAATCAGGGATTCTGAATCCAAGTGGCATTTTAAATGTGCTTCCTTTGCCAGCTTTTGCTTTACAGAATATTTAAAAAATATTGTCATTCCATAATCGAATTTTGCTTCTGTTTTTCCATCTTTGTTTGTAGCATTTTGAGTTCAAATGAAAGCTAATATGGTTATAAAGTATTTGTACGACTGAAGAAGATGATAATAACTACTTCACTGCTGCGTTGGCCGAGTGGTCGCAAGCACTACTGCTGAGCATGTGATCCTGGGTTCGGTTCCCAGATCGGGCTAAGTGTTATTAGGTTTTCCATCAGGAATTTCTCAGTAGCAGCCACGGAGTCTGGATTTGGGCCCCATTGATAGCAATACGCTCGCCCCCTATTACATGGGACTTAAAACAAAATTGGAAAAATGTCGGTGTACTATTAGGTACACCTCAGTATAACCCTTCGGGGATCACAGGCGTGATATTATGTTATGATAATAATTTACTGAATCTACTTCTCGGAATAAGGGTTTCCCTTCCTGCTCTTATTGCAAAAGGACGATAAGGATCCATCATCACACTTAAAATCATTTCAATTAAACTTAAATACGAGAAAAACATTTTATTTGCTTCACAATAACATTAAAAATCGTTTAAAAATGAAAACAATTGTGGTGAAAACGTATCAGCACGGCACAAGTGGAAAATAACATGTATTCACATTAAATACGCCGATTCCACTTTATTCGGGCTTATAGTGGAATTGTAACATAACCAGAATACACAATGGAAATGTTTTCAATAGAATTTTCCATATTACGCAGGAAATGAAGAAGATATCTCGCAGCTTGTTTGTTTTGTTTACTTGTACTATAAGCAGTGTTCCGAATTAGGAGCCTCAATGGCAACGGGATTTTCCTTTATTAACATTCCGACCAAAATATGATGGTTTACCCGTCAATGCCAGAAGAAAGGTTTTGTTTTTAGGGTTTCGTACCCGAAGGATAACCAACGGTACCCTATTACTAAGCGTCTGCGGTTCGTCCGTCTGTCAGCGGGCTGTATCTCATGATCCGTAATAGGGAGACAGTTGAAATTTTCACAGAATGTGTATTTCTGTTGACGCTATAATAACAAATAATATAAATAAATTAAAAATTAAAGGGGGCTCCAAACGTACGGAACCCTTCATGCGCGAGTCAGACTCGCACTTGGCCGGTTTTTACATTCAAATACAAAATTACATGGTATCAAACACAAAAAATTACTTATTCTGCATATTGTGGACTCTACGTATGATCCGATTACGAACACAGAAATAAAAATACCTCATACTCAATCATCCATCTTGAGCTATAATTCCTGTCACTTTCCATGGCATTACTTCAATATTTTTATGATACAAATTTATAAGCTCAAAGAAAAAACAGGTAAGTAGGTAGACTGACTAGGGTCAGTCTTTTTTCTTTAAGGTAGACTGGCAGAAAATTCCCTTTGTACAGTTTTTACTTGTGTACATAGTTTTAATAAATAATAAATTTATAATAAAAGGAGGAGCTCGTGGCTAAAATAACAGGGGTCGATGGGTGACCACCCATTACATACCGAGTTTCCTCCGTGCCTCGGAAAGCATGTTAAGCCGTTGGTCCCGGCTGTCATTTGTAGATCTTTGACAGTCGTTAGGTAGTGGCCCAAAAAGTCTGACAACCAGTCTTACCAAGGGGTATCGTATTACCCAGTACCTACTCACTGGGTTATGGAGGTCAGATAGGCAGTCGCTCCATGTAAAATACTGGTATTCAGCTGCATCCGGTTAGACTGGAAGCCGACCTCAACTTAGTTGGGAAAAGGCTAGGCAGATGGTGATGAAATTATATTAAAAACATGTTAATTATAAGTCACATTAAATTGCGAACACAATTAAAACGACCTAGTTTTACTAACGAACTTTACAAAGAACCGACCAATACCGATGGAAAGCGCGTATAAAATACTCAGACAAAGCAATTATACTATCTAAAATATTCTAGAAGACTAGTCTGAATTCCCGAACCGACTCTTTGATTTAGTACAATTTGTTCCAGTTGACAAGGCAGGCTTCCGAACAAAGACAATCGGATTTGTTCATGTCAAATGAAAATATTCTTTTTAGTTTAGAATTTAATGATCGAGTATTGGTATCTGATTGATATTTGTAACAAACCTGCTCATACCAGACTATGCCATCGATGCCACATCCAGGAAAATTAAACTACATCCATGTTGTGTTTTGTTAAACTTATGATCGAGTCTATATTTTTATTTATCTGTGTACCCACATAATCTGTGCGCTCTAATTATAAATTTTAATTTTAGTGTGTTTCTCAGTAAGTGAATTATCTATGTAATTCTTATGAGAAATAAAGTTGTTCTTAAACCTTATTTTAATATCTAGGACAGCGCCACCAGGGAGCTTCACGTCGAACTTATGTTGGCCGGAGCAAAGACAATCTCTACAGATGGGGGTTCATGGACAGCTCAGATCTAAAGTGCGTATGCGGTGTTTCTCCATGGACAACAGACCATCTTCCATCTTGCACCGCATGGTGGAGGAGTGGGGGTCATCATAATGATGTACTGAATATGCGGTAACAGTTTGTGCTTCGTTGCATTCCGCCCTGTATAGATGTGTACTGAAGTAGGTTTCCATCAGTGTCTGGTGTCCACAGCCATTCCATACCAATTTGACTGATGCTTTAGATACAGCTCTCTACAGTTCTCTCAAAAAACATGAATTTTGTCTTGAAAAGTGTTATAAGGGATCATATCACAGGAGCATTCCAGTCATAACACTAACTCAAGTTGAGCACAGGCTTTGTAAAGTACCAATATGATGTCGCAAGTACTTGACACGTATAGAAATAAATTGTCAAGTTTAATAACATTCTGAGGTCGTTAACTCGACGTCTGCGAGCAATGTAACCCGATTCCTTCGGAGAGTTTTATATCATAAACAGCTGATACATTTTTGTTTTTGTCTCTTTCTTTTTCACATGGTTGTATGTGTGTTGGAGAGAGATGAAGAGTGTTGCTGTAGTTACAGCTGCAGTATCAGTAGTTGTGTAATAAAAAGGCTGTGCTATTTTGTCTTTCTTAATCTATTTGTGTCTGAAGAGCTCGTGGCTAAATAATAGCAGCCGCTCGGGCCGATCTTTAGGTTAAGCCGTGCTTGCCTGGGTTGGTCTGTGGATGGGTGACCGCCCATTACATATCGAGTTTCCTCCGTGCCTCGGAAAGCACGTTAAGCTGTTGGTCCCGGCTGTCATTTGTAGATCTTTGACAGTCGTTAGGCAGTCAGTGGCCCAAAAAGTCTGACAACCAGTCTTACCAAGGGGTATCGTATTACCCAGTACTGACTGGGTTGTGGAGGTCAGATAGGCAGTCGCTCCATGTAAAATACTGGTATTCAGCTGCATCCGGTTAGACTGGAAGCCGACCCCAATATAGTTGGGAAAAGGCTAGGCAGATGATGAGTCTTATTGTGTCTCTGGAAATCTAATCCAAAACCGATCGAAGAAGACGAAAGACGAAGATCGAAGTATTTTTAAGTACACCCCTAAAACGAATTTGACTATTAAATAATAATAGAACTACAGATAAAGCTAAAACAGCTTAAATATTTAAAAAGATTTACAGTAATACTTTCTTATTCCAGTTTCGAACAAAATATTTTGTGAAAGTCAATATTTCCCACTCGAACGTGCAGACAAAATTCTTCTCATATTTTGGTTTCAAAATGGTTTGCCCTGCATTCCAGTGTTCTGAACGAGCAATGGGGAAGAGATTTCCAAAGGATTTAAGAGATTAAGCACGTCGAATGCATCTGTACACAGTTATTTTCACTCAAGATCTGCTCAGGGTTAAAACTGGGGCGGATTCCTCGGATCTTTTTCTATTGACAGACGGCGTTCAACTTGATTTTATGCAGGCGTTTTATTAAGAAAATACTTCTTAGGATTAAGTCACGATTATTGAAATTAAACGTCCTGTTACTCACAGAGTAAATAATGAACATAACTAAATTTGAGAACCTAAACTTAAGTCAGGGTTCTTTGATGCAAGAACTGTTTAAGACAGATGAGATCACAAGCCAATCGAAACTAACTTCAACCAAAATGCACAATTACAACTCAAGCGCAAACTGCACAGCAAAACATTATTCATCTCTCCGCAATTTGTGAACAAGGATGGTTAAAATTCAAAGTCAAAACGCCACGAACAATACCGCCAAAAGCGTAAAACCAACCGCGACTTTTCAAAGGAACCAGCGAACCATGCGAATTTACGGGAAACTCCAGGACAAAACCAGCTATGTCCTGAAGAGACAAATTCCCGCTTACACGCCGAATAATAACTGCCGACGACAATTCATGAAATTGCAGCGAATTTCGACCCAATTGTACACGCCGAAGAATGTTGGATGTTCCATTATAATTTCGTTAGTAATGGCTCGCCATCCGACCGCCCTTTATCTGAGAATTTGAAGTTAGTAATGTATACAATTAAGATTAATGTATCCTAATACGTAGGTATAATGGCGTCAAAAACATTAGCCGCGAACAAACATGTTGTAAGCGCGTTCTAATCTCCGCGAGTCAGGCGTGTTTTGTTAGGCGACGTCGCCGAGATAGTGGCCAGTATCGTATTAAAATTAAATTTCGCGCGGCTTGTGGGGGTCAGCACTTGTTCATTATTGAATAGAAAATGAAAGGCGAGCTCGACCTCCATTGAGTAGTTCGTATTATTGGTCATAAAATGTTGTATATATATTAATTTAGTTTCAACTCCCATGTCGCATTATGTGCGGATGAGTTCAAATTCGCTTGTGAAATGAACCGAAATTATATTGGAACGGTATAAAGTGAGGGAAAGCGGCAAACGTCATTAGTTGTTAATTTCATTGTATGGTTACGCCGACAGTTCTGACGCTCTTCCAACAAAGGGTGATAAATTGCGTATGCTGTAAGTAGAGGCATTGTTTCGACGTACCAGGGGGTCTGTAAGAGGAGCAGGCTCACTCTTATCGTTTTTAATTTGAAACGATGCCAAAAAAATAAGGAGGTCCTGGGAGCGCGCGCGACGGTGTGCGATTACTTAACTTTAGTGCGGCTGCGGACCGAATTACATGGAATGGCGCCCAACGCGGGGCTCGGTATAAGCAAATTGTGAGAGAACGAAACGCCTTGAAATTGCAAATTCAAGCGGCTCCAGCGCGTTTTGTTCGAGTCGGTTCCCGCAATTCGCGCACCTCCACAGTTCCTTACATTATTTAACGAAGTAGCCGCGGAAGGAGATTTCGCTGTGCGAGTTTTTGAACGACTCCAGAAAATTCATTTGTAATTCATACAAAATTCTTTGCACTTCGTTCCCCTACTTTATTACGCTTTTATATTTCACTTTTCCCCCGTCATCCGGTTATTACTTACATACGTTCCGCGCCACGCAAAAATGTCACTCATTGTCTATGATCTGATCCAATTAAATTCAACAAAGAACAATCTCGGCGCTAATTTCCCGTACGGAGAAAAATGGTCGTTTCAATTATTTTTGCCCTCGTGTCTCGTTGAAAAAAGATTGCACAAACAAATGTACGAATTAAGCACAAACGAGGCGCCATTTGCCGGGTAATTCCATCGGACTTTTAGTAAAAAGAAGTTTGTACCATATTCGATATTTCGACTGGAGAAATAAATGTTCGTCTATAATTTTAACAAATTTCCTGCCCGATGCGGCATTATGTTTCGCGACAGAGCAATCTGGCTCGTGATTACGCGGGAAAAAACGCTAAGAGGCTCCCTTCTGCGACGTTACGTCTTAATGTGGCCACAATATACATAATGGCAAGATATTTAGACCACGAGTGTTTTTGACTGCTATAGATCAAACGAAGACATTACCACAAAACGCCGGTTAGATACTGACAGCATAAAATATTCCCAACGCAATGATATATTTGAGGGATATGGAAATAGGCGACGGCGGGGAGTCGGAATATGTATGCGGCTGTCCGTGACAAGAACAAAAGATTTTGAGATAACAACCGACCGGATCTTTAGGGTGTAAAAGACGAGGAATCCGGGATAAGGGGATATCAGAAGTAAATGTTAACTGGATCGAAAGTGCAGATATTTCGGGACACTTGTTTTTATGGCGATAAGAGATAAACGTATTCTAATTATTTTTAAAGGATTTCGGTATTGCTGTTTGTGTATGTGAGTTTAAATGTTTGTAAACGCACACACGAAACAGGAAAAAACCCCAGTGTAAGGCAACAATTATAAAAAAAAAGTTTTTTTTAGATACTTAGAATTCGTTTGTTTAGAACGTATCTAGTATTTATCAAACAATAAAAAAGTTAAAAACTCTATCATTATTTTCTTATATTTTTTTTTCTATTTTCTTATTATTTATTCACATTCATAGCTGCCTACCTCCGATCAATAATAGTGGGGTAGGATTATAAGTCGATGGTATCTACCTAAGTTATGTACGAACGCAGACACATCAAGCTACTACAATCTGTCAAATTTCTTTAACAGATTTTCAACTTTATCGCTAAAGCATTAGGTTTAAGGTTGATTGGGAAAATTTTACAGTTTCGGGTAGCTTGATGTGCTGGCGTATGTACCTACTAGATTCAAATACAATTTTTTTTCACTACGACTGCGTGTTTTTGACAAAGTAAAATAACAACGAGTTCACTAGAGTAAGTACGTACTCTATGCGATTGTTTTTGCTGACACTCCACATTATGACCCACATTTCCGGTGAAATGTAAACTACTTTTTACGTTTTTCAAGCGAAATATTTCCGCTCAATATTAATACTTGTTTACGAATTAATTTTAGGTGGTCAAGTTTATTAAAATATAATTTAATCAATGATATTTATTCTCTCTTAATTAAGTCAAGTTTAGGCAAATTATTTGTCAACTTCAGCAACTTGAGTACCACCATAGTACATAATATATATGTCAGATCCGGTCATTAGTACGGACATTAAATGAATAGAAAAGCGCGCCTGTATGCAGTGGTGACATCACGCGACCTACTTACCAGTCACAACACAGCGTGCTTGTATAGAGCCCTGATGTCCAGCTCGAGGCGAGGGCGAGAGTCAATGTCTGATCGCGGCGGAGTTGAGACGTCTTGGAACTGTACCCGATTCTTTGTGCCCCGTGTTATTGAGTTAAGTTGTAATCTCAAGTGATTCGTTAGTTTTGCTAGAAACAGTGTATCGCACCTAGTGTGTTTTCATAGTACGAAACCCATGGTCTGCCCACATGATGTACAAGTCCAAGCCCTGAAATATCCGACATATATATAATACTAGCAATACTCCGTATCTATACAAGGTTATTTGTAAAACACCAACAACCTCGCAGGAGTAGATAACTAACATCATAAACAACAACATTTGTTCTACGACTTTTCCGAAAACAGACAAAAAAAATTCAACTCTCCATACATATGTCCGAACAGCTGATCGAGTTATGTATGAAAAGTCGTTTTTTTTTTGTCTGTATACAAATCAGAACAGTCATTATTTGACAGTTGAATGAAATAGCTATGACAAGGGAAACTGATATAACCAAGTAGCACTTTGGTAAAGTATTCATTGCTTGACACACAAAAAAAAAACAAAAGTATGGTACATTTAAAAATAAGTATACCATGATCATCATCTTCCTGGCTTTGCCCCATGTTATTTGGGGTCGGCGCAGCACGTGCTTTACTTCCATTCTTCCTTGTCAACCGTCACGATATCATTTACTTCTTTTTCCCCTCATATCATTCCTCACAAAATCCATCCATCCTTTCTTTGTTCTAAATTCTTTGGTACAAATACTATATAAATGTTATACGAAATATGTTCGAATCGTAATTGTACTATTACATTACAAGCCTGTAAATGACGCTTCCTTGGCCTCCCCCAGGATTTCTGCAACCAACGACCGTGGGGTGATAATGCCGTAATCACCAGGCTTGGCAACTGAATTGGTATTCATTACCATATTTTTCAAGTTTACATACAAATGACAGGGTTATTAACAACACTTTTTGAATTAAGTGTCCATCATTCTTTTTTTAACTTTGTTTTAGACTTACTTCGTTTTCGAAAGATACCAATAAAAAATGATTAAAAAGAAATTTGACAAAACCTTTAGTTATTTTATATCCCTGAAAAAATAGCTAGCCTGCTTCTGCAATTTGCCTCTAAACAGCTATACCCCCAGGGCTGCGGGACTGTTCGAGATACCGTGGCCCTGGAACACAAAGGGCAAAGAAGGAACATGGATGGGTTTTAGTCAGTACAAGTCTGACACTCCCTTCCGCTCCGCCCAGAGTGGGGGGGGGGGTCATTTGATGATTTCCCATCCGAAAAAAAAAAACAGCTATACCTGTAAGAACATTTTTTTTATAAACCCGTCGTTATAAAACCACTACTAGCAAAAATAATTTAAGAAAAGTCATATTGTTTTAAGTAAACAGGTGCCAAAATAGTATTACCTTCAAAACAGTAGAATAATGTGTTGATAATTCATACCATCGATACGGAAAAAGAACAAAGTATCCAACTTAATACTCATCTATGTACGGTACAAGAAAACCAAGCTAAAAATCTTGCTGCATATTTCATCAATCCACGCTTCCACTATATCCTAGTCAAAATTCAGACAAACTCCTCAGTCCTCACATAGAGGGCGTGTCAGCAGCAGAGCCCGTAATGAACGCCGGGAGACTCACTTTGTCCCGTTTTTGCTACACCTACTTGTGTGTGAATAATTTAACAGAACCTTGAAGTTCGCTAAGACGGCTGACTATCTTTAGTGCAGCTTTCTGAGACTTTTTGTGGAGTTTCACTTTGGTTGTGGTAGAGGTGGCCTGCTTTTGTTTTGAGCATACGTCTGTTGAATTAGGAAATAAGATATGAACTTGGCTTGACACGCTACCAAGTGTCTAGATACATATTTACGAACTAGGTGTTGCCTGCGATCTTTGTTCGCGTAAAATTTATTATAAATATATTATTATCCTTTTGATTCGGATTTTGTTAACAATTTCAACGGTTTTATTTTTTTTTGCACGGAACCCTGGTGATAGGTGACCTGGATCCCAACTGCACTAATTAACAAACAGGGTAGCGGTCTGTTTATAGTCTGGTTTGGACTTCATATTTTAAATTGCAAATCTGTATCAATAATCATGAACCACTGAACAACCATTGGTTAAAGTGGAGCTGGGCCACAGTACCGCACAAAATTCAAATAAAAATCTCTTGTACCTTTTGAACATCCAAAACTGCCAAAACAAAACCATCTACCATAACTGTTCTTGATAACAGCAAACAGTCTGTAGGTAGTGTCTCCAGCTTGCCCAAACGACGTTCATAAAAATAAAGCTAGCTAGAACAAAGCAAGGCCTAACATAAAGTAGCTAAGCTAAGATAAGCTGTTAGGAAGGCCGTTACTGGCATCTGGCATCTGGCCACGCCAGCCTGCCAACCACTGGCACACAAGTAATTACTGTAATACATTTACGTTTCCACACAACACGAGATTTGATTAAAATCTTACAAAGGAAATAAGGGGAGGACAAATATTTTTATATTAGCAAGAAGTCCTTAATGAATCCTGTTAATATTACGTTGTTTGTTTCTGTTCTTGAACGTAAGTAAGTCAAGAATTTTCTTTATTTTTCCGTAATCTTTACTGTGAAAGTATCTGTGGTCTTTAACTATGGAATTGCCGTTTTTTTTCTCACGGTTTGTTTTGTTTGTAACTTTGAAGTATAGTTAATTTTTTTCTAATTCCATTTTTAGTGTATTATTTGTTAAATGATGTACCTTTTACAGTTTAAAAACCGGACTAATAGTTGCATATTACCTCTTAGGGTAGTGTGTCAAAACACCTGTTTTAATGTGCCGTCGGTAACAGTACTTCAAGTAGGTATATTTTTGTCATAGACTGTGTTTTGAGAATTAAACATACGCATTGCAACGCAGCTTTTTTCACTGTAACTATTGCAATTGCATTATACATAATCGGTTCAGACGTTTCCAAGAAAAATAAAAAAAATGTTAGTGTGGAAATATCACTTTTCACGAAATCTTTCATACTTTAACCCCAAATACAAAGCAAGCAATAAAATGTGTCTACCTATTTTAAGGGATCCCAAACAAAAATAAATAATAAACAGAAAACCGAGTGAAATTCGGAAACCAGTGAATTTCCACAAAACAGAATGAAATTGGTACAATTTGGCAAGCGCAATATTCAAAACAAAACTAATACCTCGAGTACTACAAAAGAGGTTAGAGACAAAACACACCTACCTCGATTCCTATCATCTATGCTAATGTCCCCTGCCCCTCTTCTAACAAAAAGAAAACGGAACAGAAAACCAGTACAACTACAATTCACATCAAATCCATTCAGAATTTCAAACGAAGATGTTTCTAGTCCATACAAGATTACACCCATGCAATCTCATTCAAGCTTATCTGTATTGGATAAACCCAGTGCATTGTGCCCGAGTATATTGAATAGATGTCTACACGTCCACTCGGTGCAGTGACTAGTCAGAATCTGGGCGCTGTCAGACGTGTTAGGTCTTAGGACAGCTCGGTATGCGTCAAAATCGAACAATATGGCGGTAGTCGTGCGTATGAAACGGCTTTCAGTTTTGGATTGATTCGCTTTGTGAATGAATCGAGCGTTAGTTGAAAACAAATGGTGTTAGAAATATATTTGCTTTGTTAGGGTGTGTACTTCTGTAGTGCACAAACAAATAGTTGTTACGTATGCAAACGATACGTGGAAATATTTTGTACAAATCTAGCTACTAAAATTGAATGCAGGGGTTTAAAATAGATTTTCATTTGGAACTGCCTGAGCTTGAATGAGGTTTTAGTTTAAATTCCCAGAATGAGTGAATCGCCATTAGGTTTATTTTCAGGATTTTCCCAGTAGCCTGAACTTGTGCCCGGTTGATGACAATAGGACTTAAACATAACAGGCGAAATGTGGGTGTGATACAGGTAGACCTCTGACCTCTCTCTGGATGCCTCTGCCTAACCCTCCGCTACAGGCGTGATATTTTTTCACTTAAATTTCGGAGTTTAACAAGAGCGAAATGCCCCAGCATGTACGAATACAAACCACCCCGATATTTATAGGTACTAAGGCACCAGCATATGTAAGGCAGTGTGAATATTTCATAATATCGAAACGGTGACGACGTACAATATCGAACGCCACAGTTCTATATTCGATGTGGCGAATGCACTTGGCATGTTTGTCTTAGAATAAGTTGGTACTAGGACACCATATGCATGATCGGGTTCAAATACCAGAGCATATTTGAGTGTTAACACGGAGTGGGTTTTGGTCAATGTTTTGGTGAGTAACAAAATATTGATGGGTATTTTCATCTCAGGCTTTGCTTGTAAAGAGAGAATATTTTATGGTATTGTAGTGGTAGTGGTACCCACTATGGTTTCCATCAAATTTTGCAAGAAAATATGCGTTTTAAGTTTGTTTATCCCTAATAGATAGAGAGTTCAGCCTTGATTGACCTACTAAATTAACAAAATAAAAAAAAACTTAACACATTTCTTTATATTTAGTTAGATTGGGATATGATGAGGCTGACGTATCTTTGTAAGCTTCTAAATTAATAAACATTTAAAAAAAAACCAGGCTCTTTTCCACTCACAAAAACTATGTTACGACAACATCAAAATGGTACTTAATAATGTGACATCATACTTGATTGACATAATTATGTAATAATGTACCAAGATACATTATTTATGGAAAAAAACGAGGTCGATTGCGTTCCTCTATAAATAAAATAACGTTACTCGGCCTTGCCACAGGATATTGGTAAGTAACTTGTAACTTTTTCAACGTATCGTTTCAATATGTAAGCGTAATTACCTCGTATAATGAACGATTTATATCCTGCAATTATACACGACATGATGTTTATACATGTTAATTTTAATCGATGAATCAATCAGAGGTAAAAATAGTATGTTTATGAAGTTTTATTTTTGGTTAGCTGTATCTAAGAAACAATTAAATGTCAGGAATTTTATTGACATATCTACTTAGTTGTTGTTAACTTGTTACGTTTCAAAGTGAGTCAAAGTGAGTCTCTAAAATCAGAATCAAGGTTACCACTGTCCCCCAACTTCACTAATTTTACATTTTTTTAATTTTAGTTTTGATTGTTTGTTTAAGATATACCTAATTACACAAGTATGTCACAAAATAATATGTCAAAAACACAATCGCCGATGTAAATAAAGCTGTGTCCGCATTAGACGAACAGTGACCGGCTGACTGATTGCTTCCAATTCGCCTCCCTATGTATTTTAAATGGAGTGGTTATACAGCGCGTACTGTACGCAATTTGCGGCGCTTCATTCAGTAAGAGGCGGATTCGCAAAGAATTTACGCGCCAAATTTGCTTCTGTCGTCGGCGTCAAAGTAGGTACGCTCACGACGCCACGATTCAGCTTGGCTTCTTTGCCAAGAGTTCACCAGAGCTTCGAGGCTAATTTACTATAGTTCACCACTCACTCGATACCTATTGAGTTGACGACCGATTCACCACTCAAATTCAGGTACTGTTTGCCTAACGAAGACACAGCTTTAGGGCCCAGAACTAACCAAACATTGCCAAAACATTTAATTTAAGAAAACACTGCAAGAAACATCTGTTGGAATTCAAAATTCAAATTAACTCAAAAAGGAAAACAACACGGACAACAGTCCACATCCAATACCGACCAGTACAAGTACATTCAAACTTCACAAAGATAAGAACTTCAAGGCGTAATTCAATAACAAACAGATAGCTATTCCCTTTGAACTCTGACGAAACGAGAGGCACCAAAAATCCAGCACCGTTTACAGAGAGCAGCATAATAAATTCATTTAGCCCGTCCAGCATAGTTGCGCGAAATTAAGCGGGTGCAATAAAGATTTGCCTGAAAAACTATTTGGACTAGGCCAACTATTTGGATTAAAGCAGGCTGTACGTATACCCAACTTACGTGCAATCCAATGGCTGTACGAAAGGCATTTATATTTTTTCTTTTTATTTTGTTTTGTGCCAGTTTTGTGTTGTGCTTTGTGAAAAGTATGTTTTAAACATTTTTCGGCATTCTAATGGGCACGAATTCGTTTGGTTTAGTTTCGTTTTATTTTGAGGACCGAAAAGGTTCGATGTTTAAAAACTTGTGAACATTTTGAATGTTCGCACTGCTGACACAGGCTTCCTCTAGGTGACAGAGAGTGGGCCGTAATGTTTATTTGGTAAAATAGGAAAATTAATAACACCCCTAATCCTTTTCGTTTCTTAGCTCGATATTCCCAACAAACAGCAAGCTATTCCAGAAAGCGCAACCCGAAACTGCTGAAGTAAAATTCCTCACATGCGACAATTAATCTTTCTTAATCCAAACTTGGGAGCGGTTTATAGCCCCGAGTATGGTGTAACAGTCACGTGGCAATCTGCCAGGCAAGCCTCGTGGTGCCAGCCAAGCATCCATAATATCGTCTACGGCCGTGCCATATATATCGGCCTTCTGGCATTTTGGTAACAAATGGCACTAGTCCTGGGCCTTGTCTTATGAATTTTGTTATGTTCTACGGGCGGATTACAAGATGTTTTCTTGTTAATTAATTTTTGTCTTGTGTTTCGTTTGTGTGAAAGTTCTGAAATTATTAGTAGTCTCTTTTACGCGGGACTAACGTTACTGTAAATATAGACGTTCTATAGGTACACTTTAGCTTAACTCTTTGGAGGTTACAGGCGTAATGTTTTGGTGTTTTATAATGTAGACAAAGTAGTCTATGGTCTGGAGTGGTTTTAACTTCAAGCCATTCATTATTTTTGAAATTTCGCAGCACCATGCTGAGATAGGGGCCTTTTGGCCTCGTACTGGTCCTGTTTCTTAGTTTAATTTATGTTTTAGTTTTACATTAATTTAATTTTTTGTTAGTCTCACTTTTTAATTTCAGTTTTATTTCTTTTGTTTATTTTACATCTTTTTTTGTTTGGCCTGTGTGAGTCCAATAAATACTTTTTCGTTCTTTCTTTCATTTCGTTCAAATTTTCATTGTGATTTTATACAGGGTGAATTTTTCAAGTGGGCGTGGATGGCCAAATCCGAAACTATGAGGAATAGCGAAAAATACTCAAAGGAGTCTCGAGCCCGATTTTGATAAAAACTAAAACTGTATCATTAGATTTTTGGAAAATCTATTTTCCTAGCCAACAATCTGTTGATTTTGATCAAAACAACACAAACTGTATTATTAGACCATTCGATAGTGTCGCTAATGGGGATCAAATTCTGGGAAGTAATGACACGTGTCTTTCACTTAAATACTACACTTAAATGCAATATTCTGCTCGATCTACCAAAACTTAAAATGCTTACCGAATCGAACCGAAATGTAAAAATAATTGAATATTGTGGTTCGAGTCGCAGGATGTCGACACATTTGGAGAGAGTAATGGAGCGATATCATTGTGGAGTCGCAGCTCCACCGTGAAAATTGATCTGCGAGGGGCGTTAGATATATTGAATGCGAATCTACATGGATATATGAAGTTTCGGGTTATGTCTTTTGTATATGTTGTTGAAGAAACTGAAAGTAAACAATTATCTTCTTGACTGCTGAGTGTGAGGTCCTGGGTTCAATTCCCAGGTCGGGCAAAGTGTAATCGGGTTTTCCCTTCAGGAATTTCGCCGTAGCAGCCACGGAGTCTGGATTTGTGCCCGATTGATGGCAATATGCTTGGCCGCCACTACATGGGACTTAAACATAACTGGCGAAATGTGGGTGTACTATTGGGTACACCTCTGCCGAACCTTTCGGGGATAACCCGAGCGTGATGTTTTGTAGGTTTGGGGATTTTGACCAAATTAATAATTTTGTTTCAGGAAAAATAATTATGTATCAAGAAGGAAAATGTTATTATTCCGAGTAAAGCCAGGAACCGAATTGAAAATCACATTACGTAGGTATTTACTCGTTATTCGCTACTACTATTTTTACAGCGCCTCAACCTAAATTTATATCAAAAATTTTCAATCATTAAGATTTCCTCAAACAACCATTATAAAACTCAAATCTTCACAACCAACAAATAAAACACAAACCCAATCCCCCAACAAGACTAACACAATTTAAACAAACAAACCGCACTATCCATAGATCAGAACTTACATTACAAATTGGTTACTCCTAATTCTACTTAAAAACAGATCCGAGTAAGTTTTCTCGGCTTTTTTCCATACACGTCTAGATTCTGACAGTACATTACTCACGCGAGAGGGTACCAAGGGGCTGCAATATTTAATCTTGTCGAGGAAAACTTCTCACTTATCGAAAGGAAATGGATAATCTCGATTCGTGTCCGGGTGACGCCTGCGCTTTCGATTTCGAACCAAATAGAATAAGGATTCCTTAAGATGCTGCTTTGCGGATCGGAATTTTGTTTATTTGTTGGTTATGATGGAGATTGTTGGGAATTTGTGTATGATTGCATTTAAGGGCAAAAATCGATTTTTCCCAGAAAAAATAAAAAGACTTCGAATCATTTTCAAGCATGAAAAGGATTATGCTTTTACTCCACAGTGGGTGGAATGAAGCTGCTAATCCTTATAAACATTCATAACATCACGCGTGTGATCACCGAAGGGTTAGGCAGAGGTGTACCTAATAGTACACCCACATTTCGCCAGTTATGTTTAAGTTCTATGTAATAGGGGCGAGCCATCAACCGGACACAAATCCGGACTCTGTGGCTGCAACTAAGAAATTATTATTACGTGATGGTTGGTCCTTTACTTTGTCTACACGACTTATGTGGCCAAATCAAACATTAATTTCTCCAACATCGGTCTATACTATAACAATAACGACATAGCACATTGAATACATGCCATATATGTATTACATAGTCGAGCTGCCAAGTCCATGTCATTACTGGCAGGCCGTGCCAGTAACGTGTAGCCAGCTTAAACAAAAACCTACCACCGAAAAATTGTGTTATTTCCGTAGTTTGTTGTGAAAGTATGATAGGAACAATACGTTGAAACTGGCGACACAATGTGCAAAAATACTGCAGACAAAGTTTGATAACACTACTTGCATTCATTTGTCAAAAGATAAGCAATTCTGTGAGTATGAAGTTCAGTTTTTTAGTTATTGCTAACCAACCATGATTTTAGTCGATATTTATACTATACACCGTGACTTTTTAGTCGTCTTACAAAGGTCGTTCACTCAATGTACCCGACATAAAATAGCTCTAGGCGCGATTTTTTTTTTATCTTCATTAATAGGTACAAAATAATACAATAATAAAAAATTAGAATAAAATTATGAAACATCCTGTTAATGATGTTTACGTGACAAACGGGAGAACAATACCTACCCAGCACTGGAGTCCAGTAGATCATCGCTCGCAACAGGGTGTTTTAACCACGTCATGCGTCATAATACTGAATAACATTTTTATTTTTAAATTATTAAAATCTCATAAATACCAATTTTTTTTATGAATGTTCAGTATTCATTGGATATATGAAGTGGGCTGCCGTTGTAAGACGACTAAAAAGTCACGGTGTATATGACACACAATAAAAATAAACCTATGTCTTCTAATAATGACAAAAAATTAGAATAAAATTATGAAACGTCCTGTTAATGATGTTTACGTGTCAAACGGGAGAACATATAACTACCCAGTACTCGAGTCCAGTAGATCATCGCTCGCAACAGGGTGTTTTAACTACGTCATGCGTCATAATACTGAATAATATTTTTATTTTTAAATTATTAAAATCTCTTAAATACCTATTTTTTTTATAAATGTACTAAACATTCATAAAAAAAATAATTCATTGGATACATGAAGTGGGCTGCCGTTATATGACGACTAAAAAGTCACGGTGTATATATTATATATATTTTTTCATTTGTAAAATTGCATAAGTAACTAGTAAAATCTTAGGGCTGATATGCATTTGCATTCTAAAACTTGTCAGAACTGACCTTTGGGGCCTCTCTTAGTGTAACATAAACAGGCCCTAATGCTCTCTACCAAATGAACAAAAAAAAAACAGAATTCACATGAAATTATCTGCCAGAAAACTTAACGGGAATACCCATACCTTATTATTTCAACAAAAAGGATATCTATTAAAAAATCGAATTAAAAACGGCCGAAGAACAAAAAACAAAATGGCTACCTGAACAAAACTTAATCGATACCTGAAACAAGTTTCTGGTAATCGTTTAGGTAATGTATCAGCATCTCCTGTATCGAACTGTCACAGTACAGTGACAAAGGTTAAACAGGGTGAGATCCTTACACTGCCAATAGGAGGACGGATAAACGTTTATTTTTGTTCGAAATATACTAGAACGTTAGCTGTATAAATAATTTCATATCGTCGGGGATAGTGCAAATCCGCGTAACTAGCATTGGATAATTCCGCGTATCTGACAAATGTAGCCAATTTCAATTACGCATTGTCGTAGCGACTAAAGTAACGAATTTAATAGATTTCTACTGTTAACTATACATAGAACTCATGAATTGTTACTGTTCATGTAAAAATTAGGTCAAAAATCGTTGAAAAAAAGCAATAAACTTTTAACCTTCTCCAGTAATCCTATATGTAGTGCAGATACACGCACTTTACATATGGTAGATTCGCGGATTTGCACCATCGCCGACGATATAGCTCATCGCCATCCTCGAGTTCTGGGGTTCTGAGGTTAAAAGAAATACAGAACCTCTAAAAGATTATTTTTATTCCGGCGTATGAGTTTTTTTTTTTGTTCTAGTAGGTGATACATTATTTTCAGGTCCTATGTGTAAGTGTATGTGCTAGTAACATTGTGAGCAGACTTACGTTATTTATCTATCCACAGTGTTAGCTTGACATAGTTGCAGGTGTAAAAAAAACCGTTTGCTCATGATACTTTTAAAGATCTCCATTGTTTCGTAGAGCTTTTACAGTTCAGCAGTAGCGAAGGGTCAATTTTTGTGAGAGGTAAGCCGGAGTACATATCTTTAATGCGATTACATTATTTGTCTATAGAAAACTGACTGTGTCAATTTTCAAAGGGAATCAGGTAGGAATCGAGTTGTTTGGAACCTTCGCCACTGCAGTTCAGTAGAACTATTTAGTTTTCCATCTTTTTTTAGCTGACTTTTTAATCAAGGAATTCATTTCTTCACGTAATACACATGACATCACGCATTTAATCCCTGAAGTGTTAAGCAGAGGTGTACTTAATAGTACACCCACATTTTGTCAGTTATGTCTAAGTACCATGTAATAGGGTTCGAGTCTATTGCCATCAACCGTGCACAAATCCAGACTCCATTGCTGCCATTGAGTGATTTCTTCAGTTACGTACAAAATAAATACCTAATGTAACTTTCTCTTTCTAATTGTTTCATAATACACTAGACAGGAAAAAATACCGTGACCTTTTCATTAACGTCCAAACGAAGGTAACACAAACACCTCCAAATAAAATTACCTTAATTTTTTATTTTACAAAATTGCCTCACACGATTTATATCTATTATAAGACAATTAATTAGTAATCCACTTTTATTTAACGCGCTACGTCCAATAAAGTTAATTTGATTATAAAGGTTCATAGTCCCTTAAAATTATCTAGGGTATAATGGCTGAAGTTAATCCTCAGATATAAAGTTAAATAAGGCTTCAACATATTGGAATAGACTGGGACAATGGCCTGGAATAGGTACTGAATCTACAAATTGGTTTTAGGCATTATGTATTAAGGCAACATTAGAATTGAATTTCGAATAGTTTCAGTTTATGTAATGTAAAGTTATCTATGTGTGTAAGTCGGGCTGGTATTGTTTATAACTACAATATATTGGTATTCGAATTGTTGACTTTTGATTTACAATAGACCCTGACGAAGGGCGAATTGGGCAGCTGTCATAACTGCTATGGAAGATTGACACAGACATCTGTCAAACACTGGACATAATGAGACTGGACACAAAAGAGCTGATACTGAAACATTAGATACAAAAAAAATAAGACCTAAAGCGTCCACCAATAACTAGCGGACGCGACGATTACGAACGATTAGGGTCTAATCATTATCAAATCAATATAAGCAGTAGGATACAATAGCAAAATAAACCATGAGTTACTCAAAAATATACCCGGCACGAACACACAGCAACAGTACAAGTTTATTTATTTAAATTCAATCAAACAACAGACCTTATCGATTGACTCCCGAGAACTCGATGACGTGTAGTCGGTCCCGAGCCGTGTTAGTTTCGTGAAACGTACTAGTCAAAAGCGTTAGGTCTGCCCCAATGAATTCTTAATGCCGTATCTTCGGAAAGCGTATTCTAAATAATTCACACTCCTCAGACTATAGCTCGAAATGACTACCAAAGAGAAATACCGACTCGAAGTTAAGTGAAAATGCGCAATAAAACCAAATAATGTTTCCCAGCTTATTAGAATACGCGTCTGCTTTCATGAAATTAAATGGCCGACTAAGGAACCCCTTATTTGTTTTTTTTTTTTCTTCGAATTTTGTCGGGTTCATAATTTCTTTTTCTCTCTTTATTTATGTCCTTGGTTAAATTATTTGCCGTGTTATCGCCGTGTAAGGAGGCTTTTAGCTGCTTTTTTTGCTAACCTTTTTTAGAACGGTTTATTTTGAAATCGTACTGACTTTTTTGGCAATCTTACAGCCGATTTACACGACACGGTCTGCTATTTCACTTGGTAGATCATTTTGTTATGTGGTGGCGTAAAAATGTATGGATATTATGGTAGTTTATTTATTTATTAAAACTTTGGGCACAAAACTGTACAAAGGCGGACTAAATGCCTTGGGAATTTTCTACCAGTCTACCTTAGGGTTATGCTGAGACAAGATACAGTAGGTGCAATAACAGAAAAAAGGACTAGAAAATAATCATAACTGAAACATATAAGAATAAATACATGTATACATATAACAAAATATTAAGAGAGATAAACAAGAAAAACTACAACAACTTAATTCCGAGACGAATCTACCAACTTCTTGTGTATATGCTCCCGAGCTTTCACTTTGGAAGTGAGTGGTAGTTATGTGTGGACTTAGGCTGAAGAGCGTTAATGTCTTACGGCTTTCATACAAACTTCCAAGTGATTTTTTTTCGAAATGCCTGAACCGATTTTAATGAAACTTCGTACGCATAAGCAGGATACATAAGTCTAAAAACTTGACAGAGAACTTTTCGAAATGCCTTTTTAAAACAAAGATAATTGGTTTGACAATTTATGTTTCTATGGAAAATCTAAAATCGGTCTAATTTAGCTGTAACACTATTTTTCAAAAATGTTCTCTGTCAAGTTTTTACATACTGTTACTATATGAACGCGCATTGCCTATTCTGAACCTAACCCTGTCAAGGTCAGGGTACCTAGCTCAAAGCGATAAGACAATATGAGTCAGACTATAATAGGTATAATGTACATTATCACCTGGCACCGAGCATATTGTAACATATTGTATAGCTTACTAATTTCATAATGAAACCTTTCTTCATTGTCTTCTTGGTAACAATATATTTGCTTCAAATAGGTATCTATTGTTATTCACTGATATTCTGAGTTAGTTTTAATACGAACTAATTAAGGTATACGTTAATTTGACCTTTAAAACTACGATAGTAACATCAGACTGTATATCAATATGCCATATTTTGCTAAAATGTCTTAAATCCTTCATATTGTTTGCTCATCAAGATGTTCTCTACGTTTGCGGTGCTGTGAGAAGCCTTTGCCGACTGCTGAGCATGAGGTCGTGGGTTCGATTCCCAGGGCAAAGTTCAAAAATTCAGGCAAAGTGTTATTGGGTTTTTCCATCGGGAATTTCTGAGTAGCAGTCAAGGAGTCTTGATTTGTGCCCGGTTGATAGAAATATGCTCGCCCCTTATATATGTGGGTGTACTAGTGTGTGTCAGTAACTACGACTCTGCCTTTACCCTTCAAATAAAAAAAAAAAACAAAATCAAAATATTTTATTTCACATAGGCCTAGATGGGCACTTATAAAACGTCGACAAAAAGGTGCACGGTTCGGGTTGGTCGTTTCCTATGGAGAAGAACCGGCAAGAAACTCCATGGTTATATTATTACGGTTGCATCATTTGTACTTAAGTATGGGGGGACAGCGTAGGCCCGTAGTCGTTGCTTACTACACAAAAGATGTAAAACAAAACAGATTCGGGGATTAAAGCCGTGATGTTATGTTATGTTTATGTATGAGATCGCCTCCACCGGGATGAGTTACCTGCGTAAGAATTTCAGTTCTAGAAACAGGCTATAAATCACAAGGCCATTATTCCTGAATTGATGCCTTCAACTTAGAAGCCAAACAACCGAACTCTTCAACCAAAGACTAAATATTCAAGGATTATATTTTGCTGTCGAATTTTGTAACTAACTTATTAAACATTGAAGCTTCGGTTTATTGAGTAAATAATGTTTACAAAGGATACGAGGTTAAACCGGGTACGCTGGTAACCAAATAAATTTTGGGTATCTTGTAGGTACCTAGTTACGACGGAATCGATACCAAGCGGGTACTAACAGATAGTGACCGTGAACTAGCTAGGAAGTTTTCCTTTATTGACCGACAAAGGGAAATTAGGTAACCATTATTTACACGTTGGTATCTATGGAGTGTGTCCACGATATAAGGTATCAATATAGTTTTCGTGTTACTGTTTTGTGAAATAACGTAGGTGTTTATCAACAATAGTAAAATCGTTTTAAGCTGGTAAAACCACTGAATGTTAACTTGTACCGAATTATCGCAATTGTAAACGTTAGCTTTGGCTACCCATACTATCTTTAGCTAAGTATCATATCGCACGAGAATACAGGTCCTGTATTGTTATAACAGCTGTAGTTGAGTAGGCTGTGTGCTATCCCAGACTATTCTATCTCTGTGCCAAATTTCATTCAGCTCCGTTCTGGCGTGATTGAGTAACAAACATCCATCCATCCAAACTTCCGCATTTGGAATAGTATAGTAAGATTGTTGTATCATTTCTTATTGTAAATTTATGTTTCGGACCTTCACAACCCAGTTAGTACTGGGTAATACGATACCCCTTGGTAAGACTGGTTGTCAGACTTGCGGGCCACTGACTATCTGTGACGACTGTCAAAGATCTACAAATGACAGCCGTGCTTTCCGAGGCACGGAGGAAACTCGGTTTGTGGATGGTCACCTATCCAACCTAGACAAGCGCGGCTTAACCTTGAAGATTGACCCGAGCGGCTGTTATTATTTAGCCAAGAGCTCCTAAATAAAAACCTGACCAAATCTAATTAACCAAAGAACTCTCACATGAACAAATTTAAATCAATACCAACTTATAATTTATCAACAAGTAAGCCAGTTTAATCAGTGGCTGTCCTGGACGTGCCCTGCCTATATTACCCCGCAATTTGGTCCATTGACTGTGCTCAATGAAGTTGCAGGCGACTTGGGAACTCCTTTGAGAACACCTGGCTAATACACTTGCTACATGCAGCAGTGCTAATGGAGTAGCGGTATAGTTGCATGATTTAGCTGGTTTTGAGTGGAAATGTAATTAGAATAAACTTCATTATTTATATGGTAAGTGGTGGTGGGTGGGTAGTGGTGCGGCTGTCTCATTGGTCGAGCGGTCGCAAGCGTGACTGCTGAGCATAAGGTCCTGGGCTCGATTCCCGGGTCGGGCGTTTTTCCATCAGGAATTTCTCAGTAGCAGTCTCAGAGTCTGGATTTGTGCAAAAAAAATCATCCTGTATAAGATCAAGTAGCTTTTTATTTCAAAAAACCTATAAAATTAACATTTAGAAGTGACCTTCATTAGTTTATAGATAACCTACCTAGGTAACGCCAATCAACAAAAATCACGAAAATCGAACACTTCAAACGATCTATTGTCAAAAATTTTACAAAGACAACAATATAAAGCCTTGTTCAGACAGAATTTATGGGCCAATTACCGGCACACCAGCCATTAGGCCATTCGCTTTTACATGCTAATCTGTTATTGATAGAGGGCAGCCCGTGTTAATTACGCCCCTTGGTTCGGTCGCGGGGTAGTGTGTGTGACACTCGTGACACTAAAAGTACTCCTGACCCAATTTTGGTGGATGTTATTTTGCAAGTGGTAACATTTTTTTTTTGTTAAAAAAAATTTAGGGTGGAGTTATATCGACGCACAAACATTTACCACGTTTTCAGTACATCATACCAAACCCTTCCACTTATAAATTTTTCACTGCAATGCAATTGGCAGGTCAGGCTATTTCATAAAAAAAATAATTCATGAGAATAAATTAACTTAGTGGGTTGTATTGATAATTATAATTCTGTAAAAACATGTTACCTATTGCTGGTTTTAATTATTATAATTATGAAAATACACGTACGAACGTCGTACGTCTTACGTATTACGGTCACGAATCATATTTTAATTAACATACAACCTGACATTGACCGCCAAATTGCAAAAACGTAAGAAAAAAATAATATCGCAGGCTAGTGCAACCATCTTAAGAAAAAAACGCACGCGCAAATTATCAAAACTGCAGACTATACTATTAATACCATTTCCATAGTCATGTCCGAATTTTAATAATCGTTCCGTCCTTCGCTTAGCTTATCGAACACTTAAAAGGGCTTATATCGACGTAATCCTTATTTATGAAGTGTACCTTAATATCTTCGTAACAGAGATTATATTAATAGCTACCGTGGTCCAAACCGAAACTCAGAATTTTCACAATCAACAACTTTTAATCTTCATCATTATGCAGTCAAGATTCATCTAACTTAGTCCTTTTAAAACTTATCTAGTTTACAGTTGCCGCCTCTTCTGTAGCTGCCGTGAATAATAGACAGGAAAGTGTGGGATGGATGTCAGTGTGTGAAGATTTAATATGTATCTTCACTTATACACAACGGCAAGCTTATAGCCGGTAAAACTTTTTTTTTTTAACACATATGTTACGTTTTTCCATAGTTTGAAAATCGTACTTACGTGTATCGTACTAACCTAACCTAAAAAACTAGTAAATGAGTATTTTTTTTATAAGTAGCCGCCATTTTTTTAATGCGCTTGTTAAATTAAAAAAAAATTGTAAAAAACTATTAAATAAGTAGTTTTTTTTATTAATAGCCTCAAATTTTTTAATGCGCTTGTTAGATAATAAAAAAAACCGTAAATTAAAATCAAATCGTATTGTATGCGTTTATTAGATACAAAATTAAATCTGATAGTATCCTTGTGCGTGTATTACCTTTTATTTAAAACAACCACTGGAGTCTAACCAAACGATTTTGCTTACTAAGCAATACAACATCGTGATTTTTCCAGAAAATTACTTTAACGTAACTTTTTAACAACGTTCATCAATATTGTTTTTTGAACTTGAAAACTTTTTCAATTAGGGCCACGCTAACTTTAATACAAAAAATTGTTAATGACGTTTTCGCAGCTGGGTAATTAATTAAAAGTATCATAAACTAAACCAAGGCACAGACTATCGCAGACTTTAGAAGATACTCCTGCCAAAAATAGTGATACTTACGCATGTTTTAAAAATAGAATAGAAAACCAGAATAATTTTATACGCTGACATTTGTTTTTAAATCTTACTTTTTACATTATTATATTTTATTGGTATTTAAATCATTTTGTTTTGTCCTGTGCACGACAAATAATGTATTATTTTTGCTGCAACTGATTAATACTACGTTATAGAACTTCTAAAAAACCCCATTCATGACTTCATAGAAAACTAGGTTCTCTCCGACTTTGTCCACATAGAAGAAATATAATTATCCTATGACATTCGGTAATTGTGTAGCGTACCAACAGTGAAAGAATTTTTGAAATCAACTGAATAGTTCGGAGATTACCTCTTACATCCAAATTACATCCTTGTAACAATAATAATAAGGGTTCAGAATGATGTACTAAATACTTGGTAACTGTTTTAGCGTCGGTGTCTCTTCCACCTCTTCTCTGTACAGAAAAAAATCCTTTCATAATTCGCATTAAATAAAAAAAAATCCTTTAAAAGCATCTATCAGCAATTATCTCCCTTCATCCACTTACGTACTTATACGTATATTATCGCACGGCTTTCCCCTCACAGCCTGAGAGTTATCGACGGCTCTTAAAGGTACTCCTACCAAAAATAGTGACGTGCATGCCTCTGAACAAAGGCTATCATGTATCCCATGAGTGGAGGCTGCCCCTTAATGACTGGTGCTTAGTCTTGGTATGATATTTTGTGGTTGAAAGAATGTGATGTCAGTACCTCACATGATGATGTCATGTGACAGCCATAGGCGAGTACGTTTCGTGAAGAGTTTGTACTTACTACTGAGTTTACTGACGGACGACTACTTTCAACCTTATTACTAGGGCATAAGGGTGAAATGTGAGAAAAAAGTACTACGTTGCATGAATTGAGAAAATGATAAAGAATGAATGAATAATGATGGATGAATGAATGTATCACTATCGTTCATTGATGGTTTGATTATCACAATATAATACTAGAATGACAGAAGCTGCTGGCTGTTTAATTCGCTACCTTCAGTCTTTTCTTGAACTGCTTTGAGCATTTTAGAAATAAGACCAAATAAAACGTTCGTGATGATGTTTCTTTTAGACATCTCTCAAGTTATTAAAAATGCCTTGTCATCACCAGAGCTTGATGTGTTTCCACTATAAAAGATGAATTAATCGATAAATGATTCGCAACCACTAAGTGGCATTAAAAGTGCATAAGCGGAAGCTGCTGTTGGTCTTCCTGAGATGAATTCCAAAGCGACATTAACGACTCTCTAAGGATGTATTGATCAACCGAATGCTTAATGTTATCACTAATGCCTTCAACAAAATGTTATTCGCCTTGGTCGTGCTTTGTTACAGTAAAATAAATAAAAAATAACGTATTCAACAAAGAATTTGAAACTCCAAACTGAAACTCATTAGTAATCTATACATCTATACAAATAAATAAAATTGAAGTGTCTGTCTTTAATTTCAATAAAACGTCGTTTTACTGAATGCATTATGAAAGTAGGTGTACCTATACGGTACTTAAACCAAAAAAATAACTTTATTTTTTTCTGTCTGTCCGTCAGTCTGTCTGTTTATTCTGGCTAATCTCCAAACCAGCTGGACCGAATTAGACGGGACTTTTACTGGCAGAAAGCTAACTTTTATTTTAGAAAAAGGATGAGCATATCGGTAAAAAAAAACAATTGAAATTCTTAAAAAAAAAACGATTTAAATAGGGAAGTAATATTTTTGTAATAATTTCACGAGGTCGCGGTCAACAGCTAGTTCATAAATAAACTATCATTTCACTAAAACCATCAATACGAAACAAAACAATTCACAGATCACTAAATTCAATCAAAAGCCCCATTGACCGTTCATCACATTTAAAATTCCGACATTGTCATTGTTGCCCACAACGACTCCGGGAGCGTGTCCCAGACTTCCAAAGATATTTGTTGCTGACCTTTCCAGCTGAATAAATAATTTAAACTCGACTCAAGCCCCCCAGATTTAGTTAAACAAAGGTGGTCCAGTTAATAGGGTAATACATTTTGGTCAATTCTACGATCCGAGGGAGGGCGAGGTTAGTTTGGAAGCGGGGAGTAAACTAATTGAGAGTGTTTAAATTAATGTTGGAACTTTGGTTGAGGTACTGTTTGGACACAGTGCGTTGCTAAAAAAATAAAAGGGTGGCTAATGAAATAGGATAAAGTTGGTTGTACTCAAGTCTTCATCATCTCTAACCTACGGATGAAAGAAACGTATGGATAAGTAAGAAAAATATGACACCCAGTTAGGTTTTCATAGGATTTTATTTCTGTGTAGGTAAACTAAACCATTTTGCCGAGTGTACTTAGGAAAGAAGTAGAAATTACATCGTGCCAGCCAAAACTATTTTCGTGTAAACTCTTAATTGATTTATTTAGAAACATAAAATGAAAAACAATCACTACTATACACCACCCATAAAACTTCTAAAAGCCCTTAAAACAGTGTAATTTACAACACATTCCAAAGTCATTATTATCCGCGCCCTGTGCGACCACTGCCCAAGGCCTGACCACGGCACTTAGCGAATTAAGCATGTCACAAGTTAATGTTTAATGGTTAATGCAGACGAGGGTAGGCATTAGGCCAAATTAGCCATGTCTGCTTAGATGGACGCGTTCCTATCTGAAGTTATGGCTGTATTACCCAACTAGTTTTGTTGGCATAGTCATTTGTTTGGAAGTATTATCTGGAACCGTCTGTTTTTGTTAAAAAGCGAATATGGGATAGGACACTTTTCAAGCAGTCAATTTTCAATTTCTGCGTTCCACAATAGAAATAAAAAAAAAGAAATAAAGAGAGATGTAAGGATCGGTGCAGGTCTTAGAAAAAAAGAAGCATTCCTACCGCGATGCATGAAAACGTTTTAAAATAAAATAAGTAGGATAAGAAACAAAAAGACCCATGACTTTCGGACTTTTAGCAAACAACGATAAATAAACAAAAAAGTACGCGTTTATTTGGTATATATTTCATATCAGTTCGCTATATTCGTCAATGTCCTTTGCTGTAATAATATTAAATGATTTTAAAGCGACTGCCTCTGGTCTAGGCCGCCAGCGTTTTGTAGAAAGTACATGAGTTTGATGAGTTTGAGTTAAAACAAAATAACAACGCCAAACATGGATGTTTTTTACTGTAGTCAAACAGCAGTCAGAATAAAAATACTTATGCTTACGGGGAATAAAAAAACACCAACTTTCGTAAAACAGGTCAACATATCCGATCCTACAAGCATGCAATGTAAGCACGAGTGCATAACATCAATATTGTTCCTGTTAACTCCGACAACTACCGTAAACATACTTGTGCTACAAGTGTGTTAAGTTAACAAGAGCTCAGCGTGTCTTGTATCTATCGTTAGGCGACTATAGGTAGATATGAATATAGATTACAAAACAAACAGATCATTTTCCGCAGGTACAAATGGCAAAAGAAATAGGTATGCAGACAAGCATGCTACCTACAGTAACTTAGTTTTTCGTTAACAGACTATGAAAAACCAATTTAGTTTTGCTGTAAATTGAGTGTAAAATGACCTATGAATGAGCGTTAAAAATATTTTTATTATACAGCGTGTCCCAGAAAGGTGTGGTCATATTTCAGGGTGTGATTGAGGCCATCAAACTGAACAACTTTCTCCATGGGACCACCTCCGATCGCGAAAAAAATCAGCTGTTCAATACAAAACTTCCATACCTACTCGACCCGAATGTATGGGACAGCAGATTTTTGTTTCGTAGACGCTGGTACACGCTATATTGTTTGATTCTACGAAGCCCTTTGTGTGCGAGTCCGACTCGCACTTGGCTGGTTTTCATTTTGAAAACCTGATCAAAAATTAGACTATCCACAAATGAACACATCATCATCGAAACATATTAAGAACCAACCCAAGAGACACCATCGAATATTAAACCCAGGTATCTTCACAACAAAATACAATTCGGAACTGTAATGCAACGCAGCTGTCCCAAAACTGCTCAGTTCTCTAATTTCTGAGCTGTCAAGTCGAAGAAGAGTTAAGCCAATACGGCAGAATCACACGACAGCTGTATTAGAATAGGATTCAGCTCGTTCGGCTGTACCCAACCTGTCTATCCTGGCCTTAAATGAGTTTGTATTTGTAAACGAAATATTTATGTAGGTATAAGTTATGTGTTTGTAAGGTCGCATTAATTGAAATAGTTTTTGATATTCTGTTTAAGAAAACACGTATCATAAGTGCAGGTTGCATATATTTTAAACAAGATGTAAACGGACCCTTCACGAAGCCGTCAACCAAGCATTCTGTACATCAAACTAAGCAACCCTACGCCAGAATTTTTACTAGGAAACAACTATCTTTTTGAGATGAAAAATCACATTTTACGGTAAAACTCAATGTAACGCACTTAAAACATTGTGCGGATGGATGCATTGAATATTAAACGGAGGTATTTTAAGTAGAGTTACAATCTTAGAACCTAGTATTTAAAAACAAAACTTGTGAACAAGTTGAAACTTTGACCCCAATATCTCCGTAACTAGAAGGTTCGCATGTATAGTCCAGAACAAAAAAAAATATCGCAATGACGGGGATAACAAGTGCCTTTCGGCTTCGTTAAGGGTGTATTTACACCCTTTAGGTGATTTTTAATACTAATATTCTTTTATTCATCATCATCTACCTAGCCTTTTCCCAACTATATTGGGGTCGGCTTCCAGTCTAACCGGATGCAGCTGAATACCAGTATTTTACATGGAGCGACTGCCTATCTGACCTCCACAACCCAGTTAGTACTGGGTAATATGATACCCCTTGGTAAGACTGGTTGTCAGATTTTTGGGCCACTGACTACTAACGACTGTCAAAGGTCTACAAATGACACCCGGGACCAACGGCTTAACGTGCTTTCCGAGGCACGGAGGAAACTCGGTATTAATTTTTAATATTCTTTTATTATTTATTCTAAATTTATATGTATACGTAACAATAATATGTAAAAAAACTGCCAAACTGCAAAACAGTCGGCAGTTGATCTCGTTTCACAATATATAACCAATTTCGATTCATCTTCTGCAGTTGTCATTTGTTTAGGTAGGTAGGTACCTGTCCGCACCAATGATATTATAAAGATACGCTACGTTCATACTGAGCGGCGATCAAATATCGTTACGTTGTTACGACTGCGATAGATAAGACGGAACGTATGATACAGAAAGAGATAGCTATTGCGCTTGAAGTTCTTAAATTACGACAATTGTCTGAATTTGTCAGCAACTATTTGCGCGCGCTAGTGCGATATCTACCTCTTTTTATTTATTATATCATTGGTCCGCACGGATAAAATTGAAACATACGATGGTATCTGGTTAGTGACCATCGTATATTACTTAGTATAGTATCGTAAATACAGGTAAGTTTTCTTTTTCATGTAAGCATCAATTTCACTTCATCAAGTTCTATTATGCTTTGCTTTCCAACAGAATTTTGTTACTAAAGCAAATGTGTTTTCTTCGCAAACGTAAGCTGACAAGTTCATTGACCTCCATAACAATCCCGCCGAAAGGAAGGAACAACAAATAACAAAGGTTCACAGCAACCCCGTGTAACAATATGACAATACAAAAGTACCACCATCATGTAAATATGGAGATACAAGATCACGACTGAGGAAAACTCCACTTACAGACGATAACGTACAACTGTAGCTGTGTGCCAGCCTCCACATCCCATAAAATACTTGAGAAAATCCAAAATAAATGTTTTCGTCTAGCCGCGCTGGCGTCACTCCTTCATAAATCACATAAAATATATCCTAGAGTGGTAGATTAAGTGATTCCTGGGAAAGTTGTTCGGCAAACGGGCGAATCCATTAAAGTAAGCCCATCTGAAGAAACTGTGTAATCTGTTTATACGTTTGCATAAAACTGTTAGTTGTGTGTGTGTTTGTGTGTGATTTGATACTAAAAGCTTGGGGAAATTAAAAGATAAGCTGCTAAGAGGGGGTGCAGATATGAATCTTAGTGAATAATGATGGGTTTATTAATTTTATACAAAGTGGGAGGCACACCGAGGATAAAACGGTAACCACGTATTCAGAACATGATTCTGAACCCCTTTGCTATCCGTTGGAGTACTATGCTTCAGCCATTCCCTGCAAGGAACTACACGGCCGAATCATAAATCTTCAACTCTAAATACCGATGGTGACTTTCAATATCATATACTTGCAAACAAACTGAAATCTGTGTTTTAAAATTGATAACAATCATAAAAAAGTTAAATCACCAATATTTTTTATCTCCCACATCCATTTTAACATAGAATACTTATTTAAAATCAAATCAACATAAAAATACAGTAATATAATAAAAACACATGAGAATAAAGCATGATAAGCGCTGTTCGCAAACCGATTGAATCGAATACGGAACCAATTTCGATTTCGGGCGAGAAAACCCACAACTCGTTACAACTCGACACATTACGCGAGTTAGAGTTTCATCGGGAATAGCTAAAAAATAAAAATTGTTTTTATATACATACAAGTATATTCACCTATATACTTTGTAAACGGGAAGGTTTTTCGTGAAAACCGTGTGAATACGATTTCAGTTCGCCAAAGCTTTACCAAAGTTGGGAGGTATTATTAAATTTTTACGACAACAGACGCGCGATATTTATTTGTTTTTCCGCGTTGTCGGAGTAAAATATGTGCATGATTTGCTTAGTGACGAGAAAATAGTTTCTTAAGGAGTATGGCCTTTGTTATTAATGGAAATTCATGTTTTGTAAACAACTTTATTTAACAAGACATTCATCATTCTCTTGCCCTTATCCCAATTTATTTTGGGGTCTTTTTAATCAATCATGTAGTCAAAGAACTAAAATTACAACAGAAATAGGTGAACAACAAAACATACGTCCTTATTCCTATTTATTTATGAAATCCTTTATAATGCAAATATGAAATTTATGTACAGTAACAAGAAAAGGTAACGAGTGAGCTGAACGGATCGGATTCATTCTCAAATCCGCGTTTACAAATAATCGGATAATCCGATTCCCGTAAGGAATCGAGTTCTCGATGCTTGCTACATTTAATAAACACAATGGAATAAGGATATTGTGCATTGCTTACGTTGAAATGACTGAGATAGGATCAGATTGAACTACTTAATGTTATAAATACACACATGGTGTTGCTCCCAACGGTTGTTGATTTTCATTTTATTCAAATAGACGTAGACGCATCTTGTTACGATATCTCGAAGATACAGAAAAGATGGAAAACGTAAATCCTATAATCTATACTAATATTATAAAGCTGAAGAGTTTGTTTGTTTGGTTGAACGCGCTAATCTCAGGAACTACTGGTTGGATTTGAAAAAATCTTTTAGTGTTGGATACCCCATTTATCGAGGAAGGTTATAGGCTATATTATTTCACGCGGACGAAGGTCGCGGGCAACTGCTGGTTATTTATAATTTGGCAGTGAAAGCTCTTCATTATCTCCTTGATGATTGATAGATTTGCAGTGAAGGTTCTTACAATAATGACAATCATGCGAAGCGACACTTATATGAATGCCTAAATACAGAGTGGAAATATCGACGCACAAACGATTACCACGTGTGCCCCCCTATACCAGGTGTTTTTTTTTTATATCCCATAACACTAGGGTTATAAATGAGACCATGTCAAAGAATCAACTGGCATTGGAATTATTTTTCGATTATCATTTTTCATACAAAATAATTCGCCAAGTCGCGATTACAACCTTTACGTGAAATATGACAATGTCGCATTTTCTTAGCTTTAAATATGAAAGATTGGTTTGAATGAAAATGACATACTCGTATCAATAAAACTTAAATTAATTATGATTGATGATATCTTCGAAACTATGCACTTATGGACCACACACAGGTATTCTAGTACTTTTTGTATTATTTTTACTTATAGAATATAACCATAGTGTTATAGGGTATAAAAAACACGTTTTATAGATTTAAAAAAAAAAAAAAAACAAACTGTTTCCTACAAAAGTGCAAAACTTACAACTACTTATCGAAGAAAAATGTCTATATACAGGGGGGTTCGGAATGATGTACAGAGGGGTTACTATGATGTCTTAAAGCAGGAGTAATTCCAGTGTGGGAAAGAGATGGGGCTAGACGACCTGTATAGCTCTGTCTCTTTCCCAGTAGTAGGCCACCTGAACACGTAATAACCGTTTGTGCATCGAAGTCTCTTCCGTCTTGCCCATTGTCTGAAATCATTTATAAATTACTGCCACACTTTTGATTACAAGGTAAGTATCTCAGACCACAGAAAAACTAACAAAGACTTTGGATGAGAAAAAAGAAGGCACAATGTAACTTCATAAAGTAAGAAACTTTTGATTACTGATACACAACCAGAGGAAAACAAAGTTAGCAAAGCATTGAATAGGTCTTTTTCTTAACAACTATTTGGCACCCGTATATTTTTTTTCCAATCTACCTTTATCCTTTTTCGATTTACTCAATTTCTGGTTGTTTATTTTTCTATCATCCTACTTAATATTACAAATGCGACAGTTTGTGAGGATGTATGGATGTTACTCTTTCACGCTAAAACTACCGAATGGATCTGGATGAAAATTAGCACAGAGATAGTTTATAACCTGGATTAACACATAGGATTTTTAATCCCGGTAGTATGATTCCGTGGGACAATTATCGAACTCCACGCTGGCTAAGCCCCGGGCAAAAGCTAGTACTACAATAAAAAGGGTACATAATCATACGAGAATATCAAGGGTAATAAGTCACAATCTCCAACACAACAAATCAATAACTTTCCAATGTTACACTGGAATCCATTTAAACATTCGTACGGCCAAACTTAGTCCCAGGGGTAATCACAATATGGTAAACTAGTTGCGTAGTTTGTGTCCAAACCCTTACAGGGCCCTCAACATAGTTCACAGGTCAATTTTCTTGTTAAAACATTCCTATAGTAATTTCTAAGTGGGTATCCTATTGTTGGAATCAGTTTCCAAGTGCTGTATAATTTGGCGGCCATCTTGGAAAGTTTATATGGCATTGTGTAAAGTTAAACTAATTCTGTAATGTAAATTGCGATTGTTGGAATGTATCGGTTTGTTAATATTGAGGTTATAGTAATATGTCTTTGAATATTAATTGATATTCTGATCTTAGCAAATAGGAGGTGAATTTGATGTTATTTTGTGCTATACTACTAAATAATATTAACCCCTGTGTTAGCGACGATACGAGTAAATAACGTGATCTCTAATTAGTTCCTATTTAATTGTGAAATTAATCTAATAAGACGTTAGTCCAGTAGGATGATAAGTGTTGATTTTTTCTAATTAGTAGTTTAAGTGTTGCGCATTCCTGCCACCTGGCGGCGCTACTTGTATTAAAAGGCTTAAGTACCTGAAAACTTTACCGTAACGAGAGCCGTTTCACATTTTTGTTATTTTAAGGTGTTTAATAAGAGAATATTGTATTGTTTTTAATTAATTTAAGGAAATTAAACTCATCCTGAGGTCAGGAAAGTAAGGGAATATTGTAAGGGATGTATGATCACGAGAAACAACATAGTTCAAGATTTCTATAGAAAAGCCACCTGCGCTCTGATTGGTCGAAGGGCGGAGATTAGTGCCGTGTGCAAAATTAAGAGACTGTGATTGGTCAGAGCAGCCTATAAAAGGGAGCATTTTTCCGTGATCAGGCATTCCGAATCCAGCAGTATTATGAAGAACTTGAAGAAGCAACAAGAATAAATAAGAAGCTCTAAAGACTAGTGTTATTATTACTCCACCACCGCACTCTCTCCAGTCGACATCCCGCCAGCGAACCCTCTCCACCCAACATTACATGAGCGCAACACCCTGTATTATATCCTGCTAGAAAAAAAAACCCTTGAAAAGTAATGTGAAGAATTACCGTTTGGATTTATAAGGACTTCTCATATGGTCCTTAAGAACAAATTAATTTTATTTCCCCCAATTATAAACCAACTTCAAACAGGCACGCACGAAATCCTGCATTCAAATCAAAAGCCATTCATAAAAAAAAAACACAAAGAAATTCCATTCTAAATTCAAATAAAAACCAGTAGCATTAAATTATAAACCGCGCACCCATTCCTTAGAGTTACGACACGTCTCTCTTTGAACGAAGAAAACAATTTCATACCGTAAATTTCACTTTAAAACTATGTTTGAAACTTCTAATATCGAAATGCACTTTATCTATGAAAGACTTTGAATGCTCGAGGCGAGAGGGTGCACATCAAAGATGTCGTCGCAAAGCCGCGGTAGGGTTAACTTCCATCAAGCGAAATGTAACTTTAACTTCTTACAAATATGATACAAATTCTTTTGACACGTGTAGTGGGATGTGTGACATTTTGATGAGGGTTGTTTTATAAGGGGTTAGTTTGAGTTTTTGCTGGAAACCTTAGGCGTAATAAAGCCAATAAACTTATCTTAAACGGCGAACTGTGACGCGGCGCATGTTCGAAGGAGATGACATACGATTTATTATGGGGACTTATAATGTATGTTTAGTTGACATAATTAACTTTGCAAAGTGCAGTTAAGAATATGCGCTTAATCTTTTCACGCCTACTGTAAGCTGGCGATTATAAAAATAGTTATTTCACAATACATTTAATGGCATAATTAAATTTAAAAAATAGAATACGTCATCGTCCTATGACAGGAAGGGTCATTGACAGACCAGCACGCGTAGCATGAACACGGAGTCTGGATTTGTGCCCGGTTGATGGCAATAGGCTGATCCCCTATTAAATATGGGGGTACTATAAGGTACGCATCTGTCTGACCCCTCGGGGAGTACAGGCGTGATGTTATGTTATGAAGGGCCTGAACTAAATCCTTGGAAAAAATCGTGCCACGATTTCATCACACCTTGTATAAGAATGGCTATAATTGAACTAGTCCCGATACACGATATTTATTAGGACACAAAATTAGTCCCAGTATGATAAATTGATAATTCATTCTGATGAACCCATTCATTTAAATAGGTCACTAAGAGATGCTTGTATTGTAACATGGGCTAATCATTTAGAAATTCTTGTTCTTATAGTACTCTCATAGTGCTGCAGTTTTTTTTTTGAAGCAACCGTTGTAGTTACTTCACCTAACCTATGAACAGCGGATCAAGACGCTTCGACCATACCACATTTGTCAAATTATGATTAGAGGTTTAGAAGTTATGAAGGAACAGATGAACAGATGAACATACATAGCCATATACATAAATATCAGGTAAAATTATAACCCTCTGGTTCGATTTAGTCGGGTAAAAAGATACGTCTTCTCTGTCTTTTATTAGCTTGAACTCACTCTTATTTAAACTCTTTTCGCATTCAATAAGATACAATTCTCCACATCAATAGACTCAATTACTTACCTCAAAGAAAATAACCAAAAGCAAGATTATAGGGCATTGCAAAGAACTTTGCCTAAAACTTCAGACTTACACAATGATGACCGAGAAAGCGGGGCGCGGCAGAATTTTCACAAAACAAGACTCGCTTCTCTTTTGTTTCGCTCGAGATCCACATGAGAAGTTGGAAACTGTACGTACCTGGAACAGAGAAAAGAAACGTTAGTTTGTACTCTGCTGATTCATTTTGGAAATGAGGTCAGTGAATTAAAGTTGTGTAGCTTTATTTATTTATATTGGCCTATCTACAATTGTTACACTTTTTACCCTAATAATACAAGCTAAAAAAAACACACCAAGTGTACAATATGATGCGATAGACAAAGCATGCATGAACAAATTAAAAACTAAAAACTAATTACCGTACACTGTTTTAAGCTTTCACGGTTTACAACTAAACTTATACTGTTACTTACGGAATATCTTCCGTGATTGTTCGTGATTGCTCCAAATAATGAACAATCACGGAAGATATTCCGTAAGTGACAGTATAAGTTTATGCAGTTCAAGTTGTTGCGTGTAGGATTCTTTACATTCTCATTTAGGACACACTGTTTAAAGCATAGGCTCGCCCCCAATTACATGGGACTTAAAACATAACTGGCGAAATGAGGGTATACTATTAGGTACACCTCTGCCTAACCCATCGGGGATTACAGGTGTGATGTTATGTTGTTTTATTTAATGCATTTTTATGTTGAAGAAGTCGTTCTGAAATGAGCGATGTAATTTTTTTTTCATTTTGATTTCTTAGTGAAGATCTACCCTCTGACAATGCAATATATCCTTTTCATAGAAAGCCCCCCTCACATTTAAAATAATGTAGACAGAATTCACATTTAAAAACTTCGAAAAAGCTTCACATCCTGCAACTGTAAACAACCTCAATTGTATAATGTCATCTCGCAGAGCAACGTATTAGGCTGGCCTCTGCTTAACCGGACTATTAGAACGTCTAGTCATCACTACTAACCCTGCTTGTACCCACTCGACCTACACTTCAGTATTAAGGTGACACTTCCATACAGGTAACAGGTAACATGCTCCACGAGGAAATTCAATAAAGTCTCTGACGACTTGAACCTTGACGTAGAAAACGTTAGGTTCAAAAGACTGGAAATTAACCTAAATAACTTGTAAGTGGTCGAGGGTTGCATTATAATTACTTATGTGCACGCGAGCTGGGAAACTTTTATTTGTATCGGGAGCATGTGGAAAGGTAGCGTTATGTAACTTTCTTGGTAATTTGTTTTAGTTTCACTTATTAATAGTAATCACTTTCCAGAATTTTTGTTCCCTATTAGCGATACTATCGAATGGTGTAATAAAACAGTGTTTTTTTTTCAAAATCAACGTGTTCGATTCCTAGTTAGGAATATTGATTTTCCAAAGACGTACTGATGCAGTTTTAGTTTTTATCGAAATCGGGCTCGACACTCCTTTGAGTATTTTTCTCTATTCCTCATAGTTTCGGATTTGGCCATCCACGCCCGCTTGAAAAATTCACCCTGTATAAAATCACAATGAAAATATAAATGAAATGAAGGAAAGAACGAAAAAGTATTTATTGGACTCACACAGGCCAAACAATAAAAAATAAAATATGTAAAAGAAAACAAAGGAAATAAAACTGTCAGAGGCCCATGAGCAGCATAAAACTCTGATAAACCAGGTTAGCCACTAGCATAGCATAGCATAGCAGCAGCCTATAATGTTCCCACTGCTGGGATACAGGCTTCCTCTCTATGATTAGCCACTAACCACACGATAAAGAAAGAGATCCTGAAAACGCGGGCAAACCGCGTTGAAAAGTACCCTTATCCCATGTTACTTGGGGTCGGCGCAACACGTTTTTTTCTTCCATTCACCTCTGTCTACCGTCACGCTAACATTTACTTCTTTATCTTTCATATCATTCTTCACACAATCCATCCATCGTTTCTTTGGTTTTCCTCTCCCTCTCCATCCTTCAACGTTTATATTCATCACTTTTTTAGTCACGTACGATTTAAAAGCGTATATTACTCAAATAAAATTGACATAAAATTACTGTAATTTATCTTCAAAAATACCAAAACTATTAATAACTTTTCCATTAACAAAATGAAGACCTCACTGCAAACATGTCAATCAAGTGAACTATCATTAATTTTAATTCAAATTACGAACTCTTTTTGTGTAATTACTTTACTATACAGGGTGTATACCTATACTACATTGTGCCACGCAAAGCTATACCGTCTAGTTGGCTTGAAGCATGATTAAAAAAATAGGTCAAAATAAGTAGCTCCTTTTTCAAGCCCAAAAAAATCTTTTTTCATCTTAACTTCAATATTTTCTCTTAACTTTAAAATTTTACCTAGAACATTATAAATGATTTCGCAGTTACAATTATGTAATTTTTTTCTATAATCCGATCGTACCATCATGTGAAGAAATTAATATCCAGATATATCACATTAGCGGTTTGCATTTCTAACTCACCCCCGGTTTATACGTAATGTGATGGCAATATTTTCATCATTAATCTATTGGACTGATTGTGATCAATCGCCTAATCAATCTCAATCATTAGGTAATTGTGTATACGCGCATGCATTAATTAATATTCAAAAATGATATTAATGGTTGTGTCAAATCTATTTAGTTTTTTATTAAAATCTATAAGCTAAAAATATGTAGACAATGGTAAAGCATTTATTTGTAACAAACACCATGCCATTAAAAATAAAGGCTCCTTTTAAAAACAAACAATAGTATTTTCCTCTCCTAACGTTGTTCTCTTTCTAAAATGCCTTCTACAGATTCAAAAACAACTTTTCAGATCGTTCCTACAAGCAAAAGATTTATTTTAAAAAAAAAGACTTTACCGCAAACTCAACAAGGATTAATCACATTTCGCAACTCATAAAATAACTGGCCTCCCTCACTTTTACTGAAACTACACAAGCCTTCTAATTTCAAAAACACACGAGCGAACGTGTCACATACGTTACCCGCCATCTCCATTCTCATTCGCCCATTACTCGGCACCCAAAACATCACATATTATTCTAATGACGTAAAACAATTTCAGGACTAATTTAATTTCCAACAATGGCTTCGCAGTGTGAGTACTAAAACAAAAACGCCAGGATCTTTTAATTGCACTAATTAACTGCCGGCGTCACGTACAAATTAAGATGGCGAAGAAAAATTCAAGTGAATGAACGAGTGAATGAGCCAGTGAACGAACGAGAACGTTAATTGAGGTCATTATGGAGCGAGGATGCACTAGACCGCGCTGGTTTGTTATTTGAATATTATATTATGAGAGGAAGGGTTCATAGGATTGTCGAGTAGTCGTTGACTTGATTAGATTATGTGCCTTCGTCAAGCTAGGATAAACTTCTTTTTTTTTTTCAAGATTTCTAGCTTTATTTATCTAGCTGTTGCCCGCGACTTCGTTTGCGTGGAAATTTTGATGTGTAGGTAAGTGGGAGAAAAAAACTATAGTCAGATCCGTTCAGCCGTTCTGGCTTGATTGAGTAACAAACATCCATCCATCCATGGAACTTTCGCATTTATAATATTAGTATAGATGGTACTGATCCTGGTTTTCCGTTCTATTCAGTTACTGTCTAACCCACTGGTTCAAGTCAATAGTGTACTATTTTTCCTTGGGATTACACAGCTTTACTTTATGGTAAATACATTTACTTAAACGAAAATAATTACTGACAATAGCTCTATAGCTTTTGTTCTGAATGTTTCTGAGTAGAGGCAATGTCAAGCTCTTATACAATCAAGTCTTTGTCAAACTATGTTAAGATCAGCGTCCAAACCAATTATGACTTTAGTTAGAACGACTGTGACCCATGATTCAATTACTAGGGAAATTCAGACATCAGAACAGAATATGCGGAAACTAAAGCCTAACCCTAATTGTCAGATTTTCGGACACATTCACTCTTTGACAGCAGTATTGGTAACACGAAAATCATTAATATTGTTGACAAAACTATTAATTTCCGCTTTGATCGGTTCAACAGAACAACATTAGTAATAATTTGAAGTTCATAATCATCATAATTACCTGTAATCAGCAGTGGAAATAACAAACGCATTTATATGAATTAAATGATAAACTTTTTAATAACTATGGTCCTAGGCTCCCAGAAGCTCAAAGAGTTGGTTCAGTACAATAGTTGGTGTGATGTCTGCATACTTCCACGGTTTCACTCGCCACTTCAGGTGTCAGACTAGAATAACTTTAGGACCACCACGGCGTTACAATACAACCTGACACTTTATAATCCCCTGGTACTGCATGTGTTGCGTGTGAACTACTTATTTGTTGCATACATGTTGCTACAGTTTGATTTATTGCATTGCAGGGTAATAATACTTCAAACTTTTTAAAAGTTAGTGAAATATGCAGGGTGAGGCACTGAGGGCAGATACTGTAATACTTAACTCACATTCTACAATTCCTGCATTCTTGGTTTATTCAATTAAACAACGACTCCTAGAGAAAAGGTTTAAATATTTTACGTATCAATTTAAATTATCGTACCGTAACTTTTTGACTTCACGAAACCTGAAATTAGGACCTAAAGCGGGAGAAAGGCAATAGCCACCATTTGGTAGCAAACGATTCTACCTTCACGTCAGCCCAAGAATAAAATCATAGATTTCACACACAGTAAGAATAAATTGTATTACAGTACTTCTGGATACGGCGCGTATCGTTAGGAGGTTCCTCTCTCAAGAGTCCTGAGCACCGGTAGCTCGGACCCTGTTCCCGATGCCGGTGGGCTACTATTTTATATTTTTAAATGTTTTTTTTTATATTACTTTGTATAGAAATATTTAAAAATGTAAACAATATGTAAAGAAAATAAATAAAGGAATAAACATATTACATAAACATCAACGGAATAATTATAATTCTACGGCTACTTGATGCAAAGTGAAGTTAAAGATTACGATTTTAAATGTAAGTTTATTACAGTGTACAAAATAATCCTCTTTACCTAAACGAGTCACATAACTTGGGTTTTTTCTAGCATTAAACAGGAGATACCAGCTCGGGCGGGTCGCAAATCTGTACCAAACATCGGTAGGAACACGCGATGCATAGCCGAGGGTCAGCGCTATCTAGATAGCCTACATTCAGTTAACTGGGTACGTTGACCGAAACAAACTGGATATCTTATAATTCTACGTGGTATGGAGAAGACCAAAGAAACGATGGATGGACTGGAAAGGGATGACAATATTAGGATGAAGAAAAATAATATAGGAAAAGAAATTGATGAAGAAGACATGCTGAGTCAATCTCTACTAATATCATAAAGAGGTAAAATTTGTTTGTAAGTAGTAGGGGGTAATCTCCGGAACTAATGATCCAATTCTAAAAATTCTTTGACTGCCAGAAAGCTACATTATTCGTGGGTTATATAGGCTATAAATTATATTTATATCATGAATATTAGACGAGCTATCACAATTTTGGCGGACGAAGTCTCAGCTAAAGTGCTAGTTCCAAATAAATGGAGAAAAATATTTTTTCTTTAATTAATTAATGAATTTTCATGGTTTGCGTTTATCTACACAATATTTAGGTACGCCGTGTGTTTAAGCATCTTTGGTTTTGAAAAATCGTGTAAATTCTCACTCTTTGCATAAAACACGACACTGTTATCACCAATCCGCTTGAGTGTAACTAAGTATGTACGGTAAGTCGCGTGCTTTTAATTTAGGGTTAGAATTTCAGGAAAACTACGACTTTTAGAGCTTATTATTAAAAGTCCTGTTTAATTTACAACTAGGCAACCCTAAAATATGCTCGTGCATAAAACCAAAAAATACACGACATTAAGTAGACCTTACTTAATGTTTTATTTTAAAATTTTCCCTCCCTCCAAGTCTTAAGTTTTAAATACCACAGCAAAGGAAATATTCTGTGCAATAACCACAAATCTGCAGCGCGGTGTATTCACGAACCACGTTTTGTTGTTTCTATATTTATTCCAACATTAAAATTATTTATAGCAAAATAGTTATTTGAATGTAGAACGTAAACTTACGTAAAAAGGAACAAAAATGCATAGAGCCGATTATTTCCATTTTTATTTGATGTTGGTATTAAAAATAGGAATTGTATCGGCTACTTAGAATTCAGATCAGGTTTTAAGGGTTGCCGTAGGGAAATACGTTTCTGAGATGATCTCATACAACCGCCTACACAAGCCTGTCAATATAAACTGTTGTATTTGTACTTGTACAATGTATTTACATCTTGCTCTTTCTATCGCAATACCTCTTGCTTTGTCTTTCGTTGAACCATACCTTCTACGTTGAATACCGATGAAGTGATGAGGTACTTCCTTGCGTATAAATAGCCTAAATGAATAGTTTTTAGTAAGACAAAGTATCAGTAGCTTAGTTACACTTTAAACAACAGGATGCCGGTTTAAAAAAAAGCGTTGTGATCATCTTAAACGCTGACACATTGCTGCTACTTGCACATCCAAGGGGGTTAGTATGACGTCTTAAAGCAGGAGTAATTCCAGTGTGGGAAAAAGACAGAGCTATACAGGTCGTCTAGCGCCATCTGTTTCCCACACTGGAATTACTCCTGCCCCCGTAGCATGACCACCGTAGACAAGGATTTCTTTGACGGAAGAATCGACAAAATGACAGATTGTATCGACTCAATGGTAGATTTCTTTGCACTATCTGTCATTTTGTCGATTCTTCCGTCAAAGAAATCCTTGTCTACGGTGGTCATGCTACGGGGGCAGCTTTAAGAATAAACCACCAGAATAAACCCCTAGTTGTAATCATAATCTATTTTATCCATCTATCTGAAATATCAAAACCAATTTCACGACAATGCCGCGCCATTCCTTAAGGAAAACCATTATCATCTGGAACATCAGTTCTTTGTCTAGCTAGACAAGAATAGAATAGAATATAATCATCATTAACGTCTAATAAATAGAATTATGATCTTACATGTTTCGCCATAGAAAGGCATACAAATATTAGAACACTATTAAATTCTTTTACTCTTTAAAACAATAATCAATAAGCCATTTATACAACTTGAATTCAAAATATATTTTAAAAGGAGTTAATTCTTTTGGTATGTTGTTAAAAAACGTTAGGGCAACGATTAAACTTTGTATTTATTGGCATAACGTGCTTTGTTGTGAAGGTATTCATAATCTTGTGAGATTTCGACGACTGTTGAAAAACAGTCATTCGACAGTGCATTCGAAAGAATGCAATGGACAATTGTATGCCAGCCCTAAGGCTCGATCCACATTAGTAGCGTGACAAAGCCTCTAGTCACGTCAGTGTCAACCGCGTGTTTAATATCGAATTACCCGACGCCTGGGTCTGTCTAAAGCCTAAATAATGTACTAGATAATTCAGCTGAATAACGGCGTGGCTTTTATAATTTGTTTCTTGGTAAACTTTTAGTAGCTTTTAGCTTTTAGTTAAGTAATTATTTTAGGGAAAATGTATGTGAAAGGTTTGAATTAAGGATTTGAATATACCTACCACAACATTTTTAGAATAAGAAAAAATATACACAATAAGTCTAAGAAAATATAACGTCGTTCTATTATTTTCTTATTTTAGGTTTTTCTATTGGTTTTATTTTCATAGAAGGAACGGAAATATTTTACAAAACATAAGTAGTTATATGGCTTAGTGAAACCCAAAAAATACACGAACGAGCAAAATAAATCAGTTTAATGAACAAATACAACATTAAATACTATCAGTAGAAACACGATCCGATCGACATCGAGCGACGGACATGACACATTTAGGTCATTCCTCCGCACGAAAAAAAAAACTGTCACCTAACAAAAACTCATTAAAACAGGATAAACCATTATTACGATGTTTGATCCTAAAAGTTTTATTATCTCTGAACAAAAGTTGACGATCCAATGCATTTCATTAACAAAGAAACCAAGTAGAATACGTAATTAGAAAAAAAAAACCCGGGAATTGTGTTTCTTACTTATCTTTCTTTCTTTAAAATACAGTTGTGAAAAGCTCTAGCTTCAGATAACCGGAATTTTATATTTTCTTGTATTATGACTTTTAATGTAAACAACTATATTATACAGGTTATTAGAATATTAATCTCCTTTAGAAAAGAAAATTAAAAAATGGTGTTAGTTACGTTGCTGAATCTTAGAATATACTAAATTTTTAACTAAAATCGGTTAGCACAGCATAGTAGCAGCCTATAATGTTCCCACTGCTGGGACACAGGCCTCCTCTCTATGTGAGGGAATGGGCTATAATCCACCACGCGGGCCCAGTGTGGGTTAGTAGATATCACATGTCTTCGAATTTTAGGTTCTAGGACATGCCGGTTTCCTCACGATGTTTTCCTTCACCGTTTTGAGAGCAGTGGTGATGAAATAAATTACACAAAGTAATACGCCTGCCTGGGTTCGAACCCACGACTTACTGCTCGTAAGTCGGGACCGCCACCACTGGGCCACCGCTGCTCTCCCACCACTAGCCACTTAACAAATATAACTATCTCTAGGCACTTATTTCAGCCTTGGCCAATAGATTATTGATCGCTAGACTGGACGCATAGTATAATGTACGATTCGGTGTCCACTTTGCAAGATTACCTTCATACTTATGTTACCTACGTTATAAAACTACCACTATCGCGTCAAACGACATCATTTCTCCAACAGCAGTGATTTGCGAAGAACAAGTAACATCAGTAAATTCTTTACCCTTGATAACAGTAATGAACGTGCAAATGCAGTCACGTCATGACAGGGGCGTGTTTGACATTTAGAACTAAATGCATCTTTATTTACACCTTAATCGAATAAGCTATAAGTTTGCCAATGGACCGCAGAACATTACCTTAAACAATACTTTAGAGGTCACAAGATATCGAAAATCTTAAAACTTGATGAAAACTAGATTTATGAAGAGCCAGTGACATGACCTTTGCTCAGGAGTGGGACAACACGGGCAAAACTAAAAAAAAAGTGACATCAGTTAAATGCTCAGTCTTAATAACAGTAATGAACGTGCAATGCAGTCACGTCATGTCAGGATCGTGTTTAAAAATAATCATCAAATCTTTTCACGCTCTTGTCCTATGATGTCATTTACCAACACCAGTGATTTACGAACAGCAAAGTGACATCAGTAACTTCTTCACCCCTAATAACAGTAATGAACGTGCAATGCAGTCACGTCATGACAGGAGCGTGTTTAATATCATATTACCCGCGCCTGCTAGCTCCCACCAAATTATAATATGATAATGGCTAGAGACCGAGATCGGTGGTACTTCGGTATAATGCATGCCGTAACTGGCTTAACTTTCGGATAAAGCTCTGGTTAATGGGTTAGGTTTATGGAATTGCTGGGAAGTTAAGCAAAAATTTGTTTGGAGGAAGAATGGTTTGAAAAAGACGGTTTGTGTCATGAGACAAAGGTTTTTAGAAAAATGTAAAAGTGACGATATACAGCGTGTAAACAGACCCTTCACGAAGCCGTCAACCAAGCATTCTGTACATCAAACTAAGTAACTATAAGCAAAAATTATTGCTGGAAACGATTTTTTTTTTGGGGTGAAAAATCACGTTTTACGGTAGGACTCGAAAACATGATTTAAAAAAAACTTGTGAAAATGTTGGAACTTTGACCCCCAATATCTCCGTAACTAAAAGGTTCCCGGGTATGGTCTAGTACAAAAAAATGATCGCAAAGACGGGGAGAACAAGTGCGTTTCGGCTTCGTTAAGGGGCTATTTACACCCTTTATTCGGGAAAACTTGTAGTGTTGTATATAAACATTTCTACTTCAAGTATCTCCTAACAAAGGTCACAAAGCCAGTTGAGAAAATAAACCTGACTTGTTTACTTAAGTATCCACAAACGAGTCTTGCCAACATAGGCGATGAATCTTGGATTTTTTGTGAAGATTCATATACCCGATCATTATAATCTGGATCTATTCAAATTTTCAGTGAATCGGTTTCATCTAGGTAAGCGTGCTGCATCCTAGGCTTCATCATCGCATCTCATCAGGCGAGTTCCGGCCAAACCCAAGCCTATTTAGTATAAAAAACAATAGCTTATTTCAGCCATAAAAATTCTTCTACAAGGTACTAAAATAAACATAGAGACATGCATGTGCTAAAGAGAAGCACAGTTGTAATATGGTAATAACACAGTTGGTACGACAATTGTTATCCTGCAGTTACACTAAGAAGCGAATTTGGATGAAAGCCAAAAGCACAAAATGGAACCGAATTTTTGTCACAATAATTGTTCATTACGGCTTGTTAATTTAACTTGGGACAGCGGTGCTTGAATACTTTTAATTATAGCGCAATATTTTTCAGACAGTGGCGTAATGACTGAGCAATTGGATTTGTACTCCGCTGTTCGCTTCTTTTTTCTTTATCGAGCGGTTAGTGCCCAACCTGGTGTCAGAGTTTTTATGCCACTCATGGACCTCTGACTTGGCTTTACATGCCGTCAAAAATATCTCTCAGGCGTGCTGGTTTCCTCACGATGTTTTCCTTCACCGAAGCAAGTGATAATTATACAATACGCACATGAATTCGAAAAGTCAGAGGTGCGTGTCTTGGGTTCGAACTCGAGACCTATGACTTAGTCCGACGGTCAAAAAAACATCGTACCCATACCTTCTGATCTCGCAGGCGGTAGATTTGTTTTTAATATTTTTTTTTTTGTCGTGCCAGATTGGACCTTCTGTTTCTATAAAGTCTGTGGCAATAAGTTAATGTGCTTCGCAGGTGTAAGCCAACTATTGCTTATTGCTCTTCAGATCTTGGAAAATCACTTTGAGATATCTAGTAAACCTAGGTAAGGTTACTGGAATTGAAGAGTAGATAAACGCTTCATATGGAATTGACATTTAAATTACTTGGTTTAAATATGTTGATTTGCACCGCGATTTATAGTTTTTTTTTTTTTAGTCTTACGTATTTGGACCTCCAACTTGACTGACTCTCATCCTATCTAAGTAGTAAAATTCTTAAAATTTTAAAATACTGCGAAACTGCAAAGGAGCATTACGAAATAGGAAGACACAACTGAACGAAAAGAAACGAGATTACTCAAACATTTCGAGTAGGAGGTTAACGTCACGTTGTGGGAAACAAAGCTATAGAGGACGTCTAGCGCCATCTCTTTCCCACTCTGGAATAAGATTAAAATAATACGTCACGTTACGACGTCATGGTAGCCCAGCAGGTCTATAATCCCTACATAGTCCACAAACGGCTATTAAAAGTGAAATCAAGAAAATTAGCGATTCAATTAGTTGGCATTCCTCCACACCCTTGTTGCCCTGGTACATTAATTATGTAACTATGCTGTAACAGTTGTATTTACTACTAAAACAGCTGTTGCGTATCTTTTTAAGGCACCAGTCGCTTTCACCATCCCAAGAACACAGTTGAACCAACCTTATTCATTACACCTTTTATCATGGCCATAGAAAAACCAATCGTAACAAAATGGAGTAAAGTCCAAAACTAGGTATAGTTGAAAGACAGATGGCTGGTAAAAGACATGTATTACCAAATAGAGGAATTGTCGCATTTCACTCGACCAACAAACAAGGTGATGAATGTAATCGAATACTAACACTCGGACCGAGTTACAGGGAAAATTCAATTTACTGCCCGTTATTCGATACTATAAGAACCATCCCGAATGGTAACCCTATCGTGTGAAGAACGACACGATTACGTAGGATGATCAAATGAAGTGGGCGCTCTCCAATTTCGTCGGGTTACACCATCGCAGTGGCGTTTTGTGCAATAAAGTTGTATAGAAAGCAGGTGGTCGGTTTAGCTTTTTGTCTGTAAATTAGGCGTCTATAAAAGCTTTAGCCTTTTAAATCTTTTGAGAGCTCTTTTAAAGTCTGTTTTTCAGTAAACGGACTGAGCAAAACGTGGTTTTTCGTCCAGTAGTTTTGTAAATCTCCTACAAACAAACATTTACATGTTTGTTTGTTATGTGTTCATTTACCTATTGATGGTCAACAGTACAATCCAAAGCCGTAAAGCCTCGTTTGTGCTATCTACTGCGTGACATTTGGCATCGACAAACGCACGTTGCCATATATCACTATCGGTAATCCAACTTAACTATTGGTCGTATATCTGGCATTGCGATAACACTGGGTAAAATACATTCCTAGTTGTGCAAAATAAACTTTAAATGTTACTACTACTTTAGTAACAGTTATCTGAATGCTAAACGTGGTTAATTCTTATTTAGGCTATGGTTGACGATTTTCCTAAGAAAAAAAATCTGCCGTGTAGAAGTTTTGTACTTCAATACCTACTCGACCCAAATGTATGGCACAGCAGTTTATTTTTCGCGATTTCTGTAATGGTCCCGTGGAGAAAGTGGTTCATTTTGATGGTCTGAATCACATCCTGAAATATGACCTTTCTGGTACACTCTGTATGCACAGGTACTTACTAATTGTACGTACTACCCATAACAATGTTATAAATACAAAAGTAGCTATGTCAGGCCTATCCCGCTGAAAGGTACATAGTTAAACCAGGATGTGGCTCAGGACATAGGACATTTTTTTCTCGAATAACTTCCGACATCCACGCGGTCCAAGACTCATTATCATCATCCACAGCTCGACTCCACCCACTGCTGGGCTCTCTTTACTTGTGCCAAGCTCCACGTTCTTGTGCCAAGCCTGTCAATCCATCATCATCATTCTCTTGCCTTTATCCCAATTAATTTGGAGTCGGTGCAGCATGTCTTCTTCTTCCATACTTCTCTATTACTTGTCATCTCATCAGAAACAAGCCAAGCCTGTCAATCCATAAATTCCTTTTAATTTTTTCCCTGGAGATCTTACGCCAATCATGAATGAATCTTCATACAAACTTAATTAAACAATCTAAACTACTTAAACAATAAAATTGATATTAAACTCTCAACCGTATCATTCGATCATTGAGTCAAGAATGTCGCAAATCAATTGAGTGATTTGCAAAATTCAAAACATTGTGAATGAAACCCTGTTACATCGCATTACAGTACAATATTCAATTGGGGTAGAAATCAACACATGCTTGGAAGCAATAACTCTATATTGAGTCCGTGGATGTCACGTTTAGCAATAGCTAGTGGGAAACTATGCCGATACTGTGAATTAATTGCAGTAGTTAGTAATATTGTGTTGTGTGTAAGATATCGTTTGTTACACGTTAATACATAGTTGTAGGAACAAGAGTACAAACCTATTGTTAAGAATTTTACGAGCAAACTGCCGTATTGGTTTAGCGGTAGCTACCTCTGTTTCCAGTTTAGTATGTGGAGCACAACGATCCCATTGTTTTTAAAGATCAGAATCTTTTTTTTACATACATCTAACAGTACCTACGTTGTTGTTATGAGCATTTATTTAGATGTCTCATAGTGTTATTAAAAAACTGGGCATAAGGCCCAGACTCCACCAAATCATAGACGAGCGGAGTGGAGTTGAAATCTTCATCGCGTCTCTCGTCTCTCCTGTGATTAGTCAAATCTTGCATATCTCCTCTCCGCTCCGCTCGTCTCTGCTTCGGTGGTGTTCGGGCTTTAGTGGCTATGGGTGGGGGGCTCTTACGTAGAACGGATGACCGATAGTGTCGAAATGTTCTCGAGTGTTTACCGGAAGGCAAAACGTGGGCCCCGAAAGGGGAAATAACAATCCAGTGGAGGTCGCGGGAATCTAGCTAGATGCGGGTTTCGCAAGACTGGGTCGTAGCAGCGATGCTTGGGGAATGCCCATTTCCATTGTATAATGTCAACTGGAAAAGTGGAGTCACCTAACACAAGCATCTCCTTCAAAACGGAGGGTTTCCTGACACTGACTGGTATTTATATACTCGAATTATGTTTATTTGTTAAAAACAATATGCAATATTTTAATTTCAAATCAAATTCTAAAAGAAACATTCGAAAACAATATAAATATGACATTAATTTAAAGGTTATTAACAATGTGATGTATTATAAAAGTACCTATGTTACTGCTATTCGTGTGTACAATCACTTACCGCCAGCAATTAAGCAATTAAATGGAAAAAATGTTAATTGCTAATGTATTTTATAATCTGCATGAGTTCTTTGAGAAAAAAAAATATTTGTATGCACCTAAATCCTTAAAATACCACTGCATATCCGACTTGGGTAAACTGTTGAAACTAAAAATGTAATGTTTACTAATAAGAACTTAATGTACACAGTTATGCAATAAATATATCTTTATCTTTATCTCCAAATCATGTGTGTTATAATTTTGTGTTTTTTTGCTTTAAGATGTCATGGTAGTCCACATGTTAACTGCATCGTAAGCTTTCTCGAAAACCTTGTTGATATTGAGAAAACCTTATACACCGTGACTTTTTAGTCGTCTTACAAAGTTCGCTCACTCAATGTACCCGACATAAAATAGCTCTAGGCGCGACTTTTTTTTATGTTCCATAATAGGTACAAAATAATACAATAATAAAAAATTAGAATAAAATTATGAAACATCCTGTTAATGATGTTTACGTGACAAACGGGAGAACAATACCTACCCAGCACTGGAGTCCAGTAGATCATCGCTCGCAACAGGGTGTTTTAACCACGTCATGCGTCATAATACTGAATAATATTTTTATTTTTAAATTATTAAAATCTCATAAATACCAATTTTTTTTTATGAATGTTCAGTATTCATTGATATATGTCACGGTGTATATGACACACAATAAAAATAAACCTATGTCTTCTAATAATGACAGCACAGCAGTTACATTGATACCATTAACCACATTAAATAGAATGATTGCGATTTTCAGTTATCAATGATGTATCGAAAATATTGAGAACATAATATTTTTTCCAGTTTGTCGAATTAAACTATCATTCTTTGAAATACCAATTACTCTACGATGTGAAGGTATAATTATTATTTTCAGACTCGATTCCGTGAAATTTAATGTATTTTAAACGTATAAATTAACCTTCAGCTCAATTCAATGAAAACACCTTATTTAAAGGAATCATTTTTTAAACGAAATGCTATGAATATCAGATTCAAGTTTTTTATTTAATGTACAATATATACCATCATCATAATAATATCTTATCTTTAGTTTAACTTTCAGATTTATGTGTCTATATTGTTTGTATTCTCCGAACTTTCAACACAGGCTGAAAATAAATACTTAACAACATAACATCACGCCGGTAATCCCCGAAGCGTTAAAATCAAAAATCAAAGCATTTATTTCAAGTAGGCCAGTTACAGGCACTTTTGAATTGTCGAAACAAAGACAACAGTAAAAAATAGCTACAGTCCCAGTCACAAGGCACAAAAACTGTGAAAGTACTGTAGTTGTAGTTGTTAGGCAGAGGTACACCCATATTTCGCCAGTTATGTTTTAATCCCACAGTAACAGGGGGCGAGCCTATTGCCATCAACCGGGCGCAAGTCCAGGATCCGTGGCTGCTACTGAGAAATTCCTGATGGAAAAAACCATTAACACTTTGCCCGACCTGGGAAACGAATCCAGGACCTCAAGCTCAGCAGTCGCGCTTGCGACCACTATACCAAAGAGGCAGTCTAAAAACTAAACAACAAATAATAATCTTTCCAAAAAATAACAGTGTGAAAAGAAAAAAAAGAGAGAGCTATACAGGTCGTCTAGCGCAATCTCTTTCTCACACTGGAATAACTTCTGCTTTAAGATGTGATGGTAGGCCACCTGTAGTACTAATTGAATGATAGATGATGAATTCAATACCGTGAGTTCCCTTTTGTTCAATCTAGACGTTAATCTAGGTAGTTAAACTAATACCTGTGTTTTAAAACTTAACCTAGGCCGAAGTCTGTTATTATCAGTGAACTACCCACTAAAGGCTGTGAGAATCCGTCAGATGTCCGTTTATAAGGAAATAAATAGTCTATTTCCCTTGTTAAAGAATTTAAAAATAACAGGGGAGGTGTAATAGACAACAATTTAGAAATAAAAACCTTTTTTGTTGGCAGGTGTGTCTATGGTTACAAATGATTGGTGTTTTGAACAAAATAATTTGTAATAATTATTACAAATTATTTTGCTGCCAGACTAATCATTACAAAAACGATTTATTTTTGTCTGGGACATTAGTATTAACCCTCTAAATAAATAAAAAAACACAAAATAAGCCTGACGTTATGAAAGTTAGACGTCAGAACGGAAATTATATTCTAACACATAAACACGCGATTCTAAAATAAAACCATACTACTCCACTGTCTGAATTGTAAAACGCAACATTTTCTTTGGAAAACCTTTATTCCGAGGTTCGAGGATAAACACAATAAAAATATGTATTCAGAATGTCAAGCGTTCATCAAGTTGATTGACGGTAGTATAATATAGGGAACTAACTTCAGTAAATATTATATTTTCACAAATATTTTTCCTTGAAAGCTTCGGTAAGGTATTACGACGAAAAAACAAGTTGCTTTATGGCAAAAAATAAGAAACAAACAACAGATAAATGAAGAGCTTAGTTGCTGATCATTGAAGTAAAATGGACTGCGTTGTTATAATAAGAGTATTATTTAATGTCATTAAATTAGCGCAATTGTAAAAAAATGTTTGAAATTTTTAACCCCTTATGGGAATAAAAGCAATCCAAATTTTTATATTGCAACACAGAATTTTGAAATTCGCTTCCCTGTCACAACAATATGGCAGCTGCAGTGAACTGTCAAAAAGCGCGCGAGATGAATGCCAGCCGATATATGGCATGTGCCGGGAATGATTTGTGGCGTACTCGCCAAATATGAACGCGGCCGTGCTAAAAATATTGATTTATTTTCAGCCTATTGAACATTTTCACATATAAAATAAAACCCACTCCTGAACGTCACTCATGTCATGGCTGATGCGGAAATACAGAAATGTGTAAAGTTTTTTTTAACGTTTTTGTAAGTTAAGTGTTTTACTAGTAGGTTCGACAAATACACATTTTGCAGGCGTTAGCAGAGATAAAGCAGTAAATTATTTTATACATGGGTAGAATGCCTGAAGTCAAACCTTTACTTCAGCAAATTGAGGGTGCCTGCTGAAATTATGCTTGGATGAAATTATTCAATAAGACTGAACTTGTTAACAAACTCAAATTATATCAGAGTAAAGTTTGATATCGGACTAACAGTTCAAGGACATAATTTATAGGCGAATACAATCTATTAAACTTCATCTTTGATCGTAAAAACAACGTAGGTGTGTTTGGACAACTCATTTTTAAAAAAAAGAAGAATTAGATTGCCAGCATTAAAAACAAGGAAGCGATACAGTTTAACCCCAATCCACAAAGCTGACAGCAAAAAGATCAGACATTTTCCTCTTTACCTTTACGCATAAAATTGTTTTCCGTGGCCATACAAGCACACCATATGACATTGTATAAAAAAAGTAAATCCGTGAGGTGACGTCGTGAGTGACCTGTGAGAGGATTACACCTGTAAGCCTCTCAAGTATCGTGGCTTCAAAGCGGGGACTTATGGACCTCTGGGGAGGTTTTATGAGCTCCACAGATAGTCCATATAATTAGTATAGCATTATTTTAAGGGAAAACTGACCAATGTGGAGGATTACCGTCCGTAGTATCCAAAGGAATGGTTTGTATTTACAGCATGTTAAGTGATTTTATGTCTTTAATTAGGTACTTTATGGAACAACGTTTTTTTTATTCAGTAGCAAATCTTACACATATGATTTAGACGTAGCTTACTAAATAAGGTACTGGTCGGTTATGAGTACAATCGACATGCAAAAAAAAAAGCCTGTCATTGATCATGCGTTGTACTTTATTCAGATAAACACTGCACTTGATTATAGCCCAAACCAATTGTTCCTCATCATCATCATCATTTCAGCCGAAAGACGTCCACTGCTGGACATAGGCCTCCCCCAAGTGTCGCCACATTGACCGGTCCCGTGCGTCTCGCAACCTTCACCAGGTCATCGGTCCACCTAGTGGGAGGCCTTCCAACGCAATTGTTCCTCAACACACAAAATAAAATTAACACATAAGTAGTTAGGTACCCTGCCAGTCAACCCTGACAAACCGCATTGAAAAACAACAGAGTCAAAACTGTGGAACGTAGTTTCTCCTGGCCAGGTGAGGTGCCAGGGGAAATACACTTGATTGCACTCGTTCGCGTTCCACACACGATGCATTTTGATTTCAACCTACTTCTTATTTGCAGGAAGTCACTATGGCAATATATGTTTTTTTTTTGTGTGTTCATGTGAATTGGAAAATAAGGATATTCTTATTTGAGAAGATACCCGATGTCGATGGCATTATCCGACTTAGGGTTGAAAGTTAAACTTTGAGATGTAAGAATAATGATTAATTCCATTCCAATAGTTTACATTTTTATCAGATATTACTTGTATAGATACTCACTTGATAAATCAGTAAACGAAACACAATAATCTAATGATTATTTACACAACAAAACAATTATAAATATCCTGACCACACACTTTTCAACACTCGCGACCGTCGATCAACCAAGACATTGCGTTTGAAACAATCGTTACATTACAGATAATGAAAAACTTTCTTGCTAATTACAGAAGACTCCTTGACACAACTAGTGTGTAAATGTTTAATTTACACACTAGTGAAACTCATCAATAATAACTAAGGATTACTAATGTATCGCCGGTCTAGCGTGACTAGGTACCAGGGTACTAGAATACACCTGGGGATTTCATAACCACTACAATTAATATATTTGCATTCAATATTCAAATTGAAATAACAAATGACTGCAGTTATGCGCGGTTTTACGACAAATAAAAAAAAAACATTTATCAATCAGCTTCAATAGTACCCTATTGAAGCTGATTGATAAATGTTGCGTAAAAACTGTGAATGAAAAACGTGCGTGTGAGTTTACACGCGATGCATAATTTTTCAAGGGTTTTTGTCTTACGTTGGTGTTAAGTCACTACTGATTACTGATATGTACTTATGACGTTTTTATTATTTGTTAGCTATTTAATCGCGTGTTTATATTTCCATACCATTTTTTTTTACAGTTTTTGAAACATTATTTGACGCGCTAGACAAAAATATATTTTTTAAGGTCAGAAGGAAAATTTATGTGGCTTTCTTTGAACTGGATATCATTGGGAGAGGCCTTTCTCCGGCAGTGTTGTAGGCTAACAGTAACAGTGTGAGCACTTTAGTGTTTATAATTTTTGATACTAAATAATTTCGAAATCATAAAAAAACTAAGAATTGACTCCATTTTCTAAATCCTCAAACTTGGAAATCCCCATCTCGCAATTTCTGGAGGCGATCTTGTCATACACGTTACAACTGTGAATCAGGAACCGTAACGGTGGCAGGAGCTTGCACAACCACGGTGCATATTAACGGCTGCGCCCGCGCATCCAACACAGTGACACGCCACACGCCACGCCAACATGATTCGCAACATTGCTGTGAGTATATAGTTGTTATTTTTATTATTATTTTGTGAAAAAAAAATCGTAGGCAAATTAATTCGTTTATAAATATTGTGGTGCATTTTCCCCCATTTTACTAAGTGATGGTGTACGACTCAAGCTCGGAAAAATGATTTTTGTTGTTTCATTGTGAATTAAAATAAAGCGAAATAGTGTTTTATAGAAATTTTGTTAAAAATATTGTATTAAATGAACAATGCTCGGAATCTATTTCAAAACAAACGGTATGAAGATATATTCCAAAAAAAAACGTGAAAAATACTAACAATACTCGTCACGAAATACAAAACACAATATTTAAAAAACAACCGTATTCTTGGAATTCCAGCTGTTGTTGTTGGGCACAGCACCAATTCCTGAAATCGATAAACCACATTTTTCGTACGAATTATCGAATTGTTAAAAAAACGAAATAGACTAAAAATTCCTGAAAATTCTGTAAGCTTATCTAAAAAATTCCATTTGTATTAAAAAAAAGTTGTATGGCACGTGGTTTGTTAGTAAAATGAATTAAATCTTCGGTGAAATTCTATTAGCAATTATAAAACCGGGCAAGTGTGAGTATCGTAGCAGTTAGCACCAAACAATATGATAACAATATTTTTAACGCTCCTCCATATGTCTATTTACATTCAACATCAAAACTTAACTTCTTTTTCATAGTATGTTAATGCAAAACAAAGTTACCGCTGCAGTTTCACGACAAAGTCCCATATCACAAAAAACAAACATGAAATTAATTTTCGTTGAAACACCTCCTCAAACCGACCTCAAAACCATGTCCTACCCTAACAGGTGTGCAAAACTAGTACAATTACATGCTTCCACTTACGGGATATCTTCGACTATATGTGTAGGGTCTAACTATTCATACACGAAATATTTTCAGGGAATCATCTAACGGCTATAACAAAGCCATTTCAAGGGTTTTTTTTTTATCTGAGTATATTTTTTATAAAAAATAAATAATTTCAAATTACTTGACCCACAAAATAAATACTGGCTCCTTATTTTTAAGCATCCTTTACGGTATTTCACTACGTCGTATTTACCTACTGTCATTGTTAGAAAATGGAAGTAAACGTTTTGTGCAAAAAGTCGCACAAAATTTTAGAATTATGTAAATTTTGTAAAAAAAAACACTCAGATAATTTTTTTTTTACTACTCTTAAAATATTTCGTGTATGAAAAGATAGACCTTATATACTGTGGTAAGCGCCATGATCGCGGAAATATCGGTAGCACAAAATAATGAACAATCACGGAAGATATCCCGTAAGTGACTGTATAACTTTAGTTGTAAACCGTGAAAGCGTAAAACAGTGTTTTTAAAAAAAACTGTCTGTATACTAGGTATACATACTAGTTTTGCGCTCCACAAGAAGAGCTTCGTTTTTCTTTACACACATTGTTTTATTTACTCCTTTTACTATTTTTCAGTTGACCCTGGCTGTAGTGGTTGCAAGCCATATGTGCTTAGCGAACCCTGTACCAGAACCCGACCCTGTTCACAGAACACAGTAAGTACTTATTCACTTTGATAATGTTTCTATCTGGAAGAATAAAAACTCTTATCAATTCACAAGGGGTTAATACCTCTTGTGAATTGATAAGACTTTAATGTACAGTCGCCAGCGCTACAAGTTACCACAAACTGTCATATTTCTCCAAATTATTTTAAACCATAAAATGTTGGTTGTTAAGTTCAAAATCGAATGAGAAAATTTGACAGTTTGTAGTCACTTTAAGCGCTGGCGACTGTACTTATACAAATACTGACGTAAAAAGTTCAAGTAGGTATTCTTATTCGTAAAAAAGTTTTATTATTTTGTGATCTTAAACACACTACGATAATGCTAAGGAGTAAAATGTCTTACTTAAACACTTGAAAAAACCTTTAATTTAGTTCAGTGTAGCCAGATTTATTCAGTTAGGCACTATATCGAAAATTATCCTGAAAGAAATTCCTAATTAATTGCTAGAGAAAATCTTTGACTACCTCGTTAGTCTAGTGACTGCTGAGCCTGAGGTCCCGGGTTCGATTCCCGGGCCGGGCAAATAGTTATTGGGTTTCCCTATCAAAAAATTCTCAGTAGCAACTACGGAGTCTGGATTTGTGACCGGTTGATGGCAATAGGCTTCCCTCTTATTACAAGAGACTTAAACAAAACTGGCGAAATATGAGTGTACTATTAGGTACACCTCTGCTGTAATCCTTGAAGAGTTAGCTCTTCAGGGATTACAAGCGTGATGTTATGTGGAAAACCTTTTATTTTTGTTGTACAGTGTTGTGTTGTTCACCCTTAGCGTAAAAAAAAGTCTAACTAACACCGCAATTTGGACCATTGCCCATACATTTCTCATTTCCTGGCGATTATTCTCTCCGCGTAGATTCGGGATCTTCCTGATAACACAGATAATATCTAACGCTGTCTATCCATCAGATTTATTGCTAACATAACTGTTAATGGCAGCTGCGACATGAGTTATGTACTGTCGGTTGTGCTAATGTAACTATGTATAGCTGTTAGCTAATACGTATAACCTTAATGGTGACGTCATGATAAAGTATATACCTAATTTTGGGAGGATAGAAAAATCTGGAATATTTTACTTTTTTTTTCTCTTAGATTAATATGTTCAAAAATAACACTTAACGCCTGTAATCCCCGAACGGTTAGGCAGAGGTGTACCTAATAGTACACCTATATTTCGCCAGTTCTTTTTAAGTGTTAAGTAATATGTACAGACCAGTAGCGGGGGGTCAATTTTTGTAAGAGATAAGCCGGAGTACATAACTTTAATGTCATTACCACATTGAACACTTAGTTTTGACTTTGATTATATTATTTGTCTATAGAATACTGACTGTGATATTTTTCAAAGGGAATCCAGTAGGAATCGAGTTGTATGGAACCTTCGCCACTGGTACAGACACCAACACATCAAGCTACTACAATCTATTTTCAACTTTATCGCTAAAGTATTAGGTTCAAGGTTGATTGAGAAAATTTGACAGTTTCGGGTAATTTGATGTTCTGGCGTCTGTACATAGTAATATTGTAGAAAATTGTCTCAATTTATTTTTAATGTGATGAAGAACATTCTTGTAGCCAATTCGCTGAAATACATACAGGGTTTAATTGGACCCTTAACGAAGCTGTTAACCAAGCAATATGTACATCAAACTAAGTAACTTTACGCAATAATTATTGCTGCGAAACGACTTTTTTTTTTACCGTAAAATCAAGTTTTACGGTAGGACTCGATGGAACGCACTCAAAACATTGTACTGATGGATGAATTGAATAGTGCGGGGATCGTGGATGTGTTTAAAGTAAAATCTTACAAAAAAGAACTTGTGAAAAAGTTGGACATTTGACCCCCAATATCTCCGTAACTAGAAGGTTCCCAGGTATGGTCTAGAACAAAAAAAATATCGCATTGGCAGGGAGAACAAGTGTCTTTCGGCTTCGTTAAGGGTCTTGTTACACACTTTATGTCTCATCATCTGCCAAGTCTTTTCTACTATCTTGGGGTCGACTTGTAGTCTAAACGGATGCATCCTAGGCCGCATCATCGCTTCACATCAGGCGAGTTGCGGCCTAACGGACGCCTAATTAGTATTTAAGTAAATGTTGCTGAATACCAGTATTTTACATGGAGCGACTGCCTCTCTGACCTCCACTACTCAGTTAATACTGGGTGATACGATACCTCTTGATAAGACTCGATGTCAGACTTTCGGGCCACTGACTACCTGAGCTAGAATACTAGTCTTAATTAATTCTTAGGTAAAATAATAAGAAAGTTCTAACTCAAACCAAAAACCAGTCAGCATTAAAGTTCTATTCTTCGCTTTCACGTCAGCACAGTTTGATCATTAGGCAAGACATGTGTTGTTAAATACTAGGTTATACAATGATTTGTACGTAAATAGGTGATCAAAATGTATGTGGTTGCCAGTACGGTTGCGTCAGTGGCTAAGTAATTGGCTCCTGCGCTAATCAGGTAGTGAATATTACTCCCGCATGTAACAAATATTTATATTGATCTAAACTACCGTTACCTTTGTGATTACTGAAGTACCCATGTACAAGTATAATCAGCCTATATCGTTCCCACTGCTGGGACATAGGCCTCCTCACAGAGAGTACACCACGCGGGCCCAGTGCGGGTTGGTAGATGTCACATGTCTTCGAATTTTTGGTTCTGCGACATGCCGGTTTCCTCACGATGTTTTTCTTCACCGTTTTAAGAGCAGTGGTGATGAAATAAATTACACAAAATAGTGCGCCTGGCTGGGTTCGAACCCACGACTTACTGCTCGTAAGTCGGGGCCGCCACCATTGGGCCACCGCTGCTCCGACCCATGTAGTACCCATGATACAGCAAAAAATCTATCTGCATCTAACTACCTAGAGGGTTTCACTAAAATATCTTGACATAAATATCTTGGCTTCGTACATTTATGTTCGCAGAAATCGACAAAATGTGGGGATTAGCAGATTTTTGCATATTCCAAAGGAGGTCCCATTTTAAAAGTGGTCTAGTGTCTTGAGTACCTAGGTACTATATTCCTTTAAAAAGTTAGTCCCTTGTGTATCCTAAATCCACATTTAAAACGTTGTCTTACGCTACTGAAAACTTTTATTTGGCAATCTATGTATCAGTTGCGAAGGGTCAATTTTGTAGGAAAGCCGGAGTATCTTTAATGTGATTATATTAATTGTCTTTAAAAAACTGACTGTGCCATTTTTCATAGAGAATCCGGTAGGAATCGAGTTGTATGGAACCTTCGTCACAGCTATGTTTCATTCTTTTTTTTCTTTTGTTTCAGCGTGAGAATTCACGTGCCGTATGAAGTACACACAATAAACCACCACCATGTGCAAACAGTCCCCGTGATAAAAGAGGTCCCGATCATCAAGACTGTACCCATCATCAAAGAGGTCCCGATCATCAAAACTTTGCCGGTGGTACAAACTGTGCATGTACCTGTGCACCACACTGTACACGTCGAGAAACCTGTGTTCGTGCCTATTAAGGAACATTACTCCTTCTCATCGTGGCATTGATTGATGTTGAAGTAATTTCTTTCTTTGGTTGTAGAAATAATGAAAATTTTACGATTTGATAGTTAAATTCTTGTCGAAAATCAGTAGTTTCTTCGTTTGTCAAAGTTAATAAAAATTGTAAATAGAGAGAGGATAAAACTAATACAATTATAAGTCATATTGTACCTATCTTGTTATAACTTCTAGAGCAAGCTAACACTCAAAATAATTGTCTTATATTATATCAATCATAAATATTAGTACTAAGTTTAATTGACCTTTATTTTGAATGTCAGTGTTCTTTAGAATATAGCTATTTACAGGAATGAAACCATATAGTCATGTTCTAGTTACCATATATAAATAAGATAGCCTTAGATATGTAAGAAAGCTTTAAGTGTTTGGTGAAATAATCGACTAGAGCCGTGTCAACATCGAAATAAATAATTAATCGAGTAGACTGTATACACCTATAATTAAAGTCAAAAGAAATTTTAACTAAAGATTGTCACTTTTACTTATGTCTACTCAAATACAGTTAGTTTCCATATTCCATACCAATTAAGACACTGACAGCTTTAGTTCCATTGTTAAAATCTGCCTAAATCAAAAATGCTAGACTATTATTTCAAAACTAATCCCGCCAAAATGTAATTCTTGATATAATGAATTTAAATAAGGGTTGTTAACGAAGACCACTAGTGTGAACAACATTAAAAATGTCAGATAACGAATGAGTTTAATTAACTAGCCTCGACATGCAACTGCGAACCGCCATTTTAATTGAACGAATGAACGTGTGAACGATTGAACTATCGAAATTATTACAAATGTAAATAATGTTGTAAGCATTAGCGATTATTCGATTGTTGGTCCAATCATTCGAATTATTTTGTTCGGAATTATATTTTTGATTGTGTTTAATTCATGTTGCTGTACATTACATTTTAATCTGTCGCACCGTCTTAAACACAGCGAGTTTTAAAAATGTCTACATTAGTATTGCTCATATTTTAATTCTCGGGTAAGATCTGTTTAACTTGGCAAACTTAACTGGCGGAATGTGGTGCCTTACCGTACGATGATAACAGACGTTATATTAACTCTTTTTTTGCATGTCTCTCACTTTTTCTGTTTTCGGTTAAGCTAATGTTGCCATTATTTCTACAACTGTCAATGTAACCAATTACTCGTAAGTTCGTTGTAAATACTCGTAAAAACTCTTGTTAATCACACAATGAGATAAATACACGTTCTTCTGTGATATGTTAATACAGTGTAAAACTTTGTGGATGTTTTTCTTATATTTTAGAGCTAATCCCATGCCTTGCAAAATCACGAAACAATCAATAAATAGACGATTTTTTGAACAATCGACTAACACTTTTTATAACCTCGAAATATCGCACTTCCATCCTTTTCACAACATTACCTACACTTCTTCTTTTTAGGTACTTAAATGTTCATATATTAATATGGTAAAGTAATTGGATCAAGTAGGCCGCTACGCCACTGATAGCATCAATGGTGATTTTATTGAATTATTTATTTTCATCAAATAAATTCATCAACTCGCCAATGTCAGTCTTCTCTCATATTTCTCTCCCAAGTGTAAGCACAAAACTATACAGATAGATCTCTGTAAAACTCACTTACATCACGCTAATACATAGGTACTACATATTACACTGACGGTCTGCCATTTTTTACCCTTATGCCCTAAGTAATAAGGTTGAAAAGAGGTCGACCCTCAGTGAACGCGGTAGTACCAAAAACAACACAACTTCAGTTTCCATTATTACACGTTAAAACAAATTTCAGCCACAAAACAGCAGCAGAACAAACGCAAAAAGTCATTCCAGTCCCACAGGATGAGTTCAAGCTTAACTGCGAGTTGCACATAAATATACACGAGTGTTTGTTTACGTTACGGATTCATAAGTAGATGGAGTGATCATTACGGGGGAAAGGTAAGGCAGCTGCGAGTTTGGTGTTTAGCTGCAAAGATATTATGACGCGTAACGCCCCCATCTTGTCTTTTCAATACACTTCCCAGAATAATTTGACAAGTGTTAATCAAGAGCGAATACCCGTAAACATCAGTCGAGCGTCGAAAGGTTCATGTATGAAAAAAGATGACCCATGTAATTACAATCAGTTTTATATATTAATTAATGAAGTTTAACGATAACAGAATTATCTAACTACAGCTAACAAGCTACCAATGCAATTTACGACAATCAGTTTTCTCATGTTTCATTCTTGCATTTGGACAGTCAAAGTCTAGGTTGTTATTATCACTTAAGAGATTCTTATTTTCTGTACACATATTATCTACTTTTTTAAACTCAACTAGAATTAATAAACTATCTACAATTATTTGTCGCGGTTACTTCATGTACTATCTACTCCATGGTATGTAAGGCTCATTGTTTACACGCGTTATCGCGGCTCGCAGACTATCGGCATGTCGGCCTATTGTGGTCTTGTCAATCGTTGTCAGACTAGAGGCCTACTGCGCACTATCTGACAAGACACGTGTCAGCTTTTGTCGAATTTTGAATATTGAGAGATTACGGTATTGAAGCTTGGGTGTAGTGTTCTCTTCAATTATTGATAATAGTATACCTACTAGAATAACTGACTAATGTGTTCATTAATCGTGGTGATTAAAGCTAGGACACTTTGGATAGTCAGCCCTACATGAGCATGAGCTTTTGTCTTTAGTGAGTGTTGATTCTTGAAAAAAACTAAGAATTTAATCTTGAGTCCTTATAACATAACATAACATCACGCCGGATTACAGGCGTGATTTTATGTTGTAGGGTTAGGCAGTGTACCTAATAGTACCTCCACATTTCGCTAGTTATGTTTCAGTCCCATGTAATAGAGGGCCGGCTAATTGCCCTACTATATTACATAATATCCAACTGCATACGTGGACTGTGTGTGACTGACACTGGTTTGGCCACCATCAGGGGTTTTAATTTTGATAACACAAAAAATTAGTCGCTAATTAGTCGAAATTTGTCGGCCAAATATCATAATTTGTCGGTCACTGGTTGAAAAGGTACAAGGGTTTATATGTGGCCAGCTAGATCAATCAATCAATTAATCAATCAAATCATTTATTTGCAATGAATGTAGGTTAAATTAAAATACAGGTGGAGTAGAAAGGTGTGAGCCATGTACATTCTGCCCGGAAATAGGCACGCAAAATTTAAAATAAAAATATAAGAAAAATTGACAAGAGCATCAAAAATAGAAATTACAAATAAGATGTCACAGTTAGAATTATTACAATAATACAATTATATATTTATTTATTTTTTTATTTTTGGCTACATTTATCTCAAAAATTAGGCACCTAGCAAAGATCTGTTTTGTTCCAAATTTAATCGCTAATTAGTCGCAATGCGTCGCCAAATTACAGATTCAGTCGATGTGTATTTAAAAAGATATTAAAGAATTCAATTTCCTCATACAGTGGTATGGGGAAAAAGAATTCTTGTGATGACTGTACAAAGGACCAAGTAGAGCATTAACAACAATTAGCGGTCATCGAAAGGCGGTTTATCAGCCCTTACGACCTAATAAAAAGACAAATGTCACAAAATTCAAGGTAGGTACGACAAAATTCGTGACACGCGACCTAGACTAAAAGCCATTCCGTTAATGAACACAGTTTACGAATTTGTAAGAGCCATAATGAGCCCTTGTTTACACCGATGGGAATAAATGCTTCGCAAATACTCGCAAATGGTCAAAACAGTTAAGTTTACTGGTTCAGATAGAGTTTACTGACTTAGTTAACCGTTGATTACGTAGCGATTAGTGTATTAGAGTAAGTACTGTGTTTGTGGTTAAACTGCGGCAATGATATTAGATTTTACAGCGATATTTTAACTAGGCTTATTGCCAGTGGTTTGGAAATTATGTGCTGAGGGCGTGGGCATTGTGAATTTTATTGCAAAATACTGTAATAATATAATTATATTGTTAATTTATTGCATTATCGATTTAAAACAAATTCATGTTCTCATAAAAGCTAACTAACAACCAAAAAGCTACTGAATTAGTAATCATGGCTTATCAAACACCGTGAAGAAACCATTCAAAAACCAAAAGTTGGAAGATTTTTGACATCCACAAATTCGCACTGGGCAAGCGTAGTAGAGCACCAAGGAGGAGAAGGCCTGTGTCCCAGCAGTGGGAACACTATAACTTGAACTTATACTGTTACTTCCATATTTTCCGTGATAATTCATTAATTTGTCAACCCGCGATCATGGCGCTTGCAACAGCGCCGAAATATAGGGAAAAAATAAAAAAACTTAAAATAATGAATAATCACGGAAGATATCCCGTAAGTGACAGTATAAGTTTAATTTTAAACCGTGAAAGCTTAAAACAGTGTCACTATAGGTTGATTATGAAAGTCCTACTAGTGATAGAAGTCTTCAAGTACCGTGTTTTACACTAAAAACCTACTAAATTAATTGCTACCATCAACCCCATGATAAAAGACATCACACCTTCAACATAATTTTATGCAATAAAAAAATGTAGCCAGCCAGCACATACTCGCACACGCCCACTTATTGTTTCACGCCAAATTAATTCTTTTCGCGAACTCATGTACACTTGTTACTGATAATTATTTCGCCTGTGAACACAGCTCTTGACTCCAATGATAACCTGACAGTTCCAATTCTGATGCCAATTTAAATGGCAACTTGCTGAACAATGGCTTTAATGTTGCCAGTTAATGGGAATTGTATGCATTGTATTTTTTTTGTGATTGACAACATTGGTGTGTTGTGTTTTGCAGGTTGTTTAATTTATTTCATTTATGGGTATGATGAGATTTTGAAGGTATTTTCTTTCTAAGACATTTTGGTTTTGGAGGGAAAAATGGTTGTTTTAGAAGAGAACTGTTTGAGGCCTTTACGGAGTCTGAAGAACTTTTCTTAGGGGTGAAAAAGCAAAATTTAGACCTTAACTTAATCAATGCTTAATAATATTCTGATAAGTAACATTTAGTTAATAACAGCCGCTCGGGGTCGATCTTTAGGTTATGCCGTGCTTACCTAGGTTGGTCTGTGGATGGGTGTCCGTCCATTACATACCGGGTTTCCTCCGTGCCTCGGAAAGCACGTTAAGCCGGTCCCGGCTGTCATCTGTAGATCTTTGACAGTCGTTACTGGTAGTCAGTGGCCCAAAAAAGTCTGACAACCAGTCTTACCAAGGGGTATCGTATTACCCAGTACTAACTGGGTTGTGGAGGTCAGATAGGCAGTCGCTCCATGTAAAATACTAGTATTCAGCTGCATCCGGTTAGACTGGAAGCCGACCCCAACATAGTTGGGAAAAGGCTAGGCAGATGATGATAATGAAGTAACATTTAGTGTTAGTGTAAACGACCATAACATATCAACTAATTAGATCGATGACTTTTTTTCATTTAGTTTTTATAAACCACGCCCAGTTTTTAAAAAACTTTAAAGAAATAACATGTTCAACATTTGTTTATGATTACAGGGGTAGGACACATAAAATGAACTGTTTCCATCGACATTAATCAGTCAATAAATACACCTCAATAGTCAATTAAAATACCGACAATGCAAATAATGACGGTTTATTTCAGCGGCCACGTAACGAGCTTACATCGACGATGTAATAAATAATCTTAATTAAAACACGCTAAAATTATTTTCATTCGATCATATTATCGACGAAATAACCGACTGAATTATTTGGGTGGTTAGATTTTTTTACACTTAACGGTAAGTTATTGGACCTCGGATTTTTGTAGATGGTTGAGTTGAATGCTGATACATGCGTCATGTTCGTGAACGGGCGCTGTCAGTTGTGACTGGTCATCTCTTGGTTGCCACGGCTGTTTTAATGATTTATTTTATTTTTGAATTGTCTTTTTGTTTTTACTATGGACACTTTTAACGTGCACATCTTGCTACATCGTTATCACATAATGTACCATCTCAAGATGAATGATGTAACCAAGGTTTTGTAACAATATTATGATTTAAAAGAGTGCCCATGGAGTTTCTTACCTGTTCTTCTCCATAGAGATCTACGCTAGGGAATGGGCAACTACAGTACTTTCACAGTTTTTATGCCTTGGGGACTGTAGCTACATTTCATTGTGTCTTTGTTTCGACAGTTCAAAAGTGCCTGTAACTGGCCTACTTAAAATAAATGCTTTGATTTTGATATGTGTGGATTTTGTGAAGTTGCTTAGTTTGAGAAACAATTATGGCTGTTATTTTACACTTGTTAAAATTCCACTTCTTTATCGTGTCATCATAATATGATGATTATGATGACATGATAAATCAGCCCGGAATCACCCACTTCTGGGTATAGGCCTCCACTTTTTTCTGACACACTTCCCGGTTCTGTGCGTCCCTTATCCAGGTGTTTCCCGCGACATTGACGACATCTTATAGTTAGTGACTAACCAGAGAAAATTCCACTTAATTCCATTGCAAGTATTATGGTTTTATCATATTATGTGTAGATCGTGTGGTAAGCAATAACCACTTATTACAACTCAAAAATGCACTTGTAGAATACATTCTCAAGATAAACCTTCCAGGAAAATGCTTAGCACACTTTTCATCACGAAAAACCTTTGTAAATCACGTAAACCACGCAAACAAAGTCAGGGCACAAGCTAGTTTATTCATAAGTTGAGCGGACAGACGTAGCACGAAAAAGCAAAAAGCTACCCATTATAAATGAAGAGAAATCATGCGATATGAAACACCGCTCGACTTCCACCGAATTACTCCGGCGAAAATTTTTAAATTATACATCACGATAACCAATTATGCGGGTCACTTATTTCTCTATCCGAAACGGTGAAATTTGTTGGAAAACTACACAATCGAATAAACTGATGCTTTATAAACTGTTCTGGCTTTACTATTTGCACGTTTGAGTGCAATTTCTTTCGTAAGCAGTGAACTGATTCGGAACTTTTTGTTTTTGCCCAAAGCATTTTGGCTGGCGAACTAATAGATTGTATAAACGGTCGAATACCTTCGTTATTTTTAACGTTGTTTACGACAAACGCGTTAATTAAAACCAGCTCCTCTAGTACTTTTATCAAGCGTCTAATCTCAAAGACAACATCAAAATTTGTTATTTAACCCCCACTTTACTGCCGACTCAGCTGAAAAAGTATAGTAATAAAAAAGGGAACAATAAAATCCGACATTCCTCCGGTAACAGCGCCGTTCCCCACATAATATTGAGAACGGAGCACTACATTTGATCAAAGATATGTTTATTTCATGCATAGTCTCCTGGCGGCACGTCGTAGGCTATAAAATCTAGAATGAATCTATTCGGTGAGCCCAGCTTCACGAAATTTACGTAGTGAAAGTTTACAGTTACTTCCCATTTCGGAGCTGCTTGGTTGTTTCGGAGACGACGAAGTTCTAAGTCCGAAGTTCCATAGCTTTTGAAGGCATCTCAGGCCGGGCCGAGGTCTGTATTTGGCCGTTCTTGCTTATAATCCAATGGTAGTTTGGATATGTTTTGTTTAGCAATAGCCAGCTTAAATATTGACTTAGTTGCTGCATTGAACTCGGCAGTCCCGATTAACAGTTATGGCTGTCGGTTAGGATAATGTTGCTGCATTTTGGAAGGTTACAAACTTGAGCTGATTGGTGTTCAATACTGGGTGTATACTAGAAAGATTTGAATCTAAGGCAATGTTTCATAGATTTTAACAGCCTATAAGCGCAGCAACTTGATAAAACCCAATGAATATCATAGAAATGAATACCTAAAAATCATCTATGAACACGCGCATGATAATATACCCATTATCGCGTACTCTCATTTGTTTAAGTCATCAAGGAAAAGATCAATTAAGAAGATTAGTTATCGCCTTTAAAGATTACGTCATTGCGAGCAAACGACGGGGGGGGGAGGTGGAAGGGGGTGATGGGGTCTGGGGGTAAGGTGACGAAAACGCACAATATCTTCATTCGCGATCCGCCTGCGGCCGATAGGGGCGGGCTTGTTAACTCCGAGGACAATTTTACGCGACTACATTACTTTGCTGATAGAATGAGCTCGGGGACCTGGTTTAAATAAAACCGCGTTGTAATTTGTTTAACTATAAAATGGGAGCAGAATGGGTTTGTTATTTGTCGTATATGCCTTGGTCAGAGGAGCTCGTGGCTAAATAATAACAGCCGCTCGGATCGATCTTTGGTGGTGACCACCCATTACATACAGAGTTTCCTCCGTGCCTCGAAAAGCACGTTAAGCCGTTGGTCCCGGGTGTCATTTGTAGATCTTTGACAGTCGTTACGTAGTCAGTGGCCCAAAAAGTCTGACAAACAGTCTTACCAAGGGGTATCGTATTACCCAGTACCAGCTGGGTTGTGGAGGTCAGATAGGCAGTCGCTTCATGTAAAATACTGGTATTCAGCTGCATCCGGTTAAACTAGAAGCCGACCCCAACATAGTTAGGAAAAGGCTAGGCATATGATGATGCCTTGGTCAAGATATAAGAACGCGCGTACATTTCTCAATGAGGTGGCAGAGGTATAGGTACCTACCGTGTATTGTCACCCATTTTTCAACGATTGTAATGTATCTTAGCTCTGTGTAACTTGACAAAAATTAAGTCCCTAGCCTGCTACGAAGATGCTCTGAAATTCCTAACAGAAACTACAATGCTCGGGGAATGAATCCAGGACCTGATGCTCAGCATTTGGAATTGGGACATATTTATATAGTCCAGCACGAGGTAATCAAATTTGAGTAACTAATAAATATGAAAAGCAAAATATTCACCTAAAGTTGAACAAAGAAATTAGATTTAAATTAATGAAAAAGCATTATTACAAGTCTACATAGACTTGGGTAAACATTCCGTCTTGTCTTCGCCCTTACGAAGCTCGAGGCCGAATTTCATTTGAAAGCGACTCAATTGTGGCCTACCTTGTACATAGCTAGGAATGTTAGCCTTATAGAAACATAAGTACGTGTACAACCAGCGGTGTATACTGCCGACCGCGGCACTATCGTGCTACCGCAATTGTAGGACCTACACTGTGGTAGCTGGGAGGTGAATATCTAAACAGTTACTAGCCTTAATACGTAAGTACATAATATATCTATGACTTCAAACAGGGCACGTGTAAATGGCCTATGTTAGATTACGTTGGTACATTGTAACAGTATTTTAGTCGAAAAACTTTTGTGTTACATAACACCACGCCTGTAATTTCCGAAGGGTTATTCAGAGATGTACCTAATAGTACTACCACATTTTGCTAGTTATGTTTCAGTCCCATGAAATAGGGAGAGCCTATTGCCATCAACCGAGCACAAATCCAGACTCCGTGGCTGCTACTGAGAAATGACTGTTGGGAAAATCCAATAACAATGCCCGACCCTCGAACCCAGGATCTCATGCTCAGCAGTCGTGCTCGTGACCACTAGATCAACGAGGTAATTTCGTGTTCTTTAGCTTCATTTTGTCCTGCCACCAGTTGATTGGAAAAAGCGAGAAATCTCGATTTAAAAGTTCCAAATTAAAATGTATACAACGTTTTCTATAAGCAGTGAAAGGTTTCCTACCAGTAGCGAAGAGTCATTTTTTGTAAGAGGTAAGCCGGAGTACATATCTTTAATGTGATTATATTATTTGTCTATAGAATACTGAGTGTGTCATTTTTCAAAGGAAAGCCGGTAGGAATCGAGTTCTATGGAACCTTCGCCACTGTTTCCTACAGTGTTATGTTCCTATCTGCTTTTCTCTCTCCACACTACTCTTCATAGTATCCGAATGTTAATCCATTATATACTTCAACTTCAAATTAACAAATTGACGGTAATTTTCAATTAACAATAACCTCGCAGACCCTCTCTGTCTATGCCGCTAATTAAAAATTATGGTACTCTTGAAAATAAATGCTAATTAACGGAATCTAGTTTAGATAAGTGTTACTTAAGTGCCTATTAAGATTAAGTCAAGTAAAAAAAAAAAAAAAAAAAAAATAAGTTTATTTCATATCAATTTGGCTTACATTGCATAACGAGGAGTCTCCATTTAGGCATAGAAATGCCTGTAGTTGAAGGCTCCGCTCATTCCCTTACAATATAAATATACAATTACGTAATTAAGAAAAGAGTGTGTGTTTATGTGTGTGTGTGTGTGTGTGTATGTGTGTGTGTATGTATGTGTGTGTGTGTTATGTCATTAAAAAAGGTTTTCAGTATTAAGTCACACGTTGCAAAAGTAGCTCTGTATCATCATAATTTAAACTATGAAGCCATGTTATAAGTTTCTTTTTGCATTCAATTAGTTTTTTATCATAGATATATATATTTTTATTTATTTTATTATATAAGAAGGCTGAGCGTTTTTTAAATTGTCTGCTGGCAAATTCTGTTTTAGTCCTGGGAACGTTGACTATGCAATGTTTCTTTCTCTTCTTTACTATTTTGGGATCATATGGTGTCGCCTTGTGCATTTTGAGGATGATCAGAAGGATGTACAATTTTCTCACTGACAGCAGATTACATAAATCATAAAGCTAAAATCTTATAGAAAACTAAAATCTTGCTATAAACCTTTACCTAAAAAGGTGATTCAAATTCTTTGGATAAAATTTACATTTGGGTCCTAACGACCCTCATAGAAATACTCTGCGAATCAGAATCAAAATCAATCAAAATCAAAGCATTTATTTCAAATAGGCCAGTTACAGGCACTTTTGAAATGTCGAAACAAAGACAACAATGAGATGTAGCTACAGTCCCAGTCACAATGCATAAAAACTGTGAAAGTACTGTAGTTGCCCATTCCCTAACGTAGATCTCTAGCGAAGTTTTACTGGCCTGAATTGATGCTAGCTTGTACTGATCTTTATGTGCTGTCCACCAGAAAGGTAATACCCTAACCCTGTTTTCACACCGAGATGTTCTACAACATTAGTTTTAGTATGTGCGAAACCTGAAACACGTGTCTAGTATTTTTGCGCGCGCCTCCAGCATCGTCTTGGGCTCATTGATAGTACTCGTAATAATTTGGCAGTAGGTACCTAAATGATTGCGATAGGTACTTAGTGTCGCTCGGTGTCCAACTTGTAGCCTTTTTTAAATATTTTTGGGACAAAATATAACATGGTTTAAATATTATTTAAATCGGTTCAGTTACTTATTCTAAAAAAACTATATTCAGGTTTCGCATATACTCAAAATAATATTGTACATGTTGAGTTTAATTTTTACACCTAAAACAAGTTGTAAAGACTGTTGTATCTAAAACATAAACATAACATCACCAGTAATCCCCGAAGGGTTAGGCAGAGTTGTACCTCATAGTACACCCACATTTCGCCAGTTATATTTTAAGTCCCAAGTAATAGGGGGCGAGCCTATTGCTATCAACGGGGCACAAATTTTATTCATACTTCGTGGCTGCTACTAAGAAATTCTTGATGAAAAAACCAAAAAACACTTTGCCCAACCCTGGAATCGAATCCAGGATCTCATACTCAGCAGTTAGTCGCTTGCAACCAATCGCCCATCGAGGAAATCAGTTGACTCTAATACTTGACAAAAATGGCAAAAAGTTAAGATATAAATAATAAACACGATATGCTTTTGAAGTTGATACTGTATATAAATGACGACAAGGTTCATTTACATTTCTCTGAGCTCAGATCTTTATAAGTATTATAAATACAGACAGTTATCGTCACAATCTCCCACCCACTCGTATAAAAAGGTACCACAATGTAATCAGTACATAGCCTTGTACGGTAAAGAAACGTGATTGAGAACTTAGTACGTATTTTACTTGGAAAAGGAATGTTTCTTACGACAATGCAAAACCAGTACCAAATAACTGGTTCTTCTTCAGTCTTTTCAAGGAATTCTTACTGACCACTCTTGCGGAATAATCAGCAATTGTACCTATACCGCTAAGGAGTGCAAAAACGACTTAGACTTAAAACTTTCATTCATAGATCTACTGATCAATTTCTTTCTTTTTCATTTTCGTCGTTTATTTCCGAGAACAAGGAATTGATTGAAGCTCTTTCTCAGTGATGAATCAATTTGTGATTCTCGGAAACAAATATTATCTGCCTAGCCTTTTCCCAACTATGTTGGGGTCGGCTTCCTGTCTAACCGAATGCAGCGGCACGGAGGAAACTCGGTATGTAACGGGCGGTCACCCATCCACAGACCAACCTAGGCAAGCATGGCTTAACCTAAAGGTCGACCCCAGCGGCTGTTATTAATTAGCCAGTAAGTCCACTTCTCGGAACTAAATATGTACTTCTTTAATTATTTTTAGCTATACGTTTTCTTCCTGGCTCCGCATGGGTGAAAATTTGACAGTAAATGCTTTAGTAGCTTCCGACACATTTCGCCAGTTAAGTTTAAGTCCCATGTTATAGGGGGCGAGCCTGTTGCCATCAACCAGGCTCGAATCTAGAACCCGAGCTGCTACTTAGAAGTTCTTAACACTTTGCCCGACCTGGGAATCCTACTTCATCCTGAACAGTCGCGCTTTCGACCACTCGACCAACAAAGCAGTCTAACATAAAACAATTCACTCTAAAAACTGCATAATCACGAATCGATGTTATCAGTGGCCAAGTAAAAAGCCTAGAAGATATAAGACGCCATAAAAACGAACGTTCGTTCAAGGGATGGTCCAATTTGGCTTATTTTACTGCCATCTAGTACAAGATACCGTCTCCCAAGAGTTATTAGCCTGACGAAATTGCACGCGATTTTTCTTAACTGATAATTTGTTGTTCAAAAAAGAAAAGATACGCAAATTAGCATTCTGGATGAGATAAGACGATAATCAATTATGACGAGGCTTCATTTAGATTGGCGAATAAAGCTGAATGGGTCTTTTCTGAATCTAGGGAGATTTTTGAAGGTTGAGGGGATCCGCTGAATGAGAAAAGTACAGGTCTGCCTAACGAGGCTTTGGGACGGTCTACGTCTTTCTAATTTCTTTACTTTATTGATGATTATGTCATCATTCATCATCATTTCAGCCGAAAGTCGTCCACTGCTGGACATAGGCCTCTCCCAAGTGTCGCCACATTGACCGGTCCCGTCCGACTCGCATCCAGCGGATCCCTACAACCCTCACCAGGTCATCGGTCCAACTAGTGGGAGACCTTCCAACCCATGATGATTATGTATACAAAAGTAATTTATGGGCCTGTTTCGTTATTCAATATTATATATATTTAAGTCATGGGGAGAGGCCTTTGTCCAGCAGTGGGATGACGTAGGCTAACAGTATCAGTATCAATGTGAAAAAAAATTTACTTATTAAGAATTCAGTCATTTTAAGTAGATATATTTATATCATTAGCTTTACTTATTAGCTGACTAGATAGTAGAAAATTTCTTGAAATTAACGTGAAATAAGGTTGATAAGTGTTTATTAATCCATTCTATTCCTAATCAGATTATAATACGTAAAATATTTTTCCCGCACAATTTTATTTATTAGAATAGTGATACTCGTAATTAAAGTCTGACAACCAGTCTTTCCAAGGGGTATCGTATTACCCAGTACTAACTGGGTTGTGGAGGTCAGATAGGCAGTCGCTCCATGTAAAATACTGGTATTCAGCTGCATCCGGTTAGACTGGAAGCCGACCCCAACATAGTTGGGAAAAGGCTAGGCAGATGATGAGTGATAATCTTGGTGGAGTATATGTCTTATAAATTTTGCAGTACAGTCGCGTGCACCCATGTTAGTTTCGGAAAGTTACTTCATTATGAGTTTCCATAAAGGAGACAGAAAACTAACTACAGTTAAGTTCTTAATTACATAGTTATGTATTTACTTCCAGCCTAGTATTTACTACCACATAAATTCCACTTAACATAAGTGGAATTTATGTGGTTTAAAAGTAACCAGTTTTATCTACTTTTGTAGATGTAGATTATTGGTTAAGTTATTATCAAGACATATTATTACACGAATAATTGCTTATTTAATACTTTAAGCACACAACTGTACAGAGGTGGACTTAATGGCATAGCCATTATCTACCAGTCAACCTTTGGGTGCTAAATACTAGCACGTTATAAAGCAACTGCAGATAATTATTTAAACTTTATAATATCAATATTTAGAGCTTTGTTTATATCTTTGTCACCTAATGTGGTTAAAAAAAATATTAAAAAAAACGTATTATGAAACTACTTTCGGATTAGGCATAGGTTCGTAAATATTGTAAAGCAAAACTAGATTAACAGATTTACTTTGCCCGAGGCTTCGCCCACGTGAATTCCGGTAATTGTCTCACGGAATTGTGCTACCGGGATAAAAAGTATCCTATGTGTTAATCCAGGTTATAGACTATCTGTGTGCCAAATTTCATCTAAATCTGCTCTATAGTTTTTGCGTGAAAGAGTAACAAACATCCAGACATCTATACATACTCACAAACTGTCGCATTTTATAATATTAGTAGGATTTAAATAGTTTAAAACACACTGTATCAATCCTTTATTATTCACACGCATTTTTTGCTCACATTACTATATTTTAATTTCACACATGGTCAACAGTTAAGTCGTCAGCCATGACACATGACGTATGACGTTTAATTTTAAAACTTGCCCTTAATAACACACACTCCAACACTATTATGTTTTAATTACATTAAAAGGATTTTGAGGCTTAAATAATTAGAGCAAAGTATTAAATAACAAAATGATTGATTGTGTTTTTTTTTTTGAAACACGACATAAAAAGAACACAAGGACTTCAACAATTAACAAATAAACTAAGATTTACTAGAATGTTCTGGCGTTCGAATGACATAGACATTTTTTTTAAAGTCACGTTTAATTCTATTTTCAAATCAAAATGGCGTCGTTAGTTCCGATTTTGACCGTGCTCGCAAAATATATACAGCTATACAAATAAATTAAAAGATCTCAATAGAAAGCCCTTTCAGAAACCTAATTATTATTATTTTACGACAAAAAATAGTAATACTCGAACTATAAACATTACATAACGACTATTATCGGCCATTACGACCGTCCAAACGTCGTCCGAACAAACATAGTTTTACAAACATAGGTGCGTTCTGAAGTGCAAAAAGCATGCAACTTTAATATTATTGTATAGAGCGAGATAGGGGCGGCCGTGGGCGCGACGCTACTCGGTCAACGAACCCCATCAGCATATGGTGGACTACCAAAACTTTAATAATAATATTATTATTTTTATTTTCAAACACTTTTGTGGCGTGACTATACTGGGTGAATTAGATTTAAATTAACGCATCATAGGAACTGTTTTTTTTTTTTAATTTTGCTTTGAATGATGTATATTGTAGGATTACAGAATAGAGGGCCTATATATGGTTATCGTTTTCAAAACATCACGAAATGCTTAAACTATATCGTATATATATATTGACTTTCCCATCATCGTTCAACAATGAGCGCTCTCTGGTGGCGCACGACGTTGGTAGTTGTTATAACTAGTACAGTACCCGTTGAGAACCCTCTTACTACTTTTAAAAATGCGAAAGTTTGAGAGGATGGATGTTTGTTACTCTTTCACGCTAAAACTACTGAACAGATTTGGATGAAATTTGGGACACAGATAGTTTATAACCTGGATTAGCTCGTAGAATACTTATTTACCAGTAGTACGCACGACGGCTAATCAAGCTATACAAAACCAGTTTATGTGCATCTCTCATTGTATAGGAAATCTATACAAAGCGGGGCCAAATTATACTGGAAATGTACAACTTCATGCCGCCGTGTGTACAATTCCATGGGTCAATTACCGAACTCCATGTGGTCATAAGGTAGTAACATTTAATCTGGTTTCAAAAACCATCGAAAACCACTAAGAAATAAAGGATTTACGATTCTGACCCAAGATCTGTCTGGTCTAGGGACGATTCTTTTATAGGTACCAGTATTAGGGACATAATTTTATTGACATCGCTTCACCATAGTGACGCGATGGTTACTGAATAAAGTCTTCAAAATAATTACCTGCCAGACGAACATTAGTAAAATTATCATGCTCTGATAAATTATCTATAATTTCTACTAAGAGCAAAATGTCGCAGGTACTAAGTTCATTAATTAGTCCAGAATGAACAGGCTTTAATGTCAAGTGCTTAGATAGACCTAAAATGTAGACTTGTATTTTGAGTCTAAAATAAACCCACTAAAATTACCTAAACCTAACTCTCAATTTTATGTAAATATCTATTATGTAAATAAGTTCATGCAAAGTGAAAAATTAGAAGAATTTTGAAACCCTTTTTTGCTAGATCTCGCATTTTATTTAACCTCAGACATAACTCCAAGCTGTATTGCCTGAAGGTGAAAGCAGAGGTGTAGCTTCGTATAGTACACCCACATTTCTCCACTTATGTATAAGTCGAAATAATGGAAATCATCGACATGATGAAGAAGAAGAAGATAGGAAGCGATTTTATTGCCATCAACCAGATCCAGATTCCGGGTTACGGAGTAAATTCCTAATAGAAAAATAAACCAATAACACTGACGGACTTAGAAATCGAGTCCAAAAAAATTTGCTCAACAGAATGTAAGTACTTGTAATGGGTGTTATCTCCGTCATTGCGATATTTTTTTTGTTCTGGACCATACATGGGAACTGGGTCAAACTTCCAACTTTTTCACAAGTTTAATACAATTGGCCAGAGCTCTAGTTTTCCCGATTTTCCTCTATGGAGTTGAAACGTGGACCATCCGAGCAAGAGAAAGACAGAGGATAGACGCATTCGAAATGTGGTGTTGGAAGCGGGTACTTAGAATTCCATGAACAGCCAAACGCACAAATGTGTCTATCCTTTCTCAACTCGATATCAAGACTCGATTGTCTACAGTTTGCCTACAACGTATTTTGACCTATATCGTCCACATAATGCGAAGGGAAGATAGCAGCCTTGAAAAGCTGGTCATTGTTGGCAATACCGAAGGCAAGAGAGCACGAGGCCGGTCGCCAACACGATGGTCCGACCAAGTAAAAGAGGCTATGTCCTCAAGCTAGTTTCAGCAGGTGGTGATGGCAACTTTGGACCGGAGTCGATGGAGGCAGATTGTCCAGTGACCACGATCCTCAGTAATGAGGGACCGAATGAAGAAGAATACAATAGCTTAGATAGACCACTCTTACCTTGTATAACAGCATAGAATACTTTAATTTTTCGAACCTTTTACCATATTCCAATCCAAATATTTAAAGACCACTCTCAAATATTTTTCTGGCAATCAAAACGTAACGTACACCAATCATTAAAATAACCTTAATTACCGATAACTGAGACATTGATTAATACTAACTCGACTTCGACAAGGTCTAGACTATTTTTTATCAGAACATTAAAGTATTGGAAACTGATGCCGTTCGGTAATGGTCTGATCCTATAATATCGATTTTTCATTAGTGAAAAACATATTTACTACAAGATGTTTGATAACAATAATTTTCTTTCTGAAAGTTGGTGACCATGTTCCTTATGAAATTGTAAAGGACGTTTAGGCGTAGCTTTTAGAGTTAATGCTTGCTTTAAATATTTAGGGCGCATTAAATGAGCCTTCTTGAGTACTTATACTAACATAAAGCAGTAACTGACTGACTGGTAGAAAATTCCTATGGCTAAATAAATAAATGAAAAAATATATATGGTTAGATAAATAAATACTTAGGTACCATGTAGATAACAGTCTTTCTAATCAAGCACAATATGGTCGAAGATGAGGTATGCTTACTTGCGTTCATGCTGGCGAGTTCGAATTCTCATAAAATCATGATCAAAAATGTACCTTTGTGCTCTTCTATCTTAATGTTATGTCTTGTTGAGTATTTTGTGTGTACATAAATAAATAAATAAATCAAAATTTAAACAAAGAGAAGTGAGAGAGAAATTGAGACTTCAACATGTTTTCATGTGAGTGTGATACCCCTGTGCAAGTGCACAGTTATCTTCCTTGAAGTGAACCTACTCGTGACTTAAGGTGGTAGCGCCAGGGTCGCCCGCGAAATTCAAATTCGAATCGTTTTTTGCAATTTACAAGGTCAGTGTCAGGTTGTATGTTCAAAACAATATGATTTGCGGCCGTAGTACGCATGTATTTACAGAAATATAATCATCATTAAGTTCATATCAGCCCACTGAATGACTATTTCATAAAAAGGCATTCAATGGGATTAAATTAACCATATTTGTAGCAAATATGATTTTCGAATTCGATTTTCGAATTCGACCTTAAGTCTGCCAAAAAGGTCTGACAACCAGTCTTACCAAGGGGTATTGTATTATCCAGTACTAACTGGGTTGTGGAGGTCAGATAGGCAGTCGCTCCATGTAAAATACTGGTATTCAGCTGCATCCGGTTAGACTGGAAGCCGACCCCAATATAGTTGGGAAAAGGCTAGGCAGATGATGATGACCTTAGCCTGACCAAAAGATTCTCAGAATTTTCAGATTTTACCTAAAGCATAATCATAGTTGAAAACACGAGTACATCATCCTAAGCCTGCCGTAATTAGTGTGCTAGCCCACCTTTATTAACGTACAGACATTACAGTGCATAAACAGTTAACCGATATCCGACCTGTACCTGTGAATGATCATGTTAATTGATACTGGGAAATGGCGCGGCAAGTGAATATTGTACCGGTTTACTGAGCCAAACGTGTGTTTTGCACACAATAGGTACTGTTATCTACACCTTATTTGCACGTCTGTTTTAGGGACAGGTAGTGTCAATTATTGATGTTTATGAGGCAGGATTGGAACGTGATTAGGGTTTGAATAAGGTTATTTTATTTTTCTAAAAAGTTTTTATTGTTCAGGCTAAGAATCAGAATCATCTTTTGTCACCACTTTATATCAAATCAGATTATTGCAAAGACCGTCACTCACAGCTAACTTCCAACCGCCATAAAGTTTGAACACAACTATAGCACTCGTCATGTGAGCTATCGTAAAATGCCATCATCTCATCTCTATTTTTAGTAACTAAACGACGACGCGTTTTAACAAAAACAAGTATAATTATCTTAATAATTGCAATAAGCACAAGGTCTTAATAAGACTGATAATGTGTGAATTCCCGTTTCTTGCTTTAGATATATTACTGTAAACAATCTCTCAAAGCAATTGACGTATGAATTGATTGACATATTATTTGATTACGCTTCTATCACACTGTATTTGCCATTCTTGATTTAATTATAGCGTCTGGGTGTTGAGGATGACATTCTAAGATAAATCAATTAATTGATGTTTTGAAGGCAGCAATACAATATCATATTATACTATTTTCCAAACATTCCATTCCATATGATATTTCTAGCAATATAAGTAAGAGTTTTGGCTATTTTTTTACGACTTTCGAGCTGAATAAAATCCAGTAAATTCAAAAGTGCCTGTAACTGGCCTACTTGAAATAAATGCTTTGATTTTGATTTTGAAAACAATAAAATGGAATACAGTCAGATACAAAAATTAATCACGCAAATATATTTAACGCATATCAAAGAATATTATATTCCAATGTAAAAGAATTCATTCTATTTACATTATTTTTACCTTTTTAATTTCATACCTTTTCTGCAGATGACATTTAAAAATAAATATGATGCTTCATGAGTTTATAAACTTTCTGTAACTCTCTTTAGACAAAACATTTTTACCTATGAAAAGGGTAGTTAAAAAAACACTTTCTTTTTGCTAGAAAAGAGGGTAGATTCAAAAAGAACGCAGCTTTTATTAGAAGTTTTCCGTTCAAAGACAATGTGTGTCAGTGGAAATAGAGGGCGTTGTTGTATGCAAGTGGTTCCGCTCTTTAATGAGTTGTATCCGTCACGATAAAGTATGACGTCACAGTGTTGGTATCACAACGATTTTTGTGTTATAACATTTTTGTCTTTTCTAGTCTTGTCTGTTGTGATCAACAACAATAGTTATTATTGTATTTTCTATTCTATTCATGAGATACGAAACAAACATTGATAAAAACAATTGAATACGATTAGATAATATAGATCTATGATCAAAGGAATAGTCGAAAGCGTGACTGTACTTTTTAGGATTCCGTACCCGAAGGGTAACTAATGGGACTAAGCCTCCGCTGTCCATCCATCCGTTCGTCCATCCGTCTGTCTGTCAGCGGGCTGTATCTCATGATCCGTAATAGGAAGACAGTTAAAATTTTCACAGAACGTGTATTTATAATATAATAAATTAAAAATTTAAGGGGGTTCCATAGACGGTACAGAATCGTTCATGCGCGAGTCCGACTCGCACTTGCCCGGTTTTTTTTTTCAGAATCAGATTATTAACTAAATTACAGTTTACTATAATTAAAAAATATTGAAGTTAAGTGTTAAATAATACACCCTACTTTTTAAACTTTACATCCACACTTTAAGGAAAACATAATCTGATTCGGGAAATCCAAGCCATCTTCCAATAATTTGCACAATTGCACACAAACTTCACCAACTAACCCTGTGTCGTATTTAAAGAAGAATAGCTAATTCAGGTCAACGACTGAACTGAAAAAAAAAACTTTTCCAACTAAAATTTACACGCGTTCCATGTTAGCGATTATTTTCGCTAAAAATACGGTAAAGTTTTAGCTCGACACGCTATAGCGTGACTTGGGTACAACACTATACTAAAGTGTTGCCACACTAATAATATTAATTAGTTTAGATGTGTAGAACAGGATTTTAGTAATGTAGGTACAGATGTGATCGCAGGTGCCAAGTGTGGCGTTAAGCCAATTATAAATTGGGGTTGGAACATATGTAACTCAAGTAAACTAGGTATTAAGGTAAATGTAATTCGACAGGTACAAATTGGCGGGTTAGGTTAGTGTTAATAAAATAATCGAGGCTTTTACTTGTAAACCTTCCTTTCTATTTGAAAAAAGTTCTGAAAAAACATGCAACTTATAAAGAGGATCTCTTCCTCCTGCAGGATCGAAAAATTATTTAGGAATTTAGATTTTTATAGTCTTTTATAGTTTTTTATTTTATAGCTTTTTTTATTTTTTATTCTTGTTTTAAATATTTTAATTATTGAATTGTGTAATTATCCGCGCAAAATGTAGTGCATGCTGTGCTTTTCTGTAAATGATGAGGCGCTTAGACTTAAGTTTGCAATGTACAAATTATAATGTAACAGTGTACTCATTGTTGAGAAGCCTAATAAATAAATTAATTAATTTCTATCTGTTAAAAGTATGGTAATAGCTCTGGTACATACTAATCTTTAACAAAATGAGATAAACTTATAATGATGTCTCAGGAATAATGCAACTTACTATAATAAATTGCTCACAGTGTCAAACATGCGATACCCAGACGATAGCGCAGGCAACTCTTAATCTTAGATATCTCGTCTAGCTAAGACGCTACGTCTTCTCCAGTCCAGTAGGGTTACTCACTTAAATTTAAAACGACTATTTTATTCATACTGAATAATTTACGACTCTTTCATTACAAGTAGAGGGCACTTTAATCATGATTGCTGAATATTTCTAACTGCGAGATAAAGTAAGTTTTTAATTTAAATAATTGTTTCGGACAGAAGAATTTAGGTTTTTAGTTTTTGGACAAAAATTTATTGCTTTTACACCTCATCATCATTCTTATGCAAATTTATTTGGGTTCGGCACAGCTTGTCTTCTTCCATACTTCTCTATTACTCGTCATCTCACCAGACACCTCCATTCTTGCCATAATATCATCCTTCACAGTCACACAGTCCATCCAGCCATTTCTTTCAAACCGAATTCGTTAAAATTCTATCTCTATTCTATATAAATATCTGACCGTGTGGGTAACGCGTATTGGATTAGGCCCAGTTGGGCGCCAAAAGAGACGATTTAACGGCAAGGAGAAATACGCTCAAGTTACTATTTTCATAACATTATTAAATGGTGTTCTACTCTGACAAACCCGAGATTATCTTCCAACAAAGGCTGTACATTTTCAGTGACTGTATTTAATTAAACAATGAAAAAACTTCAAGAGCCTATATAACTTTTATATTAGTTTATTTTTTCATGGAATTGCGGGAGTCTCTGTTTAAAGCTTGTAACTTTTTTTATTAGAACAATTATTGTTTCGCCTACAAGATGGATTTACGTTATACAGACATTAAGGCGTCGTTTAACCCGTTTATAAAACAAGATCGTTTATTAAACAAAGAAGCAACTTTAATCAACTGAAACCTAAGACAGTTTTACTTAAACTCTCTCTCATCACTTATAAACACCGAGAAAATTACTTAACACGATCCTAATTTCACCGAATTCACACGACGAAGAGACCTAAATCCCGTTCACTCACAAACACCTAAATAATTAACTAAGCGAACATTAGGCGTCAAATTAGACGCTACCAGAGAAAGACGTCCCGCCTCGCAGGGCTTCAACCTCGAGACGCCATGTTGGTTGGCGTAAAAGCAGGATAAGGGAGAAAATAAATCGTAAATACACGTGACAATTAGAATTGTGTTGTTATGTATTACATAGTATCATGTTGATCTGTATTATGTAATAGGAACAAATTACATATCGAAAATTATTAATAGTGGATTAGATTTAAGTCAAAAAAGTAGCACCCAAACTGCAGTCTCAATGTCTAAACCTTTCCTATATTTAAGCTTTACATACAAAATTATCTCTAGTCTCGCAATAAACATAAAATCAATCTTAAAATACTCAATTACACTGTAACGACTTTACAAGAATAGATTTCACCGAAAAATCAAATGATCACCCAAATTCTTCCAATTTCACTTCTAACGAACCCTGTTTTCCAACCCACACGTCTATGACCCTTGACCCTACAGACCTTGTCCTAAAGATACATGTCCTACAAAAGCCGAACTCGTGGCACTCCTACACCAAAAGCTTCGTCCTTAGGGCCCAGACTATTGACATTATGCAAGGAGTCGGTGAGCTTACTCTCTAAGCCCGCGAGAGGCCTTTGTCTGACTGGCATTCGCTGCGGTTTAGTGGTTCAAGCTAGAAATAATACCTACGTATTTACTGACGTCATTTATGCTTTATTTTTCTTTGATTCGAATTTTAAAATAAGAGTATTTTGTTTTTAAAAACGTTTTGAATTTTCTTAATACAAAGGTCGTTTGTCCGATTATTATGAAGTATTGGATTTTTAAGTATTAGCGATGCGCATAAGATGTCGTGCACTCAGTTCTATTATTTTCTACAATTACCCTTTTATGGGTTTACTAAAACTGTTACGAAATTTTAATGTCATTCTTGTTATTGACTTATTGTACCAACCCACTACGCAAATCGGCCTCATGTATTTATAAGTTATAATATTGTATTTTCTCTGTAAGTGATTGTAAATCTTTTGAGAAAATAAATGTCTAAAACCGTAAGGACTATTATGGATCTCTTGTAACAATAGACATGATGGACACTTAGTAGTAAATATTTAGAACTGAAGTTTTAGACTGCTACGTTAAGGACAAAAAAGATTCTTGGAGAGTATGTAAGAGCTAAACTTATCATAATATTTACAAGTAAATGATAACAAGGGAATGAAGTACAGTGGCATGTTACATACTTTCATAACATTACTTGGCTCTACAGTCTGTTGTAGATTTACTGAAGTCAAAACTAAAATCAATTCCACTCAGACAAATGATAAAACTAATTAAACAAAATAACCACCTTAAATTGAAACTTCCAATAATTTAAATCCTTAAGTCTCACAATCAAAAATCCAACCTAAATCCTTAATGGCTTCATAATTATTTAAGATACTTACAAACGTACAAAACTTCAGGTTCAATTGTTAATTTTATTTTCACAACATCAACTTATCCAATTAAAGTCGTTGAATAATAAAATCAGCAAACGCTTACTTCTTAATGAAGACCGGTATTGGGGTTAATTATTTGCATGTTACCTGAAACAATGGTTAATTCATTAATAACAGACCACAAGACTTTAAATGCAATGGTTTTAAAGTTAAAAAAGTTCGATACGAAAATGTTGAATGGGTTTACATTACATGGAAACGAGACAATCCAACTTAATTAGTATGAAGAAAATGTTTATTTCATTATATTAAAAACTGTTTGATATATGTCAGTTTAGAAATTCACTCTAATGACGTAGCTTCTGAATTTTATCAAATCTCAGAATCATCTACAATTTTATTCTAATTTCTTATATACCAATTAATTACACTTATGCATCATTGAAAGTTAAGAGTCGGGTATCTAATTTATAGATTATATGCAAAAAAAAGCTAGTTACACCTTTTTCATTTTTACAGATTTGTATATCTTGACGATATAGTTACACATAACAATCGCATAATTTTCGATACTCATTCAGCAAAAAGAGAGTAAGTAACTTTTGCTTTTATTTACCAACAAATAAAAAGAGAAAAAACACAACATATTCCACCCTCCACATGACTTGGAGCAAACACCGTTTGAAGTGTTATGACGCAATAACTTAAGCTCATACTCACTAACAATTAAGTAAAGCCCGAAGTACCAACATGAGAACTGAACAAACTTGTAGCGATTGGTGTGCAACGCTAAGTACTTGCACGCGTCAATAAGCGATGCCTCGAACGATATGATAGTTTCCTAGTTAGAGGTTCGAGAATGGTCCAGCTAGATCAAATCTGGGTGTGTTATGAAACTTATGAAGTTACTTGCATTTTAACAGTTTGCATATACTTGATGTGTTAGATTATAGCAATAAAATAAGAACTAGAAGTAAATACTAATATACAGCAATTACTATTGTTTAGAATCATCATATACATAGTACAGGATGGCACTCTGGTGGCACTCTGGCACAGATCGAATCAAAAACCACAGTAATACAAAATGCAATAGAAGTAACACTAACTATCCACAGTCTACCTGATTGAAACTTAGACATAACTGTCTGCAAAATCAGTCTTTCCAGTCTAGCTGTCTAGATCCTCAGCTGCTTTAATCCGTTTAATCGACTACGAGGAATTCAAAGACGAAACGAAGCGAGGAACAAAAAAATGTGAAATAGAATCTGAAAGGGTTTATTCGTATTTTATAGCACCCTTTATCACGAGTTGATTACACGTGACCAGTTCAGAACAACTTGAAGAGGAAAATCTTCGAAACAAAAAACATGAAGCATGAATATTAAGAATTTGCAAAGTCGAAAAGGCTCAGACACAAAGTCAGTATTGTCCTGTTTTTCGCAGAAAAGGTTATTGGAATATAACAATACATTCGAATACATTTAATGTTACGTGATATAGTTCTTGGTAAAAGGGCGAATTCATACCTAGATTAAGTGTAAAGCTAGCAAGAACGTTTACAGACGTCAAAATATTCAAGCTAGAATATAAAATATTCCCGAAGAATACGTATGTTCTTTTAACAAAGTGAATATCGAAGTGACGGCGGATCAAGAGTGTGGGGGAGTGGAGGGGGTGGCAGTGGGTGGTGGGAGGTGTCGAGGCCAGCCGGCGATCAGTCACTGTCAAGTTCCCGATAACGAAAGACGTCTTCGTATCGCGCAGAATTTTATCGTTAACGATATCAATTCGTATTTTTAATCGAAACTTTCCTCTTTTTGATAGGCTCTCTGTCCGATTCGGAAAATGGAACAACATGCTGTTACATTATTTACTCAAGGATATTGTGTAATATTCGAAACGAAATATTTCATTGCAGCAAACGCACATGCCATAACTCTAAACATTTGCGTAAATAAACTCGTAAACGTCTGTATAGGAAACTCATTTTCTTCCTTATTAGTTTATTACTAACGAACTTTCTTGGAAAGCCAACTTCCCTATATCCTCTACTAATTATTTCCGCGAACCGCACAAACTTCATCGACAAGTATCCAGGTCTGCAAGTCACTAACCTGTGGAGTGAGAACTTCAAACACTGAGTCTGGAAGAACAACAAAAACTGTAAATAAATTTAGTTGGAGACGTCAACTTGAAGTACTCTTACAAAACTTATTCGCTCTCAGTTCTATTGAGAGGCGTAAAACGTCACTGCATCCTTATCAATTGGATCGTTTCCTATGTAACATAGAAAGGACCGTGGATTTATTACTTCACTGATTTTTTCAATTGCTCCGAATGCTGCGAAGCGAGATTTATAAGACATTCCCTTACAAAGAGTCACGTAATTCTCGTATTCGCGTCCCAGTTGCTATCGAGCCGTTCTCCAGATAACTTGGACGAAGCGAAAAAAATAATCGATGGCGACGACAAGCTATGAAGACGGACAATCGGATTCGTTCTTTTACAGGAAATGTGTCTGTCTTTAATTACTTTTTTTTTTAAACTGAGCACCTACTTTTCTCGATAATGGACTGTGGCAAGCTAGTACCTTTTTTGTAGTAAAAAATCGGATGCTTTTGCGAAATAATATTGAAAACCTAAATCACCAATTATATAAAATTACAACTAGGTAACAAGTAAAATACACGTTAATTGCACACCTAATTACCTATATCGGCAAACCATTGAAATTACATGTTACAAATCAAAATAATCATCCCGTAATCCGATATAAACCATTAACGCCACTCGTTTACTGTATAAACAAATACAAATATCCACAATGATATTCCCAAAGTACCAGGCAAACAGAAAATAAAGCTGGTCACACAAAAAGGCGTTCAGATGCAACGCGACTCACAACTGGTGACATCCCAGTCTCCCATAGTTTTTACTACCGAAGCGTGACTTTTTTGCTTAGCAGCTGCGAACCCAAAGGATTTGCATCCAACACCGAATGGACTTTGAATAAATATCCGGGTTCCGTATCCTCTCACTTTATTTCAAAATTGATAGAGGGATTTGATACTTTTTTGACGGATGAATTTATAAATTATGGATAACTTTTTTCAGTCCCTAAAAATGTTTGATATAGGTACGTTTATAACAAATGCAATATGAAACGTGTTTCGTATTTTATTTCGGAGGCAGAGAATGTGATTATTGCCATATTTCAGTGTTATAAAGAATTACGTGTTGCCATTCGTCTTGTCAAAAAGTTAGACATAAATATTCAGACGAGCAAAGAATTGTAGATACAAAAACTTTATCGTGGGTATACTTTGGTAATATTCCAACTGTTTTTATTACAATTGAATATTCTCATCACAGAACAGTAATAACAATACTATTAGTAACATGCGATTTATTTAATAATTTTACAAATCACGCACGATTGGACTTACTACTACAAAAAAAAACAAAGATATCTCTTACTATAGCTTAATCAGTATTCATACAACAGACATAGATGTACCGGATATGACAAGCGGTTTCCGGCCCTTACAACAAATAGATATTATTTAAATTTTATCATTCACCTTCGAGAAACCGCACCCGCGTTATTTCAAAGTAAAAAAACACAACACAAACGGTTGTTTTATCTCACTTAAGAACCTTACGATCCCTTGTTTAGCATGGCATGCACCGAAATGCAAGAAATTCGAAATCATCAAATTTGAATTCATGATATACATACACACTATTATCGTTTATAATAAAAACGATAACGACCTATAAATGATCATATTTATAATTTATTTTTATTCTTAGCAATATTCTGTTTGTAATAATAATTAAGACAACAGTGGATCTCTCCATCTATCCCTAATCTTTGGCGAGCAATTGTTTCAATTTACCGGAACATTTTCATGTACTCAAACAAATGTAAGGGCGGCATCACCTGTTTTACTACTCTCAATACTGTTCAATTTACCGGAGCCAGCTGATGGAGCGAGTAGCTCCACTAACTCTACTCGTAAACAGGGCAACAACCCGTCAGTACCACACGTAGTTAGTAACGGTGCTTGCCGAAAGTCCTAATGCTCATACAATGCCAGTAGCCCCTAGGGAATGTACAGTAGAGACCATAAGTGCAGTAGCAGTTTCACAAAACGATCGCATCAAAACAAGTCGCACTTACGACCTTTTTCCATAAGAAACATTTTGCACACATACACGATCTCGTATATCGCACTCTTTCATAATTATCTAGTCAGAAAGAGTGCGATATAATGATCATTTGCCTTAGTGACAAGCCTGTCATGTCGCGACGGAGTATTAAGTTAGTGACATTTAATTTCAAACTAACAATTATGTGTCTACCTGGCTTAGTGGTTAACGCTATAGATAAAATGTTTCGCACGGTGTATCCTGCGTTCGAACCCAAGTGACATTACACTTTTTGTGTTTTAATTATAAATGATACGTTAGACCCGATGAGATATGTTTTTCTAAATATTAGTTGGAAATTATTATTAACAAAAAAGATGACGGTGAATGTGAAACAAAACAAACTTCTGGATTGAACAAAGTAGTTAGTTATGACGTTGTTAGTTGGTGAACTTTGTCACGAGCGTTTGTGTTATTATTACGATAAGCGTATTGTTTGATTGTCTTTATTCAAGATGCAAGCTAATATTAATATTGATGACAGGGCAAATATTGTCACGTTGCGTAAAAATGGGCTTAATATTTCTCAAATTTCAACTGAAACTGGCTTAAAATGTATAAGTTATTTTTAAAAATTATAATTATTATGATGATAGTTGTGGTGTGTGATTTTCTTATTATTAAATAAATTGCTAGTTGCAAGTGTGTAATCATATTTTGTTTTTTTTTTAGAAATTCTGTTAGCCGTTGGGTAAAGAGGTTTGAGGAAGAAGGTAGTCTGAAGAGTCGTCTAAGAAGTGAAAGGCCGCCGCTTATTAACCCGACTCAGCGACTTTTTATGGTGGAAGAATATGAAACAAATGGTTTCATTCCAACTATAATGTTTGCAGAGCAATTGGATACTACATTACAGACTGTTCGCCATGCAGTCCATGCTGAAGGTTTACATCATCGGAAGCCAGCTAAAAACCATTTTTGACACAAAAGCACAGGGAGGAAAGACTACGTTTTGCTCGAGATTATTTAAATTTTAACTGGGAGGTGACTGTATTTTCTGACGAGAAGACTTTCAAGTCTTGCCAAAAGGAAGACTTAATTTATGGCGAAAAAATAATAATACTTAATTTAATAAGTAGACCGGGTAACTAAATATTTAGTAATATTAACATAACAGTAAATAAAAAAATAAAAAATTAAGAAATAAATTTTAAATTTAATGATCTTAAATTGGGGTTTAGTTTCAATATTCTTTTCGTCAAGAAAATGAACACTTAAGCTATAACCTCAATACATTCAATGTGACGTTACATAAAAAAACATGTTCATAAAGTCTAACTCATATTCGTATTCAATGAACTCTGCTGAATACTGATACCTATAATAAGCGGGTATCAACAATTATTTTTGTGTTATTAGAATATCCTTTCCGTGTTATGTTATTCTTATTATGAATTGACTAAGTGGGTATACAACAAAAAATCTTATGAACGGTGATAAGAGAACTTTTTTTTGCCTAGATAGGAATGTGACGTCACAATTCTCATAAAAGTTTGTTAATTTTATAAATAAATAAAACGAATAAACATTTTTGTTATCATTCAGCATGATTTTTTTATTTCCACCTTCCAACACATAAAATAAAAATAAATTAATGAGGTTAAATAATAATACAATAACTATCTAATATTTAACTTCTTATAAAAAAATAAATAATAAGCATTTCGACTTTCTGCTTAAAATACAAATATTATTAAGGTTTCAAAGAAACAAAAAACAGCCACACATTGTAATAACATGAATTCGAACTTGGACTTCATTGATCGTGAACCCATGCTCAGCCCAAACAGCTACCAACCCATGTTAATACTACGCGAATTTTAACAATGCAATGGTAAGAACAGGTCATCACATTAATGCAACAGAAATATAATGCTATTTCGCGTAGTGTGACGACAGTTCATTAGTGTGTGTTATGTGTGGAATGTTGAGGCATCACTCATACGCGCACACGCACACACACACTGCTGTATCGCGCTCGCACAGTTCATAGCAATATAATCTTTAGCATGGTAGTGCACTTTTGAGCGTCTACTGTACTAAGGACAGTTAGTTCAAACAGGTAATGCGTGTTCCAGCTAATGTAGGTACTTATACTATCACGTTCATCAACTGATCTCCTTATTTGAGTTCATTGGAAAAAACCTTGTAATGACCTTGAAACTTGGTTCGACAAAATATAGGTAAATATAAATTATTAATTATCTTCATTGCCCAAACAAAACAGTCAAACATAATAACTTCATTATTAACTACTCATCTATTTTAAATTACATAGCTACTAATATACGGCTGATCGACAAGTAATAACGGTTTTATTAAACATTTTTACACTGAACAACAAACTAATGCTATTAAAAACAGGTACGGATAGCGGTTAGTTTATGACTAAATAAAATAAATTGTTGTAAGAAGCGAATATCGTATATTTGTCTACCGAATAGTATATAATGAATATGTAAACTTCTGTACAAAAAATATGGAAGTTCGAATTTCGTGAAACAGAAAACAGAAAACCGCAAGCCTTGAAACTTTTTGTGGATTCCCTTCGTGATATACGGTCACGGAATAAAAAAGTAATTTTATGTTTCGTATACAAATAAAAACAATTTGATTGTTTTATATTCATCGTTTATTTACCTAAACTGAGCTTAAACTAACTTACTTTCTTTTATGATATTTACATAGTTTTATTATTCGACTTTTTAAATTACATAAATCAAATTAACGTCAGTCAAAAATAAACTCTCTCTACTAATGTATACGGTTGTCTCAGACATGAAGAATTTATGTAAATATACCTCTAGATACAGTTCGCAAGTCTGAGTACTCCACCATTTTATAATAAGGGCTTCGTTTGCGACTAATTTTAGATCAAAGTCGTTCTAGACTGTTCAAAGGGTCTTTTGCTATTCTGACGCTGAATTCAAGAAGAAAAATTAATGCTTTATGCGATTTATGAAAATGACGAGAAATTATTACATGAAAGAATATTTCCAGACGTGTGTGTTAGTAATGTGTTCGAAGTTGGTACGTCTAAGAATAAGTAAACAGGATTAGCGCGTCTGAATATTCTTCAGTGAAGAAGACTGCCAACGTCAGCGTCGGAGGCATCGAGGCATGAAGCCAGTCCTCTGTCGCCGGAGTGCCGGACGTGACCTCCCGACCTCCCTCACACTCCCCGACATATTTACACTTCTTTGTCTGAACCTCACCCACACCACGCCGTAAACACAAAGACACTGAATCAAAACGAGATACCCCAAAAATGTAGGCTGTTCAATAACGGATCTGTACATAAGTCTTCATTTTTGAGACTCAATTAAAAAGTTACGTCTTTGTACCCAAGAAAGATTTCCGAATTCTTTTTCTTCGTGCAGTTTGCAATGTTACGGAAATTAAACTTTGCCTAAACTCATTTTATTTCTTTACTTTTTCGGTGGCGTATCGGTGATCGTTACCATTTGTTACCGGGCTTCAAAAACGTCAGCGGAGGAACAATTAAACGTGGTTCCTATACATCTCGGGTGGTTGCATTGTATACGCCTTGACAGGTCAGCCGACGGAAAAAGGTTTCGTGAAGGAACTACTTTCTATCTACGATCAATTTGCCAAAGATATCGCGTACCGCAAACGCCATTTTGGCAAACACCGCAATCTCGCCTATTAAAGTAATCGTTTCTATTTTAGATCAGTTTATCTGTTATGATTTTATGAATTAAGCTCACGAACAGATAAGAGGTATTTGCGTAAGCAGATCAAGTCTTCATTTCCCTACATACAATCTCATGATCCGATTATGTCTGTTGTGCACGTATGGCAGATTTTTTAAAAGCAAACCCGACTGCTGTGGATATTTGCCAAAGCGGCGTTTATACCAAACAAGGGTTTGAAGACACACATCGTAATACATACATAATATGTATATGAAAACATACGCCGCTGGCGCAAATCGACTGATGAACACGAAAGTAATTTTTGGCTGTTTTCTTGGAAACTTTTTAAAAGAATATGGAGATAGAAGTTTGTAACATAAATAATTAAGATAAAAGAAATACGATCTGGAAATTGCCATGACATTATTCGGTAAATATGTGAAGTAAATAGGATCTACAGAGTTTTTCTGGGCCTTTTCTTTTGGACGGGGTTGATTTCGGGGAATTAATTATGTGTCTCTCTATCAGCAGATAGTATGTTTCTACTTACATTAGTTTTGTTTAACGTAGTTATCGTTGCATCGAAACCATACCATGCAAACGATAACTACGTTAAACAAAACTCATTATTGACTTCAGACATTGTGGCATATTTCAATACCTCATACTTTTTATTCCACACTGATCAAATCTCAACCGAACCAATCAAAACGAAGCCACAGACAATCCCGAAAAAAAAAGAACTAACAAAAATAATAATAGGAAGAAAATCAACAAAAAGATTCGCGGGCTCGTGCCAGACCCCGGGCCGTGTGTCGCCATTCAAGCGGGGGGGAACCGGTGGGGAACCGGAGGGAAACCGGCCAACCGTGCAGCGCCCGTCTGCCGACCGGCCGGGCGGCCCTGTGTTTACCAGATCCACAATAACTCTATTGTATGACTAACTTTCACATTGTAAGGGGTTATTGCTAGGAAACTGAGATATAACGTCGAGTATTTGAGCTTTATTGTTTATGAGTGAAAAAGGGTTTTTGTAAAAATATACAATGGCTTTTCATTCTGTTGTAAAGATTTTCTTGGTTTCCATCTTATCTTGTGAAATAATCATACTTTATCTGGTAATTTACCCAGTAAAATTAAAACTGAATTACTGGAATATAGCCATTACGCCATTTCGAAATCTAAATTGATTCTCCAATTCGGAATCTACGCACACATCACGCTCTCCTACCATTAGGAAAAACCTAATCCTATCCTACTAATATTTTAAATGCGAAAGTCTGTGAGGACGTATGGATGTCTGGGTGTTTGCTGCTCTTTCAAGCAAAAACTACTGACTGGATTTCGATGAAATTTGGCACACAGATAGTTTATAACCTGGATTAACACATAGTTTAGTTATCCCGTAGGCCAATTACCGAACTCCACGCCGGCAAAGCCGCGGGCATAAGCTAGTACAAAATAAGCCCAACATACAATTCAAAACGAAACATATCGAATTGTAATTCTCTACATGATCAAGTTAAGAATCCATACAAATCATTAGAGAAGCCATACAAGTCATACACAAGCTTACTACTACAACACAACGTTCGATAGTTCACCTTAGCTCTGCTCCGTAATCTGCTTCCAACCTTGTAACGGATTCAATCCTTTAATCTCCGTCAATTTATTGGCTCTTAACTCAGCTTTAACAACATTAAACTTTATAAAACTGTGAATTGATCGTGATAGGCTTGTGTAATATTGTTGATGAATATATTTATGATCATTGCGGTTTAGAGCAAAGTGAGTTTTATGATTGCTTCTAAAATTTGAAAAAACCTTTACATATCATCATCATCATCTTCGAGCCTTACCCCAATTAATTTGGCGTCTGCGCACCATGCCGTCTTGTTCCATACTTCTCCATCACTCGTCATCTCATCAGTCACCTCCTTTCTAGCCATATCATTTTTCACACACTCCGTTCAATGTTTCTTTAATCTTCAAAATCATCATCTTCCTGCCTTTGTCCCATTCTACTCGGGGTCGGCGCAACATGTTTTCTTCTTCCATTCTCTTTTACTCCTTTCTCTTTCATATCAACCCTCACACAATCCATCAATCTTTTTTTTGGCATTCTTCTCCCTCTCCATCCATCAACATTCATATCCATCACTCTTTTAGTATCATGCGTTTCATCTCTCCTCATTATGGTTTCTAAATATTAATACTTATATTCATTTCGAATAAAATCAGTTACATAATCGCGTAAATACACTACAAAGAGACACTATGAAAATACCCTCAGTTTGGGTCTGACCTAATTGAAATTTGAGACGAGGTTTGAAACCTGTCCTGCGGTTAACCAACATTCCATCCAAAATTGACGTCCATGTCACCTCTGTAATCGAATTTAGTATGGCTCTAACAAATCTCAAAGGAGTCGTTTTCCAACTACAAACACAGAGCAAAGATTTATATTGAGGGTAAATAATTCGCTTCAGTGCGAGGTTGCCGTGTGCCTCTGTGTCTATTGGTCGAAAGGTCTGCCAGTCTTTATTAACCCGCCAGAATAATCGATTGGTTAGATTAACGAAGACATTCTTACTTCACACATTTGAGTGGTGAGAACGATTTGTGTAAATTGGAGTGCTGATTAGATTCCTCCCTCGAAACTCGGCGTCTTAATCTTTTCGATTCATTACTCGCTAAAAGTAAGATGTATTCGTGATTAATTGTCTTGTTTTGTCTGGCTACGATCAAGGATTTATTTGGAGTTGGATCGTGATCGGTGAAGTTTAGGGCGATTGGAAAATCGTTAGCATGTTTCTAAATTTCGTCATAGAACTCGAATATTTTTATTTACATCTGTAGGTACTTCATGGGTAAACAATAAGTACAGACGTAAATGATGCAATTTATGATGTTTCAGAATTGGTTGTTGTATTGGTAACATTGCTTAGGTAGACATATCTGTCATCATTCTAACTGTTATTATCATCTTGGCAGTCATTCGTCTCCTAAAATATACCCACCAGCAATAACGTCACCGTGGTTCAACTAAAACGGAAAATCAGATTTGTCGAATTGCAAATTCAATTTAAAAACTCATTTTCCGCGATCACAAAACGATAATTTTCTTCAACTTACCGACCGACCGGTTGAAAACGCCGTATAATAATGTAGTAAGTGAATAAGAAATCCACTTACTAATAATAACATTGTCAGAGTCTATTGTCCGTTGGGTTGACCCAATTACAGACCGTGAACACCACATTGAAGCGAAATTGTTCGATCTGTCTACGGAAATTAAATTTTCTGAATACCCCTTCGTGAATCGATAGAGAAAGCAAAAGTGCGACCAGTCGGATTGGACCCCTCACGCCCAGCTGAGCAATCTCGGTCGATGTTTCGTTAGAAGAAAATAGTTTTTGAAATAATCTTTAAATTAGATTTTTATGTCTGAATCTACATATTTTTGGGTTGATTTTGATTTAACTCTTTGACTAGTGTTTCATGCTTGTACTGGCTAATGATTCAAAAATATTTGATCAAGTCATTATGTACAAAATAACTCGTATTGAAATCAAACATACTTCACATTTCCTTAGCACCAAGAACCCAATTAAAAAATCAATTCCAATTCAAGGTCAAACACAAAACAAAATAGCAATATCAGCCTCATTGAACACAATACATAATGTATAATACATACACACAAGCAAGTTCCACCGACTGCACACGACAATTTCGATCATAATGCATCACGAAATTGACAGGACATTCCCAGCCAGTTACAAGAGAGATCATATTACTCTGGTATATCAATGTATGGCTGGATTTTCTCAATTCATTTGTTATTTCGGGACCGCAATGATCAGTTTCCTACTGGAGGGATGTATTGTGGCCCGCGGCCATTGTGATTTTTTTCCATGGTGACTCAGCACTTTTCTGCGAAAAACCGTTTCTAAGGCCTTTGTAGTCGGGCATCCTGAGGGATATTGGAATCGAATGAAATGTATACGCGTGTATATTAAATATGTACACCGTTCGTATTGTTACTTTTTAATTTGTTGGCTGTCGTGAGCATACTTTTGTTTGTGGAAGTATTATAGAAGATGTAGCTACTTTGTTTGTAGATTTTGTCTGAAGAAGATATGATTTTGTTGTAAGGTACGTTTAGGTGAGTTTTTGTACTACGTTTTAAAGATTTTAGTGATATCCTACAACCTTGAACAAAAGAATCGCAGAAAACCGCGTTTTAAAATAAAATACCGAGGAACACGCAAAGACTTTCACTACAGCTTGTGTTTTCCAATACAAATATCAACTAGTATATTTTCTTAGATTTGATCTCTGGTTCACTTTGAAAGTTGCAGCTATTGATCTATGACCTAGACTGACTGTGGCCTAGACTTCAGAGACAGACGTCTTTCTGTCTGTATTTGGAGAAACAATATTTAGACTAGGCTACCAAGACCATACTGATATTTCATTGTTGACTTCCAAAGTTCCAAGCAATAACGTTAAGTTTTTGATGTAAGTAATAACTTCATCGGAATTATTACTCGTCATAGGAAAATATAATTCAAAATATGAATCCTGTTTTGCAGCTCATATAAATAAAAAAACGGTCAAATGCGAGTCGGAGTCGCGCGTGAAAGGTTACGTGCCATCATAGAAGGGGAGCCCACTTTAATTTTTAATTTATTTTTATTACTTGTTGTTATAGCGTCAACAGTGAAAATTTCAACTGTCTACCTATTACGGATCATGAGATACAGCCCGCTAACAGACAGACGGACGGACGGCAGGACAGCGGAGGCTTAGTAATAGGACGGGACACAATTACTAAGCCTCCGCTGTCCATTGGTTGGTCACCCTTTGGGTACGGAACCCTAAAAAGGAACTGCCCTTTCCCATTTACCTCAAAGCACGATTCTAGGCACTACATCAGTGCCAGTCAGCCTAGGGGCCAACAATATGGCAAGCCCTTATGGTTAGCAGAAGCTTTTAGGCTTGTATGAAATGAATAACAGCCGCCCGGGTCGATGTTTAGGTTAAGCCCTTCTTGCTAGGTTGGTCTGTGGATGGGTGACCACCCATTACATACCGAGTTTTCTCCGTGCCTCGGAAACCGTTGGTCCCGGCTGTCATTTGTAGATCTTTGATAGTAGTTACAGATAGTCAGTGGCACAAAAATCTGACAACCAGTCTTACCAAGGTCAGGGGGAGGTAAGACAGACAGTCGCTCCATGTAAAATACTGGTATTCAGCTGCATCCGGTTAGACTGGAACCGACCCCACATAGTTGGGTAAAGGCTAGGCAGATAATGATGAAAGTACCGCCACCAGGCCAACGCCAAAAGGCGATGCTTTTACTGAAACCATTCATCATTCTTTATGTGAAACGACGTACTGCATCCCACATTTATAAATATCCCAACGGCATCGAATCGATTCGGGATCAGCTAGTAAATTAAGTCATGCCGTCATGTTTTTCCAGTAAAAATCAAATCAGTGAATCAAAAACAAAAAACATAACTCCAACGAACAAAACTTTTAGTTCCAAAATAGAAACAAATCCCACTCAGCTTTTATTCCATTAATAAAACTAAAATCGCACTAACTTCCCTAACCTATCAAACTTTAATCGATACAAAATTCATTGAACTTATCGATATTTTTAAATCGATTCGACTGCAGCAATTCAAACTCAAAGCATTTATTTCCTTTACACCATTGCAGGTACTTTTGAATGTCAAAAACAAAAGGATGAATTAAACTATAGTCCCTGACACAAAGCCTAATAACTTGTGAAAGTATTCTAGTTGCCCATTCTAAAGCGTAGATCTGTATGGAGAAGAATGCGCAAAAAACTCTATGGACAATCTTCTAATTCAAAAATATTTTTACCAAGTTCTTGGTTACATCATTCATGTTGAGATTATAATATTTTATATGAGAACGATGCAGAAAGACGTGCAACATCAACCATTTTAAAGGGAACTTAATGACCCGACACACCCGCCACCATAAGCAAGACATTTGAGTGAGCATGACATTCTCTCACCACCAGGGCACATTCGAGTCAACGATAGTACACTCTCACTATACTTACAAATGTGCTATACAATTAAACATAGCATAAGCATAGCATAATCAGCCTATTAATGTTCCCACTGCTGGGACGCAGGCCTCCTCTCTATGAGAGGGAATGGGCTGTAATCCACCACGCGGGCCCAGTGCGGGTTGGTAGATGTCACATGTCAGGACGTGCCGGTTTCCTCACGATGTTTTCCTTCACCGTCTTGAGAACAGTGGTGATGTAATAACTTACACAAAGTAATGCGCCTGGCTGGGTTCGAACCCACGACTTACTGTTCGTAAGTCGGGGTCTCCACCAATGGGCCATCGCTGCTCTCATACAATTAAACAATACTAAGAAATTGTGTATACTACACATTGCAAAGATAGTCTAACAATCTTCTGCAGCCTCCACGATAATTTCACATGCTAATCAATTACTTTACCTCTTTGGTTGTATTGGTTGTGGAGTAGGACCAGCATTTAGCCAAGCATTTTTATCATCAACCGAATCATTCAGCTTATAATGTGCATGCCTACATAGTTGAGCATTTTATACAAGATTAGCGATCCGCCCCGGCTTTGCACGGGTGCAATATATACATATAAACCTTCCTCTTGAATCACTCTATCAATTAAAAAAAACCGCATCAAAATCCGTTGCGTAGTTTTAAAGATCTAAGCATACATAAGGACAGACAGTCAGCGGGAAGCGACTTTGTTTTATACTATGTAGTGATTTTAATTTTGTCTCACTCAGTTGTAGTATGTGAGGAGGTATTTTATAGTAACATTTTAAACAGTACTCCATAAAAGATGGGTCTACTTTAGCTGGCCTGAAACCACACTGAATTAATTGGTCTATATTTCTAGTAGCAATCAATTTATAATTCAGAGTTCGGTTCATTATCCTTTGTACGACTATGAATAACTCAATGATAGGTTGGTTAGCCGTAATACTACGGTAATAGGAGACTATTAGCCTCAGCGCTAGACTCACGAGTGCATTAAGTCGATGGCGGTCGATAGCATATAACGAGTGAAATTAGAAACCGACCCGCACTTTCTCTATGGAATTGTTTTATGCAGTGCCTCTGTTATTCCTTTTATGCATTATGCTGACACAAAACCGCCAAAAGAGGAGAGAACCTGCACTCAGCATTGGGTGACCAAAGGTTTAAGAAGAGAGAGTACGCATTTGCGTAAACATAGGTAATTCTGTTGGGATTTTACTAACGTGAAAATTCTTATGGGTATGGTAAAATTCAGATCAATGATAAAATAATTGATTAAAATGATCGCTTAACCATTTTATGGGCTTATTGGTTTCTGAGCTTCATGTTGTAATTTCGTGTTGTCTGTTCTGATAATTATGACGTAGGTCCTGAAATATACCTACAGAAAAGCCTAGGAATTTAATTATTAAAACCAACAGAAAAAAATGTTTAATGACGGCTCATTTTCTGTACAAATGAGCCCCTAATTACGTAAACCCTTCAACTCGAACTACTTCTAATAAAATCCAATAAAACAAAACATAATCACTTTTTTTTCTAACCCTCACAAAATAACGCCTCGTTTGGTTCGGATGCCACGTGTTTCAGTTCAACGGCCTAACCGTCCCGTTGCCGGACCGCTGCCGGGGTAGGTATTATTAACCCCGCGACTCCGTCACTAACTGCAGTTGCAATTGTCCTGTTAGCCGAGAACACAAACAATGCGGGGTCCCAATCAAACGGCCCGGATGGCCGTAATTAAGATCTGCTCTCAAGTAATTAGAGTGAGACAAATAGTGCAAGCAAACGTGCAAACCTCTATTATATCGTACCATTGCCTGGTGACGAGTCCACGAGATTGATTCTGTTTGTGGATCTTGTTCAATTGTGAACCAATTTGTGTGCCCCGGCCGGCCCGAAGGACACCGTTATTCGGTAATAAGGTTAAAGGGTATGATCAAAATTCATAGGCATTTAAGGCAAATTCTCGGCCTAACAATATTAATGATCGAAAATTCTGTGCTACACCAACAAATACGACGAAAACTTCGAACTGTATATTCTGAAAATATTGGAAAAACTAAATAAGAGCCGGAGTAATTGGTGAACTACTCGATAAAAGTTGTAAAATTTTCCCCGTGAGAGCAAACAAAAGTTTAACTGAACTTGTGTACCTAATTACCGATTCCGTTCGGAAACCTTTCCGCGAGTTACAAAACTTGTTTATACAAAACTTTTTCGTGAACTTGTAAAATTATCTAGGCCATATTTTTAGAATTGAGGGTATACCGTTAAAGCGGCGAAACACGATGTCCAAATTATAAAAGGGGACTGTTTTAAAACAATTCCCGAACTTTTTCAACGCGTCCCACCTCAAGGCAACGACCTTAATTTGTCAAGCTTACGATTTTGTGCAAAATGAATAAAAGAATCTGTATACATAACACCCGAGGGATCTATAGTAAGTACAGCAGCGAACAAAAGAGAAGATGATTGTTCATTTATTTAAGTCAGCGAAAAAATGATAATAAGTCAGTGCTGAAGAATAATAGAATAGAATAGAATAGAAACTTTTTATTTCAGACCAGGGTCCATAGGGTTAGTAACAATTTTACTTAAGTTCTAGTGTTAGTAGGTTACAGACACAGATGAAAATATACAAGTTAAAATACAGCATGGAGCCGCATCCACCTTCGCAACATCGGGGAATCCCACCGATCTGCGAACACACCGAGAATACTGTTGGTGCTGCCGCGAACACGAGTAATCAGGGATGCATATCTATTTCTAATAATGGCGGCAAAACCATCAATATTATTATCTGCAAACATCCCCGACGCACTACTACGCCACGGCAGCCGCAGCAGCACTCTCAGTGCATTATTGTATTGAACGCGTAGGTCGCTGTATGTCCGCTGAGTAAAGTTGACCCACAGGCTGCACGTGTAGAAGGACTGGCAGTAAGCTTTGAAAAGCGTTACTTTAACTGGCTTCGTACAACGTGCAAACTTGCGAGCCAGCATGTTACAACGGACAGCCAGCGACCTACGTTCCCTTTCAATGTCACAATTATCTTTAAGATCTTCAGTGACCCAGTGGCCCAGATATTTAAACTTGTCCACCCTTTGCAGTGGTTCTCCACAAAGAGCTAATATTATTTATTAAGATAATATTTTATTTAAAAAAAAAAAACAAACTTTCGTAAGCACTTCGTTCGTGAGAAAAATCGGAAATGACGTGTTAACATCTGCCACCATATTGCGTACACGGAACAATAGCGCTTCGTGTCACGAAATAAAATAAAATGTCGGCAAATCGTCTTGATAATAACTTTCGGAATAAGACGTTACCGGAGATAATAATACGTAAGTTTTAAAATTACAAATGTTTTTTGCGCAGCCTTTTTTTGCGCATTTCACTTTGGAGATACGATAAAAATACCATTTCATCACGAAGGGTAATTAATAATACCCACAAAAGTGAAATATTCAATACCATAACTTTGTTGAATTAGGGTTCCAAGACACGAAAGAAAAACATCTTAGACATTATAAGTTGATACTTATTCACGTTTTAGTACTGTTTCTAAGTCGTAAAGCTTATGTACCGATCCAATCCATCTTACTTGACAAATGCAGCATATAAAACATTCTTTACGACTGAAGTCATGAGCCGAGTTTATGAACTCCACTCAAAACTTTATTTTCAGAATGTTACAATATCATTTCGTTAATAATTCAAAGCAATTAATACTGTAATAAGAATAACACCCACTTCAAAATCATGTACAAGCAAAAATAAACTATAAGGGTGAACGATTGTGTTACAAATTACTTCGTGAAAAATCCTATTCCCTCATGAATGATCGTACGAAGTGGGGTCAAAAGTTGAAGTTGGTAAAAAATCGGTTGGCGCAGATGTTTGGCACATGGCGACTGCCGCTGCCATGGAATAGCGTTTAATAAAAAGGAAAAAGACGGCGTCTCATTTCTTTCTGTGCGATATTTTTCCTGATGCGCTCAGTAGGTCAGTGAATGGTTTGATGGCGATCATCAAAGGATAAATGAGGGTTTTTGAATGAGATTCTTTGGTAAAAAAATAACATGGAATCAGTAAAAGGAAAGGAGTGATTGAACAAAGGATGTCTGACCTACCCCCCACATCTTATAGCTTGAAAGCCTAAAGCAATCCCAAACTTCTTAATCAACAGAGGCATATCGTTGCATGAATAAAACCATCCCTTACCTCGCATGGGGTTGCAATCCATGCGGAGGTGGTATTTAAATCGCAGTCACTAACCTATACTTACGTTCCCCTAAAATGTAACACTCCCCCACTTTTTAATTAATCACTTTCCCCCATAAAAGATATATCGCGACAAAAAGAAAATCTCACAGCATGAAACTACGAATCATCTTCCCATAACTTCTACATCTTCGCAAGTAACGAACTCGGTAAAATAACTTTTAACACAAAGTTCAGTTTGGGCTGCAACTTCAAATATTTTTATGACTTTGCAATAGTATCAACTAGTCAATCTGAAATCAATTTAATTAACACTAGTATAAGCTTGATACTTGTTTTTGTGGAAATATGGAAAAACGGACTCCGTATAGTATGACGTCGGAGGCCAGGGTATACGCGAACTAGTGTCGAGCCAAATGACAAATATCAAATGTAGGATATAGCGCCAAATACTCAAATGTAATAAGCGTTGGTACCTTCATAACTGTCTTTCTGAAGCTGACTTTCCTTGCGAGTATTGAGATCTTTGTTTTCGCTTTTATGTGTTTTCAGGGTCGTTCGTGAGGAAAGTTTTGAGTATGAATGTGGATGGGTATAAAATTAGAGGAAGACCAAAGAAACTATGGATGGACTGTGTAAAGGATGACATGGCAAAAAAGGAAATGTATGATGAGATGACGAGTAATAGAAGTATGGAAGAAGAAGACATGCTGCGCCGACCCCAAATTAATTGGGATAAGTGCAAGAGAACGATATGTTTTCAGGATCGTACTGTCTGGTTTGACGTCATAGCCAAAATATTCTTACCATATTCCTCCTTCTCCTTCCTTCCTTATCATATTCTTCTCGCAAACTAAAGACATTCTTCTTCTTAGCCCTCGTTAAGTAAAGCTCAACATGAGCACTCAACCCTAGTGACTATCTGATTTTATAAGAATTTCATCTCACGGCAGCGCGCGCCTTCACTTCAGGTATGTACAGTAGAGACTATAAGTGCAGTAGCAGTTTCACAAAACGATCGCATCAAAACAAGTCGCACTTACGACCTTTTTCCATAACAAATATTTTGCACACATACACGATCTCGTATATCGCTCTCTTTCATAATTATCTAGTCAGAAAGAGTGCGATATAATGATCATTTGCCTTAGTGACAAGCCTGTCATGTCGCGACGGAGTATTAAGTTAGTGATATTTAATTTCAAACAAACAATTATGTGTCTATCTGGCTTAGCGGTTAACGCTATAGATAAAATGTCTCGCACTGTATACTCTGCGTTCGAACCCAAGTGACATTACTCTTTTTGTGTTTTAATTATAAATGATACGTTAGACCCGATGAGATATGTTTTTCTAAATATTAGTTGGAACTTATTATTAACAAAAAAGATGAGGGTGAATGTGAAACAAAATAAACTTCTGGATTGAACAAAGTAGTTAGTTATGACGTTGTTAGTTGGTGAACTTTGTTTCGAGCGTTTGTGTTATTATTACGATTAGCGTATTGTTTGATTGTCTTTATTCAAGATGCAAGCTAATATTAGTATTGATGACAGGGCAAATATTGTCACTTTGCGTAAAAATGGGCTTAATATTTCTCAAATTTCAACTGAAACTGGCTTAAAATGTGTAAGTTATTTTTAAAAATTATAATTATTATGATGATAGTTGTGGTGTGTGATTTTCTTATTATTAAATAAATTGCTAGTTGCAAGTGTGTAATCATATTTTGTTTTTTTTTAGAAATTCTGTTAGCCGTTGGGTAAAGAGGTTTGAGGAAGAAGGTAGTCTGAAGAGTCGTCTAAGAAGTGAAAGGCCGCCGCTTATTAACCCGACTCAGCGACGTTTTATGGTGGAAGAATATGAAACAAATGGTTTCATTCCAACTATAATGTTTGCAGAGCAATTGGATACTACATTACAGACTGTTCGCCATGCATTCCATGCTGAAGGTTTACATCATCGGAAGCCAGTTAAAAACCATTTTTGACACAAAAACACAGGCAGGAAAGACTACGTTTTGCTCGAGATTATTTACATTTTAACTGGGTGGTGACTGTATTTTCTGATGAGAAGACTTTCAAGTCTTGCCAAAAGGAAGACTTAATTTATGGCGAAAAAATAATAATACTTAATTTAATAAGTAGACCGGGTAACTAAATATTTAGTAATATTAACATAACCGTAAATAAAAAAATAAAAAATTAAGAAATAAATTTTAAATTTAATGATCTTAAATTGGGGTTTAGTTTCAATATTCTTTTCGTCAAGAAAATGAACACTTAAGCTATAACCTCAATACATTCAATGTGACGTTACATTAAAAAAACACGTTCATAAAGTCTAACTCATATATTATACTCATACTCATAGTATTCAATTAACTCTGCTGAATACTGATACCTATAATAAGCGGGTATCAACAATTATATTTGTGTTATTAGAATATCCTTTCCGTGTTATGTTATTCTTATTATGAATTGACTAAGTGGGTATACAACAAAAAATCTTATGAACGGTGATAAGAGAACTTTTTTTTGCCTAGATAGGAATGTGACGTCACATTCTCATAAAAGTTTGTTAATTTTATAAATAAATAAAACGAATAAACATTTTTGTTATCATTCAGCATGATTTTTTTATTTCCACCTTCCAACACCGAAATCATAATATAATACAATAACTATCTAATATTTAACTTCTTATAAAAAATAAATAATAAGCATAACTATATCATAAATAAACATAAATACCTAACGACTTTCTGCTTAAAATACAAATATAATTAAGGTTTCAAAGAAACAAAAAACAGCCACACATTGTAATAACATGGATTCGAACTTGGACTTCATTGATCGTGAACCCATGCTCAGCCCAAACAGCTACCAACTCATGTTAATACTACGCGAATTTTAACAATGCAATGGTAAGAACAGGTCATCACTATGATGTGTATTCTAAATGCAACAGAAATATAATGCTATTTCGCGTAGTGTGACGACAGTTCATTAGTGTGTGTTATGTGTAGAATGTTGAGACATCACTCATACACGCACACGCACACACACTGCTGTATCGCGCTCGCACAGTTCATAGCAATGTAATCTTTAGCATGGTGCTGCACTTTTGAGGTCTACTGTACTTCAAACTAATCGAACATTGTAAATATGGTAATACTAATGTATAATTCAGAATTATACATCGAACAATGGGAGAAATTCTTATGAGGGTTAGTACATTTTGGCAGAACTAAACTCTTAGTCGCAAGGTCCATTGTCCACCCATTACATACCGAGTTTCCTCCGTGCCTCAAAAAGCACTTTAAAACGTTGGTCAAGGCTGTTATTTGTAGATCTTTGACAGTCATTACAGGTAATCAGTGGCCCGAAAATCCGACAACTAGTCTTACTAAAAGGATCGTATTACCCAGTACTAACTGAGTTGTGGAGGTCAGAGAGGCAGTCACTCCAAGTAAAATACTGGTATTCATCTAAGTACTGTTAGTTCGGAAGGCGACCTCAACATAGTTGGGAAAAAGGTTAGGCCATTGATGATGGAAGTCCTTTGTCTCTCCACTCGAAAATTGCCTGTTATTTTTTCCTGGTGGGATCCGCCTCTTCATATGCCTCTAAGCCTAGTCACCCCTCCCCACAATAAACGGACAAACATAAATCTTCGAAACCATTACCACAATAGTGAGAAATTCCGGACAATACCATGGACAATTTTTGCGTGATATGAATGACAAAATGAACCCACTTCTGGCACAAATGTTAATAACGACTTTTATTTTTCACGCTTTAGATACTGTAACTTGTCAACTATAAACATCACCTGTCTAGCCTGCCTTACCCCAACTATGTTGAGGTCAGCTTAGCTTGAATACCATTATTTTACATGGAACTACTACCAGTCTGACCTCCAAAACCCAGTCAGTGGGTAATACGATGGGACCAAGGGCACCACGTGATGTCCGATGCACGGAGGACATTCGGAATGAATAAGTTGGTCACCCATCCACGGTTCGACTTCGGCAAGCATACCTTAACCTTAACGATCAACCCGTGCGGCTGTTGTTTTTAACCACGAGCTCCTCTTGATAACTTTAAACATAACCCTCCAATTATCTTTGTATGGTTAAAACACAAGAATAATGACGTAACCTCATGTTCAGTAGGTCTTTTTTTTAAACCCAGAACTCGTTTCGCTTTCAGAACGTGTATGCTCAAAACAGGATCTTATGATCGTCAGATTCACATCTGTACCGCTATAGGCACTTATAAACAATATTAAATTATACCTATAGGGATGTTTGTACCGCCCACAGAGGTTATAATCGCTTGGCGGAGTTTTTCGTAAGGAGCCTGGAGGGATTCACCAGTGCCTGAGCAATTACGTATGACATGTGTCGTAAAAGTCATATAAGTAGCGATATGACAGCGGGGGCACACAATAACTTTAATAAAGGCGAAATAGGCGGTTTTTGCTGCGGTATTTTATACTGGTAAACATAATGCGAAATCGTAACAGCGTGTCGGTATAGGTTCCAGAACATTCTGAGATATTGTTTTTGTTATGATCCTACATCAGACCAATAATTTTGAATTGCGCGTACGTTAATTATTTTATCAGTGTCTCATGTATTTATTTAAGTAAGGTTTTTTGTATATCACTACATAGTATAAAACAAGGTCGCTTCCCGCTGTCTGTCCCTATGTATGCTTAAATCTTTAAAACCACGCATCGGATTTTGAAGCGGTTTTTTTTATAGATAGAGTGATTCAAGAGTAAGGTTTATGTATATATTGCACCCGTGTGAAGCCGGGGCGAGTCGCTAGTTATATAAAAACTACAAATAGAACTAAAATAATAATACAAAATTAAGATTAAAAGTTAGTACCTACATAGACATACAATTATATGTATGTATTACATAACAACGATGACAATGGGACACTTTGGCGTCAAAGTATCCGTATCGTTATCATCCGGGAACGTGCCCAAACTTAGATAAAATGCCCTTTTAATTAATTACTTGTACTTTTAAATCAGAACATCTGCTCAAGCAGCAAGCACAACTCAAGCATATGTTTTCTTTTTTTTTTTATAATAAGTAACTATAGAAATTATTACAGTAAGAAACCGTACACCTATGCCAAACCCTTCAAAGGGGTATTCCTCAAAGCGCAACTAAATTATTCCTCGAAGCGCAACCATTAGTTGCGCTCACAAATTCAAATTAAAAATATTATATGTTTATTTCTCAAAGCGCAACCATGATTGAATAAAAATTAATGAATCAATCATACCCCTTTTTATTTTGTGAGCGCAACTAATGGTTGCGCTTCGAGGATTAATTTAGTTGCACTTATTTGGTTGTGCTTAAAAATAGTTGCGCTTTAAGGAATACCCCCCTTCAAGGTACACAAAACCGATGTTACAGTACGACATTAATATCAATAGTAAATATAAACTTGACAAATGAGTTATGCAGTAGCTCGAGAATACATTCGGTACAGGAATCCCAGAGTCTACAACTCATAGGAGATTACAATCTACTACATAAAATACACTGGTATCTCTTTAAAATTAGCATTTATAACCTTACTAAGCTTTTTATGGCGTGGCTCCGACAACAGGCGTGAGAGTATGTATGACCAGATATATTATGAACGTGGTCGAGGCACAAGGAGTATGAAAGGATCGCAGGTGGTGTTTTGTACTTTCGGGGGTCCGTCGGGAAAAGGCGTGTTTTTATGTGTGTATCACACAATAACGAACATCTTCTATCTTCTTCTATATATATAAAATGGTAAACTGACTGACTGGGTGATATATCAACACACAGCCCAAACCGCTGGTCCTAGAGGCATGAAACTTAGAGGGTGTGTTCTTTGTGAAGAGTAAGTATCCACTAAGAAAGAATTTTTGGGAATTCCACCCCTAAAGGGGTGAAATAGGGAATGGAAGTTTATTTCAAAGTCCGTCAGTTTTGAAGTTAGGATTTTAAAAAATTTGTGTTTAGGCTGACGATTGAAAATTAATATATGCGTGTCTCAGCGTTTTTGACAATTCTTCCCCCATAGGGTTAAAAAAGGGAGATGAAGGTAAGTAATCGGCTATTATTCGACATCCACGCGGGCGAAGCCGCGGGCAAAAGCTAGTTGAAAAATAAAATTGAGCAAATCGATCCAGGAGTTCTCAAGTGATGATGCGATTTGTTTTTGTTCACTTAGAAGATAGATATTACTTGAACAAGAACTTGTGTGGGATACTACAACTAAAAAAACTCGACTTCTGAAAAATCACTCTCTAATTAAAATGTGGGTTTACAAGGTGAAATCAATTCCTCTTATTGTTGAAGTCGGTTATAATGTAGCCTATGTTGCCCGGGCCATTAAAACGAATCGATTGACGCCTTATTCATTAAAATCGAATCAATAGTTTAGGAGCTACGGAGGAACATACGTAAATACAAATATACATACTTACATACATGGACAGCTAAAATCATAACCCTTTCTTTTGGCTTCGCCGTAGTCGGGTATAAATTAGTTGTGTACCTCAGTACAGTGCAGCACAGTACCACCACACCACACCTCACCTTACGTCACAGGAACTTTACAACAACTTCACAAGTGAGAAAGTACGAAGGGAACTTGAACTAACTTCAATGCATAAGTTCATTAATAATGATCACGCATAAATATACCACGCGGGGGCGCCACCGGCGATTCGGATTTATTAGTCATTGAGACACCGCGCGATATGCAATTTGATATCCCTTTGAATGTAAGATAGAAAATTGATGTAAATGGAATGTAATGTGTGGTTGTTAGTGGTAGTTAATAATAGGCTGTATGATAGAGAACAATGTGTAGGTAACTACTTACAGCTTGTAGTGGCAAAGGCTGCCTTATAAATATTTATACTTTTTCCCAATTTTTTTGAGAATTCTTGTAACATTTGTTGGAAGGTAACTTAAGAGAATGAAAATTAAAACAGTTGACTCATACAGTCTTATAATTACTTGAGACACAATATAGGTTTTGTCAGAACCAAAGGCATGTGGCTGAGAGGAGAAAGCTAACGGAGATTTTTTGGTGTACGCGAATGGATAATTGAGTACATGAGACGAAGTCTGAAATTTGCGCCGGTGGCTGCAAAAATTGTGTGGTAATCAGTTGTCGTGGTATGGGCATGTGATGCGGAGGAATGAGGAAAGTTTGATGGCTATTCTTATATTCATCCACATTCACCAGTAGAGGAAGACCAACGTAACGATGGATGGACTGTGTGAAGAATGATATGGCAAGAAAGGTGGTGTCTGATGAGATGACGAGTAATAGAGAAGTGTGGAAGAAGAAGACATGCTGCGCCGACCCCAAACAAATTGGGGTATGGTCAGGAGAATGATGATGAATCTTATTTGAAACAAATATTATCATCTGCCTAGCCTTTTCCTAACTATGTTGGGGTCGGCTTCCAGTCTAACCAAATGCAGCTGAATACCAGTGTTTTACATAGAGTGACTGCCTATCTGACCTCCACAACCCAGTTAGTACTGGGTAATGCGATACCCCTTGGTAAGACTGGTTATCATATTTTTTGGGCCACTAACTACCTAACGACTGTCAAAGATCTACAAATGACAACCGGGACCAACGACTTAACGTGCTTTCCGAGGCACGGAGGAAACTCGGTATGTAATGGGTGGTCACCTGGTCACCCATCCACAGACCAACTTATATATAAATGACAACCGGGGTCAACGGCTTAACGTGCTTTCCGAGGCACGGAAGAAACTCGGTATGTAATGGGTGGTCACCCATCCACAGACCAACCTAAGCAAGTACGGCTTAACCTAAAGATCGACCCGAGCGACTGTTATTTGAAACAAATAATATATAACTATTTTTTTTCCATTACGCATTGTTAAGTCCAAAAATACATTTTTGTTTATATATTAGAAGCTAACTTGCGAACGCAGACCACAACATTCAATGACTACATATCTCCATCCATCCATCCATCCATTACATAACCTACTACCTGCCTGCTCTCATGTTCAGAAGGGAAACAACCGTCATCGTGCGTAATCCTCAGGTCCCGACAGATCCCTCACATCCTTCACACAGCCCTCTTTCATTCACGCTTCATGCCACCATACTATTCCCCACTAGTTCTTTCCACTTCAATGAATAAAGGAATCAATTATACTGGAACGGTTAGTTGCTTCTGTAAGCTTCTGTCCAGTGTTATGTGTTTTGAATATTAGAGGAATGACTTAACTAACTCTACCGGACTACTTAAAAGAGGTTTTCTTTATTTCACCCTAACGAAAGTTAACATTAGAGAAACTAACGAAAATTGACACTTAGCCACAGCTATCCTACATATTCCATGACTATAGGTACTTACATGAGCCATACATAAATTAAATGAAACTTTATTTCAGACTACAAACAGTCCAAAGTAAGAAACAACCATTATATGATTTTTCAACCTAAAATTAGTCGACAAAGACCGAAAAACAAACGATACAGCCAACAACGCAAAAGCAAAAATCCACAATTAAACCCTTAAACAAATAAATCTGCAGTTTATTTAACTTTTAACAGTTCCAGACTTCCAGTCGTCTGGAGTACTTTCCAGTGTTCATGGGAAGAGTTTAACCGCGTAATAGTCGGCAAAAATGGATTTATTTCCATGGAGCACGCCTACTTTTGTCCCTATTGACTTTTGCATTGAAGGCTAGGCTGTGGCATTTTAGTAGCAGTCTTCGTTTCACAATAAATTATGAGTGGAACGAGGTAAACAGTTTGTTGCTGCATGGTTTAAATTGAGGGGATTATAAGTATCTAGCGTCTAATGAGGAAAGTTTTGAGTTTGAATGTGGATCAGTATAAGAGTTGAAGAAAACCAAAGAAACGATGGATGGACTGTGTAAAGAATGATACGGCAAAAAAGTAGGTGTCTGATGAGATGACGAGTAATAGAGAAATATGGAAGAAGAAGATATGCTGCGCCGACCTCAAATAAATTGGGATAAGAGCAGGATAATAATGATGGTAATATAAGTATCTAGTATCCATTTGTGTAATATTAGGAATGACATGTGTAAAACCATTAATGCTACGGTCAAAAAATTTGGAGATATCATCTACAGTGATGTGTTTGTCTAAATTATAATAAACAAAAATTTCACCACTGTAAGATATAAAAAAAATATCTACAGAATTTCAAAAAAGATGTATTTCGTAAGACACATTAACAAACATCTATTCACGTTCAAACTTTTAACGTTATAATCAATCGCTCTCCAAATTCTGACTATGAAACGAAAGGTCACGTTTCCATGAAAATAAACGGCCGATGCACTTTCTTAAAACAGGGCATTTCGAAACAGATCGAATTGCTTCAATTATTCGGCTGTGTATTGATCGAGTTAACTGTACAGCAGGCCGATTCCGACATATACGTTGAAGTTTTATTAACACTTTTGTTACACAAGCTTAGTGGGAATTAGGAAAGCTTGTGCAGGAAAACTTAAGGATTCTTGGTAGGTCATACGAACCGCATTAAAAATTTTATGGAATCTTTCTCAAAATTCCATGCATAAAAGATTACTGCTAATCAAGAAAACAAAAGTAACGTACAACAAGATAAAAATGTTAACAAAGCTAAAGGCGCGTAAAGTAACAAAACATAAACTGTGCATAATAAGAACATAAAAGACACACAGGTTTTACATGACAATGAAGTACAAAAGATTAAAAATAATACAACAAGAAATAACCACACAACTTTACTACACACAATAAACGAAAAACAATTTAATCCAAACATTAAAACACCAACTAACGATTTAGTTTCATAAAAGAGAACATCAAAGGAACGGAATAAAACATAAAAGAATGCCGCGGAAGACATTATTCCAGTCGGCAACGACAACGAGCCATCGCAGACTTGTTTCCGAATATAGACAAATCGATCGATAGTCAACACGATACTCTGTGAGACTGTATTAAGCACAACACTGCTACAAATGCGAAGTTTTGTTTATCCATTCCTCGTAGAATTTAGGTCTACGTTAGAGAGAAAGGTATGGAAAATTAGCATTAACTGTACTACACGATAACTACAAGGCAAGCGACGTTGAGAAAATTTCCAAAAGTAATGAAGCCAATCATTGCCGGTTATAAAACCATGACCAGACAGATTTTTATGAACTGATTAGTCAAGGAACTCATCTGGCTGAAAGATGTTTGTTATGAGATCACGAAACAGCAATGATTTAAAGAAAATAGAAAAACTACTGTAAGGGTTACTGGTTTCCAATCATTTCTATTAGAAATTGATGATCGGATCGGATCGGGGATTTGGATCGGTGATTTAGTCTACCATGATGTCGACAATCGCCAGACTCTGACTTCCGGCTCGATCTTCTATAATTTAAATAGACAGCACTGGGATTTATACTCTCGACACCAATTGTGATAAACCGTTTATTGCATTCTGAACTCTATTGTGTACTCTATAGAATTTATCGTGTAACTTCTTCAAATGAAGGATGGTCCCTTGTAAGAAGCTGCCACGACTTAAGCACAATACACAATCGAATATTAATATTGGAACTAAAAACTTTCCCTTGTATAGCTTCGCGCAGTGTGACACCACAATTGTTAACTGAAGCTCCCATTCGAAAATAAGTAAGCGTAAATAAATCAAAGTGCTTCATATAACATGATGAATGATGTCTCGAATACTTCAAAAAGTAAAAGAAGCGGAACAGTAGACAGTAGTGCACAGTTATCATTCAGCTCGGTCAATGAACTCGACTCAAGTTCAAGTGTAGAAGGGCCGCACGATCCGTTTATTTTTAGGGCTCTAAATATACTGAACCCGTTCACTGTTTCAAGTTATGTTTCCTGCGCCCGCTGATTGGCTAGCGTCTATTAAACACTTGCGAAAATGTTCGCTCAGATCAAATATAAAGTGGCGCTGTCGTAAGTTTGAATTATGATGCTAAAGTAGCTTATGGGTTTAAGTTTGGCCATTAGTGCTATAGTTTAAAGTAACAGCAACATTAATTTATCATAAAATATTGCTTTGGAAGTGATCGATCGAAGTTTTGAAACTTCTACTCAATAAGGAAAAGATAGATATAAGTAGATATCTTTGGAATACACAATAAAATAAAGCTGCCATTACACAACTACCAAATTGAGTAATTCAATGTAGTCTACCATTACTTGTGTCACGGAGAAACTTTAAATTCTAATTTAAACTTATTTGAGTCATATCAGTGACTGAAATCGAGCTCGAAATGAGAGAAGCACTTAGTCTCATGTGAGGTCGTGCAGTTAGAATTGATGTCATCCACTTTAAGATCCAATAAATAATCAAATATACACCCACTTCCAATCTAGCATAAGGGACAATATAGAAAGACAAAGGCAAGCATTCAGTAATTTTATCGGGTTTATGAGAGAATTCCACTCTAGAATGTGATACAATATTTTTACGATTCCATGAACGATACTTTTTTGTATATTATTATGTAGGTCGAGTTATCAATATTCTACACGATGTTGTAAGCTAAATGAGAATTTGATTAAATACGTAGATAATTGAGGAAAATTATTGCGAATCCTAATTTAGCGATCGAAATCGTTGGAATGATATAGTCTATATTAATAAAGAACATCATGTCTACGTACATTTTTACCATGTTAGTTTTTATGATTACTATTCTAAACGAATCGGTAGAAATTGTTTGCACTAGGTTTGCCCTAGTTGTGCAATCTGCAAAGCTTACTTTATTTTTATCATTCATAGCAAATCCGATTCAGTGCCGTTTTCTTCACAAAAGTGGCATCATTCTAAACCTTAGCACGTGCTAGAAGAATCTGTAGAAAATTCTTAAAACGGAACAGAGTTTCATGACCCTGTTTACAAACATTCTGAATCATTTCTTTTGTGTCAAGTTCGTTCATTTTTGCTTTGACAGTAACAACTTAGTTAAACTTATCAATAATCAGAACCATTTTATTCTCTCCATCAATAATACAGAAATCGTTATCCATCAACAAAAGCTTATCCATTTTGGTTTACAAAACTAAAATGGGAATAATATCGCCATTTTAAATTCATACAGTGTACATAGGGGGTGCGACTGTACGAGCCACCCTTAGCGGCTACATTCCTATTGTTACGGTCCACATTGTGCAGGAACCACCTGGCTCATTAACGGGGCTGGCATCACCACCAGCTTTAGCAGAACCCTCAGGTTTACGCAGACGCGATAACACCTGAGATGTTTGCATATATTGCGAGTATGTTAATGGTTTTGGAGATGAAAAAAATGGTAAGATACTTGAAGTAGATGACAATGCATTTGTGTGCGGAGTTAATACAATATTATTATCGATTAACTCATCAAATAAATGTCATTTATTCAAATTAGGCTGAAAATCAGCACATTTTAAACCTAAAAATTACATAAAACAGTCCCTAAAAGTTTCAGCAAAATGCTAGCGTCATTAAAATTGGTATGTAACATATAATTAAACCCAGAATGTTCCCTGTTGTAGAGAAATAAAATGGCCTTGTCCATTTTAAATCCCTTTAACACAATCCTTAGATTGAACGAAGCCACTTGCAGACCCCTACCATAACCCAATAACGAGCACATTCATATCTCATCACAACACGACTATACTAAATCACATTATCAGACAAAAAAATCGCACATCGCCACGACTTATCGCACGCGTACACACATCAAGAGGAATCCACTAAGCTCTGAGGGACCCTTATAAAATGGTCGTGGAACACGTTTCACTTGCCTTACTCCACGTCACTGGCCCATTTCTTACGATCCATTGACTCCGAGCCATTCATCGGTGCCTTTTCAAATGAGAAGGGTTTTAAATGCGACTCACTGCAAATGAGAACGTATATACGAAGATTTATCGCACATATTGTAATGGGGTGATTTAAGCTTACGTAATGAAAACGACTATATAGATGCCAGCACATCAAACTACCCGAAACTGTCAAATTTTCCCAATCAACCTTGAACCTAATGCTTTAGCGACAAAGTCGAAAATCTACTAAAGAAATTTGACGGATTGTAATAGCTTGATGTGCTGGCGTCTGTACACTAAACTTAATACGAATGAAAACAAGAACCTCCGTAACATGAAGAAGATAATAAAATTAATGAGATAATTTCCACGAAATTTCGGATGAAGACTAATCAACAAGCCGAGTACAGAGGACAAAACAAACGTGAAAATATGTCAAAACTCCAAATTACCATTCTCGTATAGAATACTAATTGCTACAAATAAGTTGATTTACATAGAAACAAGATTTATCAAGTTGAATTAATCACGTGTTAAATAAAGCAAAGTAATTAAAGAGATATTGGAATCACAGATGATAGTATAAAATTAATAGGAAGCTGTAAACGGTTGAGTGAACTAAACGGTAGAATACTAAATGCATGACACAAGAAAACACTTAGTTAATTGTCCCTACCTGTGATATAAAATGAGGGTCCCTCGAATAAATGTTTTTAATTATGTTTGAAGAAAAAAGTGGAAAAAGTTTGTATAGTGGATACAAAACCGGAGCTGATTGTCGTCCCCTTCCGTGCTCATGATTAGCTCATTTTAATCCCGGTTTAAAAACTGCATGACAATGGAATAGGCGCACTGTCTGTATTTTGCAAAGAATCGTCTACCGTTCATACAGTTTCCTTTCCCCGTTGAGGATTTCGACAAATATTTTTATTACTAAACCAATGTTTGCGCAGCCCTCGTCAGCAAGGGTTGGGATAAAAACACCATTCAATCCGCCATCTTTCTTTGATTCCGTTTCTAACCCATTTTTCATGTGAATATGAATAGAACAGCTGGTACGATCGATTGCTGGCGCTTTCCTTACGCTGTTCGGTATGAATTCCCAATAATAGTCCTTTTGATAGTCTTTGTAAAATTGGGAATGTGTAAAATAAAAAAAGATACTGAAAAAGAAACCAACGAAGAAATACCTTAAATGCAAATCTTTTACATGCTGTAAAAGAAGACGTAGATGAAAGGAACGTTCAAGGATATGAATAGATAATGAATTGAATTCAGCTTTTGATGTTTAAACTTTATTTGTTATCACTTATTAAACTTGATCTCTCAAAGCAAGCACTAAATATTTAAACTCTGATAGCAAACGTGCGAGTGTTTTCTAATCGCCAATTCAACTTGTAGACGATCTTCAAAACGCACTCAAAAAGTTAGAGAACCACTTTCGAACTCCCGCAAAGGAAATGCAGACTGAAACAAATGCCATGCACATGCGGTTAGCTTTATTTATAGTACAATGAACGGATAGCAAAGTATTCGCAGTTGTACACTGAATAGCTATGTGAGGAGTCGCAAATGCGAAAGCACTTAAGTAAAGCCTCAAAAACAAAAGAGGAAAATTTGATTGTACAAGCAGAACTGTGGACCCCAAACAGCCCACTAAAAGAAATTAATCGGCGTGTCCGAAAAAATAAAAACAAAAGGAACGGTAAATCCCACACTGGGAAGACAATACATCGCGTCGTCATAAAGTTGCGTCTCTCCCGCCAGGCGGCGCCATGGCGGCACCCCTCCCAAACCCCGCGCCCCGCCCCACCGCGACGCCGTACGCACGTGCGTGCTACTTGTCTCCACCATTCACAAACCCACGCAACCAAAACAAAACCCTAATGCCCTTACCCTAAATCACATTTCTCTTCTCGCATATTATCGAACCGCAAGAAGACGCTGCACAGTCTATTAGTCACCGTATCACGTTACCATTAAACACATTTTTGTTTTCCTTCACAGCCGCATTCCTCTGTTCTAAAACCAATTGTGCTGCAGCATGTTTGAACTTTTGTCCTTTTTTGATTGACTTTTATCGGTGGCGGTACGATTTTTATTAATATTGACATTTTAAATTATTTGAACGCATGTAACGGGAGAACGGAAATTGATTGGTTCTCTGACCGGAACTCTTATCAAAATTCGATTTATTTCGAGTGACATCTTAACTAATGCTGTACTGATATGAGATACGAGATCTTGTTCTAGTACTGACTATCAGTGGTGAAGATTGCATACAACTCGATTCCTACAGGATTCCCTTTGAAAAATGGCACAGTCAGCATTCTATAGACAAATAATATAATCACATTAAAGATAAATTATGTACTCCGGCTTACTTTTTACAGAAATTGACCTTTCTGACTATCTATAAATTTGATCTTGGAGTAAGAACACCGGAACTGATTGGTCAGGAAAAACACAGGTCCTGCCATTTTCTTTTTAAAACTTGGCTCTGATTCCCCTAAACAATAACTTAGTTATAAAAACAGCTGTCACCTATTTCTAAATTACGCAATGTCATTTGAACATGACGTAGGGCGTAGTTATGGAGTACGTTCACAATGAGACCCTCCAAAGCTCTAAAACAAAACCCCATTGAGAAAAAAATTAATAGCTCCACTCCCGACTCCCGAGACCTCACAGAGACTTAATAAATTGTAAGTCATACACTGGAATCATAAACAACGCTCCGTCATAGCAGTATTATGCACCCCAACCGCATAACAGCTCCCCAAAGTATTGGTTCCTGACGAATAACCCAATAAATACCCATAAAGCACTATGCAACACGTACAAAATATTCCAGGGACATAAAAGCATTATCCTGTTAAGTAATTTATTTCTTCTTCAGGTTGTAACTAAACGGTTATTTTATGGGACCACTTAAACCTAGTATGAAGGAGGGTGTCGGAACCCATAACGCAACACCATAAACGGCAAAGAATTGAACTAAAGACTCACGTCACCTGTTCCGACCTTGGACCATAAATCTTCTACTTTTTTAAGGGGACCCACGCAAAGTACGATGTCTAAGGATTTTACGAACCCATATTGTACACTGGTTTAATATCATAAGTAAATAAACTTGTTTTATTCACTTTTCCTCTCTTTTTCGAGTCTTTGATGTAAAGTATCGCGTTTTAATATTTAATTAAGAATTTATTATCTCCATTATTCTATTTCTTTTAGTATTTTTTTTTCTTGTAATTTATAAAGGAAGCCATCGTATTACGAAATTTAATTTCCTTCGCTTTTATTATCGGTTTAATAAAAAGGGAGAAACCTGAACTGTGTTTATCTTAGTACTTACTGAGTCACCGTGTTGTGAGTCAGAGAGATTTCATCCCAGCCAGTTCCCCGTATGCTTCACCGACTGCCCACTCTCAAGGAACCGGTCTAGATGAACTTAAACTGGAAACCTTCTTTTATACACAGATTTCTATACCTGATTTTATTGTTCACCGCGGGCATTCCTGTTCATAACGGTACTTTATCTTCCTGTTTCAAATATTTCATGACAACGCTTGCCTGATTTATGTTATTTCTCTTATATCTTATGAATTGACTACCTTCCTTCTAAGCTTCTGGGCCAATCCCATAATCAATTTTGACTTTGAACAAGGTAAAACCATAAGAGAAGCTTAATTCATCGTTTAGGACACAATGCAATTCATCAATGCATTATTCAGTGAAACTGACCATTCAAGAAGTCATACCATAAATTGCATTGACATTATATCATGACCAGAATACAATGCAACATCTTTAAATGATTCCACATCAATAATTTCACAATAATGAAATGTTGACTCACCAGAGTCGGTCCGAAACCTCCGTTTAGTTCGCAAACATCCACAATTTATTTCTAATGTTAAATTCTGCTTGTAAACACAAGCAGAATTTAACATTAGAAATAAATTTAGTACTCGTTACAATTTAAAGAGCACCTAGTATACCACCCAGTATTCCACTGGCATACTTTGAAGATAATGGTGATATCGGTTTCTAGCGGACGCGAGTGCAGCAACATTACTCGCAAATTAGGTTAGTGAGATTGCTAGTACTTATCTTCGAAGGCATAGTTAACTGTGTTTCAATGTAATGAGCGATTGCATTGCTTACTTGATTGTAGATGATAAATGTTGTTACGGGGTAGTACTTAACAAATAATAATATACTGCGGTTTCATCAGATGAATCTAGTTCGTTTGATGATTTTTGAGAATTTAGATTGTGAAGTTCGGTTGCCTCTTAGAAGTTTATCTGAACATCGCGACGTTATTATACTTAATGCCGTTGCTCTAAATATCTTTAAACACGGAAAGTCTTGTGTTGATATGGCATGGCCTGCTTAACACATACATTTAAGATATATTTTTCAGTGTAAAATAAGTCAAAGTACTCCCAGCTGAGTACTTATAAAAGTACCTAATAATAGCTACCCTTGAAACTCAATATCGATAAAATATCATATTTCTGGGATGATCTTAAATGTGACACTAATAACGACCGAAATATAACGCGAGGGAATACCATAAAAACCTTATAACAGAGAGCGTCATTCCGTACACCCAAAGCGTATTGACCGAAGATCGTATATTAAACCGCACACTGCGGTCAGTTTGACCCTTCTAATTTCGATTAGGGGATCATATTACCAGAGAGGTGTTGACACGCGCACTATGAGTGTCTCCACATCAAACATGGTAACTATGGCTTTCTAATTAACCCGTCTCCTCCACAATCTGAGAGTTGTTTAATCTATAACATCCTATTGATATTTCATGTTGCAGTGCACACACACTTGACCTGATTCACTTCAGAATGATCTCACTTCCCTTTGCATTACCGTTCAGTCAAGTTCATTAACATTTCGATGCATTAAACCCGATGCGAGTAAAACAATCGCCGGATATGCGACAGTGGCAGGATACGTTCCCGACACATTCGCGTCTCGACGATTGGCGTCAACTATTCTAATTCAAGGTTCATCGTTAATCGATCATACTATTCATAGAGGAGCATTTGGCTTCAAAAGGGGAAATAGATAACTAAAGGCATACAATAGCGCAGACAAAGTTCCGTCCGCTACGTTAAACATCGCGTGGATCGCTAATCCGAGCGTAACATTGCAAAACGCAGAACAAACTGCTTCGCTTTGTGTTGCACTAATGAGAGCCACGTGGCCGTCCCCCGCAATGCAGACAGCACAATAAAACAATGCCGCTACAGTTGTGCATTCTGGCTTTATTCCTGCAGGACTAACTGTCGCGTGACTGCGACTCGTTATGGGTGTACCGCAAGGCGCGCTCCTACAGGCATTTCTGTTTATTCTATTTAGAATGTGAGTGCTGCCGCTGAATGTTACTAAACTTGTTGGTGATACCACATTTTGTAGCAGTTTTGTGACATGATTGTCCCTATATGACTTTTGTTCATTTAAATGTTAAGAGAAATAGACTAGCTTTAAGTTTCAATTTAAAATTCGAAAGATTCTATCTCGAAAATCGTCTTGTGTTTACTCTAATACATTCTTATCTGCTGAACCTAAACAGAAAGCTAATTCATTCATTGACATGATGTTTACTAGAGTGCACTTTTCTGGATTGGTTATATTCAAAACATCACTGTTTATATCTAATTCAGCTATGTCTGTTACTTCGTTTACATATTTACATTAAAAATTATGAACCGGTACTTCTTTAAGTTTTAGGATTCCGTTAACTCCAATTAGACTAAAACTACCAATTTTATGTTTTCGGTTTAATTAAACTCTTCTTCTACTTCTTTCAACCTTTCTTTCACGTTTCTAATGATCTCCATCTAACAGGTATTATGATTCTCGCGGCAGTCACTCGTGACACTTTTGACACAAACACGAGAACTTTTGAATGGAGTGTTTGTTCGCGCGTTGTCGTCAAACAAAACAACATAAACATTGGATACTCGGCGCGTCGCGGTGCCGAACTTTGTGGGGTCCCTGTCGTGATCGGCTTCGAGGGCTATTAAGTCTATTGTTGTACGAGTTCACTAACACCGACATGTTTCTATGCCGATTGTCGGTGGACTCACCTAATTGCGCGAAGACCTTGGGCCTGACATTCTCCTGCCAGGCAGCGGCGGCGGCGGCTACGAATGCCGCCAGCAGGAAACAGCGCAGCACGAGCATGGCACTAGTCACAAGTCGACATCACTTGGGAACACTCGCGGCGCGCGGCGATTCGCGGCACTGGCAAGGCGCGCGGCGGCCGGCGGACGACTGGCGGCCGGGGGCCGGGGACGGGGCGCGCCTGCGCGTCCGGCGCCCCGCGGTCTCGCATGCGTGGGGCTGCGGAGTGCGGACCTCGCACGTGACGCAGCCCTCCTCGCCCCCAGCGCACCCTCGCCGGCTATCGCCGACCCTGCGACGTCATAATCGCGTTAAAAAAGCGCCTGCATATCCTAATGAACGCCGGCACTAAACCTGCAATTAAACCCGACAGGGCGCCGGCCGCCGCCAGAGGCTCTGAGCTTTTGTTTATAAGCATTTTTAGCTGTATTAAAAATTCGTTAGGGGTATGTCGAGGGCGTGACAGTTCAGCGAATCGTAAGGTCGCAATTACAACTTTGATGGTTAACAACGGGGATGTATGTAGGGTCGACTCCGTAGCGAAAGCTCCTGTTACTTACCCTTTCGGGAAAAAAAATCGACTCGGGTTTTTTCCACTAATTGAGGTACTTAGGAACATTCGTAATGATAGAGCCGACAACCTGTACTTAAATCCATTATTTGTCTTGTTAAACTCTTCAGGGACTTTCCTCAACAAACAGAATCTCTAAAGCTCCAACAATAACAATGTTCAATCCCTTCATAAAAGTAAATAAAACTTTGTTCCAACTATCAAATCATATATTTTAATTACACGCATCGTAAAATTAATGAATTGTTACTAAACCGACTCAAATAACAAGTAAAACCGACGCTACAAAAACGAACTAAGTTACACAGGGTCCTAATAACCGTATCACATGAGAGCGGTGCAACTTTATCGAAATAAAAACTTTTTGTACAACAGTAGGGCTCCCTGGCGCATTCATTATTATTAATTGGACAAAGTTGTTCCCCAGTAATTTTATTCGAACAGTTTAGAACTCTGTCGAAGTAATACAAGTACGGCGTTAGTACCAGCGGGATGCATTGTAGTGGGCCCGTGTGAAAATCGATAAAATAAACATTTATTGTGCGGGACTCCTGCGCCGGTCGTGTGCATTCATACGAACGTGGAACGTGGATGTTTACTTTACCGTGCTTAGCTTCAATTCCGGTTATTTTAGTACTAGTACCGACGTACCCAATGAATGAAGAAATATTCAAATTAGAAGCTGATATTAATTAACAAATCTTTATTCATCCGCATGTACTTCATGTCGCGTGCGTTTTTTAAAGTTTATTCTAATCTACAGTCAACAGCACCTTTCTCTCAACGAACATTCGAACGAACATTCTCGTACTACCCGCAGTGTAGAACAGCCTATTAAGAATTAAACTCAGAATTCTCATTACCTCCCAGCACCGCAGCACAGCCATAGAAATTTAATAAAATTGTTAAGACACTAACTTCCTAAGTCCAACCTTAAACTGCATTAAAGTAAGACTTTTAAAATAAGGAAAGTTAGCAGTTTCCGAGTTCTAGAAGACTATTCGATACAGCTTGCAACGGATAGACACACGGCGCACGGCGGCCATCGTTTACAATAATCCAATTAGTATGAAATTTAAAGCTTGATCGAAGGCGTCGGGAGATAGTGTGATAACCATAGGTTTGTGGTCTCGTTATTTTTATCGCGAATGTCGCGATATCACACTCATTCTTGTTGATTATTCACGTATAATTCTCCTGGATAGATAGATACCAACATATTATAACAAAGAAAAATGCGAAGTATTTTAATGTTGGTGCACTGCTGAGCGAATGTGAGCAAAACCACAATCAAACTCAATATGGATATATAACATACGTAATATTTATCAATATTTCAGACAATCATACATAGTTCTGTTTGAGTTACACCTACCCAGCCAAATAACAACATACATAAACTAGGTACTAAGTTACCAACAGTTTATTTCCCCGATAATCACTCCGACAGCCGTACAAACTAATTCAATAGAGTTTTTACTAAGGCAGGTGGTACAAAAGCGTTCAAACAATGGAATTATTCCAATTCTACATTCGTACATTTCGTACGGATAGTCCGGAAATCAAAAAGGAATCAGCGAACTAACGAATCTTAGCATCTGTTCCTTTTTAAACCATTGGTTCCCAACCTATGGTCTGCAGACCAGCGGTGGTCTGCAGAATCTTAGACTATGGTCTGCAAAGGTTAAAATGTTATTCGTACTTTTTCAACTTGCACAGAAGATGCAAGCTCAACCCAACCTAATTGTAAACTTATCAGAGGCAAGGTGCTAAAATTTTTTGAGCTTATTTCTATTTCTGTATGAATGATTGCTAAATTTTTTGAGCTCACTTCGATCGCTCTTGTATCCTTCAATATCTCAATTCTAAAGATTTTCTTCTCTTTTTCCAATGTTTGCATTATGTGAGTTAAAGATTCATCCCCCTAGATATAATCCTGTCGGTGTTCATGTTTATCTAGGACCTTATGGCCCGTGCTAACAATAAAGGCACCAAAGTGGTCCGTGGTCCAAGAACGGTTGGGAACCACTGCGAGTTTAAGCCATTGGTTCCCAACCTACGGTCTCCAGACAAATCTGTGGTCCACAAGAGCTTAAAAATTGTCTTGACGATATTTAGGTCTTCGCGGACCACACTAGGCTACTACTTTCATATCTTTATTCGTACTTTTTAACTTGCACAGGAGATGTAAGATCTAAAACCAAATGCAAGACGAACTTACCATTTCTTAGACAACAAGTTTCACTTCACCAACACCAACTTTCAATTTTCTTTCTTCTTCTTTCGTTATTTTCTTTCTTTCTTCTTCTTTCGTTATTTTCTTTCTTTTTTCTTCTTTCCTTTTCACTTTCCTTCTTTTCTTTCTCTTTCTTTCGTATTTTGTAAGACAATAGTCTATTCTATCGCTTGCTATTGTAACTTCAATTAAACGACTATGTTAAAAGAGTTGACTAAGTTTATTAGATTGACGCCGTTAGTTTTTTCTTTAGTTTTGCTTGAACCCTGTACTTGGGAACCACTGCTTTTAACTTCTTCCGTAGTTGTAGACAAAGAATATAGGAACTCGATCTTTATATTAATTAAGGAAATAAATTATAAATAACGAGTCGTTTTCCCCTCATTGAGATGTGCTTGTTCCAGACACACTCTGTCGGTGTGACGCGGCGTTTTATTGGCGTATTAACTGTTTCTTAGAAACCATGGTATTCTGGTTTTGTTTAACTTGTCTCTGATAATGGCACTGCTATAAAAAAAAGAAAACTTTGATACATAATCGCTAGACACCTACTTGAAAATGATCTGTGCGAATCACTGAAAGTAAGAGATTTCTAAAAGCATTTTTAAATAAACTAATAAGGAATTAATTTTCAATTACTAAGCTTAACAAGCATTTAAAAACCAACAAAAAAAAATAGCATCGTTTAGCGATTAACAACGTCACGTCACGTCTAAACAGTTTAGTGCGTACACTGGCCACTGTCGCAGTCTCCCCCGACAATCGCACGCGACTCGGACCCGAATCTTAGGCCGGAGGGTCCTCCCCTACTCGAGAACAATTCCTGAACTTGCACATAATTCATTTTTTTATTGATGCCAAGCAATTAACTTGTGCCGTCTTTTTTCGTCTTTCAGAGTCAAAAGAGATGGTAAGATGGTGCGACATCACTTAAATTAAGAATTTAATAGGTCGGTTGACGTATTATTTTCTTAATTACGTTTTAGAAAGCATTGAATGGGCGTTTAAATGTATCTGCTTCGTTTGGACCGGAATGAGGAAAGACAGGAATTTTAGTGTCGATTTTGTGTAAGGAAATACTGGTCGTGCCCAATTTGTGACTTTAAACCTGAATTGGGATTTGAAGAGATTTTGTATTCTTTGTAATGGTTTGCTTAGATAGGCAGTCGCTCCATGTAAAATACTGGTATTCAACTGCATCCGGTTAGACTGGAAGCCGACCCTAACATAGTTGGGAAAGGCTAGGCAGATGATGATGGTGATGGTGTTTTCTGTGAGGAGCTCGTGGCTTAATAACAACTGCCGCTCGGGTCGATCTTTAAGTTAACCCGTGCCTAGGTTGTCCGTGGATGGGTGACCGCCCATTACATACGGAGTGTCCTCCGTGCCTCATAAAGCACGTTAAGCCTTTGGTCCCGGCTGTCATTTGTAGATCTTTGACAGTCGTTAACTAGTCAGTGGCCAAAAAAGTCTGACAACCAGTTTTACCAAGAGGTATCGTATTACCCAGTACTAACTGAGCTGTGGCGGCCAGATAGGCAGTCGCTCCATGTAAAATACTGATATTGAGCTGCATCCGGTTAGACTGGAAGCCGAACTCAACATGGGTAGTTGGGAAAAGGCTAGGCTTTTTTTTTCTTAGCTCTAAAAATAATTAATTCACAATAAGGGGAAACAATATTTGAAATCAGACTGGACTACCTCATATCAAGGATGGAACGTGCATAAATCGGTATCGCTTGTTCCACTGCGTAATAGTGATCCGAAACACATTTCCTCGACCCTACCTACCTACCATCCATTGCACTTCAAGCCTTAAATCCCAACTTTAAAACCAAATACCTATATAATGTCCAACCAACCCATCTATCTCGTATCCGCAGCTCATGCTCGTCACAAAACAAAGCAAAGCTCTTAAAAGCTACAAAACGAATGCTCGTCCCTCGCCCACATCGACCACTAACCACCACTGACCACCACTGCCCCACTGACGACTGGGCCATTCTGACCCAATTCCCCCAATTGACTCCACAACTCGTTCGGAACGATAAACAGCTGATACAGTTTATGTTTTTCTGAAACTGTAATATCTGAATACGTATTTGTATGTATTCAACGGGTTTATTGGCATGTTGTGCTGTTGGTTTCGAAAACAAGGCCGTTTTGTATCTCTGTTTTGTTTTAGTGTGTATGCTAAACAAGCTTTGTGAAAATATAAAATCGACACTCCATGTCGATTTGCTACTTTCACAATGTAAATGTAATGAAGACTGTAATGTAAATGTAATGGAATGAAGACTGTACTGTAAATGTAATGTAATGAAGACTGTAATATAATGTAATGAAGTCTGTATTTTTCTGCCCAGTAATGGGGCGTTTATTTGGGCGTAAATTCACTTTTGCCCTCTTTGCCCAGTTTAGAATAATGTATTAACAAACGGTCTTTCAACCAAAGAAATGATGGATAGACTGTGTGAAGGATGTGCTGACATGACGAGTAATAGTTAAGTGGGTTAGAAGTAGACATGCAGCGTACTCCAAATAAATTGGAATAAGGGCAGGAGAATGATGACTATTGTGATGATACAGTGGTTAGGTATTTCAACTAGGAATGCAAATGGTCAAAATCGGCTCACACAAACATGCATTGCGTTTCTACGAATTCGAAGCATGCTTAAGGTAACAGGTTACCGTAGTAGAGACAAACGGTTACGTTTTATATGTTTCACAGTGCAGCATAATAAAAAAAGTAGTAGAAAACAATAATACCTGCGTTTGATTTTGCAAAAAGGGTTTCATCAAGGGTTTCAAGGATTTTCGGAGACATCCGGTGTACTGAATCGGAAGGTCGCAGGTTCAAACCCTGCTCGCACTGGAATTTTTCTTTCCATGTCAAAAACAAAAAAGGGTTTAGTTGGTTTACTGGTCATCGTCATACTGTGCCTTCAAGTACACAAGATATTAAATAGCACGCGCTAAGCCAAACAAAAGGCTGTTCAAGCCGCTAGCCATTCTCTGATTCTCAAAAATGTTTGTTTTAAGAACCAGAATAAATCCCGGTGTACTGACAGCAAAAATCCCATTCAACAGGAATAATACAAAGAGTTAGTGTGACAGGACAAAGGCCCGGCCGTTTACGTACCATCGTGTTACGTCAGTCCTCGTGATTTGTGGCAAAGCAAACATCTAGGGCTCATTCTTCGCGCAAAAATAGGAGGACCCTTGACATATTTTTGCTGGCTACGGATGAATTGTTGATAAATATCTATACCGCCTCCAGTCCCGAGCGACAAGATTCTTTTTTAACAGAACCTCCAATTCTGATTGCAGATTGGAGTCCCTTTGTTCACTTCGGGTCGGATTTTCTTACAGGTTACGGTCAACTGTTTGTTGTGACGAATGACTGATCGATAAAACCGTTCACGTTGTGCTGATAAGCTTAAAAGGGTCATTTCTACGCGCCAGAGTAATGTGGATCTCAAGTGTCATCCGTCATTTTTGTGAAAATACGAAAAGGCGAAGTCTTATCGAGCACACTTTCTTTGAAAGTTTTTGAGGCAGATCATTTAGCCCTTTCGAATTGGCAAATGTTATCGATATCGTACTAAATCTTTGTATGGATTAAGTTCTTCTGATGTTTATTAGTTGGAATAAGCCGCCCACACGCATTTCATTTGTTTGAGCTATTTAAGCATATTCAAAATTGATTTTAACAGGAACTTTTTGCCAGTTCGTCTTTTCAACGAAACATAATATGCGAAAACGTTATTATAACGTAATTAACGCTATTTCCGAACTCCCCAAAACCAAATACAAGACTAAAACAAATCTCCACACTTCTTGTTTTTCGTAACATAACCTAACCTGGGTTAGGCACTAACCACACGAAAAAGGTCTGGTCTGACATCAGTGTCCGAGTTTTTACGCCGCCCATGGGCCTCTGACTTTACTTTACTTTGGTAGTCAGACGATCACGCCTCTAGGGTATCACTGCCGACACATTTATATTCAACATTAGTTTTAGTATATGCGAAACCTGAACGGTTTTTAAAATTTGTGTAAACATTCTATGTACAAATTTTAAAAACCGTATCATGAAAAATCACAAAGTTATAAGCTTGTTCTGTTACCTGGTTGTCCGCACAAAAACGTGGTCACCACGCGGCACCGCCGTGCGCTCACCCCCAGCGTCATCTTGAGCTCATTGATAACAATAACTTAGCAGTAGGTACCGAAATGATTGCGATAGGTACTTAGTGTCGCTCGGTGTCCAACTGGCCCTTTTTTAAATATTTTTGGGACAAAATATAACATGGTTTAAAAATTATTGGAATCGATTCAGTTACTTATTCTGAACAAACTATATTCAGGTTTCGCATATACTAAAAATAATGTTGTATATTCAGATTTCGCATTTACTAAATTTATGTTGTATACATACATACGTTTTTGTAAACAGCGTATTCTGTTTACAAAAACCCTAAGCGACTGCGACCTATGGAGTTTGCTGCGACCACAAAAAGACGCATTTATGAGTCCGGCAGACCTAAACGCAAATATGCGTCAAACTCGGACGGTGTACGGGGAACTTTTGATCTCGGATTAATTCCGTTCGACACTCATATAGAGGTTCCTGCGTTCCTTTTTTAAACCTTATTGAGTGTGCATTTTGCGAGCGTGTTTCGATAAATGTGTTGGTGGCTTTATGACATTCTTTTCTTGAATTTTAGCAACAAACAGTTCGTTTACTATTGATTTTGCGTCACTGTCAAATCAAAGTGATCTTTATGCTGATTGCAATAATGTTGTTAGTCGGTTGTGGCTTGGGGTTTCGTCAAAGATAACATAACTTGAAAAGACCGTAATCTACGATAAAGTTCTTTATGTCAATTATTGTCATTAGAGTTTATTTTGCTGCCAATCACCTTCCTGTCGCCTTCGTCTGTATTAATTATATCCGTTTCAGTGAGTATGTGAGTTAATTCTGCTTTCACACCTCAACAGATAGTCGTGAAATCTAACACACATGGATGGCTTGTGATGAAGACGGGCATACAATAAAGGCTTTCCTAACGATGCGAGCAACGGTGCAGCCAGAATCTATTATATTTTAAAATGATGTAGAATATTTTTACTACTGCTGGCCTACCATGACGTCATAAAGCAGGAGTAATTCCAGTGTGGGAAATAGATGGCGCTAGACGACCTGTATAGCTCTGTCTCTTTCCCACACTGGAATAACTCCTGTTTTAAGACATCATAGTAAGCCCCCTGATTCCTAATGATCTAAATGCAACGTAGAATATACGTAGCATAAACGACCAACAATTTTCTCACTGCTAGAACTGTTCCCTCTCTTCGAAAGAAAGTTTTTTTCATTCCATTAAACGAAAATTAAACATAACTGGCGACATTTGGGGGTATAATACCCCTGCAAAGCATATAGGTGTAGTATTATGTTATGGAATCGTCTAAACAGTACAAATCTAAGCCATTGCAGCAATCACGACGAAGCTGTCCATTATTGAAGAGTTCTATTGTATGTCTCCAAAGATCAGGAAATTTAAACGGGGCCACCGCGAAATAGTATTCATCCAAACAAAAAAAAATCATTGAAATCGGTTCACAACTGGCGAAGATAACGCTGAACATACTCGTACATACAGACGACGAAAAAAACAAACGATTCGATAACCTTCTCCTTTTGGAAACCGGTTAAAAAGGGCAGTATAACTACTTATTAAAGAAAGATAAAATTTTATGAAAATTATAAATATAAAGGGTGTAAATGGACCTTTAACGAAGCCGAAAGGCACTTGTTATCCCCGTCATTGTGATCATTTTAGTGTGCTGGACCATACCTGGGAACCTCTTAGTTCCGGAGATATTGGAGATCAAAGTTCCAACTTTTTCACATGTTTTTTTTTTAATACTAATTCTTACTTAACTTCAAATGCCTCCATGTCCCTTTTACTATTCAATGCATTCATCAGCACAATGTTTTGAGTGCTTAACTTTGAGTTTTACCGTAAAACGTGATTTTCCACCCCAAAAAAATCGTTTCCTAGCAATAATTTTTGCGTAGGGTTACTTAGTTTGATGTACAGAATGCTTGGTTGACGGCTTCGTGAAGGGTCCGTTTACACCTTGTATTACTATGAATGTTTGAACAAACTCTCAATAAATAACTATTACTAGATAAAAAGCGACCAGACATGTTATAAAAAACTCAAAATAACTTTAAAACAGAACTATCAATTTGTTTTAAATTTGTTTATTATAAGTACACAATAAATAGTAGACGAACTAGGCGATAAGTTGCATATTAATTTCACATTTGTTTACTTGAAAGAGGTATTTGTTTGTAAGTTTGTATTTAGGGGATAATCTCCGGAACTTATGATCCAATTCTAAAAATACTTTTACTGGCAGAAAGCTACATTATTTGTGAGTGCTCTAGGCTATAAATTATATTTATATCATGCATATTCGCCGAGCTATCACACTTTTTGCGCACGAAGTCGCAGGCGAACTGATAGTAATTAATAAAGGCAAAACAATGAAAATAAATGAATAATTTTCAGTACATCATTTAACACTCAAACATGAGCTCAGTTATAAATACACAAACACTATTGCAGCACTAGTGGTACAATCAAGCCAGGTTGAAAAGCTTCGTTGACTCAGTCGCTAAATCGCGTAGAATAGTGTCGTAATGGACCGGCCAGGGACGGCGTTAAAAAGAAACGAAAGATGCAGCCAATCAATCTACATTTACAATCATATGAGTATCGATCCGGGATGTAGGGGAGTTAAGAGATCTTGATATTTGATGCTACGTAGGGGAATATTAATGCCTAAGATTGCGGAAGAACTGTCTCCTACCACACACCACATTAAGGGGTACACAAGAAAAAAAAAAGACCCACTTTCCTTGTAGGTACAGGAGATACCCTAAAAAATACTTTTAGAGATATATTTAGAGATGGTATATTCATGCCAAATAACAGCTTTCTAGTATTAAGACAATTTGAGCTAAGCTGCAGACAGCTTCCCAGTTGACTACGGAACCCTATGTCAAATAATAATAGCAATAAATACTTACAGAACTTTCAACGATCAAGATGGCTTAGTCAGCATATACCGTTCGTCAATCGAATCGTTCCTCTGACGAATAGTTTAGAAAAGACTTCATTTGATGTATGCATGCAGAGGGTAACTCCAATATCGGATAGAACGAAAACGAACTCGTCGCTAGTTCGCGCGCCACCCCTCTATTGATATAAATAAATTTATTGACATTTTTATCTAGTTATTTTCTAAATAATGTAATTCAATAAATCCTCAATATGAAAGTGATTTGATTCAATTTGAAACGTACCACAGACGGCACTAATAAAACTGATAGCAGCAATAAATATTTTTAGAAGTGAAATCATATATCGCGTTGTTTGGTTTTTATGTAGCAACTCGTAAATAAAAATATCTTATTATAACTAGAAGACGGGATATTTACCATGTTTATTGTTTTCTTTGAGTTCAGAATCGAGTTGTGAGTGACAGTGGTAGCGGTACTGAGTGCAAAAAACGAACAAGAAAGAGGGTAGACCGATTTGTCTGCTCATAAACACCCACCCGCAATAACTTCAGTTTATCCGTGATCATGGTGCTTGCAACAGCGCCGAAATATCGGGAACTCAAAGAAAACAATAAACATGGTAAATATCCCGTCTTCTAGTTATAATAATTTTAGTGACCATGAAAGTTTAAAATCTTAAAAATATCTTGTTAGAAATATTTTTCATCGTACTTTGAATAAGTACATCCTACTAATATTATAAATGCCAAAGTTTGTGAGGATGGATGGATGGATGAACGGATTTGGATGAAATTTAGCACACACATAGTTTATGACCTGAATTAACACAGGATACTTAGTAGTAGTATGATCCTTTTTTTTTTTTCGGATGGGGAATCATCAAATGACCCTCCCACTCTGGGCGGAGCGGAAGGGAGTGTCAGACTTGTACTGACTAAAACCCATCCATGTTCCTTCTTTGCCCTTTGTGTTCCAGGGCCACGGTATCTCTTTCGAACAGTCCCGCAGCCCTGGCAGGCATCGGCCCATGCGGACCCCTACGTGGTTGCTGACATCTCTTTGAGGCGCGCGTGGAACACGAACGCGCCGTCGACACGGCCTGTCGTCCTAAGACGGCCGGACGGCGAGCTAGCCCATAACTCGCCGTCCACAGGCCCGCGCCTACGGTGGCCGGGAGCCACCACGTGACCCCCGAAGTAGTATGATCCCATAAGACAATTATCGAACTCCACACGGGCGAAGCCGCGGGCATAAAGCTAGTGATATCTAAACGCCAGTAGCGAAGGGTCAATTTTTGTAAGATGTAACCTGGAGTACATATCTTTAATGTGATGTTATTATTTGTCTATAGAATACTGACTGTGCCATTTTTCAAAGGGTAGCCGGCAGGAATCGAGTTCTATGCAACCTTCGCGACTGCTAAACACTAGCCTTGACTTACGAAGTAAGGTGACAATGAAAATATTGTATAAATTACACATTCATAAAATCAATTGAGTTCGAAAAATACGACATTTTCTTTGATTATAATGTACAGTTCTCCAACATCTTAAAACAGCTGTGAAAATGGCGACAAAAACTGTAACTTTCCAGGTAAACTTCTTGAGCTGTTCTTGTACAAAGGAAAGTAAAACTATTCTAAGAATTGATATTTCAAGAAGAGCCTTGTGGAGACGGTCTAAGTGATTCCACGTGGAGATATTTTAGTGGATGTATATTCGTTTCTCTTCATGCATTCCTAGAACAAAGATGTACTGGGAATCGAGACAGTCTGGTGATCTTCGGAACATCTCTACAGTTAGAAATAGGTAGGTACATCTTTATAACTTACTAGCGACCCGTCCCGGCTTCACACAGGTGGAATATGATATAAACCTTCCTCTTGAATCACTCTATCTTCATCAAAATCCGTTGCGTAGTTTTAAAGATCTAAGCATACATAGGGACAGACAGCGGGAAGCGACTTTGTTCTGTAGTATTTAGTGATAATAAATCATTTTACAACAAGATTTTTGTATTACTAAGTTATACTTGATAGAATAAAAATAACGAAATAGGTCAGAATAGCAACGTTCCCCGCCTGGGTCCTTTAAAAATCCTTTAAATAGAATTTAAAGGAGTGCAACTTTGCGCAACTTTGTCTGCGTCACATATAACTGTGATATCTCCTAAGATATTCATTGAAATCAAATGATGTAAGGGCAATTTTGTTCAAAATTAAATCCTAGCCCCGTTTTTGCCACATTTTTCATTGACGCTCCACTTCTATTGGCCGTAGCATGATGTTATGTAGCCAGATAAGTTTCCGTGATAAACGGGCTATCCAAAACTAAAATAATTTTTCACTTCGAACCACTAGTTCCTGAGATTAGCGCGTTCAACCAAACAAACAAACTCTCCTGCTTTTTAATATTAGGATAGATTAGTACTTTCTGTGGTTCCTTTGTATGTCTCCTTTGTGTCTAAAATTGTATTCATTTGTTATAATCGTCACAACCTTCTATTGTAAGTAGTCCCACGTTTAATTTAGATGCCTAAAGGCAGCCGAATAGAAGGCTTGGATGTACCTAACAGATTTGCCTGTAATTATACTATCACTTACGGGATATTTTCCGTGATTGTTCATTATTTTGAGCTCCCGATATTTCGATGCTGTTGCAAGCGCCATGACAGTCAACCCGCGATCATGGCGCATGCTTTAGTTGTAAACCGTTTAAGCTTAAAACAGTATCAGAGCGTGTATGTTGCAAAACTGTGCAGGTTTCCTCAAGAGGCAGCTCAAGCTTACCTGACGGGTGTACCTGTACAGCTAAACCTGTCAGGTACACCCTAGCGTGTACGGCTACCTTTACAAATGTTGGTCAGTAGGTTGGTGAGTACTGAATTAATTTAGTCTTACAAATTGTCAATGTTAGCAATTTGCTTTCAAGAATTCTACAAACGAATTATTATTATGTTAAGCTTAGCATAATAGCATAATCAGCCTATTAATGTTTCCACTGCTGGGACGCAGGCCTCCTCTCTATGAGAGGAATTGGGCTATAATCCACCACGTGGGCCCAGTGCGGGTTGGTAGATGTCACATGTCTTCGAATTTTTGGTTATAGGACATGCCGGTTTCCTCACGATGTTTTCCTTCACCGTTTTGAGAGCAGTGGTGATGAAATAACTTACACAAAGTAATGCGCCTGGCTGGGTTCGAACCCATGACTTACGGCTCGTAAGTCGGGGTCTCCACCACTGGGCCACCGCTGCTCTCACACGCTTATGTTAAGCTTATCAGGGCGAATTTCACCAATGACGTGAACGCGATCAGCACCTTACGTCTAAACCCCGTTCAAAAACAGTTAAGTGTCAATTTCAACAATCCATAGCAATGATGTCACTGATAACTCTTAAACGAAGTTTAAGTGTGGTAAATCCAAAGTTTCATAACTGCAACATATTCTCTTGCACTCAAATCACTACACTCCTTATGAACCATTGATAACTTAGTACCAAGTCATCGTAGGACCAAGATAGTTTCCGATAAAATGTATAGGTATGAAATTGAATTGATGGGTAGGGAGCCTCCATCGATGCCGATGGCTGGCGTGAAATTATCAAGTGCAACATCGTAGATTAAGTGCCGACGATCCTTAGTAACGTAGCCGCGATCGATCGACCCACTTCATAAGAAAAATATACGTGGTGTGACGAGCCGTCGGCGTCGTACGACTCGTGTAGATGATTAATTTGTTCTAGCGTTTGATTCTTATGATTGGTTGTTCGTTTTTAGGGTTTTTTGGGCAGCAGGATTGTGATTGTTGACTCCCTCGTTGGTCTAGTGATCGTAAGCGTGACTGTTGAGAATGAGGTCTTGGGTTTGATTCTAGACCCGGGCATAGTGTTATTGGGTTTTCCCTTTAGGAATTTCTCAATAACAGCCACGAATTCTGGATTTGTGCCCAGTTGATGTCAAAAGGCTCGCCCCCTAAGCCTGTAAATTCAAATTCTAGTTACTGAAATACTCCACGCCTTCTAATCATCATCTGACTAACTAGTCTTTTCTCAACTGTGTTGGGGTCGGCATGCAGTCTAACCGGATGCAGCTGAGTACCAGTATTTTACATGGAGTGACTGCGCAGGTAGGCAGTCACTCCACATTCCTCAACCCAATTAGTACTGGGTAATACGATGCCGCTTGGTTAGACTGATTGTCAGACTGTCGAGTCACTGACTTCCTGTAAAGACAGTCAAAGATCTATAATCTATAATGACAGCTGGGACCAACGTGCTTTCCGAGGCATGGGGGAAACTTGGTATGTAACTGGCGGTCACCCATCCACGGACCAACCAAAGCAAGAATGGCGTAACCTGAAGTTCGACCCGAATGACCTTTCTAATACTTAACCAATAAAAGTTCCATTTTATAGTTGAAGCCTGGTTTTAAAATGCAAATGCCGTCATCCAGTAGAAAGTGCAATCTCATGAGCAACTAATAGCATGAAAACGCCAGTCAGGGGCAGGCAGCTAATAGTTATGATAAGGTAGCAATATTCAGCTCGGTACCTGCTGAGATTGACCCAAATATCGATGGAAATGTCACGTAAAATTTAAAAAACCGTTAGATTATAATCTATCTCGCGAGATTGTAATCTGTCGAAAGATTGTGAACCATAACACAAATATGGCGGCGCGGGGCACATGACGTTCAACCAATAAGCGCGCAAGGTGCGATCCGTCTCATGCCATTTCACAATTTGACGGTTTAACTTCGATAGATTATAATCTACTGAAATGCGTTAAATTGTAAGCAGTACGCTACGGTTCACAATCTTTCGACAGTTTACAATCTCGCGAGATAGATTATAATCTAACAGTATTTACAATTTTACGGTGACAGAAATATCTCTGTAGCGCATTTTATCTTGTACCTACGGTTTGGTTCTTATTTTGACCAAAAGATTAACTTTGGTGTTTAACAATGTTCTCTCTCTTCTTTCGGGCCTGCAGACGCGTATTTGTTACCGAAGACTTATGTATAATTTATCTAGTCTTCCCTTTTTTGGGCAAAAATCCATCCAACCATCCTTGGTTGGTATTTTTTTTTCCAATTTTATTTATCTTTTAGCTTCTTCTCCCACTCGGCCAACTTTTATGCTCCATTTTATTTTATCATCATGTCCCGGCCATCAGTGCTTATGGTAGTCAGAAGCTTACAAAGCGGTATCGTATTACCTAGTAGGTAAATGGTTTGTGGAGATCAGAGAGGCAGTCGCTCCAACACAAATTGGAGCTTTGTCCCCCAATTTCTCCGTAACTAGAAGGTTCCCAGGTATGGTCCAGAACAAAAAACGATGGCAATGACGGGGAGAACAAGTGCCTTTCGGCTTCGTTAAGGGTCTATTTACACCCTTTATGTGTGCGTGTATGTGTTTTATTACCTACTTAATAGTATTCCAATTGCGTCTTAACATTCCTACCACGAGCGATCTCCACACAGCACTCCGTAATTCTTAGAATCAAATTAACGTGTTATCTCGCTCGTTTTTCTTTACAAACTTGTGTTTTAGCTCCAAGATAACTTTGTTAATTAAATTTTGCATTTTTTGCTCCTTAGACAACTTGTTCACCTGATTGGGATTATACTTTCTACTGAAGTGTATTGAAAACGTAAGGCGAAGTAGGAAGTCGTGCCTTTTCTGCATCATTACAGAAGGTAAACCCACCCACACCCACATCAGTGAAGTTTAGAATAGGTGATTCGATTTGAATGTATTCAATTAAATGGCTATTCGTTTGATAAACTTACATCAGATTTATTTATAAAAAATAAATACGATATTCATTATTTTATCAGTCGTTAAGCAGTCAGTGGCCTAAAAAGTGTGACCACCAGTCTTATCAAGGGGTATCGTATTACCTAGTACTAACTGGGTTGTGGAGGTCAGATAGGCAGTCGCTCCATGTAAAATACTGGTATTCAGCTGCATCCGGTTAGACTGGAAGCCGACCCCAATATAGTTGGGGAAAGGCTAGGCAGATGATGATGATGATTCATCATTTTATTCAGCTTTGACTGACCTCAGGTTTGTCCCGATTTGTCGAATCGAGGGGCCGCAAATGCCCTGGAACATAAATAACTCAAGTGTAACTCTCGATAACCCCGATCTTATCTTATAATATTCGTTCATAATAACTGGTCCAGATTTAATATTATTTATCAATCAGTAGTACCTACCGACTTACTGGTCTGTTAAGATAACAACAATATACTTTAAGAGTTTAATAAAACTAAAAAATACGTTTTAGAGTGCCGTGATTTCATTTTTCGTATTCTTCTCAGCAAACTTATATATCCATGTCATGAGAATGCATAAAAAAGAAATTTGAATGATATCAATTAGCTAAAGTAAACTAAACATGTAAGTAAAATTTCAGCTCAATCGGAATTCGCGAAGTGGGTCAAATTTATCTTCCAATTCTTTTTTACATAGTTAGTTACAGGTGAAGCTAATAAAAAAGTGTTAAAAACTATTGCTGTTTTGCAAATCTACGTTAGAAATCTTTAGTGCTAGAGAACCACACTTCCACCCTGTGAGAGGTCACAGTATCATTTACTGTGACTTATTCTTTCATATTATTCCTCACACAATCCATCTATATTTTCTTTTGCCTTTCTCTCCCTGACAAACGCCTTGCAACCTATGAATATTTAACATTATAGCAACCAAAATAGCTCATCTAATTATAAACAATAATCATGTCAACTTCAGAGAATAACAAGAAAGATAACTTTATCACAAGCGCCAATTTCTTGGAGACAATAACTAACAACCGACCTTTATCGAATAAGCCCGAAGATACACGAAATGACTAAATAGTACTCGGTACAGAAGGTCAACGTCATACAATGCAAGAAAACAGGCGCACTCACAAATAGACGTGAACGAATAACGATGTGAAACAAATGACAGTCGCGAGTACTCTTGCACTCGCTGTACGTGAAGCGTGTCTGTGTGTGTCCATCCTCGCCTATTGTACGAAGCTAGCCTTCTGTATTCATTTATTCTGTGACGAAACTGGGTTTTAAATAAGTAAAATCTTTATGACGCTGCCCTATTTTGGTTATGCAATCCACTGGTTGATACTAAAGTTGACTATTTTAGGAAGCTGAAGATTTCAGAATTAACCACCGGGGTGCGATCATTGAGTCGCGTTTGGTAAGACTAGACCTCGACCTCAACACAGTGTGAATCAGAAATGTGTGGTTATATTTAAGGATGTAGTACACACCATCAAACTGACCTTTCTCCACGGGACCAATAAAAAATAAACACGTGCCCGTACAAAACTTCAATAGATACCTCATTATCCTCAGCCCGACTTAACTCACTGCTGGGTATAGGCCTCTCTTTACTTGTGCCCAGCGCCACGTTCTTGGACGGCCGAACGACCAACACTTCTCTTTCCAATCCTTGGACGCCACTCGGTCACAGCTTTACTCCGCCTGCCATCACCGCGCTTTGCTAGGTGTCCTGTTCTTCTCGAACTAAATGTATGGGGTAGCTGATTACTTTTTTGCTATGACGATTTTGTACTCCTGGAGAAAGTTGTTCTATTTGATGGTCTGTACTACACCCTTGCATATGTCGACTCCTTTTTGGAACACGCTGTATTGAAGAGAATGTAGCATCACAAGGCAATTCTTCCTGTTATTTTAATCAGAGAAGAATGGTTTGGTATTTATTGATTGTTAGGCACAGATGTACCTATGGTACACCATGTTGCGCGTAATATGATTAAGCCCCATGGTTGATCTTCACTCAAGTACAAATCCAAACTCCGGATTCTTAAGTAGTACAGATAAATTACGAATGGATAAACTCAATAACACTTTGCCGTCCCTTTCACGCTTGCGATCAATAGAAAAAGACAATCAATTTGAAAATTCATATTTCCATACTCTCTCACCATGAAAAGAGTAACCATGGACTTTCTTGCCGCTTCTTCTCCATAGGAAACAACTAATCTAAATCGTGCACCTTTTTTCGATGTTTTATAAGTACCCATGTAGGCTTATGTGAAATAATATATTTTGTTTTTTTTTTTGTTTTACTATAAACAAAAAAGAAAACAAAATATACACACAGTAAAAATCCAGTAACCGAGGCGATCATGCTTCTAGACCTCACCGATTACATCATAGCCAAGCGATAATATACTAGGTTCATTATTGAAAAACAAGTCTCCACTCATAATAAAATCACAAAATCATTAAACCTGTGAAACGATTACGTAAACGTAGTTCAAAGTAAAAGGGTTAACGGAGGGTGGTAAAAAGCGCGTACAGCAGCTACCCTGCAATACCGCGTCGAATTACAGAAACCTGACGGAATTAACCTGCGTTACAATACCACGGAGTACGAAGTAAATGAAAACTCAACTTTTTTTCTTTAATCGTCTTTTAAGCAAATTAATGGTTTAAACCTGTTGAGCAGTACAATCAGCCTATTTCATTCCTAAATTCTCACTACTTGGACACAAACCTTCTCTCGGTTAGTGAGTGTGCCATCCACCAGTGCGGAATGATGAATACACATGGCTTGTAAATTTTAGTTTTAGGGGTTTCCTCACGATATTTTTCTTCATCGTTTTGACGATTTACAGCAGGACGAGCCATTCGACACGCTTCTTAACGCTCTTTGATGTGACTTTTCGGACTATAGCCTGATGAATCTAGTTTATTGTACAGGTACAACCCTAAAAACCATAATAGTAGGTAGGGTAAGATACATGATGGTTTCAGCGACGTCGCTATATCTTTTGGATGGATAGGGAGAAAATAAATTAAAGTAGTTTGTGGAGTATTTCTTCTAAGTAAACAACATAAGAAGAAAAAACTGACTTCAAAGAGCCATTATAACGTCGCCGTACCAATCCGTGATAGCATCAGCGTGTTAAATCCAGTAACAGCTCCAATGTCTCTCTTATGGCCATTCGTCGCTCATTATCACTCCATTTGCTTACTCCTCCGTGACAGAAGCCAACTACTTAACCCAATTAACAGCAAAAACCTAAACAAAGTGAGACCGTATTTTCGATATTCCATTGTATTATCTTGTTGCTTTTTAATTAGCTTTTCCTTACAATTCTGGTTTTATTGACCGTATATCTTTGTATGTAGGTTGCGAGTTTGCGGCGTAGTTATCTATTTAGAGCTTTGCATTAATATACTTACAATACAACATTGTGTGAACTTAATTACTTCTTGATGATACACATTTTTGGTTAATTACTTAACATTCCTTAATAGAGAAGAAGATGGTACAGACAGACCATTATTTAATTTTTTTATTTACCTTAGGTAGTACATTACACTACCTTTATAACATAATATCAAGCCTGTAATCCCCAAAAGGTTAGGCGGAGAAGTTCCTAATAGTACACCCATATTTCGCCAGTTATGTTTAAGTCCCATGTAATAGGGGGTAAGCCTATTGCCATCAACCGGGCACAAATCTAGACTCCGTGAATGCTATTGAGAAATTCCTGATGGAAAAACTCAGGGTTCATGGAAGTTTTTTTAATTTATTTTGGAGTCTTTGCAACGAACATTTTTTTATTGATCGACTTAAAAACTGTAACGGTTTAACATGTGGCCTACTATGACGTCTTAAATCAGGAGTAATTCCAGTGTGGGAAAGAGACAGAGCTATACACGTCGTCTAGCGCCATCTCTTTAAACCCTCCAGATTGGATGTAAAATCTAAAACGGTCTATTTTTTCGCGATTTCCAGTGTACAACTCTAGTAAACCGAGCCACGCCTCGTTTAATTGAGGCAAGCTAATGAGTAACCATTATGGATGCTCCTTAGAGGCTGTTTACCGCTTAATAAGTCACTTTGAAGTCTCAGTTGAGGACGCACGTCGTTCACACTCGGAATTTGTGTTCAGTGACCTGTTGTTGTGAACAGAATGGTTATCTTGGTCAAGGTTTTGGTAAGATGTTCAGGTATCTTGCAGTGGCGAAGGTTCCATATAACTCGATTCCTACCGGCTTCCCTTTAAAAACGGGCATAATCAGTATTCCATAGACAAATATTAAAATCAAATTAAAGACATGTACTCCGGCTTACCTCTTAAAAAAAATTACCATTCGCTACTGGTATCTTGTGAGTTGTAAGTGAATTTTGGAGTTTGAGATGTTTATCTGTTTGCACATCATAAGAAAATTGTAAAAATTGAAATTTAATAGTAGTGGTGTGACCGTCAGACTGCCATCGGTCTCGAGTTCGAACCCCAGGCACGCACCTCTGATTTTTTAGGATTCATGTGCGTATTGTATAATTATCACTTGCTTCGGTGAAAGAAAACATTGTGAGGAAACCAGCATGCCTGGAGATATGTATTTCTTGACGGCATGTAAAGTCAAGTCAGAGACCCAGGGGCGGCATAAAAACTCTGACACCAGGTTAGGCACTAACCACAGGATAAAGAAGAAATAAGAAGAAGACGATAATGCTAGTTACATATAGTTATTGGTTTCAATCTGTTTTCATTAGACCTTATTTTATAATGTGCGAGCGAGTTGACGACAAAAAAATAGGTAAAATCGGAAGGTGCCAACTCGCGCGCACTCGCGATTTGCACACTCGCCAGTTGACGAATAAGTTGAAAATTGTTTGGTCAGATTTGGATGGAACTTTAATTTTTAATCTTAATGTACAAAGAATTGAAAAAAAGGCCACGACAGTTACCTTTTCATTAGCTTGCGTCAATTAAACGAAGCATGGCTGAAAGCTCGGGTAACTATAACCGTGCACTGTAAGACACGAAAAAAAAGCCCGTGTTTTGAAGATAGAAAAAAATGTTGTGTTTTTTTGTGTTTGCCCATCTATTTTTGTAAGTGTAGGTATAAACACATACTAATTAAATTACTGATTAGAGAAACCGACTTGGGTTTCTAAACAGTACTGTCTATACAGGTTTTTAAAAGAGCATTATTTTGTCGATAAAAATGAGTATAATATAATATGCAATCAAATTATCGGTAACCGTTCTCGAACAACACACTGTACTATGATTGTGTTCTTCGTTCGTTCTATTTTTACAATTTTTAAAATAGAATACTTTAACGTGTCTTTATGGAAAATTGGGTTTATCGCAGTGTTTTACTGCACAAAGGGTAAGATAGAAATAATGCAGTCATAAGAAAACATAAGGCATTAAGCTGTAGGTTGCATAAAAGTGCCCGTGCTCTTTACCTCCTTAAATAATACCTACCTTGATTCTCCATAAATAGCACACAATTATCTAACTCAAACCGACAATATTGAAGAGCTGTTCTATTGAACAATTAAATAAAAGATTCAGTAGTACATGGGACTTGAACCGAAATGGGGTGTAGATACTACAGGAACTCCTCTGCCTAACCTTTCAAGAATAACAAGCATGGTGATATGTTAGATATAGACTAGTCATTGCTAAAACTGAAAGAGATAAAAACTGATCGCAGCCATTTATTTTACACCAAACTTTGATTTCCGTGTAAACTGTAAATCAAATCGCAGCCATATTTAAAATATGAGCTAAAGGTATAAAATATCTGGACATGACACCGTTGATAACCCTACCATGGTGCGGATTGATGATAAAATTCAACCGTAAATAATAAATGTTGGCAGTTAACGGTTTTATCGAAATATTATACGGGTAAATTTATATTCTGCAAACAAGAAGGAATATTTAAAAATTGAACGCCATGAAGCATTGGACTCTGATTGCATTCGGATTGTATTTTTTTAATGCAGTAAATCTTGAGGATAACAAATATTGTTTACTAGTTTCTGCTCGTTGATTTAATTCTGGCTCAGTTTGGTTGATTACGTTTAAGCCTAGATTATTTAACTAACTGGCCTTTTTTACAACATTTTTCATTGATGCTCCACTCCTATTGATCGTGTCGTGATGTTAAATAGCCTATTGCCTTCCTCGATAGATGGGCTATCCAACACTAAAACATTTTTAGTGTTGGATAGCCCATTTAGGGCGTTCAACCAAACAAACTCTTCAGCTGTATATTATTAGTAAAGATAGGAATTCAACGCCATCTATGGGTCAAAGCGTAGAATGGGTTTTAGAGAATCGCAAATCAGATTAAAAAAAAAAAAATACTGACACAATATTTCTAAAATCCCACCAAAAATCCACGCCATAGTGACTAAACGGGTTTTCCTTTCTAAATTAATTTTAGTTAACAAAAATATATTAACGCTATAATTTCCCGTGAGGTTCCAAGTGTCAAAACTGTATTATCGAATGAACCTTTGTTCGTCTAGTGGTTTTCTTAACAAGCCCTTTTTTCGGATGGGAAATCATCAAACGATCCCCCTCCTGCTCAGGGCGGAGTGGAAGCGAGTGGCAGACTTTTACTGACTAAAACCCATCCAAGTTCCTTCTTTGCCCTTTGTGTTCCAGGGCCGCGGTATCTCTTTCGAACAGTCCCGCAGCTCCGGCAGGCATCGGCCCTTGCGGACCCGTTCCTGGTTGCTGACATCTCTTTGAGGCGCGCGTGGTACACGAACTCGCCGTCGACACGGCCTGTCGTCATAAGAAGACCGGACGGCGAGCTAGCCCATTACTCACCGTCCACAGGCCCGGGCCCCGACGCCCTTAAGAAGCCCTTCAAATATAATATTATCATAAGTTACTGAAGAAATTGTAGCATAATTTCAAGAACTTCAGATCCGCTTCCCTCCTCTTAAATAGTTTTAATCTGTTATTATCGACAAGGCACTGTAATAGTGACACCTTGGAAGCATAAAATATTTTCTTAAGTCCCTCACCTTTTGTGAAAATGAGACAAAGTTATCGCTTTAGTCCTATAAAATGTGCTGACCTCTAAGCGATATTCAATAGACCTTTTTTGTGATAACTTTTTAAACCTTGGTGAAAAGAAAGGAATTATTAGGGTAACAAATAAGGCTATCTGGAGATGAATTATAGGTGACTAGTTTTGGGTTCTTGTAGATAGCGATAAATGTTGAAGATTATCGTAAAGTATGGGAGATTCTTTGACATATGAGCTGAAAAATGACTACGGCTTGAGAGAGAGATTTTTTTACCATAAGTGAAAGATATGAACTACTCTCATTCTACTTTTTTTTTACGCGTATGGTCAGTGCCTAACCTGAGTTTTTTATGCCACCCATGGGCCTCAGACTTGGCTTTACATGCCGCCAAGAAATATCTCTCAGGCATGCTGGTTTCCTCACGATGTTTTCCTTCACCGAAGCAAGTGATATTTTTTATACAATACGCACATGAATTCGAAAAACTCAGGGATTCGTGTCTCATTCTACTGAATTTATCATATATTAATACGCTACCCAAACGAAGTCCCTGACCTTCGCTAAGCAAATCATCTGTAAACAAAAACTGAAATTATATTTAGCGTTGATTGTGACACATATCTCAATACTAAATTATACTCTATTTTCTCCCTCTCTCAAAATAAAAACGAAAAACAAAAGGTGTGCCATTTAAACCACAATTTTAACAATATCTGTGCCAATAGAGATAAACAATGTTGCCAGTGATGTGATTATTTAATCCCCAATCCCCGAGACGAAGTGCAGCCAAGGGATCGTCCATCAGAGACATAAAAATAAATTACTATGTTAAATTTTGCACGCCCTAAATCGCTGGGGATTCAACGATTTGTTCCGGTGTTGTGTTGCTTTTTATTAACGGAAATATGGCGACACTAATGGTTACTATAACTAGTAATATATTTAAAGTTAAAATGTATAGCTGGTATTGTTAAAATATTTGGTGATGGACGATCTTGGCGTGTGGTATGGCTGGTTGAATTTAATGATATTGATTTTTATTTAAATAAAAACGAGTAAACTAATGTCTGCGTCTAGATATTCTAATATCGTAGTAAGGATGACATAATTGAAAAAAATATATTTTTAGATGTTGTTTGTAGTTGAATATAAAATTAACGAAAGTAAGTATTAAATTAAGGTTTATTTAACATATTTCTTAATATGTAAAATAAACCTTTCATCTTTTGATAAAAGGTTTATATGCACGAAAATATTGGCAATATATTGAAACAATTTTTAGTCTAATTTATAAAAAAGCTGTCCTGTATTTCTTATTTTTTGAGTTATGTCATTATTGTCGCAAACAAGCGAATATATTTTTTTGAACGTTTGTCGTTATAAGTCCTGAAACAATTAAATAAAGATCGCTTATAAATTCATGTGTAAATAAATAATATACATAAATGATACGTATGAATGGTTGGAATTGATTGAATGTTGATAATGTTAATATGAATTGTTACATTTACGACGAATCAAGTTTATATTTTCTATGTATTTATGGTAGAACTAAAGGCTTTTAAAAAAATATATATCCTGTAGAACAAAAGTCAAAGTATAAGAGTTTTTTACCAATTTTTCTTTGACAACATTAAATGTATGAGTATCTTTATATCTCCGAACCTAAAGTTCAAATTCTTATACACAAATGTTAGAACATAAGTTATTAAAAGGTTCCCTAATATCTGTTACAGTAATCAAATGAATAGACGTCGAGAACGCAACAAACGTCTCTAGAATTCGAGCAGAGCCACCTCAGGGTGACGTCGTCGAATGCCACGTCCTTAGCCACCAGCGTTAACTGAACAATACGACCAAGATACCACGACCCCTCACGTCACATACCAACACCTTGCTTTAGTACCGAGTGTAATGTACAAAAGGGAGAGGTGGGAGGTCAGGCTTAAACGGCCATGCCAGGTGTAAATGTAGTGTTGAATTTCACGAATAATTCCACTTGTGACACTCCAATATTTGGCGGGAGCGACGGAATTTATTTCAAGAATGCAAAACATGAATTTTAAACTCAACAAATGTCATGGTTCGTTCTTTATCAAATTGGTCGCAATGTCTCTTAGTATAGGAATTACAGTGTTATTTTAAACTGGCGCTTTTTAACATAAATTATGATAAATTGTGGACATTTGTTTTAATAAAGTATGAACGATGAGAGTGCAGTCAGTTTCGTACGATGCTTTTGAATTAAATGATCATTATCATACATTAATTAAATTGGTGAAGGGTGCATTTGCAGATTTTTCTTGAAATTGAGTGCACCACATTTGGTTCAATTACACTTAATATAAAAATTCTGATTTGGGAGGGGGAGGCGGAGTTAAGGTATGGTCTTGGTGGGAATCGCTGTTGGCAGCTTTACCTATAAAGTGCCAAGTAATCTGCTGTACTCGTGGTGGAGCTGTATTAAAAGCAGACACCTAGCCAGTCTGAGTCATCGAGGTCCCACGCTGGGACCTGCTGCAACTGCGACCACAAAGTGGCACGCCCGCCAACCCGTGTTGCAGCTGAGCTAATGGATCCAGGGCGAAAGTCTAATATTCTACACCCTGAAACAGAAAATACTCACTTGGACGAATACCAGAAACCAAACCGAGCACATCCATAGGCACTGAAGCGGTAGCCCCGCTATTGGAGTCTGGCCACAAGCGATTTCCTCACCATCCTGGCCTCTCGACATTAATACGGAACCACCATCAGCTTCTGTAGTATCTGTAGCAGTCCTCTCTTTGAAGACATGCAAAGTGGCAGGATTTGACCTGATAAGTACGGAAAGTACACAAGCCGATCCTCCGCCGTCGACGTTCTGACTCCCTTGATGAATTTTTATAACTGTGTCTAAGAAAGGAGATTATAGTCAGTGCGATAACTGGACAGGTTGCTATCGATTCCCCTCTAGGGTTTTCTGCAAGATTATCCTGCATAGGGGTGCTATCGATGGCCCTGGAACTACAGCTACGCACGGACCAGATCATACTTGAACAGGCATGGGAATGGTAGAGGGAGATTTACTTTACCTTTATCGAATTCGAAGAGGCTCTTCAGTTTCTCCAATCTCGTATCAGAGGCTGGAGGAACTGAAGAGGACATCATTTGGGGGATCGCCAAAGCCCGAACTACCTTCGCACTGCTGAGACCTGTTTGGCAATCTCGGAAACTGACCCAAAGGCTAAAACTCAAAGTCTTACGGGTGCGAAACGTGGAAGGCCACAAAGGACATCTCACGCTGAATCAAAGTCTTCGTCAACCATTGTCTCCGTCTCATCCTCGGAATTTACCGGCCTGAGACAATCCCTAACGAAGAGCTGTTAGAAAAATGCCACAAAAGCCCAATCGATCGCCAGATCAAACGTAAGTGGAAACGGATCGGTCACACTCTCCGGAAGGATTCCGATCACATACCCAAACCAGCGATGCATTGGAATACTAAAGGAAAAGGGTAACGTGGCGACTAACCTAGCGTTGCACCGTGCTAGCAGAAGCGACGAGCATCGGGATGACATGGGGCTAAATAAAGCGCAAGGCCACACCGCTAGCTGGAGGGCGGGCGAGCCACGCGAACGACGCCCTTTTCATACTTTTGTATAGCTGACGTAGCTCCGTAGTTCGTGGTGTGAACCAAATTATGAAAAGAGGTGAAACGATGCGTCGTTCGCCCGCTCGCCCACCCGCCAGCTGGCGGTGTGGCTTGCACTTTTAGCTTGAAGCTCAAGACCGTTCGCGATGAAGGACTACTGTGAAGGCCTTCCGCCCCATATAGGGAACATGTCTAATTAATCAATAAATTACCATTTACTAAACAGCATTTACTAATTTATACTCCAAGCTAGGTAAGATTCTTAAGCCTGCCCCAGAATTCAATGACACATGACATTTTCCGCCTCATGTAAATCATAATCTAAATTAAAGACAAAATGGATACTCAACATATTTTTATATTTTACTTACGAGTATTTTAAGAGTAATGTTAAGAGTAACGGATTTAAGAAAAAAAAAAAAAAAAAAAGGCATCCCAGGAAGTCGCTAACAAAATCCACTCCACACACTTTAAAAGCTAGTACAAAAATATAACCCGACGATCCCAACAAGATTTTCACATTACCCTCTAATTGTTCACAAACAAAAGTATGGCATAATAAATTCACATACGTAGAAACAACTTGAATAATTCATTTAATAAAAACGTTAAGATAAATGACCTGACTGACGCAGCGTCGCGACGTATCACGTACGTACAGACATATTGTGCCATTCATTTTATACGTAGATATAAGTACATATAGGCATGTATTTATGTAGATAGATTATAGACTTGTTTGTTTTCAGTTGAATAAGTTTGAGTGCTAGATGAGGCTCGCATACATATAAAATAAAAGACAATCAAGTTTATATACAACATTATTTTTAGTATATGCGAAACCTGAATATAGTTTGTTCAGAATAAGTACCTAACTGAAACGATTCCAATAATTTTTAAGCCATGTTATATTTTGTCCCAAAAATATTTAAAAAAAGGCTACAAGTTGGATACCGAGCGACACTAAGTACCTATCGCAATCATTTAGGTACCTACTGCGAAATTATTATTATCAATGAGTTCAAGACGACGCTGGGGGCGCGCGCGCGGCTGCGCCGCGTGGTGACTACGTTTTTGCGCCGACAACCAGGTAACAGAAAAAGCTTATAACTTTGTGATTTTTCAAGATAAAGTTTTGAAATTTTGTACATAGATCCTTTACATAAAAATACTAGACACGTATCAGATTTAGCACATACTAAAATTAATGATGTACAGACATAGAATGGGAGGTACCGTTATTCTGATGAAGGCTTTTATAAAGGGTAACAAGACCCTTAACGAAGCCGAAAGACACTTGTTCTCTCCGTCATTGTGATCCCTTTTTTTTTCTAAACCATACCTGGGAATGAAGGTTCCTAGGTATGGTTTAGAAAAAAAAGAAGTAAAAGTAGAAAGTAGAAGTAGAAAGAAGAAGAAGAAGGAAGGAAGGAAGGAGAAGTAGTTACGGAGATATTGGGGGTCAAAGTTCCAACTTTTACATTTTTTTTTAAATAATGTTTTTAATGTAAGAACTTTACTTTAAACATGACCCCCGTTCTATTCAATCCATCCATCAGCACAATGTTTTGAGTGCGTTACATTGAGTCGTACTGTAAAACGCGATATTTAACCTCAAAAAAAAAAAAGTTGTTTCCCAGCATTAATGTTACTTAGTTTGATGTACAGAATTCATGGTTGACGGCTTCGTGAAGGTTCCTTTTTAAACAACCTTTTCTACACCTTGTATGTAGATCACTTGTGATCCCTAATCTGATTTGATGAATATACTGATTTAATTTTATTAATAACTAGCTGTGCCCCGCGACCTTCACCCACGTGTAATTATTATAAAAATATTACTACCCTATTTGAATCGGATTTTAGTAACAATTTCAAGGGTTTTATTTTTTTGCACGGAACCCTTATTAATTTTCTAAAATAAAAGTAGCCTAGTATTAGTTACTCCTTATAACATTAGCTATCTGCCAGTAAAAGACCCGTCAAAATCGGTTCAGCCGTTTCAGAGATTAGCCGGAACAAACAGAGACAGACAAAGATTTAAAAAAGTGTGTTTTTGTTATAAGTACCGTAGGTTTTTTCTAAAAAGCTGTTATTTTTAAATTACAAACAGACACTTCAATTTTATTTATTTGTATAGATATAACTAAAACTTAGATTGAGTGAAAAGTTTAGCTGACCCAATCTCGTGGTTAAACTAAAACTTAATTGAGTGCGTGAATCCAAATGAATTATAATTACTAAATAATTTTCAAATGAAACTAATTTAACATTAAAGAGCCTTTTGCAAGGATACATTGACCGTAGCCATGCCCGCAAACCGTCGAGTAAAAAACTAGTCTGTTATTCTAAGCCTAAAATTAAATATGAGTTTTACGTAAAAAAAGTTTCTGCGCTCAAGTAATACAGATTATTTTTTCTAAATTATACCTATTTATTTACAATACTTTTTAGGGTTCCCTAGCCACACGGATAAAACGGAACCCTTATAAGTTCTACCTCTCCGTCTGTCTGTCTATCCGTCCCTATGTCACAGTCATTTTACTCCGAAACTGTTGACACCACAATGTTGAAGGAGAATAAGGTGTCTTCTATGAACCGCTGAACAAAAGTAATATAATATAATTTTCAATAAAAAAATAGGGGTGGCTCTCCATATTTGTAACCGAGGGTTTAAAAAATTTTTTTTTAAGGAATGTAAATAAAATGTCGAACTTTCTAAGACCGTGTTTTTGCTTAAGTCTATGGTTGATGAAATGTACATAATTAAAAATGGGCGTTAAAAATATTGTTTTTATATTGTTTGGTGCTACGGAACCCTGGGTGTGCGAGGTCGACTCGCACTTGGCTAGTTTAGTACCTCTTTTTACAGATAATCTCATAAAGTAAGTAAAGCTACTTTTATTTACACAAACCCTTGAATTCAATATGTATAAGCAAATACAAAGTCTGCAAAAATATGAACCCGCACCACCTCTTATTAGAACTCTCTATTGTAATTCTATACAAGCTCAACACAATTGCGAACCATCCACCGCTACATTCGATTTCAATTAATTTCAATTTACTACGCCTTATGTACCGAGCATACCCTCAATATGCTAACTCATACGGCCTGAGTAATGACTGTAAGGAACAGCCTACATCGACAAAGGGCCCATTATGTCAAAAACAAACCCAACCCGTAACCAATTCTCTCCATGTTTGCTGAGGGCTGCTCTCTTATAAATATGCAAATATTATCCTGCGTTTAGCCTGCTACTGCAATAATATTTATATTGAAATTGGCGCCCGTCCCCCGTCCTTGAACTCTCACTATTATTATACTGTTCAAACATCCCTTTACATTCGATTTGTGGTCCTCAGGACCACAGCGGCTCCACACTGTTATCTGTGTTTGACAAACCTCACACTAATAGGATCCCTGTTGATATTTTGCTCGTCTCTGTACTCGCTTTGAAGCTGTTTGAACAAGGTTTTATTCTGTATTTGTGATCTTGGTCAATATGTCCCGCGGGTTTAAGATTCAGCCGAGATAAGCACACATGGAAGTATCTACCACGATATTGATGCAACAGCTTTTACGACTAAGGCCATTTAAAAATGGCGTCATAGCTTTCACAGTATGAAACATGTTTATAAAGCACGAAAAGCCATTTCCAAACGGAGTTACTGTAAAAACTTTTCTCGGAGACACACTCGGACATAACCCACGTTTTACAAAAGGACAAGTAATAAACCTGTCCGCAAATGTCCGCGTTCTTATAAAAGATACAGCTCGCATCACGACAAAATGGCGGAGACGTTATGCCACCACTTTCTCTAATAAAGTAGGAGCCATAAAAAACCACTACAATCATCATAACTCGACTGGGCGATGGACATCGTGACACAATGCCGCTTAAAAATTAATGTTCGCTTACACAACACAATCTTACACAAAATAAATAAATTCGAAGATACTGTCGGATTCAGGAATAATTTTTAAAACATTCTGAGTTTTATTTTATCTTGTAAATTATTAGCTATTCCTGGCACTGCTCATACGTGCATTATGAATATGCTACATTTTCTGTTTTAGCACGCAAACTTACATTCAGTATTTATTTTTAAAAAGTATGGAATTTTTAAGTACTTTAATATTATAAATGGAAAACTTAACTTAGATTATTTTATTTTGATATGAAAATACTAACATAGAACTCTGCTCGTCTCATATAATTAAATTCCTTGTCTAAAGCACACGTTTCATGTAACACAATACAACATTCACTAGCTTGAGTCAAAACCTGATTAAAAATTCATTTGTAACCCTTCGAAACCAATTTAATTAAAAGATTTTTCGCCCACGCATCATAAAATAAGTTCTCCACGTATTATGTCGCAGTATAATGAAAAAAATCATATTTTTGTAAAAATCCTAGAATTTTTGCAATCTCAGATAGTTTAGAACGATTTGAAACTTGATTGCTGATCAGTCAGTCTAATAAGAGTCAATTCACAACATCATTGTGGCCTACCATGACGTCTTTTCCAGTGTGGGAAAGAGATGGGGCTAGACGACCTGTATGACTGTGTCTCTTTCCCACACTGGAATTACTCCTGCGTTAAGACGTCATAGTAATCCCCCATTATTCAGATTGTTGATAGCTCGAGTGAAAATGTTAAACAATCTGCGTATCAGTCACGTTTGTATTGTTTTGAGTTCATACTCATTGTCATCGTTTGCTAACCCAAGATGTTCCGGTGTTTTGCAAAAATTCTAGGCATTTCGTTAAAAACGATTTTTCCAAATATACTGCGACATTATAATAGTGAGGGTCTGAGCTCCTACGTGTTTAAAAATTAGTTTTTATGCTAAGCGACTTTTAATAGCTAATAGTTTTTCTGCTAACGCTGGCTTATTTATATTTTTCCGCTGTCGCTGTTTATTTTTTAATGCTCTTTTATGTTTACAGAATGAGGTACGGGATTTTGCTGTTGTTCTATTGTTTAAGTTTTTGGTAATTATTTTCTGCAATATCGTTTTAAGTTTTACTTTTCGGATAGGCGAAGATTTTTCATAGGATTTCGGTAGCCTATGTCAATCTATCATCATCATTCTCTTGTGCTTATCTCAATTCATTGGGGTCGGGGCAGCATGTCTTCTTCTTCCATACTTCTCTATTACTCGGCGTCTCATCAAACACCTCCTTTCGTGCCATATCATCCTTCATACAGTCCATCCATCGTTTCTTTGGTGTTCCTCTACTCTTATACCCATCCACATTCATACTTAAAACTTTCCTCACGACATTTTCCTCATTCTTCCGCATCACTATGAAAACTACTTGTTCTACCCGTTATTGCAATATTTTTTTTGTTCTAGACCATACCTGGGAACCTTCTAGTTACGGAGATATTGGCGGCCAAAGTTCCAACTTTTTCATGTGTATTTAAAAAAATACAAGTTTTTAATGTTATAACTTTACTATAAATACCTCCGTGACCCCCGTACTATTTAATACATTCATCAGCAGAATGTTTTAATTATGTTACATTGAGTTCTACCGTAAATTATGATTTTTAACCTCATAAAAAAAGGAGTCTCCCAGCAATAATTTTTGCGTAAAGTTACTTAGTTTGATGTATGTACATAATGCTTGGTTGACGGCTTCGTGAAGGGTCCGTTTACACCCTGTGTAAGAATACCCGATCTTTGAGCAGGAGGGGGAAGCAATTATAAGTAATAAGTTCATATCCAAGTAATACACCTTTTTGAAAGACATTACAAATCTAACTCCGTTTTCTGGACTTTTCTCATTGCGAATAATGCTGAGATAAAACTAAATATTATTGTATTGACTTTATGTCTGTGACATTGAACAACAATTAACTAATTATTATTATTTTGCATGCAATTGATACATATCCTGTATAGGAAAACATGGGGACTTTAGATTAATACCTGACTGTAACAACTTTATACCATGTTTAAGGCAAATAAAGACTTATCTTATCTTTCAAGTTTTCAGCATTTTCATCGGCAAATAAGCTTATGTAGCCAAGAACTCCTGAAACAGACTGAAAGAAAAACACCTCTTATTGGAGTTATAGGTACCCGAGTAACTTTGCACAGTTAAGTGAAGGAAGTAGGTCAAAATAATACTCGTAAGAACAGGATTAACACCTTGTCACTAACTTAAGTAGAGGAGAAACTTTTCAAATTATTACATTATGGCTCTAGTATCGGAAAGTAAAAGAATAGCGGAGTATCTAAACTTTTTATGTGTAATTTAGCTTTATAGTTATATTTGCTTGTAAAATGTCTCGTAAACAAGAAGCTTGTCGGCATACAAATATAGACGGTGTGCACACGACATTTACTCATTGCTCGTTGGCAAGTTCAGTGCTAAGCGCCAGGGTAGCGAAATTTGGTAATTTGGTTTGGTATTTGGAATTTGGTTTAAATTTTCTTACGTATTTTGCTATTTTCCGTTCAGTGTCAGGCTGTATGTTGAACAAAATATGATTCGCGGCCGTAATATGTGGGTACATACTACATATGTCATCATCATCATCTACCTAGCCTTTTCCTACATATGTTAGGTCCGGATGCAGCTGAATACCCGTATTTTACATGGAGCGACTGCCTATCTGACCTCCACAACCCAGGTGCTAGGTAAGACTTTTTGAGCCACTGACTACCTGTAACGACTGTCAAAGATCTACAAATGACAGCCGGGACCAACGGCTTAACGTGCTTTCCGAGGCATGGAGGAAACTCGGTATGTAATGGGTGGTCACCCATCCACAGACCAACCTAGACAAGCACGGCTTAACCTAAAGATCGATCCGAGCGGCTGTTATTATTTAGCCACGAGCTCCTCCACTGGTACATATGTATTTACAGAATTATTTGTTATCAAAATCATGAATACAACCCTCATGGGGTCATTGAATGACTCATCTCATCATTCTCCTGCTCTTATCCCAATTTATTTGGGGTCGGCGCAGCATGTCTTTTTCTTCTATACTGTTCTATTACTCGTCATCTTAGCAATCACCTCCTTTCTAGCCATATCATAATTCACACAGTCCATCCATCGTTTCTTTGGTCTTCCTCTACTCTTACAGCCATCGACATTCAACATTCTCCTCACTACATTTTCCTCATTCCTCCGCATCACATGTCCATACCACGATAACTAATTACCACACAACTTTTCAGTCACCTGCGCTACTTTCAGACTTCCTCTTTTGCACTCATTCCTTATTTTATCCATTCGCGCTACACCACACATCCCCCTTAGAATTCTCATCTCAGCCACATGCAAATGCCTTTTATTCATCCCTTTTGTGGCCCTTCATTCTAATCCATGCAAGATTCTAACCATGGTTTTATATATCTTACCTTTGAGTTAAGGGGGATGTGGGAGTCGCATATTGTTCCCGTGACCTGCCGCCATTTCATCCATGCAGTGTTAATTCTGTGCTTAACACTCTGATCTATTCTACCTTTATTTTTTCTATTTAACGACTTTGAATGACTATTTGATGAAAAAGTCATTCAATGTCGTTTATTTTTTCCCGGTCCGCTTTTCCCATGGTGTAGGCAGAAATAACAGAACACCACCTGCTACCATCCTTACATACTCCTTTTACCTCGTCCACGTTCATATATCTGGTAATACGCGCACACCGGTTGCGAGTACTACGCACCTGACCTTTGTGAAGAACCTCACTAATAACGTCAGTGTACTTCTAGGATGGCCCTTCCTGGCGTTGCCACTCACATCTGCCTTGTAAATTAATTATCTATATTTCAGTACCGATCCGTACCCATTTCAGTACACGCGGTAGCGTGTCAAGCCAAGTTCAAGCTAACAGAACTGGCGAGCAGTACCGTGTATAATACAGTACACAAAAAAGTTCAAGTAATAAAAAAAGTTAAAAACCATTTAATATTCGCTCACTAATGGTCGCCATACGTCGCTAATGTGAAACACAAATTTGTACAGGTGCGCCGCTGAGCGCACTTTAATAGGTCTTGATTAGCTTTTCATTTTATTAATTGTTTCTTTTAAAGTATTACGGTTAATTAGTAGACGTGTTGTTGATATAAGGCCGAATGTTTTGGTGTTAAATGACTGTTAATCTTACGATTATTGTAAATGCAAAAGTTTGGATGGATGAATGTTTGTTACACAATCACGCCAGAACAGCTAAACGGATCTGGATGAAACGCGCAGAGATAGAAATGGAATAGCAAATAGGCTATGTTTTTTCTCACACATACGGGTGAATATCACCGCAGCAAATTTTACGTGTCCACGTTGAGAATCGAGGTGTAAAATGATAGGGTGTTTCAATTTTTTTTTTATAGTGATCTATGTAACTTGGTTCAATTAGGGCCACATATTTTTTTTATAAGTCTATAAAAATAATCAGGAAAAATAAAATCGCCTTAAAATTCAAGTTTGGTGGCTTGTCCCAGTTCCATTTTTTGATATAATTGCATTCACCAAAGTAACAATTGAGATGCTATAAAAAATAAACAATTTCTTAAGTATATGCATAATACACATTATCTAAAAACAATTAAACCATAGAAAATCTAATTTAAAAGCACAGGACACTCGATCATAGTTTGTCCAAACAAAAATTAAAATTTTTGTGGCAATTGTTCAATTTACTATAACATAAGTTTCGTGCGTGTGCGATCAATCGCGTTTTATTATTTCGCATCTGTTAGTCGTCCACTGGCACTTACGCTGGTCTGTGATTAGTGCTGTGATTACCCGCCAAAAACGTAAGTACTCACCTTGGGAGGCATGGTGGACTAGAATTGTTCAATTTTTGGTGGATCGATTTTCTATCGATTTTAAAGTGTTTTAATAGTAAACTACACGTTAAAGCTAGTGATTTGGGTTACGCATAAATCAGGAACATCAATTTAATTGTAACTTAAAACCCCTATTTTTAAAGATTTTTTTTATGCAGACACATCTAAATTACCACGCGAACGAATTTCGAAACGAATTAATTAATTAATTAATTAAACAATTAATTAATTTAAATCTTTAAATCTTCCGCGAACCGGAAGACGCTGCGTTGGAAGGCCCCCCACTAGATGGACCGATGACCTGGTGAAAGTTGCAGTTATCCGCTGGATGCGAGTCGCACGGGACCGGTCAATGTGGCGAAACTTGGGGGAGGTCATGTCCAACAGTGGACGTCTTTCGGCTGAAATGATGATGATGATGATGAATTTAACAATTTAATTTCATGTGCGTGTTGTATATTTATCACTTGCTTCGGTGAAGGAAAACATCGTGAGGAAATCAGCATGCCTGAGAGATATTTCCTGACAGCATTTAAAGCCAAGTCAGAAGCCCATTGAAACTTTGACGCCAGGGTTAGGCACTAACCACACAATTAAGAAGAAAGAAAGGCTTGACAGCGCTCTGAACGCGAATTATAGGCGCTTTTCGCAGTGCCACTGATAAGCGGCTATACGTGAAATCCTACAAGCATAGTAAATACACTAATACCTAAAGTACCTGTAAGACGCCTAATATTCCTCTAATGCAGTTAGTTAAACAAGTCACTAATCTACAAGAACGATAAACTATCCTAACTCAGCGCCAAGCTAAATGTGCTTATGCTAGTGGATTCATCACATCAATTCAACTAATTCTAAGTGCCGATCGACTTCAACTTCCGAAGTCGGACCATTGTCTTAATAACTTATCACTTTGTAATCGCTGGTTACATCCCTGACTCTGGAGTTATGAATGTTATGTTTTGAAGTAAGAGTTAGAAGCTAAGTTCAAAATACGTGGTTCTCGTCCATTTTTCTATATGCAAGTAATTATTCACATTCAATATATTCAGTTCCTTATCTTGAATCATTTTCCATCGGAATTTTTTCCGGTTTTTTTTTTCAGTTTCTATTATTTTATTTCAATGTAAAATTACCTTTCCGTGTACGCAGCACTCCATTTATGTAAATAATACGGCTAAAATAAAAAATCCAACACTAGCTGTTTACTTCCTGCCTAGCTACACAGTTCATCGAACTCGTCGTCGCGCTTGCGTTCGCTATGTGCATTTTGCCACGGTAACATTACGTAATACATTGTGTATGAGGAAATAAAAATAATCAAAATTTTTGAATTCCCATAACAAATTCCTGAAATAATTTCTTGTACCAATGAAATGAATTTACTCCATTAGTTTGTGGAGGGCTGTCCCTTACACCCTGTATGTATAAATAAAAATGAATGGCTAAATGTGTTGCTAAGCGCAAAACTCGAGGACGGCTGGACCAATTCGGCAATTCTTTCTTTCTAATATTCGTTGTTGTCTGAAGAAGATTCTTTTGAATAGAAAAATTTGAAAAAAAACAATCAATGAACGTCAAAAATAGTAAGTACCACTCTGTTTTTCTTTCCGATATTTCGAAAGCATCGACTCTGCTGAGTCGAGTCGAGGCATCGAATCTATCGATAGGACTTCACGGGAGGCAAACAAACAACCATGGAGTTTCTTCTGATCAGGGGGGTCACCATGAGGTCTTAAAGCAGGAGTAATTCCAGTGTGGGAAAGAGAGAGAGCTATACGAGTCCTCTAGCGCCATCTCTTTCCCACACTGGAGGCCAGGTCAACAATTCTCAATGTAATACGACAAATACATAAGTGATAAGTTAAGTTTTGGAGACGTAGATAAATGGCGCGTGATAAAAAAAACATAATAAATCGAATATATTAAACGGACAACAACGTAGAGCATTTTTAGCATCTCCACCGCACACATGATTTGTTTTTGTTTTTGCAGTGTATTTTCTGTTTTGCACACACCGCCGAATTTAGCCATAAATCGTTGAATCAAAGGAATATTTTCCAGTGATGACGTCATCATTCTTAAAATTTAAATATAAATTAAACCAGTCATTGAATTAAAAAAAAAACACATTTTTTTTTAAAACACTATATTTTAAACAGCAAAAAAATTAAATTTGCTTGTTAGATTCTTTGAACAATGCTCATTGCGGCTAAGAAATTCTAAGAATACGATTTAGTGGGCATTTTCGACTATCTAAGTGAGCTGAGATAATGACTTACGACGGGTCTATCATCAACATGTCATCTATAAACAAAGTCAAAGTTGAAACTTTTCATACAGGAAATATTTTTAGAGTAACTTCTATAAGTCGTAAAGTCGCCATAGCAACGGAAAAAAAAAATATCTGAGTGTTTTTTTTTAACAAAATTATTATAATTCTAAATTTTTTTGAGACTTTTTGCATAAAACCTTTACTCCCATATTCTAACAATGACAGTAGATAAATACGACGTAGTAAACTACCGTAATGGATGCTTAAAAATAAAAGAGCCAGTATTTATTTTGTAGGTCAAGTAATTTTAAATTATTTTTTTTTATAAAAAATTATACTCAGATAAAAAATCCCTTTAAATGGCTTTGTTATAGCCGTTAGATGATTCCCTGAAAATATTTCGTGTATGAATAGTTAGACCCTATATACTTGAGTTAAAGTAATTTTAACATACAATGTTTATTCCGTAGTTTAGTAACTGCTTGAAGTTAGAACTGACAAAAAAACTTTCTGCGAAAAAAAACCGACTTCCAAAAAACACTAAAAAGGTCTAAAATAACTTACTTTCGGAGTTCGGTGACTTTGTTTGTTTTATTGACTTTTTTGCCACCGAATTCCGAAAGTAAAAGTTATTTTAGACTTTTTTAGTGTTTTTTTTTACCCTTTAATTTGTAAATTCTTGACATGAAATAATTTTTAAATTGTAACTAGAAGTTATTAAAAGATCATCATATCAGCAATATAGCCTAAGAAGAAAAATACGTACACACAGTGGCCTAAATAAATACCAGAACCCAATACATTGCGGCCGCTATTTTATGGCTCGTACATAATTGTAAGGCACCATCACGCGACGTCGCGAGAACGGCCATAGCACGACAGGCCCCTTCACGCGACTTCGCGTGAAGTGACAATTAAAGTGAGGAAAAAAACCAAATTACTGAAATAATTTTGATGAAATTTCTATGGGACCAATCGGGAAGTATATCCTTTCACATAAGACACCAGCAGCACCTTGCACAGGTAGCAGTACCTTTGTACTGATATATTATAATGTTATTTTCCTGTGTTGTCTTCTGTGTGTGCTTAAATGAATAATAAAAGAAAAAAAAATCAAATCACTTAAGAAATGACGGAGACGAACAAACAAAAAAAAAAAACAACTGAATTGAGAACCTCCTCCTTTTTTAAGAAAGTCGGTTAAAAAGTTAGAATTCTCAGCTTTGCTTTCTTTGAAGGTTCTTCCTTCTTTCAAAAACTTGTCTATTTCATAGAAATGGTTGGATACACTTAAGTAATTACTTGAACTTGACTATAGATCAGTGGCGAAAGTTCCATACGACTCGATTCCTACCAAATTCCCTTTGAAAAATGGCACGGTCAGTATCCTATAGACAAATAATGTAATCACATTCAAGATATGTACTCTGGCTTAACTCTTACAAAAATTGACCCTTCGCCACTGCTATAGATACAAGTAATAGAATATCAGTATTAGTGTGATACATAGACGTGTTTGCTGCAAATGTTACCTAACAACGTTATTAATGAGCTAATTAATTAAATTAAACGCAAAACGTTTTGATTCTAGGAACTATGCGCTGTAAACAATACTTGATAGGTAATGTATGTAACTATATTACGGATTATCATGTACATTATTATATGCATAGGGTAATGAATATTGTTAAATTGTACTAATAATCCTACTTAGTACTTCCTACTAAAATATTGTAAATGCAAAAGTTTGTGAAAATGGGTGGATGGATGGATAATTGTTACTCTTTCACGCAAAAACCACTGAATGGAATTGGATGAAATTTAGTACACAGATAGTTCATAACCTGGATTAACATATAGGATACTTTTTATCCCGGCACTACGATCCCGTGGGACAGTCCCGAACACCACGCGGGCGAAGCCGCGGGCATTATTATAATGAAAAAAAAGCTAGAATTATTATAATAGTTTTTATTTTAACTGCCTCATTCGTCTAGTCCCGGGTTGGATTCCCGGGTTGGACAAAGTAATATTCGGTTTCACAATCAGTTCAGCCACAGAGTCTGGAGTTGTGCCAGGTTGATGGCAATAAGTTGGCCCCAAATATAAAACTACCGAAATGTGGGTGAACCCGAAACTGTCAAATTTTCCCAATCAACCTTGAACCTAATGCTTTACCGATAAAGTTGAGGATATAATAAATAAATTTGACAGATTGTATTATGTTCATGAGCTGGCATCTGAACTTTTGTTCCACCTCTGTCTAACCCTTCAGGAAAATACAAGCGTCACGTGTCACACGTTCTTGTCGAAATTTTCCAGTCTTTTTGGCAATTTTCAGAGAACGAGTGCTGAACTGAGAACAAATATCTAATATCCTTCCGACCGAATTTCGGCGACATCGGCCAGTATCAATGAAGATGAGCCAAGTAGGTACCCACACGCAGAAGATATTATAACATGCCATCATAACAACACACCAGTAGCGAAGGGTCAATTTTTATAAGAGGTAACCTGGAGTACATATCTTTAATGTTATTATATTATTTGTCTATAGAATACTGACTGTGCCATTTTTCAAAGGGAAGCCAGGAGGAATTGAGTTAAATGGAACCTTCGCCACTGCAACACACCTGTAACCCTGAAGGCTTAGGCAGAGGTGTACCTAAGGAAGAAGAGATACGTAGTGCTCAAGTGTGTGCGATTAAATAGGTGCACTCTCTGTCCCCTTACTCTCGCTAGGATGAGACGGCGATCAAACATAATCAGTATAAGACATATTATAGCAGTAATAGCCTAGTGGTGTGAGCGTCAGACTGCCGAGTCATAGGTTTCGAGTTCGAACCCAAGGTCATTGATCCTGCCAGGGCTGCGGGACTGTTCGAAAGAGATACCGTGGCCCTGGAACACAAAGGGCAAAGAAGGAACATGGATGGGTTTTAGTCAGTACAAGTCTGACACTCCCTTCCGTTCCACTCCGCCCAGAGTGGGGGGGTCATTTGATGATTTCCCATCCGAAAAAAAAAAAGGCAAGCACCCCTGATTTTTCGGATTCATGTGCGTATTGTATAATTATCACTTGCTTCGGTGAAGGAAAACATCGTCAGGAAATGCCTGCGAGGTATTTCTTGATGGCATGTAAAGCCAAGTCAGAGGCCCATGGGTGGCATAAATACTGACACCAGGTCAGGCATTAACCACACGATAAAGAAGAAGAATAGAAACATAAAAGATTCTGTAAAGAAAGAAAGAAGATTATGTTCTTGATTACAAATGATAAGGATTTAAATCGAAACAAATCTTAATCGTCGGGGATAGTGAAAATCCGCGGAATTAGCATTGGATAATTCCGCGTACCTGTCAATGTAGCCAATTTTGATTACGTATTGTCGTAGCGACTTAATTAACAAATTTAATAGATTTTTACTGTTAACAATACACATGAATTGATACTATTCATGTAAAAATGAGATCAAAAATCGTTGAAATAAAAAAAATATATAAACTGTAAACCTACACGTAGTGCAGATACGCGCACTTTACGTATGGTAGATTCGCGGATTTGCACTATCCCGACGTTATGTAAAACATAGTTAAGTTTTGAGCCCTACCATTCGCAGATGATGACACTACAAAATATCTACCACCTAAAAGCAAAAACATTAATATAGGATATCAAAGCGAAAATTTACACAGTACTTGAGAAAGCGATTTAAATTGATATCAAGAGATCAACACACAAACTTCACGCTACTTAACTCTGTAACAGCGGGGTCGGCTGAGCCCCTCTTGAAAGGATCTCAACGAAACATTGATGCAATCTTTAATAGCAAATAAAAATTCTTGCTTTGTAGGGATGTTTTGTTTATAAAATGTAAACTTAGTGGGGTATGTATGTTATAATTATAGAGCCAGAAATTTAATTTCTTATTATGTTTTTGAGCGATTCAAATCTATACTAATCTTATAAACAGGTAAAATCTGTGTGTATGTAGGGGGTAATCTGCGGAAGTAATAATCCAATTCTAAAAATTCTGTCACTGGCGGAAAGCTACATTTATCCACCCGAGGCCTCATCATCGCTTTACATCTGGCGAGTTGCGGTCAAACGCAAGCTTATTAGGTATTTTAAAAAATAGATACCTTCTATTATATTCGAACTTTTCTCAGCTATTTTCAGCTTAATATAGCACAAACCAAATTAAGTAAAGTATACAAAAAAAGCACATTTAATAAACAAACATCCACCATCTAATAACATAACAACAACAAACACAGGGAAATTAGTAGGTATTGCAGGTAAGCCAACGCTTCATACATTCGGCCATTACCATTTATATGTCCGACAGAAACTAATTAAAATGGTCACAGACAATTAGCTACGTTGCAATATTGGTGGAGGGGCCACTAATATATACAGTAATATTGCGTTCCAATAATAAATGGAGATGGATTGTGTTGCTTTGCTACCTTTCGTGTTGACAGCATAGTTTGTTTTGACAGCTGGTGAAATGTATTGGGTGTTGTTTTACTAAATTGTTTCTAAACTCATCGAAAATATCCCAGTAAAAATCAACGCTAAAAAAGGCTAAAATTGCAAAGCATGCTGTAGTTCTGCATTTTTTATATGTTATATAGATCAGTTAGTGTGATGTGAATACAAATTTGCAACTTCGAAAAACTTGCGCTGACTGCGCACCACGCTATGTACTGCAAAATTTTGGGGCTTTGTCACTTTTTGCTCTAAAACTCAAAAACTATGCATTTTTAACGAACAACACTGTTGGTATATAGTTAACTAAATTTGCTACAATTGAAGCCCAACCTCAGCTCTATATACCATGTAGGGACTAACCTAGGGCACTTCAAAGATGGACAATTTTTCCCGAAAATTGATTGATAAAGCATTGATTCCCTCGCTGTCATTGATTCTATTTTGTGCACCTCATTTCTTCGTGACTTGGGAAGTTTCTTTTGTAGCTGGAGAAACTCCTCAGTGATTTCCTTCGCACAAAGCAAACAAATGCTCCCGAGATTCATAGGGCCCGGTGTTCTTGAGGTCGTCGAAAAAGCTGGATGGTTGGAATTTCTCGATACAAGAATACAGTATTTATACTAGGACATTCTATACATGGAACTTAAACATAACTGACGAAATAAAGAAAAAAAAGAAAGAAAGTACGTTTATTTGGCATATGCCACAAGTGCACACAGTATAAAAAAAAAACGAAAAAAAATTAAAAAACTTAAATCTGAACAAAAAAGAAATAGTGTGACACTGTGTGCCTTACGGCTGCGCCAAATAGGCCCAGGGTGGTAAATGTGGGTGTAATAACGGGTACACCTTTGATTAACCCTTCGGAGATTACAGGCGTAATATTATTTTGTGTACTAGGCCATTCTTAACCATGCCAGGCAGATATTTAATTTTTATAACAAGTTCAGATTGAAGTCATTCAAAAATTAATATAACATCGGGTAATAACCTAACGTGTTTGTTATGACCAAAAACACCATCCTGTATACAGTTACGTTGATTTTAGTCTGACCACGTTAAGCGTAAATGGATGTTTGCTGTACATTTCAGAGCTAGAGTTAGAATAGGCATTTGAACAATTTAAGTAGTTTTGAATATTTTTTCAAAAATCCTGAATATCATTTAGGTGTAATTATCAAAAATACTCAGTATATTATCATTTAAAACCGAAAAACGAGATAATATATTATCTGTAATCCTTCATTAAACGCCACAGCGAATCGAATGCCTTGCCTATCTATCTACACAAATAAATCAAATTGAAGTGTCTGTTTGTAATTTTAAAATAACAGTTTTTTTATTAAAAGCATATGAAAGTACATATGTATATATACAGGTTTTTTTTAATATTTGTATGTCTGTTTGTTCCGACTAACCTCCGAAACGGCTGGACCGATTTTCATGGGACTTTTACGGGCAGATGTTATAAAGAGTAAGTAATGATTCTTTTCTTTTATAAAAGGATCTAGGGGTCCGTGCAAAAAATAAAACCCTTGAAATTGTTAAGAAAATCCGATTTAAATAGGGAAGTAATATTTTAATAATAAAATAATTTTACGAGGACAAAAGTCGCGGGCAACCGCTATTAATATAGCTATACAATAATCTTTTGGCGTGTGCCTAAAAATGGAACAAACGACGCTATATTGTTTTTTAAATTCATGTATCACATTTTTACTAACAGCACCTCATAACAGCGTTATCATAGGATCCTTGAAGCATATTATTTTTAATCTGAGTCTCAAAAAGTACGAAGCACAGCGTAGCACTTATCGTAGCTGCTACGAAACTTACATCACCGCGCTACGAACGGTGGCATTCGTAGCGACGAATTATTTTTACAAGATTATTTTGGATACTGCGAAACGAGTACATGTTTTCCCATGAGGAATTTCTCAGTAGCAGAACGGAACCTAGATTTGTGCCCGGTTGATGGCAAAAGATCCGCAAGAGAACCAAGGTTACCGACGCGAAGTAGCCCGAAGAATTGGCAAACTTAAGTGGCAGTGGGCAGGGCAAATTGCTCGCAGAATGGATGGCCGATGAGGCCGAAAAGTTCTGGAGTCGCGACCGCGAACCGGAAACCGTTGCGTTGGAAGGCCTCCCACTAGGTGGACCGATGACCTGGTGAAGGTTGCGGGGATCTGCTGGATGCGAGTCGCACAGGACCGGTCAATGTGGCGACACTTGGGGGAGGCCTTTGTCCAGCAGTGGACGTCTTTCGGCTGAAATGATGATGATGATGGAAAAAGGCACGCTTTGTATAACACGGGACTTAAACATAATCAAGTCTAAATGTGGGTGTGGTATACTTACACTTCTTGCTTTATCGTGTGGTTAGTGCCTAACCTGGTGTCAGAGTTTTTATGCCGCCCATGGGCCTGTAACTTGGCTTTACATGCCGTCAAGAAATATCTCTCAGGCATGCTGGTTTCCTCACGATGTTGTCCTTCACTGAAGCAAGTGAAAATTATATAATACTCACATGAATCCGAAAAATCAAAGGTCCGTGCCTAGGGTTCGAACTCGAGACTTGGCAATCCGACGGTCACACCACTAGGCTATCACTGCTATCTTACTGTACAGGTGTACATATACCCCAAGGGTTAGGCAGAAGTCTGCCTAGCCCTTCGCGGATTAGCTACTGCCGTGATGTTGCGCTATGTTTTAGCTCAAAATTATCAACCATTTTATAACTCTTTAAATAACACCGTCCAGTTAACAAACAGTGTTGATTACAATCAACATGTAATTAACTCGGAAGCCTGCTATTGTGCTATAGCGACCGCAGACCTATTAAGAGCTCGCCATTAAATACTCTTTAAAAACCATAATAATGGGTAACCACATCATCATCTGCCTAGCCTTTTCCCAACTACATTGGGGTCGGCTTCCAGTCTAACCGGATACTGCTGAATACCAGTATTTTACATGCAGCGACTGCCTATCTAACCTCCACAACCCAGTTAGTACTGGGTAATACGATACCCCATGGTAAGACTGGTTGTCAGACTTATTGGGCCACTGACTACCTAACGACTGCCAAAGATCTACAATTGACAGCCGGGACCAACGGCTTAACGTGCTTTCCGAGGCACGCAGGAAACTCGGTATGTAACCACAATTGATTGCAATTAAATAAGCTAAATAAGCAGGAACTTTGAAAAACATTTCGTAAAGGTCTATCACCGAGGCAAGCCCAAAAACCGTTGACATGACGATTTGAAATCGTTTCTGACAAAAAGATGACATAACACAGAGAAAAAGTTGCCGGACGTAAAAAAAACTCTGCCCACATATATTTATTTTGTAAAAAAAAAAAATGATGCTACAAAAACTATGAATAATGAATTAATAAGACAAGAAACTGTCTGCCTTGTGCCCGGGGGGAGGAGGGGGGCTCATAATTAAGTTTAGGTTAAGGGAAGAGTTGGCAATATGTTTTTGGTAATTCGTCAACGATTGTTAATGACCACCACCAATACGGTACAGGGTGGAAGTGACACCGACTCTAAAACGGTTACCACGCATATAGTTCATCATTCTGAAAAAAAAAATCTATGTGGAGGACATAGACACATTTTTTATCGGTTATTAAAAAAAAAACAGCAGTTTCCTACAAAACTGTAATACCTACACGGTCAAAATTACTGATGAAAAATGTTTATGTGGGGTTCCGAATGTTGTACTGAACCGTTTTAGTGTTGGTGTCCCTTCCAATCTGTTTTTTTTTTTCAACTTGGCCAAGCGTGGTGATTGAGACTATATTCTAAGCTCGAAACCCCATTACAAATTGTTGAAGAACCGCCTATAGAGCAAATGAGTTCTGAAGTGGAGACCGTGTAATCAAGCGTTACCTGGGATGCCCCCCACCCTGATGGACCAGTGGACTTTTTAAGGTGGCTGGGTTACTGAACGCGGAGGAGACCGAACAGGGTGCAGCTTATTTAAGATTTTAAACTGTCATGGTGACTAACATTATCATTAACCCTAGAAGCGGGATATTTACCATGTTTACTGATTTCTTTGGCTTTTTCTTTTCTTTCTTTTTTTTCTTTTGTTTTTTTCATCTTTTTCTTTCATGGTGCTTGCAACAGCGCCGAAATATCGGGAACTCAAAGAATTCAGTAAACACGGTAAATATCCCGTTTTAGTGTTAATGATAGGGTGCAGCTTGGTCGAGGTTTATGTCCAGCGGTGATCTTCAATAAGCTGAGCTGATTAATTGAACCTCATTACAGTGCAGTGATCTTTCAAGAAGATTTTGCTCGGCAGTTGGAGTTGGGGGAGCTCGTAATAACAGCCGTTTGGTCAATTTTTAGGATTAGCCGCGCTTACCTAGGATGGTCTGTGGGTGGGTGACCACCGATTCCACACCGAGTTTCCTTCGTGCTTCGGAAAGCACGTTAAGCCGTTGGTCCCAGCTGTCATTTGTAGATCTTTGACAGTAGTTACAAGTAGTCAGTGGCCCGAAAGTCTGACAACCGGTTTTAACCAAGGGGTATCGTATTGCCCACTTCTAACTGGGTTGTGGAGGTCAGATAGGCAGTCGCTCCATGTAAAATACTGGTATTCATCTGCATTCGGTAAGACTGGAAGCCGACCCCAACATAGTTGTGAAAAGGCTAAGCAGATGATGAGTTAACCCTCACCTGCTCGGCAGTTAACCCTCACGAACAGATTTAGGTCAAGCACCAAAATACCATTAACTCGAAAATTTTCGGTCACAAAATAAATTGGACGCCCCTAAACTATCCGCCATAACTTCAACAGAAACGCAATAACTTTAATTTATGAACCGGTTAATCCGGATAAGTCGTCGATTTTGTAATAACGCACATTTTCACGGTAATTGTGACAAAACGTGTCATGTGAACCCGGATTTTGTCAGTTTTAACCGTTATTATTGTGAATCTATGTTATGTAGATGGTTTTGGCGAAACAAATGAATAAATGATCTACGTTCCACGACTTTAGGTGATGCGACAAGCGATACGTGTCATGTGTGCGTTTGGGTGCGTTTATTAATAAGGAAGAGAGTCACGGCAAATATCACGTACCTCTTTTCCCGCAAGAAACAGAGCAAAATTGCGAGGGGTTTAATTGGATTGGATGTTTCTCCACTAAAATATGGCCAAATCCTGCACAATAATATTTCTAGCGGCACAACAAAAAGTACTACAGCAACATGGAACAAAAATTACTATAGCGCCTATCTATGACAGAAATGAAAAACTAGCATCAAATTCCTGAATCAATATTTTTTTAATCAATCCAACGCAATCCAGCAAAGATTTACACAAAAATACGCATTTTGATAACAATCTCACGTGATTACTGGGTGAGGAGATCAAGTCAAATCTCACGATATCTCACCAAGGGGGGCAGGGCGGGGGAAATCGCCAAAATTGCCTCACGAAATGAATGAACGTCCCCTTTCCGTCGCCTGAGTGAGCCGCCTGCAAGTACCGTCGCGATGACTTTGATTGCCCTACAGTCGCTGCTGCAACACGCATGTCGCTCGACCGTGTGGCTCGTGGCCAAGCGGTTAGAGCGCAGGTTCATGACGCGAACCTTTCTATTAAAATTCTACAAATAACAAAAGGGACGAGAGGTGTTACAGACCCCTGTCTGTTTACCTGCCCCGTGTTTAAAAAGGAATGTAATACAACCCCAGTTATTTCCATTATTCAAATTTACATCACCTTTTCGAATTCATGTCGCACGTTGCGAAATCTCAAAATATTTTTTCCTCGAATTACAAACGTATGCGGTGAATATTGGAATCATGTTCATAAACGATGTTGCTTTGGTGATACCAGGATTTTTTCTACTACTGGTGAAAATTGGTGAATATTAGAAGATCCCTAAATCAAAAGCATTACAAATGCTGCATTTAAATTCAAGCTACGCAAGACTTTATTGTCCCAGTACACTCTAGGAAAATCCTAATAACAGTCGAAACCAAACAACAGTTTCACTGACAGACCCCGAAGCCCCCAACAGGTGAGAACTCGTAAAACTAACGGGGTGAGTTGCGTCGGACGCTCGTGGAGGACCGTTTAGAGAAACAATGGCACGACTGAGTTCCGGGACGGCCCTGTCTCCCGCCTGCACCCAGCACGAATGCAGCTCAACTTTAATAACAATGGATTTAATTGTCCATTTTGCGGCGTCAGCGCAAACTGACGTAATTAAGATAAATCTAGCGTTGAAATTATAAGTGTACGTTTATATTAATAGAATGCTCTGAATATGCTACAACAAAAGCACCTTTAGTGCACACAATTAATGACAAAAATAAAATAGATGTTCAATAACGCAAAAAAGCAGTATCTGCGAAATTACGAACAAAATAAGTAAGTCTGCAATAAACAAAATGTTGATCCATTTTCCATTTTATAACAGACGAAAGACATTTTCATTTGAATTACTCCACAAATCCATTTACATCGTCCCAGACTTCAAACTTAGCAAAAATTGCACTTTCAGAAAAAATAAAAAGCCACAAAGGTTCTCTGATAGCGACAAAGTTCAGCTTTTATATCAAATGCGGCCAAGAGAATAACCATTAAGCATTTCCTTGCGCTCTGCGTGCAATAAATGAATAAAAACTCTGCTCCAACTTGGCAGATACAATTGATAACTTGCCCGGAGCTAAACTTTTTGCTTCCCAGTCCATTATTGACGTCTAAGATCGAAGGGAGCGAACGCTCTGCGATATATATGAACCTTTCATTCTACGGATATTTTCGCCTTTTCAAGGTAATTTAATGGATTTTTAATTATTGGGCAAGGAACTTTAGACCGATTAACAACATTTGTTTTCCTTATTCACGGCATCTTTTACATGCTTTGATATGGAATGAAAAATTCGAGTGCGAGCAGGGTTTGAACCTGCGACCTTCCGATTCTGTACACCGGACGTCCTAACCAATTAGACCATCGCACCCTGCTCACAGCTCTCGAAATTTTTTCGTTCCATTAATAATGTCTTACGGTGACGTTGGCGCCACGTACGAACTAACGTAAAGTATCGAACTAACTTAAACCAACACGTTGACATTACAGCCAAATTAATGTTGTATAGAAGTCGCCATACCAAACTAATTTTAAATATGTTTTTTACGCAAAACCCTGCGTAGGATATAAAAAACGTCAAACGCCGTCGTGAATTGGTTAAGACGTCCGGTGTACAGAATTGGAAGGTCGCAGGTTCAAACCCTGCTCGCACTCGAATTTTTCTTTCCATATCAAACCTGTAATTCCCTACGCAGGGTTTGCGAAAAAAACATATTTAAAATCTTTTACATGGTTTTCACAATGAGTTCTTGGGATAAACTTAGAGATTTAAAAAAATTTAATTGATTTATTTGTCTTTAAAGTTCTCAGTTGAAACCATTCATCAATAACTCCATAAAACTGGAGTGTTTCAATTAAAAACGGGACTTGTTAGTTCCCGGTCTGTTGGTCAACTTTTATTAGTTCGCCGAGTAGAAAAAGTAATCAAGTCTGCGATATATCGTGTCGCGTTCCTAACTCCCGAGATAACTCTTAATTGTTTGATGTGACGCGGACGCCTCGCAGAGACGCGGAGATGTGGGGAACGCCGTCTCCTTACCTTTTATCTTGTTTGTGAACAAATTCCAACTTTTTAAAGAATTCGCTACATTATGATACAATTCTATTAGTTAAACTTATACTGTCACTTACCGGATATCTTCCGTGATTGTTAATTATTTTGAGCTCCTGATATTTTGACGCTGTTGCATTGCGCAATGATCGCGGGTTGACTAGAGAATGCGGGTGGATGGAAAATAAATCCCGTAAGTGACAGTATAAGTTTAGTTGTAAACCGTGAAAGCTTAAAACAGTGTTTTAATTCTATTAGTTATTTCAGAAATAACTTCTCATCTCGCTATAAGCAATTCTCAATTCGCAATTCTTACTTAAAGTTTAGTGAACCGCAATATTATAACTGAACACCACTAAAAGAAGCTATTTTCGTCCTCCTAAGGTCAATAAGTAACAATGGTTTATTCAGACAACAATACGCAAGCAAACAGAATACGCAATTAATATAACAAGAAGTAACCGTCTTCTTGTCAAAAGATGGAGGACAGGAGAATACCTATTGAAAAAAGCTTTATGAGTGAAAATAAACAAAAAATGTGGATGTACACACGGCAGCACATGAAGCTGTACTTTTCCAGTATAACTTGGCCTCGCTGTTTGCTTGATCCGCATAAACTGTTTTTGTATAGGTTTTTTTTTTGCGGGTCTATATCATCAATTCACTTCCCCCCCCCACTCTGGGCGGAGCGGAAGGGAGTGTCAGACTTGTACTGATTAAAACCCATCCATGTTCCTTCTTTGCCCTTTGTGTTCCAGGGCCACGGTAACTCTTTCGAACAGTTCCGCAGCCCTGGCAGGGTTTTGTTTAGCTTGATTGGCCGTCGTGCGTACGAAAATAGGTTGTCGAATGAAATATTTCGACCGACCAGTTTACTCTGACTTTTGAGATTTTAGTGATTTTGGGTATGTAGAGAGGTTTTGAATGGAGTTTGAGGTTCCAAGCTGGTTGGTAGCTATGTAAAGGTGGGTGGAATAGACGCACACGATCCGATTCACACAACCAACCAGTGCTAACGTTACAATCGCGGCAATTGTTTTCTTTGTACGGACGTTGATGTACCAACAGTGTTTTAACTAGGAAATTCTGTCAGAGCTGGTTTTCGTATCGCAAAAATTCATTTTAATATCACCGTTGTTCCAAGCCTGAGAGTAGCCAATGTTCAGAGTTCTTTTTGGTACTCATTTGTAATTAAACGTATTGTTGATCGTGCGTGTCGGTGTTACCAGGTTAAAGGTGTAACATAATGAATACGGAAAAAGCATTCAAGAAAAAACTAGACTCATAGATAAAAGACCAAGAGCTTACACCATTTATCTGGAAGAAGGAAAAATCAACGGAAATTTCAATATAATCGTTTGCAAAGACCATGGCACTAAATAAGTACTAATAAAGACAGCTTGGAACAACTCTGTACTTTAAAATTCCATGCATCCCAATTTATATAACGGCATATCGTACTGGCGATGTAAAAATAATCTATGGAAAGAGTTTTGTTTGAAACAACGTTCTCGTGTCATTAAAAAATCATCGGTTTTGACAAAAATGACAGCATGTACAATATAATAAAAACCATCATGTGAAAAATAAAATGAGGCATAATTCAATATAATGTGACTTTTAATAAACTTCAATTTTTATATATACGTTCATTACCGTGATATGCCTGGACCTGATGTTAGAGCCAATGAAAATGTCCTCGGCGAGATGTCGACAGAGCCCACTACGACTGTGCATAGTGGGGTAGAAGCTAAAACTGAAAGAAAACTAACTGTCCTCGAGTCACATGGCTATGTACTTGGACGTACCATAGGGTCTGGTTCTTATGCCACAGTCAAGGTATGTGTTTGTTAAACATTACTTACGAAATATTCGGCGTATTTGGAAATCCTGCTAAAGTTCCAAAATATAGTGCAGTGTTTTATTTCTAAAATAAATTTTCACTAAATTCGGCCCAGGCAGCAGGAGATCAAGTTTCCCCTGTAATTACTTATACCTGATCAATCTTTGTATCTTCATTGGAACAGACAGAGTCATTGTGTTAAAGCTTTAAATGTGAAGAAGGTTGAATCGGGTAGTTACAACCTACATATTAGGTTTCTCAAAAGCATTCGAAGTTTGGAAAATTGTTATTTCTAAGCTTATCGTGAGTTGATCGATACATCTTTCTAACACCTCGCTTTGATGGATACCCTTGTTACATACAAGAACAACACAAGAGAACGTCCATTTATCATTATCTTCATCAGCAGCCTGAATACCCCCACTATTGGGTACAAGCCCGTCTTTACTTGTGCCAATCACCACATGCCTGTGCCAGACCCATCCATGTTTTAACCACGATGGCAATAAAGTCGTTTCCCCATCTCGTCGATATCTACATTTAACGAAATATTCGAATTCTATTGTAGGTTGCAACCAGCGACCGACATAACTGTCAAGTGGCAATCAAAATCATAAGCAAATTCCAAGCACCAGGCGATTATTTAAAAAAGTTTCTACCTAGAGAAATTGAAGTCGTGAAAGGCCTTAAACATGAGAACTTGATACGGTTTCTACAAGCAATTGAAACTACTCACAGGTAACCATTGGCTCTAACACGTTTTAATGTATCGTTCCGGCTAAATCCGTGGCCAATCTCAACGGAGACTAGCCAAAACGATTAGGATATCTTAGTGCACAAGTGCTAGGTGCACTCTCTGGTCCTTTACTCTCATATTCATATGACACGGCAATCCGACACGATCTGGGAGAGATCAGGCGCAGGACCAATGGCTTAAGGTGTCTTCCGAGGCATGGAGGTAACATACCGCCAACTTCCAAACTCCGGGTTACAGCAGAATTATTGACCGATCGATCGATCTGAATGGTTTTGTAGTCGCGCAACTGCTGCTCCTGGCGTTCGATCCCCGGGTCGGTCAAAATGTTAGTGAGTTTTTTTTTTTTTCTAAAACGTACTATTTATCCAATTATACGGTTGCGGTTACATGAGAAAGAGAATCGTGGTCGTGTCGACCCATCTAATTTTACTCTATGATTGTCCACACGGCTATAGTTTTATCATTATGGCGCAAATTTGCCGAATTCTCTTGGCTATGGAGATGGCACCTTTGAGAGGTCTCTATGTAGGGAGTTTGTTACCATAAAGCTATAGTAAACTAAAGACAACCTAGACTCTGGCCTGGGTACCGTCTTATACAGACTTAAAGGCCCGATGTCTAGAATATGCTCAAGCATGAATGATAATTCAAGGCTGAAAGATTCCATACTATTCTGCTTTATGGAACAGATTTGCAAATAAAAAGGTCACTAAAGAAGATCTACTTTTGTCGTGATTCTAAGAAAGTGAAAACACTTACCAATGCGGAATAAGCTAGAACTGATCACGAATCACAATATTTGTCGCAATTATTTCGGCGTGGTGTGAAGTCGCGACATTTTTTTTTCATTTTAATTTCATGGGGATAAAGCTGTTTCTGTCCGATTCAAGTCGATTTGACGTAAATTTTCATCTCCCTCTAAGACACTTCCCAGCTTAGAGCAATTAGACTCTTAATGATAGTTTCATTCAAAGTTGAAGCGACTACACAACAAATGCATAAGCGGCCTGTAATTTCGTTTGCCGACACGCACACAAGCTTACGTGTAATACGTACGTGCAAAGTTCGACGTAGCCTTAAAAGACTACCTTATTGCTTCACTTTGCCTATTAAGAATGTGCTTTCCAGGGTCTATATTGTGATGGAATATGCCGAAAACGGCAGTCTCCTAGACATAATACGCAAGGATCAACATATCGATGAGGTTCGAGGTCGTCGTTGGTTCCGCCAACTCGTGGAAGCCGTCGACTACTGCCATGAGCGAGGAGTCGTTCATAGGTAAACATCCTCATTTTTACATACCACTGATGTAGGATCATTTTTTGCTGTTTTTCCACATGTCCTGTGTAAGAGAAATCATCTATAGAATACAAAAAAAAAAACATTTGGAAAAACCGATCAGAAAAACCTGCTTGCATATCGGCCTGTAGACAGATATGCAAGCAATTCTTTTACTATCATTCATCTTCATCATAAATAATCTCGTATGGGGTCCACGAAAATTGACAGCACGGCGGAATATTCGCGCAGGTTTACAATGTTTTCTTAACTAAAATAATAAAATTATTAATTAATTGCAGTTATTTTTAGTGCATAATAATATTGGTTATATGCTTAAAACAACGTATTTTTTAATGTTCATAACACTCGCTCTTGTTGCGTAAATAAGGCGTTGAAAAGAGGTCTCTCGCACCAAACACAAATGTGACTTCTGTTTCAACACTTCTTGCGACGCAACAGAGGCTATATTTCAAAATCAATCGAGCCAATACATGCCTTTACACCCTTGTCTTTAATTTTGGCAAAAAAAAAAAAACTAATACATTGCCACCAAAATTATCCGGTTGCCGTTTTTCATAAGACGATTTGTTCACATAATGAGAGATCGCTGAAACAAATACAACCGCTAAAATTGGAACTAACTGCGCCATCTTGTGTTTTCAATACATTTCACAAATTAATGTTTACCAACCTTGTAGTTCTGTAGCCAGAAATTCAAAAAATGACTCACGTACAATTTCAGGGACATAAAATGCGAGAACTTGCTCATGGACCATGGCTTGAATATAAAACTGTCTGATTTTGGATTTGCACGAGGTCACATGAAGCCTAAGAATGGTGTTTTTGCGCTTAGTGAGACTTTCTGCGGAAGTTACGCGTATGCTTCACCAGAAATCCTGAAGGGAGTTCCTTACAGGCCACAAGACTCTGACATATGGAGTATGGGGGTGGTGCTCTACGCTATTGTGTATGGAAGGTTGCCTTTCGACGATACGAATTACACTCAGTTGTTAAAGGTACCTACAGATTCTCATTCTCATAATCAGTCTATAATGTTCCCATTGCTCGGACACAGGCCTCCCCTCTGATAAGGGGGGACCGGCCGAAAGCAACGACGTGGGCCCATTCTTGAACTTTAAACCAACAATTGCCGACTTGTAAACGCAAAACAACAGGGGTTTGTTTTACTTATAGAGAAACCGTGGTGTCTTAGAAGCAGCTTTTTAACTTGCTGACTTGACTTACATTCTCGCAGTGGTGCTATTACTTAGGCGAGCACAACAAGGCGATTGGGTGTTCAGTCTTCCATGTATTTTACCATTGCTAGTAGTCTTTTATGATCCAGCAGCTTAGCTTTTGGGGTACCAGTTCAGTACAATAAAAAATCGAAATATTTCATTTCACGTAGGTCTACATGGGTACTTATAAAACGTCGAGAAAAGCACCACAAACACCACAATTCTAGCTTGGCCTGCTGTAGCTTTCGTGCTATATCTTGAATCCTATCATCATCATCATCATCAGTCTATAGCAGTACACTGCTATACAAAGATCTTTCTAATCGTACGCCATTCAACTCAAATCTCGGGAACTCGCATCCAGCTGCTACCAGTAACCCTGCGAAAATCGTTACTCCAGCTAACCTTAAGGCGTTTTACCATACGTTTACCGGTCAGCGGTCCCCACTCAAAAACACGTCTCATATTAGCTCAACCGCAAACCTTTTGTTAATTTAGCTTGCTTATTCTCGAATGCTAACGCTTGTCGAAATATAGCTAGGTCGCCGTTGCCTCATAATCGTATGATTTTCTTCCATACCATTGCATCAAAAAACGTGTAACTCAATATTTCTCTACAGCAGGTTCAAAACAAAGTGGCGTTTCCACGTGAGCCGAAGGTGTCAACCGACTGTCGTAAGCTGATCACAAAAATTCTAGCACCACTCAAGGTGCGCGTCAAAATACCCCAGATCCTGTCAGACTACTGGATCAATCCAACCCAACCGGCCAAGGACGAAGAGGTGGATACAACACAGGTGACCACAGTACTCTATTGATATTAAGAAAGACAACTGATAGTTTACTTGCGTATGTCCTGATGTGTAAACGTAGACGAAGCATAAGGGCTATGTAAAAATCCCAGCTGGTGGCGTACTGAAGCTTCTGCCAACCCCTTTGGGAAAAAGGCATGAGTGTATGAATATACACCATATACAGGTGAAACTTTCAACCTCACCTGGAGGGAAAGTACTCTAAATACTGGTGTTAGCAAATTATAGTCAAACGAAACATTTTTAAAAAGAAACAAACCTGCATTCAAAGATTTTCGAAAATCGCTTGCTACACTCGGGAATGGAATCGACTAAAATTCGAAAAAATAACATCCCGTACTTTTATGACATCAATCGATAGGATCAATTATGTGGATCAAATGTTTTTAACAAACATGATAAATTAAATGAAAGGAAAACTATGAAATCTAAACTTTGCAGATTTGTTTCTTTTTAAAAATAAAGGAATGTTTCCTTTGACTAAAATTTGCTATCTCCAGTATTAAGGCTACTTTCCCTCCAGGTGACGTTGAAAAATTCCACCCTGTAAGACCATGTAAGTCACCATATAACACCAACGAGTTTACAATATAGATTCTTGGATACTTATGAACTCCTTAAATTCCCCAATTTAGTGCAACCGTTATTATTATCTAATTTTATTTTATTTGAACGCAAGAGTAGAACTGCCACCTGTTAGATACGCACTGATGTCAAATATGTTTACCACTTCATGCTACATTTCGTTTTAAGTACTCTGTAGTTTAAAAAACTACTTTAATACTCAATTACACTTTTTTATTTTAAGAGTGCTGGTCCAAGTACAACGTAACACAGAAATATCTGCTGGTTGTAGCCATTGAAGAGTTCGCGTAGCTTTCTTCTGCCTCCATCGACAGTCTGGTCGCAATGTGTTCAAAATAAAGTAAATGGGCGTATAGTGCAGCGTGGTTCTGTTGCCGCTTGAACGTCATTGGTGTTGCCAAACTTTTGTGAAACTGTCTGTGAAAATTGTATTGCAAATACAATATGACATTTATTCCGACAATGGTCACGCGCCATGCAGCACTTTATATTCTTTTGCAAGAGAATCTTCAAAAATAAATAATAAACGCCCTTCTGCTTTTCACTCTCAGTATCTAAATTGAGAAACTTCTCAATTTAGATACTGAGAGTATCTAAATTGAGAAGTTTTAAACACCATCCTGGCTTTCAAAATTTTATTTTTTTCACGTCTTAAATTGCAAGAACCTAGTTAACGGCTTTTTCTTTCTTCTTTACGGCTTCGTCTTTTTCTTTTATAAGTGCATAAGAAATGAGCAAAATACTGAATCAGCAAATATCTTTGGAACCAAAGGTACCTCATACTGGATGAATGAAGCGAGGTGGCGTATTGAATTGCCATGATTATATCTACTTATCGTGACTGTTCCGTTGATTTTCTTGGTGCGTTTTGACCATAACCATCAACTTTTTCAACAGGACAAAGAACTGGACCCCTAAGGTTCAACCGTGGCCTATGACTATAAAACCATTTAAGTTTGACCGTAAAAAGTTACGCCATTTGCTCTAGCTCGTGTTCTTACCAGGACGGGTTCGTGTCCTAGTTTCTTCAACATGAGTTACATGAATATTAGTCAGGCTCACGGGCGTACCCAATTTTTTTAAGAAGTAAATAAATTAAGTAGTAGGAAATTAAAAATGCTTTTTATTTACTGACTGATACGCTTTATTGACTGCACTACATCTTATTTCAATAATATAATCTGCGAGGGTTCTGGCAAAATCTAGCTAAAATTTTGTTTTCAAATGTAGTTGTGCTTCCAGAACCCCCTTTCTGTGCAAATTCAACATACAGAGGCCGACAAGACGGTTTTCTGTCATTGTTGACATTAACCAAGTTTTTATTTTTTAATGTGAAAATTGTTAAAGTACCTAATGAATATTTAATTTTGTCATTATATTAATTTTGCCTAAAAAATCTTAGCTTCGGGTCAGAGAGCAGAGTGGGGCAAGCGCCCAACCCTGCCCCACCGTGGGTACGCCCGTGGTCAGGCTACGTTACAAAACATAATACTTTTTTTGGAAAGTCGTGTAAAAAGGCATAATTTTTCAGGAAAACGCGCAAGTCAGCAAAGAAGAAATAAAAAGCGTGAACATTGGCACTGTAACTTTCGACAGAAAATTAGAGGAAGTGAAATAAAGCAACAAAAAAGAAGAAACGGAATAATTAAAATAAACAAATTATGCTTTACGCATTTTTTTTTCTTTCTATTTGTTAAGTTTCAACTTACTTATTGAATTTGGTAAAACTGGATACAGGTGGAAAACTGCTATTAAGCAGATGCTAGACGTGAGGTGATAAGCAATGGCTCCAACAACCATCGGCCTAATGGTGCATCGACACAGAAGTTAATCTTTGTTGAGCATATAGATACATTGAATAACTTTCTATGACGTTTGCTTAACTTTTTGTTATCCCTTGTTGCTAACACATGGAAAGGTTGCTATATTAAATAAATGAATTGTTTAATTTACCAAAAGATATCACATGACAATGAATAAATAGCATAAGGCTTATTACAAGCAATACAAGGTCCAAATAATTTGACTTAGTGACATAAGGGCATTTCAGATAGAATGGAAAAACCCTCGTGCAGTTTACTGGCTGCATTGAAAATAGAGGTTGGGAATCGTCCCATTCGCAGTTGGTTCCATTCGCAGTTGGTCCCACTCGCAGTTATTCCCATTCGAAGTGGGTCCCATTCGCCGTTGGTCCCATTCGAAGTTGGTCCCATTCGCCATTGGTCCCATTCGCAGTTCGTCTCATTCTCAGTTCGTCCCGTTCGCAGTTCGTCCCATGGAATTCGTTTTTAAGGGAGAGGTAGGGGTTTACGTCCAAAATAGACAGGTATTATAGAAAAAAAAATGTAATAAAACATCCAAATTCAATCAATTTATATTTAAATATGTAAAGTAACCCAACAACTGAGCAACATAAGAGCAAAGCGTGCACTTCTTTACTAAGTCTTCAGGTGGTGCCTGAAGATTTAGCAAAGAAGTGCAGGCTTGCATATTTTGTAATATTTTTTTTACAACCTTCAGTTACATGACAGGGCCACCCCGCAAGTATACGGATTTCCGCAGGGATCAGTTTTAGGACCACCTTAAGCAAAACTTACTGACTATTAATGTTAACAAAGCTGCATACATAATAATTATTTTCTCCTAAGAAAACATTCCTGATTTTCGGTAGATGGCCAACAGCTGTTAAGATCAAATCATGATAAATACTAAGGCCTGATCTTGGACAGTAGACTGATATTCAGACCAGACTTTGATTGATTACGTTAAAAGCAGATTGATTCCGTTGACTGGAGCTCTGCGAAATATTGCTAAATGTTTGGTCAATCCATAATACACTAGTCAAACTGCATCTAGACCATTTAATACAAGTAAGGGGACAGGCAGGCCGCTATTACACATCTTCTTAACCTACAAATAACGCAAAACCAAGCAATAAAAACTCTATTTAATTACAATTACTTAACGCCTACGAAAGAACTATAACTAACTACGCTAAAACCGAGCTATACAGGATATAAGGGACAGCCCTCCCCAAACTGAAGGAGTGAATTCATTGTATCATTCTAAGATGACCGGCATAAGAAATTATTTCAGGAATGTTATGGGAATCCAATAAAATTGATTTGTTTTATTTCCTCATACGCAATGTATCGTAATATCGTTACCGTGCCAAAACGCACGTAGCGAACGGCAAGCGCAACGACGAGTTCGATGAACTCTGTAGCTAGGCAGGAAGTGAACAGCTGATTTCACGCGTCGTTCGTTAGAGTATTTGAACATCCATTGTTGGATTTTTTATTTTGGCCGTATTATTTACAAAAATGGAGTGCTGCTTACAGGGTATATAATTATACACTAAAATAAGGAATAGTAACTGAAAAATAAATAGATTTTCCGGAGAAAAATTCCAATGGAATATGATTCAAAATAAGGAGTTAAATGCACCCTGTCAGTTTGAGGAGGGCTGTCCCTTACGGGTGTGTCTTACAGGGTTGTATACCGGGTGAATTTTTCAAGTGGGCTGGGATGGCCAAATCCGAAACTATAAGAAATAGCGAAAAATACTCAAAGGAGTCTCGAGCCCGATTTTGATGAAAACTTAAACTGTATCATTCATTTTTTGAAAAATCAATATTCCTGACCAGGAATCGAAGCCACTGATTTCGGAAATAGAACACATACTGTATTATTACACCATTCGTTAGTCTCGCTAATAAGGATCAAATTCTGGGTAATAACGACATACGAGAAACTAAAGGAAAGATTAATTTTTGTTAAAAAATATCATGCAAATAACAGTATGCAAACAGTTAGTAGTTATTAATGATACGTCGAACAAAATCACTATTGGCGCCAACTAACTTGTTAGTTCTAATTTCAATTTGGTGGCCTTTAACGATGAAGACTTAATAAAATAGAAATTAGAACGTCAACATCAATTAAGGACATTAATTTAAAATATGAAAAATCATAAAATTTGATATTTTTCTTAAGTTTGCCGTATGTCATTACTTCCCAGAATTAGATCCTTATTAGCAACACTATCGAATGGTGTAATAAAACGGTTTCAGAATGTCGTCCAATTCGCTGAATGCAGGCCACCCAAGCTGAATTCTTCTCGATACCTCCGCTATTTGTTGCTCCTAGCCAAAGGAAAGAATATGGCCAAGATAGACATAACGGTCAACCTTCATTCCGACCTTGACAGAAGGATTTTAATTGCTGGAGAAACTTGACATAATTTTCTTGCTGGCCATATTCATCCTAAGTCCTACTTTGAAAGAGGCATTATAAAGATTTTGAAGCATCTCCTGGAGATCCTCGAAGTTTTCAGCAAAAAGCACGAGGTCATCTGCAAATGTTAAGTGAGACAGGTAAGCACCATTGATGTTAACACCGCCAGAGTCCCAATCTAAGGTTTTAATGATGTCTTCAAGGACTGCTGTAAAGAGTTTCGGTGAAATGGTGTCGCCCTGTCTCACTCCCCGCTTGATCGATACGAGTTTGGATAGGGTGAGCATGCGAACTTGCAGAGTGGCCATGGTGTATAGTTCCAACAGCACATCCACGTAACGGGAACTGATGTGGCAGCGATGGAGAGCGTGGAACACAGCCGAATGCTCGACACTGTCGAAAGCCTTTTCGTAATCGGCGAAAGCCATGCACAGGGTTCGGTTGTATTCTTGGTACTTTTCCATCTGTTTTACCGTGTGGATATGGTCGATGGTCGAAGTGGCGAAGAAACACCTAGGTGGATCTAAAAAGGCACGAAGGAGAGAGAGATATGACACTACATACCGACATTAAAACTAATATTTACTTGAATTAGAAAAACCAATATCAGCCTAGGGTAATTTGGGAACAGTCACATGTGCCAAATTTCAACTGTGTGGTGCAGTAGCGAAGGGTAAATTTTTGTAAGAGGTAAGCCGGAGTAAAGTGATTATATTATTTATCTATAATATACGGACTGTGCCATTTTTCAAAGAGAAGCCGGGTGGAATCGAGTTGTATGGAACCTTCGTCACTGGTGTGGTGCCAACAGTCTCGGAGTAAAGTGACTGTGACATACGGACGGACGGACATACAGACAGGCAGGACGAATCTATAAGGGATCCATTTATTACCATTTGGCAATAACGGGATGCACAAGTGCTTTTCGGCTTTGTTAAGTTTTTTTACACCCATTATGTATGTCTATTTACATATGTCCTTCTTTAGTCCTAGCGTTGGTTCCCATTAAAAATATACGTTTACGCGATCTAATTGGTATAAAAACTCGCAAAAAGTCCGCAAGTTACGAGAAAATAAAACAAATTTTTAACATCAATACCTTTACTTCAAGAAAGAACTAAGCATTTTACTATGTAGACTATGTTTTACAATAATAGATATATTATGTACAATTTTATAGCATTCATTCATATTTATGTAAGTAATACTTATGCACAATAATTTCTGTAACTTAATTTGATTTAAGTCTGAATCACTTGAAGCTTAAGTTATAAACCATTCACATTAAGGGTAAGGATTGTATTACAATAGGTTAAATCTTAACAATTTTACAGGTCAAGGTAGGTATAGAACATTGAAAAACATACATTGGTTGGTTTTTATATACTTACAACAGCTTTATATTAATAATAATGATATATGACTGGCATAATCTATGAACATTGGTAAATCACGTTCAAATGTAATTTTTTTTGTTGGTAAATTAAATGCTAATTTATAACAACCTTCACATGCTGTTAACTTATGTCTACTTTAGTTCTAACTTTAACCATGGTTTTTTTTTTATCTGTAATTATATCTGTGGTAAAATAACATATCAAGCCAACAAATCACTACAGTCCTACCACAGTTATTTGTCTCTGAAAGCGGCGACCCGCCAGGGACCATTTTGTAGTAAAGATTATGGTGATTTTGAAAGACTTGCCACTATCAGCAATCCAATGGCAACCTGATAGTAACAAAAATAAAGATCGCTCTGATTTTGACAGTGATACGAAATCAGAAGTAACTATTAGGGAATCCAATCCCGCGAACGCGGGATCCCGCACCTTTTTTGCGGGATCCCGCACGGTGCGTGTTTGAAAAAAAAAATGTATGAGCGCAGACAATGCTCTGATTATTTTTAAGACGCAACGTGCTGGATCCCGCATGAGTATACCCATGCAAAAAAAGTGCGGGATCGCGGTTTTGATGCGGGATTGGATTACCTAGTAACTATGAAAGGACTGTATAAGGTTAGCATGACATTAGACCACAGATTAGCCAAATTAATCAGGCATTTAGAAACCAGGATTAAAAGTTGAGAATTCCCAATGTGATATTCAAATTTTAAGATGATATAATGAAGGGTGTTAGAACTAGAGGAACAACATCAAAAGTATGCTTTTTGAACTCTGACTCAAGAGCTAATATAAATAAATTATTAATGGAATGGAGTTATTCAACAGTAACATAACAACTTGTACCCCAGTATCAGTACCCATCATTACGTTGATAATACCACTTTACATACTAACTGAAGAACGGTTGTTCATCCAGAACTGGTGGCCTGATACAACGAGGGTGATGACATATAACAGTGCAGCGATCCAGCAGTTGTAGGCATTCTGGAAATGGAAAAAGAAAATCCCTTTATCATGTCCTATGAAATCTTGTATAGTATGCAAACTTTTTGTTCATAACTCTTTTACTTCTTCAAATAATGGATTCATAATCAAAATCTATACTAATATTAACGAGCTCAGCTTTACTGAAGAGTTTGTTTGTTTGTTATCATTCCGAGTGAAATTCACACCAAAATTTATCATTGGTTATTAAAAAAAAACTGTGTTAGTATTGCACTTTTGTAGGAAACAGCTGTTTGTTTTTTGTTGTCATTGAAGTTCTAACACCATGTAGGTCAAAAAGAGCAACTTGACAGGAGAATGAAAAAACTGCATAAATAGAAAATGGTATTGTACCTAGGTAATGATAGAATACCATTTTCTAATTAGCGTTTACTTCAAATTAGCTAGAGACATTGCTTGTTTCTGTGATTGGCTAAAACAAATCGTCTTCTGATTTTCTAGCAAATGGCATCAAAATTCTAAATGTCAGAATCACCAATAAATTCCTTATGTTGTGTTAGAATGATGATGTGCATAAAGTTTCAATAAATAAATTATTTCATACACAGGTTTGCAATCTGTAGAGTTCGAGTGGATCAACCACAATCATCAAATAAATCCTTAATCATAGGCTGTTATATTGCTACTAACACAGTGGACCTCTTTGTAGTCTGATAAATAAATAAATAATATTATGTATACCAATGACATTACCAAATAAAATAAGAAACATAATCCACCATGCGGGTCTACTGCAAGTTAGTTGACTACTTGAATGTAATCTTTGTTAATCAAAATAATAGTGGATTACGGTTAAAAGATTATTAGAATAGGCAAATTTTAATAATGATAAACTTTATGCAAATCTCTTTCAAGTCTTTTTTGCAAACATTAATTAATTAAATCTTACTTCTGCATATTATTTTACACATTGTGGATTTTTAATTAAGTTGTTAACTGAAGCATTTCAATATGTTGAGTTAGTTTTTTTTTATAGATGTGATGAATCATAAGTTTACCAATGTTACTTTTATTTTCAACTTCTGCTTGCTTTTAATTATGATTTATTTAATTAATGACATAATTGATTAAACTAATAATTAACTGATTTGCTACACTGTATATACGTCTATAGCATGCACATGATTTTAATTCTAAATTTTAGCTTGAATTGATTGCCTAGAGTTTGAAAATCAAGTACCTATCCACCTTTAGGAGACAAAACTGCAGTGTTGCATGGTATTTCCCTTGCACGAGTTATTAAAGAAGGGAAAACTATATAGAAGGGAAAACTATAAAGAAGGAATGGTCAATAAGGAAAATAATCAAGTTCTAGTCCTTCATTGTAGAGACATGATTATCAATTTGTGAGATAGATTATGACTCACCTGAGTGTATCCAGCTTCGACGGTAGCGATGAAACCGTCAAGAGTGTGGTGGCCACCTTCTGATTCAAGAGGGAGATCTTCCAACAAAGCTACAGCTCTGATATAGTAGAAGACGCCCATCAAAGTCTGAAACAGTTCCGAGTGTTAGTACGGCATTGAAATACAAAGACTTAAAATACCAATTACAGAGTTTCTACTCACCAATTGAATGATTCCCCAAACGCTCAGTACGAGCCCGCACAGCGACAGCTTGGGGCCACAGAACTTGCAAGCCATTTTGCTGGTTTATTTATCAGAATTACGAACACAAAATTAGACTGTATCGACCACTTGCTGTCAGCTGGTGTCAAAAAATGGATCCTCACATGATCTTTGCTTTGTGATTGTCTATGGATGTTGTGTAACTTTATTTTTCAAAAGTTTTTCAATTTATAAACAATCCCCAGTAATGCTTTTCGGGTAAAGTACTAATAGTAAGTAGTAATTATCTTAAATAATACTAAACAAAATATTCAATAGCAAATGATTTTATTATTGTTTTTGATTTCCTATTAACTTTTACGTAAACCGGAACGTTAAAACAGTATTGCCAATAAATGATAAAACTTTTTTTTAGTAGATTGAAACAGTGATTTTTCTAACAAACTTCATTAGATATTTTTATATTTTACGAGTCATTTACAAAAAAATAATGTTCGTTTGTTAAAAATTTGCTATAATTTTTGAAACTTTTTGACAATATTCTTAGGAGAAATTTTTTCTCTGTAGCTGGCTATCTTTTTAAATATTCTATTAATGAATGACACATTTTTCCGGTCGTATCTACGAGAAAATAAATTTTGATAATGGTGGACCGTTTAGGTAGGCCAATATTTATTTATATCCGTGTAAGAAAGACAAACTAGTAAGAATACGGTGGTGTTATTTGTGTACAATCATGTAAAATAGTTACGTGGGAGATCATTGTCATTGTTTGCTTGTCGCTCACTTTCCTTTGACGTCAAACTTTTATACCGTACTGCAATTTTTAAGTAGGTAATTTTCTTTATTACAGTGAACAGTGAGGCCAATGCTAGAAGGATTGCTATGGTTGAGAGCTGCTTCGGCAGTTCTGGACAGGTGAGCGTGTGTGGTTGCAAAATATAAGTTTTTCTAAGTTTAGAAGTTGTTGAATGCCGTCGTATTATCATCCGACAAACTCTGTAAGATATAATCTTCGGTACATCGCTAGGGTGGCATTGTTCTAACGAAAGATACAAACATTTATCAGCGCCGTTTTACATTATTATGAACAATGTTCAATACTTTCTTGTAATAACTTTCATTCAACTTTTATAATTAAAGCACATAAGGTGTAATTGAATTATATAGATTAGGGATTGATTAGCTGGTTTATTATCAGTAAGATTGTATGTTGCCATTCTATGATTAAAGTATTGATATGCCATGAACACTATCAGGTCCAAGGTGTTAGAGTTTCAGAAATGTAGTTTAAAACTTATTCTCAACTAGCTGTTGCCTGCGACCTTCGTCTTCATGTGATATTACAGTAAAAATACAATTTTCCCTGTTTTTGCAACATTATTCATTGATGCTCCGCTCTTGTTGCTCATCGAGTGTGATGTTATATAGCCTATAGCCTTCCTCGATAAATGGGCTATCCAACACTAAAAGAATTTTACAATTCGAACCAGTAGTTCCTGAGATTCAAACAAATGAGTCATCTGAAGGCATGATATTCTTATCAATGATGAACGGAGGTACTTTATCATATGTAATTCATTGATCAATTCGCAACAATGTAGTTTCAATGTTGAATTCCGATTTGGTTTGCCATTTGCAACTTACACAAACATAATCCTACAAATCCTCTAATTCAGGGAATCTTATAATTTATTATCTCATTAGCATTATTGAAAGGTTTCTAATTTCAAACATAGTGTGATGAATCCAGTCTGAGACTATAATATTATAATTTCTAAATTTAAGTTTTTTACTTTGTATGTCATACTTGGACTGATATATCAGGCAGCTTTACGTTATCTGTCAGTCTCACTCGGCTGTGTAAACAAAAAAATGATATTGACGTTACAAATAGAAACTATTTGATATCAGACAGATAGCCTCCACAAACACATCCTATGCATATTAAAAAGTAATTATATTTTTTTTAGCCTCTTGCTGAACAAGGCAGGGTCCTTGTGGGGGAGGGTGTCCTGACAAAAATGTGCCGCAAGAAACCAAAAGCCAGACAGTTTTTCCTGTTCAATGATATACTTGTCTACGGAAATATTGTTATAAACAAGAAGAAATATAACAAACAACATGTTATACCACTTGAAGAGGTCAAGTTGGAGTCCTTAAAGGATGAAGGACGTAAGTTGCACATAATTTTTTTTTTTTTTTCCTTTGCATATGCAGCAACCAAAGCCTTGTAGTAATTGCCGCGCTACGCTATTTTGATGGTAAATTCATGATAATCTAAACAAAGAAATAAAATTGAAGTGTCTGTTTGTAATTTCAATATAACAAGCTTTTTACTACTTGCATATCAATCATAATCAAAATAGTGGAAAATTTTAAACAAGGTTAAAATGAAATCATAAAGAATAAGGTATCCCCTAACATATAAAAAAAACTCGAGAAGTCAAAGTCAAAAGCATTTATTTCAATTAGACCATCACAGGCACTTTTGAATGTCAAAAAAATAAAAAGAAGCGAAGCTACAGTCACAGTCACAAGGCATAATAACTTGAGAGAGTACTGTAGTTGCACATTCCAAAGCGTAGATCTCTATGGAGAAGAATGAGCAAGAAACTCAGTGGACACTCTTTTAAATCAAAATATTTTTACAAAAGGAGAAGTATCTGTCTACAATTTAAAATGATCTCGAAAACCATGTATGTACATCACATAGCAATCAAATAAAAAATATATTACTTCATTATCATCAATACATATTATAAATTAAAGTCCCCCGTGGAGCAGACTGTCTGTTTGTTTGGGGTAAACTCAGGAACTAATGAACAGATTTCAATACGGTTTTCCCCAATCGAAAGAGGAATTAGCTGAGAAGGTTATAGGCTATAATTTAAAAACATTTTACGACAGAAAGCTACTTGAATATTGGACTACTCGATATTTGGAATTAAGACTGAAAAATAATCCTTTCGTGGCGTGCGCTGCTTAAATAGTACAAGTTACACGAAAATAATGTATGAAGGAATTATTCCTTTTAAAAGAAAAGGGTAGTAGTAGTATAAGCAAGACATGGTAAAGTAAATCTTACAAATAACTTTGTTTCGATTCCGAATACATTAGATATTCAGAACACATTGACGAAGTCACATTTTATAGTCCGGCTAAGCAAATAAGCAAAAGCCAGCCACATAGGTTGGCCTACGAGATACCATTCATAAGAACAAAAAAACATCAACTACATTTTCATTCAACCCTTATTGGCTGTCATTAATTTGTCACGCATAATCAGAACTACTTTATTGGTTGAATGACTCACTAATGTGAATGGACAGTGAATCATCAGTAATATTATGTATTACTAGCTGTTACTCGCGACCCGTCGTTCACGTGAAATTATTTAAAAAAGTATTATTAATAAAATATAATAAAAGTAACCTATGTTAGACCTTATAACATCAGCTATCTGCCAGTAAAAGTCCCGTCAAAATCGGTCCAGCCGTTTCGGAAGTTAGCGGGAACAAACAGACAGACAAAATTTAAAAAAAATGTGGTTTTGTCATAAGTGCCGTATATATTTTTATATGCATTCAGTAAAAAGCTGTTATTTTGGTATTACAAACAGACACTTCAAATTTATTTATTTTTATAGATATATAGATAACTAGATGTATGTTGACATTGATCTAAAGAGAGTTGAGTCACACCTCCACACAGTCCACAGTTCCACACTCTTATGCATATTATGTTGTATTGTATATTAAATAGTGTTAAGTATCATAATAATTACACCTTGTCATCCTCATTTGGTTAGAAAAGATCGTAAGTAATTTAATTTATGATTTTCCTAATTAAGATTGATGTTCTACCGAAGGGAATCCCCACATAATATACCACTTTAGTTTAGTATATGCGAAACCTGAAACACGTGTCTAGTATTTCTATGTAAAGAATCTATGTACAAATTTTGAAAACTGTATCATGAAATATCACAAAGTTATAAGCTTGTTCTATTACCTGGTTGTCCGCACAAAAACGTAGTCTCCCGCCAACGACCGCCTCCAGCGTCGTCTTAAGCTCATTGATAATAATAATTTGGCAGTAGGTACCTAAATGATTGCGATAGGTACTTAGTGTCGCTCGGTGCCCAACTTCTAACCTTTTTAAATATTTTTAGGACAAAATATAACATGTTATAAAAATTATTGGAATCGATTCAGTTACTTATTCAGAACAAACTATTTTCAGGTTTCGCATATACTAAAAATAATATATAGATTTTTTTTCAGTCTTTTCTCAAAGATTCCTTATGAAACCAACCTTAAAAAATCTGGAGTGCTAGTATACGTAATTCGTCTCTTCCTAAATGGCTTGACATATTTTGGTGAATGCTTTAGGCTGCGATTCCACCAGAGATGTGTGAGGATGCGTTGCGAGGGATGCGTTTGCTAATAACCAATAGAATCACTTAATTTACCCAGCCTCGCTCAGCGCAGCTCTAGTGAAAACGGTTTAGCGGAGCGAGGTTTTTGTACATACAAAGAGTAGAGTAGTAGAAAAACGCAAAAACCACTAAAAATACGCCTATCAGTATATGATTTCAATCACCAATACCAAACATTTGATTACATTTTCCGTTTTGCTGATTTACATACATAATTTCACGCCTTTTCCCATGGTGGTTAGCAGAAACTGCAGAACGCTACCCGCTACGATCCTTACACATGCAAACGGAGACAAAGCAAAAGGAGTATTCCTTTTGTCCTGCATACATGCCTCCATACATGCTCGGTCCATCCTGTCATACATGCTGTTTTAATGCATTAAATAAAATAATCATACAATTAACTTGCTTGTTTCAGAGTATCGCAATGGCTGGCTTATTCGCACCGCGTCCAAATCCTTCGCCGTATACGCCGCGACAGCCACTGAGAAAGAAGAATGGATGGCACACATAGAAAAATGTATAGAAGATTTGCTTAGGAAAAGTAAGTCATCATCTGCCTAGCCTTTTCCCAACTATATTGGGGTCGGCTTCCAGTCTAACCGGATGCAGCTGAATACCAGTATTTTACATGGAGCGACTGCCTATCTGACCTCCACAACCCAGTCAGTACTGGGTAATACGATACCCCTTGGTAAGACTGGTTGTCAGACTTTTTGGGCCACTGACTGCCTAACGACTGTCAAAGATCTACAAATGACAGCCGGGACCAACGGCTTAACGTGCTTTCCGAGGCACGGAGGAAACTCGATATGTAATGGGCGGTCACCCATCCACAGACCAACCTAGGCAAGCACGGCTTAACCTAAAGATCGGCCCGAGCGGCTGCTATTATTTAGCCACGAGCCTTAGGAAAAGTAAGTAACTAGTTTTATTAAAAGCTAAAACAATTCCCAAGACCGCAAACCAGAGCAGAAAAGCGCGCAATTGACAGACAACAAACCTGAACCACAACCAGCAAACGGGTTATTGGATCTGACAACCAGTCTTGTCAAGGGGTATTGTTACCCAATACAGACTGGGATGTGGACGTCAGACAGGCAATTGCTCCATGTAAAATGCTGGTTTCAGCTGCGTCCAGTAAGACTTGAAACTGACCCCAATAAATTTGGGGAAAGGCTATGAAGATATAGCTATGCTGTTCATTTATGGCATGTTCTAGGTATGACAAGATTAGTTCAGTTTAAGCTGGACTTCCACGCCGTAACCAGTATCTGAGTTTCAACAGAATATTACATAACTCTTATATTTAATCTCTGTGTGTCTCTCTCTCTTCAGGTGGCAAACAACCGCCGTCAGAGCATGCCGCGGTATGGGTACCAGACAACGAGGCGTCTATCTGCATGCACTGCAAGAAAACACAGTTCACTGTTCTCAATAGGAGGGTAAGACTAATGATTATAACTTTCCTAGTTAAAATATTATCTAAGAAAGGGAAACCACATTATACTTTTGGTCTATACAGTTTAAATTTAGGTGGCTCAGAGGTAGTCCGTAGTCGTACCGTTATCAGCAACATTGACCACTAAAAGTAACTGTCTTTCTGTTACCCGTTCACGCCATACTCGTCCAAAAATGCTAGCTTTTCTCCAAGCGCGCGTATGAGAAAGCAAGATGCAAATATAAAACTTGTCTAAAAAAAATTATCCGCTATTCGGGAAAAAGGATATCACAAAAAAAAACAGTTAATACATCTTTACAAAACAAAACAAAGTTATTTGAACTTATTGATAAATAAACTATATCTATTGATAAATTATTTTGAAGTTTTCGTAAGCAATTTATTTACGCCCAAAGTTGTGCCAAAATACACAATTTTCCAGGTTCATAAGTTCCAAATCAATTTTTATTTTTACTGTTCTGATTAGCATTAATACTAAATAATGTCGAGACAAATCGATAGTTTTTGGTGTTGAACTCCAAAATTCCCCGTTTGTATGGAAGAATATCGGCTTGCGCAGCCATAGTAGTTGAACTTCTTTCAATTGCATTGCACATGTACAGAGCAGAGCCTGGGTTAGGGCAAAAGTTGCTGTCATCTCTTGTATGTTCCCGTGGCACACTTTTCGACGTCTTTACGAAAAAATGCTACTATTGAAACTGCGAAAGTAACTCGTGTCAGTCGGTCTATCTGTCTGTTGTATTTACAAGCCTAAACCCCTGCACCGATCGTTACCATAGTCAGGTAGATAATCTGGGGCCTTAAGAAGGATATTAGCCCAGGATTTTTAAACCATAAAGATCCAGATGATAGAAGAAAAGAAAGATACTGAATGTAAAAATAACTGACCGGATAAGGAACACCACATTGCGCTCCAGAACGCAAATTGCCGACGTAGCTTATAAAGCTGCCAGACTAAAATGGGACTGGGCAGGCCATGTCTGCCGGATGCCGGCACAACTGTGTGCTCTAATATCGCAAGACTGGAGCCCTGAAACAGTTAGACGGGGTCGCGGTAGACCAAAGAGAAGACGGCGGGACGTCTTGGATGGCTTTCTCGCGAATTGGCGAGAAGAAGCACACCATCGTGAAAAGTGGAAGGAATGGGGGGAGGCCTTTGCTCAGGAGTGGAACAAAACGGGTTATTTAAAAAAAAAAGGATCTGATGACGTAGCGGGAAACAGCCAGTGTTAGCAGCTCATCTGCTGGAAACGCCGCGAGGGGGCGCCCTAGAATGACACTGACATTATTGCTGATGTTTCTTAGAAAGGTCAGTTATGTAGTTCTTGTAATCGGGGTGCATGTGTATATGTGTCGATGTATATACTTCGGTGATACAAACGGAGTTTGTCGTAGCAGGTGGCGTTTTGTAGTTTCCGCATCGGAAAAAGGGATTTTATGTATGTATGTTATCTTAACGTTTTTGTTTCCAGCATCACTGCCGTAAGTGCGGCTCAGTGGTGTGCGGGCCGTGCTCGTGCAAGCGCTACATCCTGCGCGGCCAGAGCGACAAGCCGCTGCGCGTGTGCCTGCAGTGCTTCGACGAGCTCAACCGCGAGCGCGCGCGCCCGGCCACTCAGGCGCAAGCCGCTAACATGACACCCGGTAAGAGTTTACGATGGCACATCTTGTAGGTCAAACTATGGAGCTGTCGGCTGCTTGATCGGGCAATCCTTTGGATCTCTTATTTCTAAGGCCTAGGAGCCGAGGCAAAATACTTATAAACTAAGTGACTACAGTTCCAGTAGGGTACGAACCTTGGCTTAAAACGTCGTTGGAGAAAGGCGCAAGCTAAATCATTCATCATTCTCCTGCCCTTATCCCAATTTCGGATCGAGATTAATTAGGGACGAATTTAAACTGAAGCACGGGCTAGCTCGGCAAGCAAGGGCCGGGGTATCAGAACCCCCAGTTATTACTACTATACAGGGTGTAACCAGACCCTTAACGAAGTCGTCAACCAAGCATTATGTACTTCCAACAAAGTAACTTACGTAAAAATTATTGCTGGGAATCGACCTTGTTTTTGGGGTGAAAAGTCACGTTTTACGGTAGGACTCAATGTAACGCCCTTAAAACATTGTGCTGATGGATAGATTGATTGACTAGTACAGGGGTCGTGGAGGTGTTTAAAATTAAAAATCTTACATTAAAAACATGTATTCAAAAAAAAACATGTTCAAAAGTTGGAATTAGAAGGTTTCTCCCAAGTATGGTCTAGAACAAAAAAAATGAGCGCAATGACAGGGCGAACAAGTGCCTTTCGGTTTCGTTAAGGATCTTGTTACACCCTTTATTGTAGACTCAGTTAAGGATATGACACGGGGATCCCTCGGTCTTGGGAAACATGTTAGCTGTTGATCCCGACTGACATTCGAAGATCTTTGAGTCACTACGGTTCTCCAAAAACAAAGTTCAAGGGGTGCTACACATTTTTTAAAATCGTGTTATGCTATGGGTAGCCTAGAGATCGTAGAGGGCAGTAACATCACCCCATATTAAATTAATAACTACATAACATTAGACGCCAAAAATAGCTATCTGGATTCAATTTATAACTGTCGATTAGATAAACTTACTGATAACTTATCTACACACCATTGTATTTTATATTGTAATGGAACTATGGCCAAAATACTCTGGTATTGTCAACCATACTCATATACAAATTTCAAACGAAATTAACTAGCGAAACTACGCAGACTTGATGGGTCTAATAATATACACATTAAACTTTTCTTATTTTTAGGGTTCCGTACCTCAGTCGGCAAAAACGAAACCCTTATATGATAACTTTGATGTCCACCTGTCTGTCTGTCAAGACCCTTTTTCTCAGGAACGCGTAGAGGTATCAAGCTGAATTTAATATCAACTACTCAGGTGTGATACCCCTTGGAGCAGTGAAAAAATAAAGTTGTAAGTCAACGCTATCAAAAGATATGACCGTTTACCATATCGCATATTTTGCGATTACACAAGGGAATCAAAACCTATAGGGTACTTTCCGTTAACCTAGAGCCATGGTTGGCAAGAAGCAATGTCTTACAGGACATGTAAGGGAAAAATATGAAAACCGTAAATATGTAGTTAAATAACAAAATACCTACAAGTTTATACGGAACCCTCGGTGCGCGACTCCTACTCGCACTTGGCCGGTTTTTTTTAAACCCAACTATCCGAGATCTTGTACTTACTCGAAGTATGACTTTGTGTTATCAGTTTTTTCGCGATTTGAGGATAAGTCCTATGATAAAAGTTGTCACGAACGCATTGATAAGGTTTAGGCAAAAACTAAGTAAGAGTTTCAGAAAATATTCTGCTTTGAAAAGCATTGTCTCCTTCACTCATGACGTCATAGCTGGGTGACACTCATTCTAAACCTCAATGCGTCATATTAAGGGCATTACATCGCTCAAAGTTTAAAGAAGTTTGTTGATTAATCCCTTTGTGGGTTATCCGTGTAAAAAATATATGTTATACCAACCCAAGTTCAAGATTTATTTGGGATTTAATGTTTTTTACGGCAATTAAAAATTTTATATTTTTTGTGAATGGAAATATTTTGAACCTATCAGAGCGTGGCAACATTAAGACAAAGTATTTTTTATTCTACTCTTCATCAGACATCCAACTTTATTTCTACACGATGTAATACGTAGTCAAATTAAATTAGCTGGCGATACCCATCATGCATGTGAAGTTTCGCTAGCAAAATTTGATCTTGAGAACCTATAAGGTGTAACTTCCAATCATAAAGGTACCTTCAGAATGTGAAATGTAGTAGCACCCGTACGAAATTAGAGAAAAGTTGAAAGCTAGATCATTCTATTTCCGTTACTGAGAACCGATAAGCACTTACCTGCTAATCATCAGACTTTCAGAATGTATCATGTAGGGTTATTCACCCGTGCTCAATAAAATAACTGATGAAAGCTAGGTCATTAGTCAAACTGCATAATAATATAAATTATTTCAAAATAAATATATATTATGACACAGGTACTCCTATAGGAACAAAATGTATTCAGGTCTCTCAGAGAGCGAATAAATTAGGCAAAAACGATGACAACACTACGACATATCTGTATTCTTGTTTAATCTTTATTGTAGTAATAGTCGTTTGCCGGTAGGGGCGGCAAATAAACAAAAACCGGTACAAAGGTCAAATCATCAAGGTCATCGAGCAATGTAATACTCTTAACGCCTGGGTAGTAGGTACTTATTTATTCCCGTTATCCTTTTTAAGTACTGTTCCGTCAAAACTCACTCACATATAAAATTACGCTAATTTGTTATCAATCGAATGACGTCATGATTTTTCGCATGTTCATATTATTAGTAGGCTAGGTTATGTACTTCTCTTATCATACTCATTGAATTATAAATTGTTCATTGTGTATCTGCGGTTTAAGGGATTTATTGAAAAATGATTTAACCAATTGTTGGTCAAATGAATAATGTGAGCAATTTGGAATTTGTAACCTCAATAAGGTTACAGGAAAAATTCAAAGTTTGCACTGATATTAAACTATTAATTTGCGCCGTGTCGTGTGACACGGTTTGTAATCTTGACAGAGTTCGCTTGCTTGTCTTTGTCAAGATCACAAGCAAATGTATGCGAACTGAACAGTCTGGACAGGTCTACCAAGTCTGGTCCTTTCCTCAAAAAACCATCTCGGACACTAATCTGCGTCGTCCTCATCTAACTTGGCCATGATTATATCTGGACTTTAAAAGCATCTGACCTCTGACTTTATTTCGATGTTTTATTCTTTCACAATAGTCGGATAAGAAACACCAACCTGTCTAGTTTGACACATAATTTATTTTATACGTGTAAACGCTGGCCACGTCTGCCGTAAGCCCAATGAGCTGTGGGCCAAAATAACCACACTGGCATCCTGACACGGCCAGAAGCCGATGTGGCAGACCGTGTAGAAGATGGCAGGATAAGCTGAACATAACCAACGACCTGTGGTCTACATTAGCCCTGGATCGAAAGAAGTGCCCCGCAGTGGTACTAGGCAGGCCAACTATAATGTGTAATAGGATTTTTGCAAAAAAAAAAACATAAACCTGCAGTCCTGCACTTTAAAGGCGTCTATCTAACAAATTTGTTTGTTTTCCAGTGAAAGACTCGGCTGGTTCAGGCGGCGACTCGTCTGCTGACGAAGACAGCGACGACGATGATGACCGCGTCACCGCCGAAGAGAAACATGATGAGGTAGGTCCTTATTCCACACTCAGTATTACACATACGTCCTAGGTGGGGATTGCTGAAAAATATGCTATAGGTTCTGGGTAGGGATGCTGATAAATGTGCAATAATCTGTATGCGTTGAGCCGTCTTATACAGCTCACCGCATACTTGCAGCTACAGCTATCCCTTGAGCTATTTATATTGAGCTTTTTGTTTTGTTATTGGCTGCGAATAATAAGGACGCCATATACACATGAAAGCGTAAGCGGCCTGTAAACAAGGTATAGCCGACTTGGTCATTGTTATATAAAACTAAAGTAATTTAATGCTTAGGTTTCAAGTTTTCCGAAGACCTTTTTAGAAATCATTCATTCTATGGCAGTTCCGAGACACAGTACCAACAGATTTATTTATTTCTAGGGTTTTACAAGTTATAACGGTGTCAAAAACGGATATGGAAATAAAGTCACCACAGTATAGTACAAAATGAAATTGTGTAAGTCTAGAACAAGTTGTATAGGCATTCAATCATGCTTTTACAAATCCATACTGGTTGATTTTTGATGTGTTTGTTCCTCTCCACATTCACTTTTGTACTGGTCATTCATCTGAAGTTAATTTAGAGATTTGCTAGTAACCTTAACAAATATCTACATAAAGTAAACGCAGCAGAATGTTAGTCCTGTGATCGTTTTGTGAGAAATGAATTAAATAAAATGTTTGCTTGGTCAATGAAAACCGTTTTTTGAAAATGCTTGTTTTAAATTGATCCAGGAAATTAATTGATATTTTTTTTATAAAGAAACACAAGACATGTGAATACTAAATTTATTATTTTCTATATTTTAAAAGCACACCGAAAATATTATATTCAAATATTTACTTATTCATGTTCCGTCTGTGTGTTTCTTCACTATGTTTGAGTTTGTTTGGTTTTTTTGTCTTTGTCAATATATTTTAACTAATTCGTTTGTCGTGTTGTTTTTTTTTCCTACTCATCCATAGTGTTTGTCTTCATCGTTTTATTTTTTACCAGCTAAAAGAACATTCATATTTTCATAATAATATTGTTATGTCAAGAGGAAGATTTGACATGTTTAATGGCACTGGCACACCATCCTCCGGTTTTTATTAACTGAATTGGGTTTTACCGCAATCTGATGCCTATATCTTATTTGCCTGCACCAAAATTCTCAATACTCACGATCGTCAGGATCATTCAACACAGTTCAGGCAATTTTCTTCTCAAAAACCAATTGCAAAAATGAAAAAAAAAAACATGTAGCCGTTATACTGGTAACGCTACTTAATATTCCATTATATTTTCCAGCCAAAGTTCTACGGTGACAGTGATAAGACTGAAGAGACAAACAATCATTCGTCCAAGGATTCCGCTAAGTGAAAATCTTATTCAAGAGACCGCTATCCAACTGTCCATCACAGGTTTAACAATAAACTTTATACAATATTTTAATAATAGAAGCGTAAAATAATATTAAGTTTCATCCACACAATTTTGGGTTAAGTCTTCTAGATTCCAACTTCAATCGTTAGAACGTTGAACTACAATAATAACCCGTATTGTAACGAAATAAAGGCTACACTGTCCAATACAAACGCATATCCTGGTACACATTACGAAAGGCCCTGACCCCGATATGTGTGGATAGACACTTGCTACCCCGAATTCAAAGACTGGACTGCGTGCATTCAGTTTTTTACAAACATCGTATTTCTATTAGTCTCTTCGATAACGGGATCAATTTTTATAAAACTTGTGGGTACTGTGATCTATTTTAGAAATTCTTCCGTACCTTGCAGTCCGTGTCTTAAAACTCTGTCTATTTAGCTCAACACAGATGGTCAATGGAAGGAAAAAAGCGTAGCTTGTCCCAAGTTGCCTTACTGCAACTCGGATACCCCCTGACTTCGAATACGATCGTATCTAATAAATATATTAAAAAACAGTCAATTTTAAATGCAGTAGACCACTGTATGAAGTAGACAGTTATACTGATTATACCACTCTTGTGTAAAAGCGTAAAGATGTCATAGTTCAGACACTTCACGTGATATAAGCCCAATATTTGTTCAAAATGGACGGTCTACGAGTTAACCACAATGGCCTTCGATTTTTTTTACACTAGGAAAATTTGCTAGAGGAAAATCCTTTATAGTGAATTACTTTAGTGAATCGTAAAACTTTTATACAACATACTGACGTGTGGTCAGTGGAATATGATTTTGATATAACGAATAAAATTGCTAATTGTTTCGCTGGACTTTGAACAGCTTTAAACCGCTCAAAAGTGAACTGAGATGGAGTTTTCTTTGTTTAGGATTAAATCATATTTATTAATTTGATAGTAAAACATCATGGTTATAAGACGTTTTTAACAATATTTTAGGCTTAGTCATGTTATGTCAACATATTAATATTTTACATAATTATGTAACGTTAAGCTTATTTTATTTAAAACTTTATTAGGGTCTATATTTTGCTTTTTTCGAATGTCGCTGACGGTGTATTAAAGGAAGCAAGTCTGAAATTAAATTCTATAGTTCGTTAAATATTTACATAAGAACTCTGGTGCTTGCTTTGTAGTATCTTCAGAGCGATATTTTTCGTTTTATTTAATACTAGCTGTCGCCCGCGACCTTCGTCGGCATGTAATTATAAAAATATTACTTACCTATTAGAATGTGTTTTTGTTAAAAATTTCAGGGGTTTTTTTTTTACATGGAACCCTAATTCTTTTCCTAAAATAATTGTAGCCTAAGTTAACAAACAGACAGTCAAATAAAAAAAAAAAATTGGTATAATTACCGTATATACTTTCATATGTCTTCTGTAAAAAGCTGTTATGTGGAAATTACATACAGACACTTCAATTTTATTTATTTGTATAGATTCACAATATCAATTTTGTTATGATTGGGTCCATGGCTAAATAGACATACATGATTAATAACGTGAGTAACACATCAAACTTTTCACAACTAGTAACCTGACTAGTTTTATTTACTCAACAAAATCTACAATAATATTAAAACTGTTTTTTTTTGTCAATCTTGCTTCCTTTTACGTCGACGGCAGAAAGTTGAATGTATAAGTTATATCAATAATTGTTGTAATACATAGCCGCACTTTGGAAATGTAATATGGTACAAAAATATTTACCTGTTGTCTCCTTCACACCCGTTTGTAACATCTACATTTCCTACAGACGCCAGCACATCAAGCTTGAAACTGTCAAATTTTCCCAACCAACCTTGAACCTAATGCTTTAGCGATGAAGTTGAAAAAATAGATTTTCAGACAAAAGTTTGACAGATTGTAGTAGTTTGATATGTTGGCGTCTGTACACAAACTTATCGATTTAATTGTGCTCGCGTGTACATTTTGCGGTCAACATTCCATGGTGTTACGGTTGTTAAGAGACAAAAGTAAAAAGCCTAAAATTTATATAACTAAAGGGAAACTGGGAAGAAAATTTAACTCGTATGTTATTTTATTGTTTATTGAAAACCTATTTTTTAAATAAAGCCTGTTCTACTCTATGCTAGAATTGTACGAGTGCTTACAGATTAAAAAGACATAAGAATTATACTCTAAATCTACTACCGTGTGATGTCGACATATACTCGGCAACAAAATGTCCTATACTTTATTTGCTGCAATAAATTACTAAATAGCATCACATTGCATGATTAAATTGTATACAATCCAAACTAATTTTAGATTTGTATGTATATTAGAGTTTTTAGATAATAAGAGGTGCATTAAGATTGTTTCAGTTCGAAACACGGTTTTTAAGTTTAGGTATTTAATACGAAACTTGCAACACCATCTGTAATGTAGAAAGTTCGTAAAAGAAATTATTTATTAATTTAACATAGGCCTAAATGTTAAAGATTTACACAAGTTGTGTTAATTCCCGTAATACTGGTAAGTGAAAAAAATATGTTTTTAAGATATTGTTTAATTTTCAGTTGACAAATATAATATTTTTTAAAAAGATAGTCTTTTTATTGCTGCAAAACAAAATGTTTCCTGTTAAAATAAGGTCGCTGACCCGCATTTCCATTTCGAGACAATTTTTAAGTCTTAAAATGCGTTTTAAAAATGGACAACTTGGGAATCAGAGAACCATTTTGGGATAGCTTTTCGAACTTCTACACATTTTGAAAAGTGCACATTCTGTGTCAAACGCTTTAAAAGGTTAACACACTCCTACTGTAATAGTGTAGACTTGAGTAATTTGTTTGTTTGAACCCATTTATATCAGGAACTAATCATGGGAAATCGTGAGACAGATCTTAGTTACCTATTAAGATTTGATATACTACATTAATGATTTCTTCAGGATAAGGTATACAGATAAAAACCTAATTATTATATTTTGATATAACCACGTGACAGAAACGTTCAATTGGTTGTGTGAAAAATATTGAACAGTTACGGCAATCCAGGCGAAGTTCAATGTGTGGCCATGTGTCTGGAGTCAGACGAACTGGAAAGGTAAGTCCGTGGGTATTATTGATAGTCCGGGTATAGGTATCAAAACTTTCTACAGTACCACAGCCAGTTAATAACTTAACATCAATTTATGTGGTACTTTAAAATTAAGTCGGGAATGCCCTGCTCTACATCTAAGACCAAATAGTAAATATGTGATAGTGCATTTGGATGCATTAAAAATTCGACAAAGCAACATACAGCCTGACCAAAGATTTGAATACTTATACCAAACGGAGCCTGACATTAGGTATAAGTTATTCTACTCTTCGGCGCCGACAGGTGAAAGCGCCGGGGTAGCCCGCGTAATTCAAATTTTCTGATGTTTTTTGCTATTTGCCGGTCAGTGTCAGGCCAGAGTAGAATACTTATACAGAACGGAAATGACGTTCTCAATATAGCGGCTGTAGTTCCAATTTTGTCTACCTGAACAGCTAAGTGGGTGTACTATAAGTTCTTTTAATCACATTGAATGACTATTTCATGACAAAGTCATTAAATGAACTTATATTGCTGATTTTAATGATTATAAATAATCTATAAAGCCATACGTGTTACGGTCGCGAATCATACTTTATTCAACAGATAAGCTGACACTGACCTGCAAATTGCAAAAAACTCGAAAAACATTGATTTTCGTGGGCTACCCTGGCGCTTCCACTGGTGATTTCACGTAATTGGTCAAATTGAACATAGAAAGGATAATACGTGTCACTATTCAAGGCAATGAAATAAAAACCATAATTTTGTCAGACAAACCTTTATTCTTCCAAAAACACGTACAATACGTATGTAAAGTATTTTCGCTAACAGCAGTCCTCAATCACAGTTCATTGCGAACTAGCACTCATTTTTGAATTCTTTTTCAAGTCTTCTTTAACTTATCATTTAAATTAACCTACATTATAATTACGACACCTATGACTGAAATGACTCATATTCAAATTTGAAATGACAAAAATGTATATTTTTATACTGGTTCAAAGATTTAAATTGTTAGATCACTGTACCTGGTTCGCGGGATAGTGTTCTTACTGAGTAGAGTAAGCTCGCACGTCCCGTTTGGAACGGTAGATACTATTTTGAGTATGAGTGAGCGTGACACTCCGCGACAGTAGTACTCAAATGACTCAGTAGCTGGTTTATCAGTGTGAGTGTATGAATGATGCAGAAACGTGACCTTTTTTAACGCAGTAGGGTGAATCTAACGATTTATATCTTTTACTGGTTACATATTAATATTTCTATTGAAAACACTACTTCGATTGTGCACGGACACAAATGGTATCTTTTATTTTGATACTTGAATACTACACTGATTTGACACATTGAAAACATGATATGAAAATATTATTCATAACATTGAGCATTTTCTGCCATTTGGTTAAATATACACCTATTTCTTAAACCTCCCATCCAAAGGGATAAAAAGGCGTTAATTGTATACGTATATTCTTACATCTAAATGACTATTAGGGCAAGATCCCTCGAACGCCAGACCTACGTAATTTTATAAAAGCTAGAACTTTTTCATCGTATAATGAATGGTTCACCACACAAAGTGTCTGGCAATGGAAGACGTGAATCATCATACTAGCCCTTATATAACATCTAAAAACACACTTCATAGTATGAGGTAACTTACTAGCTATTTAGCACACCTTTACCTTTTACCTGAAATATGTCAAAGCCACCACGACAGACTTTTCATAATATTTAATTGTTCTTACCTATAGAAAGGTACTTCCACAGAAAAACTTACAGTTTTTATAGAATGACGTAGGTCTGGTAGTAACGGTATCTTCCTCTATATTTTAAGTTTATCGAAAACCGTTACCGTATTTACCCGGTGAACGATTTTTTTTTTCAATTTTTTTTAGTTAGCAGTATTAGCTGCGAGTTCAAACCATTGCCTAAGGGCGTCGCCTAAGACAGTAGGAAGTGCCGACATATCGCGTAGTATGAGGTAGAAAGGAAACGGGAATGTGTCCAAATATGATACGAAGCCAGTGAGAGCGTTTGTCGTCGGATCCAGGAGGGGGCGTCTGATGTCCATGATTGAGTCCTGGAATTAGATAAATAGGTCATTAATCCGATAGGTATCTTAAAAAATTAAAAAAAGAAAAGAAAAAAATAAAGAAATGTTATAAAGAAATTTTCATCAGACGGATTACTTCAAGTGGAAAATTTTGGTCAAATCGCTTATTGAATCAATCTTAGATATAAAATCGACTTTTACAAACTAGGGCCGACTTCAACGTAAAACATAATATTTAAATCGTCATTCTGTGTCTGTCATACAAGGTGTAACCGGGGCCTTCACGAAGCCGTCAACCAAGCATTCTGTGCATCAAATTAAGAAACTACGCAATCATTATTGATGGGAAAGGACTTTTTTTAACGCACTCAAAACATTGTGCATATAGCACAATATTTTGAGTGCGTTACATTGAGTCCTACCGTAAAACGTGATTTTCCATCCCAAAAAAAGTCCTTTCCCATCAATAATGATTGCGTAGTTTCTCAATTTGATGCGACTCAATGTAACGCACTCAAAACATTGTGCATATAGCACAATGTTTTGAGTGCGTTACATTGAGTGCATGCATTGAATAGTACCGGGGGCGTGGAGGTATTTAAAGTAAAGTTATAACATTAAAAACTTGAATTAAAAAAAAGTAACTTGTGAAAAAGGTGGAACTTTGACCCCCAATATCTCCAAAACTAGAAGGTTCCCAAGTATGGTCCAGAACAAAAAAAATATCGCAATGATGGGGAGAACTAGTACTAGTGCCTTTTGGCTTTGTTAAGGGTATTTCTACATCCATACTAAAAACTATTGACAGATAAGTAGATGTTTTAAATTAGTTTGGCGCTAACCTCACACATGCACACTTTTACCGGACCGGTTACTAGCTGATAAGATATTGATCAACAGGAAGTGACACCGCGTTATTGTTATCAATACTGAACACTAATGATAACACGTTGTAGTCAATGAAACTAACCTTATTTTCAGGATTATCAATGATAACATAAACTAAAAATATTCCTTGCTGCCTGGCCCGCCGAACCGTTTGCAGCACCTTCGTCTCTCCTTCAGAGAATATTCCTCTACCATCACTGACAACTACCAACAACTTAGCATTGACAGCATCACTTCGCATCGTCTGTTCTTCGAATAATACAGTACAGAAGTCGAGTAGTTGTGCTATTTTCGTCTTGGTTTGGTTGAAACGTAGCTGCTCCAAAATCTTAGAGCCTGAGTGTTCCGAGAATTGCTCGGTGAAAGGATGTAGCAGGTTGGGTTGCTCGCCAAAGCTAAGCACGGCTAGTTCGCCTGATTCGAGGAGGTTCAAAGCCTGAAATAAAACGATAAATTAAGAATTAAAGTAAACTACGCATAAAACATAGAATTTGCTGTCGATCATAATCGAGAAGAGAACTGCAAAAGTTAGTTGGTTAGTTGGAAAATCAATTGTACTGTCAGCAAGTAATTTTATATTGTATAAAGTAAATAGTCTTTATAGCAAGGCGCAGTGATGACAGGTGGACTAAGGCTGTCACCGAATGGCGTCTATGAACTCGGAAAAGAAATGTGAGTCGTCCGGCGGCGAGATGGGCAGACGACATAGTCACCATCTTGGGAAAAACCTGGATGAGGCTGGCACAGGACCGTGGAGATTGGCACAATAAATGAGAGGCCTATATCCAGCAGTGTCCGAATTCAGGCTGTGAATTTATACTAATTTGAAGAAAAAGAATTTGTTTGTTTGGTTGAACGCGCTAATCTCAAGAACTACTGGTTCGAATTGAAAAATTATTTTAGTGTTGGATAGTCCAATTATCGAGGAAGTCTATAAGCTGTATAACGTCACGCTATGACTAATAGGAGCCGAGCAAAAAAATAAATCAAGAAACCGCGGGGCACAGCTAGTGATGAAATGAAGTCAATCAAGCCATTAGTTTTCGCACGTCGCGTCATCAATAAGTTTGCTGTAGGGCTACTGCTGTTAGAAAAAATCCTGGGAAGAACTGTATATCTACTACGAAATACAAAACTTCTTTTTTAACACATACCTGCGACACTAGCGCCAAACTCTCAAACGCCAACTCCTTGCTTCTATTATCTGACATGGAACTGGAATCGTCAACCGCAATAGCGATCTTGTACTCTCGCTTGGCGGGCTTGGTGCGTCGCAGCCAGATGCGGTCCTTCCGGAAGTGGGACGCAATGTATGGGATGACGCGGCGCATGTTGATCGCGCGACCGGTTCTGAAGTCACCTGCGATGGACAAAGAAATCACTGGTTAACAAAAAACACTCAAAATCAAAAAATCAAAATCAAAATATTTTATTTCACATAGGCCTAGATGGGCCACTTATAAAACGTCGACAAAAAGGTGCACGGTTCGGGTTGGTCGTTTCCTATGGAGAAGAACTGGCAAGAAACTCCATGGTTACTCTTTGCAAATCATTTGGTATTACAATTATCATGGATACAGCATTTGTACTTAAGTATGGGGGAACAGCGTAGGCCCGACAATAAGTCGTTCCTTACTACACAAAAAATGTAGAACAGAATAAAAACTTTTACACAACACACTTTTAGTTTTACAAAACAGTTATCCTTAGAAATAGTCGAGAAATTTCGTACTTGACGTCACTATATAAAGTAAGTAAATAAATCTACACAAATAAATAAAATTGAAATGTCTGTTTGTAATTTTAAAATAACAGCTTATTACTGAATGCATATGAAAGTATATACGGTACTTATAACAAAAAGATTTATTTTTAAATATTTCTCTGACTGGCTATTTATGGATCCAGAATAATATTATAAAAACCTGCTCGGGAGATTAATTAATAACTCTGCCCTCACTGCCGTGGAGTGTAAACGTGGTGCTGTACCACAAACGAAGAGGCACTTAATATCGTGTCCTGCGTGTCCTGTTGTTTGGTCATAACAGGAACAAATGCACGCTACAGAAGGCGCCAAACAAGTGCCTCAGTTCTCGACACCATTTAGATTACCATCAACACGCTAAGAAGAAGATACTATATCGATTCTCATTGACTACAGAACAACTCACCAGCTCTCCTAGAGCGGCCGGTAGGTTCCAGCACGAGCCTGAGCCTCTCACACAGCGCCCTTGCAGCCGCGGAGGAATCTCTCCACAGAGACCTCCACACTGACACAGTTATTCCAGCTTGACTCTGTGTAGGACCGCTGTTCAACCACTGTCGAATACTCATGTATTGGTCTAATGAGAGGTCTTCGGAGTGGAGTTGTGATTCGTTAAGCCTGTAAAAAGAATTAATTAATCAATCAATAAAGTTTATTTTCTCACCACAATATACATAAATTATTTTACTTCGGTCAGATTCGGTTGTGTCGAATCAATAGTAATAATATATAATAATAATATTTTATTTCCATCAAGGTAGGTACAAGAATTTCTTAATCTAATAACAATTAAAATCTTAGTTAGAGGTTGTACGCTGTCACATAGAATTAATGAATTATCTAACTCCTAAACTAAGTCAAGCTAGTATTATAGGAGTTAGTGAGCTGTTGACACAACCTTGAACTCATATAACTGTAAAACATAACAAAGTTATTGCTTAAAAAAGAAATATATAGTGTATGGGTGTAATAGTTTTTTTTTTGGAAAATGAAACATTTGACAACTATATCCTGGAAAACCCATGCTTGTTATCACTAGCACTAAGTATCTAGCCATACATAGTTATTGTAACATAAACATAATATAACATCAAGCTTGTAATGCCCGAAGGGTTAGGCAGAGGTGTACCTAATAGTACACCCACATTTCGCCAGTTATGTTAAAGTCCCACGTAATAGGGGACGAGCCTATTGCCATCAACCGGACACAGATCCGGACTTCGTGGCTGCTACTGAGATATCAATGATAGAAAAACCCAATAACATTTTGCTTGACCCGGGAATCGAACCCAGGACATCTTGCTCTGCAATCGCACTTGCGACCACTAGACCAACGAAGCCGTAAATATTATCATAAAAATAGTAAATACCGTACTAATTTGGAAACACTGTTTCTGGTTTACAGGTACTTTATATAAAACCTCCACGAAAAAACGTTAATTTTAACGTTCTTCAAGAAGGTCAGATGATGTATGGACGTTGACGAAGCTCAAGGAGTATGTACGGATCGTAGCAAGTGGGGTTCTGCAGTTCCTGCCTACCCCCATGGGAATGTATGTATGGTTAACATTTGTCTTACCGTGTATGATACGTGGTGTCCGTGCCCCTAGGCACTTGGGCCGTGGCTACGGCGTCCCCCTCCACCTCGACCCCCGTCTCCCCGGTAGGTTCCTCCCCTCCTTCCTTCTTGTTGCCAGACTTTTCATTCTCCTTGTCCTTGCCGTCTTTCATCTTTTCAGGTTTCAACTCTTCTGATTTTTCTACCTGTAATTTTTATTTGAAAGTTTAAAATCGACTTCTGTATTAATTTACATATAATCGTCCAAGACAGCCAATTTCTAGACTTTTTTGACCAGTCCCAACATTGGGAGACACTCACCAGTATCAAGAATGTGCATTCCATACAACGAAAAATGAATTCAAAATTGCCTGACTTGGATGTGTTCTTTGGTTCCCTACCGAACAAAAAAACCCGAAGAAAAACCCTGTTACGCTCTCATTTGAACCGACATTTAAACGATATAAAAATTAATAAAAACTAATTAGAACAATTAGCTTTTATTAATTTTTATATGGAGAATTTGTTATTTTGTCTATTACTACTACTAGTGTAAGTCAGTTATTTGATCTTTTGTTTATTGTAAATTAATGATATTTTCTATTTTGTGTTAATTTTATTTCCATAACTTTACGATGATATAGCTTTATTTTACTTCAGAGAATGTTGCGTGTGAATTAGAACCTACATAAGAACCCTAACCTATATTCCTTTATTGTAAAATGTATGCACTCTTGGCGTAACTATTTTAAATAAATAAATCATTTTGTTTGATTGCTAATTTGGTATGATTCGATGATAGCATGTTAGTTTATTTAATAAAAAATAATTTTAATTTTTTACCTAGTTCTAATGTTTATGTGAAAAGTTAAAAGACAGACCCCAAAACCATTGCATGTCATCAATCAACTCGGCTTGGCTCGATTTGTTTCATTTTTTTTTTTGTAACCCAAAAATTATTTAGCGATAATAGAACCCGATGGGGAAGTTTGCCGACCGGCACGAACCGAATGAAAGCTGAATATTTGTGAGAATTACTTCGGGTCGGCTTTGAAACGGAAGATAGACTAGTCAAATGTGCAACTCATCTCTTATTTTCAATTGTCCTATATTTTTGACAATGTTTCTTCAAAACTACCCAAAAAATCTTACCTGTAATTCATCCTCATCTACATCCATGGGAACTTCCTCATCTTCTTTGAGTTTTTCAGCGTCTTCGTCTTCCTCTTGCTGCAAGGTCGGCTGTTCTTCTGCTTGTTCTTTTGTGGCTGCATCTACTGCCTACAAAATAATGAAAAACTTTATAGTAGGAAATCATTCATACCTAGAGAAAGAGACTCATATCTGCACGTCTGTCAATAAAACGTTACCACACCCCTCTTTTTTTATAGGGGGTTAATAAAAGTGTAGGTAGTAAATAATCGAAAACTACTTCCTAAACTACCCGCATATTTGAAAGCTACTGTACCTGTAAGTCATCCTTCTTAGCCTGCTTCACATGTTGGTAGGCATCAGCCTCTTTCTCAGCGTCATCGTCGTTGTCCCCGCCATCTTCGGCTTCGTCTTCACGCTCGACGTTCAGAGTTTTCGACTGCTTGTGTTTTTTCTCGTTTACGTCACCTGTGAATGACATCTTGATTAAGACAAGTTCGGAAATGTGGACATGTCTTGAATCGTGCTAGGCACATGTTCGGGAAGGCATCGTACATTCAGCACAGCCAGGAAAAATTGAATATATGTATTATGTAAAATTTACAAGTTCGGGAAAAAACCGCAAGGTTACTCTGGATCGTGCCGAGCCGATGAGAACACTTCTCAGCTGAACAAAGTTTGCCGAACGGCACGACCCGAAAGAAAGCCGATAATGTGTAATTGCTTCGGCTTTACTATTTAAAAAATACTGCCGGATCGAATGTGCGGATTACCCCAAGGTAGCACTTTTAAAATGTAGTGACCAACATAAATAAATAAATTTCATGTCACAATCAAACTCATGGATGGAGAGGTAGAGGAAGACCAAGGAAACGATGGATGGATTGTGTGAGGAATAACATGAAAGAAAAAGGTGTAAATGATTGCGTGACAGTTGACAGAAGAGGAGAGCAGCGGTGGCCCTGTGGTGGCGGCCCCGACTTACGAGCAGTAAGTCGTGGGTTCGTACCAGCCAGGCACAAATTACACAAAGTAATGCTACTTTGTGTAATTTATTTCATCACCACTACTCTCAAAACGGTGAAGGAAAACATCGTGAGGAAACCATGCCGGTTTCCTCACGGCTGATTATGCTTATGACAGAGGAAAATTGAAGAAAAAAAAAACGTGTTGCGGCGACCCCAACTAACATGGGGCAAGGGCAGGAAGAAGAAGAAGAAGAAGAAGATGATGATGATGATGATGATGATGATGATGATGATGATTATGATGATGATGATTATGATGATGATGATGATTATGATTATGATGATGATTATGATGGTGATTATGATGATGGTGATGATGATGATTATGATGATGATGATTATGATGGTGATGATGATGATTATGATGATTATGATGGTGATGATGATGATTATGATGATGATGATTATGATGATGATGATGATGATTATGATGGTGATTATGATGATGGTGATGATGATGATTATGATGATGATGATTATGATGGTGATGATGATGATGATGATGATTATGATGATGATGATGATGATTATGATGATGATGATGATGATGATGATTATGATGATTATGATCGATCAAACTCACCAAGTGTCCTCTCCTGATCAGTCTTGCCGGGTTTGTTCTCGTGTTTCTTCCGTTGTTCCTGCGACCGATCAGCGCGGCTCGCGGCTTGCTTCTCACCACGATGTCCTTTATCACTCTTATCAAGCTCTGAACGACCGGTTGATTGTTTCTCTTCCCCGACTTGCTCTTGGGCTTGTTCCTGTTCAATGGATAGAATAAATACATTTTATTAAATATTTACGGAATAAGAATATTACCGAGATTGGGTAATATTCTTATTCCGTACATACAGGCTGGCCCAAGAAGGGCTTTCCAAGCTAAAAATGGTTTGGAAAGGTTTCAAAAGTTTTCTTTAGGACGTCTTTACTTGGCCCACCTTGTCAAAATTCCGTTAGGTAAGTACATCTTCAGTCGCTCCCGCTGTCTGTATGCTTAGATCGTTTATACTACGCAACGGATTTTAATGCAGTTTTCAGCAATGGATAGAGTGATTAAAGAGGAAGGTTTATAGGTATATTATTTAAATTGCACCCGTGCGAAGCCGGTGCGGTTCGCCAGTTATTTATAAAATGAACTTAGTGACGCTTCATTTGCAAAGGTAAGTTGGAATTACTCCGAAAAGAGAAACAAGCCAATTTAGGACCAAGTAATCATCATCTGCCTAGCCTTTTCCTAACTATATTGGGGTCGGCTTCCAGTCTAACCGGATGCAGCTGAATACCAGTATTTTACATGGAGCGACTGCCTGTCTGACCTCCACAACCCAGTTAGTACTGGGTAATACGATACTCCTTGGTAAGACTGGTTGTCAGACTTTTTGGGCCACTGACTGCCTAACGACTGTCAAAGATCTACAAATGACAGCCGGGACCAACGGCTTAACGTGCTTTCCGAGGCACGGAGGAAACTCGGTATGGAATGGGCGGTCACCCATCCACAGACCAACCTAGGCAAGCACGGCTTAACCTAAAGATCGAACCGAGCGGCTGTTGTTATTTAGCCACGAGCTCCTCCAATTTAGGACCAAGTAATCCAGGTCAAAATTGTTGTAAAAGCAACAGCTCTCAACTCATTTGAAGGAATACACCCAATTACTACCACTCTGTATATCATCAATAGTAATCAAAATCTACTTACAAAAGGTGCCACCTCCTCATCCTTCTGTTGTTCAGCATTAGTCTCCACATTATCATCGGTTCCTTTCTCCATTTCGGCATTCTCCGCTTTATCCTCTGCAGTAGGATCATTATTCGACGGATTCGCTTGAGGGTTAGCTTCTTGATTCTTCTGTTCTACTTCATCTTCTTCGTTAATATTCTCCGGGTTCTTTGGAAGTTCTTCCTTGTCTTCTTTTTCAGGGATTTCAGGGGATTCTGTTTCGTCCGATTGGTCGGGAGTTGGTTGTTCAGTGTCTATTTCTTCGCCGCCATCTTTTTCTTCTTCTTCTTTTTCGTCTGGTATTTTGGGGTCATCTCCTACGTCCTGATGAAGAATAATAGTTATTTTAAGAGTCTTAAGATTTGAAGGCATACTTCTTTCAAGTATCAACATCGATAATTTGTAGGATATACATATTTTCGTTCTTATCTTCATAAAGTTCTGTTTTCCAAACCAATGCGTTGTAACTAAGCCATTTACAATGAATGTGGAATTAACTGTGAGTTTGAGTAATTTGACACATATAACAGTAGGTTACAGCTAACTTTCAGACATAACATCACCATATAGATAGCACAGTACTCATTAATTGAATTGGGTTGAATTGAATTGGACTGAATTCAATTCAATTAAATTGGATTAAACTACATTAAATTGAGTAGGATTAGAATTGAGTTATATCTAAAAGTCGCACTAACATAGTTCTTAAGCGCTCACTACTAACCCATATGGGCTCTTGTTCAAAATAAACGCTTTGATTGATTGATTAATCAAGATAAGAGCACATACCTTATCCTCATCCCCTCCTTCTCTATCCTCTCCATCCTTGTCCCCATCCCCATCCTCCTCATCACTGGACACATCGAGTCCATTGTTAGCATCTTTGCCTTCTTCGCCTTTGTCGTCTCCCTCCTTTTCCGGTTCCTCTGGTATGTTTTCTTTCATTACATCGATGTCGAAGGGGTTCTCTGTTTCGGTTTCACCTTCCTGTTGGTCAGTATTATTATTGTTTTAACCTTTTAAACGCCAGAACATAAACGCATGCGCGTGCCCTCAACGCCAAGCCACAATTTCACCGCAAATACTTAAAAAAAGGAATAGGGATATCAAAACTATTTAATTGTTTATTTCGTGTTATAGCTCACCGGATTTTTTTTCACATATTTATACAAAAACTGTTATTTTATTCCTCATAAAGTTATGAACGTTAAAAAATCGTTTTTTTTTTTTTGTAGAATATATAAATCTTACATTTTCATCGCCAGGTTCTTCAGCATCCATATCCATATTATCAGGCAGTTCAAAATCTTCAGGCTCGGGTAGAGGTTGCTGGTTGCCGTGATAAGGATCCGTCTAAGAAAACAAAAAAACAACTTTAGGTCATCATCATCTGCCCAGCCTTTTCTCAACTATGTTGGGGCCGAATTCCAGTCTAACCGGATGCAGCTGAATATCAGCATTTGACATGGAGTCACTGTCTATCCGACCTCCTGTCCACAACCCAGTTAGTACTGGGTTATACGATACCCCTTGGTAAGACTGGTTGTCAGACTTTCGGGCCACTGACTACTTGTAATGACTGTCAAAGATCTACAAATGTTAGCCGGGATCAACAATTTAACGTGTTTTCCGAGGCACAGAGGAAAATCGGTATGTGTGTCACCCATCCACGAACCAAGTTTTGTTTTGTTTTCAAAAGTACTTACATGATCGTCATCAACCTCGGGCTCCTCCATCTCATTGATATCTTTCTTCTTCTTGTTTTCTTTGCCCTCATCGCCATCATCAGCGCCTTGTTCCTCATCTTTATCTTTGGCAGACATTTCTTTTTCCCCAGTACTCTCACCTTTACCTTTCTCTTCTTTATCTTTCTTCTGGTTTTGTTCCTCGTTTAATTCTTCTTCGTCTTCCGAACCCCAGATTTGTTGGTCCAGTCTGTGTAGGAAAATAAGATTCTATTAAACAGTGATTGAACAGATTTTCCCTTGAAAATTAGTTTTACTCTTATCATGAGTCGCGTGCGAGGGCAGCGTTTAAAAGTCAAGACCTAGTATCGAACTCCATATTTGCTCTCAATGATTGATGCAGGCACGTATATGAGCGTAGACGCGTATGACGTGCGAGTGCTAAGACGCGTTTAACGAAAGGCGTGCGTGTCCATCTTGTTTAGTCACATCACCAATGCTACTGATATAAGTTTTAATATAATTTTCAGCGCAGTTTCGTGAACGAGTGAAGTGTGAACATCGGTCGGCATTAGCTATGGTTGACAAGAGGACGTTGTCAAGGAACTTATACTAATATTGTTTGTAAACTTTACTTTTCTGCAGCATTGTCGATGTCTCCCATTTGTTTATCAGCATCATCTTCATCGTCCTCTTGATCTGATTGTTCACCTTCTGCAACATTATTATTATTACACCACATATTTTATTAAAAAGAAGAGACATTTATACTGACGAAATCGTCATCTGCCTAGTCTTTTCCCAACTATGTTGGCCCACCCTGTCAGTTTCAGTTCAGTCTAACCGGATGCAGCTGAATACCAGTATTTTACATGGAGCGACTGCCTATTTGATCTCCACAACCCAGTTAGTACTGGGTAATACGATCGATACACCTTGGTAAGACTGGTTGTCAGATTTTCGGGCCACTGACTTCCTAAAACGACTGTCGAAGTTCTGCAAATGACAGCCGGGACCAACGGCTTAACATGCTTTCCGAGGCACGAAAGAAAGTCGGTATGCGATGGGTGGTGGTGATGGTTATACTGACGTAAAGAACATATTAGGTACTATCTCTCGGTATAAGTTACTAAGTGAATGATACATTGTAATTCAGTTTGTCTATCAAATGCTAACGCGTATGTGTACCTTTTTTATCCACATCCTGCAAATGCGAGTCGAAGTCATCAGTCATGTTGACTCCCTTCTCTTCTTCCTTACAATCTCTATCTTCTTCATTCTTCTCTTCGCCAGGACGACGCGCATCGTCTAGTTGATCCTGGAGGTATAAAATATTATTACAGCAAGTTGCACTCATAAGTTCATAAAACTATTTTAGGGTCAAACTTGTAACCAGGCAAGCTGAGAAAAATCGTCGAAGATAACATAACAAATTACTGCAAAAATTAAAGGCTAAAACGATTAAAAAAATCCGAAGATACAGCGTCAAATTTCTGAGGCAACGCCGCAAAAAGGCTATGACAGCACAGACACATCTGGCGTCTATGGATATGTACGGAAACGGTAACAGGCGGCAATTCCCTACATCTACAGAACCTTTGCTGCTGTCGTTCGCGGTTGCGTTCAAAATAGTTGCGCATCTCTATGGTATTGGACCAAAGACATTCAAATATTTTCGAGCGACAGACGGCACAAGACAAGAAGAAAATCGTAAGCCAATACTTGTTACTACTTAGTAACGAATCAGTCAGTCTAGTGTGATCCGGGAAATAAACATGTTCGGGATCATAATATGTCCGCTCTATAAGTCTTTACAAGACTTATATCTCTTTGTTTTGGACTGAATGGACTGGAAATTTTCGAGTTACACCTTGTGCAGACATGGGTTCTATAGTCAAACAGTAACGCTAAATTGTCCTTACCTGATTCTCAATCCTATCTGAGACATCTTTCTGTCCCTCGCCTTCACCAAGCCCTGTTCCTCCCGTTAGCTTGCCGGGGCCTCCCTCACCCTCTCCCTCTTCCATATCAAGGTCTGATGGCTTGCAGAAGCTGCAGACAAAAGAAACATTGAACATCTTGGGGATAACACCCTTCTTTTTGCGTCGGGTGTTTAAAATAAGAAGTCTAAATTATGTCATAATTCCAGCCGGGCTAAAGCCACTAAGTACACCGGCTACACTACTCCTTTGCTTTTATGATTAATTTCGTTGTGGGATCCAAGACAGTTAAATTGCTTCTCCGGGACTTCGTCGAGTTTTATTGTCTCAGCGCTTTTCTGGTGGTCGCCACTGTCATTCTGCCTTTTAAGATTTGCAGTGGTTTGGGAATAGTGTGGCGGGCTTGTCTCATTTGCACTATAAATCGCTAAACAAATTTAAAAATATAACTCTGAACGACTTTTTCTGACGAACAAGAGTTATATTTTTAAATTTGCAATTGGCAGAAACAGAACAATCTTTTAAATTCGATTACCTGTTCCTTTGTTTATGTTACTAAGTAACGGTTTCAATATCAACCATAAGTATTTAACAAGTTACAAAGCAGTCACTAATAAGCTTGGGAATCAACTAAAAACCATAACAAAAACTAAACTCGGTTGGAGTGTAGCCTTAGGGGCGCTATGGAGCGAGGACTTAGAAAAAAATTCGGACTTAGATTTTTTAAAATTAAAATCTAAGAAAAATATCCCCATTTTATTGTAGTCCTAGACCAGAGAAACCATTTAGGTTCTGAAACGCATGGTCCTCCGACGCACCGTTTCCGAATTGGGCCTTCTAAAACTAGATAAAACAAAAAAAAATTGTAAGTCCGAAATTTTTTGTAAATACCAAAAAAAATATTTTTGTTTTCTTTGCTGCTCATAGTGCCCCTAAGCGTATACTCCAACTCCTACAAATCCGCCCCGAAGACGACCCACTGACCCTATACTCAGATACAGATCGGATAGTGATAAAAAATTAACTTACCCCTTCGAAGTCAAATCTGAGAAAATCTTCAGCAGGACTGACAGCATCTTGCACGAAACCCTATGCACGGACACTTTCTGCGTTATAAAGTACTGGACAAACAACACGGTTTGCTCCAAAATTGGTACCAATCTCATCACCACACTTCTAATTTCATCTACAACATTGTCATTCGCGATATATTCGACATAGTTGCCAAACAGTGCTTGCGTCTTATTAATCAAAGTTTCTAGTTGGAGCATTCTAGAATCGTTTGTCAATTTATCTTGCAAAAGTTCTTTCAAATGTTTGTCCTCAACTATGTCATCGGATTCTTCTTTATCGCTCCTTATAATATCATCGATAGCCTTTATCACTTCAGCGTTTTCTGTAGTATCGTGTGGTGAATGTTTCTTGTACACAGACTGAATTATAAGTAGCATTGTCGCTATCAAATCTTCAGTTTCGTTGATAATTTGACCGCTTGTTACTCCATCCATGGAAACGTCAGTAGTTTCATCTAATTTGATGAGCTCATTAACAGTTTCTTTTAAGTAAGTTGATAGATTTACTATGCTCTTTAGTAACGGGTGGTTCGGTACAGTTTCTAAGGTAGTCAACTTGAATTTAAATTGGTAGTCTTGTAGTAAGCCGTCAATGTCATTTAGCATATTGTTCAAATGAGTCCTACAATCGTCTGTAATATCAATATGAGCTTGTGATACCACAGGAGTTTTAGTATCATCTTGTCCAATTTCTTTAGGCATTTTACTTGAAACTTTATGTAACGCATTCTTTTGTTTATTAACTTGAGTTATAAGAGTGTTTATTCTCTTATTAAGATCGCGCCATTCATCGCTGTTTTTATAACAACGTACGATTTTGGATTCTGATAGAACATTATCGAAATCTGGTTCTGCTTCAGCGTCGAAGCCCTTTTCAGGGCAAGCCTTTAGTACTACGTTAAATTGTTCTAGAACAATGCTAGTGTTTGCGTAGCATTCTGTGAGGAGTTCGATCTTAGTTTTTAATGTAGATATGTTTGTGTCTGTGTTGTCGACGTCAAGAGCGTTCATTAGGTTCGCGGTGAGAGTGCGCAGGTCGCAGAGGTAGCGAGAATATTTTGAAATGGATTTCTTTTGAGTATTTGTTATTTTCTGGAAATAAGATTGAGATGAGTTTACTAACTGTATAAATCACAAGTTAAGAGCAGGGAGGTGACACATTTATACATTTCCACCCACCAGCATGTGTGATAAAGGGGTAAAACCAGGTAATTTGGGTTTTAACCCAGTTATAATTCCCCTAAATGGGTGGAATGGGTTTTAAACCCACTACCTATCTCTAGTTATATGGCTAACCAGAGTTCTGCCGTTATAAAGATTGTAGATATATATCTTGATGATCATCTAAAATTCTTAAAAAGTGGCAGTTATTTTAACATAGCGAAAAGAACATTAGCCATATAACCAGGGACCGAAAAGGTTACCCATATAGAGCTTTTATTCGGGTTATTGTTTTGTGTTCGGTGAAAAACCCTAGAGTAAAGGTTAACCTGTGTTATAGGGTTATTCAGCTTATAATAACCGGTTCACGCAGAGTTATTTTTTTTACATAAAAGTATGCAAGAAAGTGACGGAGTTAGCCAGCTCTCAGTGCTTTGTCTCTTTCATTCTAGTTAATCAGTCATTTTAAATGGTTAACCTATTTATTACAAGGATTAACCCATATATTATAAGAGTTAATCTATATAATGGTTAATCAAACATTCGTCTTCTTCGTGTCGATGATTCCCATTCCCATGTAATCAAACATTAAATATGGGTTATAGGCCCAACTGATTAACCTTTTATCGAGGTTTAACAGTCTCTGCATATAACACAAAAATACATTACCAGGTCCTCCATCTTTTTAGCTTGTTGATACCAAGTCACAAATAGCTGATTAAACAAAAACCCTCATTTAGTTTCTTACCAGTAATTGCGCCGCGAATCCCTTGCATCGTTCAATGTTCTGCATACCAAGGTCTTGGTGTGGTGATTGTAACGCCAAAGTTAGGATTCTATGACGTGCTATGTTCTTCTGGAAGTATTTCTCACAACCAGACCATAGCAGGGACAGGGAGGCGTCGCACCGTCTGAAAGATGTTAAAATAGTTATCGCTTGTCAGGTTCTATAGTAGAATTTTGTAATGTGACCTTGTACCAAAAACTCGCAATTGTAAACGATATTTATCGCTTCGCGTACTAACTATCGCTAAATATCATAATACAGGACCTGTGTATTATGATACGCGCACTTTTAACGCGAGAAAAAAGCTGCAGTTCCTATGACAATATACGCGGATCGAAGCGCAGTTTGTAAGTAAGCGCAAGTACTACCCTCAGCCGTATGCACGACGCCCGCCGGGCAAAAGTCTTCACACGATGGTTGCCGGGAGACGGACGGCGCGCCGAGGCCGGCCCAGAAAGAGGTGGCGAGACGAATTGGACGCGTACCGTGAGGGCTGGCCCGAGGAGGCGCGGGAAAAGAGTACGTGGAAGGAATTGGGGGAGGCCTTTGCCGAGCAGTGGGACAGTACAGGCTAAAATAAAAAAAATAAAAAAAAACTACCCTGTCCATAGAGCTGGTAGCTGGGAAATAATAAATAAATAAGTACAAACCTGCTCTTCAAATAACTGACGGCAGCTTCCAAATCGACTGGCGGTATAGTAAAATCATACAACTCCTTGTCAGACGCGGCCACTATAACCAAACCGGTCCGGTAGTTCAGACCTAGCTTAGTCAAGTACTTGAACAGATCGGCTAAGGCTTTACGCTTTTGTTGCACGAAGTTCTTCGCTTGAGATGTCTGTTTCTCTTTTGGAAGGGAGCTGTCAACCTGTTAAAGACAAACCATTGATTGCAATTAGACCATTAAACGGCATTTGTGAACGACAAACTGTAGAACAAAGGAAATAATTCGAAATAATGCTTCGTGTCGCGGGTTGAATTCCCGCACGGAATAAATATTTGTACGGCCTACAGGTAGTTGTTCCGGGTCTAGCTGTTTGTGTATGTGAATTTAAATGTTTGTAAACGCACCCACGATATAGTAGAAATTCGTAGTGTGGGGATAAGTTCCAAAAAAAAAAAAATCCCAATTAAAATTTATTATAATCATGAAGCACACTGAACGCGGGCGCTTGTCGGCAGCGGGTCGGGTGTGGCCGACTTGATAGCGGCAGCGGTTGAACGGACAAATATAATATAAAATTCGGAATATAATTGAAGCCTAATATACTTTTACCAGCAAAAGCAAATACAGGGATGGCCCAGGACTACCTTATCTTAAACATAAACAAAAACTAGCAGTAGTGTGTGGTACAGCAAGAAATCATTTAGGGCGATTTCGGATTAAAGTATTTTGGCGCGTATAAGCTCGTGTAGGCGCGTCTTTTACCACACACTCAACTCGTACGAGCGTTGACACGCTTATAAGGGAGTACAAGCGCGAGCCGTGAGAGAACTCCCCTCGCGAACGCGCGGTAATAAGCAGGTAGCACTTTCGCTTTTTGGAAGCACAAAAGATGTCGCGCGTGTATGCGCGTAAGCCGATACGCGCAAAAATTCGCTAGTTGAAACCGATCTTAAAACAAAGACTGTTTTCCCAACCTGTTTGCATTGCTTTTCCAATGGAAGTAGACAGGAATTGTAATTATCTCACAATAAATAAAAATAGAAAAAGAAAAATGATTGATCTTACCTCTAAGGATCCCAAATGCGTGCTAGTCTCAATGACCACCGTCACGAAATCATCCAGCGCTTGCACGAGTGACGGATACCCAGTATTGGTGATGGTATCCTTACATAAAGTCTTAGCCTTGTTAAGCAAAATGGACACTTTAGACAGAAGACTGCCGTCTGCTATCATCGTGCAAGGTTGTTCTAACTCGTCCAGATATTTCTAGAAGGAAAGAATAACAGTGAATGAGTATTTGAAGATGAATATTATATGGTAGTGTTAGCCATGTGAAAACAAACAAATCTATGGTTATGTATAAAAAGAAACTACCCCGCAACCTTTACGATTTAACTACTGAACAAACACCATTCAATCTTATTGCTTCTGTACACAATTTATAACACCTAGGTTGGTATGTGGATGGGTGACCACCCATTACATATCGAGTTTCCTCCGTGCCTCGGAAAGCACGTTGAGTCGTAAATTCACCGTCCACGAAAACAAAGCTTTTTTTTTTATTCCCATGTCTGGCTGTGTTGATTAAAATATATTGGCGACCGATTAGCTAAATTACAATCATCAACTCATTGGCTAGTGGCTACCCTGGCGTTCCTCAATAGTTCTGGTATTCAGTCATATAAGCTAACCCGAAAATGAAGCAAAAAGCTTCACTAATATTAAAAGAGCAAAGATTTGTATGTTTGTAACGAATAAGCTCCGAAACTACTGGACCGATTTTAACCATTTTTTCACCAATAGAAAACTAAATTATCACCAAGTAACATAGGCTATAAATTATATTTCATATCATGCAAATTAGCCGAGCCATCACAATTTTTGCTGACGAAGTCGCGGGTCAAGTGCTAGTATTGTATGTAGTTGTAGATAGATAACAAAAATAAATATATAGATATACATGGAGTGTTTATTGTGTACAGAAGCCTCAAAAGTTTGAAAACAATTAAAAAAAAAATGCGATCAATCAGTACTACCTGTATCGGCTGTGAATTAAAAACAGAAAAGGAAAATTAGTATGTGTATATTACAGTGTTATACCGCAACAGAAAAAAAAAATAAGGTGCAAATCGAAGAGTAAACTGTAGGCAGTGCATAATAATTGTTTCATTTCTGTTGTAGTAGGTGCTGTGTGACAGTGACTGTAGTGTAAGCTTCGGCTTCGGCGAATATGGCTGAAGCCGAAGGTTCCTGGCAAGCGCCGAAATTGAACGATCTGTTACGAATACGCTGTCACAAGATCGCGGTGGACCACGCGTCCCCGTACACATTTGGAAGACAGTGTTACTATTTTTGTCAAGTTGCAAAGTAATTTTCATCAAGTGTCAAATAAGTTGTTCGTAAACTTGTAATTGGAAAGTTAAAAAAAAAACCATTATATAATTCACTTCTAGTCAATGTTGAACTGAAATTTTAAGGGTTATTATACTTTGGCCTATGTCCAGCAGTGGACGTCTTTCAGCTGAAATAATGATGATTATACCTTCGGCTTCGCCAGAAATCGACCTTCGATCGGACACTTACGATAAGATACTTGAGCAATAAAGTGAGGATGAGTGGCTTATAGAGAATCAAGAGAAAAAGTCAGGGGTACTACGCACTTTTTTGGGTTAATTGGAAGCCTGATTTGGCTAAATAAGGTTTTTGAAACAACCGATGATGTGCATATGCGATGAACGCATCATTCGTCAGATATAAGTCTACCTTAAAACATAAGAAGATGGAAGAAACCCACTACGTCTATGTACACACGGCGACTCATCAAACTTTACATTTCCAATATAACATGACTTCGCTTTCTATAGATTTCCCGTACAATCAGAGATTCGCATAAACTGGTTTCGTATAGCTTCATTGGTCGCCAAGTGTACACTCGCGGAACTTAAAAGTAAAACTGTTTTAGCTCACTTGCAACGTGCATGACCACTCCTTATTTGTATACAAACAATAATACAACAGCTAAACTTTTTAGTTACGCAAGTGTACATCGATTAAAAATCAAAATGAAATCTGACATACCTTAATATTTCTCGCGAGAACGATATGGTTCTGCACATCGATCATATAGGCGCCGCCTGTAGGTGCATTAGCAGTGGTAGCGCGTTTAGGCCGGTCCCATATGCCGACATGGTCCCCAATCACTTCGGTTGAGTTGTCTACCAGACAGCTTGTCACGTTCGCTTTTAGAACGTTCTGGAATTTAAACATAAAACAAAACGAATGAAGACATGTTAATTAAATTGTTAAAAAGTGGTGACCGGAAAACATCGTGACGAAATCGGCATGTCCTAGAACCGAACCGAATTCAAAGACATCCACCAACGTGGGTTTCACAAACAGAGACGGCGCGGTGGACAACGGCCCATCCCCATCATACAAGCCTGGAAGGCAGACCAGGGAGCGGTCTAAGCTGATTATGTTCTAATTAAATTGCTTGTCCGAAAACACACGAGACGAGGCTATAAAATCATCACGCGTAGTAGACGATGACACTCAAAAATACACTTTATTCTTATACTCACCAAGTGCAAAGTTAAATTATCGAAATAAACGTTGAGTGTACGCAAGAATGTCCGGGGTCCGGACGCGACTGAGTTGGAGAGAGATTGTTCAGTTACTGAAACTTTAAGCAAGTTAAAAATTATGAGTACTAACAACTTTTGTATGCCCTGTAAAATACCGAACATAAAGTTCATTTTCCGATCATAAAAAATCTATCCTCTGAGTATCTCATATCCTTCATTCCTTCACCTTCTCATATTCTTCTGAGCGATTCTGAATAAGAGTTACATGCCAATACGAACCTTATTATTTTATCACTACTGTTGAGATTCGTATGAAACACTTTCTTTACTTGGGCAAAGTTCAGTCAAAATTTTGCCTAACATACAGCAGTATAAAAGCGATTTTGTTACAAACCTCAAACTCCTTAGTATGCTTATGCAACGCCTTATGCGCCTTCTCGACGGTGTCCTTAACGCTCCAGTAGCTGAGGTCTCTATCCCACGTGCAGATCTTGACGAAGTCGCGCAGTTTCTTCTCTATGGGCGCGCGCTTCTCTTTGATGTGGGCTGCTACCTGTGCGCTGAACTGCGCGTAGTAGTTGTACGTGTTCCAGAGGATTGAGAGGAGCTCGTCTGGAAGAGTTTAATATAAATCGATATTAGATAGATATTTTTTTTATTATTAATTTGTTAGCTTCCGTTATTTTGCAGATTCTAGAAAGAAAAAAGCTTTTATTTAACGCTACTTTTTCGCGTTAGTTGACACATATTAATATTACTTCGCGATAACAGAATTTCGATACACTAAACGCCTACTCCGTAACTGAGACGGTGCCTAAAGTAGCTGATACGGAAGAGATGTTGACGCCATTAGCAGCCCAATGACTGCAGGGCTGATCGTTCCATCACCGTAAATCAAATAATATTTTCGTTAGAACATTAATTTCAAGTTTTCCAAGAACTTTACGGAATCAAAAGGTTTTTTCCGTATCCTGGCCAATTATGACTTACACTATATTAGAACAAGATCGACAACATGCAAACATGCAAATGCATATAATCTGATGTCTGCTTACCCAGTTACGTTTAGATTTTTCTAAAGATAACTAAAACCATAAACTAAGAAGACCCTTACCTCGCTTCTCAGAAGGCTCCAAATGCACCAAGTGGCAGTGGTACACGAATACGATATCCAACCTTATTTCATACTCTGCTAAGTTCGACGTTTCCATGAAGTCTTTTAGTACAGATATGACCCTGTCTGCTTGAACGGGTTCCGATGCCGGCTCCAAATATGAATTAACGACGTTGTAAAGGTAGAACCAGTACTTGTGGGCTTCTGATTGTTTTCTGTAAATGTCGGTATGATGGCTTTATAAAAGTGCACAAAATTGAATGCTAGAATAACAACATACAGCGTGATTTTTAATATTTTTATAGGCAAACCCTGTGTAGGGAACTACAGCTGTTTTGATATGGAAAGAAAAAATTCAAGTGCGAGCAGGGTTTCGAGAAACGAAGAACGAAGGAACGAAGGATTTCGAGAGCTGTGAGCAGGGTGCGATGGTCTAATTGGTTAAGACGTCCGGTGTACTGAATCGGAAGGTCGCAGGTTCAAACCCTGCTCGCACTTGAAATTTTTCTTTCCATATCAAAAACAGCGATACAGCGTGATTATTTTGAGTTGGACAACAGGGAGGAAATCCGAATCAGAGACACCGGAGTACTTTCTCAGGAAACTACTAGCTCTTTTTTGATGAAAACAATTTTGGCATGCAAATTTTTTGGTCAATTGTGAGTTGTCCATAAAAATGAGTGAAAGTAACCAATTTTTTTTTCACGCCGTTCTACTCTCTTTCATGTAAGGATCGTTTATTGTAAGGGAAGAAATAATCGGGACAGCGGTACAATTCGTGTGAAATTGGGCAAAACGGCTGATAAACTGATAAGTAAAAGCAATGAAGTTTAAAAATTAGAAACAAGTTTGTAATCAATTAGTATATTTTTCGTAAAATCATTTTTACTGAACATGTAAGTGGATCCCGAAATTAAGCGATAACAAAAGCCTAGCAGATTTTTTACTAAAAGTATGGATTGTAAATTACACTATTTTTAATAACGTATATTAATCGCTTCACGAGGAGTTTGTGGCTAAATAATAACAGCCGCTCGGATCGATCTTTAGGTTAAGCCGTGCTTGCCTGTGGTCTGTGGATGGGTGACCCATTACATACCAAGTTTCCTCCGTGCCTCGGAAAGCACGTTAAGCCGTTGGTCCCGGCTGTCATTTGTAAATCTTTGACAGTCGTTACAGATACTCAGTGGCTCAAAAAGTCTGACAACCAGTCTTACCAAAGCGTAGCGTATTACCCAGTACTGGGTTGTGGAGGTCAGGTAGGCAGTCGCTTCATGTGAAATACTGGTATTCAGCGGGATCCGGTTAGACTGGAAGCCGACCCCAACATAGTTGGGAAAAGGCTAAGCAGATGATCAAAACAACATTCCAGCACTTACCTATGATACAAATTATTAAGACACTCCTTCCAGTGCGCCATTTCCAGCTTCCTCCAGTTTATAATCTGTTGTCCCACGGCCAACGACACGTCGATCATATTGTTGCCTTTGTGCGCGTTCTTGTTCCATTCCTCGATCTTGTCCCGCAGTAGCTCTATACCGGTGAGGAAACGACTCACGGGGCTTGTTACTGGGAAGCTGAGGATTCTATTTACTATTACTATTATCTGGAAGAAGAAGAGACTACGTGAGTAAATTGTCTCCAGGGTCGCACAGGCGACGCACAGAGGGATTACCGAACAGCATGACTACTTACAAACGCTTCGATTCGACAAGTCGTATGTCTATCTCGCCCGCTTTCGTAATGCCAAAACTAGAAAGACATACGACTTGTCGAATCGAAATCGAAACGAAGCGTTAGTAAATAGTTATGCTTGTATTTTAATGAGGTAAAAATCCTACACTCCTCGGTCTTATCCCCAAAGATCTGTCACCTTTTGATGGCTTCCCCCCAAACAAATAAAAAGTTGAGTAAATTGTGTTGATCTTGTGTGGCATCAAACTCAATCCGCCCACGAATTGCTTATCTCAAACTGAAACTGCTTCTTTCTGTCGTTTTCTTGAGACAGACATTGAACCTTATAAACGAATGTCAATTTCCACTGTTCCAGTATGGAAAGGAGACAGTGTTTTAGTAAAATCAGCTTATACAGGGGGGGAGGGACACCGACGCATAAACGCTTACCACGTATCACACACACACACAACACACACACACACACATCACATGCACACATACAAACATCATTCCGAACATAGAAATTATTCATCTGTATTTTTTTAAATCAGTTGTTTCCAACAAAAAAGCAATACCTACACGGTTAAAATGTATGGAACAGCAGATTTTTTTTTTTTTTTTTATGAAAGGTAGCTTCACAGCTGACAGTACATTAACTTAAAATTATTATATAAAACATTACGTCAATTACGAAGTACACAAAAAAAAAATGATTATTTGATTAGACGAGAGTGATTATGTGGTTCGGGAAGGTGTTTTACATTTACGCAAGAATATATTTAGCAACCACCGTTTCCGGTTGAAACTATAAAATCAGTTCGGTACAATAAGAGTCAAGTAGTCAATGTAAAACATTCACTGATTTTCTTACCTCTTTTAGAGTAGGGAAATCAGGCCACTGATCAAGTAATGCATTAGTATTTTCTTTCACTCGATGAAGTAAGGGCACGCACTGTTTGGTTTCTGACACCCAAGAGGATCTGTAGAAGTCGACTTTGCTCGAAGACTCTATTTTAAAAACAAAATGAAGACATAAGTCACATAGTAGTTTGAGGAAAATTGCGATAACTTAAGGCAAAGATCGAAGACCGTACTTTTTTACTTTGCTAAGTCAAGTAAGCGGTTTATACAAATAACTACCTTATCATCACGCGAATAATGTTCATTATCGAATGTTAGTAAAATTTTCATACTTAATACGAACCCTATACTTACAAAGACAAGTATGAAATTCCTACTATACTTAGCGAAGTAAACATTACATTTTATCATACCCCAAATTTAGTTTAAAAATTATATTAGAAAATACAAGAGACGGGCAGATTACAAAAAAAGCCGACTAATCGGGCGACTAGTTGGTCAAGCCGAACATTGCTTTCGATGGAGTTCGGGGGACATTGGTAAGGTCCATGGCGTGTCATTCACGGTGGATGCGCCCACATTGAGTACATCATACAAAGCACCGCACCCGAAGTACGGTCATGGAACTTCAAAATTTATTAAATATTGAAATTACATTTTGTTAATTTATGCTCAATTATTAATTACCAAAGGAAGAGTTTCGATTCCTATATTGTATATAGGCTGTTATAAAAAAAAAAGATTAACAATAAAGGTGAGAATTTCATTTCAATCAGTTGAGACGATTAGTCGGTGATTTTTGCTGAATAGTCGCCGCCTACAAATATGGCTTTCCCGAGTAGCCAGTACATCTCTAGAAATACTAATTACCTTGTCCATCAACTTTAGCCTTTATCTGTGAAATAAGAACCATCAAACTCGGTGAGATAGTCCCTTCAAACTCGGCGTCCAAAGCCTCCCAAGCATTGTTTATAACCCGACTAAATGTGGGATACCTTTGCAAGAACGCACTAGTCACATCATTACCGACCAACTTCTTTCGGGCGGGTAACCATTCCGCTGACGTCATATTTCGAACTATGTTTGAATGCCATTTGTATACTAAAGAAACATCTTCGAGAGACATCAGGTATTTTTGTTTAGGCTTTTCAGAGTTATTATGTGTTTTAACTGGGACTTGTTCTAGAGTTGGTGGTTTGAACTCGGCGAAGTCTTGGTCTGAGTAGGACGGGAACATTTCTAGCATTTCTTCGAGGGCTATTGCGTTTTCGTCTTCATCCTCGCATTTTGATCTGGAAGAAGAACAACCGTTAATTGCAAGGTTTCATTTGTGAGGGTCAGGATGATCTGCCTAAGGGATGGAGGAATATAGCGAGGGATCGACAAATGTGGAGGGAACTTGAGGAGGCCTATGTCGCAAGACAGCCTGACCTGGTAGTTGATAAGATGAATAAATAAATGAAATATGTATAATCTAAGGTTAGTTAAGTTATAATTTAAGTTTAGGTGTAGAAAACAAATAAGTGTACTTTATATTTTATTTTTCAAAATTACTATATTGTGTATACGAAGGTCAGAGTAAATAAAGGCTATTTTTATTTTTATTTTATTTATTTGTTTAACTGTTGAAATGCAAGTTTTGATGAACTAGTCACAACTCGCATGAGATTTTTCAGAAGATTTAAAGAGCGTTAACGTCTTACGGCATTTCATACAAACTTTCAAGTGTGTGATTTTTTTTCGAAATGACTGAACCGATTTTAATTAAACTTCGTACGCATGAGCAGGATACATAAAGAACTTCACAGAGAACATTTTCAAAAAAATAGTGTTACAGCAAAATTAGACCGATTTTAGATTTTCCATATAAACAGAAATTTCTAATTATCTTTTTTTTTTAAAGACTTTTCGAAAACTTCTTTGTCAAGTTTTTAGACATATGTATCCTGCTTATACGTACAAAGTTTGAAGACACGTGGCGCCATCTATTATCATAAGAATTTTATTGTTGTTTTCCTCGGTAACAGTACTTTTTTTCGGGATGAAAGGTACCCTATGTCCGATTCTGTACACCTGACAACATATATGCAAAATTTCAGGATGATCGGTTCAGTGCTTTAGCCGTGAAAAGGTAACAAACAAACTTACTTTCGCATTTATAATATTAGTTAGGAATAGGATTAAACCTGCCCGATGTTAGACAAGGGGCGACAGTATAAAAAAAGGTAAAAAGATACATTAAAAACCTTATGCATTACAAAATAAAATCCACACTTACTTAGTAACATATAACGCCTCATCGTCCTGCTTTTTCTTCTCGATGTCTCTCTGCTGTTGCTGCCACGCCTTCACGAGCGAGTCCAACGTAGTCAGTACGGAGGTCATCGTACTTTTGTCCAGTTTATCCAACGCCGTGCTATACATACGCAGCTCTGATAGATTCATTTTTAGAACCCTAAAAAGACAACGCATATGTTAAGATTACCTGACCTGCCTCCGTATTCACAAACGCTTCGATTCGACAAGTCCGTCTATCTTTTTTTGGCTTTACAAATCGGAATCGAATCAAGGGCTGCGGGACTGTTCGAAAGAGATACCGCGGCCCTGGGACACAAAGGGCAAAGAAGAAACATGGATGGGTTTTAGTCAGTAGAAGTCTGACACTCCCTTCCGCTCCGCCCATGATGATTTACCACCCGAAAAAAAAAAACAAAAAAGCGTTTGCGAATAAGAGGGCTGTAACTTTTTAAATATCTAATAAAAAAAGTAGGTGATGGTGTCCTGGCACTCTCGCACAAAACTATTGTAAATAAGTTTGTAGTGTAATACAGAGACACAGGTTTGTTGCAGTATGCGGTTGGGTTTACAAGGTTTCGATGGAAAGTTTTCTAGGATTCGGAATCTTGATGATAGTTAACACTGCTAAAAACAAATCTGTATGTGATTCCATGAAGTTATAATAAAAAGAAGGATACATCCAACGACCACAGTCAATCAAGCACATTTTTCTTTTGAAAATGTTTTTACTACGGCATGAGATATTTCTAACAGACTTCACAGTAACCAAGCCAGTCTCTACCAATAGGCCATAAAAGAAGTTAAAAAAAAAAAAAACTTACTGAATACCCTCCAAGTCAGCAGCAAACATCTCATCACTCCCAGTCATAATATTTCTACTCAACAGCTGCATAAACTTCGTCGACACAAACCTATTCAAATACTCCTCTTTGCTCTTCCTATTCGGTATACCATTCGGGAACACCATCAAATCAGTTACAACCTCTTTTAACACCGGACCTTGTTCAATCTTGACTATGATCTCTTTGGTTAAATCGTTCAAAGAGGTTACGCTATAAACGAGTTGGGAAATAGAACTCTGTAGAGGTTTTGCTAAGTCGGGCAGGGCCTCGGAATGTGCCTCGAGTTTCTTATAAAAAGCGTTGATAGAAAACAGCCAGGAAGATGTTTCTTTGACCACAGTGTGTCCATTATGGAGGGTCGTTTTGTTGGCAGTGTTGCTTAGTAGGTTTTTGTATAAATTCTTGCAAGCTGTTATTAGATTGGTGCATATGTCGTGGGTTGTTTTCGGTGACAGTATGGACTTTGTGAAGTGTTTGCAGTCCTGAAAAGGCAGAAAATTTATCTTATTATTAGGAAAGTATTATTATGAAAATTTATCTTATAAGAAAAGATGCAGAAAGCATTGATCCTCGAAATTCAAAGTTTCTTAGGTTTTTTTGCGATTAGCGGGTCAGTGTCAGGTTGTATGTTGATTGAATTGAAATATGATTCGCGGCCGTAATACGCATGTATTTACAAAATTATAATCATTAAAATCATCTACACAACCCTCTAAGTTTATTGAATCCCATTGAATAACTTTTCCATGAAATAATCATTCTATGGGGTTAAATGAATTTACCCTGGCGCTTCCACCTTAACAGACATAACCAATCCCATAATAAGGAATGAGTTCAATAGGTACTAAAAAAAACTTATGCCTAATACTTACATTAGCAAAACTGTTGTAGGTCGGTTCAACAGGCCTAAAAGTGTTTCCCAGCTTGTACTTGCTGACTCTTTCTACAGTACTTTGTCTCAGTTCCAAAAGCACACTACAATGAGGATGTACTTTCAACAGCCCACTTTCTTTGTCCAACTTACTGAAGACTGCTTCTGAAGGCTTTTCAATACTGCCGTAATGGGGAATATTGCCATAGACAAGACCATGGAAGTAGTAAGTGCCGAGTAAAGCATCGAACATTTTCACATCTTCCTCGATGTACTGGACTTTAAGACGATATTTCGCGACGTGGTCCATAGGATTTATCTCAGATAAAACTTTGGTTAACAAAATACTTGTTTGTAAAGATAGTTGTGCGGTGTAAATCTTTGTTCTCATATCGTCGTCTTTAAGCACTAACGAGTTTTTAAGTCTGTGGTAAGCACTATTCGCATCGGCTAGTATATCGCCGAAGGAGGTGCCCTTGTAACGATTGCGGAATATCTCGATGGTATGTGTGCAAATGTCGTTGAATGTTTTGTTGTTTTTGAGTTCGAGAGCAGATTGTAAATGGTGTATCAGTTGCTCATACTTCTTCATTTCGAATTTGGCTTCTGATATCCTGAAATATAATACATGAGTTAAATTCACATTTCTAAATACAGGTAGTAAGGGACATCGGTACGCAAACTGGCATCACAGATACGGCACGAGAACACGTAGAACAATCAGCTCTGACCAATGATGTTTGCGCCAGGGTCTAGAATCATAGGCACCAATGTCCCCTTAAAGTTTTAACCGTGTATTCTATGAGCAGCCACAGAGTGTGTAACCCATAGGGATTGTTAGATGAGCTAGGGTCTTCGGTTAGGAAGCCGCGAAGTATACAACATTATTTTTATTTTTTAGTATATACGAAACGTGAATATAGTTTGTTTAGAATAAGTAACTGAATCGATTCCAATAATTTATAAACCATGTTATATTTTGTCCCAAAAATATTTAAAAAAGGCTACAAGTTGGACACCGAGCGACACTAAGTACCTATCGCAATCATTTAGGTACTTACTGCCAAATTATTATTATCAATGAGCTCAAGACGACGTTGGAGGCGCGCGCGCGGGCGCGCCGCGTGGTGACCACGTTTTTGTGCGCACAACTAGGTAACAGAACAAGCTTATAACTTTGTGATTTTTCATGATAGTTTTGAAATTTTGTACATAGATTCTTTACGTAAAAATACTAGATATGTGTTTCAGGTTTCGCATATACTAAAACTAATGTTGTATAATACTTATTAATGTGACGTCTTTAAATCTAATTCGTTTAAAGAGTGTGTCGCCCCATTGGAGAGTAAATGCCTCCTTTTCTCCTTATTTGCTAAATGAAATTTCAAAATATAACTTACGTTTTCAATGCAACAGCTGAATCCAATGTGGCGATATTCTTCCATAAAATATTCAAGATTGTTCCAAGCTGCACAGAATAGTCAGACCTGTCCTCCATCGACACTGTTTCATATGCCAGTAAATGACAGGACTCTGAAATATTAATTAGTAATAAAAACCTCCATCCATAATTCTTTACTAATATTTTAAACTAGCTCTTGCCAGCGACCTTCGTCCACGTGTAATTATTATAAAAATATTACTTCAGTATTTGAATCTGATTGTGTTAACAATTTCAAGAGTTGTAACTTTTTTCAGCGAACCCTAATCCTTTTTCTAAAATAAAAGACATCAGCTAAGTGCCAGTAAAGTCCCGTCAAAATCAGTCCAGCCGTTTCACAGACACACCAAAAATGAAGAAGAAAATTTTTTTTTTGTTTGAGTACCTTCGACTAGTACTTTCATGTTAGTTCAGTAAAAAGTTGTTATTTTGAAATAACAAACAGACACTTCATTTTTAATTTATTTGTACTGACGTGGAAGTAACTCTGACTTACTGTCTTTCTTACCGTCGCCCTCGGATGGTTAAAACGGTCGGTAAAGGAATTGCTGAAGGCGTAAGTGAGGGGTTGATCAGTTCTTACTGGATGGGCCTTTACATCCTCTACGCCAACCCGTTCGAGCACCAAAGTAAACAATTCCCCTGTCCTTACATAAATAGAGAAGACTAAAATGCAACGTACCTGGACTATCAACGGACACGGTGAACTTCTGCAGATAATAAGGTAGCAATGGAACATTCTTGGACAATCTCTTGCTGTTGATCGGTATCTCTTCAACTCTATCTTCAGAGTTCTCGCCATTGTATGGGTTCAAAAACGGCGTAGGATAGAAGGCTGGTGAATATACCACTGCTTTGTAAAATTCATCCCAGAATTTGACAGGTAGAGACGAAATTCTGAAAAAAATATGTAGCTTCAGTATTTCATCCATTTGTGAGAAACAGATTTAAAAAAAAAACGAAATTCTTGAACGAAGCAAAAGAAGTATATGTATAAGGATCGTAGCAAGTGGAGTTCTGTTATTTCTGCCTAACTGCATGGGTCAAAGCCGTTAGTTAATGTATATTTGAAAATATTACCTTTCACTAATAATGTCCTGGCTGCCTTGCAGTTTAAGCATTACTTCTAAAATATTCAGCAAAGCTGGTGGGAACCCTTTGGTCACCTTGCCCAAGTGTACCAAACTGGCCAACACTTCTGAAGAATTAATCGTCACGAATATTTTGTCTTCGTTATTTGATAGTTGATTTACTACGTCAAAGAAATCTCTCTGAAGGATTGACAATATTCTCTGTACCACGTATGAGGTAATTGGAAGAAGTTTGATGTCGGACCTTGGTTTCTCAATGACTTGACTGTCAACCAACTTGCTGATATTCTTCTGTACCAGTTCCAAAGTATCGTTATTTGGCACATCCAAAGCTAAATGCAGGTCAGTAACAGCATAATTGTCCACAGAAAGTCGGTTGAGTTGCTTTGAAATAGGCTGACTCAGATCCAAAGTCATTTTGTTGTAAACTCTAAGCTTCTCGCTACATTTGTCGTATTCTTCTTTGTCGACTAATAACTTCGGTTGGCCATACATCTTGCGGATCTTCTTGCTCAGCTTAGTAACTGTTGAGTTGTCGTCCTCAGCTGACATCACTATATTTTGCACGGCTTGATTGAAATCATTTATAATAGCGTCGCTGTCGTTCGTAATTCTCATTATTGGTGTCATCAAATGTTTCTGTAACCATTTACTGTGCGCGTATAGAAGGGGAACGATGTCTTCTCTTAAAATCCTACGCCTGCTGGCTTCGTTAGCAACGAATATTGGTTCATTTGTCAGCTTCAAGAATCGGTCACGCCAGCTCAAAAGTTTAAACATATTACAAGCTGTTCTATTATCCAAAGAGTTTGCAGAGCGATCAATACTCTTTTCAATAAATTCTTCAATAACGTCCAAGTATCTCAGACAATGTTTTAGTATCGGATATTCGACAAAATCATCTGTCAATTTGCCCGACAGGACTGCATTTGAATAATTCGCTACTGTGAAACTTTGTGGTTCAGGGGTGAGGTTAGTCAAGAAGTACTTCGTTAGTTTATTGAACATTATGAGTCCTTCCTTGTTGCCAATACGTATATGCCTTTCGTCTAATTTGTATTGTTCAGGATAGTACTTTTTGTATGACTGTATTTCGCCGGCGTGATATTTGAAGGTTTCATAAGCAGTGTCATTGAGGGTGTCTGCGTACTGTACGTCAGCAGCGTGGCATTGTTTCCTCATAATGTCATGAATGATAGAATAAACAGTCTTCAATAATGCTGGATGAGATCTTTGGTAAACGGTGAACAAACTAAAGATGACGTGTAGGTACGATTCAATGGTGCCGTCTTTTGTTTCTTGTACGGCAGTATATGCGAGTTGTTTGGCGATTTCCATGGTGGAATTGGAGCACAAACCTTTTACTGTGAGCGTGTGATTGGTTGTTGCGGGAAGGGGGCCCTTTTCGTCTTGTTCCTCTCCTTCTATTAGTTCATCGAGGGCTTTTAACATGGAGTTCTTCTGTTCGGCAAGTGAGAAGTTTACACTTGAGGTAAAATCAGCACCGCACCTTGGCTTTATGTAGACGTCAGAAAAACTGCTGACGAAAGCAGTAGTGGTAGAAATACCGCGGAGTAGCTGTTGCCAGGTCAAGTGTGCCGCTTGTAGCAAATGGGAAATCGTCGGACGATCGAGTCCTGAAAAGGAAACAATATTTATTAATGAGAACATTTGTTTCCCATCTATTTTCGTATCAAAATAAATGAAAATATCTTAATTTTTTAAGTTTATTGTGTGTCAATCAATGTAAATACGTACCTTCAACAAAGGACTGCATCAATTCATGACATTTGATACACAAGTCGTGATATTTGCTGGGCAGGCCACAGGACGACAACAGAGCTGTCAAATCGAACAAGTTCTCAGTTTCGGACACATACGATATCTGCCAATCATCAGGTCTTAGCAAAGATATCTCTACTCCTCTATTTCTCATCGCTCTCGAAATCTCACCATACTTCGGATCCATAGTAAAAAATACTCTGAAATTCGGATGGGGTGTTATTTCACTGATGTCACCTCTTTCGGGGATGCTTAACACGCCGTTTGGTTCCAACAAACCATTTAGTCTGTCAAGTACGGCTGCAGAAGTGAGGTTGACATTGTCCAAGAGTAACCACGAGCCTTCGATCATCGTTTTCACAAGCAATGAGTCCACGAATTCGAACTTGCCTCCTGCGTTGACAGAAGACACTTGCGACACTTTATTCTGCAACTTGTTCAAAAGTTTGGCAATCTCTTGTACTTTCGACAAGATATCTGGTTGATACTCGTTGTTTACAATCAATTTTTCGCAGTGTGTGTTAAGGAACTGAATTTTTTGTTTGAACTTATGTATGTTGTCGTCTGACATGTCAGTACTTGAAGCTTTCTGCAGAGATTTGTACGCATACAGCTCGCTTAGTAACAAGTTAGTCTTCCATTCAAATGGTTGTGTGACAAACCACTTGTACCTAACAGTTTGTATTGTTAAAGTTTCGATTTTATCATACAAACTTTCAAGATTTCTGTTAAAATCGACTTGTTCGAAACCGCCTAGTAAGTCGGAGACGTCCATTGCCGACGTCACAGGTATGACTTGCAGTTCGTTGCCGATCAAGTCAGCGAGTACTTGTACTACACTACTCTTACCAGTAGCAGAAGGACCAACTAGTATCGTCAACCAATTCATCTTGATACTTTGAGCCACTGCTTTCAAAGTCGGCAGTTGATTCCTGGGCACGAGCAAATTTGTTTCAGCAGCTCTTCGATTTTTGAATTCTTTATTCTCGTTTCGGTCTAGTTGAACGTCCCCTATTATGACATGTGTATGCGACATGTGGAATTGAGGGCTACTATCACTCCTTGGATAGTCAGGGAGAAAAATTTTATCATATGTCTCGATCATTTTCTGTTTATCTTCTTCGGTCCTCATACGGTTCACGTAGAGCATATCAACGTATTTTCCAGGCGTTACTAGAATGTTTTCATTCTGGTCTTGAATGATAGCCTCGCACCATCTCTGTATGTCTCTTAGGTTCATTTCCCACGGAGAGCCTTTGTGGCCCCACGATTGTATCTCTGTTACTTCATGCGCTACTTTACAGTTGAATTCGACAATCTTGCGCAGAATGTCTTGCGGTAAGCTTTCGTACTGCGCCTCAACAATGTATATCAAGTCTTCTCGAGTCAGTGTGTCGATGTAAACTTGAGTGAATCTGTTAAGGAAGGAAATTGGCAGACCTCTTCGGGCACCTCCTTGTTTTAAAGGATTCTGGCAAGCAAACAGTCTAGTCTGCTCCTTGACCTTAAAACTTCGCCCTAGTTCAGGAATAAATACTTCTCCTCTGTGATCCAAACACGCGTTAAGACCTTCTAGAACTGGCTGAGGTGCCAAGTTCAGTTCGTCTAATAGAATCCAGTCGCCATTTTGGAGAGCGCTCAAGAACGCGCCTTCTTTGAATGTGAAAGATCCATCTTCAGTTGGTAAGTCTGTTCCGAATAAGTCTGTTATATCCTGTCAAAATAAAATCAAATGAGAATTCAATAAACAAAAATAGCCCAGCAGTGGGACACTACAGTCTAGATAGGTACTACAACTAGAATTTTACCGAGCTTGGGAGTCAGAACTGTCGCTCAATCCTAGTCCCTGATCTATGCCCGATTGTGACATTTTTGCGGTCGAATGAAAGATCGTGTCTGTGTGTCAGGAGTACTGCGATATGAACGCATGACTTTGGCCTTTGTTATGTTAAAGTTAAACAAACAAATAAAAAATAAATACTTACAGTTTGGTCGCTCAAATTGATGCGAACAACCTTATGATTGGATGATTTAGCGAGTGCAGTTACTAAGCTCGTCTTTCCGACTCCAGGGTTTCCTTCTAAAAGGATTGCTTTATTCAGCTGCAAACCACGCAAAAGCCTCAACGTATTAGCACCAGTCGTTGGAGCTGTGAACGTGAACTGGTGTTCTACTTGCAGTTCCAGGGTCTTAGTTTTTTCTCCAACTTCAATGTAAAATGGCTTTATGCCAAACTTTTCTGACCCGCTTTCGGCCACGAATTGAGTCTTCTTATCACACAACATTTCCTGTAAACTCTCCACATATTCGCTGCCAATTGATTTTATTTGACTCAATAAGAAGTTGATTGCATTTTTTCGTAGTAAGACCAAAGTTTCGGTGTCGATGTGGCCCGTTAGTGCTGTACCGAAGCAATCTAGGAATGTCATACAAGCACCGTGTACGTATGCTTCAGGGGTGTCTAACAGACCTTTTGCAACTGTGATATTTATGAAGTGTACCCACGAGAGTAAATCACGGATGCTGAATGGAAATTTGTTCGTCACTTCGGAATTTTTTAGCCAATCAGTGAAGTTCAAGATAGAGGTGCCGATTCCAGAACTACCGTCCTCTTGGTTACCTAGCGACACTCCTTTGTTGACGCTTTTCTCGAGAACTTTCAATAGGTCTTGTCTCGAAGTGACACTGTCACACCATATTTCTGTGAATCTATTACGTAAAGCAGGCGAAAGCTCTTTTTTTCCGAAATCTCCACCAGGGTTCATGGTTCCGATAAAGTGGAAGTTTTCGTTTGCTGTTATGATGACCACATCAGAGTTATCATCAGTTCCCCTTTCCGCTAACACCAACTGTCTTTCAGGTTCGAGTAAGGAGTTCATTCTCTCTAACACACTGTCATCAGCCAAAGATATTTCATCAGCTAAAAACATGTTTCCTGTCTCCATAGCCTTTATTAGCGGTCCATCGACCCATTCAAACAGTCGGCCATCATTTTTGTACTGTCGCACCGGGCGAAGACCTCCTAAGAAATCTGAACTCTCTGTGTGCATGTGACAGTTGACTGATAGAAGCTGACGTTTCTTCATAGCTGCCAGTACTTGACATATGGTTGTCTTACCACAACCAGTTTCTCCAACCAGTAAGACGGGTTCATTGAAAGTGAAAGACTTGGCTATTAGAACTGCAAGTCTTCTCATATTGTATGTCCAAACAACGTGTTTAAACTCTTCAAGTTGGTTGTTTAAGATTGTCTCCAATATAGACTTGGTAACGGGAGACGTAGCCGCATGAAAACTAAAGAGGTTGTCAGGATTGACCGTCCTCTTTATGTGCTTTTCGATAACTTCTTTGATTATAGATCGTTCGTCAGTTTGACGTACTTTTCCAGCTAAGATAAGGTATCCCTCATCAGCTATATGCTGATCCCAATCGTAAAATTTATCATCCGTCAACGAATCTTTTGAAGTGCATTTGTATCTCTGACCCCATCGGAATAAGTCTCGCAGAGTAATAAATCCGTCTTTGCCCTGAACGGCTGCGGAACCACGTCGTCTTATCTGTAGATCAGCCATGACCGCTATCATTTTCTTACTGTAGGCGGGTGGTACGTGACATCTTTGGTGCAAAATAGTTTCCAGTTCATTCTTTGGTATCTCATCAAAATGCAACTCGACGAATCTGTTTCTGAAAGCTCGGGACAGCATTTTTCGGCCGCCGTACAGACCTGGAGGGTTTTGAGTAGCGAATAACATGAAATTAGGATCTGCTTTGACAACTTGTTGAGTTTCTGGTATGAACAGTTCTCGGTTGTCGTCTAACACACGGTTTAAAGCCTCTAATACATCACTTGGCGCTAAATTCAGCTCATCAAGGATAATCCAGTATCCTTTCCTCATCGCTTCGACTAGAACACCTTCTTTGAAGACTAGCTTACCACTCGAGTCGGCTGCGTAAGACCCTATGTATTCTTGTAAGTCTGTATGTTCATGATTGTTTATCCTGACACAATAATTGCCAGAAGCTTTCGCGATATATGTTATAAGGGACGTCTTGCCTACTGAAGTGTCTCCTTGTAACAAGATAGGCAATCTTCCAAGTGATATGATTCGTGCAATGTCACGTAGATTCTTTTTCACGGTAGGAGTTAGGATATAGCCTTCTGGTATGGCTATTTCTAGTTTGCCTTGAGGGATCCAATGACCTTCAAAGAGCAAGTACGTTTGGCCGAATACTTGCGGCTCCGGAATGAGTTGGTTTGTTACAGATTTCACATTCTTCTTGCCGATCACTGCCCTAATAAATACAAAAAGGAATTAGATAATATGCAATTTCATATTCCAATGTAAGTCTAAGGTACAATTCCGAATGCGATCGCTACCGCGAAACACGACTGATTTCTATGTGCGACAATGTCACCATCGCAGAAAGCTTTCCATAGTTCCACTTTTTGTAGGCCATTTAGACATTCAGTGCGGTTGCTATCGACTTCGAAATTGTACCCTTGTTTATTGCAAATGTATACGTACTTGCCAATCATAGCTTCTACTTTCGGATGCGAAGAACTATCCAACTGGGTAAGGAAAGATAAGCAAAATGCTTCGTACAAAGACCTTGATACTGTTCCACATTTAGCTTTGGCAGCCGCTGTTAGGGCTCTGCATAGGGTTCTGAGAGAATAATGGGGTGTATTCCCTAAAATGCAACATAAAAACGGTTTTAGAATTTTATTTATGATAAAGACAAAAAGTTCAAAGAACAGAAAAAAATAAGGTGTTACGTTACCTGATCCATCGATAAGATTCAACTTTGCTTCTTTCTTAATACTGGCATAAAAACTGTAGATCGCCTCCAAAACGGCCCCACCAAGATTCATATGATACAAATAGTCCCCAATAAGTAATATCAAATCATTGCGTTCAGTCAGTTCATCAATGAAGAACTCTGTAAAACGGTTTCTAAGACCTGCAGGCAAGTCCTTTTTACCCACATCTGTAGCCGGATTCATACAAGCGAAAAGCGTGAAATCTGGGTGTCTTTTTATAGGAACTTTATCGCCTTTTTCCAGCAAGTCTATAGTCTCACTTTTGTCCTCTAGCAATCCGGCTAGGCATTCTAGAATTTCAGCGGAGGCCAAATTGATTTCGTCTAGCAACACCCAATGGCCTTCCTGCATCGCTTTGACTAGAGAACCCTCAATAAACGCGAAGGTCAATTTCGAAGCTGCCTTTACTTGCTGTTCCAATTTGGCAAGTTTAGACCCAAAGGCTACCCATCTATTCAGTTTAATAGTAGACTTTTCTGCAGTTAGCCTAGCGATAGCTGCTTTCTGACTCTGTTTCATCAGAGCCAGTAGTGCAGTCCAACTTTCCGTGTCGTAACAAGTCTCAATGTGGCCCAAAAACTTCTGATTCTTCTCAGTGTTGTAGAAATTTCGGAATAGTTCCTCAAATTTAAGTTTTATGGGTCGGATTACGTATTTTAGGTCTACGGGTTTATACCCACCGAGTAGATCAGCTGAGTCTGACTGTTGGTTCATGTTGATGACGATCAATTTGTGGCCTGTCTGTTTTGCAATATATTGTACTGACGAAGTTTTACCAGTACCCGTTTCACCAACGAGCAGTACAGGTTCATTGGACGTGACGCAGCAAGCTATCCTCTCGAGCAAACAGGCGGACTGCTTCGTAAAAGAGAAGACTGTCTGTTTATTATCAAAATCTATCGTTTCTAAACTCTTCTCAACCCTCGGAACCCTAGATCTGCCAACTTCTAGATAGGTAGCATTTAGTGACACATTTGGCTTGTAATGTTTGCAATAGAATTCCGATTTTGTTTCTACTATCCCGAGGCATAGTCCAACTTTTTTCGCTAATTCAAGTCTGTGTTCAGGGGCGGAGACTGAACAAGTGAATATGTCCAAGGCGTCCTGTAGTACTTTTAGTGCGGACTCAGGACTAGTGACGTCAAAACCAACTACTGATCTAGAGCACCATTTCAACAAGTCTCTGGTTGAAATCAATCTTGATCCTCGTAAGAGAATTAGATTCTTTTTTTTATCGCTATCTACTGCTTCGGTAGCTTGCAAGGAAGTGTCGTGACTGCCCACAGAGAACATCATGAATACTTCGATCATTCTAGGGCAGATAGTTGAAAGAGTCGGGTACAAAGTTTGTATAATCTCTGCTAGTTCAGACCTCGATAGCGGTTCAACGTTTATTTGTGTTAAATGCTTCTGAAGTAATGTACTGCTGCTTGACATTTTCTTTTGAAAACCGTAATTTGTAGTCAACGTTCTATAAAAAACCAAAGTTACAAATATGAATAGAAATCAACTTTATTCCTATTACGTTAAAGTTTAACTTAGTATGTCTGTACTTACCGCTGTGTGACGAATAGTTGGAAGCCGGGTGTGACTGGCAGAGAATCTCTATAGCCAGGCACGCATAGCGAGTTTCTTTCTAGTAGAGAACTGAGGGTAGAAGCCACATCTAGAGCTGCACAATCGATGTCTTCTAATAGGAGCCAATGCCCATTTTGTACGGCCTATAAGTAATTTCATAGTGTTAAATTTTTTTTTGAATAAAACTTTTTGTGGATAAAGATGGTAGATGATATCGTCGATCATAAAAAAGTCGATGGTGAGAAGTCATCATCTCACCATCTTCCTTAACATTTCTCAAGTATATTGGGGTCGGCTTCTCTTCTATCTACCAGATACAGGTGAATAACAGTATTTTTCATGGACCGACTGTCTATCTAACCTCCACGACCCATCTAGGCACCGAAGTCTAACAATTTTATGACGCAAGGTCGACGATGCATCGTGTTAGGGGGTCAGGGGTCTTAATTCTTGACACTTGCTGCGCTGCGTGTCGCGGGTTGTGTATGGCCTACAGGTAGTTGTTCCGGTCTGGATCTTTGTGTATTTGAATTTAAATGTTTGTAAACGCACCCACGATACTGAAGAAGGAATTTCTTCAGTATCGTGGGTGCGTTTACAAACAGTAGTAAGAGGCAAAAAAAATGTATACTTTCAAATTTAGACTGTGACTTAATGCAGGAAACAAGTAACTGCCATATACTTACGTAGTACTCTCTTAATGACACTATAAGCCTTTTAAGCACATTTAATTTTAAATGCAATTATTATACCATTTACAACTTATTTGCACTTGCACATGATAAGTAAACCAACATCTGTGTAAACAAATTAATTTAGGTTTGAGATATTTTAATATGTGAACAACTGAAATCGTTTGTTTCTATTTCTTTGACAAGGACTAACTAATATAAACTTGCATGATCCATATTCTACAAAACTTGCGCTCAATGCGATTTCTCATCGGCAAACAACGATGTTGCAATCTTTGCCACAGTTAACTTTGATAGCTTATATCTGGGAATCGTGACACTTTAGGTTTTTTTGCATCAGCCACGGACAGACCGTAATAACTTCGCAATAACAAGCTGCTGTCAGAAAAATCCGGCTCGAAGGACCAAATCTTAACTCTCCTACAAATTTTGTATTGATATGATATGGTATTGACATATGAGTGAATAGCCACGCATAACACCTATATGTATACATATAGGTTTTATGCGTGGCTGCTATTTTGAAAATAAAATAAAAAGGCTGAAGTTAAGTAGGCCAGGCTTCATTCAAAAATATTTCAACCCCTTTAATACTTTTAATCTCAGCAGCAGTTCAGTCTGTGTGTGTTTCTTAATCAGTCTACAGTTTGCGAAAAACATACCTCAGTCAAAACGCCTGGCCTCCACACAAATTCTCCGGGTATATCAGTACATTGATGCGATCCCAGTAACATCCGGGAATCCGTTTGGTCTCCTAGTTGCACTTTCTTGAAAGCCACACCTTTACGGCCAGTAATAGCAGCCAAATGTTCCACTAGGGAAGTCTTTCCTGAACCTACTGGGCCCATTAGACTGAGGGCTTGACCTGCAAAATAATTTGTTGATAATATCGTTATTTCGATAAAATAAAATATATATCACGCCTGTAACTCCTGAAAGGTAAGGCCGGTATGCCTAATAGAACTCTTTATATGCCAGTTATATTCAAGCCTCAGTTAGCCCTGCACCTGCAGGGGGAGGGGGGGGGGGTGTTATCTCTCATCAGCAGGCGACTGACAGAGCGTGAGCTCTCGGCGACACGTGACCACACCCTCCCACATTTCAGCTACCTCAGACACCGTGCTACGAAAGCATAGCCCTGTATTAAAAAAAAAATTCTTACCTGAAGCAACAGCCAAAGCCAAACTCCTAAGATTATTAATGGTCGACTTCACTGGTACTAAATTGCTGTTCTGCACATTTTCCTTCTCAAATATAGGAAGCAATATACCATCAATATTGACAACATTAGGACTAAGATTATCTTTGATAACTTCACTCATGGTATGAACGGGCTCAGTTTTACTTCGCTCCAGAAGCTCATGAGTTTCTTGTTCTTGTAGCTCCATTCTGTGTGATAGTATCGTGGACTGTGTATCTGTCATGTTTGATAGAATGACCATGCATTCTTTCACCATCCTGTTGGTTTTATAAACTATGTTAAATAAAAATTTATTTGTGTACAAGAGCTAGTAGTTTTTTTTTTTTTTTTTAATAAGATGTCGAAATCTTCAGGAAAAGCATAACTACATACTATAAACCAGTTAAACAATAAGTCATAGCCATAGAGAATGTGATTGTATATTGTATTGTATAAGGGGCTTGTGTCCGCAATTCCACGTCCAAAGAGCGTATTTTACGTGCGGATGGGAATATTTATTCGATTCACCCCAGCTCCCCGAGAAAGGCCAGCAGCGCCTTGACTGCTGACAATCTCGGCAGCAGCAATGTACACGCCATCTTGATCTCTGAATCTTGGCTCAAACCACATCTCCTGTCCACTACTTATCCTCTTACTGGTTTCATTCTTATACGTAATGATAGGATTGGTAAGGGAGGGGGTGGTGTGGCCATATACCTCCGCAGTGACTTTCCTTATAAAATACTTGCCACTTCCTCTTCACAATATTCTGCTTCTGCTGAGTTTATTTTCCTTGAAGTCTGTGTCAAGGGAGCCAAAACTGTTATTGGTGTTGTTTACTGTCCTCCCACTGTTGATTACTTCACTGAATTCGAATCAGTACTTGAATCTTTGGGTTCAGAGTATGCACATCACATCATAATGGGTGACTTTAATACAAATCTCCTTTCCCGCAATGCCCCTCGGTCCTGTAAACTCCTCCAGCTTATCGAGTCGGTTAGTCTGCACGTGTTGCCGCTCCAGCCTACCCATCATAACGCTGTCGGTGATGACACCTGGCTCGATCTGATCCTTACCTCAAATCCTTCTCTTGTATCCTCCCATGGTCAACATGACGCTCCTGGCTTTTCTCACCATGACATGATTTTCCTCTCTTATGTCCTGAAACCTCCCAAACCTAAACCTAGGGTTCTGTACAGGCGTTGTTTTGCGCGGATGAATGTTGAGGAAATTAAGAAGGATGCATCTGTGACTGATTGGGAGCCTATGTTGGAAGCCTCTTTGGTTGACGATAAGGTTGCGATATTTAACGATGTTGTGATCAACCTCTACAATATTCATGCTCCCATCAAAAAAATTAAACTAAAACGTCCTCCTGCTCCATGGATGACAAGAGGGATACGGATGGCAATGCGACGTAGGGACCGGGCATTCCGTAAATTTAAGAGGGATCGTACTGACGAGAACTGGTCATTATACAAGGTTGCAAGGAATAGATGCAACCAGATGATACGCATCGGTAAACGCCGCCACATTTTAGATAATATAACTTCTTCCTCTTCTGCCGATATTTGGAAATTTCTTGGAACTCTGGGTATCGGCAAACCGCGACATTTAGACCTTCCAAACTCTATTGACCTGGATGAGCTTAACCGACATTTTTCTTCTGCTTCCTCCATGGATCGCTTAACCAAGCAACGAACTTTGTCCTTAATTTCTGGTCTAACGCGCCCTAATATTAACCACTTTTGCTTCGTTCCAGCTGAACCGGGAGAGATCAAAAAGATCATCCTGTCCATCAAGTCGAAAGCAGTGGGTTGTGATAATATCACCCGTGGTATGATCATAACTCTTCTGGATGAGCTCCTACCTGCGATTACCCACATTGTGAATTTTTCCCTTTTTACCGGAGCATTTCCTTCCCTGTGGCGCAAAGCCTATGTTTGTCCGCTACCCAAGGTCCCTAATCCCTGTCTTCCTGCCCATTTCCGTCCCATTTCGATCCTTCCCTTTCTATCTAAAGTGCTTGAGGCCTGTGTGCACAAGCAATTCTCCGATTTTGTCCATCGGAACTCGCTTATCAGCCCACTTCAATCTGGGTTCAGGCCTGGGCACAGCACTGTTTCCGCCCTTCTTAAAGTGACTGGCGATATTAGGGCAGGACTAGAAGACACCAAGGTAACGGTACTGGTGCTGGTCGATTTCTCAAATGCCTTCAATACCGTTAGTCACGACATCCTTTTAGCCATTTTATCCCATGTCATGGTCTCTCCCGGAGCACTGGAATGGTTCTCCTCTTACCTTCAGGAACGCCAGCAGTCAGTTCATGTTGGGAATTCCTCATCATGTTGGTGTGATTTGGAGACTGGTGTTCCTCAAGGCGGTATTCTTTCTCCTCTTCTGTTTTCTATTTTTATTAATCTCCTTACTTCTGAGCTTCAGTGTGCGTATCATCTGTATGCCGATGACTTGCAGTTGTACTGTCAGGGGAGGGTTGACGAAATTCGAGATCTGATCGACAATTTAAATCGGGACCTGATAGCAATAAATACCTGGTCCGATAAATTTGGTGTGGCAGTAAATCCTAATAAATGTCAGGCGATCATCATTGGCAGCTCTCGCAGTCTATGCAAGTTGAATGGTACAACCTTGCCACCAGTTCTTTTCGACGGTACGGTCGTTCCTTTTAGTGCTGAGGTCAAGGATCTTGGCTTGCATATCGATAGCTCTATGAAATGGCATACTCAAGTTGCTCGTGTCAGTCAGAAGGTTACTGGTTCGTTGCGGGCTTTGTACCGCTTGAGAAACTTTTTACCCTCAAATACGAAAACAATGCTTGTACAGTCCTTAATTTTTCCTATCATCGATTACGGTGACGTGTGCTACTTTGACCTGAATGCGGATCTCCTCGACAAACTTGACCGTCTTCTAAATAACTGCATTCGATTCGTTTTCAATTTGCGTAAATATGATCATGTCTCCGAACACCGGACTCTTCTTAAGTGGTTGCCCATACGTCAGCGTAGGGAGCAAAGGGCGCTTACCACCTTGTTTTCTTTTCTTGTTTCTCCCACTTCCCCTAGTTACCTTGCTCCCCACTTTCAGTATATTTGTGCCAACCATAATAGGAGCCTGCGATCATCGCAAAACCGTATGCTTCAATGTCCCTCTCACCGCACTGATTTCATTCACCGATCTTTCTTTGTCCAGTCTATTTCTCTGTGGAATGCGCTTCCCCAGGAAATCAGGATGGCAACCAATCGCTTATCTTTTAAAATTAAAGTTCGTGAGTACATTCGGAAGAAGCTGGCAGTTTCGTCACAACGGTAATGTTTTCCCCATGGTTTGTGTTTTTATTTTGGTATATTCGTGGAAATGTTTATTTACATTAATTTAAATTTTGATATATATTTATAGTATTTGATATATATTTATAGTATTTTATATATCCTTGTAGTTAATCTTATTATTATTTAAAATTATTTTCAGATTTACACCTACCACTGCTTGTCTCTGCATCACCCAAAGGTTGACTGGTAGAAAATGCCTATGGCATTAAGTCCGCCTCTGTACTTATGTGCTTGAAGTGTTAAATAAATAAATAAATAAATAATCTCGCGGAGAGTACCTGGGTTAGAGCATGTGATTAACACTGACGTCTGTAGACGCTGCCAACGCCAGCGCAGATGGGTGCTCCGTGCCGTATCCGCTTTCCACCAAAGTGACAACAAGAACTACACGACGTAGAGAAAGTATGTATCTAATAACTAAAAAATGTAAAGAACAACATACCATCTCACTTCCGCCGTCCCATGGTCACCATAGGTTCCAATAAACTTAGTCCAATCCCATTTAGCAGACATTTCATTTGGCAACTTGCTAAGCAATGTATGGCAGCAGGATACAACCTGTTTTTCTGGAATCTTCTGCCCACAATCAAGCAGTCTCCGTTTCTTTGGAGCAACATTGTAGGAGTCCTCATGATGGGAGAATACTTCAAATGGTGCCACAGGATTTACTTCGAAATATTTTAAAGCATATCTAAAATAAATGGATGGCTTAATTAGTATTATGAATTTCAATCAGATAATGAAAAGTTTTCAATAATTTAAAAGTTCTTGCAGGTTATTTCCTTGAAAATTAAATGTTACATTCCGCTATATTTGAATATATTACTGTAATTTAACAATGAGGAGGAGGAGCTCGTGGCTAAATAATAACAGCCGCTCGGATCGATCTTTAGGTTAAGCCGTGCTTGCCTAGGTTGGTCTGTGGATGGGTGACCACCCATTACATACCGAGTTTCCTCCGTGCCTCGGAAAGCACGTTAAGGCGTTGATCCCGGGTGTCATTTGTAGATCTTTGACAGCCGTTAGGTAGTCAGTGGCCCAAAAAGTCAGACAACCAGTCTTACCAAGGGGTATCGTATTACCCAGTACTAACTGGGTTGTGGAGGTCAGATAGGCAGTCGCTCCATGTAAAATACTGGTATTCAGCTGCATCCGGTTAGACTGGAAGCCGACCCCAACATAGTTGGGAAAAGGCTAGGCAGATGATGATGATGACTGTAATTTATCAAAGCCTCCAATTTTGAGTAAAAACACTTACTGCAATACATCTGGATGGTCGCTCAACACAGCCAATATTATTGAATACTCCAAGTGACAAGTCTTTTCAGCATCGACGCATTTGTCATAATTCGTACAAGAAAATACTTTTTTTAATGGAATTTTAGCCGACACCAAAGCAAGAAGTATATTTGATAGATATTTCTTTAATAGTTTTGCATCTTCAATTTTGAGTATAAATTCTGATAATTTCTTAACAGCATTTTGTATTTCAAATGATTTGGAATTTATGGAACCCTGCAATAGAAAAATTAAAACAGCTGTGATAGACACACTGACAAAGTCGCATGGTATTGTTGGCCCTTTTACAAATGAATATAAAAATTATAGTATTATTACATAAATAACTCTACCTAATTCCGACCTCTGGTTATCCAGAGGTCGGAATTAGGTAGAGTTATTTATGTACTTGCATCGAAATGTTGATATTAATATGGATCTTCCCGGGATTTCCTGGGATTTATATTTATAATACAATCCCGTGTGGCCAGCAATATTACAAATAAATAATAATAAAAGCCTCAGAGATAGAGAAGACAAATAAAACAAAGATAATTAACATACAATTTTTGTTAGTATTTACATTAATTCACAATACAGTTTTTTATTTACGTTGCCCCATACTAGGATTTTTTCCTGTAACGTGGATGCGTTTACAAAGATTAAAACTTACACATACACAAATACCCAGTCATAGAAACACAAATATTTAACACATTATATAACACATCATACAAATATTTGTTCCGTGCGGGAATCGAACCTGCGACATTTTTTCATTAACTGCTGCGCTGCGTGTGCATGATATCCGATGTCGGATGGTTTAAATAACTTTTTTATTTAATAAATCACGGGATATTTCTGCTCTTTAAAATTAATCTCGGGATTTGAGGCATATCCACTTTATTCTTTCGCTGTATGAAATCAGTGTAAGTCCACAAATAACTCTACCTAATTCCGACCTCTGGTAATAACATCACAGCTATTTCAACTTGCATTAAAGATTGTTAACTTGTTATACAAACAATGAATTTTGCACTTATATGATATCAAGGCTATTTCATTATGTCATCACTTTTTAAATAGATTCTGATACATGCATGCATATCATCATACAAATAAGGAGATTGATCTTAAAAAAATAAGGAAGTCAGAGAAAGGTAATTGCAAAATTTAAAATATTTTTTACAGCTTATTTGAATAAATAAGCTGTCTGCTACTAAACAAACATTATGAATGCTAGAATTAGCATTCATAATGTTTGTTTAGTAGCAGACACCATCAGGTAAAAGGTCTCAAAGAATTATGAGAAGAAATAAATATTACACAACAGGTGTAATAAAATTGAAATACAATGTTTGCTTGTGAACAACAGATTAGAATATTTCCACTGCTGGAACACTGGCTCTTCTCTGAGTGTGAGGCTAGGCTGCAACCCACCATGCTGGCCTCTGCACCAGGCCATTGGTTGATGTCACACTTGGTTCATAACATTAATATTTATTCATTAATATTTGTGGAAGAGGAATGCCACATATATATAGATAAATAAATATATTTTTTTTTAATTACCGTATTATCTGTTCCTATTATATTGTCCAGGAACCACTTTTTATTTATTTTAACAATCTGAAATTAATGCATAGCGACATTTTCAAACTATAATTATTTTTTTATTAACTCTATTAAGCTTATCTAGTTTATCTACTTAAAAAACCATTAAATTATTACTAACCTGTAGTTCTTCACATGTTTTAGTTAATTCAGGAGTCTTAGATTCGGCACCTACTGCTTTCAGTGCCTCCATCATATTGCACACCGACATGTTATCATTCCGTCAAACAAAAACTTTAAGGTTTATGACAAATATTAACGTAAATGTAAATAAAACCGATAGCCGGCCGCGTGTTGTGCATTTACAAAGCACAGCAACACGTGAAGTTAATTTCAATGTTGCTGTGATGCTGTCACGATGACATTGACAGTAATTTCATTGATATCATTTATTGATTTTTTTAGTTTTTAAACCACTTAGTTACTGGGAGCAAGCACTAGCAGCAGCAGTTTTAAGCACTTAGTTTTTGGGACTATGACTATGATTACAACATAGTTCATATTAGTGGTTTTGGTCAGATTTTTCAGAAGGAAGTGTATATTTGTCTGTGTGGCCTCGCAGTATGGGCTTCGCCAGGGGAGGCAGCTGCCCCCTTAGAGGGTCAGGATTTTCCTACTTGATGCCACAAAACAAAATAAGTATGTTTGCAAGAAATTGTAGCGTCCAGTAGAATCACTCTCAAATAAAAATATTTGAGGTTAAACTTCTGATTACTCTTTAATTACTCTTTTATTTCTAGACGAATTTTATACATTTTTAATGAATATGAAAGAAAAAATACCCTGCTGCTGGGTTTGGTGGTTCAAGTTGTTCATGAAAATCATACATCATCAATCTTACATATCTTTTGAATCCTACCCTCAATGGATGCATAATTTACATAATCAGATTTATGGAAAATAATTACCTACCTTGGAAAAAGGGTATACATTAGCAATAACTAAATTTTCTGAACTATGGTAGATAGCACTACAGTCAATAGACGTTTACGCGTTTACGTTGCTTTAGTTATTGTTCTGAGGTTTACGCAAGGAACATAAATCTAACTGGAATGAGGACGTGCAGCGGAAAGCCGTTCCGAGCGAGAAAATATGAGTGGATGTCATCCCTTTCTAATAGGGTATCCAATATTTGTACTTACTTTTGGGAAAGTTATTCTTTTATAATCAAAAACAGGGTGAAGCCGAAGCCTACGCATACTGTAAAACTCTGTAATGGGATAGGTCTATGGAGTGAAGAATATGTGACACTTAGATTACATCCTTCATTTGTAAAGAGATTTTAAAGCGTACAGGGCTGCAACATTCACATAGATGAAGCATGAACATGTAGCATTTTCAAACAACATAATATGTAGGATTTAATAAATTTATTAATCACACCTAGACATTATAAAACTTATGGTTTTATGTTATTGTTGGTTTTAGTATGAGTCAGTAATCTTAAATCTAAGTGCGAAGATGCTGATGATGGAAGACAGTTGCAAACTAGACAATAGGTTGAATATTTCTTCTTTAAATGGACAACTTCAAGCCCGTTGCTGAAGATTCTCATTGTTAGGGAGTCTGCATGGAAACAAAACAGTATTATTAATACACAAACAATAAACAGTATTTAAAAAAGTAAAGATAGAATTCGTTTATTTTCAAGAAGTTATTTTTGTTATTATTAAAATAGAGTAATTGATTAAGTTTTGCTACTGCATTATAAAAGATGTATTTTGTACGCATTTTCACAAGACTTTAAATACCGATATGGATAAAAAAGTGTATTCTTTAGAATATTTTCTTGATCTCCGTTTACATATCTAGAACATTGTCACCCTAGTCGTAATTTGTAAACAAAGTTATACGAACTTACCTGAAAAAAGAAATTTCACATCCAGCAAACCCTTCACTATTACACCCCTTCACACAACTCGATTTCACGACATTTAAAGAGGAAGATTTCACTTATGTAATGTAAAAAGAACTTGATAACGCAAAAATATGACTTCAGCGTGAAATTGTATCGGCCATATTGTTTGTTTATATGAGTGTCATCTATGTTGCCATTCAGAAATAACATAATTCACAAATAATATTTCGCAAGAAATAATTATTTTAATATTTATTATTTGAATATTAAATTAATTCCGATACGATTTATGTGCTAGTTTAGCTATCAACGTGATTTCCGAATAATTTATTTAAAAAATATATATTTATTTTTGTGTACTGGCAATTGTTAGACAAGGACACAACCCACTCTTGCCGCGTTCTCGCTCTGAATTCTGATTCCCCCTTTGAATTAATTAAAGTAATAAGTACTCTATTCGTTAGGGATAAAGTTCATTTTCAAACGGTTTTTTGATATCAAAATTTTGTTCGTGCTTATTCCAGTTAGTTTAGAAGTTCCTTGGGTTTACGTCTTTCTTTCCGTCCGGCTTCCGCTTTTTGACATTGACTGTTGACAGTGACGTTTATTTTGAGCGGGACGAAAATACAGTATTGTTTTTGTTGAATTGTGATGCAGTGAGAATTTTTAAATGTTATCCGTTCGTAAATGGACTTACTGGATTAAAAATGGATAATTCCCAAAGCTCCGACTTTTTGTCGGAAAGCACCGATATATTTTGCAATAGCCCCACGGAACCACCGATTGTATCCTTTTTATTAATTTTATAACTTTATTTACCACTTTCAGTCCTGTTACCAACCAATTGTTTTCATCTCCAACAATTTATTTTCTTGACCAAGCTATTAGATGGACACTGTAACATACGAATCTTTAGTTTTGAATACAAAGACAGCATTTTCAAGTATTGGTAACGAAATAAAGAAATCGACATTTTCTGTTTACTTCTCAACTCTCATAAATGACTGCAGTACTTGTGTGTCCCAGGTGAAGTATCTCTAAGTCATTAAAAATATTTATAATCCAGAATAAAAGCCTAGCTTTATTTAACGCCATTGTTTCACAGAGTTTGGACCTCATCACAGACTTGCTGGCTGAAACAAGTTTGAAACAGAATAAATTAAAAGGATATATAAATGATGCAATGTGCCTCTTGCAGTTATTATCAGATTTAATAAAACAAGTCATAGAAACAATGTCTATGGCGTGTTGTTCTATGAAAACATTTCCAACTTTAACAGGCCAAATTATTATGTTGGTTTTTGCACACTGTAAAGATAGGTAAGTGCGAAATGAATTATTAAACAACATTATTCATCTCATGTCCTGATCATAATCTACCTTGAGTGATTTATGAAATAAAAACTGAATTCTCTATAATAAATAGGGTCGAAACCATGTTTAACCTGGCAAGGCTTCTGGAAACCAGTGCTACCTGAATATCAATGATAAATTTTCTATATTGTAAATTTTATATGTGATGTATGTGTATGTGAGTTTAAATGTGTGTAAACGCACTCACAATACAGGACAAATTCCTAGTGTGGGTTGCCCCACACTAGGAATTTCTCCTCGTTTCTTACTCGTTTAAAAATAAATACAGGGTGGAAGGGACACCGAAGCTAAAACATTTACCATTTTTTCAGTACATCATTCTGAACCTCTCCACATAGAAATTTTTCAACAGTTATTAAAAAAAAAATCAGTAGAACCTGGATCATGAACACAAAAAGAAAAGATTTTTGCAATTTCTGATTTTTTAAAACTCCAACCTGGGTTGGTCCCTTAGAAATTTATGATCAGTTTTAGAAACATGGTACACAAAACATCTTTTTGAATGGTACACAACAACAACACATCTTTACGTACATTTTTTTGAAAATCTGTGAATAGTCGTCAAAATTTTACCTAAAATTATGGATAATCTCCTGAGACCATCTTCGTGAAGCTGCAATGGTTAAGGTAGTTCCCCTTACTGCTCCAATGAAAGTTTCCACCCTGTATTGTCAGTTATAATTATTATTGATGAGTATCCATGTTTTCAGTGAATCTCTGTATGGAAGCAGGCTAAACTGTGTAGCAACACAATTGAAGGACTTATTCAGGACCTGCCATGAACTTCAGTTGACATACTTAATGGTTTTAGATAAACATTTCATTTTCGATTTAACTGAAAGAGAAGAGCAGGATATTCTTATTGAAGGTGAGCTTGAGTTTAGCAATTCGTTACATTGTAACGAACATGTTGTACAAGTTACTTAGAAGTCCCAACCATGAAATATTGAGTCAAATCCAAGTTCTGGGCTAAAATTGATAAAATCTTAAGGTGTAAGCGCCAGCCTGTAAAATTTAAATTTTCTTAGACTTTTTGCACTTTGCTGGTCTGGTTGTATATTGATTAAAATATGATTTGCAACCATAACAAATAATGCTTTACAGAGTTATTATCATTTAAATCATTAATAAAGCTCTCTTAAGTTCATTTAATCCCATCCAATGACTATTTCATGAAAAACCGACCTGCAGATTCCAAAAAACCTAAGATAATTTGAATTTCGTGAGCTAGGGTAGCTCACGAAATTCAAATTCGAACGCTCACGAATCTTAGCGCTTCCCCCTTAAGGGAGAATTGTTGTTTATTTCCAATAATATAATATTTCCAATTAACTGTAGTTCTGTGTTGTGGAGTTTTGCTAGCTAATTTCTTGACATTGCTACTTTTTTTATTATGATATCTAAAAACATATAATAATATTTAAATTTTATTTTTGCAGCACTAGACATCAATTTGAAGATTGGTGAAATAGTTCAGAGTCTCGATGTAAAAACTATGGCTGAACAATGGAAGGCATACACCATGATATGTGAGAAATACTCCAACTATTTACTGGAGAAGAAAATCTATAACAATTGTACAGGGATCCTGTGTTCCATGGCCATAAATAATATTACGACGGCTTTGCAGGTAATTATTGGATACTGTTTTAAACTTTCACGGTTTACAACTAAACTTATACTGTCACTTACGGGATATCTTCCTTGATTGTTCTTTATTTTGAGGTCCTGAAACGGAAGATATCCCGTAAGTGACAGTATAAATTTAATTATTAGATGATTTGTTGTGACGGGCCTAGCATGCATGTGTGTTATCATTTGGCTCCAACATTATGTAGAAGAATAATTTCTAAATCTTAAAAATCAAATTAGATTTGTGGAATCAATTTAAATAAAGAAATTTGTTGTGTGTGTGTGTTTGTTTAAATAAAGATTTCAGCTACTGGTTGTTTGCTTCTAGCAAGCAACTCTGCACTTCATAGGATTACCTGGCAAGAGACGTCAGGATATTTTGGCTAAGATAAGCCTAAATAAGTCTCAGTAAAATTGCAAATGTGAGCACTTTTATTATTTACCTCTCATGGTAGAGTTGTGATCATGGAGCTTGTGGCTAATTAAGAACCGCCGCTCAGGTCGATTTTTAGGTAAGCCACGCTTGCTAGTTGGTCCATGGATTGGTGACCACCAATTACATACCAATTTTCCTCCATGCTTCTGAAAGCATGTTAAGCCATTTGTCCCAGCTATCATTTATAGATTTTACAGTCGTTACAGGTAGTCAGTGGGCCGAAAGTCTGACAACCAGTCGTACCAAGGGGTATCGTATTACCCAGTACTAACTAGGTTGTTAAGATAAGCAGTTGCTCCATGTAAAATACTGGTATTCAGCTGCACACGGTTAGACTGGAGGCCGACCCCAACACAGTTGGGGAGAAGCTAGGCTGATGATGGTGATGCTGGTAAAGTTGTCATCTGTAAGCCAAGTTATGTTAAAAACAAGTATTTTGTTTGTATTTACAGGAAAATCAGGAAGAGAAAATAGTTGTGCGGTCATTAAAAGTTAGCAGTTTCACGCTAAAAATATTGTTGAGAGTGTGTAACACTTTCAAGCATGCTGTAGAGAAAGATCACAAATACATTGTGGAACTTCTACTTTATATTCATTTGTAAGTATTTTTTTTTTTTGTATATGAAATTGCAGCAGCATCTTTTTTACGTGACTGTGGCGTAGCCCAAAAGGAGGGTTATGTGTTTGATCTGTATGTATGTCCGTTTCTTTGTTTCCTCGCTAAACGGATGAAACGATTTCGATAATTTATAAATCGTTAGATTCGTCTTGATGGCGCGCAAAGTTGAAAGCAGCTTTTGAATATAAAATTATAAAAATGTTATGGATCCTGCCTCACAACTATTATTTAATTTAAAATATGCTTGTTTTCAGCTTTTCTGTTTTTGTCCCGCAGTCGGGTTTTTAGTTTTTGTAATAACTTTTTTTTTTTGCTTTATTTGTAAAAGATTTCGTGCGTGCGCTATCTTTTGTAATTTATCTAGAGTGTAAAGCAACAACAGCACCAAGACTGAGACTTTTCTATGCAACTCTATGATAACAACAACAGGGTGGGATGTCCTTTAACCACGATAGGAACGGCTTAATAAGAATCACATTTGTCTCATGACGCGACGTGCCTCTAGAGAGAATGTCTCCACTTGCGCAGCTTTTAGTCGATCGAGTCGCCTTTTCAACCCGAAGCTACCTCTCACACATACGCAATGTAACGGTCTTAAGAATCAGTCAGGCTAAAAAATTAAACAGAACATAACATCACACCCGTAATCCCCAAATGGTTAAGCAGAGGCGTGGTTATGTATACTAACACCTACATTAAGCCAGTTATGTTTAAGTCCCATGTAATATGGGGCGAGCCAATCAACTGGGTACAAATCCTGGCTCCGGGCAGCTATTGAGAAATTCGTGATGAAAAAAACTCAATAACATTTAGCTCGACCTGGAAATCGAACCCCTCATGACGTCTTGCTCAGCAGTAGCGCTTGCAGTGCTTGCGCTCGCAGTGCAAATTATTAATATTCTCATTTAATTGCTTTCAGAAATAATGAAGCTTATCTAAACACAATGAGTGGGAAATCGCCGCAGTTAATAAATCTTGTTATTAGTAACGTTACTGCGCCAGTCAATCTACTGCTGAATGAACTGATGATGGATGACAAATTATTAGCTGTAAGTATTGTGGGGCTCGTGGTTAAATAATATCAACAGCCGCGAATCAACAGCAGCTACGGGTCTTCTTTGTGACCGGCAGTCACCATCTGCCTATCTTTTTCCCAACTATGCAGCAGTTTACTTTATATAGCAGTACTGTACATAATTATAACGACAATTCGTAAAATGGGCTCAGACACAGTTAATATTCTTTCGAATGAATGCTATTCTATTTGTATTGTAATTTATTTTATTTGTGTTTGTAGTATTTTATATTGTGATAAATGCCAATGGGTGTAAATTACCTGAAGAAATTAATTTATACACCGAGAAATTTTAATCGTTGTTTTCCCGCAGCGAAATGGTTTTGTCTCGGTAATACAATCGTTGTATAAACAAATAAAATATTAGAAACAAACCATGGCAGATTTACCATTGTGATAAACAAAACTCGAAAGCGACCACGAACCAATAGTAATATTTCCCGATACCTACGCTCGACGCAAGCCGGGTACCGAACGGCCGCGCGGCCGTTGACCCGCGCGCTTTTCAATCAGCTGATAACTTATGAGTTAATCATCATTATCTTCATAATTTCAGCCGAAAGACGTCCACTGCTGGACATAGGCCTCCCCCAAGTGTAGCCACATTGACCGCTCCGTGCGTTGAGTTAATAAAACATAATAATTATAAGCTGGGTAAAGCTTATAATTATTACACACCGGTCCCGCATGATGAGAACCTCGTGAAAGCCGAGAAAGAAAAGCAAATCAAGTATCTTGATTTGACTCACGAGGTTGTCGACATGTGGGATGTGGACTCAGCGATCATTGTGCAGATAGTTTTTTCAGCCCATGGCTTATTTGCCAAGAGCCTCGACCAATACCTGAGGAGGCTCTCGTTAGGCAGCTGGATCAAGGGCTTGATTCAGAAAGCGGTACTCCTGGACACGGCTCGTATTGTTAGGAGGTTCCTCTCTCTAGAGCCCTGACCGCCGGTAGCTTGGACCCTGTTCCCGATACCGGTGGGCTACATTTTAGATATTTTTTTTTTTATATTGTTTTTTATAAGGAATATTTAAAAATATAAATAATTTGGATAGAAATAAATAAACGAAATAATTACTTTACCCAACAAGTTGTTCAGATTTTCCCTTCATACTTTTACGGGCTTAGGACCGTCAAAAATACTTTTTTAGTTGCAATTTACTAAATAAGAAATTAAACAAAAACAAGTTTATTATTTGAGGCGTATTTCTAAAATTTGAATCAACTTAATTACAATTATTTTAATTATATAAACTACTTTTAAATATTCAGTATTTACAAAAGAACGAGTAGGTTCTTACACTTCCCGGTAACGGAGTAATTGTTCGAAGTGCAAGCCACTGCGTTGATTACACAATCGAGCACGTTTTAATTGATTGTCTTTCAATTTTAATAAGGTGTCTCTGTCACTTCTTACGATATCGAAAGCGTCCACTATCGCAGTTAAAGTAAAAGTAAGTTGCGCAAGTTGTTCTGCCGCGGGAAAGCAACCATTCAAATTTCTCGGTGTATACATATTAATAATATTATTAATTGTCATTTTGGACCATTTTACGTATTGTATCGTAATTCATATTATTATTCTATTATGATACTGCTAAAGCGGCTTTTTAAGCCCCTTGAGTTCCACAATCCTGTTACAATGCCCACTTTAAGTGTGCTGTTAAAGGTGGCGCTGCTTGTCAAGAAAAAATGCCTAGATAATACTAGATATGTCAAACTTGGTATTTATTTTAGTTCTGTGTTTTCCCGCCTCCACAGATAAGTTGGCTAAAGTGTACTGGCAATACCCCTGGACAATACTGGTCATCGAATTTTCGGGCCAGTAACTACCAGTATCTAAAATAATGGTGTATCATTTTATTTCCAGTTTATCTGTAACTACGACATACATGAGATAAGAAAAGATTACAAGTTGCTTGGCATGATACTCCTTGTTAAATCAGTAATCAAAATAATAGTACAAAAAAGTGGGGATCAGCCATTAAAAGTATCAAAGGACAAGTTGATCAATGTTGTTTACAACTTTTTACCATATTGTAAGTAAATATAAAGTTTAAAGTTCTATAGGTTGTTACGCCTTCCTTGGAACGCAAGTTTGTGCTATTATAATGTCTTCGCAAATCCAACACCGTTACAACTCCAAATTTTGAAACGCGCGTAGTCGAGGCGTCGTAAACTTCTTTCAAGTATCTGTTGAAAATTCTACCATAAGAACTCGTAATAAAGCTCACATTTCAATGCTTTACTTACTGTGAGTCTTGTCGGGAGTGGAGTCGGAGTCGGCGTCGAGTCTAAGTAATTTGCGAATTCCTTAAGAGCGTTAACGTCTTACGGCATCTCATACAAACTTTCAAGTGATTTTTTTTCGAAATGACTGAACCGATTTTAATGAAATAAGCAAGCTACATAAGTCTAAAAACTTGACAGGGAACTTTTCGAAATATCTTTAAAAAAAAAAAGATAATTGGAAATTTCTGTTTCTATGGAATATCGAAAATCGGTCTAATTTAGCTGTAACACTATTTTTCGAAAATGTTCTCTGTCAAGTTCTTAGACTTATGTATCCTGCTTATGCGCACGAAGTTTCATTAAAATCGGTTCAGTCATTTCGAAAAAAAAATACTTGAAAGTTTGTATGAAATGCCGTAAGATGTTAACGCTCTTAAAGAAACACTTCCGAAGGTGACGCCAGCGGCGTTGGGGTTGAAAAATGCCCGCAAGCGACATTGCCGCTGCGGTTTTAACTCCACACGCGACGTAACAACAACGCGGAAGTCATTTTTCAAACAAAAACCCTACTGCAGCAGCAGGCGGCAATGGCACCATGTGCAAAACCGTTGAATTTACACTTACACATTACACAGATTGCACACACGCACACACATATTACATAACATACACACACATATACATTACACATTTACACTTTTTAAATTAAACGGTTTTGTTCATTATTTTCTATAGAACTGTAGTTGCCCATTCCTAAGTGAACCACTTAGGAATTGGCAACTACATTTCTTTCACAGTTATATGCCTTGTGACTGGATTGGACTGTAGCTTCACTTTTTTGTTGTTGGCAACACAAAAGTGCCTAGTAACTAGTCTATTTGAAATAAAAGCTTTGGGTTCAAGTTTTAATTTAAAGATTTTTTGCTTTATCAAGATTTGATATACGTCATGTTTGTGTTTCACTAAAATGTAATAATTTCAGGTCACATCTGGTTCAATATGGGCCTCAAATTCAAATGTGAGAACTCGAGTCGTCAGTTCCAAACATATGGCTTATATGAACACTTGCTTGCTCAAATGCTCCAATTGACAGCTACGCTGAATCAGGAAGAAGTTAATGTGTTGGAGAAAAGAATGGTTGAGGCTGTACTCAGCGCTGACTGTTGGAGTGCTATGTTTTCTGCTAATTTGTGGGTGCTTTTGGCCAGGTATGGAAAGCCCCCCCATTTAGATATTTCTTTTCAATACACTTCCTCGAAAACTGGTTCTTATCGCAATAATCTTAATCAACTCGCGAATTCCACCAGGAATTCTTCAGTAGTAGTGCTCGGTTGATGGCAATAGGCTCGCACCCTATTATAAGGGTCTTAAACAATAAAAATAACTGGGACATATGGGTGTACATGCTAGTCTGTCAAGTCTGTCAAGTCCGTCAGGGAAAACGGGTGTGATGTTGTGTTTATGATGTGTTCTACGTATCAAAATCTCGTCAACCTTCATAATAGATACTGTTTCAGAACTGCAAGTCGTCAGTTCCTACTACCACAAGTCATAACGTTGTGTAAAATGTATCAGAAACTGGAAAGTATGCATTTATTCGCCATTTCACCCCAAAAAGTACACTTGACACATACTATAACTGGATTATTTGAAGTAATTCACGATGAAGACAAAATAAAGATCTACGATATGTTTCCTATACAAGATGATAGAAATTTAAGTTTATGGAGTTGCTTAAAAATGTATAGCTTACCTAATGATACCCAGCTTGATGGTGAAATGGTTGTAATGGACAAGTTAAAGTTCTTAGGTCATATGTGTACTGAAAACGTTGTTGATATCGACGAACTGGTAAGTTAAAATGGCTGTTTTTTTTTAAATTGCTTTTTCAGATACAGTGCTACAAGAATTACTTGGAACTCGGGTGACGTTGACAACATTTGAACAGTTTTTTGTTTTGTGAAATATTATAAACAAGCCTGACTTCTTCGTTGGTCTAGTGGTCGACAGGAGAGCATCCTCATGCTCAGCAGTCGACTACTAGGGTTCTGGTCCCGGGTTCGATTGCCGGGTTGGGCAGTGTTAATGAGTTTTCCATCAGCACTCCAGCCACGGAGTCTGGATTTGTGCTCGGTTGATGGAAATACGCTCATCTCGTATTACACATAACTGGGACTTAAAAATAACTGGTGTAATGAGGGTGTACTTTTCCGGTACACCTCGAATAACCATACGGGGTTTACAGGCGTGATGTTATGTTATATAAATAAACAAGATGATGTTACTTCACATGTTGTCCACGCGCCAAAAGTTTCTTGTACAACTAATATATCGTTCTGTGAGTACTTAATCATCCCTCCTGCACCCCATCTGACGGAATCAGTTTTACTTGTAATTTTGATGCAGACATTGTATTTACACTTTTGCAGAAGTACAGTGATCCTTATGTCTATGTTACAGAAGACATAAAACACGTCGACAACATTTAATAAGTAAAATACCAATTAATCTCCCGCGTTTTGTCTAAAATAAAATGCATAACGGTATCGTTTCCACGATTTTAAAACGCAATTAATTAAAAGATTTACCTACAAACAAATTTTTTTTATGAAAACATTTTATTATGTTGCTTACATTAACTTTGATACATATCTGATCTGAGATCTTTAACTTGAATATAATAGTCAAGCGGCAATAGACACTATATCATTGCCTTTATTTATTCTTCTTCTTCTTCATATAATTTTACATTTTTAAATATTTTTTTTACAAAAACAAAGAAAATTAATGAATCATTGCCTTCTTTCTTAAAGTAAAAATAATGTGGTAATAAAAATAATTAATGGCATCGGGGTTTCCCATTAGAAACCAGTTTTCAATAGGTCATTATTCATTTATTTTGCATTCCATATTGAAAAAAAGATGTTACAAAGGGCTTAAAGCTAGGTACATAAATATGGACCCTGTAAGGGCACAGCAAGGTAGGAGAGAGGAAGAGGGCTTTAATTTTACTATTAATTAGTTGGCATACAAAGTAACAATTAGTGAATCATAATTATTAATTTAAAATTTGTCATTTAGATATTCATTAATAGTATAATAGCATTTATATAATAAAAAATGTTGTAATTTATTTATGAATGGATTAAATTTTTGTACATTTTTAATAATTTCCAGTAATTTATTATAAACCTTCATTGACATGACTAGGGCACTTGTTGAGCGCATTTTTAGCTTAGAGCTTGGTATGTTTAGTCTATTTTTATGGCGTAATGTGTATCTTGACTAGTTTCTGCTTTCTGCCTACACGCCTGGGAGAGTCGTGACTATGGCATTTAATTTCGGTTCTTTCGTTTTCAGATAAAAGTAATAAACTTAGCAAGTACTTGTTCAATAATAACTAGAGAGGATGAAATGGAAAACTTTCTCATGCTGGCTTGGATGAAAGCTTGTCCTAACAATCTTGGGCACATAGTCAAAGAACTGAACAAGGGCAGCGTATGGTATTACAGATACATTGAAGCACTTGTAGCTCTAACAAACTCAACGGAGCATGTATTTATTGGGAGCAGCGCTAATTTAGTACAGGTAATTTTTGTTTTAGCCTTTAGTTTAGTCACGTTAGAATACTTAAATTAGATAATTGACTATTAATTTTCTAATAGGCGTGCGTTTTATGAGTAGTATGGCGCCAACAATACGATAATAAATAAAAGCACTGGTAATACCAGTTCATAGGAATATTTTAAAACTATCAAATAAATACTACATCGAAATAAAAAATAAAAAAACTAAATAGCATAAAACTGTTAACGAAATACAACATCATTTATAAATATTGGTTTACTAACCTTAGGTATATTTTGCACTAATTCGTGTCTGGAAATAAAATTTAAGGAACGAATTTGGCAAAGGTTTTTGAAGTAGCGAGTTGGCAACATGTGTTTAGTGTTTATACCGTTGCGGGAGTCGGTGCTAGCCTACTTATACCATGTAGAAAACGCTGAAAATGAAAAATAATGTCGTGTGACTAAACTACTTGATATATTCGATTTTTTTTTTGTATGCAGACTGGGAACGTCATGTAGTATACTAAGTTTAATTTATTGTCGTATTGTCGGCGCCACCCTGTATAGAAAACTGTCGTGTCTGGGTCGTTGGTATTAAAAGTTGCGAATGTTGCTATGAAGGATGTCATCTTTTGCTCATTCACTCCCTACTGTGCTAAGTGTATATTATATGATCGTTCCAAAACATTACACTCCTTTTGGGTTCCGCCTCAGTTGATCAAACAATAAAGCAGCACCATAAGGAAAATCGGTATCGCTTCAATAATTTAATGAGATCGGCAATTTTTACACCTACTTTGCATAAGACTTGAGCCTTGTTTCGCAGAATAAGTCATTTCCAATGCAAAGCAAAAACAGCCTTATGACTGTCCACTGCCAAAACGAATCCTAACAATAGGCACTACCATAAAGGTTCAATTTTGTTATGTATTTTTTTCAAATGTGTCGGATTATTTATTAATTGCTGAAGCGGAGTTAGCCTAAGGCGATTCTCTCACTACACCGCGCTCCGTCGCGTAGCGCAGTGGGAGAATCGGATAATCAGCCGATATGTTCCCACTGCTTGGAGGCGTCCTCTCTGTGAGAGGTAGTGGGATGTAATCCACGGTACGGTTCGGCCCAGCGGACTTGATATTACTCAGCTTTTTACTGCTGTGATAATATGAAGGCTACCGTTGTTTTTGTTCTAAAAAAACTAACCTTGTACTACATTTGTTAAAGTAAAGTCATATTAGTAATGACCATTTGAAACATTTCACACAAGTATTTATGAGAATAACTACTCAAACTAATTAATTTTACGATTTTAGGTTCTGCACATTATTTCGCAAATTGTCCAGTCAGGATGTAAAGAATTGAAATTACTATTGATTAATATTCTATGTAAATTAGCGAATTTTGAAACATACGATATGAATAAACATGTCGTAGATTCGATACTAACGCGAGCATTTAGCGAATTATTTCAAGACACAGATTTGACTGTTAAGAGTAAATTATTCAATATGCTGAGGAAGTATCGGACTAATACACTGGACAGAATAGTTACCAAGATAGTCAATGAAGACGACTCCTTGAGAGAAACATGGATTTGTTTTTTAAGACATGGACGACTGAAGAAAGGTGATATTAACTTGGAGGAACACTTACAATACATCACAGATGACACATATCGTCACAAATGTCTACCAGATGCCGATGACTTTAGAGATTCAGGCTCCGTGAAAATGCAGAAGTCATCTAGTAATAATTTCGATTTTGTTGATATCGATTCGCTGTTTGACGCCGAAAGCGACGCAGAGCCTGCGTGCAAAAAAGCAAAACTCAACACCAATGAAGTAGAACAGATAATAAGTAGGCTGGAAACTGACGCATCTTCGCTTTGTAAAATAAAGGAAAACGTGTTTACTGTTGAATACTTGAATAGAATTAAAAATGTTTGTAAGAAGTTGAACAATACACTTGATTGAGCTCATGCTTTGTTTGTTTGTGTAGAAATAAAACAAAAAGTATTTCACATTTATATTTATTGTTGTGTTAAAAAAAATCTTTACAAATAAGTGAAATATAGTAATCATTATAATAACCGTACTTAAAAACCAGTATTATGGTACACTGTCATATAAGATCTGTACTATAAAGGTTTGGACATCAAACATCTAGAGGGGATAACATTTTAACAGTGGCCGAGAGTATAACGACCAAGCAATTTTAGTTATGGCAGTGTAACAATACTGGTACACGAGAATAAACTAAAATAGATTTAATTGATACTCGGAGGTAATAAGACCTTAGTTCACATGTCAAACAGTATCAACTATCATTCAGTCGCTCTTGAAATTTCTGACTTCACCCTACATCGCCGTAACATTTACACTTGGTACAGTTGTACAATACCGTAAACCGAAGTATAAACGTCATGTAACACAGCAACAGTTACTAAATAAATTCTAGTTAAATATTTATATCTAACATACATCATTCACATAGCTTAACCCTATTCGTTCTATTGATCTCTTCATAATTGTGATGGCGAAACTTTAAGAAAATACTTAAAATTGGCTAACTAATAATTAAAATTATTGAATACATTGATAATATTGCCGTACATGTACATACATTATGGGATAGACGTAGCGGACTTAGCCATTCAATAAAGCATAAAGCCTAAAGCGTATCATACAGCTAAAACTTAACGTATTACGAAGAAATAAATTATAGAAACAATACATGAGAATAAACAAAAATAACGTTGGAATTAATTAAATATGTGAAATAAGATCGTACGACTTGTTAATATTAATACTTGGCGGACACATTTCCGCAGCCATGACGTGATCACTGATAGTGTTTTTACATTGTCCAAAATTGAATGAATATAAATTTTCGATCCTAGATAATCGTGCTCTATCCACAGTGCAGTGAGAAAATACAGTCTGGCAACGAGTGACGCGCGAATTTGATGAGGGTGGAAAATTAACCATTGAAAATGATTATGACAAGCAAATAAATGCCAACAATGAATGCGGTCAGCCATGCAATCATGCAACGGTCACTCGTCACAAACCATACAAAATTTTGTGACGTACAAATGCAATTATTTCAGGCACCTTACAATTAGGTTTAGAATGTATTTTGTGCGATATTTAATATTTTATCGTGATATAAAGAATATCATCTTCGTAATGCCTAACTTTGTTTATTTGTCGACTGTAGTATACAGGGTGTAAACAGACCCGTCACATAGCGTCAACCAAGCATTCTGTAAATCAAACTAAGTAACTTTACGCAAAAATTATTGCTGGGAATTGCTTTTTTTTTTGGGGTGTAAAATCACGTTTTACGGTAGGACTCGACGGAACGCACTCAAAGCATTGTGCTGATGGATGGATTGAATATTACGGGGTTTGTGGAGGTGTGTAAAGTAATAATCTTACATTAAAAACATGTATTTAAAAAAAAAAAACTAGTAAAAAGGTTGGAACTTTGACCCCCAATATCTCCGTAACTGGAAGGTTCCCAGGTATGGTCTAGAACAAAAAAATGATCGCAAAGACGGGGAGCATAAGTGCCTTTGGGCTATGTTAAGAGTCTATTTACACTCTTTATTGCCTTGTTCCAATTGGAATGATCGAGTACGTGGACCTGAGTAAGCAGCACACGTTACACCGTAATACCAACATTCTAATATCACTTATTACCATTATAACCAATACTAATCTTGGGACTATTTACAAGTTAAAAATTCTGGAAAGTTCAATGTACACGACAACAATTCATTGTTGTACTGTTAATGGTATTAGTAATTTATCATAAAATTATACAATTAACCTTTCAAGCTTACATCGACAGTTGCTTTAAATGTTCTGAGGATGTAAGTTTACAATATAATCTTTCGTGGCATAAAAATATACTAAGCACCGGGTTTGAAAACAATAAATATTGCACATAACTGTGACATTTGCAATAAAAATGTGCAGTTTTAACGAATGAGAATATTTACGCCAGACATTCAGTAATATAATAAAATTGAAAATATCGAATATATTCTAGGTTAGTCTAATAAGTTAGGATACAAAACTTACACATTCAAAAATACTTATTTACTTAGGCCAATTATATCTTAGCTTTAAAGTAAATGGTTAAATACGTTATTAGGTGTCGATACAATTTAGATTACAGTGTGGCCATTTCAACTTAAACTAAAAGTCTTGGCACAAATAAAATATCAGTTTTGGATGAATATTTTGATAAAATCAAATAAAATTACTAAGTTCTTGAGCATGATAAACATTAAAATGATTACGAGAAAACTTAACTTCGCGAGATAAGAAGTGTATAAATGTCATTGTTACAATTATATAAATAGTTAAGAATAGCGTTCCATTAATTATGTTTTAGAACAGCTTAAATTAAATAAAATCCTAACGTCTAAATACCCTCAGAACAATTAATTATGTATATAAAATTCAGTTCTTTATTAGGATTATTTGGCATCTATCACCAACATCGTTACTCTACTAAACATGGTATACGAAGGTGAAAATACCTAAACTGTTAATGCGTCTCTTCATAACATAAATCCTTACAAAACGCGTACTAGACGCGCGATAATTTAATTCCCTGCCGAGCCTAAAGTTCCTCCTGTTGACACACACTTGCACTGTGTCGCCGATCGCGCTGCTGCCAGCTGCCGACACTACTGCTACACCATAGCGCCACAAGCATTCCAATGTGATTATGAACGACGAAACCAATTTCGTAGCTAATTTTATACGATATAGCCTCTTACCTCGAACTTGAAAATATAAACTACGTAGGATTTTCTCTTAGGGCCTGAAATGTATCCTTAATATTTATAAACCGATTCAAATATGCAGCGAAGCAGAGAGAACACATTTTATTTGATTGCAAGTGAAATGACGTAAGATGCGATCCACGCGGCGCCAATTTATAGCTCAATGTTATATCGATGTCCTGAAGCGTCGTTAAAATGAATAGCGCTGATATGTCGCTCATATTATTTCCGTAACTGAGAAAGGTATTAAGACGTACTCAGTGTACACTGTCCTAATAGCTTACTTCATCATTTTCGAATAATATCGCAACTGATCACCCTAAGGAGGCTTATTTAATACTTGAAGAATCGTAAATGTTAACCTATGGCTAAATACATTTAGAAATCGTAGGCATTCTAACTAAACTTACTACCGATGGAGGAGTTATAAAACTACGTCTACGTCGTCATTTCAAATTCGCATTTATCTCGTACTCGCTTCGTCTTGCAATAATAAAATCATGACCTCTCTCGTGAGGGGTTCAAAGTAATCATTTGTCACCAGTAGAACTGATTTTCGTGGAAGGGTCTATGAACGGGAGTCTTATACTCCGTCAATCATAAAAGGGAATGTAACGGAAGGCGTGTGTCCTGCACATCGCTGCTCGTATCATGAAACAAAATCAAAAATCGTAATCGTCATCACTCGCTCACGACTCCAAATCTAAATGGATGGATGGACATGGACGAATCCCTGCTGTTCACTTGTACCGACTGTGCTGTGCTGAGCTGGCGGGCGCTGGCGGCGCAGTGCGGCGCTCAGGGCGCGCGGTGGCGGTGGTGCGCGCACAGCGGCCGGCCCGACGGCTGCGCCTGCAAGCTCGCCTGGTGAGCTGCTTGCAAGCTGGCCTGATGCGCCTGCAGGCTCGCTTGGTGAGCGGCTTGCAAACTCGCCTGGTGCGCAGCCTGCAAGCTGGCCTGGTGCGCTTGCAAGCTCGCCTGATGAGCTGCTTGCAAGCTAGCCTGGTGCGCGGCTTGCATCTGTATACTCGCTTGGTGCGCTGCCTGCATCTGTCCGATGCTCGTCTGCGCCATGGGGTGCATCTGTAGATACTGCATCGACGTACTGTTGTGCAGCATCTGCATTTCTGGCGGCATGTGATACAGGCCTGGAGTCTGCGGACAAGCGAGGTGCAAACGTTAATTTTAGTCAACATTTCCTATTAAGATTGTTCGGTAAAGATTATTTTTTGTATTTATCTAACATGTGTATTGCCCTAATATGGAAAGTAAGATGATGAGTTCACAATTCACTTACATGATGCGAGTGTGTGTGTTGTCGGTGGGGCGGCAGGGAGGGCCGGGCTCAGTAGGCGGATGCCTCCTTGTACTCGGAGTTGTCCATGGTGAAGAAATCCTCGAGCTTCCACTGCAGGGTCTCGAAGGTGGGCCGCTTGAGAGGATCCTTGTGCCAGCACTCGAGCATGATCTCGTATAGCGCCGCGGGACAGTTCTGTGGGCACGGCATGCGGTAGCCGTGCTCTACTTGATGTAGCACTTCGGCGTTTGTCATTCCTGTTCAGAAAAGTATGATTCAATATAACTGTATCTCTAAAGTAAGTCTATAAGAATAATTCGATGATGACAGCTAAAAAATGTTTTTAACAAACCAGTCCTTCAACAACAATTTCACCCGAAGAAAGGGTTCCAAAAACTTCAATCTCGACGCACCACTCAAAAAAGTGGCAATTACAATGTGTAAACATGAAAAATGCAACTTCATAACACCTTGCAAAAACTACTGTTATTCGAAAGTCGAAGCACTCACCTGGATAAGGTATTCGACCGTAAGTGACGAGCTCAGTCAAGAGGATGCCGAACGACCAGACATCGGACTTTATGGAGAATTTGCTGTAGTTGGCCGCCTCGGGCGCTGTCCATTTAATGGGGAACCGGGCGCCCACGCGAGCCTCGTATTCGTCTTCCTGTTAACGGAACACATGACATTCAATTTTAACGGAATAATATTTGTATTTAAAACAATGTAGTGACGTAGAATATTGCAGGTTTGTGTCTTTCTTCTTGATAATGTTGATATCTACATAATTGAGTCCAATGAACGTTACTGGAATTTAAAAACTGTTTCTTCAAATGAAAATTAAAAAGTTACATATTTATTTACGAAAAATATTAAAAAAAGAAAGCATAAAAATCGTTACAAAAATTAACACAGGTAAAAGTGGTCGCGAGGCTTGACTGATGTGAAATTGTTTTGTCAACCGCAAGCACTTTATCGTTATTTATTACTCATTGTTCTAATCAAATACATTAATTTAACTGATTGTTCTAGAGAGGGAAAAGACATAAGACTGTGACTCATGGAAAACCACAACTGCACAACCTGTGGTAAGGTAAAACTTTTAGCTTGAGAATGAAAATAAATAAATAACATTTCCTTAAAATAAAAATATATGCAGGAAAACTAAACAGGTAATTGAACTGTAGAATTTCGTCACGCTGTACCAGAATAACAAAACCAACGATAAATACAGAATAGATCTTACTTTGATAAGCCTAGCGAGGCCGAAGTCAGCGATTTTCACGATGTTAGCATCGGCAACGAGAACATTTCTCGCGGCCAAATCGCGATGTATGTAATTCTGTGATTCGAGATACGCCATGCCGGCGGCGATCTGCGCAGCCATGTCGATAAGCTGCTGCAGCTTCAGGCAACGACCTTTGCCTGTTAAAAAAATAAAACAGAATGATAAATCAATGAATATTATGTAAGTTATTAAATTTTTCTGCCTCGTATGTTGTCAAAACGTAATTTTAAATTACATCTGAAATCGTATCCGTTTTTATAAATCTATTAATTGTTAGTATGTAATAATAGGTTATCGCAATGTATTTTTATTGATGATTATTTCAATTGTAATAGTAGTTTTACCTTGTAGGTAATCCAATAGAGATCCGTTCTTCATCAGTTCAGTGATGATATAGATTGGTTCCTCAAGTGTGCACACCGCGTACAACTGGATGAGTTTGTTGTGTCTCAGTTTCTTCATGATCTGGGCTTCTGCAAGGAAGTCCTTGGGGTCCATAGTGCCGGATTTGAGTGTCTTTACGGCAACTGGAGTAGTGTTGTTCCATAGACCTTCCCATACTTCTCCAAACTGACCGTGGCCCAGTTTTCTAACGAACTTGAGCGATGAACGGTCGATTTCCCATTGATCGCGCGTTCTATGCGAAAGACCTTCCGTAACTGGCTTCTCGATCTGTGAATAGAAAACAAATTATATAATCGGTTTATAGTTTATTTAGTTAGTTTTATTATAAAGTATGAAGTATGACGTCTTCGTGGTAAGCATTTACCTGTAAAGGGAACAGAAATCATCCTCAAGTGCTAATAAAAGATTCCATCCGATTCCAAAGTATTCATGAAATGCATAAATGTAACTATTATGATGTTATTTCTTCGTATTGCATTGTGGCAACGAATAACAGTGTCAGTTTCTACGTCAACAAGCGAATCTGATTACAAGAATAGTGTAGTTATTTTTTTTTATCATAGTTGCGGTTGTCTAGTTTTCAGGACTTAAATTTGTACTTCGACTTATAATAATTTCCATTCATTCTTAGAACGAAGCTGAATGTGATTACGCCGCCGCCTATTAATAAGTTTTTTTGTATTAAACAATGGATCGTAAACGTAACAATGTCGATTGTCATCCAATTAAAGTAGTTTCATGTAATTATTCTGATCGGCCAGTTTAGTTGTTAGTTTGTTCTCAACTTCTCACTAGTGTTTAGATGCTATTACGTTTTACGTAACCTCTTTAGATTATAACGCAGTATATGTGTTACTTGTATACTTTCAGAGATTCTTATTACCTTGGATTAACTGGAAATAATAATATTTAAAGGTATTCGTGGAAAGGAAACTATAAAGAGAAGCCATATTAAAATAAAACAAGCAAGAATCCAAACTGTCAGGATACCCGAAGCAAATTAGACAGAAGTCACACATAGATTATTCGCGTTCGATCAAGATCTGAATACAATATTGACATGAATGAGTAATCCACACCGACAGCAAAAAAGGTTTGTTATATAATCTTATGACAGTCTTCTGTTCTTTCTACCAATTGGTTTTAAGATAAACGGCAGAATTTGTTTTTCTAATACTATTTGTTACGACGGACTGCCTCGTTGGTCTAGTGGTCGCAAGCGCGATTGCCGAGCATGAGGTCCCAGGTTCGATTCCCAGGTCGGGCAAAGTGTTATTGGGTTTTTCCATCAGGTATTTCTCAGTAGCAGCGGTACGGAGTCTGGATTTGTACCATGTTGATGGCAATAGGCTCACCGCCTATTACATTGGGCTTAAACATATATTGTGGGTGTACTATGCTAAGTATTCTATGTATGTCGGATTGTAAGGATTTATTCCGTTATACTCGAAAATCATGTGGGCAGAAGATGAGTTTCGTGCAACGAAAACGCACAATTTATATGACCACTACTTACTAATGACCGGATTCGACATTGTATTTGTTACGAATATTCTTCGTGGACTCCTGTCTAGACAGGAGACAGAAGAGTCCCTTGAGAAAGCCCAAGAGTCATTGTCCTGTGTTTTCGGTCGATACCTCTTGAACGCTAGTTTGCAAGAGCCGTAAGAAAAATAGACTGGCCATTTTTTATAAACTGACTACAATACTTAATAATGTTTAGATCTAAAATCATGAATACTCCTTATGCGACTCACTCAAACGCTGGCGACCAGGCGACAAGCGGCTGAAAATAGAACGTTATATCATTCCGACTATAATCTACAGATTTGATTAACTTGACATTGGCAGGCACACTCCTTATCCTAAACGTGTGGGTCGACATTGTTGTAAGTTTTAATTTTCTAGAAACTAAAGAAATTGCTTCATTCCTAGAGTTAGTTATTGTCAGGTAGAAATGGAAACTAATTAAAGTTGTAGCTAACGAGCTAGTTTTTATTAGTAACGGTTTCATTCTGACATAGAAACAATAGATAATATTCTTTATTGTTTGGCTGAGTTTATGGGTAGAGATGCTGTAACGTTGTATAAGTGGCTCTTTCTAAAAAAGTAGTGTTTATGGAGTGACAAGAGTGTCAGACGTTGTGGCGACACGAGGCTTCAAGGTTTAATGCACACGCCCACTGCGGGATACCCAGTCACAATAGGTACATAAATAATAGCATAAAGACGTGTAGAGTTACAGAAAATTACAGGGCTTCTCAGGGTTCTTAGTGTGCAATTACTGGCAGTGACAACCCATCGGAAAATTACCTTCAGGTCAGCTAACTGAAAAATACGTGCAAATTACTGAAGATGAACGTAGTAAATGCTTATTATTTCGCATAAGAGATATTTAGGTTTTTTAGTCTAAGACTGAAAAAGTTCAGCAATGACAACGACTTTGTATAGTTAGATAAAGAAAGAAAAAAAAAACTTTCTTTTAAGTTAATCAACTCAGTTTAGCGTTTAATCTTGCCCTGTTTTGTCAACTCTACAGCGAAGACAATGTGCCGCTCAGTTCCAAAAGGCATTAAATCCGTTCGTTATTATGTAGTGTTGTGATTTTTAATTCACACCGCGTTGTGCGTTTGTAACATGAGACTTTGGTGCTGTCCACCGACCGCGACCGTCGGTCTGGTGTGCCTGTCACGCTCCACTCCATCGCTTATACAATACATGCTCGGTAAATACTTACGACCCTTATACAATACATACTCGAGATGTACTTCAGAACCGCCATTTACGAAGGGGTGACTGAGCTAAAAGTGGTGTTGCGTTAGAACCACTTCAAGGCTAAGGGTATTATTACCGCATGCTACACAGAGTGGTAACCTCATTGACAATGTCGAAAAGAGTAGCTGATTTCGCAATGCATTGTTAAGCCGTGTTGCGGAGGAGACCGGTGCTAAATACCTGAGCAACCGTAGAGTAGGAAAGGTCCAGCCGATTCGACCAATAAAAAAACCGTTTTATTAACTAAAACTACGTTGGTTAACGTAGTAAATTTAATTAACTACGTATTTTTACGTATCGTTACCTATTGGTGACGTTAATGCACCTAGGCATGAAAGTTTTAGTGAACATGTGCAATTTAAAAACGTTACGTTAATTGCAATTATACTGACGATTTTAACGTCTTATGGTGACGTCAGAGAAGAACCAATAAATTTAAAATTAATTATATTTACGATCGTACTTATTAAAGGGTACAATTTAAACACTCGCCAAATAATTTTTAGACCCCAAGACTAGGTACCAAGTAAAATATATTACCTTCATATAAATTAAACACACTCAATACCGAGGTGCCTAAAAACTACGTTTTAAGTTCCAAAATAAATATACACTCATAAGAATAATTATTATTGTACGTGTTATATTTATATTCTTTTTGCTTATCAAAATGGATAAATGATCACCACATCATGTTTCCTTGAAATCGTAAAATGAATACCGAAAAAAAAACAGTTGTAAATAGCTTTAGTGTATTCAAATTATCCAAAATATATTATTGTCACACCTAGATTACAGTCCTTTCCTTTTATTTAAATTTTTGACGATTATAGGCAACAGTTTTTCAGTGAATGGAAAGTAATGACACCACCAACAGTGATGATTGGCTAACCGGTAGGAGTAACTGTCCTACACACTTGAAACAGTATATCTGTAAACATTTGATGGGTTTAGCAATCAGGCTTAAGTACGTGGAACCACCTCCTGAAGCCAGGAATATCCCTGGTGAGAAGAGGAAGAGAGGGCGGCCAGCTAAATCTAAAAAAACTCTGCTGATTCAATTTTTTTTTTTTTACTTTTGTTCATTTTTCAGAAAGTTTCTGTGATTGACTGATTAAAACTATGGTGTTCCTTAAAGTGTCATTGATAAATCTTAAGTACAGACGCCAGCACATCAAGTTACTCGAAACTGTCAAATTTTCTCTATCAACCTAATCCTTTAGCGATAAAGTTGAAAATCTGTTAAATAAATTTGATGGATTGTAGTAGCTTGATGTGCACAAGCACATACAATAAAACATAACTTAATTTTACTTTTGTTTTCCTACTGGTGATTCATTTTAACCGACTTCCAAAAAGAGGAGGTTATCAAGTCGTCTGCTTTTTTTTTTTTTTTTTTTGTATTATGTATCTTAGCCATGTGTTGCAGTAATATTGAGAGTTAAATATTAACATAAACAAGTAACATGTGTTTGGGTTTTGTTATTTGGTATTAAAAAAATTGTACGATCGACCGTTAGCTTTTTTGCCCCAGCAAAAATTACTAAATTGAAAGTCGTGAAATATATAAAATACTAGCTGACCCGGCAAACGTTGTTTTGCCATATAAATAGTATGAAAAATAGATGTTGGCTGATTCTCAGACCTACTCAATATGCTCACAAAATTTCATGAGAATCGGTCAAGCCGTTTCGGAGGAGTACGGGAACGAACATTGTGACACGAGAATTTTATATATAAGATTTGGTCTGCAATTAACCATAAAGGCGTTTATATATTTTTATGGCATAGACTAAAAAGAAAAATTCATTATTTACAATACTTCATAACAATTTGGTGAGCATTTATCCATTCTAGCAGGTATTTCGAATTTATTGGTAGTAAAGTAAGGTACATTTCTGGTAGGCGTTTAAACACAAGCCCTTATCAAATGATTATTATTGTGTTTAATTCTAATAATTGCAAATCCGATTTAAGGATTAGCTTCGTTTATTATTACGCCCGGTCCGTGATCAAACGCTCTCTTAATAAATCTAAATGAACTGTCTTGAATATAAGTACATACATAGTTTATGTCTCTTCTATAATCCTAGACACATTCTTTTAAAGTGGATTCTTTATCTCTTTTATTTATGTCTTAGATACATTAATTATATTTATTTTTAATTCTAAAAAATAGTAGCCCACAGGTATCTGGAAAAGGGTCCAAGCTACCGGCAGTCAGGGCTCAAGAGAAAGGAACCTCCTAACAATACGAGCCGTGTCCAGGAGTACCGCTTTCTGAATCAAGCCCTTGATCCAGCTGCCTAACGGGAGCCTCCTTAGGCTAAAACAACTGTGGATTTATTATATCTCTAAAAATAATCATTTGAGATATAAATAGAGACCACGAGAAATCCACATGCTACTTGTTGACAATCCGAAAAAAGGCGTGAAATAACTGAAATACGTCAACGTACGAACGTCATTACAACTATATTAGCATACGCTGAAATACGTCACAGATCTATAACAATGTTATTATAGTACCTTTATCGCTAACAAAAACCTGATTACGCATACTATTAAACACGCGTTAGTAAGACGTGGTACCTTATTTGAAATAATTCATCCTGTAATATAAATGCAAAATACTACTGTGTATTGTTACATCGATAACCGCTTCGTCATCATAGGGAAACAGCTGCGAAAACTACTGAAACGTCAGATTTAACTATATACAAGTTGATATTATGAAGTTGATGTAATAGCTATGTATGAAGATAAGCTGATTGCAGAAAGTGCTGTTTATTACACAATCAATCATATTGAACACTGTTCGAAGTGAAATCACAACTGAATGATGGCTCTCGTAACAAGGAGCAAACGTCTAAACAAGTTATAATAAATTATACCATTAATTATTTTTATGCAAAAAGTATAAATGATTCTAAATTATTGGGTCGTTGATCACTTAGGTAAAGAAGAAGTGATTGGTTTTCTGAGAAAACGTAAATGTAAACGCTAGTGGTTTTTCGAGCTAAGTGTGGATTATCATAATATTTAAGGATAAGGATAATTGTGAGCTGCAGTAAAAACTATTCTCTGAATTCATCCTGCGTATGCGCATGATGCCTATTTTAGCATAAAATCAACTGTAAATTAGACTTAGAATTGAGAGATTACAGTATTGAGGTCTCGCATGTACTTGGAGTCTGAAACGAGGTACTAAACCGCATGCTCGCCGAGAAATGGTGAGTATAAATAAACGTATGGAAACAATGAAATTCCGCAAATGCTAACAGTACACCGATAAGGTAGAGAGTGAAGGGGGCACTGCTACAAACAAGTGGTTTTCATTACGTCACTAACTTGCGTAGGTCAAATATTACATATTATTACACAAATAGCTATTTGTGTATTAAATATAACATTATTATTAAACAAATACCTAGTTAACGTACTTGAGTTCAATATTAAGACTTATTTTATCGTCGAAGGTGTTTTAATACACCTGTGACAGGTTATCTATCAGCTTTACAAAGGCTCGACCAAAGGTAGCTAATTTTAAAATACAATAATTGGTTATGCTTGTATTATCTAGTCGTTTGGTTTGTCTTTGTAAAATTAAAGTTCATGAGTATGACCTTGAACTTTATCTTACGGCAGCGACTGCCTCGATGCACAAGGCACCTTTATTTTTATATCTACTACCTACGGAGTACAATACAACCGTTGGTACGAAAGCAATAAAATTACAAAATAATTTGAAACTGTATACGCTAGTGCACTTTGTATAACTTTCTATTTTAATGGCATTTTGTAACAGCTAACAAACAATGCGAGTAAATTAATCGATTTGACTATTTTATGAAAAGTGTAATCGATTGGCGACCGTCGTACCGTAAATGTGTTAAATCGATACTTCAATCGGTACGTGAACTCAATGCATCGATAAGGAACAAATCGCTCATTAGAAAAGTCAACACATTTGTTGAAACGAGACACAAAATGAACAATAGCCCTCGATACAATTGGTTGACGTCACAAGGCTTTTATTTTTGATAAAATGCTTAATTGCATTACCATTCATAAAGCGTGAAGCATGCATTTCCAGCGCGGTTTTTGGGTGAGAATGGTATAAATAACCTCAATTAAACAACTATGTGTAAAAAACAATTCATCATTGAAGGTTCCAGTAATCGGGTTTAGTGTCTGTGTTGAAATAACCATCTTTTTTACTAAACCCTTTTTGATAACGTCGCATGTCGCGATCATAAACTCGTTTCTGAGTAAGAATAAAAGGAGACACGTTAAAACGGATTTCTGCTACTGTTATTTAATGTTTTGTGTGATATAATGGTAAAAAGACCATTTGAACTTTTCTGCAATAATTGGTTTATTGTTACTTCATGTTTTTCGCTCTGAATACTTCAATAGTTATATCTAAGTAACAGTTAATTACCAAACAACTAAATGCCTATGCTAGTTAACTATAGATCTAGACATAACGAAAATGATTGGTTAAAATAAATACGATCAAAAAAATCTGGATGACCTACAAAAGTAAGTGCTTGCGGCATATGAAATAGTTCTAATGTGTATAAAACTGATAAACAGTTAGGTAACTCATCAAGTTTCATTCCGTTTTGTAACAAATATTTGTAAATCCTAGTGATTCCCACACAGTGGCCTATGAGATAACTCGTGATCGCCAAAAACGTATTTAATTATATGCGACAACAGCATTAATGTCTTAAGGACGTATCGAGTGACTAAGTTTATTTAGATTTTGGATTATGAGATATCACGCAAAGGTACAGACACAAGGAAAAAAAATATTGTGTTGACGTTATTCCATTGTAACGGAGGAAAACATTGACAACAAAGCGTTGTCGTCAAGTTATCTTATGTTATGTACGCATCGGCCGTAACGAAAGTGCCTTCACGGCCTTGGTGGTAGGTCGATCGCGAAACTGGAACAGCAAATTTTGAATTTTTGACGCTTTATATGCTAATTAATAGCGTAATCAGATTCCACCATCATTATAATCACATAAATTGCAAGCTTGCCGTAACATTTATACGGATAAACAAACAACGAAACAGTGACAAATGCTCATGTCTCGCAAACAGTCATTAAAAAAGAATCCATATAGCTCGCATCTAATTACGTGATGGTGCGCTATATCTTTACAATTATAATCAAAAATGGAATTTACACGTGTTGCAATCAGCCAAGCATTGTTAATTTTAAATACGCGACTGACGCAAAGTAAAATTATAATTCGCTTCGATAAGCGGCATTTTAATACAAAATGTAGATAGCTTAAGAGAATAGCACTTGTGGTATAAAACTCTTTCCTCAATATTCATTGTGAAATGCTCGACTGCATGCCGGAAAATATAATAAATAAAAGTTCGAAAATATTAATGGCCCTTACTGGGCCGCACATACTCGGTTTAAATAACTTAAATATGACGATGCTCTTTGTCCGAGAAAAGCAGAGGTCCTTCGGTGAATTTAAAGTATCCTCGAGCTCGTTCAATGCCTTGTAATATTTCTCACGCGGCACACAAAGGTTGACCCGGCGAAAACCATAAATTTTATAGTCGTCCCGATATTGAATTTTGCAATTTATGCGGCTCCGTTATAATAAATAAATATTCTTCATGCGATTTGTTATTAATTTCGGTAACGTGACCTTGACTTGACAACACCAAGACTGTCATGATTGTGCGTTACTGTCAAATGTTGAGTTCAATCATTTATTATAGCATCGTAGTGGAAGGTCGGGTCAAGCTCAGGTGTTATGTATGTGGCATTATGCATTCGGAAAGAATGTCAGATCCCACTTGGTAGAATAACTGTTTTACAATTTTAATAAGGCTTCTAGTAATAACACTGTTGACTATGGATAAGAAACGGGAATTGAATTAGATTTGAATTTACGATGTGCATTTGATGTGCGATTACCAGGGAATGGAAACGGACGTAATGGGAATGACATTACCGGATACCTGAACATCCTATGCTTATGTAAATCGTTGGTAGGTACGAGGATGTAGATAATGATGGAGTAGTGCTAGAATACCGTGAGCCGTGACGTACCTGTACGCAGGGTTTGTTTAGCGATACGCAGAGGCCGTCAGCGTCCTTGCTGTAATGCTCAACCAGTTCCTGTAGAGTACGGAAGGTGGTGCGCCTGGCGATGAAGAAACCGCCCTCGTCCAACTGTCTGATGCGGTAATGCTTCACCGTATCTCCGTCTCGCACTGTGAACAACAATTATTCATTAATTTGCATTTTATTGCAATACAAATTGCGTAAAACTGGAGTACGAATGCTTTATAGTGAATTAAATGGTTTTGTAAGTTTGATGTAATTTGAAGAATTCATTAAGACGAACATGATCAATATTTTGGTTTATTAAACAGCTGTGCAGTTTTTGTAATGAAATATTGTTAAACAATACACGCTTACATCAACAAATGAGCACATACTCCTAAAGATATAGAATACGTTTAAAAAACACTGCAAAATCTGTTTTAAGTCCCAAATGAAATATAGAGCCAGTCATCAACGTAGCGCCGTGGTGGCGAGCCAACGAGTTCAACAGAAATTAGAACAGTATATCCATCAAAATGTCTCAAAAAGAAAGTTAATTCTAGGAAGTCGCAAAGAGACTAACTTATTCTTTATCGGGACACAGATCTGAGGTTTTTGGGTCCCTCGTACTTGTCTTAGGTCGAACAACTTACGGCGACCTTACTAAAACCACAAGAATACAGACAGCATAATTAATGGGAGAAGTTCCAAGAATCATCGCGTCACATTTTGACAGTTCCATTCAGTTGATGAAGGTAATCTCAAACTGACGTTTAATCACGTTTTCATTCAAATCTGCAAGCTTAGAATTTGCTGCGATGTCTTTTCTATTTTATTTTTATTATTATAGTTTCTTACTCAGTGATGTAAAATGTAAATAAAACTTTAAATCGCAGAAAACGGCTATATTCGACATAAAAAAATAAATGCGAATCGAGTATTACAACAGTGTTATCGTAATTCGAATTTGCTGAAGTAATTCTAATGCTACGATAAGTACGTGATGAATCAGAAAACAGAATTACAGAACTAGAAAGCCGTGTAACGTCCGCATCTTAACATGATTTGATTGAGTTTTAATCACACATTATAACAAACTTTTTGTACATGGCGCTGCGTGTGCAAGATCAATTTGCTTAATGAGCCTTGCACTCTCTCTTCTAGGTGCCCTGCCAATATATTTCTTTGACTACCCACATTATCGTGATATTGAATGACAGAGATTATGGAATTTACTATGTCAATGTTTAAGTGTTTACTCTAGTTTGAGACCGGCCATTTTATATTTCATCGGTTTATATGTTTTTTCAAGAAGAGCCGAATGAGTATTCCAAATATTTCAACATGGGTCCACTTTAATAAAGAATAAAGAGAAGTAGAGTTAGTAAAAGTTGAGCGTGAAGCCTATTCAAATTCCAAGTTGTTTTACTTGATACTCTTAAATGTATTCCTTTTTTTTATTTCATACTCATAATATCTTCATTTGCGTCAACATTATGTATAAATAATAAGAACTGGCATGCCATAACTATTAACATGAATGCTACTTGTTAACAAATAAATTATTCTACGAAAATTATAAAAAGACGCCAGGAGAAAAAGTTTCTGGTATGAAAATGAGAGCCGATTATCATAACCCGTTCTATTAGTAAATTCTTTAATAATTATTTATTAATGAATACATGGCATTTTATCGATAAAACTCGAGTTATGTTAAACACAAAAAATATCTTACAAGATTTAAAAAATCTGGTAATACTGCATTGAAAATACTTATTAGTTAGGATTTGTAAAATGATGAAACTTGTTGCTTATTTGCGTTAGCCGATAACTCCCATCATTCTTTAGAAGTGAAGAATCTCATTAATCCGGTGTACCTACAGTAAAGAACGAATAGTAAATATAGTTTTAAATGCATGTGCAAAGGTTTTGAATGCGGGTTGTGTCAACACTTCAAAGAACTGGCACAAAATAAGTGCGTACTGAGCTGCAAGGCTCTATTGGAGCTCGAATGACGTTGACAGGGCAATAAACATTGTGAAAATTGTTCCATGGAATGTATTGAAAAATCAAGAAGATGGCGGTGATCCTTCTGATTTAGGCAGCGCGCCAACAGGCCCTTTTACTATATGATAAAGACCATACGCGGAACTTGGTGTATACGCAGTCCGACCGGAGTGTCAGGAGTCGAGCACCACTATTCATATCGGCTGATCTAAACGGGCCATTAAATAGTTCTATTTTAGTTTTGCCAACAGCCGCGGTCAAGTGCTAACAGTGAATCTGAGTCACGTTCAAACAAACGAGTCCTAGCACTTAGTTCGGAATATAGAAAACTAAACTGCACAGTTCTGCGAAGATCAGTAGACAAACTAAGCACTGTCAACAATATCAGAATTCGCACGTTAGCAAGTACACGTATAACTTCGTTCTACGTGAAATTTTAATTTGCTGAAGTGAAAGAATCGAAACTTCACTTTCATTGATCGAGAAAGCAGTCGGGAAATTTATGCGGCACCCATTGGAACATAGGAATATGATTTTATAGGTTAGGCTAGGCGTAGTGACAACGGGTTTTTTATGAGGGAGCAGTATAGGAGGCTCTCGAGAAGTTAATTCAATATGCAGATATAAATGTTCAGTAATATACCCTAATGACAGGCTCTTTCTCAAACTTAAATAGATAAATGCATCTCCCGGCGTTCGATTGTGAAAGTTTATTCGAACAGCACACCCGTAGTTAAGTGATTCCAAAACCACGCACAGAATTCTTTGTTGAAAATGTAAAATAAAAATTGATTCTATTTTCGTATCCAACTGACCTTTTTCTATTTTCATTCGTACATAATCAATATTCGCATATTTATGCGCTATCGCTGTAAGTATTCGCGATAATATTAGCACACTTCCCCGTGTTTGCGAGGTGAGGTATCGATTGAAGTTAAATATAGAACAGATTCTCGGATATGGGCCATCCCGTTTTGTGTCCCAAATATGGGCAGTCATCCAAGTGGAAAGGTTCTACTTCGAAAAACAATGGTTAAAACGTAACAACATTTAGGAAACATGGTACAAAAGTGACGTAGCGGTTTCGTTCAAAAGTAGTCAAGAAAATAAAATTATTTAAATTAAAAAAAATATGTAAATCTAAAACGGCTTTCACCTTCAAATTGTAATGAACGACGCATTATGTGGTGATAAAACATTTTTCCGAGAAAATTGTCAACATGAGGCTTACAATTAGTTTAATAGGATTAGGCATGTAAATAATATTTTTATCAAATTTATCGTAGGAATCTCGATCGTATTTAGTTAACTAAATGCATTATATTAGGTAGATAATTGCTTGAATTACTTATTCAATTAATGAAACGGGCCGAACAGACATAAACCGGACCTGATGAAAATTGACTGCGCAAATAAGAGAGCTCATATTTATGGAGTTCACTTTAACGATTCTGCGGTTAAAATCTGCGTTCTAAAAAAAAGGACACATTGAACAGAGTTCTTTAGAAATAGTTATTGTTCTTTACAGAGATTAATTGGCAATGTTGGCATCCAACAAAGGTATTTGATAGTTATTACATAAATTATGTTCTAAGAAACCGCAAGAATAAAAAGCAGATAAACGTCCTTGATGTTACAATAATATGATGTAACATTGTCGCGCCAGTAATGCTCTAGATTATATCAACTCGCAATAACCAGCTATTAGAAAATTCAATTAATAAATTAAAAGATTCCTTCATCGCTGACACGTTAGGAATATTTTGATTTATTCTCGTTTAAGTTCCTTTTATTTTATACTTAAGAAATCGTTTTTTTTTTCTGATCTGTATTTTTCCTGCAAGTTTTTTTTTGTTTTTTTTTTTACTGGACGTACGAACAGCAGACTTACCTAGTCTAAGTGCTATAAAAATCTAACGTAATTAATTCACAAAAGATCTGAATTTAAATATAATTTTGTTTTTTTTCTAGCGAAACGTCTGAATTTTCCCAAAATTGTTTCTAGATATGACGAATGGTATTTTTCACAAAACAATGCTGGGGGAATTTTCCATGAGTTCTCATGAAAAATACAAAAACATTAAAATGTGTAACGTAACATGTCTGTGGAAAAACCGTGCACTAAGAGTTTTGGTACGTTTGCTGTTCATTTTGTAACAATTGTTATTCCTTCAAGAAATTATCTCTGAAAACGTCAGTGACTTCTATTTTTCGAGATGAATCTTGTATTTCAATGAGAATCGTTTTTTTATTACTGCAATGTTTACTGACTGCACTAACAGGAAAGATGTAAGTGAATAGCAATATAATATTATGTCCCTATTAATGCATTTAATTAACGTTAATACAATATCGCAGTGAGATTAATCTACCATATTGACATACGCTTATACGCGTATTATAGTTTTATAAAAAACCAAACATATTTTATACACAGCCGCTGCGCTGTGTATAAAATATGTTTGGTGATTTAGAATGAAATTAACTAGTCAAACAGTAAACCGTATTTTATGCAAATGCTAAATAAATATAATTTAATATCTGGGTCGCATGTGTCTGGGTTGTTACGCTCTTATAGATGACCGCTGTCACGTATCTGCATTTTGTTTGGAATGCAATAAGATGGCTTCGAGCTATTCAAAAATAGTTTAAAAGTGTAGCTGAAGCCTTGCATTTATAAACAATACTAATTAGCAGATATCGAGGCAGTCATTCAGTTGTTCGGTTTTGTTCCCACGGCGCCTGTACTAGGGACCTTAGAAAAACTTTCAACCGGTTTGGCGTCGTGATCGAATCGCCCAGAACCATTGGATGCGTTTGTAACAGGATAGCACTTAGCACTTTGCTGCGTGCCACAGGACGTGCGATGAATCATCGCCAACCAGTACCACATAAGTAACATAAATATTCTACTATTTTCCGAGCGAACAAGATATAATTGCTACATACTGCCGTGTATATTAACAAAACGATTTCCTATTAGAAAATTATCAATGTACGAGTTTTTTTTATGACGTGAATGTTACCTGATAGCGAGAAGTCATTATGGCGGCTCTCGGAGTCTCGGATGAGGAAAGCGCCATGTTCGTTCTCGGGAAGGAGCAATTTCTTCTCCGCTTCGATTCGTTTTATTTTGCGGAAGTACCATCTGTAACAACATTGAAAAACTTAGACATATGCGAGTAATCGAAATTACGATCAATAAAATGAAGGTTGATAATCACAACCGCATACGTGCAGTGTTAAATCATAATAAACAAAATTGAAGGTAAAAAATAGATATGATGCATATACTTAGGCAACCACGTAAAAAGTAAAACGCATTTAAAAAGTTAATTACGTCTTCATTTGGACTGATACAAGTAGCAACAAAAGAATTAATACAAATTGTTACAATGTAATTAATACTGCAATTCAACTTGCTGGTAAGCTAATGAATTGTCCATCTGAAGAGCGTGTCATCATGTCAAACAGTCTGATTATCATTGTAATGTCAATATTAGTGTATAAGGACCGGTATCGCTCTAGTAGGGTGTTCAGAAAGCGGCTTGTCGGTGACTCAACGAGCACGAATGAATAGTATTCTGCATTCAATTGACGTACGCTTACTGCGTCCGCGCCGGAGACAAACTTATTGTAGTAACCGCTTTTAACATGAGCCCCGCTGCTAACAATGAATCATAATTTGTCACCATAGAAATAACAGAATATGTACAGCAATACCGGGACGAATGCCTAGTGAAAAATTTAAATTATGATGGTCATACTAATAAGAGCATAAATCAGGTTCATTTCTCATTAAACGATTGCAACAAAGAGTTGTAGGGGTCTGACAATAGTGTTGCATCAAATCCCGCGCGACAGACAGGCGAGGTCGTCGGGCTCTTGATATAAAAATAGTATCTATGTAGTACACCTGTAAAACGGTAAACGGTGAGCTGTAAAACGAGACACGATTACTCTCAGAGCTCATATTTAAAAAATTGCTGCAACTTAGTTCAGCAACCTTGTGTGTTCGTAAGCGAAAAGTTTAGAAACAATTACCTACATCAATTACTAATCTATTTACGTGAAATCGAAACACGAAATTGGATTTGGGTTAAGTATTTTTATTTCGTTATATTTTTGTCTCAATGGCTATCCGGAAACAATTGGCTGCGAAAAGTTAATTGATAAAGTACCCGCCATTCATGTAATTGAACAATACGGTGTTAGATTTCCTAGAATGACCCTTGGGTACGCTTTCAATGGCAAGATCTGCAAAATTATTTGCTGATGATCAGTAGCTCAGCATTGATAACATCGTCTACGTCTGCACAATAATTTCATCTCGTTCGTGACTGGAAAAGCTGATTGATCTATGATGATTACTATTGTTCAAATGATTGTTCCGCCTAAGAATCACGGATGGACCCTTGCACTGTAATTAAATGGACGACTCAGAGCACGATAGTTACCAGAAGCCTGATACCTATCTCTGTAAGTACATTTATGTGTCTGTATCAATGCCTAGCGGATTTACAAACGATGGTTTCGTAACAAAATTCACAGCAGTTAGTTCTTTTTAGTCATTTGAAATACCCCAATGCTATTATATCACACTTCCAAAAATGTTGTTACTTCTATTTTGTTGTTGATAGAAACTTAACGTAAATAAACTTGATACTTTCAAGTATATCTTTTACACAACAACTCGCTAACCGTTTTACAAGAATAAACTGGACGTGGCAATATCTAAGAGCAATCGCAGAATAATGTGAATTTTTGCAATTCCGAAATGCACATCACAAAGGTCGACCTGCGACCTACTTTTCACGATAAAACACATTAAAATCACGTAGCGTTACAAAATGATCAAAACTGTATGTTAACAAACGTCTGTTTATTTTTATCCTGCAAACCAAGGAGGTATCTAAAGGCTTGCACCCGGCAAATAACTTGCAGCCTCGTAGCTATTGCAATAGCCCAGCTGCATCTGGAACTAGTTAAAATTCTATAGTCGTCAAACAGGCTATCAAGCCAATAACAATTTCAGATGATATTATGGAGGAAAATTATTATGAACAATGTCGCATGCACTATAAAAATGAGACATGAAAAGGGCGCCACGGGCTGTAACTACGAATGCCTTCGGTGAGACCTCGGCACGCACTAAGGGCATTCTTAGGGTCATAGATCGGTAACTAGCAGATAGCGTCGAAGGTCTTAACGTGGAAAACGCACGCAGAATAGATTAATAATGCACATGTTTATTAAGCTAATTAAATCCCTCAATAATAAGAAATAGAAAGTGTTCAAAAAGATGTAATCATGACTAGACAGAAAGTAAGCTACAATAAGAGGAGGTGTAACAACTGAACTCATACGAGAAGAAATTATCTAAGAGTAAAAGATCTAGAAAGTCAATTCATAAAAGTCTAAACAAGTTGTAATTAAGGATCAAGCTTACACCAACAGAAAAGTTGAGTTCTTTGTACCATCATTCTTAAATTTTCGAATCACTGTCGACAGAATTATTTGGAACCACACGAGACCCCCGAAATAAATCTAGAAGCAGTAACCCTGTCAACACAAGTATATCAATGTGCCAGACAGATAGAGCGGCCTTGACCCCCTATAGCCGAAGAGAAATCGTCATCTGTATCATGATTCATGCCCAAATAATATTAATATTAGACCTTCTCTCTTCAGAGAATTGTGTATGTATGATTACATTTATCGATTTAAGGTAAGGGAACTTGCGTAACGTTACTAAGAATATGTAAAGAATATGCAAGCGACCTTTGGAACAGGAAGTTTAGTTTAAATTAAAAGATTAGCACTGTTTGCAAACATTGATTCAAATTCTATCTAAAAAGTTATACAAACAATTAATATTTGTACAAAATGTCGGGCGACACTATACAAGCATGTTCCCGATTTGAATAAAGCTTATTTAAACAAGCTAGTTTGCCGCTATATTTATTCTAGTGGATACGTTTCAATTGCAGATTTTCGAAAGTGCAAATAGCATTGTGCAAATTTCTTCTCTTTGGCTTCTTTGTCTAGACTTCGGAAAAAGTTTAGTAAAAGTGTTAGTTTGTCAATATTAAGCGTAATTTGTCATATGTTTAAAATGTGTGTGTCGAAAAATACGCTTTTCGGGATATCATTATTGTTTGTCACGGAGATAACTAATAAGAATCGCTTACCTTATGTAATCGATCTGTCAAAGTAGTGAATACTACGAAATAGAATGTCACAGGTAGGTTGTTAGCAGTCAAGGTGGGGGACGGAAATTCCTAATAAATATCATTATTGGGTTTGTTATACAACAGAGTTTCCGGTTTGCAAACATCTCAATTATAATAATCCTATAGTATTGATAACTCGGAAGATAAATTATTCAACTAGAAATGCAAATTTTATTTACGATAATTGCCGTCATGTTGAATGACCGACTATTATAGAGAACCACGTGCCGAAATTGATGTATTACATTTATTCGATAACATAAACATAGCATAATTTTGTTTTCGTGACAAGAAAAAAATAAATTGACTATCGTTATCATCAATAAGAACTGCTTATAGGTATTGTGTTACTTGGGTCTTAGTATCTAGAAAATTTGGACTAAACCCTTCGACACCGAGGCGTAAAGTGGCGCAATCAAGGGGAATTAATTATGCGACTTTCGCTCAGAGTTTTATAATATAGCGAGTTAAGCAGAGGCGCCGGTCATCGACCTTCGCGTGCCGATGTAGCCACAACTTTTTTGCTAAGCCAGTCTCGCCTGGCTCCGGGTTGCTCGCTAGATGGGTAATCTAATTATAGGGTCTCCCTCTCGGGATGGACAAGTCAGTTTGCCTTAAACTTCTATACTAGTTGGTTTTTTCAGGGGATAGAGCGATACCGTTTCAACAAGATCTTTTTATAGGATTGCTAGAAGTGCCAGGATGAGCAGTGTTGCTTGAAAAAATGTGACTAAAATGGTCGGATATTATTAGTTATAAACAAGTAGAAGGAACGTTGACAAGTTGATTAGAAAATTACAGAGATAGGTGGGTAGAAGATAATAAAAACACCCACGTGTGACAAAACGTTTAGTTGTGAAGTGGCATATAATTGCTGGTGCGTGTGCATCCAACTCTCAAGAGCCGAGTAAATTGGATTTAATCCCGCAACATCATCCACTTGCATCCGCAGCATTGTAAAGGAAGGTTTATAATACCGTGGGAATATTCTTTGTTGCAGAAGGATGTGACACTTCTTATTATTGACAACCACTTTACATATGCGACTTCTAGATTTAGGAACTTTCCATCCAAATTTGCATTTTACGTCTTTTGGGGTAAAATTTTTCGTACTTTTACCAAAACCCCTTAATACAAAATTTCATTTCCTATTTATCTTCTTAGGGGTCAAGTATCCAAAAACCTTGTTGGATGGATGGATGATTTAACACTCGTTTCTTTGTTTGTATTTCAGTGATTCTTTCGTTTTCCAGCCTCTTGTTGAGTCGCAGTGACAGTGAAGGAATAACAATACAAACGACGAATTTGCAAAAAACAAAATTGACGGCGGAAACTGTTAAGATGCATGGACTACAAACCCCATTAGAGATAATTGTATTTGAACAGTTTAAATTTCACGAGCAATATAGGTTCGTCCGTTACTTGTTCAGGTAAGTAAGGTTATCAGTCATACAAATGGCGATATCGATTGAATTCACAATAAGACTTCCCATACCTTGCTTGTTTGCTAGATGCTAAGACTTGTGGCACAGATAACACGGTACACGAACGAAACCTAGTCACAATAACCTGACAAGTTTCCAAGCACGATAGAAATCGTTATATCGGGTACGTCGGCCAGTAAACAAACCAGTCATTAGAACGACGTCAAAACTATCAAAATGACACTGTTATTTAAGATATAAAACATTTAGAAATCTGTTGGCGTAGCAAGAACTATTAGCGAACTTCACAATGAGTCGTTAAATATTACTGCCTTCTGTTAATCAGGTAAGGGCATGATGCGAAACGTAAAACAAGCAATGATAAGTACTGCGAATTGCTAATAGAATAAAGTCTTTGTCGACAGCCATCGCTCATTTGATTCAGAAGGTGATGATGACGCGACTATGTTTAAGGTAGACGGTTCTACAAAGGATTGTTTAAATGTATGTTTTCTAAGGAAGTATTGCCGAACACACAGCTAAGTAACTCTTGACACAGTTCGATAAGGTTCACTACTGCGATTAAAGCACGAATTCAACAACAAGTAACCGTACAATATAATACTATAGATTGTATTACTGTTATAGTTCCTCGCATTCGAAAATGGTTTGCACGAAAACATCCGCAGGAGCAACAATTATCGGCGGAGGTCGGTGTGCGCGCCCGCAGGCGGTGGGCACACCGGCCGTAAAAAGTAAAAACAAATCATAAAAACCAGTTGTATTGTTCTTTCGCACAAGACGACCTCAGGCCTTTTGATAAGAAACGAGTCATTTTCATCGATTTTCTAACACGTGTTTAGTTTGTATAACAAAGACACATTTGCAATTCAAAGTTATTGTTCGATAAACAGAGCGTTTGTCGCAGGTACGCAGACAGACTTAAACGATCACTGTGGGGCTTTCAGTATGAGAGTGTCATTGACAAAATATAATAAACGACATGATTCACGATTTGAATAGAAAGCGAGATGTAAGATATTGAAAAAAAAGAAGCAAGTTAATTTTTGACGCTACAGAGACTAGTAAGTGAGACGTCACGAAACGGAACCTAAATGTTCGACATAGTGAAAGTGAGTAAGAAGCAATTCATGTTACAAAACAAATTTTTGTCAGTTTTAATTTTTTATCAATATAAAGTTACGCGATGTTTGAAAATACGCAATACATTGTGTTGGTAATGCAGCCATAGAGTCCAAGTAGGTGAATGTTGTTTTTCTTATAGTTCATGAGGAAAATGCAACTTTACTTTTGATTCGAAATGCGTTCTTCTTCGTTTTTGAAGGCCAAATCAGCTTGCATGATTTGTTGCACAAATAAGAATAGGCGAGACGGCATCACGATTCACAGTCACACCCGGGAGATGTCATGGAACTTGTACACACGTTGTCATAAAATTAGTGGCATTTGGAACTGCTCTAACGGGCATTAACCACTTTTTAGCAAATAAATTAGACATACAATATCAAAGACACTCGTCGACGTCATGTGCGTCTGCTAAACAAACACTAATGACGATAAGAAATCATTTACAATTCCATATCAATTTTCAATCAGAGTATTACTACATAATAAGATAAATATGATTTCCTTAAGATTGATAAGATATATAAAATTCACCTACAAGATATACTACTTAAAAGTCACCGATTCGCCGTCAAATAATTGAAAACACGCATTTATGAGTAACATTTTTAATATAAACGTTAGTATATAAGTATATATTAAAAATGTTATGCGCGTATCGAATGAATCATGGTTTACCTGAAAAGTAACGAGAAACTGTGAGAAACTGAAAAACAAGCAAATTTTTCGATGTGAATGCGTTTGTTTCCGTCAAAGAACGTGTATGCCCATTTGGTACAATAGCTATGTTGATGCACTTTGAGTACAACATTCTTGTTTTCAGAACGGTAGCCACACAAACAACTTTACTAAAGCGGTGCAAAATGAAAATCCTAACGCATTACGGTTATTTGAAATACTTTAGTTTTGCATATAAACTCTTGGTGCAAAAATATTTGCTGTGGGCGATATTATGTGCTTTGAACATGTGAACACATCATATACATTCAGTAATTCACCCCATTGGAGCAACTACTTCTGTTATAAATTTCAATGATTATGAAAGACCTAAAATAATAAGCGCAGACGGGGAGACAATAAAACATGTACAAGAATACCTGTACTTGGGCCAAGTAGTCTCTTTCCAGGCGAGACAAGACAAAAAGTCTCTAGACGAACAGAAAACGCCTGGAAGAGCTACTGGTTCATGAAGGAACTATTTAACGGTGGGTTGCACTGAAACGCAAACTTTTGGACATGTGTATTCTCCCCGCCTTAACCTATGGTGCACAGACTTGGTCTTTGTCTTTATCCAGGAGTCCAAAATCAAGGTTTGCCAACGTGCAATGGAGCGCAGTATACTAGGTGTTCAATTAAAGGATCGTGTTCGAAACACAATACTGCGCTCCAAAACAAATATAGCTGAAGTGGCTTAAAAGGCTGCCCAACTCAAATGGCACTGGGCAGGTCATGTCTGCCGCGTGCCATACAAACTGGAAGGTGGACGCGCGGGTTAGAGCGCGGGGAGAAGTGGAGGGAGCCCTTCGCTCAGGAGTGAGATGGAGCAGGCTAGGAATAAATTAAAAAATAATAAAAAATGATAAGCGGTGTGCGGTTGCAAAAGGAGTAATTCTCAAGGTTCGTTAGTGAAACTGACGTCGGTGCATCCGCTTACCTCGCTTCAGCACAAGTATTTTGTTTCTCTAACCGTAGGATTGTTTTATAATTTCGTATTTGTTTGTTCCCATCTTGATTTATTGCGAAACCGAAACATTCCTCATATATGACTAAGCTTTATAGATGATTTAAATACAGGTAAACATGTATTTGTTCCGAGTTCAAACGAATTGAATGAATTATCCGTGTCCTAATTATTCAAGATGATTGAGGAAGCGCATAAATTTTCCGAACAACAAAAGGTACGTCAAAAATTCAAAGCACAGCCGCTTCCGATCAACTAGCAGTTAAGTTTTGTGAGCGTCACCTTCATGGCTCACTTCCTGAGCCTGCTTCCAATTGCCGAACTACGGGGAGGAAGACAGCGGCCACCGGTGCACCGACCCGCCGCGCAACCGTAGCCTTGGACGCGAGCTCCCTGCATTCTAATCGAGCGGCCTTGCGGAAGCGCGTGCCTCGAACCCGCTCTCGTAACATGGCCCCTTATCAACAAACTCGACAAATCACTACTTTGACAGATATCGCCTTATCTTTATCACAACGTGTTGGAATCAAAAGGAAAACCGCAAGTAAATTTTAACGCGAACGGTCAATTTATTGCCGCGATTCCAGGTAGCGACGGTACGATAACCCCCGAGTACGTATGCTTGTATGGTCAAAAGAAAGAGTTACAGCGTAAGTCTACATAAGTCATTGGAAATGATTAGCACAAAGCTGTGGACGACCGCGGGCCGTTCGTGAGGTGGTAACCAGTTCCACCCGCTGAACGGGTCGGCTTTGTAAGTATACCGACGTGACTGGCACGGATGGCCACGTCCAAAAATATGAGAACGGTCATACGGAATGTGGCTATGGTCATAAGCTGATAATGGAGTACACACAACAAATCCGAAAAACTGTGTGTTTCAGGAGTCTGTCGACAAATGGCAACAGTCTCATGTTTGCGACTTCAGAGTTAGTATAATACATGTCCCCGGTGAATTCGTCATACTTCACTAAAACTTATTTCATGAAAAAATATAAAAATCATTCATTACTCAATTTTTGCTGTGACACAAACAGATTTTTTAAGGAAATGCCTGGATTTGAAAATTATGAAATGGTTTGTATACAAACTTACTAGCAGTGTTTAAAAACAATCCAACGTTGCTTTTGACATTTAATATAATCGATTAGTTAGGCAATATTGGAATGTGGTGTTTAGATTTGTATAGTAATGGGATGTAGATTGAGTGAGCATCAAAATCGTCTGAAAACTTGCAGAATTAAAAATACGCTTAATACTGCTTTCGTTATTGAAATTTAGATATGAGTTAAATTGCAGTAATTGCAACTAACCAAATAGTACGGCAGAGAGGTTAGAAATTGGCTTTTAATATATTAAACTAAACTGAACTAAACAATACTTGAAAATTATAAAGAATGGCAATTGACACTTACGGCATAGTCTGAAGTTTCATATATGTATCCAAGGGCAAAGACTCCAAGTCTTTGTGGTTTACATTAGTTCCAGATAGTCGTCTCGCCGTTCGCATCCAGCTGCCTTTTTGTCGTCTAAAGCCTTTCTCGCTTTTTAATAATTGGAGGTGGCGTTTCACTATATCATGCCACTTCCATTTCACTGTAGCTGGGGAATCACTAGCGGCATCTTCCTTGCAGATTTGTAAACTGTCACTAAATCTTCTCATATTTTGAAGATATACTTCGTTCGATTTTGGCGGAAGACTCTTTCGTCTTTCGTCGGCAATAATTACGTCTTGCGAATTTTGTTCTGCTATCCATTTTGTTATGAAATCATTTTTATCACAGACTTGCATAATCACTGGCTCTTCTTTGGGAGGCGGTGGTATCCAATCCAAACTGACCCAGTGACTAGATTTAGGCTTGGATTTGAAAATTACATCTACCTCATCGTCGCAGTCCGAAGAGCCAATCGAACATACCGACGTCTTTTTCCTCGGAAATCGAGAACGGATAGATCTACCAGCGGGAGATACTTCAGGATTCACACCGCTCTCGGTGTTTTCCTCTTTTCTAACATCCTGCAAACTCTTTATACACTCAATATTAACATAAGAGTTTTCGGAGCACGAAGAGTCAAGACTAAACCTAGGGGTACTTCGATGCATAAATTTAGATCTAACTGTCACTTCCTCATTGCAAATGTCAATATTTCCGCCTCCTGTTTCACGTTCATTCGTCAAAGAAATTCTTCGTTCATTTGATATGTCGTTTTCCATTTCAATTATTTTAGTCATGCTCGGAAAGTTGTTCTCTTTTTCAACTTCCATTATTCTAGTTAATCTTTGGGGACATTCTTTGTCCAATGATTCTGTACTATTCGTAATGGTAGAAAATGAATTGTCTTCATTCAATTCAATTATTCTGGTTATTCTTTGTAATGTATCATTTTCTCCATCGGTACAGACCGGTGAAGGTGCCTTGTCATTTTGAAATTCTATAATTCGAGTTATCCTTTGATGATGTTCTCTTTCTGATTCTATATTTATTGAGTTTGGATTCAAGTCATCTAATTCTATAATTCTCGTTATTCTTTGAGGGTAATTATTTTCAGTCATTGATACTGATGACTCCGAAGTATTTGATTTGAAATTTTCTTTGTGGTTATCTTCAAATTCTTTCATTTCTAAAATATCAGAAGAACTTAGAAAAGATGACTGACTGTCTAACATTTGAGTTGTTGTTATATTACATCTTTCAATTGTTACCTTTTCTTCTCTAGAATTACTGCGGCTCTTAGCTTTTTGTAAGGCGCTTTCAGTGAGGAAAACACAAGGCACTTCCACTTGCATGGACATTTTTCGTCTTCTGGTTGAGTTTTCTTTTTCTTGATTAATGTCATTGTCAACGTCTTCAGGAACCGCCGTATGCGGAAGTACAATAGGGGTCCCAGCTACCATACGCAAAAAATCAGTAACAGCGGCTATATGTGCTCCTGTTACAGCTCCTTGTAATTTAACACCGGATACTTGGTGAGGCACAAGTTGATTATCGCGTATACACCAAACTACGGGCAGAGCCCCTTCAGACACCATCGTCGTTATGGTCAAGTTCGTTTCGATAATGTCTCTACTACCTACTATTGTTTATAACAAATACACCAAAAATCCAAAAATTTGTCACAAAGTTAAAGTATAAGTATTTTGATTCACTGGCGCATTTCCGGGCTACGACCTACACTTCGATATTGAAAAAAGTACAAGTAAGTGTGCACATAGATTTGTTGTTGAAGAGACGGCATAGCGCGAACGCGGCGCGGTAACGGGTGGAGGAGCGCGGCGTGCGTGCGCGTCCGGCGGAGGTCGCGAGAGATAAGGCGGTGAGAGTCGCACGCGCACCACTGCCGCCCGCCTCCGCACGCCCCGCCACAACGCCGCACCATCACCTTCGATCATACATCAATTTTCATCCGATGCACTCCTCGGTGGAATTATGTAACGGTATGGATAACCCATTTTAACCGTTAACCAACCTAGTCAAACCATGATTAGGCGGTTTAAAACATTTGGCGTTTTCGAAAAAGATCATTTGCTTTTACATTCGATGTCATAGTTCAAATGTTCGTGCCCGGTCGATAAAAACGCTCTATTAATAGTAAATATTCTTTTTTTTCCCGAGTCTAGACCAAGACCGATGCCAATTGTTGCTTGTCTTGCAATCTTTGTTTTATTTGCATAAAATATGCAAGGACTGGAATTCAAGTAGGTTTGCTACGGTGACGTAACGAATACGTACCAAAATTAGTAAAACATTCGTCGACCACGGACGTCGTTTATAGTCATTATCAACAATTTAGATTCTTGGTGATTAATAACTTATACTGTTTTCAATATTGTAAATGGAATCGGTTTTCATTGTTGCAAGTTAAGTAGGCAATCGAGAGCAGAGAGTCATAAGTCACCCCATCTGATGTGGGGTCATCCTGTCGCGTACAGTTAGGCCGCTTTGTGTTGGCCCTATTCGTGTCAGGACGGCCCATCACTCAGTCGTCGCGCCGGCCGATGCAATACCGCAAGCTTTATGCAAGCCCACCTTCTTGTTTGTAATATTCTCAGAGTGGCAGAAGACCTTCTTCGGTGGATAATTACATTCAGTAGTTACTGTTTGCCTAGATTTTAGTGACGATATACAATGATTACTATTCTTGTACATCGAAAACAGCCGCGGGATTTTTCATTTTAAAAAGCTTAAATAGCGTCTGTGGCTTTGCTAACGCTGTCTTCTAAGGGCATTAAGAAAGCAATAAGGTAATTAATAGTTGCTAGATAAATAAAGTAAATGCGCATAGATAGTGGCTACGAGTATACACATGTAACACCGTCATGCGCAAATGCCAGTGGACAGTTAGGCCCGGCGCCAACGCAGCTTGCGATGCGCCACCCGTATCTGGGACGGGCAAATCAAGTATTAATTACTCATACGGACGCTTAATTAACTCCTTATAGTTAAACGTGGAAGACAATTAAACATTCCTTCAAAATTAATGCATTTGAACACGTCAAATAATACGATTATGTAGGTGTAATGATTTTCACGGCAAAAAAGATACTAGTTCTAAATGTTATATAATAGTGGACGAAAGAACTCCTTAAATTGTATTCTTAGACAGACAATGTTAATTTAAAACGATTCCATAAATGATGATGGACATAGAAGACGTTTAATTTAGATAGAACCTCGATACTCAATACAGGATTTTAGGCTTAGACGAGATGCAGCTTAGACTGTTTAGTGTTTTATTTGTAACCATAACCACGTTCTAAAATTAAAATGTTTTTGTGCGTAGGTGTATGCACGAATGATTATGCACGACCTCACAGTTGCTGATAGCAAACAAACTCTCGCATCAGTTTCGAAGAATCGCTTTCCGTTCAATGGAACGGTCGATTTGGGGAAGTCCAACGGTCGGCTACAGGAAAAAGTATTATTTATTCAGTTAATGAACATCGATCAGATGCATCAAACAATAGACAACCAACAGACCTTGGTGCCGCGTACGAAGTTGCAGCTGATGCCCGCTTCTATGAATTAGAATTGACTAAAAGGGAAGAAGTTTATTTATTACTACCGTAGAACACTTTAAATGAAGCTGTTTTATAAGTAGGCGTTATATAAACGGAAGTATCGATTTGTCTTCTTGTTTACGACGTACGAATTGATTTCGATAGGGTTTTTTGTTCGATACATCACATGTGTTGTGACAGCAGACTTTCTGACCTAAGGTTACTGCCGGTAGGCTTATTGCATCCGAGGTCTCTTCAATATGTCTTCTCGAAGCTTAGAGAAGCTCTAAATTGTTCGATTTTTTTTAAGAGAACTTGGTTATATCTAAGGACATGTAAAGAGTTTGGATAGTTACAGGAAGTACATTTCTATCTTTTTAATTGAATTTTTGTATTGCAAAGAAAACCGATTTGTGAACACTTACCCAAATTGCTACTTCCTAGTTGCAATGGACAATGTTCTTATCGAAATTGAACATGCATATTAATACACGTCATTGACTGTGTAAATTTAAATGGAAAAATTATTCTTTTATACCCCAGGAAAATAAATAAAATTCGTTTTTAACTTGTGTCTTTATCGAGGGCAAGGACGAAAGCGTGTGTGTCACATTTAATTCACTGTATCGGTTGGGTTTTTTGCAAGAGTATTAAATTAATTTGCATATTTTCGATGCATTTCAAAACTGAGGCGTGAAATGTTATTTGAATGGACATACCTTCACGAGAGATTTGCAAAAGGGCGGTAAGAAGGAACCAAGAAGGAAAAAGGCAGAGGAAAGTTTGCAATCAATTGCAACTAGAGCATGCAGTCTCATTGGGTCATTCATATACGTAGAAGATACAGATGCGTATTTATTACATCTGAAATCTAGGTCTCACGTACCACGCCATGCAGAATCCGAAACACTATTTGTATTTTAATGCAAAATGAAAATTCATTCACCCCAGCTTGTTAAGTAACTTGGTTGCTATGCAAAATTCCATGTCATTGCGCATTCCTTGAAAGTGAATATTTGCATAATCCTTATAGAAACCAAATGACACGTTAATTAGATAAAGAAATGAAATAGTCATTTGGGTGAATTTCAATAAATATATTACTTCTTATTTTATTGTAAACGCTTCATTATCGCTCATTATGAAGCTTTAAAGTAGGAAAATACAAAATTTATTATGTGTAAGATAAATCATCTTATAAAATCTTCAGGATGACTATAAACAAGGATGACATACAAATGAAGATTTCTCTGCTTGTGTGTCTTAATGAGGTGCTTTAATGACGTGAAGGTTGTCGAATTTGTTACTTATTGTATAATGTCGGCCAGTGATAGCACGGTTCGAGGAAGCAAGCGGTCAGCGGCGTCGCCGGCGCGCTGCTGGCGCCACGACATGGCGCCCGCCCGAGCAATTCGCGGCGCGATTTTTTTCTCGACATCATAAAAAATATTAACCGTAACCCCGTGTAAAATTATAACGCTACCGTTTGATTACACGTACCATTGATATAATGGGAACACAAACTATGAAATGACGTTTGCAAGCAGCTAATCAAGCAAGCGTTTAAATCGAGACTATTGTTTTATTATCAAATCAAACGCAATTTAATTACACATGAGTACATGAGGAGCGATACACTCGTGTTCGGACACATGATTGCGATTATTAAAACAGTAACGAGATTTAATAGGTAGCTAGGTAATATATTTTCAACAGTAACTAACTTGTGCCTGAACACGTGCCATTAATAGGTAGACTATCATTAGGAAAATTTATTGTAAGTATCTCTATCTCTTTAGTAGGTGCAGATGGCAAGTATACCTATTTAATTTTATTACCTGATTTAACTATATTACAATTCTTCTATTTTGTTATTTCAGTTTCAGCTGCCTAGCTTTTTTCCATTAATGGTGGGATCGGCTTAGAATGGGACAAGGGCAAGATGATGATGATCTTGTTGGGGTCGGTTTCCAGCCTAACCAGATGCAGCTGAATACCAGTATACCCTTAACGAAGCCGTCAACCAAGCATTCTGTACATCAACTTAGTAACTTTATACAAAAATTATTGCTGGGAAACGACTTGTTTTTTGGAATAAAAAATTATGTTTTAAGGTAGGACTCAATGTAACGCACTCAAAAAACATAGTGATGACGGATGCATTGAATAGTACGGGGGTCGTGGAGGTGTTTAAAGTAAAAATCTTACATTAAAAACATGTATTAAAAAAATAACTTGTAAAAGAGTTGGAACTTTGACTCCCAATAACTCCGTAACTAGAAGGTTAAGGTATGATTTGGAACAAAAAAATGATCGCAATGACGGGGAGAACAATTGCCTTTCGGCTTCGTTCGGTTTTGTTACACCCTTTATTTTTAGTTACTTATACGTCAGCTGTTATAAAAGTACTAACTCTCTGTTCTAATTTACTAGCCTTAAAGTTAAATTATTGTAGCTGAACAATTCAGAGTTTAATGAAACGTAACGCCACTTGAGGTAGGTAGTTTAAAGTACATGCAAACAACAAAAACCGACAACGACTTAGCCGTAACTAATTATGAAGATTTCACAAACGTTCTGCTCGTATTTACGAATGTTATTGTTGTTAACTCTACCTTTATATTTATAAATATACATTTATGAGTGACTTGTTTTTCCAACCTTGTCAAAGTATAATATTACAATTAGTGAGCAGACATCGTTACTTTGAAGTCAGTGATGATAAGATGAACAAAGTAGCGGACATGCATAATGAATATTAAATAAGGAAAATACTGAATTTTCGCGCACATTCTGATATTTCCGGAAAACCTACCTTGTCAGAGTTCATTGAGTATTTGTTGTTTGCTTACTCAGTTTAGTTTGCTGTGAAAGGGTCCATCAAATTTTCTAAATAGGTTTAGGTGAAAATCCGTTTGATGAAATCATAAGTAAACTCGACTGAATCATCTAGTTAAGTATGCTAATCTTAGATAGCCAGACGCAAGTCATAAAATTAAACCGATTATGTGCATTATGAATTTATGATTAATCTATACAATAAAATAACATCAGATTTACTGCTCGGCTACGACTCGTTTAAATCTTCTCTTATTACAAAGAGAAATTCACGGTCAACTCGACCAATCGGAAGATTTTCAAAGATAATTGCACATTTTTAGCACTAATGTGCAATTTAATTTGCCTGTCGTAACCATCTCGAAGGTACATCAATCTGCAGATTACGGTTTAAAGCGTTCTAGACGCGGCTGTAGAAAGTTGCTCGCGGCGCGACTCTGCGGCGCCCGCGCATGTCCTGCGATCCGCATTCTCCCTACCAAGCTTAAAAATAAAACTAAAAAATAAAAGCAACATCGTAAAATACAGTGTATCGCGGAGTAATGACTTTAGAAGATTAAGTAGGGAATAGAGAAGGCCGTGCCTCGAATAAAATAAAACAAGTCCCAGAAGAGCACTTCGCAATGCCAGAGGCAATTACGAGTAATATCTTACAGCGTTTAGGTAGATACGGCTCCATACTAAAATATTTTTACAAACAAAGACATTGTACTTCTAAACATAATGTGCCTACTCTAGTCTAAGGTAGTAGGCAAGTACTAATTTAATATCTTTGTCTTCACGGCTACGAACAGCTACAAACTTTAAGGTTTTAAATGAATAAATATTCGATTTCTTTAATGAATTTCGATACCGTATTGGAACATATTTTATTTAAAACCTAACTGCACACTCATGTTGTGTCATTAATCTTGCGATCCTCCTGTCGAGGATCCAATCTTTTCTTTGTAAAGGGAATTACGTATCATTTTTTTCCTTATGAAAACATAACTGTGAAGTAGTTCTGGTAAAACATCTGAAAATTATATAATGCCATCGAACGAATGCCGAATTGTTGACTTACCGGAAAAACTGCAACAAAGGCTTAGGTATTGTACAACTTTGACAAAGGACAATGGTGAAGAGAAAAGTAAGTCTCTAGATTTCTTGAAAGAGAAGCCTTAACCTACATTTCAAAATGATTACAAAGGAATGTCACGAAGTGAGCAGCAAAACAGTGTTTAGATAATGGTGGTGTATAAACAATCGCATCTGCGGTCGGTGCGCGCGGCGCGGCTCCGCGGCGGACGGCGCGGCGGGTCGATGAACGACCTAGCTCAGTGTGAGGCTGTTTCCTCGGCGGAGAAGTGCGGACCCGCCCCCGTTCCGTCTGCCCCAGCACAATAAACAACTAAATTGTTAAACGACATTCAACTAACACCAACTTCTTTTTCATACAGTACAGTAGATCACTAGCGACCCACTCCTGTTCGCAATGGAAACATGACAAAACATCGAGATTTTTAAGCGACAACAGTGCTGCCTGTCGGGTCCAAAACCAACCATAAACGTTCACAAAATTTCATTGAAATTGGTGGGGTTACGAACATGGACCGTGATTTTAATAAATTAAGACTGGTGACCCGTTCATGCTGCGCACGGGCAAAATACAATGTACTGAAAAAATGCGAAAAGATCACGATTTCTGTACTACACATAAAACATCTAACATCTAAGTAATACACATAAACCTTCCGGAATAATAATAATTATCTAAATCATCATAAATGAAACCGCATCAGTTAGCAAATAACACAATGGATATTTTGTCATTTAGAAATATAAAACGGTTACAGAGACAGACACGAATAGCGATTGTTGTCCTATTTTACAGATTTAGATGGGATAAAATGGATTCTGTCTTTATTGCTATTTTTACACCAAAATGTTTTAGTTAAAGTTTAACTGCTATCTTGTTATTCTTCTTAGCGTGTCGATGGCAACTCAAATTGTGTCAGCCCAGAACTGAGCTACTAGTTTGGCGCTTTCGGTAGCATCCAGCGATCCATCAGTTCAGAGAGCTGAAACCCAAAGTCGGCTACACATTGATAGACTTACGCTTATCGCCGAGATCTGTCACCCGAAGAACGGTAACGCAGTGTTTGCTGCTCCCGGCGTAAGCATACTATCCACCAAGTGCTCAAACGAGAATGGTATAGAGATTATCACCTTGGATATTTAACTGCAATTTCAAACAATTCAGCACAGACAAAGATGCTAAGCTGAAATTGTTATGACAAAGAATTTTGCAGTGGAAGTGGTACATCAGATACGTAGATGTCAAGATTATAACATTGTTTCAACTTATAATGCATAATAAATTATTAGATATTTCGTAGAAGAGTTATGCATGTTACGAGCATAATAAATAGCAAAAAACATACCTACTGATGTCTATGTAATTAATAGCTTATGGCGTAAGCGATATAATGTTTATATCTGAGGGTTTAATGAACGACCTCACTTACACTTTTGCTGACATGCCGTACCGGACATATCAATACTCTCTAGGCAATAATAATTACATTCGCGTTAGAGTGGTCCACGGTACACATACCAGTTTCGGTGACAAGTCGCAGAACTCTCACTCGCGGATGTCGCATCGCATCTCGTGTGCACGACGCTCCATTACCGATAAATTGGCACTAGCAAAAAATATCATTTTCGCTGTACGTTGACGTACATACGTTTCTAATCACATCATATCGGGGTCAACGGAAATTTACGATGCGAACGATTCACTGAAAGCCTTTTACATCACATCTTGACGACGGACACCTGGTACTACCAGGATCCGATCTGCATGAGGCGCACGCACACTAATTGGTGGATATTTTTTTGGACATGGTCCGCTAACTAAAATAAAATTACCGATTCAAGATCATTTAAATATTAATTTGTAATGCAACGTCACAATCTATTTGATTTAAATGATTAATTAAGATTAACAACGACGACATCGCGACTTATTAGGAGACAGTGGAAATGTAATGACTGACAGGCGCATTCGAGATCATTAGATAGGTATGCAAGAGAAAAAAAATCTGGGAACAAGAGAAAGTATTCGTAAAATAACACAGTGAAACACTGCATCAGAAATGATCAATAATCATGTGTGGGTGTGGACATCAGTGCAGTGATAATTGAAAGTGCCATCACTTGCAGGCACTCTGTACCAGATAGAATCTGTGTCAAGTCGTTTTCACGGTCTTGCCGATGTTCTATACGAAATTGACCATGACTTGGGATGGGCGCGTGTCGCGCTTGCGTAGGTGTCTTCAAACAACATCCGCTCAAAATATAATTATTTAATTACGATCACAAGTGCTTCGATATTTGATTGTTAACACTCATGGGGTGAATTTAAAATTCTGCGGCAAGTTATAATTTTAAATGTTTTCAGGAAAAAGCTATCGACATACACGTCAAACACCATGCAAGAGTACTAGGAACTTACTGTTAACACGGTAAATGTATTTCGAACGGTGTTTTGCCCTAATTTGTGGTAATTTACGTAGTGCAGTGTTGGAGCACTATGGGGAGGTACCTTAGGCACGCACGCGGCATTACGCAGAACACGAAAGCAAGGGAAACTACTTTGCGACCATTCTGTAATCTGCCCAACATGGTCATTTCAATTTCGTCATATCTGGACACTTTCTAAAGAAACTGCAACATGTAAGTAATAACTGTGGCAGACAAGACGCAGCCTAGCTTCCAGTGGAAACATGCGATAATAAGGTGTAATTGCACACCACCTCTGTGACTATATTTAGCAGCAAACGCTCTGGAACTAGCTGCGCATGCGACTAGTGCAATTACGTAAAGCGGTTGAGCCATTTCTAATCTAAAAATAATCGTAGGCTTTGCAGACATCGGCGCCACTGGGATCGTACGAGAAAGTAAAGACAATATTTTCATATCACATGGACAACAAAGTTGAATATGATAAGCAATTGTAATTCTTGAATAGTTTTGTTTACTCTTGACAATTCACAGATAACTGCTTAAAGCCCACTCAATACCATTACCTATTTAACTATACAGAGAGGATATAATCAGATTCAACCAAGAATTACACAGAAACTGCATAAACTTTGCGACCATTAACGTTGCACACGAAGCTGATGAGCACAAAATAAATAAGCACGTTGAAAACATCTATCCAGAAATGTGCAACACTAATGATAATTGCTGGGTTTTTTCAAAGAGTAAACTGTAGACATTTTGTAGGGAGGTGACACTAATACTTTACAGTAGTTAAGTATATCCGTGACGTGGACTAATACATCAGTGGCGCCGGTTAATCGTTCGTCTGCGCGTGCGACGGTGCGATGCGAATTTTCCCCAGCACTCGTACCATTAGGGAAGCTATCATTACCGCGGCGACAGGGCTGATCAACCGTTACAATCGGCTTACGACTTGACATTTTAATACTCACGTGTAAATTGCATTTTAATTTCATTACGTTATTAATCTTTAACACAGTCTTATGATTTGCTCGTAATTAATTTTGGAGCTTTCTTATTCGTAAACGTTAAGGTACATTGCACAAGTCGATGATTTAAGGCGCAGTATGTCTAGCTGTACGTGTGAATGAGGGGCAACGTACACGCGACACATCGTCTGCACCGACCTTAATTGCACGTATGATCTGGGCCATTGCTCTCTCTTAAATCAAACTCGAAAGCCCTAGAACCCCACTTATCAACATTGGATGATCCGCCCTGCACGTGAACGTTCCTCGCGTACCTTATGCAACCAGTCACTGACCTCTTCGACTTGTTTGTGTTGTATTTCATTCAATGATAGCATTTCGTGATGAGAGACACGCTAATTTCTTGTACTGTTACTTACTAGTGATCGTATGCTTTCTGAAAGGCAACGATGTGCTGGTTACGCGTGTGTCGTATGATGTAAGAGATCAACATTTACAAATTATTAAAATCAGGAGGATGTGCGAAAGGTAACTTTTATAAAGTTTAATGAGGAAAAACTTCTATTAAAGTTAAGTATTTAGGCGTGCCAGAGAGAAAGACGCGCCCCAAGTATCCATTTAAAATCACATTAATGTTCACCTAGTGTAGGTTTACAGCGTTGTAAGCGTCGCGAGAGGGACGGGAGCAGGGCGGTGAACTCAAATGCATCCTGTATCCAAAGTCGGTGATGTCGGCCAACTATCTTTTCTAGGTAATGTGGGTTTTTAGAAGCCAGTGTTAGTAGCACACCCCGGCTCACACATCTTCTTGGTAGGTTAATTGGTCGCTTTGTGTCTTTCTACAGTTCCATTTCTTCACTGTTTTACCTTCACATCAACTAAAGTGTGTCTTGTTCAAAAAATAATTCATTCTGTATGAACGGATAATATTTTACAAAGCTATTTCAAAATTTTGCAGTCATGTTTACATTAAGTATAGGCGATAAGCATTCATTAAATTACCATAATATACGGGTAATAACTAATAAGCCTCTTATATACCCACATGACATTTGTACTGTATTACGAGGACACTGAATCCACAATCATATTCCATCTCGAAAGGACCTAAATATCAGAAATAAATTGTAAATACGCAATATATGCAAAACTAAGAATTGCAGGATCAATAAATAGAATAATTTACACAGAAACATGTGTCGATAGTTTTGTCCGCGTAAATGTAAAATGTTTATTGATAATGGTCGATCAGAATGCGCTGGCGCAGTGTCGTATGTCGGTTGCCGTCGCACAGGCGCTCGATTCACCGAACCGGCTAACTTCCTGCAGCACAGGCATGTGCCATGAATAAACACATCTTCTACCAATATTCATATTAGTTTGACTCTTTTATTGCGCGAATGATTGCTTTGATAAGTGATATTTTCCAAATTTACTCTCATCTACATCTTGACAAATAAATAAAATTGAAGTGTCTGTTTGTAATTTCAAAATAACAGCTTTTTATGCATATAAAAGTATATACGGTACTGATAACAAAAAACATATTTTTTTTAAATTTCTGTCTGTCTGTTTGTTTCGGCTAATCTCCGAAACAACTGGACCGATTTGGACGGAACTTTTACTGGCAGATAGCTGAAGTTAGGAGCGTGGCCTCCTGGCGTTGACGGCGAATTGATAGAGCGGAGCAGCCTGCTCTGCCCTCGTCTCGCCGCGCACATACTTAAGGCCACCTATAGTCAGTCAACCTATAGAGGTTTCATGGCCGCCATGTAAGCTACGTGTAGCAAGGTCGGACCCAAACGCTTTAGTCACTTTTAGGCAGTTTTTCGGTTACAAGATTCGCAAAGCAGGGGAAAGCTATATGTTTTACTTCCAGTTGGGGGCGAGCCTATTGCGATCGGAGCACCTAATATCCAGTTCACTGATAAATTCTTTAGAGGAAAACCCAAAAAAGAAGAATATTTTACTCATTCAGTAGCCATTGGCACCCTTTATGTATAGGTAGCCCTTCAGATTTCTTTGCAAAAGTTTGCGTTTCGGCAATTATCGTTTATCTTCGAAGATACGCGAGATGATCAGATTTGATTCTGCTGAGCTGTTCTTCTTCTTCTTTCGTATCGAAGGTACCCACTTTTTATTTATTTTTTTTTTTAAATGGTCACGTTAGTCGCGGAGTCGGTAGCATTTTGAGTCCTCTAAAACTCCAGCAGGTCGGCCATGGTCGGGTCGGGAGCTCCGCACACATTGAGATTAGAAAAACATGTCTATTTTGTATCACCACGGTTAGACGATTTTGAGTGACATAAGACGAAGTGCAACCAAAGAGGAGAGACTTTATAAAACGCTGAAAAATCAAACTTTGAAGAATGTACTAGGACTTTACGTTCCCATATCGTAATATTCCCTTATAATGCCAAAATAATACACGGCCACGTGAGCGAAGCTGCGGGCACAGCTAGTAAAACAATAATCGCGTACATCGAAATCGTCTACTGCACGTCGGAAGTCTCAGCGTTCTCAAATACTTAGGAGCGATAAAATGTTTGTTTTGTTGGCTCCAATGGTTTTATTCAAGTCATCAAGCATACCGTTAAGTAAGCTGCAGCTAGGGAATAGCTATTAGATGGTCGTCGGTGTGTTAGCGGTACGTCAGCCACATACAAAGCGTAGGAACCTCGCCATTTTAATATTTGCCATACAATTTGCATGTTTGACTAGGAAACGTTTTCCGGTAAGCCCCCCGCGTTTACTCGGACCGCATTAACTATTGTTTATTTTTGTGTATGTAACAAAGATTCAGCGAACTTCAGTGTAAACAAGCAAGTCAAGTAACTCATCTCGTATTATCTCAAGGGTACTCAAGGACCGTTAAAATTCAGCAGCAATTACCAGTCCTGGTGGTGCTTGTTGCAGCTGACCTCGTCTGTGAAGCCAGTGTTCAGCTCGTGCGGAACGCGATGCAGTTTTAAGTACTGAGGCCGTCCGTCTTTCTTGCCACTTAGATTGTCGTACCGTATGAAGGTGACTTTTCGTCCCCATAAAATTTAAGTGTCTAACAATTTGAGTTCCGTTTCTTACGAGTATGACCTTGGTAATTATGACGAAGAGTCACAATTTCCGAGATGCATGTTGACGTTGGTTTCGCTGAATGGCTAATAATTTTTTTTACGAAATACGTATGAAATATTGATCGGTGACGTCAGGAAATTATCTGAGAATTTATGAAACATCAATAATTCAATAGTTTAAAATACGCGCTTTGAACATGAAGTTGCAGACAGCAGCCCGTTATACAATACAATTTAATAGTTATGGTACTCTGCATCTTGTAAAATTATTGAGACAACTACTCGATAATTTTATGAAAGCTAATTGTCAGTAGCATTATTATAGTGTGTTCCACGGTGATTGATGTTTGTCCTTCACGAGTCACTACCTCAGCTAAAGGGGTATCGGATGGAGCAAGTAAACGAATAATGACAACGCGACACAAAGGTTCGTGACGTCAATATATATTCTGTGGTTTTGCAATATCGTGATAAACGTGAGATCAACTGTCTAGGGTGTTATATCAGATTATTAACGCAAAAAATCACTGAAAACGCCTAAAATTTTCTTGAATGAAAATCGTCAAGACATAAAATGTCTGGATATTTATCCAATGGTTATGAAACGAATTTTACAGAAGGCAGGTTTAAAATATTTTGCATATCATTAAAATTCCTCTCTTTTTGTCAATAATTAATTGTATGATGTCTTGATAGCATATAATATTGATTATTAAATTCATTTGCAGTTAGTACTTCTTTCAAATGCGTAGCTTGTTATGTAATTGTGTTGATAAATAAGTGACAGTCAAATTAATAACGAGACAGCAGAGTCAAACGCTTGCTTTGAGTGATTAACAAGTTAACTAAGAAGTGCATTAAATGAAAAATGTGGCTAATAAATATCGACGGACATAATAATTATAATATGGTTGTGAGCAGTGACGTAAAAAAAATTAAAAACAAATATTTATGTGAGCGACAATTAATCATAACGGGCATTTGAAACAAGTATGATCTGTCACAGGTGTTGTACGTCAGTGAGGTGCCTACTTTCGCTTGCAAATTTTCTAGTACAACGTCGAGTCCACAAGCTAGTTGCGCAATAGTCAGAAGCGTGGTAAACACTTGTAATTATTATTGTAATAGCGTTCTAATCTAAACGAGGTGCAAGGTGCCAGGGCGTGGCGAGAAAGCGCCTTAACGACCCATCTCTGTAGCGAAACTGGGTGCTGTGAGCTGACGATATAATGGACACTTAAAAACAATTGTTATGGGACACGGGAATCCCGGATACACCAATTGTAGCATTTTGCAATAAGTTTTATTTAACTCTTCTTTGCGAGGCATTTAAAAGTGCACAGGGTGCAGCATATTCCTTGCTGGAAGTAAACATTACACAGAGTATGATTATATTAACCTATTAAGAGTTGCGAGGTGACCAAACAAAAATAACAATTAATGACGATACTCATTTATACAACTTCTACGATGTCTTCACAGCGCACAGTCCTATAATACCTACTTAACACGCGAATTATAACTAAACGAACGGCCGTGGAATTAATTATTCGTTCCCATTTCTCAATACCTAGAAACGAATGGCAAAGAAACATAAATCTTGTAATAATCGTCTATTGTGGTGAGGAGCAGCAAAGACAATAAAAAACTCTACTTAGCCTAAATAAAACCGAGGAATAGAAGTCAATTACCGAATAATAGGTCATCCATCTGGATTATTCAGCTTCATATCTGAAATTTACGGGAAACGGTGATGCAATATTTTAAAATATCGAAATGTATTGTGGTACTGAATTATACGAGGAAAAGAATAGCTCATCATCTGCCTAGCCTTTTCCCAACCATGTTAGGGTCGGCTTCTAGTCTAACCGGATGCAGCTGAATACCCGTAATTTACATGGAGCGACTGCCTATCTGACCTCCACAACCCAGTTAGTACTAGGTAATACGATACCCCTTGGTAAGACTGGTTGTCAGACTTTTAAAGCCACTGACTACCTGAACGACTGTCAAAGATCTACAAATGACAGCCGGGACCAATGGGGCCACGGGGCTTAATGTGCTTTCCGAGGCACGGAGGAAACTTGGTATGTAATGGGTGGTCACCCATCCACAGACCAACCTAGGAAAACACGGCTTAACCTAAAGATAGATTCTAGCGGCTGTTTTTATTTAGCCACGAGCTCCTCGAGGAAAAGAATAGCTAACTACATATTTTGTTTTGTATGGTGCCGTGAAAACAAATGGCCAATGCTTTAAGGTCAGGTAATCAAAAGGGTGGCAGCACTTTTTTTTAGCAACGGTTATACGAAAGTACCTATAAACAAGTCTGCCAAGTGAGGCTATCAAATATTTTCACTGAATCTTTTTCCGCAGGAAGACGGTTATCCGGCCATTGTTGCATTTGTAAAATTAGCTTTTGCAATAGACTAGCAACTAAATATTAGATTTGAAGTTCATAATTTTGAATACCACGAAGGTGACCGAAATTATTATAAAAAAAACATGTCTTGTTAACGCACTCGGTTCATGCATGTCTCATCGTGCGGTTTCGAATGAGGATAACCACAACCGGAGGAAGAGTTCCTGTGGTAACCAGAGATAATATGATATTATGTATCAGCTAGAATTAATACGCTTTGATTTCAATCAGTTGTGTAAATAGTAAACATTCCTTCTTATAGAAACGTTTTCTGAATTTTATAGAGCCTGTTATTCGCTCAATAATCAAACCTTTCTTAGAATTTACTCTACTCAGAATAGTAATCGCTGTACATTTTTATTAGTGTTTAGGAAAATCCTACGTCCCAGCCTTCAGCTAGTCCTTAGTCGTCTTTTATTGCACATACAAGGCGAGGGCGTATACTTAATTTTGTTTACCGTGTGTCACTGTTGACATTTAAATCTCTAGCTTCTTCAGGGTGACATTCTTTACTTTTTTAAATAACTGATTCGTGGTTCAACAAGGGATGGCGTAAGCTTCGCCAGGATGGGCATCCGGTGTTAGATAGAGAATGGTAGGATAATTTACCTTTTATGTGCCATTGAAGGGCTTCAGATAAAAAAAAATAGTCTTGAAGTTTAAGAGTTACGGTTAAAGTATTTAAATCGACGAGCACACTCACGTCTTCCCGAATAAAGTTTAATTTCTACAAGGTATCGTAATAAGTCTTTACGGTTTGAGGAGCAGACCTTGTAGAGGATGGTGAGACGACCTGGACAAAACCAAATACCAGTGGTCCACCCTGGCCCAGGATCGGAAGAACTGGAAGTCACGGGGATAGGTCTTTGCCTAGTAGTGGGATGACGCAGGCTAACAGTATTTGAGTCTTTCAATTTCCTACTTATGGACACGGTAATTTCTTAAAAAAAACTGGCTCCGGTCTTACTTTGGTTCTGCAGTTTGAGAACAATATAATTGGATTGTGCGATCATTTATCCGGGAGTGAAACAAAAACAAACGACGAGTATTCCAGAAAGCAACACGTCATATTCTAATTTGCGTTCAGTTAGTCATAGAGTGGGTTGGGCAATGAGCATGGCAGGGAATAAAGTGGAGGTGCGACATGCGACACCCTTTAGGGGCGAGATGTTTGGTTACTAACGAAACCTCACCCAAAACTCAACCGACGGAATTAATTACTTTTTGCGGGACGGCATTGCAATTCAAACGTCAATCGACGTCAGCCGTTATTTGCGTTTGTGACTGCAGTTAACATCAATCACTTTGACTTTTCCTTCTGGTTTTGATCACTGGGTCAGCCAATTCGAGAATTTCAGTCAAAGCTCGTCAGGATTTAAACTCATTTAGTGCCGTAATTATGACATGGACTTTCAAGCTTAACTGGCGAAATGTTAACGTGATATACATACACCACTCCATACTCTCACCTAATACACCTAGATTTAAATCTAATAATAAATGTAAAAAATTGAATCGCAGAAATTATGGTGTTGCAGTTCCTTGCAAACAAATAACAGCCAGCAAGAACAGCTAAATAATAAAAGCTGCTCGGGTCGATCTTTAGATGGTTTTAGGTGCCGCGCTTGCCTGGGTCGGTCCGTGCATGAGCGAGCATTTTATATTATTATCCAGTACTAACTAGGTTGTGGAGGTCAGATAGGCAGTCGCTCCATGTAAAATACTGGTATTCAGCTCCATCCGGCTAGACTGGAAGTCGACCTAACATAGTCGGGAAAAGAAATGAACGAATGAAGAATGAAATGACTTCCATATAAATAAAATCCCAAATAACAATAACGTTGTTTTCACTAACATCACACGAACTATAAATGAATGCGTAAAAGTATTTTATGAATGACTATGGATAACGCTTAACCAAACACAATTTATCACGCCTAACTAGTTGATCTACATAATTAAGGTCAATAAAACGATCCTATCAATATAGGGGGCGCTGGCAGCGCGTGATATTTGTAGAAAGTGTAAACAGAAAAATGTTTTATTAATTCAGTCATCATTCTGGTCAAATTAAGTCAAAATAAACTAGTTCAAAATTGGTATGTTACTATATTTCCGGTCTATTCTAGAGATAGGAGAATTAAGAGTGAAACTCGAAATAATTTAAGCAAATCAAATAGTTACGGAAATCCTTGAACTAAAAATCTAAACAAAGTATGTGTGTTTGTTGTGTTAGGTGTGTTTTTTTTTACTTTTTCAAATTTGGACTACCTCATTACTCTCGTGATAATAAAAGTACTCTGTGTCTCTCATTACTCTCGTGGTTGCAAAACTACTTTAAGCACGAGGTCCTGGGTTCGATAATCAGGTTGGGCAAAATGTTATTAGGGTTTTTCATGACAAATTACACAGCAGGCGCCCGGAGATTGGATGTGAGCCTGGTTGATGGTAATAGGTACTTAAACATAACCAGTGGAAGACACCTCTGCCACGGTAGTGCTTGAGGAATTACAAGCGTGTTGTTATGTTATGTCTTCTACTCTGGTCTATCCTTTACTGTCCCACAGCAGGACATCATACCCTGTTACAGTTACACCTTGCATCCAACCCACTGTGGGTTCCAACCTTTTTGGTGACTCACTCATCTGACATGTGACAGACATAATACAATTTCAATGAAATCAGTAGCTCTCAAACTTATTATTTACATCTAAATAAATTAATGGACTACACAAGTTCATTTTCATTATTAAGGTCCATCAGACTGGGTTCGGGAGAGAAGTGATAAAACATTCAGTTTAAGTAGGGCACATGAATAAAGGGGTAAAATAATTATCGTAGTGCACCAGCATTCAACACGAGTTCATTGCCCATGCATACAAACCTTTGAAAGTTTTGTGCATGTGTGAAACACTGAAATGTAACCTACTTTTACAGTGACAAATTGTGTTAATAGATGCTCACACAATGTTTTTATTTTGCCTAGAACTGATAAAGGTGGAGTGGTTTATGTATTTTACAAAGTACTTACTATGTAAATAAAGAGTGTTTTGTTTGTTTACTAATGAAGTTTTCTATTTTAGTTTTATTACTTTGTTTCTTTCATTCTGGAGTATTCAAAGAATAAATTAGTTTTGCTTGTGTTTCTCAGAAAATAAAAAATAGGGCAGACAAAGCAAGAGAATAATAATTTTATCTGTATGGAATAAATGATAAACCTATTGCTATGAGTCATATTGACTAAGATCTTAGAGCTACAGAGGTTTATGGCTATCTGAAAAAGAAATGACGAATACATCATCATCATTCTCTTGCTCTTATCCCAATTCATTTGGGGTCAGCGCAGCATGTCTTCTTCCATACTTCTATATTACTCGTCATCTCGTGTCTCGTCTTTCGTGTTCTAAATGACGAATACATACTCTGCTTATTTCTATTAAAAAGCATGAACAGCTTGGTCCATGGATTGTTGACCACCCATTACATGCTGTTTCCTCTGTGCTTCGGAAAACATGTTAAGCTATTGGTCCCGGCTGTCATTTGTAGATCTTTAACAGTGGTTGCAGGTAGTCAGTGGTCAGAAAGTCGGACAACCAGTCAAACAAAAGGGCATCATAATTCCTAGTACAAACTAGGTTGTGCAGGTCAGATAGGCAGTCGCTCCATGTAAAATATTGGTATTTAGACTGGAAGTCGACCCTAACATAATTGGGAAAAGGCTAAGCAAATGAGATGATGACTCATAATGGCGTTTAAAATATGTGTAGTGTCAAAATAAATGTTTTGTGATTAGTGACCACATGATTAGTGGTGTAATTGGGGCTTAATGCATAATTACATCAAACGAGGGCAGTTACGGGTGTCACTGTACTACTATCTACTATCACAGCCTACATGTCACAACAAGGATGTGTCCAGTGCCAAGAGTTCGCCACTACAATTGACTTTCAATCACTTCTGGTTGCACCATTTACAATCATTACATTCTACTTTTACTTCATAATATCTGATAGCGAGCCAACTAAACCAACTACATCAAAAAGGTTCAAATCAAGAAGGATGGTAAGGTCTTATACTCTGCAGCAAGTCAATCAGACAGAATAAGTATGCAGGAAAAAAAATGTTACATGATAATGGTAATACCATGTGAAAGTAAAAGCTGAACAAGACATTGCTTTGGAAATTCCAAAGTAATGGCAGAAAACAAGATTTCTAATATCACTTAATCATTAAATTAGTCTGGTTATAGTATTAGTCATAAACAGGCATGTGGAAGTTGTCGCTTACTTTAGTACTTTATGAATTCTTAGTACATTTGCATGTACGAAGACATAATATTGAATAGGGAGTGTAGGTAAAGAGAATAGGTGTGATTTTAGCTTAAACAATAACCTTTCTATGTCATGTTCACAGACTATTAGCAGAGTAAGTGCCTGTGATAATGTGAACATACCAGCAATGCTTTCACTTTGGATTCTGATGAAACATGCTTCATGCCAAAACTATGGTATAGGTACAATATGTTTCACTTATCATTTATATGCTTTACATATGTCAAAAATTATGTAGGATAAATTAGGTCATGTTTTTTCCTAAGGAGTAGGTATTATTGTTCTGAGGTATGAATAGAAACGCTATTATGCTGTCAATGCATTACTTAACAGGATAGAGGGACTGTTTAGTTATTTATATTTATAACTGTACAATAACATAATATACAGAAACTGTTTATATTTAGATGTGAGGAAAATATTATTTATGAGATTAACAATGAATTGTTTTCATATTGTTCAGTAAATTGGTGCTGATAACTACCATTTATTTATTTGGTTCTTAAATGTTGTGGTTTAAACAATTGTCAAAATCATAGATAATATCTATGAACTGATAACTTATGTATTTATCAGCACATTTGTAAGTTAAAGCTGCCGTCCCAGTAATTACAGCCCTAGTTCGAGTACAACAGTAAACATGTATGACTGGTTAATGCACGTAAAGGAAAAGAAATCGCGCAGGAACCGCTCACTATTGAAATGATTGCATAAAAAAACAGATATGATTACTCACGGTTCGGCCTCTATAGACTGCAAGCGAGCGACATAATTCGATGGAATGTAGCCTTCTTGTTTGGTCTTCTTGCTTCTAGCTAACCACCAGTCACCTTGTGTATCATTTAAGATTTCTAAATGTTCCCCTTTTCTAAAGCTAAGGTCCTCATCGGTACGGGCATCGTAATCGTAAAGTGCTACGAATATTCGGGTGGGAGGGACCTCACTTGTATCTGTACCTTGATTTACCGAAGACCTAATTGGATCAGGTGGAGGGGTTGGCACTGGAGTCTGAAACTGTCTCTGGTCCTCTTCGTGCGGGTTAGCCCTTTCATTTTTGCTTTTAGAATCCTTTTCTCCTGTACTACTAAAACAGTTCCCCATTTTCTCTTTACAAGGTGAGTCTGGTACCACTCGTTTTATGTCAAATCACACACTTGTATGAACCCAAACTATTGTCCAAAGTTTCTATACGTATAAACATTTTATTTTGTCACATTAAAGTCAGAAATTTGAAACGAATAATATGTTTTTATCGTAAACAAAGAACATAAAACTCCGATCGGACATCACCACAGTCGGCCATTTTGATGCGCCATAGACAATTTATAAAAATAAACAGATTATGTACGGTAACAATAGAGAATTTTCAGACGAATACTAAAATAATTTTATTCTTATTAGTGGTAAACAATAAAATAATAACAGTAAAAAAAGTTTAGTGTAAAATTTACGAATAAACTAAATGATGAAAATAATTTTATTTTACATCAACGTCGTGACATCTAGCGTGCAATGATAGAACTATAACGTACTCGCACCCGCTTGCCATCTGTCAGTTCTACGTTAAACTAGATTTGGATAATTATTATTTATTTCTAAAACAAGATGTCGCGATACGATACACATTTTGACGCCGGCTGGTTCCAGTTTTTTTTGAAATGGTCAATATAAATAACATTACATTTAATTGATAGTAACGTTGATTTCCACTACGAAGATAATTAGTAGAAATTTCTACCATCTGCTTTACAGGTTAGGTTAGGTAGGTTTTATAAAAATTCAGTCTCTGCGCTGCCGCTGTAAAATTTCTCATTACCGTAGGTAGTGTAGCTAAAAGTAATTCTGAAGTCAACTTAATTATACTAGCTTGAAGTTTAAGTAACAATAACATCACGCCTGTATTCCGCGAAGGTTTAGGCAGAGGTGTACCAACTACCAACTATACACAGTTACCTACCTACGTGGCGCGCCAAGGGGCCAACAATACGGCAAGCCCATAATTAGAGCAGACTACTACTGTTCAGAAACCCTAACATCAAGGGCAAGCCAACCCACCGGCACTAGGTACCTGATACCTACACCCACTTTTCGCCGAACATGTTCAAGTCCCATGTGAAAATTAAAATGAATTGGAAACAAGGCCTACTTTATACCTAATTTATTTCCAATTTCAATCTCTTTACACAAAGCATGTCTTTGTATCGTAAGGCTGAGCAGTAATCTGTCGTAAGGATTGCTTCATTGTTAAGCCATTCTTATCACAAGGATTTCAATTAAACAGGGATCTAACTGGATTGCTGTAACTGTCCCTGTCGTAAGCGCAATGGATTTGTTCAAGTTGTTTACACATGGCTGCGACTGTAGGTAGTAGGTACCTAATGAGATCGGAATAAGTAGAGCATATTTACGTAAACTTCGAGGAAGTAATTAGGTAATATGTGGATACCTCATGCCTCCCAAGTAACCATGGAGTTTCTTGCCGGTTCTTCTTCATAGGAAACGTTCAACCTGAACCATGCACCTTTTTCTCGGCGTTTTTTAAGTGCCCATGTAGGCTTACGTGAAACAAATTTTTTTGTTTTTGATGTCTCTCAAATTTAAGTTTAAAAAAATTCTGCTGTTCTCTTCATTTTGACCGTTTGGGTATTGCACTTTTGTGGGAAACAGCTGTTTAATTAAATAAAAAAAAAAAAATATATATTCTATGTGGCCCGGCTCAGAATGATGTACTGAATAAGTACATTACTCGTCATCTCATCAGACACCTTCTTTCTTGCTAAATCATCCTTTACACAGTCCATCCATCGTTTCTTTGGTCTTCCTCTACTCTTATACCCATTCATACTCAAAACTTTCCTCACGACATTTTGCTCATTTCCCATACCACGACAACCGCTTACCACACAACTTTTAGTCACAGGCGCGCCACGTTCAGACTTTCTCTTATGTGCTCATTACTTATTTTATTCATTCTCGTACCACCACACATGTCCTTCAGCATTCTCATCTCAGACACATGCAAATGCCTTTTATTCATCCTTTTGTCGCCCAACATTCTGATTCATACAATTAAAATGAAATAAACATAAAAATATACTCAAGCATAATTCAAGCCATGCCGTTCGTGTTCCACGCGCGCCTCAAAGAGATGTCAGCAATCATGTAGGGGTCTGCATGAGCCGATGCCTGCCAGGGCTGCGGGACTGTTCGAAAGAGATACCGTGGCCCTGGAACACAAAGGGCAAAGAAGGAACATGGATGAGTTTTAGTCAGTACAAGTCTGACACTCCCTTCCGCTCCGCATAAAGCGGCCCCCGTCATTTGATGACATACCTATCGAAAAAAAAAAGGAGCCACCAGGCAACGGAACCCTAAAAAGATAATCAAAAATAACAGTAAAAAACCTGGTCAACAAGACGGCTAGACCCCATCGCCATCAAGGAGAAGGATCTAAAACCAAGACGTGAGCACAAGCACTCGGCAAAGGACGCTAAAAGGTATTTATTTTATAAACTTAACTTTAGGCAGATTATGTTTGACCTTAATATTTAGAACACTCTGAACGGCACGGCCCTCTTATAACTTTTCATAATGAACTGGATTGTTTTAATATTTTGATAATTATGAATAAATAAATACCTACAGATTTAGCCAGAACTGATGATTACCTCATTTTCTGGATGAAGGCTTTGTCAAAATCGAAAAAAAAAACTGCAAAATTCTTCCAATTAGCACCAAAATGACCATGCAGCATATAAGAAAGAAAGAAAATAAAGAAAAAAAGAAAACTTCGTGGACGAAGTGGCGAAAAATCACATTACTATTACAAATAGCCAGTAACATTAGATAGTAATATTTTTACCAGAGTTTTAAACTCGCTCGCTCGTGACTCGTTCACGCAATTTTACAAGGACGACAAAACCTCCATATAAACAGTTTTATACCGCTTTTATTTTCTTTTACAGTAGGTACTTAATAAACTGTCTCAAAGAATGTCTTTAAAGAGTCTTAAGAAAATTACCGCAAATTGAAACAATGCAAAGAAAATTAGTTCAAGTTAGTAGTAGTACTTTAATCTTAAACTTGAGTAATCTTATCTTTAAACTTAGAGCATTATTTCTTCATGTCACCGTGGAGTTTGCTTTAAATTGTTTCTTTATCCCCAGAGGAATAAAATCTTGTTAGAGAAACGACCGTCAATGGCGATGCGAATTTAATTTAGTCTTTAGAGACTGCATTACTTAAAGTGGATGAAAATTATCTCGTTCTGTAACCTTATTTCGGAATGCTCTTACAATTGTAATGCCCTTCATTTTGACGATTCAACCACTTTCTTATGGCAGTTGTTTTATGAAAGTGGCCCAGGTGACCTAGAGGGCCGCGGTGGGTCAGTGGTGGCCATATCCTAGAACTAAAAATTCGAATACATGTGACATCTACCAACCCGCACTGGGCCAGCATGGTGGATTATAGTACAGCCCATTCCCTCTCATAGAGAGGAGGTCTGTGTCCCAGCAGTGGAAACATTATAGGATGGTTATGCTATGCTTATGCTTATGGCAGTGATAACCTAGTGGTGTGACCGTAGGACTGACAAGTCATAGGTCTCAAATTCGAACCCAAGACACGCACCTCTGATTTTTCGTATTCAAATGCGTATTGTATAATTATCACTTGCTTCGGTGAAGGACACCGTCGTGAGGAAAACAAACCAGCATGCCTTAGAGATATTTCTCGACGACATGTAAAGCCAAGCCTGTGGGTGGCATAAAAACTCTCACACCAGTTTAGCCGCTAGCCACACGAAAAAGAAGAAAGAAAGACAGAAGATTGTATCATAAACATACATTGTCGAGTAGAAGAATTTTTCGGACGACGAATATGGAGCAATGGATTAGGAATTTTCTTCGAAATCTTTTGAATTGTCAATGCAAGTGTGATACATAATTGGGGTGCAAACCTTGACTTGTAATTACCTTGGCATTGTAATTACTCATGGAGAGAATACTCTCTGTCTGGACAAAGTGGAGGTTGTGTGAGTGTATCGGTGCATGTCATGTAGGTCTTTACATCGCTCTGCTGCAGTAGGCAGGATACTGCTGACACGTACCACACTGCTACGTCCGTGGTGTTACCTCGCTTTTCTTCACTTTCTCACTTTCCTCCATTGCAAATGCAGCTTTATGACGCACTTCAATAAAGTTAAAGTTCGAGTTCGTTCAACGGTCACTCAGCAAACGGCTTTTCAGTTTTTCAGCCACCTATTAATATCCAATATTCGTACCATTTGTCTCAAAATAAGAAAAGTTCAACAAAATACTAGAATTAGGTTAAATATTTTTTAATTTTTTATCTCACTTATCTTGTGAGATATAAAATGGCGGTCAAAAAAAGACTGCCATTTTTCACAGTGCTGTCCACACGTAAACTTCATTTATAACTTCTTTCGTTTATATACCCACCATAATTTCCATCGTTTCCTAAAATTTATTTAAAGCTTAAAAATAAACTGCTTTATAATTACTGTTTTTTATTTTGACAGTCGTAGGTATAAGAATAGAGGAAGACCAAAAAAACCATGGATGGACAGTGTGAAGAATGATATGGCACGACGGAGGAGTCTGATGAGATAACGAGTAATAGAGAAGTTTGGAAGAATAAGACATGCTGCGCCGACCCTAAATGAATTGGGACAATGGCAAGAGAATTATGATGAGTCGTAGGTAAAGGGGGCAAGTAGTAGCAAATAGGGGGCAAGCCTATTACCAGCAACCGGGCATATATCCAGACTCCGTGGCTGCTACTGAAAAAGTCAATGATGGTAAAATTCAATAACAATTTGCCCGACCCAGGAATTGAAACCATGGTCTCATGCTCAGCAGTCGCGATTGCGACCACTAGACCAAGAGGCAATCCAATCAGTGATATTTTATTCTTGTAACAATAAGCTTACTGGTAGATAGCAGAGGACGTTAAGTGTCAAATGGAAACACACGAGATTCCAAACTAATCTCACAGCTCTCAGAGTAACAACATATTAATTATTAACAGGTACATGAAACTAAGCTTAAGCCAAGATAACTGATGTGAATTCCCAAGACATCTGGCTATTCTTAGTTCTAATGAAAACAAGGAAAACTGCCGTTAAGAAAGTACATTTTAATCAATGAGATCAACTTCTGATGAAACTTAATTTGTAATTAATTTAAGAAAATTGTTTTTGAGAGACACTTCGAGCCGGATTAATTTAAAAATAATGTCGTTCGAAGTATTAATACTTTGGAAAACTTGAATTGATGGTAGATGGAAAAATCCCAGATTTTTTCATTTAAGCGAAAATAAACAGTGGACATCTTCAGTCTCAATTAATTCAAGTGGCACGAAAATAGTAATTAATAACGACATTAAGAGGACTAGTTAATTAAAATATTTTGAAAGCCTTAAAGTAGATTGAGTAATTCAATCGCCTAATAAAAATAATCGTATTCACATTTTCTCTCTTATTATACATGGTGGAAAGGACACCGACGCTAAAACGGTAACCTTGTATTCAGTACATCATTGTGAACACTAGAAATTCTTCTTCGGTAATTTAAAAAAAAACTGCAGTTCGATACATTTTGACCGTGTTGCTATGACAGTTTTGTAGGAAACAGCTGTTTTATTTTAATAACCGACGAAAGTTTTCTATGTGGGCGGGTAAGAAGGGGGGGGGGGGGGGTTGCTAACAGTTTTAGCGTTGGTGTCCCTTCCACCCTTTATGTAAATCAAGTCGGAGGACATAGCTATCCAGAGATAGTCTACAACATTATCTTTAGTATATACGAAACCTGAATATAGTTTGTTCAGAATAAGTAACTGAATCGATTCCAATCATTTTTAAATCATGTTATATTTTTTCCCAAAAATATTTAAAAATTTAAAAGTTGAACACCGAGCTAATTAACCTATCGCAATAATTTACGTACCTACTGCCAAATTATTATTATCTATGAGCTCAAGAGGACGCTGGAGGCGCGCGCTGCGTGGTGACCACGTTTTTGTGCGGACAACTAGGTAACAGAACAAGCTTATAACTTTGTGATTTTTCATGATACAGTTTTGAAATTATGTACATAGATTCTTTACATAAAAATACACGTCTTTCAGGTTTCGCATATACTAAAACTAATGTTGTATATCATAAATGCGAAAGCAACCGAGCAACAGAGACATACAACAATTTGTGTCTCTGTTACGCACGTGGATAGGGACATAATATACGTGTAAATTGGTTGTCACTTTTACAGTTCCAAAATAAAATACGTTTTAAAACTAGATGGGGTCGAGGTTTCCTTCCCCACTAGTCTGAGAATAAATACAGAGACAAACTCAGTGATCACGGTCTCTTTCTCTTTCTCTCATTCTGAGTTGTCTGAGATGGCCTTTTGAGGAAATAACCACACATTTTTGTGGGGACCCGTCCAGCATTCGTCAGTAATAACCTTGCTACACCAGAATATTGGATACGTTTCACCACGATGGTACGTTAGTAAATACGGGCAAAACTGCGGAAAAAAGCTACTTCAAATATTAATCCGTGATCACGAGAGACATAAAATCGACGATGTGAAACCATTTTTCGTTACAATAGGCGCTTTTCATGCATGAACTAACCCGTTTATCGATCACGCTTACTCATCCTTTACAAAAAAATGATCCATCGAAGTGTCAACGGGCTTCGTCACTTTGAGTTTGTTTAAAATAGACATCTACATTATTTTAGGCTGTGCGCAGACCTAATTCAAAACCATTTTTAACACGCTTTTATTAACTTCACCTGCAACTAATTAACTAGGTATGTACAAACATTTTAGAACTTTACCCAATTCCTTAAAATGTCCTTTCTCATACATGCTGTAGAATAAGGATGTGTGTCGTGTCGTGACATATAATTGTGTAGAAATTAATAACTCGAGATTAAAAAATCTAATAATGTTATTGAACGGTAACGTATTACAATGACAATGCACTATTTAGAATCATAAAGAAAAGACACTAGCACCATAGATACTAAATGAATCTTTATTAATAAGTATTTATGTTTACTATTTCAACATATGGGTAGCCTTTAACGGCTCCGACAAACGGATACCATTAGTAATCCACTCCCCTTGTTGATTCTAACAACTTTCGCGGAAGGTGTCCCAGGTATCGAGCTATCGAGTCCCAGGTACCTATCTGTGGAAGGAAATGGTAATGTATGTATAAAAGAATTCTTTGTATAGAGAAAGCTTATTAATGGTGTTTTAACAATTTTCTATCTTCGGTTTAAATAAACTTTATTCCCAATAAAGGCAAGTCACTTACTTGAGAACAATACAAAAAAAAAACATACATAACATTCATAAAGTTCGTCATCAGTATTACAAGTTACGTAATGCATTCATTTCTCCAAAAGTGATCGATCCGCAATTATGTGCTGTCTTTGTGCAGTTTTGAAAAATAAGCCATAATTATGTCATATGGGGGAGGAAGGCCTTTGCTCAGCAGTGGGAAAATATAAGCTAAGAAAAAAAAGTCATAACATAGAATCGAGTAATGGTCCTGAATACCGAAGCCGGCCTAGAAAGAGGTGGCCAGATGATCTAGACGCGCATCACAAAGGCTGACTCGAGGTGGCGCAGGAGAAGAGTACCTGGAAGGCTATGTGGGAGGCCTTTCCCCAGCAGTGGGACATTTAAGGCTATTGAAAAAAAATCATAGAATCACGCCTCCCAGAAGGGTAAGGCAGAGGTGTACCTAATAGTACACCCACATTTCGCCAGTTATGTTTTGTTTTCGCAGTTTAGCCGTCATCAACCAGACATAAATCTGAATTCCGTGCCTGCTATTGAGAAATTCCTAATGGAAAAACCCAACCCTATTATGATTTTACTCAAAAATAAATCCAACGACACCAACTTAAATGCCAGAGCAAAATATATGAACGTCCCTTTCTGGGAAATAACAATTAAGATTATTTTTAACCAGAATCCCGGCAAGCGTCAGTGTTCAGGACCATATAATTACTTCGTCCGACGTTGGATGAAAATACAAAAATAGGGAAACCATAAAAGTATTTAATAATTTTGAATAATTATATTTTTCTTTTATCGTGTCGATTATGGCAAAACTCTCCCTTTGGGGGAGGCTTATGTCCAGCGGTAGTGCTGAAATGATGATGATGATGATGATATTTATCTTTTAGGCCTGCTTGTACCCTCGGTCTTGTCTCATGGAAATCGATAGATGAGGTTTACGATGAATTAGGCGTGCCCAGAAACCCATTCACTCTTGATTTGATCTATGGTTATAGTAGGAAGGAAGGGAACTCAGTCGATGGCAGAGCATAATAAATATGGTGAATAATAGCTCAGAACTTTTCAGGAACAGAAACCGGCAAAGAATAATGGGTGTAACAAGACCCTTTACGAAGCCGAAAGGCACTTGTTCTCCCCGTCATTACGATATTTTTTTTTTGTTCAAAACCATACCTGGGAACTTTCTAGTTAGAGATATTGGAGGTTCAGAGTTCCAAACTTTTCACATTTTTTTTAAATACATGTTCTTAATGTGAGATTTTTAAACACCTCCACGACCCCCGTACTAATCAATACATCCAGCAGCACAATGTTTTGAGCGCGTTACATTGAGTCCTACCGTAAAACGTGATTTTTCACCCCAAAAAAAAAATTAGATTCCCAGCAATAATTTTTTTGCGTATAGTTACTTAGTTTGATGTATGTACATAATGCTTGGTTGACGACTTCGTGAAGGATCTGTTCACACCCTGTATACGTATGAGTACCTACCCACTGAAAGTTAAATAAGATTGCTGAATGAAAACTCCTCAAAATCACCAACTTTTTCCAGACTTTCAAAACATTATTAATATGAACTCACTTGGAAATAAAATAAATACTGTTATATTTCTTTTAAGAACGTGTATCATCCGAGTTGAGTGCACAGACTTTGTATCAGAAAAAAAAGAACATTTATTTAATTAGGAATTTTCAGTAAAAGAGTTCGTAGCTCGTGGCAGCAAAGGATGAGTTCGTTAACTTTCTCTATGAAACTCTTTTCTTGAACTTATATTTATTTTTCTCGCAAACAGTAACTGCTTTGAAACGAAATTAACTTGTTAGGATATAAAAGAATACTTATGCGGAGCGGTTGCATTCTGAAAAGAAAATGAGAACTTTAGTTTTGTTTAGTGTCCTGCACATACAGGGTCGTCCAAATAGTGACGTTATAAAAAAAAAATAGTTCCGCTTATATGTGAGAACGATGTAGAAAGCCGTGCAAGTTAAGAGCGTCCAGAGTAAAAGATTAGATTGTTCGTGTAAGCTTCGACACCGGAATCCAACAGATATAATTATAGCGTGACGTCTGATAGGGGAGAATGAAATAAAAAACCGTGTTGAGCTGACCGCAAGTTATATGTAGGAAGATGATGATGATGAAGTGTCAAAGTCCGATATCCGGAGCCACGCCCGCAATTTGACGACCAGGTTTGGCCGAAATCTTCAGCGAAACCCCGAGTCGAAACTCTAAAATGGTTGTCATGCAGCATAAAGTTAAAGCAAAAATCTGAAACTAAGCTCTGAAATAACCTAGTTTCAGATTTTCGATACTGTTCAACGTGCGCCGGTTGATACGCTCGAGCGGCCGAAAGTTCAATCGGAGTTCAGAGCTATGTATGGTTTATAGATTTCGGCCTTAGTGTATGCGCTGCTGACACACATCTCGGTCTGAACGCTTCCTAAGTCTTTAATAGCTGGCGCGTCATCCGGCGAACGATACACGCGCGGGCGCCGCCACCGCGTGCCCTCTGAACTTTCGGGCGGTCGCGCGTGTCCGGACGCGCGGCGTGTCGGCCGGCGAACGTTGAACGGCAAATGCGAACAACACTATGGATATCGGAACGCGCGGCCGGCGCCGGTTGCGTCTTCGCTCTGAAATAGGCTTAAATCACAATCTTTTGTTAGTTTTGACTGGAACACTTGAATAAAATTTTCATTAAAATCTTTTGTACTCAGTTAAAATACGTAGCGGCAATCCGTTTTGAGTTTTAATTGGAATGTTCAGGTGCTCTAGACTCGTGTTCTAATAGGAAGACGTAAAACAAGTTTTAATTGGTTTTGTTTTCAGACCTTTCAACAAGGAATTTAAAAAATTATGGACAAGATACATACAAATAATATTTCTTAGGTTCAATATCTGATATAGAACCAATATTATTAACACGTGACCTAGTTGTATGAACGTGGGTGGTGGTTTCTGCCTGCAAAGGAAAACGGCGTGACTGTATGTGTTACGGCTAATAGCCGAAGTGCGGCTACATCTAGTTTTAGCAGGGTACTAAGGTAACTAGGTGCATTAACATATTCCATACAAGTCAAAAAAAAAAATATAGGTTAGTTCCGAGAGAGATTTCTCTCGGAATAAGACAAATAATGCATTTTCCGAACTTGTGTTAGTCAATTTCAAATGGAAAATTACAAAAACAAAACATACTTAAGACCAGACGTTGCTCATGCAAGAAAATTGAGCAACATACCTACAAGTACTACATAAATTCTGTAGAACAAAGAAGAAATCTCAGCAAACACCTCACATAGGAATGCAGCGCAAAAAGCGCTTCGGCAAATCAAGATTGGATTACTTTAAGTCAGCAGCAACGGATTATCCGAGAATTCCCAACTTGCGATCTCGTTTTACCGACTTGTGAAGTGTCTTGAGAGCCTCGCCTGAACGCGCAACTTCGTAAACTCGAACGATTTTAAAATTACAAATATGTAGGTACTCGTTTCGTACATAATATTTACTTCGTTTTAATCATTCATTCATGTAGTGCTTCTTTATGATTCTTATGGTGGGACAGCGGGAATAAAATTACCGACTTCTCGTTGTCTCCATCAATAGGGACACCGGTAATCCACCCGTGTGGCCATAGTCGGAACGAACGCCTTTGTCTTTTGTTTCAATACAATTTGCACTGACAATCTCTCAGAATGATCACTGAGAGCGCCCTTTTGACAATGTCATTGAAAGCGGCAAAAGAACCATGCTGCTCTATGACTAGTTGATACTTATGGTGCTGATCGAAAAAAAAAGGTTCTATTTTCAAATAAAAAATCGTTCGAATTTACCTGACGTTGACATCGCGCGTTCGTGTTAGGGCGTGTTATCTAGAAGCCAAATCGCCAATCTACACATTGTCTTTAGTTCTTTACTCGGTTTCTTTAATTAAGATTTGAAGGTCTTCCGAACGGTAAAGTTTATTGTGGGATACGAGAAACTAGATTCCTTGGTTTTATAGAGTGTTTTTTAAATTAATGGGTCCGCTCATGACCTCGATCTCGCCTGATGGAAAGCTGGATGAGTAGTGCAATAAAACTAACGCACCCGGAAGATTCACTTATTTACAAGGTTATTGGTAGTAAAGGAGCGCTGCAGAGACCAAACGCATTAGCACAAGCTCACGGTGTGAAAGGAAAGTAAATTCGAACGAATTTGAAACTGAAAATACTTGTTTCACATAATATAATATTAAATAATTTTAACAATGTATTCACCAGTCTATTCCTTCATAGGAAAAGGTAAAGGCGTGGGTCTATGACATGTACATGTATGTAGGTGCGTATAGGGGAGCGCGGGGCAATGAGAGCCATCGGGCAATGGGAGCGATGGTCATTGAACGGAAAGTATGCACAATTTGCGCGATCGTAAGCACTCGGCCGCTTCCCTCAACCATCGACAAACTTCGCCTGCCGCGCAAAAGACGGTAGTGCCATGCGTTAAGTCACGAGGGACGGTTGTGTGTTTTTCGCTCCACGCTTATAAAGAACTGCCGATTGCCAGCGTCAAATTAAGCATGAAGTTATATTCATATTTTATTATGTTTATGTTTATTACATCCCTAGATTAATTTACTAATAAGTCCAATTGGTTAAATTGTGATTGGAAGTAGAATTATTTATTTATGATTTTACTTTTCAAAATGGTGGTCAGCGGGTAATGGTAGCCTAGCATGGCTCTCACTGTTTTGTTTGAAAAGTAGATTTTTTATTTTTGTAACTAGTAGTTCTTTGTATAAATAAGAAAGATCTCATTTAAAGTATGTTTCGTTAAATTTCGGGAAAGAGTAAATATTATGGCTCCCATTTCGCATATGAGCGTTAAATGGGCTCTCATTACCCGCATGTGTCGGGTAATGGGAGCGACTGAATTTTTTTGTAGAATCGTTATGGTATCTTAATACATGACGGCAATTGATTATAACTGTGATTAAAATATACTTTAATAATTAAGATAAGAGTTCCTAATCAAAAATGATAAAAATGTTAACAAATGTGGGTTTTATCAAAATTTTCCCTTAGTAGACTCCCATTGCCCTGTTCTCCCCTGCAGGGTGGAAGGTATACCGACGAGTAACGGTTATCACGTATCACCACATCAATTTTTCAACAGAAAATTTTCGTCACTTATTAAAAAAAAAAAACTGCTATTCCATAATTATCATGATGTGATATTTATACATATACAAAACAATAAATTCTTATCGTTACTATTAAAGAATTGGAGTAAGTTAAATCAAAATATATTTAATTTACTAATGACGTTAATTTACAAATGTGTGCTAATAATGTTGATCTATTATTTTATTTTTTTTCTCCTTCATACAAGTTCTTGCAATATGTAGCACTTAACAAATTGTTACTTTTTATTAATTTTAATGATTTCGGGATTTTATTATAAATCTTAAAACACATTTTCCTTTTGTAAGCCATTTTAGAAATACGAAACGCCCTCAGGCTCAGAGCTAGTTTTGAAAGGGAGACTGTTTTCCCAGATAGTTTTATGGAAATTGCTAATTGGACCATTGCAAGAGGATTAATATCTTCGATGGTGTGCTTCATACATATTGAAAGCCAATAAGGTCAGCTATTGATCATTCCGCTATTGAGCCGACTAATCTAATGACCTGGCATTGTGAATGAGATTATTATAGTTAATGCAGTGGCCAATATGCACATACAATACCTATCTACCACATCATCTTCCTTGCATTTTCCCAACTATGTTGGGTCAGTTGAATGCCAGTATTATAATATGGAGCAACTACCTATCTGATCTCCACAACCCAGTTAGTACTGAGTAATACGATAACCCTTGAGTAAGACTGGTTGACAGACTTTCGGGCTAGTGACTACTTTTAACGACTGTCAAAGATCTACAAATGACAGCTGGGGCCAACGGCTTAACGTGCTTTCCGAGGCACGAGGGAAACTTGGTATGTAATGAGTGGTCACCCATCCACGGACAAACCTAGGAAAGCACGGCTTAATCTAAAGATCAACCCGAGCGGCTGTTATTATTTAGCCACGAGGTCCTCTATACTCAATACCTACCTACCTAATGTCTATTAACTTGACATAGTAATTCTTAAATAACGACTAAACCAAAGGGGTACGATTTTATTATTAATGGTGTTTTTTTCACAGTTATTGCATTGAGGAATCGAGATTCCATTTGTTCTTAGTGCCGATTATACTGTAAAAACAGGATGCACCCATGTTTAAATTATATTATAATTTTAAATACCAGTTTCCCTATTACACGGCGCTTACATACTTTCATTATTAATCTAAAAATAAAATACATAAATAAAAATGCCGGTGTCCATTGTTATAACTGGCAGGAAACATTTCCTGTCAGAGCAACACCTCATTAATGTTATAGCTTGCTACTCGTACATTCTATTTTAGAAAATAAAACACATTGTATTAATGTAGATAGATTTTAAGAATCGATTTAATACTGGCCGATTTTGTGCCGGGCATTTATCAGATCTACTTTCAAATTGAGGTTTTTTTTTTAAACCTTGCCCCACACTAGGAATTTCTCCTGTATCGTGGATTCGTGGGTGCGTTTACAAACATTTAAACTTACGTACTCAAACTCTGTCAGATCCGGAACAACTACCATACAAATATTTCTTCAAGTAATTTGTTAGTTTAATAGAAACTGTATCGCACCTAGTGTATTTTTATTGCACCCAACCCATCTTCTGCCCACATGATGTACGAGCCTAACGGAATAAATCCTGACATATCCGACATATTTAAATCGTAATTTCTGCCGACGGGGAACTCCACAGGGTATAATGTTTGTCATTTAATAAACATGTCTAGAACATATTTATATTGGCTGTTGTGTTAGAAAATTGGAGTTCGTTTGAAGTTTCAGACGTCATCTTCCAGACTGCATTTCACGATCCTACGATATCGCATTTCTGTTTGATATTGCCATCTTTTTATTTTACAACTTTGTTCAGTCTTCTACAATGGACAACTTAATGGGTTTTGATAGCAACGTGTCTGGGAACTCTTTGAGTAAGGTCTTTCAACTGTATTTAAGAGCAAAATGAAATATAAGTAGCCTCGGCTTTGATCAACTGAAAGGGTAAATTGAATTCAGTATACTTGAAGGTGTACCAATTACATGAGATCGTGGAACAATAACGTTTAGTAAATTCTAACAAGTTTACAGTTAAACAGTTTTTAAAACAAGATTATAAATATAAGAGTGACGCCATTCACTTTCTTTTCAGCAAATTCTTTTAATTGATATTAAAAAATAACTACTCCGTCATATTGGATTTAGAATGACGTCACTTAACTAACCAGTGCCATGCAAACTAAACGTGTATGCAAAACTAGCTCCGAATATAACTGTTTTAAAAATTCAGTTGCAAGATTTGATTTAAACAAACGAAAATGCAGGTAATATTGCTACATCTGCCAACAAACTGCTTTACAGTTTGGCAGAAGTAACATTTTTTGTAATGCTTAGAAGGTCACCACGAATAAACGCTTTTTTCTTATTTTTTTTAAACCTTTCTGTCCCTAAACTTCTTTATTCTTTGCCTGTGCATCATTTGAAACTCCCTAAAGTTCAATGATCTGAATGGTTTTCACAAAGGATAATAGAGGGGTTTACGGGTAAATTGATTTATCCCAATTCTGATCCCAGATAAGAGGCTTAACCCTTTTACTGTCCCATAGCACATATGTTTCTGGGAGATTGTTTAGTTATTGTGTTGCTTCGCAGGTAGTGAAACTGTTAATAAAATGCAAGCTTAGAGTTGCGGCCAGCCAGTTTCCTGCAATCATTTGTTCACGGAAAGCGGCGTGTGAAACGTAGAGATACCCGCGAGTTCGCGACGGAGCACGCGGGATCGCACGCGCCGCTTCACGCACCGTGTCTCCGTAAATGAGCCCTTAGTAGTAAATAGTGACACGATTTCCCATTACTTATTATTAGCAGAACGACATCCAATCTCACCGCATTTGGTGTCATGTGGTACGCCTACCAAACATAATAGTTTTTTAGGCCTGGTGCCAATATTTAGATAGATGGTGGCGCCACCATATGTTGAATTATTTAACTATTTCCACACCGCGCCGGCGCCAGCGCATAATTTTAAATATCGAACGACTGGTGCGAGTTAATTAGATGCTTTATGTGTTTGTTTTAGTAATTAAATAAAATGAGGAGTAATGAAACAGTTTTATAACATTTTTTAACAAATTACGTAAGTATTTGTTGTTAAATGTAAGTTAGGTCTATTTAGATTATTTTGTCCCATTTTGGTTATTTCCACTTAAAATAAAACTAGGTTACTTAGCAAATAGGCCAGCCCTCTGGTCACGAGAAGAGTCGACAGACGGTTTGCCTAGTGTGTGACCGTTTGACATAACTAACAATTAGGTTATTGTATTTGCTTCGTTTGAGGTTTAAATTTTCAGCACCTGCAAGCTTAAAGTAGCAACTGGCGGTGGCAAGAGCACGACGCATGATGCCATCATTGCTGGCGTGCTGTTCTATCCGACCTGCACTTTCTGCCCGAAAGGCCATGGTGTCCGAAGCAGTCGACAGCATTTTTTTTTTTTGTCACATTGACAGCGATGTGGGGCGCCGTAAGGAGCGCAGCACTGCTTTGCCATCCAACGTGGCAATGCTGAAAGCCTTCTGGATAATTCCCCGTAATTCCCGTTAATTCTTTTTATTTTGAACATGTAAGTATATTTATTATAATTTGAGGTCTGAAGTTTGTTCATAATGTATTTGATCATATGTTTTTATGTACTACAGCTTTGCTATGTGTCGTTTTTTTATGCAACTTGGCTTTTTTATGTAGCTAAGCTTGTATTAAATTAATTCAGAACGGTTAGTGCTATTTATTGAAACAATTATAAAAATGTTTGAAGTTGTTGCGCATTTCGAACTTTTGTTTGGAAATTGAATCGCGACCGCAGTTTTGTTACCTACTTTTCGATAGGGGAGACCTTTTTGCAAATTGAGGTCGAACTAATTTCAGCTGTGGTCCAACTTTAGTGCACAGCCAGTCAGTTCTGTCCTTGCTAACTGACGGTCGACTATTTTTCACCCTTCTGTTCTGAGTAATAAGGTCGAAAAGTGGTCGACCGTCAGTGAGCGAGGTAGTACAGAGGCTAGCACTTATAGCTACTACAATCTGTCAAAGTTCTTTAATAGATTTTTAACTTTATTGAAAAACCATTAGGTTTAAGGTTGTTTGGGAAAATTTGACAGTTAGGTAGGTCGATGTGCTGGCGGCTGTACATATTTTGACCGCACGGTAGGTCTGATTTTTCGTATAGTATTAACATATTGACTGTCTACTACTAGTTAGAATCCGCCAACTTTGCGCTGGCGCTGGTGCCAATGAGCACTATCCTTAGTTAATTACATTAAGTGCCCATTACCATTATATTATTGAATTTAATTGGATTGAATTGGATTGAATTAGATTGAATTGGATTGAATTGGATTGAATTGGATTGAATTTGATTGAATTTGATTGGATTGAATTGGATTAATTTAAATTAAATTAAACTAAATTAAATATCATTGAATTGAGTTATGTCTAAAATTCGTATAAACATAGTTCTTAAGCGCTCACTACTAACGCATATGGACTCTTGTTCGAAATAAATGTTTTGATTTGATTACCATTAGAGTGAATTCACACTGAGGGTGAAATCATTTCCCATCCGAAAACAAAAAAAAAAAAAAAAAAGGGTGAAATCACATTAACACGCACAGATCACAATTTTCTTGCAAATTTTTGCCCTTTCTGTCACTTAGCAAGTCTGACAACCAGTCTTACCAAGGGGTACGCACGACAACCAAACAAGCTATGCAAAAACAAATTAAGCTGATCTCTCATTGTACGGGAAGCTCGTACAAAGCGAACTCGGGTTATACTGAAACACTGTTTTAAGCTTTCACGGTTTACAACTAAACTTATACTGTCACTTACGGGATATCTTCCGTGATTGTTCATTATTTTGAGCTCCCGCTACCACCGAACCTGGTGATACGGAGAGTGTGTTTTGCGCGTAGCAAAAGACAAAGACAAAAGGTGGATAGATTTGTCTACTCTTAACAATTTATTTTCCATCCACCCGCATTCTCCAGTCAACCCGCGATCATGGCGCTTGCAACAGCGCCGAAATATCGGGAGCTCAATATAATGAACAATCACGGAAGATATCCCGTAAGTGACAGTATAAGTTCAGGTTATACTGGTTATGTATAGCTTAATGTGTCTCCGTGTGTACCAACATAATTGGGAGAAGACTAGACAGATGACGATGGTTCTAAGTGAATTAATAACCTTATCTATTAAATTATCACATGGTATTGTTTTTTTAGTGACTTAGGTATTTATCGATATCTGACCGATGTTAAAATAGTAGAAATAACTTTTTGCAACAAATAAAATCAATACTGTAACATGAGTAAATATTCATCCCGGCTACGAAACCCTTCGCTGTCCGTTCTCCGACACGCTCTTGCCTTGCCCGGTTTTAGTTTACTCTCATGAATCATGATAAAATGAGCATGAAATGTTCAAAACATAATCTTGATTGACGCATAAACAAACATAGTTACATTATAAAGGGACTGTTGACAGCCAGATCAAATGCTGAATAAAATGATACTGTTTTTCGTCCTTGGTAAAAAAAATGGTTAAGATTAAATAAGTATCCCACCAAAAACATTTTCATGTAAAATGTTGCCCAGACGAGACCATATTATGGCTCGCACTGTCAAAAAGTTATCAGACCTTTTTTTTTTTTTTTTTTCCGGATGGGAAATCATCAAATGACCCCCCCCCCCCCCACTCTGGGCGGAGCGGAGGGGAGTGTCAGACTTGTACTGACTAAAACCTATCCATGTTCCTTCTTTGCCCTTTATGTTCCAGGGCCAAGTTATCAGACCTCATGTAGAGCCAAGCTTCTAACTCTACAAGCCCTAACTTCACAAACTCTACACAAATTTTGACAACGGATGTACAAATGACTACCAAAGAGGTTAAAAATAAATTAAGACCTTTTGGCATAGTTTCCGAAGTAACTGTTTCAGTCAAATAATAATTTTTCAGTTCATTTTGACAACGGACGTGTTGTCACCCTATTCACTGCAATGGCACTGGCTTATAATTAACTGAAATCCTGTAAACAGCACTAGCATGTTCCAAGCCAGGACAGCAAGCCAGGACAGTAGTACAGTTTTACTAGCTGGCTATCCTAGCTTGAAAAACTAGCCTCGTGTATCTCGGGCATAAGGGCAAGATAATGATGATGTTTAGGTAATATTTTCGTCTGCGTTTATAAATATAAGTTAAAATAGTTTATTTTGTGTACTTGGTAAAATATGAAAGTCAAATATGAGCAATAATCACTTATTATTATCATGTTTCACTTTATACCATCTTAAGTGTTGGACAGGTGTCAGAACTATCAGGGTACGTCGGACAAGATCTTATGAAATTATTATTCTTTTCCCTAAGATTTAAAGTCCCACATAATAATAGCCTATTGTCAACTGGGCACGAATCCAGACTCCATGGCTGCTATTGAGAAATTCCTGATGGGTTTTTTACCCATAAACACTGCCCGACCTGGAAATCGAACCCAGGACCTCATGCTCAGCGGTCGTGTGCGACCAATAGACCAACGAAGCTACCTGAAAATATGGAGAAAGCACTTTAAAATCCTTAGAATCATGAACAAAGTAGTTTACGGAGCTATAACGATTTATTCCACAGACACTTCTTCGAAAATCTTATTAAGTACATTTCATTTGTCCTGGGGTTATTATTCCTCGCATTTTCAGAGATTCGTCGTTAATTGCTTTCAATTTTCGTTATTTAAATTTTATGGAAATAGTTTGAATGTTATTTATTGTTTCAGAGAAAAAGGAGCCTTGTAGCATGTAATTTTAACTTGAAATCTGTCTTGTCTGTTTAGGCACAGATGTATTAATTTAAATCGGTTCGGATATCTTTAGGAAAATTTCTAAAAATGACACATTATCTAACAGGGAGGTTGAATGCATATTATAGCTGGCTTAAATAATAATTGACTATCCTTTTAAAAAAACAAATTTTCAACGACTCAACAGGGTTGACATCAGCGTTTTGATAGCTTACACTTTGGCAACTCATACGGTGCAGGCGGTCAATAATAGAACACCATTTGAGATAGCGATGCTTTTTTTTTTACTGCACACTACTGCACACTTGAGGTGGTCATACTGAAAGTCAATATTATTCACTTTTGAGTTTTCGCCAGTAACTAAACTAATACTAATAATATTATAAAGAAGAATTCCGAAACTACTTAACCGATTATAACCATTTTTTCACAAATAGAAAACTAAAGTATCAGGAAGTAACGTAGGCTATAAATTATATTTATATCATGCAAATTAGCCGTGCTATCACAATTCTTGCGGACAAAGTCGCGGGCGAAGTGAAAGAATAAAGAAAGAAAGAAAAACATATATTTGTCGCAGGGACATGACGTGCATCATACAAAATTACAAAACAATAAACTATAAATTCAACAGGACGGAACGAAAAAAAGCTTGCACGTCGTGACTGCGACAAGCAGGTTACTACTCAGCATGATGCTGTGCTATGGGAGGCCCACAACACAGCGCTGGTTTTCAGTGGTCACCCGTGGAAAAACGTACGGAAGCCAAGACAGCATAAATATTTTTTAAGATAAACAGTACTTGGGTTATTATATAAAACAACTACCTCTAGGAAATATAATAAACACTACAACAAAATATACAAGTATGTGTGCAGGCTAACCAAAATAAACATAAATACATTATAATGAAGACATGGCGTGTTTCTGTCTCGCTCCTACCCCACGTGCAAGTGCTAGACGCTGATAAAAAGTCACTTCGTCTAAATCCTCTGTCAGTCATGAACTCATGACATGACAAAAAAGAATCTAGCGAGACATATTTACCAACGGTTTCCCAACTTTTGTTTCCCATGAGAAAGTGGGACTTGTGGTTTTCTGTGGAGCAAATTCTCGATTCGTTGATAGATTTCTATCGAATTCTCGCAGGAGATTTGTCTCACTTAGGTGACCATGTTTCCGTCGATTCGACGTGTCAATGCTGCCGTGTCTGGCACCGATATTTCGAAACCTGCCAATTTATATGACAGCTACTTTCTCTCCCTCTGATATAACGAGTATTTGTTTAATTCTCTCTGGAATTTGTGACATTAATATTCATAGGTTTAACTTAATAAAATATGGCGTCTGTTTAAAGATTTCGCTTTGAATGCTGTGTAAAGGATAATTTTATTGTTCGTAGACAGGTATACCTTATGTTTCTAACTAGATATTAAATAAGGTCCTATTTATTTGTTTTGCAGTAGCGAAGGGTCAATTTCGTAAGAGGTAAGCGGAGTACATATATTATCTTTATTGTGATTATATTATTTGTCTATAGAATACTAGCTGTGCCATTTTTCAAAGGTAAGCAGGTAGGAATCGAGTTGTATAGGACCTTCGCCACTGTTGTTTTGCTTTGAAGTTCAATCCGTGGAATGAGATTTTTAACAATTTAAAAAGCATAGGAATCGGATCTATAGAATAGTTTGACTGATGTTCATTCGAATAAAGAACAAAAGAAATAAAAGAGTCGACGACAATAAAGAAGATGTGTGATTTCCATTTTTCTTCTAACTTGAATTTCTTCAGGGAAATAACAAATAAGTATCTCGACTCATTTTTTATGGTACATAAAACCATAAACTCACGCCTTTTTCCCATGGGGTAGGCAAAAAATACAGAACTCCATCTGCCTACGATTCTATTTGAGAGATGGTATTTTTCTTATTTATTTTTTTGTACTCTATCACAATGCTGTCCTATTTGACCCAAAGGTTGACTGGTAGAGAATGCCTTGTGGCGTTAAGTCCGCCTATGTACCACTCTTGTACATAAAGTTTAAATAAATAAATAAAATTCTGTTTATGGTTTTTTCTAAGTAAAAAATGCTTTTTCGGTCGGTTCCTGTTACCTATTAGCTGTACCATAAAAACCAACCAAGTGCGAGTCGGATTCGCGCATGAAGGGTTCCGTAGGTACCATCGTAGTAGGGGAGCCCCCTTTAATTTTTTCACATTCTGTGAAAATTTAAACTGTCTACCTATTACGGATCATGAGGTACAGCCCGCTGACAGATAGACGGACGGATAGAATAGTCATCATCATCTGCCTAGCCTTTTCCCAACTATGTTGGGGTCGGCTTCCAGTCTAACCAGATGCAGCTGAATACCCGTATTTTATATGGAGCGACTGCCTATCTGACCTCCACAACCCAGTAGTACTAGGTAATACGAAACCCCTTGGTAAGACTGGTTGTCAGACTTTTTGAGCCACTGACTACTTTTAACGACTGTCAAAGATCTACAAATGACAGCCGGGACCAACGGCTTAACGTGTTTTCCGAGGCACGGAGGAAACTCGGTTTGTAATGGGTGGTCACCCATCCACAGCCCAACCTAGGCAAGCACGGCTTGACCTAAAGAGCGATCCGATCGGCTGTTTTATTTAGCCACGAGCTCCTCGAAAAATAGTATTACCTCTAAATTAAACCGATTTTAGATTTTCTATAGAAACAGAAATTTTCTATTATCGTTTTTTTAAAAAGACATTTGGAAAAGTTCTCTGTCAAGTTTTTAGACTTATGTATCCTGCTTATGCGTACGAAGTTTCATTTAAAATCAGTTCAGTGATTTCGAAAAACAATCACTTGAAGTTTGTATGAAATGCCGTAAGAGGTTTACGCTCTTAATAACTTTTGTTCCATGTAGTTTGGAAAATAACAACTAAAATAAAAAAAAAAACACGTTGCATAGCGTCAATTAGAATTGGGAAGTCTATTTTTTTTACGCATTTGTAAAAGACATAATACTCGTACAAAAGTTATTAAATGTGATGTCAAGACTAAAGATATTCAATAGATAACCATGTACAAGTAGAATAGGATAAACAGAATATACATACCTGCATTACCTACCAATACATCCATGATGCATACCTAAATACTTATACATATAACAAAGAGATTGCAGTCACCAAAATAACGTTTGGGATTCTTAAAACGGTTGTATAATCATTCCTTTATTTATATTTATCAATCGAAAGCCATAAAACCATGTAACCATGTTGATGGCTATTTACCAGAACGAATAGGGACATAAGAGGTCATAATTATAATAATAACTGATTAAACGCAAACTGAACACTACTGCACTACTGCTTTTACTGTACTGTACAGAATGTGATGAGACCACTGATTAAACGTAAGACCATTTATTGTACCACATTCTAACAAATAAATGAATTTGAATTTGAATTTGAACTGTGCATTACCCATTGTTTAGTGTAGTTGTTACAGGGGTGACATTATCACGAAGTGATAAAGCCCCTTAAAATAAATAAGGATTTAAAAAAAGGACGTTCCCATATAAGTCCAAATCCACATCATTGTTCTACACGGGTAACATAACATCACGTCTGTAACCCCCGAAGGGTTAGGCGCATATGGACATTAAACCTACACCGACATTTCGCCAGTTATTTTTAAGTTCCATGTTATGGGAGGCTATTGGCATCAGCCGGGCACAAATACAGACTCTGCGGCTACTACTGAGAAATTTCTGATGGAAAAACCCAACAACACTTTGCCCGACCTGGGAATCGAACCCAAGACATCATTCTCGACAGTCGCGCTTGCAACCCAAGAACAATGAGTAATCACTACATAGTATAAAGCAAAGTCGCTTCCCGCTGTCTGTCTGTTCCTATGTATGCTTAGATCTTTAAAACTACGCAACGGATTTTGATGCGTTTTTTTTTAATATGTAGATAGAGTGATTCAAGAGGAAAGCTTATATGTATATATTGCGAAGCCGGGGCAGTTCGCTAGTCCAGTATAAATTTATGCTCTGCAATGCACTCGAGCTTCCCTATTTGCATAGAATGCAGGACTTGAGCCAAATAATCTATATACAGCCGTAAAGAATATTGTATGTCATGCATACATGCATTTTAATAACTCAAGGAAGAAAGATCGTAAGCTCCATCAAAGCTAATGGCGTTTAAGCTATTTTGGTTCAAAAGTTAAGTATGAACCGACGTGTGAATGACACAATTGGCACAACGGTGTTTAAGTAGTTTGCGTTTGAAATAATCATCTTCATACATACCAGTCTTACCAAGAGGTATCGTATTACCCAGTACTAACTGGGTTGTGGAGGTCAGATAGGCAGTCGCTCCATGTAAAAACTGGTATTCAGCTGCATCCGATATCCGCATACGGTTAGACTGGAAGCCGTCTCCAAAATATTGGGAAAAGGCTAGGCAGGTGATGATCATACATAATGGTTGCCTTCGGCGGAGGGGTAGGCAGTTAATGGTGCACCCACACTTCGCCACAACCATCTTCTCGTGTCAATGGAAATCTACAGGATAGAATCCATCGACGCAAAAACAGTTACCACGGATTCAGTACATTATTCTGAACCCTACTTAAAAATTGATCATCGGTAACTAAAAAAAACTACAAAAGTGCAATACCTACACGGTCAAAATGTATAGAACAGCTGTCTTGTATGTCCCACTGCTGGGAAAAGGCCTCCCCCATATCCTTCCAGGTACTCTTCTCCTGCGCCACCTCGAACCAACCTTCGTGATGCGCGTCTAAATCATCTCGCCACCGTTTTCACCGTTTTTTTAATTACCGATGAAAAATGTTCAATGTCGTACAGAACCATTGCTGTGTCGGTGTCCTTTCCAACCGGTATAATAAGGGATCGATCCAGAACTAATCTACAAATTTGGTGCTACGGAAGTAGCTCTGTCTATCTTTTATCTTTTCATGCCTAAGCAGCTGACCAGCTTCCTATGAAAGATGCACAGGTGGACCATGCCTTAGGTTGGGACATCTAGAATACGTATGATCCCGGTACTACATTCCTGTGGGGTAATTCCCGACCCGAGGAGTGCTAAGCCGCGGGCAAAGGCTTGTGAAGTTTAATTTAAATCCTACTGCCATGTGGCAGCTACTTTCCATAACAAAAATAAACTACTAAATCTAACTAATCACGTCGTTACGATTTTGCACCTGTATGTTAATTTAATTACTTATGTAAATAGGTACGTTTTAAACGGTTTGAACTCATGACTAAAAACTAGATTCTGTATAATCGTGGCTGCACACAGAATTCATCCATTCCAAAACATCACGCCGGTATTCCTCGAGAGGCAGACAGAGGTATACACTGTACTTACATACCTGTTGTACACGGACTTTTCGCAAGTTATGTTTAAAAGTCCCATGTATGGGGCGAGCCTATTGCCATCAACCAGTCATAAAGCCACACTTCGGCCTGCTACTGAGAAATGAAAACCAAAAAAACACTGCTCGACCATTGAATCGTAAAATGTACATCATCATTTTCTTGCCCTTATCCCAATTCATTTGGGGTCGGCGCAGCATGTCTTCTTCTTCCATACTTCTCTATTACTCGTCATCTCGCCAGTCACCTCCTTTCTTGCCATATTATTCTTTACACAGTCCATCCATCGTTTCTTTGGTCTTCCTCTACTCATATACCCATTCACATTCATACTCAAAACTTTCCTCACAACATTTCCCTCATTCCTCCGCATCACATGCCCATACCACGACAACCGATTACCACACAACTTTTCAGTCACCGGCGCCACTTTCAAACTTCCTCTTATATACTCATTTCTTATTTTATCCATTCGCGTAACACCACACATCCCCCTTAGCATTCTCATCTCCGCCACATGCAAATGCCTTTCATTCATCCCTTTTGTGGCCCAACATTCTGATCCATACAAGACAGCAGGTCTAACCATTGTTTTATAAATCTTCCCCTTAAGTTTAAGGGGAATGCGGGAGTCGCAGATTGTTCCCGTGACCTGCCGCCATTTCATCCATCCCGTGTTAATTCTGTGCTTTACACTACGATCTATTTCGCCATGAATCGTAAAATGTACATAAATGTGCAAAATTTGATAAAAAATGCACAGTTCTTTCACAGTTTTGGTGATGAAATAAATTTCAGAAAGTGCCTTGATCCGGTATGTCCTAGAACCAAAAATTCGAAGACATGTGACATCTACCAACCCGCATTGGGCCCGCGTGGTGGGTTACTGGAGGTACAGGAACATTATAGGCTGATTATACTTATGCCTTGGTCCGAACTTGACCGATGAGTTACACTTAAGCAACATACAAGTAAGTCGGGGGCCCCGTATCACGCGGCCTCCGCTGCTCCCATAGTAAAAAGGGTGTAAATAGACCCTTAACATAACCGAAAGGCACTTGTTCTCCCCGTCTTTGCGATAAGTTTTCTGTTCTAGACCATACTTAGTACCCTAGTTACTGAGATATTGGGGGTCAAACTTCCAACTTTTTCACAAGTTTTTTTAAATACATGTTTTTAATGTAAGATTTTTACTTTACACACCTCCACGACCTCCGTACTATTCAATCCATCCATCAGCACAATGCTTTGAGTGCTTTTCATCGAGTCCTACCATAAAACGTGATTTTTCACCCGAAAAAAAAAAGTCCATTCCCAGCAATAATTTTTGCGTAAAGTTACATATTATAGTCTGTTTTTAAATCTCGGAGACTAAATTGACAAGTGAAAATGTCAAAACTGACTTAAATGCTATTGAAATCTATGTCAGTTTGCCATTTGTACTTGTCAATTTAGTCTCCGAGATTAAAAAACAGACTTTAGTTTGATGTACAGAATGCTTGGTTGACGGCTATGTGAAGGGTCTGTTTACACCCTGTATACACGTATACAAACACATATTAAAAAACCCGTGAATAAAACACAAAATTCAGCATCCATCTGCAATACCCCTAATGAAGCAGCGTATTATTATAAATGGCGGCAGTGACCGAGGAAAATAAAACTTCTGAACGCGGCTCCGCCCGCGTGTCGATTTCGGTCGGATATCATTCCACGGGAACGTACTACCCGGTAGTACCCGGAAAATGAGTATCGTATGTCCTAACCCAAGTTATGGTCAATCTGTGCGATTTTCAAGGTGTAAAAAGGCTACAGATAGACAGACGGACAGACTGAGTTATTTAAACATTTAAAGTACGGATTTCATATCTTGGACTAAAAATACATCCTACCCCTACTAATACTACATACTTACCCCTAATATTATAAATGCGTAAGTTTGTGAGGATGGATGGATGGATGGATGAGTGTTACTCTTTCTTTAAATGAAATCTGGCACACATATAGTTTATAACCTGGATTCATGAATAGGATACTTTTTATCCCGGCAGTACGATCCCGTGGGGCTATTACCGAATTCCACGCAGGCGAAGCCGCGGACATAAGCTAGTAAATCAATAATTAAATTATTATTTTATTTATTTAATTATTCAAGTTCAATCGTTTTAACGCCTTTGCTAGTTATTTATAGTGATTGGTTCCAATTCGTTTTTATTTGACTGTACTTTAAAATGTGCGAGCGAGTTGACGACAAAAAAGATAGGTAAAATTGGGAGGTGTCAACTCGCGCGCACGTTCGAGTTTCACAGTCGCCAGTTGACGAAAGTCTTTTATACAGCGTCCATGTTGTTATTCTACAGTACCTAGTACACAGACGGCCAGATATTCTCGCATGTGTATTTTACAATTTAAAACAATTGTCTTTATTACCAGTTTAAATACTACTAACGAGCGTGGGAATATTCGAAAATTATCATAATGTAGTAGAATATTATTATCACCCACAATTTACGATTGCAATTATTCTGAAGTGATTTTATGTATTTCATGAATAAATGCCAAATAACGATGTAAGAACATCTTCTGATCAGTAATTCTATTTCCATGATTTTCTTCAATTAATTGCCCTGTAAAGATATAGTAGTTTGATACAAAACAGAAGAAGCAACAGACAAAAGCTATTCAGCCATAAATTATGAAGGACCCATACCAATGGAGTTACGTTTGACACCTTTACGGCAATATATCACTGGCCGTCTACATCCGTCTGTCTATATGTCACAAGTAATTTTAGAATAAACGCTTGGAATATTTTTACAGGAATTTAAATTGAAAATCTTCAAATGGTTACAATGTTACAGCATGTTGTATTTATTATAAAGACATTAAAAATTGTGATGCAAGGCATTGTTTTTTACGACATGGTTCTTTTGGAGCTTGAAGAACACAGTCAGCAGAGTGCCGCAGGGGAACAGTTTCTTGTGAAATTTTCTTTGGGAATTTTCTGATAACACAAATGTCGGCGTTAGATTCGACTGTTGCTTTAGCGATTTGTCGACCGTAATCTACGGCACGTCGAGCTGCATAGCCTGCCTCACCTTGCTGCCGTCCAGGCACCAGCTGACGGATTCAGGATAGTGTGCTTCAGCGAGTACTTGCGGTGTCGTTCGCTTCTTAGGCCACTGAGGCAATGTCGGTCTGGTACAGGCAGCTAAATTGCATAAATTCGATGTTTATTTAAAGAATATCATGTACAGTCAGCACCTGGACGTAATAAACCTTATTCATATGACAAAGGGTCTTCCTCTTGCCGTATCGGAAACAAAATGTTTAATTATATTTGGCCACGCGCAAGACGAATCATGCAGCACTGGCTTGAGATCCCAAAATCTATAATTTATGATCTCAAGACAGTTTTATACTGCTTTTGTTTTTAACCGTATGAGTTGATCTTGATGTGTGATCGTGCTCATCGTCGCTGTGAATGGGGCCAAGAGTGGCGATTTAATGATGACAAAATAATTCTTTGCAAAAATAAATCTTTTATAACACCCACAATAGCTATAATATGACTTATCCTTTTCCAGCAATATTGTGGAATGGACCGTTTACATTTTAATATTTATACAATTTCCTTCAACACAATGTTCTCTTCTAGACCATATTTACGAGCTTTGACCCAAGTGTTGTCTCGTTGCAAGTTACTTTATTCTGTAGAACCTACCTAGTTGTTTGCTTCTGCTGCTAAAGATTTGTAGGTAAACTGACATGGCAGTAATTGGTTTATTTTCTATTTTCTACAATATTGTTCCATATTACTTCGTTTATTTAATATAAATCTACCATTGTTTGAAAGTAAATCAATTAGTTCTACTTCTATTGGTTTGAATTCGAACAATTGTAGGATTTGTACACACTGACGCACGATGCACCATCGGCTCCGCCGGTTGAACTTTCGGCCTCCTTTTGACTGCGGAAAATATTGTTCATTGATGACTTTTATTTCTTTATGATCTTGTTTGTTATTGTGTGTTTTTGTAGTATATTGGTAAAATCGATGTACCAAACCTTTATTAGGTATACCGAGTGGAAGAGACATCTACGCACAAACGATTACCACGTATTCAATATATTAATTTCGAACCGGGGGTCATATACAAATTTTTCATTGGTAATTTAAAAAAAAACAACTTTAACTCTTACAGTCTCAGCCTTCAGGCCTGCATAATTAGAAAATTATGTAGGTACTTAACATAACAACTAGAGATTTGCACTGACTTTTAAACATCGAGAATGCCATCGAAACTGCCAGAAAGTTATAAAAGACGCGTAAAGTAACGCGACGTTAACGAACGCCAGATGAGAAGGTAAGGGCGCCTCAAAGATATCTCAGCAACAAGGAAGGGGTCCGCAAGGGCCGATGCCTGCCGGGGCTGCAGGACTATTCGAAAGTGATACCGCGGCCCTGGAACACAAAGGACAAAGAAGGAACATGAATGGGTTTTAATCAGTACAAGTCTGACACTCCTTTCCGCTCCACCCAAAGCGGGGGGAGAGGGTCATTTGAGGACGAAAAAAAAAGGCTCCATTTATTTTCTCTATACATTTAGTAGGAGCAGGTGGCAGTACAGTGGTAACATAATTTTGTATTAATTATTTTATCACCAATGCCTGCTCAAAACGGCAAAGGAAACCGTTGTAATAAACTATTTATTTTTATATCCAAAAATATGAAGTTTCGGATTGGGCCTGTGTGGTGGATTAACGCTCTCTCCCGTTCAGAGAGGAGGCCTGTGTGAGCAGTGGGAACATTTTAGAATGACTATGATATGTTGATCGCTTGCCACTAATTGCGGCTACGAGGGACCCATTTACACTAAAGATTTATCGCGGTTAACGAAATAAATCACGTAGAAATTAATATAAAAACATTTAAAGGACTTAATATCGAAATAACATGTCTATTAAGATATTTAACTACTCACTAAAGCAGTTGCACGCTGCGCGCGCACGTTAGGAGACACGTGAACCGCAGGTGTTTCATTAGGTAGCTTTAACTTTGTAGATCCTACAACCTACCTACCTATTTGTTTTGTATTTAATAATACCTATATAAGAAAGAAGACAGTAAGAAAACATATTTATTTGGCGCATGTCACAAATGCACTGAACAAAAAATAAAAACAAAACTTAAATGTAAATAAAAGAAGGTCTTAAGTCGCGGATAACTTCAATAGCGTGATACAGAATTTCGATGTTAGTCTTCATTTAGGACATAGATGGCACTGCAGTGTTTATTGTAATATGTTGCTCTATTACTTTTTGTATTGCCGCTACACATCCTAAAATTCCGTTTACGATCTCAGTCGCTACGATTTACGATTGCGACATGCGTCAAGCGAGTCGCGCGTGTGTCACTTGCTCGAAGTATGCGTATCAGTCAATCCGCTCCACTTTTCCTATTGCCATTTTACCGAAAGCTGAGATCCTAATTTTGAGACCGAACTTCATATTGCATACCTTTTCAGGTAGGTACTGAAGTTTGAACTCTCATAGACCCGATAGAAAGTTAATATCAGTTTCCAATTTTCAAACTCCACGCTGTCGGTATGGCACAATTTCACATGCATCGCATAGAATATGTATAGTCACAAGCACTAATATACTTGGTGGAACGGACACCGACGCGAAAACGGTTACCACGTATTCAGTACATCATTACCTATTTTGTAATAGTATGGCTTCTAAAATACTGCGTTCAAAAACGTTAGTCAGTGCAGTAGGGGACAATCACTTTTAAAAGTTAGTGCGTGTATATGTCACAGGCAAAAATGTTAATCAATCAAAACTACTTTTGACCGCTGTTAATCAGTCAAAACTAGTTTTGACCGGTGAAAACTATTTTAACAATAAATAACATTTACTTAGAAATTTATTAGGTTTCTTAGGTTTTTTGTGACCCTTTGCAAAACATTATGTTGTAGTAATTCTAGGTCTAGGTAATAACAACGTTCTGAAACAACATATTTTAAATGGATAAAACGCCTTTTAACATAATAAGGATTTTAACTGACACCAGTCAAAACTGGTTTTGACTGATTAACAGTTCTGACTGTAACATATACATATTTGTGCTCGCGACTGTACCTACATGTTTATGGATGTATTGCATTTTATTGCCGTACGCGTTTCAAGGAATGATACGATATAGGGATATACGTATGGAGCACGATATAAATAGTGAGCAGGTATTTGACATGCTTACATGTGTAGGGAATGAACGTGGTACTGTAGAACAGAAAGTCTGAAAGAACAGCTGAAAATTTTACCAAGCGTTTTTTCTTTTGCTTGGGAGTTGGTTCCGTCACTTCTTCTCAGCTGAAAAATACTAGGAAGTGGAGAATGTTTTGTAACGAAACAGAAACGTAATAATTGTTGCCATGGGACTCTGACGATTTAAATCTTTGGTGTAAGGCGTCGTCTGGGGTCGTGAGGTCTTTTATGCCTTCTATAACACCCACCCACCAAGGGGGAGTGGTGATACTTCGTGAAGGTTTAGAGTACCCCTCCTCCCTCTTCTCTCAGCATCAAGTGTTTTTTTAGTTTTGAAAAGATCAGATAGTATTTTTTTTTTTTTTTTTTTTTTCGGATCGGAAATCATCAAATGACCCCCCCACTCTGGGCGGAGCGGAAGGGAGTGTCAGACTTGTACTGACTAAAACCCATCCATGTTCCTTCTTTGCCCTTTGTGTTCCAGGGCCACGGTATCTCTTTCGAACAGTCCCGCAGCCCTGGCAGGCATCGGCCCTTGCGGACCCCTACTTATTTGCTGACATCTCTTTGAGGCGCACGTGAAACACGAACGCGCCGTCGACACGGCCTGTCGTCATAGGACGGCCGGACGGCGAGCTGGCCCATAACTCACCGTCCACAGGCCCGCGCCTACGGTGGCCGGGAGCCACCAGATCAGAGAGTATTAGAATCAGTTTTAATTGAAAAAAAAATTAATGACACAATTTCGCTCGCTCGGCTTTTTACATGGTCGATGAAAAATGGAGCTCGTGGCTAAACAATAACAGCCGGATCGATCTTTAGGTTAACCCGTGCTTGCCTAGGTTGGTCTGTGGATGGCTGACCGCCCATTACATACCGAGTTCACTGCCTTCTTCGGAAAGCAGGTTAAACCGTTGGTCTCGGCTGTCATTTGTAGATCTTTGACAGTCGTTACAGGTGGCCCAAAAAGTCTGACAACCAGTCTTACCAAGGGGTATCGTATTACCCAGTACCAACTGGGTTGTGGAGGTCAGATGGTCAGACCCTCCATGTAAAATACTTGTATTCAGCTGCATCCGGTTATACTGGAAGCCGACCCTAACATTTTTGGGAAAAGGCTAGGCAGATGATGATGATCATTATTGGAAAAATATTTTACACATCACCATAAAATACATTTATCGTCACACGAAAATAACACGTGATTTTCTTCCTTCCTCCCCCTCTTTGAACTTCACGTAATTAAAAGACGACTTGCGACAAAGCCCTTTTTACTAGAATAAAAAAAAAAAAAGACGACTTCTAAGAGATAATTTGCAGATTCTTGACTCCAAGCAAGTCTTGTGCTTAATACGAACAAACCTAAACTACGACTAGCCGAATGTATTAAATTCTCAGGAACCCCAGAGGACTAATGAAAGTACGAAGATGAAATTATGAGTAACATTATACAAACCTTTATGGTATATTACGGTGTAACTACCTACTTAGACATTATACTTAGTTTTCTGTTATGGTTTACGTTAGCTCGCAATACAAACAAACTTTATATTAGTGTTTCGCAACACGTACGGCAACTAAGGTTAAAGTAGTCGCTAAGTTTGCCAGGTACAGTAAACATTTCGCCTTAAATAGGTGTACCTACCTACTAGTCAAGTATTATGCAATTGCCATAATCTTGCTACTGTTATAAATGCGAAAGTACACTGTTATAAGCTTTCACGGTTTACAATTAAACTCATACTGTCACTTACGAGATATCTTCCGTGAGTGTTCATTATTTTTACAACCCGCGATCATGGCGCTTGCAACAGCGTCGAAATATCGGGAGGTCAAAATAATGAACAATCACGGAAGATATTCCCGTAAGTGACAGTATAAGTTTGGATGGATGTTTGTTAGTCAATCACGCCAGAACGGCTGAACGGATCTAGATGAAAGGCACATAGATAGAGTATAGTCTGGAATAGTCACTCGTAGTTATCTTAAAATGCGATACCTGCGTCTTTAGGTCACGAGTGGTTCCAGCAAAGTGTTATTGGGTGTTAGTGTTTTTGGGATTTTCAATCCACAATTTCTCAGTAGCAGCCACGGAGTATGGTTTGTGCCCGATTGATGACAAGGCTCGTCCCTTTTTACAAGGGACGTAGAGAAACGAAACTTGGGAAATGTGGGTGTACTAATAGGTACACCTCTGACTCTTCCGGAATTACCTACAGGCGTGATGTGATGCTTATGTTATTAATAACAATGTTGCCGGAAAAAAAAAATACTTCGATAGCATAAGTACTCTCGTTCACCTAAACCAATTAATCTGTGCAGGCAGGCAAATATAGAACTAAAATAAACAAAACGAAACGAACGAAACGTACACGAACGAACGAACAACGAAGAACGAAAGAAACGAACAACGCTTCGTTTTGTACGAAGTTTGACATAACGATGCAAATTTTCTTGACAAGCAACGCCATCTTGGAGACTGATAGAGAGCTGGTATTTGGATTGCAAAAGCGATGTATCAGGTCAATGTGCGGTCTTAAGACAACTGATAGCTGTGTGCCCTATTTTAAATCATTAAAAATTTTAACTTTGCCCTCTTTGTTTATAATAGAAACGGCTTTATTTGTTAAATGTAATCCAAATCTATTTCAAAAATTTGCAGAGGTCAGGAAAAATCCAATACGGACTCAATACGTCAATAAATTATGTCAAGTGAAATGTAAAACTGCACTAATGAAAAATAGTTTATTTGGTATCGCCCCACGCATATATAATAGATTACCCAATGTTATAAAAAACATGAATGTATTAAAATTTAAAAGGGCGCTAAAGAAAATTTTAATTATGAAAAGCTATTACTCAATTGACGACTTTCTAAATGATGATTCACTGACTGATTGATATATACCTATTGTTATTGACCGATTTATAATATATACCTACTTTTACTCCAATTGACATATTGTTATTCAAGTTGGCATAATACTATTCTGTTTGACATTATTGATAATATTTTAATTTTTTTTTATTACTTTGACCATATCGACATTTTTTATTTTTCTTTTCTTTTATTGTATACAATTCCAATGACATGCCACTTATTTTAAATTTATATTTGTAAACAAATTATTTGCATGCCCATGTGACGGCAAAATGTGGAGAACCTCATTATAAAAGAACATCTATGCCCTTAATACCCATGTTTGCAAAGAAATAAATGATTTGATTTGATTTGATTTGATTTGGACTGCACACTTAAAGTGGTCATACTATAACGACTGTTCCCTAATAAATTACACGACGTGCACGCTGAAGTTGAAGCACCATAATAAACCATCCTCCTTTGAGTTTATTTTTAATACTCAGCCAGGAATATAAATGACTGATGCATCCGTACATTATATTTAGCGTTAATCCTCAGATTAACTTAGTAACTGATGTCTAGACTGTAGACAGATTTGTTAACACATAAAATTGTAATTGAGGGTGATTTGCATGTGTATGTCACAAGCGTTAGAAACAAGAGTCTTTATGGTAACTTGCTAGACATTTAGGAATAAAACGAGTAATTAGACCAACGGCCAAGTGCGAGTCGGACTCGCGCATGAAGGGCTCCGTATCATCGTAGTAGGGGAGCCACCTTTTATTTTATTATTTGTTGTTATAGTGCCAACAGAAATACACATTCGTGTATTCTGTGAAAATTTCAACTGTCTATCTACGGATCATGAGATACAGCCCGCTGACAGACAGACGGACGGCCGGACGCACAGCGGAGGTTTTGTAATAGGGTCCCGTTGGGTAAGGAACCCTAAAAAATACATTCACTGTATAAAGAAGAACCTCTCAACTAAACTTATTTATACTTTGCCAAAATGACGGAAATTTTTCGAGGGAATAATTAACGACTAATTTGAAATTGTGAGGAATTTGACAAGAATTTTCATTATCCAAACAACAGGTGGTCGAAAGTTGGGAATTAACAGCCAACATTGTCGTCTTTCGTACAGTTTCTTTTAGAATGTTGCTATTTTGACGTAGCGGTTCAAGACTAACCAAAACCGTCACTTGAACGAAAATGCATTCATATATAGGGTGTCTGGAAACTAGTGACCGATACTTAAACACGCGATTATACTCATGATAACAAACAACTTTCCCAAAAAAACATTTTTTTTAAAACGGCTAACAGCAGATAGGTCACATTCGCGCGCGTGCGAATTTCATACGGCTGTTGTGTTATTGTGATAAAAGTCTGTGTTTATAAAAAAATGTTCCTTTGGGGAAGTTGTTTGTTATCATGACTACAATCACGTGTTTAAGTATCTGTCACTATTTACCAGTCACCCTATATACATGGTGTAAGGGACATCGACGCGAAAACGGTTACCACGTATTCAGTACATCATTCTGAACCCCCGACATAGTTCACCAGTAATTAAAAAAAAAAACTCTTCCATTTGACCGTGTAGGTATTGCTATTTTTGTAGGAAACCGCTGTTTTAAGCCGACTTTCTTCAAAAAGGAGGAGGTTCTCAATTCGGTTATTTTTTTTTTTATAACAGACCGGATAACTGTTTTAGCGTCGGTGTCCCTTCCACCCTGTAGGTCACTCATTTGTTTGGAAAAGCAGAAGGCGCTCTCTGTCGGTGGGTTCGCCGCACGAAATAAACGCGGCGGTAGCGGTAGTGAGTTCGTGCGATGGACGCTCCTTAGCTAAGAGCCGGGGTACACGATGACAGTTTCAGAATCGTACCCATTTTAACCTCGTAGACTTATCGCCAACATCGGCGATGCCTGTCTTGGAGCGTATTGTGGTTTTGCGTGATACAAGGTGTAAACGGACCCTTCACGAAGCTGTCAACCATGCGTTCTGTTGATCATACTAAGTAACTCTACGCAAAAATTATTTTTTTTTCGGGTGAAAGATCACATTTTAAGGTGCCGTGAAACTCAATGTAACGCACTCAAAAAAAAAAATAAGCTGATGAATGAATTGAATAGTACAGGAGTCATGGAGAATTTTTAAAATAAAGTTTGACAAACTTTTATTTAAAAATAAACTTATAAAAAAGTTGAAACTTTGACCTCCTAATCTTCGTAACTTTTTCTCGGTATGGTCCAGAACAAAAAAATGAATTATAATAAATGCCTTTCGGCTTCGTTATGGGGGTCTTTTACACCTACTTACCTAATAGTGTTACTTAGGTTTTTTTGTTTTGTCTTGCACTCTTCTTGTTTTTTTTTTATTATTATTTTTTTTTTCTATTTAAGTATCTATTCATGCATCTATCATCTATCTACCTACACATGCCTAATTAGAAACAAAACTGTTTTACATCCGACACATCACCATCTCAGGTCCAGTTGAAAACCAGCGTCGGGCATTAGCTGCTCGGCAATTTCCTGAACTGAGCCTATTTGGCGCAGCCGTGAGACACACAATCATCATCTGCCTAGCCTTTTCCCAACTATGTTGGGGTCGGCTTCCAGTCTAACCGGATGCAGCTGAATACCAGTATTTTACATGGAGCGACTGCCTATCTGACCCCCACAACCCAGTTAGTACTGGGTAATACGATACCCCTTGGTAAGACTGGTTGTCAGACTTTTTGGGCCACTGACTGCCTAACGACTGTCAAAGATCTACAAATGACAGCCGGGACCAACGGCTTAACGTGCTTTCCGAGGCACGGAGGAAACTCGGTATGTAATGGGCGGTCACCCATCCACAGACCAACCTAGGCAAGCACGGCTTAACCTAAAGATCGACTTGAGCGGCTGTTATTATTTAGCCACGAGCTCCCCCGTGAGACACACAATATTATCTTTTTTTTCTGTTATTTTTAACTTTTTACTGTGTAAATTTAAGCATTTTCTATTTATTTTTATTTGTTTGTTGTGTGCACTTGTGGCATGTACCAAAAAAAAATGTTTTCTCTCTTTCTGTTTTATCGAAAATGACGAACCATCCATTTACTATTCTCCTACCATACACTAGTGGTTTTAAATTCAATTTCCATGATTTAGAGGATTCATTTAAATAATGCAGTGTTGTGTCATCAACCGCAACAATGTCCTAGTCATCGCCGTGAGAATTCGGATTCCTTTAGGTACAAAGGTATATTTTGGAGAATCCAATTAATTCAATGGAAAGCTTTGCCTGTCATAATTATGCATCGTTTACTATTGGAGGACATCACAATACCTATCATTACAATGGATTTTTGTCATCAATGAATGAATTGTTAGTAGATAATGCTCTAATCACCATGCTTGGCCAATGGATTGGTTCTTCTTACTAACCTGGTTTCAGAGTTTTTAGTTTTTTCCGCCCACAGGCCTCTGACTTAGCTTTACATCTTTATATGCCGTCAAAAAATATCTCTCAGGCAGGCTGGTTTCCTCACGATGTTTTCCACTTAAATTCAGGGGGGGGGGGGGGGTGAACTAAATACGTGACCGAACCGTTTGCGTCAGTATCCCTTTATGTGTAAAGTAAACTAACTCCTGTATGGAATGAAATGTAATTCTTAAACGTGGAAACCATTGTGGTGCCAACAACAAGGGAAAGTTACACAGATACATTGGAATATTGAACCGTTTAAAAAGCAGTTATTGAATAAATTGAATCACGGTACTTGAATAATAATGCGGGAGAGCTTAGAAATAAATTGGAATAAATCAATAAATTGTTTTCTTTTTTTGTAAAAGTGTTAAAGTAGATTAAATGTTACTTTCAGATGTCAAATAGCATTTATTCTTAGTTTGATCGTTGATCCGTTACGGCTACAAATTCCTGATGGAAAAACCCCGATAACAATTTGTTCGGCCCGGGAATCAAACAAAGGACCTCAGGCTCAGCAGTCGCGCTTGCGATCACTGGACCAACGAGGCAATATTGTTGAGTCAATCCAAAAGGGCCCATGTCCAGCTGTGGACTACAAGTTGATTGATCGTCGCGATAACAGTGTTGTAACAAAAGGGGGGCGTAATCTATAAAAAGACAAGGTCAGTGTGGTAATAGTAAGGAGGCTACAGCTAATGTCCAATACGATCATTCATGTCTTTTATCTTTTGCCAACAAGATAAACAAAACCGATTTCTACCGATTAGAACACGTTGAACCAACTCGGAAACTCGTATGCTACGGTACAGACACTGTAATTATACACGATGGTGGGGACATCAACGCTAAAAAGGACACCAGGTAATTTAAATAAAAAACAGCTGTTCCATACATTTTGACCGTGTATCTATTGCAGTTTTGTAGGAAACAGCTGTTTTTTTTTAATTACCGATGAAAAATAAAAGAGGGTTCGCAAAGATCTATGTGGGAGAGTTTAGAATGAAGTACTGAATATTTAGCAAATAAGTAGGGGTCCGCATGGGCCGATGCCTACCAGGGCTGCGGGACTGTTCGAAAGAGATACCGTGGCCCTGGGACACAAAGGGCAAAGAAGGAACATGGATGGGTTTTAGCAGTACAAGTCTGACACTCCCTTTCGCTCCACCCAGAGCGGAGGACGGGTCATTTGATGATTTCCCATCCGAAAAAAAAGGACACCGACGTTAAAACGGTTACCAGTTACCACGTAATTTAAATAAAAAACAGCTGTTCCATACATTTTGACCGTGTATGTATTTCAGTTTTGTAGGAAACAGCTGTTTTTTTTAAATAACCGATGAAAAATAAAAGAGGATTCGCAAAGATCTATGTGGGAGGGTCCAGAATGACGTACTGAATATGTGATAACAGTTTTAGTGTCGGTGTCCCTTCCACTTTGCATAGTGTCCATACTTTAGTAAATAGAAGAGCTCGCGGCTGAATAATAACAGCTGCTCGGGTCGATCTTCAGGTTCGTCTCCTTCTTTATCGTGTGGTTAGTGCCTAACCTGGTGTCAAAGTCTTTATGCCGCCCATAGGCCTCTGACTTTGCTTTATATGCCGTCGAGATAAACCCGTGCTTGCTACGTTATCGCTACATACATATTTTTACATACCGAGATTCCGAATTTTTACAAAGCACGTTATGCTATTGGTCCCGGTTGTCACTTTGATTTTTGACAGTTGTTACAGGTAGTCACTGGACTGAAACTGACAACCAATCTTACCAAGGGGTATCGCATTACCCAGTACTAACTGGGTTGTAGAGGTCAGATAGCCAGTCGCTCCATGTAAAATACTGGTAAGCAGCTGTATTCGGTTAGACTGGAAGCCGACCCCAACATAATTACAGGGTGTAAACAGACCCTTCACATAGGCGTCAACCAAGCATTCTGTACATCTAACTAAGTAACTTTACGCAAAAATTATTGCTGGGAATCGACTTTCTTTTTTGGGGTGAAAAATCACGTTTTACGGTAGGACTCGATGGAAAGCACTCACAGCATTGTGCTGATAGATGGATTGAATAGTACGGGGCTCGTGGAGGTGTGTAAAGTAAAAATCTTACATTAAAAACATGTATTTAAAAAAAAAAACTTGTGAAAAAGTTGGAACTTTGACCTCCAATATCTCCGTAACTAGAAGGTTCCCAGGTATGGTCTAGAACAAAAAAATGATCACAAAAACGGGGAGAACAAGTGCCTTTCTTATATGTTAAGGGTCTATTTACACCCTTTATGTAGTTGGGAAAAGGCTAGGCAGATGATGATTGTAATAAATATAGTCATTAGGTACTTGTGACAGCATACAAATAAAAATGTAACTCGATGACCGATACATTGTAACTTCAATAAATAACACGTCATCTTCTGAGGTGGCAGGCGCTTCCCACATTGCTGTATAGTAATTACTGGATCAGAGTCTGTCAATATTTACAGAACTTCATGAAAACATGCAATTGTAAATTGTTAGGTACAGTTTTTTTAAAGTAAAAAAACTGCAAAGTGCGATCTGTGAATCACGCTCTCAGGCCATTGTCAAATAATAATAACAATGCTATTGTTCCATGAAAAACAGTAAAATGATGATGATTTTATGCAAAAATGTTAAAGTTTAAAAGTGTGATAATTTTAATGGAACATAAAACCAAATCTTAGGTATACCTAGTAGTTTTGGGTTACATGATGAGATTTCATAACTTGTCTGTTTGATAATGATGGCAGATAGAAAAATGACAGCCTGTGCGAGTACAGCGCTGTCAATTAGAACGTGTTGAGTAGTAACTAAAATTATTTATATTTTTTTTTAAATTTATTTTAAATAACTGTCAAGTTAGAATCCAAATCATTGTTATTATTACGTGCTATGGTGACGACACCGCAAGTCTCAAGAAGAAAAAGAAAAGGAAAAAATTAAAAACATCGTACCAATATTATGAATGCGAAAGTTTGTAAGGATTTATGGATATCTGGATGTTTGTTACTCTTTCACTCAAAAACCATTGACCAGATTTGGATAAAATTTAATACACAGATAGTTTATAACCTGGGTTAACACATAGGATACTTTTTACCCCTGTAGTACGATCCCGTGGGACAATTACCGAACTCCACTCGGGTGAAGCCGCGGGCATAAGCTAGAAGATTTTTTTTTTACATCAGATTAAACTGTTTTGTCTCTGGTGCACCTCTTTGGACACTGTCTAAAACTACCAAACGAAACAATATTCACTCACGTGTACACCGCTTATCATCCAAAATAAATGAGTGACGTCACTATAGCACCAACATTAGGTCTCACTATCAGTCTCTGTAATAATTCACTGTAAGTATTTACCCTGTCAACGTAACAGCTATCATTTGACACTGAAAATGTTTAGACCTAGTCGATTTTCGTTGTTGGTCATATTTCAGGATTATAATGACGTCACTCTGATGTGTTTGGTTTAAATTACTGTTTAAATAACAATTCCGTGGGTGTTTTAGGTTTACTGTTAACAAACGAGGTTGAGCTGGACTATAGGTAATAACATCACGCCTGTAATCCCCGAAGGGTTAGCCTAATAGTACACCCATATTTTGCCAGTTATGTTTAAGACCCATGTAAAAGGGGGCGAACCTATTGCCATCAACCGGACACAAATAGACTACGTGGCTAGTACTGAGAAATTCCTGAAAAAAACCCAATAACATTTTGCCCGATCCGGGAGTCAAACCCAGGACCTCACGCTCAGTAGTCGCGCTTGCGACCACTAGACGAACGAGGCAGTCGAGGAATAATTAGACTGTAATAAATAGGTAATATACCCCGTCGTTATACACTAGTTCTAAATATGTTTGCCTTTATTTACAATGTGGTATATAACAGTTTAATAAATAAATAAAATCAAAATAGGCAGCATGTAGGTAGTGCCTGTGGCATTAAAAGTAAGCCTGTGTACGACATTTGTGGGTAAAGTATCACTACGTAGTATATAAAACAAACTCGCTTCCGGCTGTCTGTCTGTCCCTATGTATGCTTAGATCTTTAAAAATACGTAACGGATATTGATACGGTTTTCAGTAATAGATAGACTGATTCAAGAGGAAGGTTTATACAATATATATTGCATCCGTGCGAAGCCGGGGCGGGTCGCTAGTTAATTATAATTAATATTCTATGACCCAATTGTTGTAATCTTGAAAGTGTAGTGTGTGTGTGTGTGTGTTGTGTGTATGTGTGTGTGTGTGTGTGTGTGTGTTGTGTGTATGTGTGTGTGTGTGTGTGTGTGTTGTGTGTAGTGTCCTTTTTTAAGGAACTTAAGAACGTTCTTGATTAACGTGGCCATCTCCTGGGCCCAAACAACACAATGTAAGGTACCTACTAGGGATGCATCGATACACACTTCAGCCGATACGATACCGACACAGATATTTATAATAAAAAGTATCGCCGATACCGATACCGATACGGACAGTTAGGATTCAAAGAAAGCTATTAAACGCTGTGGCTTTAGAAACAGACAAAATTACTCATACTTATAATAATATTTATTTAGAAATGATAATTGATAATAGATTAGAAGACAACACCTAATAATTAAAATTCACAGTTATGGGATATTTAAATATTCAGGAAACACAACATTCTTAAATTATTCGGTAAAAACCGATTTCTTCAGTCTGTTTGAATGAGAGGTCTTTCAGTTGATGACGGCGCGGTTGGCGCAGTGGCTGAGCGATTGACTGCTGCGCTGCGTGTCGCGGGTACGATTCCCGCACGGAACAAATATTTGTATGGCCTACAGGTAGTTGTTCCGGGTCTGGCTGTTTGTGTATGTGAGTTTAAATGTTTGTAAACGCACCCACGATACAGGAGAAATTCCTAATGTGGGGCAAAGTTTATAAAAAAAAAAAAAAGTTGAAACTGAACTCATTTAGAAACTGAAATATATTTGTGATTCAAATTCAAAAAGTAACGGTGTATCGGCAAATTTAATATCGTTGATTCCGATATATCGGGAAAATCGTGATATCGCCGAAATATCGGTATCGGTATCAGATGCATCTTTAGTACCTACCCGCCTACTGTCGATTTAAAAATAAACTAGCTACAGAGCCACAGGCTGATAATTTTCCTATGTTTCTTCAGTTCAACTAAGGCTAGTCTTCACTAAAGGCAAACAAACGAAAAGGTCACCAAACAGGGAAATTACGACGGTTCAGTAATCTAGTAATGATACAAAGCGTTCATGTCACGGAAAACAAACATTAAGACAACACAACACACACAAACACACACAACAACATTAACAATGCACAACAACAACAAACAACAACATTAACTCGTATCTATTTGTACATATTTACTTAAGCTAGTTTCACTGTTTTTCTTTTGTACCAATTTGATCATACTTATAGTTGTTAATGGATTAATTTTATTTTATAATTTTATTGTCCTGATTAAATTGTGCTATGTAGAGTGATGGCTTGAAACATAGATTTAAATAAACCTAGATCGGGCGGGTCACTACCAAACATCTGAATTGAACTACTATTACTTGCAATTGTTGAATATATTTTAGTTATAGTTTACTTACAAGTACTAATTATACCATTGTATGAGAAATAATACTACTGCGACTAAATGTACACTTTTTGTAATACTTTTAAATAAATTATTATATTCTATTCTATTAAAAATTACAACAACATAATTATCCTTTTCCGCTCTTTTCGCTTTTCACTCGAACACACAGCTCCGCTCCGCTTTATGGTTTCGCTAAAAATGTATTGTGAGCTGCCGCTGCCAGTGTTTGTTTACTCACTAATTAATCATTTTCAATCAAAATTCACTTCCCTGTCTCTGCGGCTTGAATAAACAGAAAACTCTTAACGAAATCAGTGTAAAGTGGGTTAGGCCGTTTCACATCGAGTGGAAACTATGTAGGCCACACATGCAATGTTTGGAAAAAAAAAAATTAACCAATGATCATCGCGTGTTACGAATTGAAAGAGTGGCTATCGGGGTCTAGTCAATACATTATCGCTAAACATCCTATCAAACAAACTATAATTACAAATATTAAAATATTCTTGTCACGCACAAACAAAATTAACATTACCATTTTAATATTAAAACGATTAGCACAATTTTATAATTAACATAAATAAACTGCACGTGACGTATTTTAATTTAATTCAACATCTTCCTCATTTCCGATTGTAATTAATAAGCTGTCACCGCAATCAGTAAACCGCACTAATTATGGTAACAAAGTGCAATCAAAATTGAATAATTGTGCAAACAAACAATTTTCCTGGTAAAAGCTATATATTGTAATGTCAATGTTATCACTGATATCAGCGCTGTGGATAGGCTTTCATTGGAGCTTGTTACAAAGCTATCGAAGTGCCGATAAAGATAGTTTCAAGTGACGAGAGCTGGCGTGGCTTGGTGCTAGGTGTAAGCCAGTCAGTTCACTGTGACGCGCCGCGCGGACCGACCGCGAGCCCGCGAAGTGTACGCTCATGGCGAAAAGATTTTTCATTTTCGCGTCCCTAATCCGTTTTCAAATAAAATAATCTACCAGTGTTCTCTGATAACCACTGTTTGTTAACACATTGTAAGTATTTTTTTTTGTTATCTTGTAATCTATTATTTGTTTTGTAAACATTGAATTTCGCGGTTCTTGTTTCGCCAAACAAATATTTTTTTTTTTATGAAGCGCCGGCTCTAATGGAGCGTTTGTGTAAATAGTTTTGACGAAGGAAATATAGTAGAAATGTTTTTTTTTTGTGGTTTTTCAATGGCTATTGAGAGTTTCGTTAAATGTATCATAACGAGTGAGTTTAGTATAAACTATTTTAGCACGGTAACTATTTTAAAAGTTATGTTTTCAAATGTTTCAAATTCTTTATTTGCATCCCATAATGTGTGAAGATCTTGCAATGGGCTTAAAGCTAAAGAATAATTACGGACCCTGTAGGACACAGCTTGTTGTTAGGCATACGCATTTGTTTGCTTATTTATAATATTAATATGATCGAAAAGACGGTTTATAAGTTGAAAGTAAAGTTGCTCTTCCAGGTATTTGTTTAAAAAAAATATTTTTAGATTAAATAGCTTTATTGTTTACAAGCCACTACTTTGCACACAATAGTTTTTGTTTTAAAACTGATGCAAATCATTCGTCGAGTACTTGCTTCTTACCTAAATGGAATGGAATGGGGATTGCGAATATGAAGAAAATTTAAAGAAACACACTTAGTTGTATAAACAAATAGAATTGCAAATCCGTAGTTTAGAATATACAACGCCCTCTGTCGAATGAAAAAATAAAAAAAGAAGTTTTATTTAGAACTCGTTACGCAAGTATATATAAAGAAAGTATAAGTCTGTATCCTATCCATTTTCCTTCAAGATTCTAAATGGAATAACATTTTGAAATACGTAGGTAATCCTTATGCATAGTTATAAATGCGAAAATTACTCTGTTTATCTGTGTGTCAGTTACCATTGTACTACACAAACGGCTGAATGGATTTTAATAGGCACACAGGTAACCTGGGTAAGAACGAATTATCCGGAAGCACGTTCTTGTGGGATAGTTTCCTGTTACCACGCGGGGAAAATTCTTTTTTTTTAGTGATCCCGTGTTGTCCCACTCCTGGGCAAAGACCTCCCCCATTCCTTCCACTACTCTCGATGGTGTGCTTCTTCTCGCCAAAGACTAAATTAAAGAATTAGATTAACATGTTTCTGTATTTCCCAATACATGATGTAAGGAACAATGTGACAAACTTTTACCATGGATTCAGTAGGTGTATTTCAAATGATTCGATTCTAAAGGGTGTAAATAGAACCTTAACATAACCAAAAGGCACTTGTTCTCCCCGTCTTTGCGATCATTTTTTTGTTCTAGACCATACCTTGGAACCTTCTAGTTACGGAGATATTGGGGTCACAGTTCCAACTTTTTCACAAATTTTATTTTAAATGCATGTTTTTAAGTAAGATTTTTACTTTACACACCTCCACGACCCCCGTACTATTCAATCCATCCATCAGCACAATGCGTTGAGTGCTTTCCATCGAGTCCTACCGTAAAATGTGATTTTTTACCCCAAAAAAAAAGTCGATTCACAGCAATAATTTTTGCGTAAAGTTACTTAGTTTGATTTACAGAATGCTTGGTCTACGGCTATCTGAAGGGCTCTGGTTACACCCTGAAGATTCCAGGCTCTTATATTAATCATGGGTTAATAAAATTTATTCGTCATTTTTGTGTAGCAGTTTATAAAAGACACCGGCTGTCCAAATTTCAACTGTGTGGTGTCAACAGTCTCGAATTAAAATGGCTGCGACAGACAGACGGACAGGACGAATCTACTCGTATAAGGAACCTATAAATGTAGGTCTAGCTACGTATATTGGCTTTAAACGATTTTTTTTTCTTTCTGAATATCAAACTAAAAACTGATTTCTACAGGAACTCTATTTTATTTATTTAAAAGGCATTATATCAAGCAAAAATCACTTATAGACAAAACCTACGTTGCCTGTTTACTATTCCAAATGTAGGACATCCCTACAACGTTTTCCTGTTCAAAAATCAAATCACGAGTTCACGGCTTTCCATAATATTGTTTTAAAGAATTCCGGGATTCCTACGCGAGGGAAATGCTCTACTTCCTTTTCAGTTTCCTCCTTGAAATTCACTCAAGTCGACTGGTAATGTCATTTTAAATAACAGAATCCTATCGACTTCCAATTTCTTTTTAAAATACACTATTTAATATTTTTGTAATGATTACTTACCCCAACTATGGATGAAGGATTTATTCGTTCATGCTCTAATTTAACCAGTACCTAATCTAAATTAAAATGTCCAATTGTTAATGGGGCTAATGCCAATAATAGCATTTTCTTTATTTACATATGTATATGACTTGATATGAGGAGCTCGTGGCTAAATAATAACAGCCGCTCGGGTCGGTCTTTAGCCGTGCTTGCTTATGTTGGTGTGTGGATGAGTGACCACGCATTACATACCGAGTTTCCTCCGTGCCTCGGAAAGCACGTTAAGCCGTTGGTCCCGGGTGTAATTTGTAGATCTTTGACAGTCGTCGGGTAGTCAGTGGCCCGAAAAGTCTGACAACCAGTCTTACCAAGGGTTTGTATTGTACGAGTATAACGGGCTGGTGTCCGCAACTCCACGTCAAAGCGCGTATTTTGCGTGCGGGAATTACCAAGGGGTTTCGTATTACCCAGTACTAACTGGGTCGTGGAGATCAGATAGGCTCCATGTAAAATACTGGTATTCAGCTGCATCCGGTTAGACTGGAAACCGACCTCAACGTAGTTGGGAAAAGGCTAGGCAGATGATGATGACATGATATACAGATATGTAATTTTTTTTTTCTTATGTTCATTATAATTTTTCACACTTGCTTTTTACCTGATAACAACCACATTTTCCGAATATCGTAAATAGTATCTGGGCGACCGAGCTCTGTTTCGAGTAAAACAGTGAAAACGAATATTCCTTATATACCTATGAGACCTAGCTATATCGCTTCATCGCTCCCGTAAACTCCTTATTGCAACTTTCATCGAAATCGTTAGAGCCGTTTTCGAGAACGTAAATAAAAAAACAACATTAAAAAAGGGATTAAAGGTGTTTGTTTAAAAAAAGAAATGGGTTTAAGATAATTTAAAAGCCAGCATTGTATTTGTAGCCAGTTCGAATTGCCCCTAAGGACTTCATAATGAAGATGTTTACGAACAAATAAACACAACACATACACGCCAAAACATGTGCAGATATAAAGCGTGTAAATATAAAATAAAGACCCTCAACGAAGCCGAAAGGCACTTTTTCTCCCCGTCTTTGCGATCATTTTTTTGTTCTAGACCAAACCTGGGAACCCTACAAAGACCTCCCCCATTCCTTCCACTACTCTCGATGGTGTGCTTCTTCTCGCCAATGACTTAATTAAAGGATTAGATTAACATGTTTCTGTATTTCCCAATACATGATGTAAGGAACAATGTGACAAACTTTTACCATGGATTCAGTAGGTGTATTTCACATGATTCGATTCTAAAGGGTGTAAATAGAACCTTAACATAACCAAAAGGCACTTGTTCTCCCCGTCTTTGCGATCATTTTTTTGTTCTAGACCATACCTTGGAACCTTCTAGTTACGGAGATATTGGGGGTCAAAGTTCCAACTTTTTCACAAGTTTTTTTAAATACGTATTTTTAGGTCTGTTTACACCCTGAATAATGAATGCCTTTACGAGTTTGGGTCGCATTCTTCAGATTTCCCTCGAGGGAATTTTGTGAGTTATTTTAATTAAGTCTCACATAAACCAGCACTGATAAGGGCTTTCGGTATTTTCCTATCGTTTACCGTTTTTCCCTAAAGACATTGATGAGACGTAAGGTCCCAATGCCAACAAAATTGTTACCTTTACAATACAATTTTATTGGGTATAGCTATGCCCGCGGCTTCGCCCGCGTGGAGTTCGGGAATTTCTCACGGGATCTTACTTCTGGGATTATAAGTAATCTATGTGCTATACCAGACTATAATCTATCTCTGTGCCAAGTTTTATCCAGATCTGTTCAGCCGTTCTGGCGTGATTGAGTAACAAACATCCATTCAACCAAACTTTCTCATTTATAATAGTTTATGTAAGATATACGAGTAGGTACAGGATGAATTTTTGAAGTGGGCGTGGGTAATTTTCTGATAGCTTTTTTTACATCAGGCAGTGGTAACACTTTGATCTCGAGCTGGCCTAGCATAGTATGGAGTTTCAATTAAATAAAGGGGCCAACTTTTACTGGTTTTGTTACCACTGGCGCGTGGCCTACCTTATCTAGGGTTGCCACACGTTCGGCATTCTAGCTCTTTGTCCGGTATCCGGGAGCGGAATTCTAAAACGTCCGGAATTTCTACAAAGCAAAAATTCTTGCTTCATGAAATTAAATTATAAAAAAATCAACAAAATTACAAAGAAGACAAGAAAATTTTCAATTTTCTTCAAATTTTCAGAATTTTCTCCGGGAAAATAAACTCAGACCTGGGAACTTTAACCTTTTTTTTCGCATTGGAAATTGTTCGGACTCTCTAGGAGATCTTTATTATATTTGGCTACAAAATAAAATCACGATGCGGTTTTATTACAGTATTATAGACCGACTGCTTTAATGAGTCCTCGCGAAGGTATCAATTTAAATGGAATATTCTGAAGGTTGATCGCGTATTGGTTCAATTAGTATAGTACCTACGGGGATTATGGTTATTTTAAAGCAAATAACCTGTGGGATATTGATAAGACTTAGTGAACGCTGAATTTGCCTTTGATGGGGCAAGGCGGAGGACTCATTAAAGCTGTCGGTCTATAGACGAGGGCATTAAAATATTTACGAGTGATAGTTAGACTACGTTTTGATTTCAGCATTCTCCTGCCCTTATCCCGATTTATTTGGGGTCGAAGCAGTATGTCTTCTTGTTCCATACTTAACTCGTCATCTCAGCTCCTTTCTAGCCATATCATCCTTCACACAGTCCATCCATCGTTTCTTTGGTCTTCCTCTACTCTTATAGCCATCTACATTCATACTCAAAACGTTCCCCATTCCTCCGCATCACATGTCCATACCACGATAACCGATTACCACACAACTTTTCAGTCACAACTTACATAATGTAAAGTTAGTGAAGGAAAATTCAGCGCTTATTTTGCTGGGTCCTTTTTACGTACGCACGACGGCCAATCAAGGTATACAAAACCAGTTTATACGGATCTCTCATTGTTCCTTTTTACATACGCACGACGGCCAATCAAGCTATACAAAACCAGTTTATGCGGATCTCTCATTGTATAGGAAATCTATATAAAGTCAGGCCAACTTATTCTGGAAATGTATAGCTTTTTTTTTTTTTTTTTTTTTCCGGATGGGAAATCATCAAATGACCCCCCCCCCCCACTCTGGGCGGAGCGGAGGGGAGTGTCAGACTTGTACTGACTAAAACCCATCCATGTTCCTTCCCTCATGTGCAGCCGTGTTTACAAGCTTGAACTCAATTTTTATATTTTTTCCACGTTGAGGTAATAATGATTAACGAATTTACCTGTTGGGAACTTCGATCATTATTATAGTTACTTTTAAGTTACAGCAGTAAAATACAGAACGATTCAACGACGCATCGTGGGGCTTTGCAACGTCGTCGTATCAGTAAATATTCCCGACACGATATCGTATCGTTAAACGAACGGCGCACGGCACGTCACTGAAAATACTGGATCTATCCATTTCGTTACATCATTAGTGCAGTTTTTAGATCACGACGTCGTTTTTAATGATGCTCTTCGAAGATTTCCACAAGGCATCGCATTGGAACACGACGTCGTCGACACGTCGATCGACGTATCTACGTCTTGTCCCTAGAATGTTGAATTTGAGAGCCGAAGTAAATGAAGAACGTAATATATGGGTTATACCTACGACGCAAGATGTTCAGACGACGACGTTGAACAGCGAGGCACTCACGTCACTCGACCGTGTAGGTGCATTAAGCCATTTATGTACCTGGATTCTGTCTTCTGTTTTCAGCTTACAATAGCTTTTTAACAGCATGTTTTACCTCGATTAATCATCATTCCAGCAGCACGAAAGCACCCACTTCTGTGTTTAGGCCACAGCTAAAGATATACCTAGATAACGCAAGTATCACGATCCGTATGAAAACCAAGCGTGCCACTTTTTGACTACGTACTATGACGTCATAAGCACTATTTAGTTACTATATAAACAAGTTACTATACAAAGTAGACTACGTTTTTGTTCTTTAAATGTCTAGTATTAAGTACTTCAGTTGTAACGTGATTGTTTTAACAATTAGCTTGCTGCGACAGTAGCCACGTTAAGTATAAAATGCTTAAGCCGGGGACGCGTAGTAGGTGCTCTTGCAATATCTAGCCATATCTATACAACATTAGTTTTAGTATATGCGAGACCTGAAACACGTGTCTACTATTTTTATGTAAAGAATCTATGTACAAAATTTCAATACTGTATCATGAAAAATCACAAAGTTATAAGTTTGTTCTGTTACCTAGTTGTCCGCACAAAAACGTGGTCACCACGCAGCGCACGCCTCCAGCGTCGTCTTGAGCTTATAGATAATAATAATTTGGCAGTAGGTACCTAAATTATTGCGATAGGTACTTAAATTAGCTCGGTGTTCAACTTTTAATTTTTTTAAATATTTTTGGGAAAAAATATAACATGGTTTAAAAATTATTAAAATCGATTCAGTTACTTATTCTGAACAAACTATATTCAGGTTTCACATATACTAAAAATAATGTTGTATAAACTTAAGTGGCAGTGGGCAGGGCACATTGCTGGCGGAACGGATCGCCGATGGGGCTGAAAAGTTCTGGAGTGGCGACCGCGAACCGGAAGACGTTGCGTTGGAAGGCCTTTCACTAGGTGGACCGATGACCTGGTGAAGGTTGCAGGGATCCGCTGGATGCGAGTCGCACGGGACCGGTCAATGAGGCGACACTTGGGGGAGGTCTATGTCCAGCAGTGGACGTCTTTCGGCTGAAATGATGATGATGATGATCTATATCTGTGGTCTTCCTGTTTTTCTTTTCATCTTCTACGGTGTCTTGAGTAACCCAAGTGGTTTCTATAATAGGTACAGAGCAGTACAATTTAAATAACTAATGAAACTGTTCAACCCTTGGAATTGCAAATGACTGCCATGTCACAGATAACGAGTTCTGCTGAACTGACACACCGCAACTTTCGAGTTTCGACGTCTCCAGAGTCTAGTGTTCATATTCTCAAACGATTAATGGCAAAACGATTACGGAACGAAATCGACTAGCTTATGGAGAAGTCTTATGACTACCTCGTTGGTTTAGTGGTAGCAAGCGCAACTGCTGAGCAGGAGGTCCTGGGTTCGATTTCCAGGTCGGGCAAAATGATTTTGGGGTTTTCCATCAGGAATTTCTCAGTAGCAGTCTTGGAGTCTGGATTTGTGCCCGGTTGATGGCAAAAGGCCCCCTAGTACTTGGGACTTAAACAAACATTACTGGCGAAATGTGGGTGTAGATACTATTAGGTACACCTCTCTGCCGAACACATTTGGGATTACAAGCGTGATGGCGTGATGGATGGAGAAGTTTTTTTTAGATTCAAGTAGATTGTGTTGTTGTTGTTTAAAAGCTTATGTAAATCCTGTTGAAAGTTGTTTTAGATAAAGATTAAAAGAATGAAAGAAAAACTGTTTATTCTGCACAGTCACAATACTTTCACATTTTTTTAAATAAACATTAAATAACAGTAGGAAGTCAAAAATAATCAAAATAATCGTTAAATTAAACATTAGAGCAGCTTAAGTTTAAGTAAGGTACTTTTCGCTCTGAATTATTGAGATACGTTTTTCAGGTCTACGATTCCAAAATACCATATACCCGCATAATAATTTATAGGTAACATTACCTAACCTAAAATTGTACGGAATAGAGAATAGAGAAACAGTAGCGGAGGGTCAATTTTTGTAAGAGGTAAGCTGGAGTACATATCTTTAATATGATTATATTATTTGTCTAATAGAATACTGACTGTGCCATTTTCCAAAGGGAAGCCGGTAGCAATCGAGTTCTATGGAACCTCCGCCACTGGAAGGCAGTCATGCAGTTCCTCGGACTCTAGAATTTTATCCTCAGAAGGAAACCTAGAATTTCATACCAACGTCTCATCATCATCTGCTTAGCCTTTTCCCAACTATGTCGGGGTCGGCATCCAGTCTAACGTAGGATGTCAGTATAGTGGAATACCAGTATTTTACATGGACACCTATCTAACTTCCATAACCTAGTTAGTAATGGGTAATACTCTACCCCTTGGTAAGACTGGTTGTAAGACTTTCGTGCCACTGACTACCTGTAATTTCATACCAACGTCTGAAGTAGAAATAAATAAAATATTATTGCTGTGTACGAGGTTTACAAGTATAGCTTTTGTCGTAGTAAAAAGAGCAGCCATTATAGTTGGAAATGGGGCTTACTTCCAGGGGAGCGCCACACGTACTCACGTATCGCCGCTTATGACAGAACTTTGAATGCAGGAAAGACATAAAATAGAAAAGTGAAGTTGTGTACTTAGGTACTTTTTCTTTGAACTTTAATTGGTATACCGGTTTGAAATACGTAATATTCAACTTTATATACCACTATTACAACTATGAACCGATTATGAAACGATGCATGCACTACTATATTTTGAGCGCTTTTCATTGTGTGCAGCAGTAAAAAAAAACACATAAGTCGTTTTTTTTTTTATTTATGGCACCTCGCAGTTCAGCCTATGAGGCTGGCTTCTGTTTAACTGGTCTAGTCCTGTGGATGCCTTGATTGTAAGGCTTCCAGCCAGGGTCTTATAAACTATTTATAAACTAAGCGACCACACGTTAAGGGGGTGCCCCTGTGTGGTACGAACCTCGGTTTAGGGCGTCGCTGGGGATGTCAGCAAGGGGACAGACTGGATCTGATTAAGATTATTTGGGTTCAGCATCGCGGGCTGGCTCTAGCAAGGTCGGGGGGGGGACACAAAGATCGTTTGTCAGTCATCATTTTAGCTGAATGTTACTTAGATCGAGAACATACTATCGTTCCTGCTAGCCCCTCATGGGAAAAAGTGTGAGTTTATGTAAGTACCAGCTGTTGCCCGCGACCTTCGTCCACGTGAAATCATTATAAAAATTACTTCTCTATTTGACTCGGATGTTGTTTACAGTTTTATGGATTTTTTTGCACGGAACACCAATCTTTTTTCTAAAATAAAAGTAACCTAAGTTACTCCTTATAACATCAGCGATATGGCAGTAAAAGTCCCGTTAAAATTGGTCCAGCCTTTTCGGGGATTAGCCGGAACAAACATATAGACAGACATAAGAAATAAAAAAATATATTTGTTTTGTTTATAAGCACCGTATATACTTTCATATATTTTGCATTCAGTAAAATTAAGTTATTTTGAAATTACAAACAGACACTTTAATTTATTTTTGGTTTCCTTGCGTGATCAAATCAGAAATGAGATAATCCGCAAGAGAACCAAGGTTACCGACGTAGCAAGAAGAATAGCCAAACTTAAGTGGCGGTGGGCAGGCCACATTGCTCGCAGAACGGATGGCCGATGGGGCCGGAAAGTTCTGGACTGGCGACCACGAACTGGAAGACGTTGCATTAGAAGGCCTCCCACTAGGTGGACCGATGACCTGGTTAAGGTTGCAGGGATCCGCTGGATGCGAGACGCACGGGACCGGTCAATGTGGCGACACTTGGGGGAGGCCTATGTCCAGCAGTGGACGTCTTTCGGCTGAAATGATGATGATGATGATGACTTTCATTTAATTTATTTGTATGTTTAGATGTAGTAGATATGTATGTATTTAGATAAATGTACTATGTAAGATGTACAGAACGCGTAGAAAATTGCTATGTAATGGGTCATTTTATTCCCTGTATTTAAGGATATTACGTCTATGAAATAAACATCAATACTAAGACTATGTTAGAGTTTCGAGTCATCTGATAGTAATAGGTTATCATCGTTGGATTAGAAGACTGTCAATATAGTAATCATTGTAAGTTGTAATCAATGACATAATGAATGGAATGGTATAATCATAAACAGTAGGAAGTATTCATTTAATGTCAACTATTCGATATAGGTAGTGTAGATTATAGGCGTCGAGGCTATAATCTACTTTAAATAAAAGGGAAATCTGTTACAGCGTGGAAAGGTGACAGACAGATGGACAGACAGCGTTACTTTAGCATTTATTTTTTGTATCATCATCGTCTACCTAGCCTTTTCCCAACTATGTTGGAGTAGCCATCCAGTCTGCAGCTGAATACCAGTATTTTACATTTAGCGACTGCCTATCTGACCTCCACAACCCAGTTAGTACTGGGTAATACGATACCCCATGGTAAGACTGGTTGTCAGAGTTTTTGGGCCACTGACTACCTAACGACTGTCAAAGATCTACAAATGACACCCGGGACCAACGGCGTAACGTGCTTTCCGAGGCACGGAGGAAACTCGGTATGTAATGGGTGGTCACCCATCAACAGACCAACCTAGGCAGGCACGGCTTAACCTAAAGATCGATCCGAGCGGCAGTTATTATTTAGCCACGAGCTCCTCATTTATTATTTCTATATTATTATTTTTATTAAATATTAATAAAAACCTCTTGGTGTTGGTATCCAAAACCTGCACTTTCAAAACATTGTCAGAGTGATTTTGTTTGTCCTATTCCTATTACATATATGTAAGTATGTTTTCACCTGAAAATCTGCAGAAAACAAATACTCACTCGTGATTATGTAAACTAAACTCTAAAGGATGATTTCTACCAAACAGCTCGCATCACATCGGAACGGAACGGATTTTACAATATTTAAACAATATTAAATCGTGTACACAGTATTTAAAGTCTATATTACGAAGACGCACACAGCAGTTTGACCGTGGGCATCTTCCATGACATGCGATCGTAGCTGAAAGTATGCTGCAACGCGCGATCGGCTCCGTTCGCCTGTAGTCGTATCCGATGGGATACTTTCGGCTGTCGTCGCGTGTGATAAATCATTCTCAGAACAATAACTAAATGGACCCCTTCACCAAGCCTAACTTTGATTTTGATTTTGTACATTAAACTAAGTAACCGTATGCAAAAATTATTGCTGGGTAATGACATTTTTGACGGTATGACGTATACGGTAAGGCTCAATGTAACGCACTCAAAACACTGTGCTGATGAATCCATTGAATAGTAAACTGGTCATAAAGGTATTAAAAGTGCAGTTACTTATAACATTAGAAAAAAAAATTGGAACTTCAACCCCCAACATCGACGGCACGGTTGGCGCAGTGGCTGAGCGATTGACTGCTGCGCTTCGTGTCGCGGGTTCGATTCCCGCACGGAACAAATATTTGTATGGCCTACGGGTAGTTGTTCTGGGTCTGGCTGTTTGTGTAAGTGAATTTAAATGTTTGTAAACGCACCCACGATATAGGAGAAATTCCAAGTGTGGAGCAAGTTTAAAAAAAAAAGTAATAATAATAATATCTCCGTAACTAGAATGTTCCCAGGTTCGGTACATCATAAAAAAAATGATCACAATGACGGAGAGAACAAGTGACTTTCGCATGCCTGTAATCCCCGAAGGTTTAGACAGAGGTTTACCTAATAGCACACTCACATTACGCCGGTTATATATAAGTCAGTAATAGGGCGCGAGCCTATTGCCATCAACCGTGCACAAATCCGGACTCCATGGCTGCTACTGAGTTAAGGGTAGTTGTGATTTTTGTTTAATCCTTTGTGACTGTAATAGGTTTTTAGTTCCAAATATCATCAATCAAAACTCTGTCTACCTCTCGAACGAATACAGGCGAGAAGACGACGTCTATTCATTCTTCAATCAAATTAATTAAATTAACTTTGGGCTTTGGGGTGTTTAGAACTCTAAAGTAGTTACAGTCAATATTAATGTCGGCAGGCTGTTAAAACTTCTAAATTCTTGTCATTAATTTATAGACTGCCTTGTTGGTGTAGTGGTCGCAATCGACTGCTGAGCATGAGGTCCTAGATTCGATTCCCGGGTCGGGCAAATTGTTGTTGGATTTTTCCATCAGGAATTTCTCAGTAGCAACCACGTAGTCTGGATTTATGCCCGGTTGATGACAATAGGCTGACATGGGACTTTAACATCATCATCATCATCATCTGTCTAGCCTTTTCCCAACTGTTGAGGTCGGCTTCTAGTCTAACCGGATGCATTCCAGTCTATCCAGTATTTTACATGGAGCGACTGCCTATCTGACCTCCACAACCCAGTTAGCACATGGGACTTTAACATGGCTGGTAAAATGTGAGTATACTATTAGGTACACCTCTGCCTTATCCTTCGGGGATTACAGTCGTGTCGTTATGTTATATTCGCAAATCCCGATATTTAAAAAAAAGTGAAAAATTAATCATCAAAAGTATATTTCAGTTTACTATTTGAATGTCTAATTAAGAGCGAAGTATAAATAAACCTAGCTTGTGATAAAAATATATTCAAAGCCAACTGCCGGTAGCAATTTGGTCTGTTATCATTTCTAGGTAATGAAAAAGTAACTTTATTAATATTTTAAATTAGGAGGATTATTATTATTAGAACCGTGCGCACGACGACCGATCAAGATATGCAAAACCAAATTAATCTAAACTGTATGGGAAGATTGGTAAGCTCATACAAAGCGAGGTTGATGTCGCAGTCCTTGCTCGTCCTGTCATCGTCCACCAACGGTCCTCGGTTCTGAAATTGTTCCCGAAGGATGACAAAAAACTCTCCCCGATAACATGATTATAGGGAAATATAGGTCGGGTCATTCTGCTCTGTGTGTGATGAACATCATAGAAAGTTCTTGTCGTGTCGTCTATGACAAATTTTGGCGTAGAAGCTGCAACAACGTGATTTTTAGGCAAAATGTAGTACAACCAATAGTTCGTAGTCGTACCTACTGTCAGCAGATATAATGTTTGTAAAAATACCCATAACGAAGCCGTGAAGCGCTTTCCCCCCCCGTCATTGCGATCATTTTTATGTTCTAGACTATACCTGGAAACCTGGTAGTTGCGAAGATTTTAAGGATCAAAGTTCCAACTTTTTCACAAGCAAGGTTTTAATGTTACAACTTTACTTTAAATACCTCCACGATCCCGTACTATTTAATGCATTCATCAGCCCAATATTTTGAGTCCTACCGTAAAACGTCATTTTTAACCCTAAAAAAAAAAGTCGTTTACCTGCAAAAATTTTTGGGTAGAGTAACGTAGCTTGATGCACAGAATGCTTGGTTGATGGCTTCGTGAAGAGTCAGTCTACACTCTGAATTTTACTTGCATAATTGGGGATGTTGTAAAGAAATTAGAATATTTAAAAGAAATTGCCTAATGCCTAAATACTGCACTGTAGGATTTTAAACTTTTGGCGCGAATTAAGCGTCGAAAATCCAGCAGTGAGCTTTGGCATCATTAATAATTGTCCTAGTGATGCAAAGACATTCAAATATTTACGAGTGACGAATAAAATCGTAATCTATTACTTTGTAACAAGTCGGTCTGACTAGTCACTAGTATATATAGACTATATAATACTGACTAGTGTGTATACGCCCGCTGGTCAGGTAGCATTTGTGTGGCAAAATCAAAAATGTCATCATCATCATCATCAGCATTTCAGCCGAAAGACGTCCACTGCTGGACATAGGCCTCCCCCAAGTGTCGCCACATTGACCGGTCCCGTGCGTCTCGCATCCAGCGGATCCCTGCAACCTTTACCTTTTATCGAAAATGTTCGGGATCAAAATTTCCGTATGACAATATTCCCTATAGTATTTATTTTATATGTGTAGGTATATTTGTATTTATGTTTATTTAATATAGGTATAATTTTGTTTTAAGTTCCAATTTGAATTTTCCTGTTTTGTCTTCTCTACACACTGTGTCTACATTTCTAATCCAACTTTCCTCTCGCAGGTCTGCTGGAAGAGATTTCTCATGAAATAAGCAGTACCTTTGTGCTCTTCTATTTAAATGTAATGTCCTGTTAAGTATTTTGTGTGTACAGAAATAAATAAAAATAAAAAATCCCAATGTCCGCTCTATAACTCTTAAAAAATCTCAGTGTACGCACGACGGCCAATCAAGCTATACAAAACCAGTTTATACGGATCTCTCGTTGTACGGGAAATTTATACAAAGCGAGTCCATGTTATACTGGAAATGTACAGCTTGATGTGCCGCCGTGTGTACTGTGTAGTGGCAGTGAAACACTGGCATATCATATCGTACTAGGCATAACAATAGTAGTAGCAAATACTTAGATCTCTGCCTAAACCGGGAAACACCAGATTGATTGGCATTCCCGACATTCCTCTTATTGAATTGTAGTTCCTAACATATCGACGTATAAATTCCTATAGCACCCCTCTCCGAATTCCGCCAGGGACCAGTGGCGATGGTTCTATACAAGTCGATTCCTACCGAATTCCCATTGAAAATTGGGGGTCATTCCCACTGGTTTTACCCCGTGGTTAACACTATTAACTACTGGGAATGATGTGTTCTACTGGTTAACAGTGTTGACGAACGCGATATTTTTTTCCCAATAGTTAATACCCTCGTCTAGCGAATAGTTCAGGAGTCAGGTTAAAGAAAAGTAAAAGAAATCTATATTTATACTTATTATCTATACCTAATATTATTGTTGTAAATTTAATGATTATTTGATACAGAAAAATAGTTGAGAGACGAGGGTATTAACTATTGGGAATAAAATGTCGCGTTCGTCAACACTGTTAACCAGTAGAACGCATCATTCCCAGTAGTTAATAGTGTTAACCACGGGGTATTAACCAGCGGGAACGACCGAAAATTGGCAGTCAGTATTCTATAGACAAATAACATAATCACATTAAAGATATGGACTCCGGCTTTCCTTTTACAAAAAATTACCTCGCTACTGGTACATACTTATTAGATAACATTGTACCTAGATTGACTGCCTCTTCGGTCAAGCGGTCGCAATCGTGACTGCTGAGCATGAGTCCCGGGTTCGATTCCCGGATCGGGCTAATTGTTATTGAGTTTTTCCATCAGGAATTTCTCAGTAGCAGCCTTGGAGTCTGGATCTGAGCCCGGTTACTGGCAATACGCTCGCCCTTTATTACATAGGACGTAAACATAACCGGCGCAATGTGGGTGTACTATTACGTACACCTCTGCCTAGCACTTCAGGGATTACAGGCGTGATGTTATGATGTTACTTACCTAGATGTTACATAATAAGTTTTATATTCATAAATGACAATGGAGACACCTACTTAGAGATTGTTTCATATTAAATTCGGGTGTAATATCAATCATGAGACACTATAGTATTGGCAAGCATTTCAATCAGAGAGAGTTCAATTGAAATATGTGTACCGACATAACTTAGGTAATGTTGATTAATTTTGTTGTTCATATTCCCGGCCCAAAAAGTCTGATAACCAGTCTTACCAAGGGGTATCGTATTACCCAGTACTAACTGGGTTGTGGAGGTCAGATAGACAGTCGCTCCATGTAAAATACTGGTATTCAGCTGCATCCGTTTAGACTGTAAGCCGACCCCAACATAGTTGGGAAAAGGCTAAGCAGATGATGATGATGATATTCCCGGCGTAATAACTTACTACAGGAGCATTTTTGAAAATTTTGTTTCTTTAGACCGACCGCTTTAATGACTCCTTCCGAAGGTATCAATTTAAATGGAATATTCTGAAGAATGATCACGTTTTGGTTCAATTAGTATCGTAATACCTACTTGGATTATGGTTATTTTAAAGCAAATAACCTGTGGAATATTGTTAGGACTTTGTGGACGCCTAATGTGCCTTTGATGGGGCAAGACGGAGGACTCATTAAAGCGGTCGGTCTATAACAGTGAATTGAAACTTTCAGTAATAAAACGGTTTTGGGACTCAATGTTTTGCTGCCAGGCTAGTATTTCAAAGGCGTCTCGATAGCTTCTCGGTTGATATTTTGTAAAAAGGCTTTAGTACCATTTGGTAAAAGAAAACATAGTTGTAACATTACAAAAATTGATCAGACCTGTGGAAGTTGTTTACTCTTCATCAACTAGAAGAGAGGTGATGATCTTCAAATGGTTGAGTAGATTTTCTTGTAACATAGCTAAGAACACTCTCGAATTAGACAGATTTTAAACGAAAAAAACTGAATAGTAATCGGTTCATCCGTTTAGGAGCTATGATGCCACAGACAGACAAACAGATACACAGATACACTTAAAACTTATAACACGGCTCTTTTTTTGGGCGGGGGTTAAAATGTAACTCTAGGTGTAGACCACATCAAGTAGTCTTTTCCTTATCGGATCGATGGCAAAAAAAGTTCAGATTCCTTTGTCCTAAAATGGAGATCTCTCTTCTCATGGAGTCAAAGGTCATACAGTGCACAGGTTTCTGCGCAATATGAAACTTGTGCCGTTGTCTGTGGGGAAACAATGCATACAAAATGAGATCAAAGCCGTCCATGAAAAATTAAATAGTTGTATGAATCGTCTGAAGTCGGAACTGTCTTACATACTTAACCTGTCAAAGGGATTACTTGAGTAAGAGTCATTAATTAAGATACGATTTTTATTCTGTAGTCTAGTAATTACTTGAAGTTAGAACTGTCAGAAGTTAGACTTCTTAGCTTTTCTTTCTTTGACGGTTGTTACTTCGTTCAAATTCTTGTCTATTGCATAAAACTGTTTGCATAGTTTATTACTTAAACTCAAGTAAGTACTTCAACTTGACTATAGATACGGGAGTTAGACATTCACAAATCAAAGAACCCGACAAATTCTTCTGCATTGTCAATACTTCAGTTGTATGAGCGTCTGCAAGATGGCTTCCAGCTAAGACAATCGTTATAACAGACTTGTTTTAATAACACGTAACATCTGCGAATTCTAGTTGACACTGAGATGTTCGATTGATGATGTAACGACCGTTTTGTTTTTTTGTAAAATTAAAATAAAACGTTCGCTATTTCGAATCTATTAAGTATCTTTTTTATAAATGCAAAACTTGGATATCTTTTGGGAACAATACCAAGAATGATTAAGAAGATGACAATGATTTGAGATAATGAGAAAGAAGAAGAATAAAGAAAGAAGATCGTCACTGACTGAACGCCTGGGGTGGACATGGTGGACAAGGTGGTGTGACGATCTGATCATTTATACAGGGTTATTTGTAAAACACCAACAACCTCGCAGGAGTAAACTAACATCATAAACAACAACATTTGTTCTACGACTATTTATTTAACACTTCTAGCACAAAGTACAGAGGCGGACTTAAGGCCATAGGCATTTTCTACCAGTCAAACTTTGGGTGCTGCAAAGACAAACAGTGGTATATATCTGAAAAAAATAATTTATTACTAAGATAAACAAAGCTCCCGAGCTTTCACTTTGAAAGCTCACAAGAAGTTGGCAGATTCGTCTCAGAACTAAAATGTTGTAGTTTTTTTTTGTTTATCTCTCTTAACTTTATAAAGTTTAATATATGTATGTATATAAATATTTATTCTTATATGTTTTAGTTATAAATATTTTCTAGTCTTTTTTTCTGTTATTGCACCTACTGGTTGAAAATGCCTATGGCATTAAGTCCGCCTTTGTACAGTTTTTACTTGTGCATAAAGCTTTAATAAATAAATAAACTAAGGATATATAAAATACTACAACATCATGATCAAGTTCGAATCGACCAAACTGCACAAAACAGAGAGGTTTGGAAGGAGAAGGGGTAGTGACCAGCAGTGGGACACACTATAGGAAATGAAAAAAAATAAGAATGATTAACAAACTTGACAAGTCGAGTGCTACGACGGAAATTTCCATTGGCAAAAATGATGAAGCCAAAACTAAGGAACAGGATAGTTTGGATAGAAATAATCACACTGTGGGTCTAACACCGAAAGCGCCAAAAAAGTTTTCTGTATTTACTAAATAAGCTTGCGTTTGGCCGCAACCCGCCTGATGTGAAGCTATGATGACGCCGTAACAAGAAACCGCTTCATTCGAACTTTGAGTAGATCCAGATTATAATGATCAAGGAACAGAGACGCCGGCAGTGTGTTCCACAGACTGGCGGTTCGCACAATAAATATGGAAGCATTGCACTTTTTTCGGGTCCGAAAAACACACAGACAAACAAAAAAACACAGACAAAGCTGTTCTTTACATTAGTTAAGTTGTGAGAACATAATGTATGGAACAGCTGATTTCTTTCGACAAATTTTCACCTCGTTTACTGCTTTGATGTTTAAAGAGCATCTAAGTAGCTTTTACACCTCCCAAATTATATTAATTGCGTTCAAGGAAAGTATTAAGAATCGTGGAGCTATATATAAAAAAATAAGTAATGAACTTTGGAGTTGCTTTTAGGAACGCTCCTTTACATTATGAAGTATCTACTAGCTATAGACCGCGGCTTCGCCTATGTACATTCAATCTATTACACAATGTCATTATAAATTATAGCCTATGTGTTATTATGTTTTATTATCTATATTGCTGTAAAGTTTCATCAAAATTCGTTCCATAGTTTTAAACTGAAAGAGTACCAAACACCCATCCATCCGTCCTCACAAACTTCATTTTAATATTTTTCATTTATTATATTATAATAATAAAGTAAGACTTTACTTAGTGGGTAGATTGTGGTCTTGACAAGACGAATATAACAGTTCAAAATTCGACCTGAACTATTTCAATTCTTACGATCCAAGATAGTTCAAGAATTTCATAAGAAAATGTTTTAAAACTAAATGAGGTTAGTGTTTTCAGTTCGACTAATTTTGAGAAGAAACTCCGAAACAAACCTTAGAGGTCATAGTGTCTTTTAAGGATAAAGTTTTGACCAGTTCATGTGAGTGCAAATTAGTGTTAGAGGTGGTCTTTTGGGAAAAATATTTGAATGGACCTATCCAGTCTATTTGCTCAACAGGAGCTTTACAAAAAAACTATATTATTATTATATACTATTTTTTTTTGTTGTAGTTTACCACACAAATTCTTGTCATGGAATAATTTTACATTATAACTAGAAGTTATTAAGGAACTATCATGGACCACTGCGAGGGCTTCCTCTACCTCTAAAAAGAATTACGTAAATCAGCACAGTAATCATGGAGTACTCAGTGAAAATACATTTAAAATAAAACAAGAATTTGTGTGGTATACAACTAAAAAAACCCGACAACTTTATTCATCAAAATCGGATACGTAAATACAAACATACATACATAGACTGCTAAAATCATAACCCTTCCTTTTGGCTTCGCCGTAGTCGGGTAAAATAGATGCTAGTGGAATACATAAGCTTCTACTTTTTTTGGAAGTCGGTTAAAAAGAAAGTGAAAGTTTGTGAGGATGGATGGATGTTTGTTACTCTTTCACGCAAAAACTATTTGGATTTGTATGAAAGGTACACAGATAGTTTATAACCTGAATTATCACAATCCCGGTAGTGCGATCCTGTGGGACAATTACCGAACACCACGCGGGCGAAGCCACGGGCATAGGCTAGTTAGTGATAATTTTTCAATTGTCCTTTCCGCATCCGACAAATTGATCAATCTTTTATCATAAAACGGTGAACATAGATATAATATGCAACATACGTTGTGACTTTTTAGGCGTCTTACAAAGGTCGTCCACCCCATGTACCCAACATTGAATAGCTCTAGGCGCGATTTTTTTTTTATCTTTCGTAATAGGTACAAAGAAAAATAATGATAAAAAATTAGAACAAAATTATGAAACATCCTGTTAATGATGTTTACGTGTCAAACGGGAGAACATAAACCTACCCAGCACTCGAGTCCAGTAGATCATCGCTCGCTACAGGGTGTTTTAACTACGTAATGCGTCATAATATTGAAAAATATTTTTATTTTTAAATTATTAAAATGCCATTAATACCTATTTTTTTTTATGAATGTTTAGTTTTCATTGGATACATGAAGTGGGCTGCCATTGTAAGACGACTAATAAGTCACGGTGTATATATTATATGCTTCTAGGTTGTACTGAGTTAGTAATTAACGCTTTGATGTCCCGTGAAAGGAGACATTGCAAGCAAATACTATAAATCTTGCATAATAGCTTTGAGACATGCTTTTGAATAAGCTCACTTTGCCTTTACATTTGACATTTTTATTTATTTTATTTATTTATACATATACTCAATTAATGTTTTTTAAACTGTTTAAACTAAAAAAAGCTAAATTACAGTTTAGAAGTTATCAATTTTAAGTTAGCGATTGACCATTACAATAAATACTCATGGCAGACACGTGGCAGATAATATATTATAAACCAAATCGTTGGGAACCCACCAATTATATAATTATATTACTGCCTCGTTGGTATAGTTAGTGGTCAGCGACTCCTGAGCTTGAGGTCCTGGGTTCGATTCTTAGAACGGACAAAGTGTTGTTAGGTTTTTCCATCAGGAATTTATCAGTAGCAGCCACGGAGTCTGGATATATGCCCAGTTGATGGCAATAGTTTCGCCCCCTATTACGTGGGACTTAAACATAACTGGCGAAATGTGGATGCACTATTAGGTACACCTCGGCATAACCCTTCGGGGATTACAGGCGTGATGTTATGTTATTATTATAATTCATTAATACCCGTATGGACAGTAAGTAAGAACATACAACTGCCCATTAACAAAAACGTTTCAGGTACCTAGAACCATTCATTCGCGTTATGTAGGCCTGAAAATTTCAAGTATTTTAACAATGAAATATCGAGCGTAAAATGTTAATAAAAATATACTGTATACGGTAAATATACTTATACGTATTTTTGACTCCATATTGACCTCTGTCACCTGCTGGTAAATTAATTAAGTTATCACCGTCAGGTGTATGATTACGTCGGTCGGTCAATATTATAAAGTATATTATGTACATTTTGTATTCATTAGGACCATTAAAATAAATGTAATGTCGCTATTAATATTAGCATTATAAAGTTCATCGTCTACTGGTATTGAAGTAGTTTTATTTTCGTTAATGTTCTAATGTAATGAAGAAGGAGCTCGTGGCTAAATAATAACGGCGCTCGGGTCGATCTTTAGGTTAAGCTGTGCTTGCCTAGGTTGGTTGTGGATGAGTAACCGCCCATTACATACCGAGTTTCCTTCGTGCCTCGGAAAACACGTTGAGCCGTTGGTTCCGGGTGTCATTTGTAGATCTTTGACAGTCGTTAGGTAGTCAGTGGCTCTAAAAGTCTGACAACCAGTTTTACCAAGTTGTATCGTATTACCCAGTACTAACTGGGTTGTGGAGGTCGGATAGGCAGTCGCTCCATGTAAACTACTGGTATTCAGCTGTATCCGGTTAGACTGGAAGCCGACCGCAACATAGTTGGGAAAAGGCCAGGCAGATGATGAAAAGAATCGTATAAAAAGTGAAAAAAAATCTTATTATAAGAATTATAAGAAAGGTTAAATCGTTTGCGAATCTTTCACATTGCTAAATTAAAAAGCTGGAAATAAAACTATTTAGTTTTTTTTTCATTCAACCCAACACCTTTTCTTCTTCCATTCTCCCCTGCCAGACGTCACGGCATCATTTACTCCTTCTCTTTAGATTCCTCACACAATCCATCCATCTTGTCTTTAGCCTTTCTCTCCCTCAAGCTCAGATACTATACCATTTTCTCTGCGAAAAACAAATGTAACTATAGTCTTTCGCATAACCAACGTATTGACTATAAGGGAAATAAGCAAATTCTCGACGCAAACGATGAGATTATCTTATACAAAAAACTACTTGTGGAAAGGGGATAACCAATTATTTCTGAAGAACACACGGCACATGGGTTTATTTGTAGAAAATTAACGGTACGCATTTATATTCACAAGGTGTAGGCGGTCCAATAGATTCTGACCTACATTCGTATATCCGAGTATATCCACGATTTATCGACCATAAACTAGTATTCCTACTGGGGCAACGTATCTTCGAGTGTCGACGCAGCTTATACTCTGTGATATAGAGAGATTATTTCTGACAATAAATCCAATTAAACTTTTCCTCTTTTCGAAATCGAACTGTGGGCTTTTCATGATAACAGTCCTTCTTTGAAATACGTCGTATATTTCGGAATTTTCTCAGGAAACAAGATTCGTTTCGATGCATCCTGATATGCCAATGTGACAAAAGCGAATTCGATTGTCAGAATTTTTCCTGCGGTTCATGTCATGCTGCCGCCGGTAATAAATCGGAAGTTGTAAACATAAAAACGGTGCGGTAGTTCCTCGTCAGGTGACGCTTCATGAAACAATATATACGTCTAGAATTTTAATTGAAAACGTGCGGATTTCCTTGCATGTTTCCCTCGGCGATGGGACCTGTGATAAATGTAAATGTAGTGCATATTAAACCAACCAATTGGAAAATCATCGTGCGATTGGAATTCTAGGATTCCAATCGCACGATGGTTCATTCACGATAATCAGGAGTGAGTAAGTCGTCTTCTAAAGTTTGGAGAGCCTATAAGTGCTCTTCAGTTAACTCATTGCTTACTACTTCTTCTTATCGTATTGATGTTTCTTCCATATCGCACGGTTTGGGCCCAGTAGGTGGCCACGTTTATTGCAATAAACGCAGCAGAGGCGCTATTCAGGTCGTCAAGAGTGCAGGTAAACGGCCACCTAGGACACTCCAGCAGGTGGTGGAGTGTCCCAACTATGCTTACTACTGATAAACATATTTATTAGTGTGAGTCTTTTTTTTTTTAAATTAATAACAGTGATAAAGAAAGGAGAGAAAAATCTCGATTTATTTCGTTTGGGCTATTCGGTTCCATTCCGGTGTCCTCTTTTGTAAGAGGGGCGCAGTGTCGATCGATGGTATGGTGTTATTTATGTGTTTCTATTAATACACCTACTCGTATTGTGTGCGATCATCAATCCGTCTGCCAAGCCTATGAATGTTTAGTAGTGGACATTGGATTACCTATGTTCTGTATTGGACATTTATGGATGAGTTCTATGATAATTAGGTATAGTAAATTGGTGACTGTTTTGTGAAATTGGTGTCGTATATTATAAGCACTAAAGCTTCTTTTTATAAGTCTTCCTTTTCATCCAACGATTGTCTGTAAGAGTAGTCCAAACGTTTTGTTTTTTCACTAGTTTTAAAATTGGTATATGTCGTGATGGTCCAGAGGTTAAGGCCTCGCCTCTTATGCATGAGGTTGTGGTTACAAATCCGGGCAAGTACCAATGTGACTTTTTAATTATGACATCGGTGAGGGAAAGAATCGTGTGGAAACCTAGATAACATTGCAACATTGTGGAGTCTATGAGCTGCGACATGGCTATGTTCAAATAGCTATAACTCTTAAAATAATTGGTGCTGAGTCTATATTTTGATAACATTTTGTAGGTTGACGCAAATACTTCGAATTAAATTAAAAAACATACTCGTACATGTGCATCATTCAGGGGGTAATTTTGCACTAGAGCTAAAAATATAAAAAAATAATTTTCATTTACTAATTCGATGGCCTCAGCGTTTATCTTTGCAATAAGATTATTTGCACGCATCTAGGTCTCTTAGATTCAAAGATAATAGCATTTCATTGAACATACCTCCCGATAATAAAAAAAACAAGATGGCTGCCATTCGCGGGGAGTGGGGTTAGGAGTATTTATAAACGTGTATTTGTCGATAGAACCCTTAAAGTATCGGTAAACGGTAACATACAAACACACTGTATATCTTGTGTGTTACACGTTTCGCTAGCTATTGGAGAGACAGTACAACCATCTTATTTCCTCAGTAATGCTTCCCTCCTACAGTAAAGCTGTTTGAACACCTACGCATGGATGCTGAATAAGAACCAAGAAATGAGGAACAACATACATTTCGAGTGGGTTGAACACGTCAACAGTCTTATCTGAATAAGCTTTGAGATCTTCATGTTACAGAATAGAGACCATTTTATATCTAGTCAAATATACAGGGTGTAAAAGGATCCATAACAAAGTCGTCAACCCAGCATTCTGTACATCAAACTAAGTAGGTACCTTAACAAGGCGCAAAAGTGATTGCTGGGACACGAATTTTTACTGTGCTGATGGATGCGCTGAATAGTACAGACAGTACTTGCATCTAAAAAAAAACCTGTAAAATTTTGGAATTTTGACCTACAATATCATCCTAGCTATAAAATTCCTAGCAATGCCGGGAAGAACAAATGCCTCCCTGCTTCGTTGAGGGTGTTTTTATACACGTTATGTTCTTGTTGCACTGCACTATACAAATATTCAGGAATTCTGGATTTATCAATCTGAAGTTACCTATACTAGCGTGATGGGGATACCCTGCAGTAGTAAACACTGCAGGTTAATCGAAAGAGATATAGGTGTACTTCTTCTTCAATCCTTGAACACCCAATGCTGAGTGTCCCGAGACGCAATGTGTAAGTCTTCGAAATCTCTCCATTTTTACTGTTTTGTCATGGCTATCCAGCAGCGGCTATAGAGCAGCGGTGGCCCAGTGGTGGAGACTCCGACATACAAACAGTAAGTCGTGGGTTCGAACCCAGCCAGGCGCATTACTTTGTGTAAGTTATTTTCATCACCGCTGCTCTCAAAACGGTGAAGGAAAACATCGTGAGGAAACCGGCATGTCGTAGAACCAAAAATTCGAAGACATGTGACATCTACCAACCCGCACTGGGCCCGCGTGGTAGATTATAGCCCTTTCCCTCTCATAGAGAGGAGGCTGTGTCCCAGCAGTGGGAACATTAATAGGCTGATTATGCTTGAATGCATGGCTATATATATAAGTTATATATAAGTTTCTTCCGGCAAGCTTAATAAGATCGTCTGACCACCTAGTCGGTTGTCTTCCCACATTCCTCTGACCTGCCTGTGGTCTCCACTCCAGCACTTTACTCCCCCACCATCCATCCAGTCTACGGCAAATATGGCCCGCCCACTTCCACTTTCTTTTTGTTATCACTTTTGCTATGTCCGTAAGTTGTGTGGGTGGACGATCCACCTTAAATTATGAAATTAATATCCGAACTAAAAATAATACCGTATTGTAACCCAATATTCGTACACGTGTTGGTATAAAAACGATTGGAAATTAAATAGGACGCTCGTTTATTGTTCACTGTATTATAGTTGATTTAAGGATACATACACGTTTATACTCTGCATCACTGCAGCAGATCAGCTTGGGGTCTACTATCGCCGCTCTCTTCTTCTTTCTTTCTTAGCATATCGACGGCAAAAATTTCACATGTTTGGCTCAAAATTAGCAACGCGAACTCCGCTCACTCTATAAGTACATTTTTTACTATTCTTTCTTTGAAACTCCATTGAGGAGCTCGTGGCTAAATAATAACAGCCGCTCGGGTCGATCTTTAGGTTAAGCCGTGCTTGCCTAGGTTGGTCTGTGGATGGGTGACCGCCCATTACATACCGAGTTTCCTCCGTGCCTCAAAAAGCACGTTAAGCCGTTGGTCCCGGCTGTCATTTGTAGATCTTTGACAGTCGTTAGGTAGTCAGTGGCCCAGAAAGTCTGACAACCAGTCTTACCAAGTGGTATCGTATTACCCAGTACTAACTGGGTTGTGGAGGTCAGAAAGGCAGTAGCTCCATTTAAAATACTGGTATTCAGCTGCATCCGGTTAGACTTGAAGCCGACCCCAATATAGTTGGGAAAATGCTAGGCAGATGATGATATTTTGAAACTCCATTGATAAAACAGCGTTGCAACTTTTGTAAGCAACGTAACTACAGCGGATGAGCTAGTAAAAATGAGGTGAGGTCGGATCCGCTGCAGTACTGATACGCATGCTATGTCCTTTAAGTAGCAAAGTATTGAATTATTCAATACGGCTCTGGCAGTTTACTCATCCTTTATTATGATTGATGCGTGAGTAGTTGACTTTTTCCGAGTCACGCTTTAGAGCGTGGCCGGTGGGTCACGATTCAATGTAATTTCTATTACGATTGTGTTTTTAGCTGCTTCGACGTATACTTCGTCATGTAGGATGTGTAACTTTGTCACGAGACAATTAATTAATAAAGTATGGATAGGTAAGTATAGCATAATCAGCATTTCCCACGGTTGGGACACAGGCATCATCTATTTTCGGGTTCGCGGATGTTACACGTGTCTTCCTTGAATTTTTGGTTCGAGGAAATTCCGATTTCCTCACGGTGATTTCCTACGCGATTTTCAGAGCAATTCTGGTGATAAAAATGTACGAATTTTGCTCAATATTTTTTTTAACTTTATGTCATATTAAGTTAGATACACTAGTATGTCGAGGCAGTTCCCACCGGGCCACGACTGCTATAGGTACCCATAGCTACAAAAAAATTGGTTGTGAAATATTGTGCGTCTGTTTTCACAGGGCCTTTTTTGTTTGTTTTGGGGTCAGATTCCAATCTAGCTGATATTTGCTCATGTTTTTTAGCAGCCTAGGACTAAACCACAACAATATAATTCAATATCAATCTCCTTATCGATTCAATTGTTAGTAGCACTAGAAGTGTGATTTACAAAAAGGATCCGGAAATAAATAGGTAACGATATTTTGCAATATTGATATTATATTATTATTTATAGTATTCTTTTCATCGAATTTTACGTGTACATCTTGCTACATCATTCTCACATAATGTACCATCTCAACAGGAATGAGGTTAACAATATTCTGATTGAAAAGAGTGTCCATGGAGTTTCTTGCCCGCTCTTTTCCATAGAGATCTACGCTTTGTAATGGGCAACTACAGTACCTTCACAGTTATTATGTCTTGTGGCTGGGACTGTAGTTTCATTTTATTGTTGTCTTTGTTTCGACAATTCAAAAGTACCTGTAACTGGCCTACTTGAAATAAAAGCTTTGATTTGATTTTGATTTCATTGAGTTTATTTTATCTGTCAAGAGAGCGTCAAGCGGCAATTACTGTCGAAAAGTTTCTTCACTTCTACAAAGATTTTCGCCGACAAAATGTCACTTTGGTGTGTCACTAGGTACATAGTATAAAACAAAGTCGCGTCCCGCTGTCTGTCCCTATGACCTTTAGATCTTTAAAACTACGCAACGGATTTTGATGCGGTTTTTTTTAATGGATAAAGTGATTCAAAAGGAAGATTTATATGTATATATTGCACCCGTGCGAAGCCGGGGCGGGTCGCTAGTATATTATAATTTAGACCAATGTTAAATGTTTATTATGGCTGCATTGTGTCCATGAAACGGAAAAATAACACTGAGTGCATCAGGTGTTTATCCATTCGAGCCAATGTACGAAGTGAAGCGCAACGGTTCATTTAATGGTGCTTGAAGTTTAAAATACTTTCGAGTAATGCCTTTTTAAATTCGATGTTGCATATGCGCCGCAGTGCGCAGATCTACGTACCTACCTATTGTTTATGTTCTACTATGTCCATTCTATTCTATTTTATTAATGCAAGCAACGCTGATGTCGACTATTCTACCAATTTCTAAAATGAATTTAAAAGTAAGTTAGCATATTTGCTCACTTATTTTTAAATTCATTTCAAGTGCGAGTCGTACTCACCCGCACACAGGGTTCCGGGATAATATAATAAAAATATTGTGAAGGCTGATTCTATGTTGTATTTTATTACATTCAACAGCAAAACTAAATTTGTTTTTCATAGTATGTTTATAAAAATAAACAAAGTTACTGCTGCAGTTTGTTAAGCAAGTTCAATATCTCAAAAACTAATTTAATTTTTGTATAAAATCGTAAAGCAGTTCACAGCATAATACATCTAAGTAACCGCCAAGTTTCAACTGTGTATTCCTAATAGTTTCGGAATAAAGTGGTTGTGACATACGGACGGACAGACAGACAGACATGACGAATCTATAAGATTTTGCCATTGGGCTGCGGAACCCTAAAAAGGACAAAGTGTTAGTGGTATTATGTTATGTAATATTTACATGAAACAGATTAAAAAGTCACTATACTACAAGAGCTTTACAAACAATTATATCCGACTGATATGAAAGTTGCTTTATCAGACACATATAATTTGCAGCTAAGTTATCTTCAGACTACAGCCTGTTACGTTAGAGATTACGTAATAATGGGACCTGCATCATAGTACGGAGCATTAATCACGCGAGGTTCAAAGAGGAGCGAGTGGTATAAGATTTTAAACTAACGTGGTTACTAACATTATCATTAAAACTAGAAACGGGATATGTTTGAGTTCCCGATATTTCGCCGCTGTTGCAAGCATCATGATCGCAGATAAACTGAAGTTATTGCGGGTGGGTCTTTATGAGCAAACACACAAACAAAAACAAACAAATCAGTAAACATGGTAACGTTATTGCAAGTGGGTCAGAAAAAAAATCAATTTAAAAAATGTGAATGCTGATCGAAATATCTGTAAAAGTTATAGTAAGTCTCCCTATACCGTTTTCCGGTAGCTACAACGATTTAGGTAGCTGACCTTACAGCCCCATCTCAAAATTCCACTTTGTATACTAATTATGTTATTCTATAAATAATAAGATTTTTTATATAAATACATGGGGCGCTTACAGAACAAGCGAAATATGGGTGTAAAATACAATTATATAGGTAGGTAATGTAGGTAATATACACTCCAGGGCCTCTGGATAACCCAGGCATTATATCAGTTATGGTAAACAGGAAAACTTCCGCAGAACGCCTGATTAAATTTCTGACAGGTTGCCTGTCTTCAATCAAATCTCATATTTGCTGTTGTGATTGGTCGACCAAAATAACAACTGCCAATCGCGTCAAATGTCACATTTGATAGACCAAATTTTTGCGGTAAAGATAATTATGCCAACTTTTGATCAACACATTCACAGATAGGGAAATAAAATTAACAATTTTATTTTATTTATTTATTTATTTAACTGTTTATGCACACACAGAAGACAACACAGGAAAATAACATTATAATATATGAGTACAAAGGTACTGCTTATTTCAAAAGAAATTTCTGCCAGCAGACCCGCAAAAAGGAGAAATGAAAAAGAAATGTAGACAATAGTGTGTAACAGGGAAGAGAATAATGTGAATAATATGTGCCTTAACTAACTAACTTATATAAATATACATATAGGTCCATCCTATTTATCATCATAAAATTTGCCATTTAACACAAATCTGTTTTATGTATGATAACAAATGTGGGTAAGCGAACATGAGTTGAATATAAGCAAAGGTAATTGAGCAAAACCGAATATACATATCTCATAAAATTAATAATATTAATAAAATAAATGTGACGCCTGTAATCTACAAAAAGTAATACAGAAGTAGGTATAACAATCAGAGAACCACCAGCCACCAGCCAGCTCCCAGCTCCCGTGCTGTTACTTAGAAATTGCTGATAAGATACCAATAAAACCACGCTCAAAGTTTGTATCGAAACCACGATCATAAGCTCAGCAGTCCCGTTCAAAATACGGAAAATATGAAAGAAAGAATTAAACATTTACTTGGCACATGCTACACTTCCGCCATTCTGATTCACAGGGTGTAACAGAAAGGGAGAAGGGCGAAAAACTTATCAGCTGTCCCATACATTTGGGTCGAGTAGGTATTGAAATTTAGTATGGGACAGCTGACATTTTTCTCGCATTTACGATTTGGACCCATGGAGCAAGTTGTTCAGTATGATGGTCTGCAGCATATCCTTTCATATGCCTATACCCTTTCTGTTACACACTATATAAAAAAAAAAAAAAAATGTAAGCCGTCACAGGACGACTGGCAGATGTGAAACATCGACATTATTTTGTAAAAGTAATATGCAGAAAAGAACAGATTGTGATAGGAACTAAATATGTCATAATGATAAAATAAAATATTACGATTTTTTTTCCAGATAACGATGACTATTTATTGAATAAACATTTATTTTAATTAAATATAAAAATTTACGAATTTATTTCAAATCGTAATTTTTTTTAATTAAAAAAAAAAAAACTATCTATTAACAAATGACTGAATTGGAAATTAAAAGAACACGGATTTCGAATAAAATTTATTTGAATTTCTAATTCCGCGCCAATCCACAGATAATTAAATCTGAAAATGCTATTACATAGGTAAAGACCTATTATATACCATCATATAGCGTCGCGACGCGTCGCCACGGCAGAAATCGGTTTTACGTGCGGCTATAGATGTTTCACATCAATATAAGAAAAAAAAAAACTTAAATCTAATAAACTACCTAACACTCTGTGCCTCACGGTTGCGATGATATGATATTTCTCTTTCTATATACGTGCAGCAAAGTATAAAACGAGGAATTAAATCAACAGTACATTTGCAAACTAGAAATACTTTGTTATTTACCTGCCTTAAGCTAATTAGCAACATCTGTTTTAATTATGTACTCACATAGTAAGCTTAGGTATCTACTATTCATTGGAATGAAGACCTAAATAAATAAATGAGCTGAGCTGAATGAAGATACTAAGATACTCGCGTATTTCTAGGATGTTATTGAACTGAGTTCACACAGATGTTTTATTTTGTAAAAGTAACGATTGAGTTCTAAAAACGTTTTTGTTAGTGCGTTGAAGACAACGGAGCATCACTTCTTTCGCACAGTTTTTATGGCTTGGAAATATGATATTTTGTTTTTGTTTTTTGTTTTTGTCAGCCATTTTTGACCCAATGCAGGGCAAAGGCCTCCCTTGCCTCTTTCCACTTATCCTATCTAGTTGTGTTATTTGCCAATCCTTGTAAAAAGAGTCGAGTTCGTCCCGCCATCTCCTTCTTTCCTAATATCTTATTGAGCACTTGGTGGATAACTTTGCTTACGCCAGCTGCAACAAACACTGCGTTACCGTGCTTCGGGTGATAGATCTTGGCGATAAAAGTAACTCCATCGAAGTATGGCCGACTTTGGACGCTACTGAAGGCGCCAAACTCTCACGGCTCAATTCTGGGCCGATACAATTTAAATTCCCATCGATACGCTAAGGAGATTATGTATTATTGAAATATGAATATTTTCCTACTTTATACCTACTTTCTGGAATACATTTTGTAAAGCCATCTTCGAACTCGTACGGCAAGACTGCGGAGCAGCTGCGGACACTGGTCACTGATAGTTACTTCATTATCTGTCAGAATCCGCTGTCCGGAAACGCATCCGCAATTTGTCTCTACCAGTCCGGTTTTTCCGAACGTTAAGAGATGTTCGAAACTGCATCAGAACCTGTTGAGCAGTTTGAAATAAAAGAACGAGACGGTCACACAAACAGATAAGAAAAACGACTTCAATTTTAACTAGGAGTACCTTTTATATGTTTAGATATTCATGTTCTACTATTTAAGTGTATTATTCTTATCGCTGTTGGCAAGGTGTACAGGCGAAGCTACCGTCCGTTTGTGTTTCAGGTTTGTGGTTACCGCGTCCGGTTGAATATTTATAAAGAGTGAAATGGGACATCGACGCACAAACGGTTTCCATGTGTTCAGTACATTTTTCTGAATCTCTTGTTTCCTACAAAGAACACCTCTATCTCTGTTAGGACTAATGTATGTTTCTCCTAATTTTGTTCCATCGATCTAACAAATTTTTTTCAATTAACTATAGTCATGGTCAACCCTATGAAAGGCCTCCCCAAAATCTGTAAAGTAGAAAATACTTAGTAACCACTACAAAATGGCACACGTAGGTACGCTCCTAGGATACTGAATAATCCCCTAAACCGATTTAGCACCCAAATTAGTTCCCAAAGTAACAAAACCTAATCCTATGGTCTTTAGTCTATTTTTATTAGACCCTGCTAACACTTTATGTACAATTTTATCACTTTGATTCGCTCACTTTTTACGATTTGATAAAATACCCAGTTTACATGTGAAACAATATCTACTGTCACAGTATGGAACAGGTGTTTTTTTTTTTTAAATTACCAATTTAATCTTTCTTTGTGGTTTGGAATGATGTACTGCATACGTGGTAATCGTTTTTTGCGTCGATGTCCTTTCCATCCTGTATAGGACTAGCTTTGTCCCGCGGCTTCACCCGCACGGAGGTTGGAAATTATACCAGGGATACGTACTGCCAGAACAAACATTACTTTTTACCCAAGCCGTGTATTACCTGTGTGCGACATCAATACAGACGAGAAAATGTTACAAACAGACGCATGTATTTATTACACATTTTATTTTACGGATGTTATTTATACAAAACTGTTTCAATGATAAAGTTGCCACATTGGTCGACACACACAGCTGATGCAGCGCGTCAATCCACACAGCTGATGATATTCCAGGAAACTTTTCAAAATATATTGAACTCAGGACTTAAAACAAAGCAGTCGCGATTAACTATGACCAATCGGGCAATACGCATTATCTATTTAATAATCAGTGTGCATATTGTATATTCGCAAACATGTCGTATTTATTGTGATAATGGCTTATACATGTAAAGTGTTTTATGAATAATGGAAAATAGATAATAACTCAACAGGATAAGCTGTAGTTACTAACTAGTACTTGTTATTTGATAGACGTATGTTAGACTACTTCCACATATTATATCTCCGTATCAGACATTGTTTTGTTTTACAATCAAATAAATCTATTTTTATATCGATGTGATATTTTCAGGATACTGACGTATACAATTGTTTTCTAATCACTTGAACAGCATTATTTTGATTTTGTAAATTAAATCAAATACTGTCGCGGAAATTAAAAAAAAAATCGCTTATGTGTAAAGTAATGAAAATAGTGGTCCGAAGTGAGAACCTTGTAGAACCCTCAAAATTCATGTGATAGAATACTCTAAACATTCATAAAAGTTGGTAGAAAATGAAGAACACCAATATATCTTTGTTAGAACTTATATATATTTCTCCTAATTTTGTTCAATCGATCTAACAAACATTTTACAATTAACAGTAGTGATGGTCAACCCTATGAAAGGCCTTACCAAAATCTGTAAAGAAGAAATACTTGTGACCTCTACAAAATGGCAAACGTACGCATCTGGGTCACTAAATAGTCTCCTTAACCGATTTAGCCCCCAAATTAGGTCCCAAAATATCAAAACCTAATACTATGGATGGCCTTTCGTCTATTTTTATTAGACCCTGCTAACACTTAATGTACAGTTTTATCTCCTGCTTCGTTCGCTTTTTTACGATTTGACAAAAAAAAAAACTGTAAAATGTTTTCATAACACTTCTGCGAAAAGTGGTAAGCTGCCACTTTACCCAAAAGTGAAAATTGATTAATTCGCGTATTTTCAATTAAAATGTTAAATATTGGTTGATTATCCGGTACTGGTTATAATTAATCGGGCTAATATAAATGAAAATAATACTAATGATGTGTAATGAGCTTCCGCCCGCGGTTCACATCATTATAAATTTTAGCATGTGTTATTCTGTCTTACAAACTATCGCATTTACATTAGTAATAAGAGTATAAGATGTCTCGAAAGCTAGAAAAAAAATGAGTAAAACTGTGGACAGCCTCCACAGTTTTACTCATTTTTTTTCCCTTAGCCTATTTTGTCCCACTGCTGAGAAAAGGCCTCCCTCGGCGACGACGCTTTTCGACGTTATACTTAAACCCAAAAAAAAATATAGGGTACAAGCATGTGCCCGTTGCGAATTTGCAAAAAAAAAACGATGACATAACTTATACTTAAAAAGTTTAAGTACCATCTTCAAAATAGACGATCGTCCATACAAACTTAGATCCCTTATTTTTTTTAAAAGAATTTTCTAAAATCGTTCATGTATTATACATATAGGAACGCCAGTGCCAAATTCTAAGCTGTTATTATTGAATGAACTGGCATTTTGTTAGAACCAGCAGTATAGACTGTGTGTTGTGTGGTAGTGAATTAGGTCATGCTTTTAAGATTTTTATTAAGTAGGTTTAACAGGCTAAAAACTATCCTATACAGTTATTTTATTATTGCGCCCAAACTCGTACATCTGTATAAGCTTGATCAGGTAACAAACATTTCCACAAAGTTTCTCATGCATACTAATCCACGCTTCCATAATAATATTATAAATGCGAAAGTTAGTCTGTCGGTTTGTTCTCTTTTCCCGCCTTCTACAGCTTAACGAATTTCGAGGATATTTGGTACATGTAGTACTGGAGGTACCGTTAATCTGACAAAGTCTTTTTTTACCGGCTTTAAATCATCATCATCTGCCTAGCCGTTTTCCAACTATGTTGTACCAGTATTTTACATAGAACGACTGCTTATCTGACCTCTAGAAACCAATTAGTACTGGGTAATACAATACACCTTGGTAAGACTGGTTGTCAGACTTTCGCGCTACTGACTACCTGTAACGATTGTCAAAGATCTACAAATGACAGCCTGGACCAACAACTTAACGTGCATTCCGAGGCACAGAGGAGACTCGGTATGTTATGGGTGGTCACCCATCCACGGATCAACCTAGGCAAGCACGGCTTAACTTAAAGACCCGACTTTTACTTTAACCGGCTGGAAATCAATAGTAAACTATTATTAAGAAAAAATGTAATGTATGTATTTATGTGTGTGTATGTATGTAAGTGTATGTGTGTGTGTAATGTATGTATGTTAATGTTATTTTCCTGTGTTGTCATCTGTGTGTACATAAATAGTTAAATAAATAAGATATAATAATCAGCCGGCAAAAGTTGTATGCTATCGTTAAAGCAGCTGACTTTCATTTGGATGATCTGTGCGTGTTAAACAACTACTGGAAATGAATTTAATGAATATCATTCGGTATAAAATTACTCGCAATTACGCTCTGAGGAAAGGGGATACTTTTCAACCCGATAGTACGTCTTTCTTTAATAGATTTTAAACTTTATCGCCGAAGCATTACGTTCAAGGTTTATTGGGAAAATTTGACGGTTTCGGGTAGCTCATGTAAAAAAGCAAACAATATAAGTGGAAATTATTAAAGTTCCAGTTATTATAGAAGGTATTTTTCTGGTTTGATAAACACTGGTTGGTACGTGGAATACCTACATCAGCTCAGAACCTCACACGGTCCATCATTGTTATGGATGAAACTGAAGTGAATTCCTCATTGTGAACAGGCAATAATGGCGTTGTTATTCACCATTGTTATTTTCAGGTTTACCAACCTATAAGTTCGTATAAAATTAACAGATTTCAACAACAAATGGCTGAAAGAACATTGAAATTATAACAAAAGTTATTGATTCAGCGAGTTATATAAAATGAAATGTTTTGTGCTTGTTTTCATTGAAATATTAAATTCAAATATTTTGTTGCTATATTCTGTTTGTTAGATTAGCAGCCACCCTCGGCTTACACAATCATTTCACATCTATACAAATAAATAAAATTGGAGTGTCTGCTTGTAATTTCAAAATAACAGCTTGTTACTGAATGTAGAAAGTAAATACGGTACAAACTTATAACAAAAAAAAATCATTTTTGTCTGTCTGTTTGTTCCGGCTAATCGCCAAAACGTCTGAACCGATTTTGACGGGACTTTTAATGGCAGATAGCTGATGTTATATGGAGTAACCTAGGCTACTTTTATAAAAAGGATTAGGGTTCCATGCAAAAAAAATAAAACCCTTGGAATTGTTACCAAAATTCAATTTAATTATGGAAGTCATATTTTTATAATAATTTCACGCTAACGAAGGTCGTGAGCATCAGCTGGTTCAAAATATATTCTTAAACATCAGTGAAATACATTTCCAAATCTTATAATAAACCTACCGTTAGAAACAAATAATAATCATCTCAAAACTCCTAACGACCAAAATTTAACAAAGGCCTACCAAATAATATCAATAAACGGTGCCGTTGCCAATGTTCTGAATATTACAACGATTACAACAGGAGCATGATTGATCACAACCCCGATAGCGACAGCCATCATTGTACTAATTGCCTTTTATGATATTTCTTATTGATTTGTAATGAAACCAAATGATTGGACGAATATAAATGTGTTGGCGGTGAATGCGAATCTATTTAGGTAGTAAGAACACCAAAAAGCATGCGGTCCTGTGTTCGAACCCCGGGTCGGGCAAAACGTTACTGGGGTTTTCAGTCAGGAATTTCTCAGTAGCTGCCATGGAGTCTGTATTTGTGCCCGGACTTAAACAGAACTGGCGAAATGTGGGATTACTATTAGATACACCTCTGCCTAACGTGCCTTCGGGGATTACAGGCGTGGTGTTATGTTAAGAACACCAACTTTTATCGACATAAATGCAGAGATGCAAGAGCAAGAGAAATTACTTCGTCTTTCTTGTATCCCCTCTAGATTAGGTTCGATTTTCTTGCGACCATCCGGTCTGGTCTGCCTAGCCTTTTCCCAACTATGTTGGGGTCGGCTTCCAGTCTAACTGCATGCAGCTGGATACCAGTTCTTTACATGGAGCGACTGCCTATCTGACCACCACAACCCAGCTAGTACTGGGTAAAACGATACCGCTTGATTAGACTGGTTGTCAGATTTTCTGGCCACTGACTACCTGTAACGACTGTCAAAGATCTACAAATGTCAGCCAGGAACAACGGCTTAACGTGCTTTCCGAAGCACGGAGATAACTCGGTATGTAATGGGTGGTCACCCATCCACGGACTAACCTAGGCAAGCACAGTTTAAACTAAAGATGTTGCTATTATTATTTAGCCACGAGCTCCCCTTGCGACCATCAATTCACTGAAAAGTTTTGTGTACGAGTACCCTTTATGGACTGACATTAAACAATGGTCTGTAATACTGTGAAACTTACAGTTGGAAAGAATGATGAACTAGTTATATGGCTCACAAAAGTACCTCAACAGTTGACAGTTTATTTATTTTTATAGTTGAACAACATGTTACAATAGTACACAGTTGGAAAAGTTGGTATTTAGTAAATTATAGTTGTCACGGTTTGTCTTTTTCATTTCATCATCATCATTGTCCTTGTCTCATTCTACTTGGGGTCGACACGTTTTCTTCTTTCATTCTCCCCTGTCAGATGTCACGGCATCATTTTCTTTCATATCATTTATTGTCTTTGTCATTTAGATCTATTTAAAACTAAAATGTGCTGTGCACGACATGCGTACTAAATAACAAACAAATAACAAATGCGAAAGTTTACTAAGACATGAAAAGATTTCAGGGGGCGTCCATTAATTACGTCAGTCGATTTTGTCCATTCCCCCGGTGAGATTTGACTTGACCCTAATCTCATGTGAGATTTTTTCATATATTAGTATAAATACGTTAATCTGTGCTTGATTGCGTTGGATTTATTTAAAAAAAACAATTAATTGCTTAATTAGTTCAATTGAATTTTTTTATTAAATATCATTGTGTAGGATTTAGCTAATTTTAGTAGAGACACGTGTTTACTTATTAAACCCAGTTTTCTCGCAATAATACACTGTTTCTTGCGGGAAAAAAATACGTGATATTAACTCTCCCTCGTGAGATTGGGTGAGATTCGGCTCGAACCCTCCCCTCTTTAAACAACTTACGTAATTAACGGTTGCCCTCTACCGGCTGAACGGATTTCGATGATAGACCATAGTTAGAATATACAATACTTGTGAGTGTAATTGTAAGATAATTTCCGACCTCCATCCATATAATCGAAGCCGCCCTAGTCGTCCATAATCGAAAGTACCATAATCTTAATTCTTCCACCAATTTTAATTTGGGCATTCAGGAATGCAGTAAAGGATTGAGAATTGAATAATTTCAAATTTTAATATTTTAACCATACGCAAGAACCGCGGTACATTTGCTAACCAAAAAATTTCATTGGAGAGTGAAAATTATTTCGTCGAAAGTTAATTTCTGCCGGATGGTTAAATATTTTATCAGTTTTGTTTTACTCGTGATATATGATTCAATATATATAACTTTGTGATATTTCATGAAACAGTTTTGAAATTTCATAGATCATAGATCCTTTACATAAAAAAAATACTAGACATGTGTTTCAGGTTTCGCATATACTAAAACTAATGTTGTATAAAGATGAAAGCTTGTTTGCTTAGGGATTCACGAGAAATAGCTTACAGGATTAAAATAAAACCTTCCTCGTCAGATAGATTAAGCACATTATCATCTGAAAGATTTAGGTGGTCCTTAACTTCTTACGGGATCAACATTTTACAAAATACTTTTTATGGTAAGCCTAAGTTGTTTTTATAACCCTGAAAGGTTTTTTATTAGTTTAATCTGATATTTTATATCCGAACTATAGGTAAATATCTAAATATATGTATATACTTAAACGTAACCAAGATAGAGCACCTTTTGCTTTAAAAGATTTTTTTATTTTTCTTGTTTTGTTTTGTTGGTTTTACCTATAAATTAGAAAAACTATGATGGGTTTGACCTGTAGCTATTTCTGTGTTTACTACGGAATATTCTACCAGGTGTACATCTCATGTTGATACCATTTGTAGTTCGTTTACCTCCAAAGCCAAGGTAAGCTGTTCCAAATAAATTTTATGGAGGTCATCTGTTAGAAAGCAAACACCAATTCAAAGTGTTCCGCTATTTTGGGTATTGTATCTACAGAATTGTGAAAACAAAATCGCATCAGGTAGGTAGTAAATCTTCAAATAAAATCAACATAGGTACGTTCCATGTTTGAAGTTCTGTCAAATGCACGATATTTTTCTTTTTTATGGCATCACAGACATTCTTCAATGGCCAGTTAGGTACAAAACTAACCAAGCAGTCTATGAGACCGGTCTCTTGTATTACAATAGCCAGGTCACGTGTGCCAACGTCTAGGATTACATCCATTGCCGTCCACGTATACAATGGGTCCATCAAAGTCGTTAGTAATGGAGCAAGCGACATAAAATGCTGGCTTCACGTGTAGGTACAATGTACACAGGGTTACAATAACAGTATATACGTTGTAGGTACTGGTATATAAAATGTAAATTCTTCAATGTTGTTTGTAAAGGAACTTTAATAACGTCGAAGAATGTGTTTGCTCGGCAAGGAGGGGGAAGTGGGGGTCTATATCATGGCAATGTGTGCAGATTTTATAGACGAATCCGAGATTTGGGAAAGCTGCCCCTTACAGTATGTTAACACACCCGACGGATGAAAGATAAGAGGACCTTATACATATGAAATTGTATTTTTGGAGCAGTCCACCATTTTACATAATTTATTTACTCGGCTCTTCCCAAATAAATGAAAGTCTGGTATCTGAAGCTACGTTGCAAAAAGTATTTTGTTAAGGGTTCAACACGAATAGTATCTGCATGCCAAATTTCAATTCAGGCTTCTGAAATTAAGAAATAATTGGCTATATGTGCGTGATTAAAAATACTTTATAAATGAATAATGTCAGTACCTACTTGATATTTTTATTTACTTAGGTGGTAAAAATAAGCATATTTTGCTGCATTTATGTCACTGAGTCAAAGAAATTGGGTTCTCTACGGATGTCACGAATCTGCAATATACTTGACCAATTAGTGGATATAGATTTGCTCATTGAAAGATTTAGAGGAAAAACGCCCCGTCCATGACCTCAAGCGATGCGACATGCATCAAGCAACGCGTGCGAGTATCACTTGTTTCGTCGCGTAGCGCTGACTCGTGGTATGTTCCAAGCAATTTCTTTCATTTGTTGACGCATGACGCTTTGCGTGTAGGTCGTGGCATTGCATTAGTGTTTCATAGAACAAGTGAAATTCTAATAAAGCGTTTTAACTTTCCTTTTAATGTATCTTAGTAACATCCAGGGAAAATTTCAATCCAAAGTTAACCTACCACTGAATGGAAATTATCAGTGAAATGTCATGATAATGAATATTCAACGAGACTGGGCGCCGGCCGGCCGAACCGCAATCAGTTATGATATAATATCGTCAAACTTAATTTGCATATTATTTACGTATTAGGTACATTATTTATTGTTTTATGTCCATCGGAAATAATACTAAATAATTTACTTCTTGTTTTTGATATGGTAAGAAAAATTCGAGTGCGAGCAGGGTTTGAACCTGCGACCTTCCGATTCTATACACCGGACGTCTTAACCAATTAGACCATCGCACCCTGCTCACAGTTCAAAAACAGCTGTAGTTCCCAACGCAGGGTTAGCGCATAAAAAATATTTAAAGTTTACTTCTTTACAAAAAATATGCCTACTTAATTAGCTCGCCGTCCGGCCGTCTTATGACGACAGGCCGTGTCGACGGCGCGTTCGTGTTCCACGCGCGCCTCAAAGAGATGTCAGCAATCAAGTAGGCGTCCGCATGGGCCGATGCCTGCCAGGGCTGCGGGACTGTTCGAAAGAGATACCGTGGCCCTGGAACATAAAGGGCAAAGAAGGAACATGGATGGGTTTTAGTCAGTACAAGTCTGACACTCCCCTCCGCTCCGCCCAGAGTGGGGGGGGTTATTTGATGATTTCCCATCCGGAAAAAAAAAAAAAAAAAAGGTGAATTTATGAAGTAGATATGGATGGCCAAATCCGAAACTATGAGGAATAGCGAAAAATACTCGAAGGAGTCTTAGTTTTCCGTATGTCATTACTTCCAAGAATTTGACACAATTTGCACAATTTGCTAATGCGACACTATCGAATAGTAATAAAACAGTGTGTTACAAAACACGGTTCAGTATGCTGAACTAGCGCATTCACCCGATCGAGCTATTGAGGATAATCATGAATAACCAAAGGAAAAGAAAAAGGAATCAAAACAGGAAAATGTGTAGTGTTAACCGCAAAAGTACATTGAACCGCATTTTAATGTTTATTGGTTACTCAATGTAACTAAAGGAAAAAGGGTTTCCCTTATCAAATTGGGATCTTTTCGCATTCATGGCTCTGCATAAAACTGTGAATTTTGACCGCACACTGAGGAAGGTTTTAATCCGTTCTTGTTTACCAACCTCACGACACGTGACATCCCATAGGAGACCGCTGCCAAACATGGGTTCAACCCATACGCCGGTTTAATAAAGGGCCTCATAAATTATTAAAACGGCCTTCTCTTAACGTAAAATGTCTTCTTTTTTGAAGCCTACTGCGGAGTAACCGTTCGGCCACAAGCTACAGGATCCAGCGACACACGAGCAGTGACAGCGATTGCGGGAAAAGCTAATGAAAGAAATTGCTTAGGGCATGCTACTAGTCAACTCGACGCGACGACTATTGACACCAGACGCGTCGCGATAGACGTATATATGATGACGTGATCGGGGCGTAAGAAAGTTGTTTACCAGTACTAGGAGGTGAACGTTCTTACGAACGCTCGTCGACGAAACTCACGAGTAACTGTTGAACCAGAATTAACCGATATTGTCGTATCAGACATCGTATTATCCTTTATTTTATGAACAACTAAAGTGTTTGGCTCTTCAGTTTAGATATGAGTTTATTACGATCGTCACTTTATACAGGAGATATAAAAACAATCAATATTACGACTAGCACGGTAAAAGTTGAAAAGTAACTAGATCATGAAAATCGGTGGAAAGAAATGGCCTGGTGATAAATTGACGAATTGAACGAACACACTGCGATGATAAATTCACCTGTCGGACGATTATGACATGAAAAATGTGACTTTGAACTAGAAATAGGTTAGTCATGTTTCAGGCAAAATGACGATGTTGTTGTTGGCAGAAGTTGGCGCGAAATAATTAATACCTTAAACAAATTCGGGGCACTAGTATTAATGAAAAACCCATTAGTGACAAACGCAAATTCCCTTTTAAATTTACCTACTCACCCAAAGTTTAACACGACTTGAATGCTATTTGCTTTATTAAGTAGAGTAATATCGCGAATTAAGTAGTGTGCCAGCTTCGTCGCAAGGTGTAATTTATAAAAAAATTGTGTCGTTTTAATTTAATATTGTAAATATTGTCAATTGTGCACACGTTTTACAACTGATGGAAGGAGTTAATTCATGTAAGTGGCATCTACCCATTCGAAAAAAATTGTGTGTTGAAGTTATAGCTTGTTGTCATGTAAGAACATAAATTACAGTTTAGGTATCGCATCGGTCTAGAATTCTAAGTGGGAACCACTTTTTTATTTTATTTTTTTCTGATTGCGTTTTGAATTGCGTAGTGGCGTTTCAATTCACTACTAGTCAGCCTTTGTGATATAGTAAAATATTTGTGTTTAGTTTTAGTTAATGTTTATTCCTGTTATTGATGGAAAAGTACCTACGAGAAGTTACATAAAAATATAGGTAATATTGTATATGGGAGCTACATCAGCCAACAAACTGCTTTACAGTTTGGCAGAAGTAACATTTTTTGTAATGCTTATGAGGTCACCACGAATAAACGCTTTTAAATTTTTTTATTGAAATTTTAACAGTCAAATACAACGTTTGTAAGTTTCAAAGGGAGACGTGTTATGGAATTTGTTACCTTTATGCGTTTGTTTTATGTATAATTTTTACTTGTCCAATTGTACGACGTACGTGCAGTCGAATGCACGCCAATGTTAACAATTTGACGTTGAGCTTGCTTAGTGTAGTTTGGAGTTCCAATATCATTAGCGATCAGATCTCATACTGCTTTGTTATCATTGATGTGCGGCCTACTGGATCCTTTAGTTGTACCAAAAATATTCTCAAGTTGTGCATCCTTTTCTTAGATGATATATGACTTCGGAAAGCCATTTGATGCAACCAACTTGGATGTAGCGCTCGCCGACCGCTGTCGAGGCACCGTTCGCTAGCTCAGCTCGAGCTTGTTTGTTTCTAACCTAAGCTAACCCATTCCATGGCCTCAAGAATGCGCCAGAATATCAGCTTTCGAAATCATTTAAAAAAAGTAGTACTTAATGGGGCTACTTTGCCTAATATCGGCTTTCAAAGACAACGAGGTGGAATATTATGGAATTATGGTCGAGAATTCGGATGCCACATGATCCGAGGGACCCAAATTTATTTTTTGGACGTCTGAATATTATAATGTGATAAATGAAATACAAATTCAATTGCTGTCTTCATAAACCTATCAGTACCTTAGAAATTGCAACTGTCGCTAATATTAACGTTGCATGCATTGGATATCTAGAAAAGGAATGACGCTTTTAGACGTAGGTAATGAACTCAGGCAGACTATAAATTAAGAATATACGCCGCCATCTTTGAAAGTTGATTGTCGCTGAGAGATTCAGAATTGATTCGGTACGGAAATAATCGTTTACGAACTCGCTACTTGCCATACGTAATTATTAAAGCTATTTTTTTAGGAGTGTTTTTAACCCCGGACCAAAAAACAGGGGTGTTATTTTTATTTCATTTTGTTTTCTTTATCCATAAGGTCCAAAGGACCAAAAAGGATCCAATTAAAAAATTAGGTACTTACATTTACTAGCTGTGAGGACAGTTTTACCTATAATGCTATGTTGGTTGGCATTTAAATTCTACTACAGACAGGGTGGTTATAATATTCATCAACAAGTTTCACACAGTGAGCACTTTCTTATAATATTTTTTATCTTCCGGGATATTATTTATTTGCACTCGTTATTCCATTATCACGTCACGTCTGACATTGGCAATATAGTCGACAGTTGCCATAAGACAAAAATAGAACAGAATAAGTATTTTTAACCACGTGCATAAAGAATAGTTTTACGTTGAAATTGCTGTCGGTATTTCGTTCACAATATTGTGGCTTAAAGTGATTACGTTAAAGTGGTCTTTTGATATTTTGTTAAATGCTACGAGTTTCTTTGTGTTCTTCAAGAGGTTATTATTCTTTTATCGTTTAATATGCCAAATATTTTCTGTGTTATTTTTTCTTTTACCTAGTCTAAGTAGAACAGCAATGTTTGGGTGAAGTGTAATATAAACGGTTTTTAATGTTATATTGTATCAGATTTTATTCCGTTTTTTGTTATATTGCACTGGATTAGAATTCCATACGTGATTGCCAGCACTCATCAGGAAAATAAAAACAAGGATTTAAAATTGTGATTTCAGTTCTATTTTAGTATTTTGCATTTATCAGAATAAAACATTTGTATTGGAGAAATATATATCGGGAACACAAATGGGAAACGGGTGGTGAATACTTACAGTGTTGCGAATGAATAGAATACATTTATACCGCGAAGCCCATCATTGTTTATAAATCTGACATGTTATTTTGGTGAGTTCAGTGAGTTCAGTTCGGATCGGACAGGTTTTTTACCTGACTGAAGTTTTTTTGTTTGTTTTTTTTTTTTGTAAATTTCTTTATTACCTCGAATGTTCCAAATGGCTGGATGGATTTCAACGATTAAGGTATCATTAGATTCGTTTAAAAACCCAAGTCTCTTTAATAGGCGTTTAAAAAAAAATGGCGGATTCCAAACCTATCGAGTAGGGTATCAAAATGAAGGAAATTAAAAGGAGATTACAAATATATATATGTACATAATACAATTTGTAGTCGGGTTTTTTGATTAAATGTTACTTGTTTTTAACATATTGTATTAATATTTGGTTCTTCAAAAACTACATCCAGGTTTGCATTCAGAGTTCAGCACCAGCTTTACCATTAAAGCGTTTTTATAACTTTTGCAACTTTCCTAACTAACTTTTAAATGAAGAGCGTCATACATAATGCATACGTATTTCACTATTTCCTTTATTTATATTTTTACAAATCATTTAAATTTATAAAGATTCCTTAGAAAAAAAAAAACATTTAAAAATATAAAAAATTGTAGCCCACCGGTATCAATATACCAGTGAGTATTTATGTAAATTGTCTACAAGAGTACGAGAAGACCAAAGATACGTGGGATGGGCAGTGTGTGTGTGGATATGGCTAGAAGAAACGTGAAAAAGAAAAGAAGAAGACATACTGTGGCTACCTCAAATACATTGTGATAAGGACAGAAATGAAAAATGGTGACAACCTTCCCATTGATAATAATGACTTTACCTTTTAAATGTTCAAGAACTTTTGCATTTCCTACGATTTAAAAATACCATTATAGTTTATTTAGATATAGAGGATTACACTGAATTCGTTTACGTATAATATTCAATTACAGCGACTGAAACTGGGGTCTTTAGAATAAATTTTTGGATAAGCTCCGACAAAATGTATTTATTTTCAGTTTCCGTTTAAAAATTGCAACTGAATTGTAATAGCTGGACTGGATTCACCGGTCTGCCTGTAAAAGGATTTACGGATAATATTTTTTTTAAAACATACCGAGTTTCCTCCGTGCCTCGGAAAGTACGTTAAGCCGTTGGTCCCAGGTGTCATTTGTAGATCTTTGACAGTCGTAAGGTAGTCAGTGGCCCAAAAAGTCTGACAACCAGTCTTACCAAGGGGTATCGTGTTACCCAGTACTAACTGGGTTGTGGAGGTCAGATAGGCAGTCGCTCCCTGTAAAATTCTGGTATTCAGCTGCATCCGGTTAGCCTGGAGGCCGACCGCAACATAGTTGGGAAAAGGCTAGGCAGATGATGTTTTTTTCTAAAATATTTCGTAGAATTCCGTACGTAACTGTCGCAGGCTATCAGATGCCAAAGTATTACCATAAGTCCTGTAGTATTTGTTTAAAGTTTATCTGCATTGGAAAAGTCTTACATGTAGCGTCTGGCTATTATGTAACTAAAGATTTCCCGACTGATAAATTGTCTAGGAATATTTTGCCCGTTTTAACGATAACAGAATAAAATTTACGATCTGATAAAAATATAAGATTATAGAGATTACTTAGTTGTTAATTAATTTTGTTTGTTTCAGAAAGAATACTGTACGAGATGAGAAAACCGATGCGTTGTTTGAAGAGTCTAACAACAAGTAAATTGATCGGAGATCAGAGGAATAGAAATACTGCGTGTTGGTTTAAGTGATGTACAAAAGGGCGGCACAATGCTTGCGGACAATGACACCCACAGTTATGGCCTCGGGGCGAATGGCACGTACAACTTCTTCTTCGACCCACGATTCATATCCATACTAAAACATAGAGGGTCGAACCATACTGGCGGGAACAATATCAGCGATGTGATTAAAGTACTGGAAGATTGGCGGAGTAAATACAACATTTCAGTTGTAAAAGAATGTGAGAAGTCGGAGTATTGCTCCGGGGAATTTCGAGATTTAATTCTCGCTTACAACAGTATACATGGATATGTTAGTTTATTGGTAAGTTTTCATCAGTTCATACTACATTTTTCATAGACTATAATTTTCTGTAGTTTCTTCTATCTTAATTTTTAGCTATAAAGCATGTAAAAAGTACCTATTCTAAACGTTTTGTCTATGTTTTTGTTTGAAAAAATGTTAGCAAAATACTTACATTGTCAAAACAACGTCAAAACATGTATGATACATGTTATGACTTGAAAAAAAAATGACAACTTGTTTTATGTGAACGAATGTTCTGAATGAGAGATCATTTACTTTATTTTCAGACGACAACGTAACGAGTTTTGCATTTGATTGTTAAGCTAGTTCGCATTATAATAACAATGATGTTTGTGATTACACATAATTCGTAATAAAATATTCTGATCACGTAGGCGAACCGATTTTATTTGGAAAATTGTTTGTTGAGGAATATTATTACACTATTAAAATTAGCTACAGAGAAACAGAGCTTGTTTCTGTGACGACAATAATATTTTGATACTTGTAATGAATTTTGAGACAGACCTATTCAATTAGTGAAGATTTGTCTCAACAAAATCCAATTTACCACAGTCCAGTTCATTGAAATAATGGCGTTGAAATATTGAGCATCTTTGTAGCTAAAATAAGGTGTTCTTAAAATACCTAGAAACATGTCAGGAATATACTCAACCTCAACGATAATTGACGCAATTTTCCTTAAAACTGTTAATTGCTACAAATTATGATATTCTAGTACCGACTGAGTATCAACAGAAAGGTTGACGATAAATACTACTCCCAACTTGTAGTTTTAAAATAGAATAGAATACTTTATTGTACACCAAAATTAAAACACAACTGTTTTACAGTTTTGTTCATTTTATGGTTACAATAGTGGTCTTATCGTTGACAGCGATATAGATTTGTACTGTTGTTACAATAACAAGATGTTCATATGACGGGACTCCGTGGTTCGGTCAAATCATTATGGACAGAATACGGACACATTAACTTGTACTTAAGTACTTTTTTAAACGTTTTCTTACGCTGGGAATTTCTCTTGTATCGTGGGTGCGTTTAGAAACATTTAAACTCAGATACACAAACAACCAGACCCGGAACCTGTAGGCCATACAAACATTTGTTCCGTGCGGGAATCGAATCCGCGATACACAGCGCGGCAGCCAATCACTCAGCCACTGAACCAACCGTGCTGACGTTATTCTCTGACAGAGTTTTGTCCACACCGGTCTGTCTGAACCGTTCCTGAATGTCCCATTAATGTTCATACATTTCATTACCATACCTCTATTGCTTGGAATATGTTCTCCCACAGGTCTGTCTCTTCGGCAGTTTGGCCAATGCGCTGAACGTAGCTGTGTTAACCCGCCGGGACCTAGCAGTAACTCCCATCAACCGGCTGTTGAAATGGTTGGCGGTGGCTGACGTCTTCGTCATGCTGGAGTACGTGCCCTTCGCTATCTACAGGTACCTGGTGAGTCTTAGCTACATCCTACTAAAATGTCATCGTCTTCATTTCATGATGTCCTATAACTTCAAGCTATAAGCCTATAATCCTGAACCACTCAGTAAGTATGTTGTATACATTATGATGGTACTCAAAGAATGCCTCTCAGTTCGGTGTGCTTCCTGGCATAGGCCTCTTCTAACGTCTTCCAGTGGTTCCTATCTCTAGCAACCCCCTCTCCAGTTGTGACCGGCTGTGAGTTTTAGCCCATCCTCTCAGTTCCATCTCCTCTCTTGCTTTCCTCTTTTCCGTTTACCATCTCTAGGATACCAGTCAGTGATAATCTTATCCTGTAACTTGCCGCATTTTAATTTTTAGCAACAAATAAAAAGTGATGATTTCTTACCAACCCAACCGTTTAGTTGGCCTAGTTTGCGGGCTAATAGCCTAACCCGACAAAACTATCGGCCGACAGAAAGTCTACAATCTATGGGGCCTCTTAGATTAAAGACCAATCGTTTTTGGGACATTTCTATAAACGTAAGGTTAAAATAGCTGAAGATCGGTGACGTCACAGTGATACCGAAGTGTGACCTCTTCACAATATTCGACTACCGAGTGAGTCATAGCTGGATCGAATATTACTAAATCGTGTTTGTGTTTATTCGAGAGCCTTGGGAACGTCACTGTAAGTGCTATTAAAAGACGCCTGAAATGGTTCGGTTTTGGTGATATTATTGTCAAGGTGAAGAGCATTCACGATTTCAGGGTTTTTATGAGTCTGAATTCCATTGATACCTATAAATTTTGTTTTGTAAATCTGCGAAACTTTATCAACAGGCTTTCAAAGTAGTTATCTATCTACTGATGGTTATAGTGCTGGAATCTGTGAAGTATTACCATGTTAAAAAAAAAACTAACAATCCTTCTTTACCTTAAGCTAATGTGACGTGTCCCGCAGTAACTTAGGGTCAATTTTTGTAAGAGATAAGCCGGAGTACATATCTTTAGAGCAACGGTGGCCCAGTGGTGGAGACCCCGACTTACGAGCAGTAAGTCGTGGGTTCGAACCCAGCCAGGCGCATTACTTTGTGTAAGTTATTTCATCACCACTGCTCTCAAAACGGTGAAGGAAAACATCGTGAGGAAACCGGCATGTCCTAGAACCAAAAATTTGAAGACATGTGACATCTACCAATCCGCACTGGGCCCGCGTGGTGGATTATAGCCCATTCCCTCCATAGAGAGGAGGCCTGCGTCCCAGCAGTGGGAACATTAATAGGCTGATTATGCTTATGCTTATGCTACATATCTTTAATGTGATTATATTTCTATAGAATACTGACTGTGCCATTTTTCAAAGGGAAGCCGGTAGGAATCGAGTTGTATAGAACCTTCGCCACTGGTGTCCCGTTTGTGTCACGATGTTAGAGAAGATATTGTATATGTAAATATTCTGATATTTGTAGATACTTTTGATAGTGGAACAATATCGATTTCGCACCAACCAAACTGACATTGTATGGTGTGATGATAATAATATTAATATTGTCTATGCGAGAATGTTATATGTATACAACATTATTTTTAGTATATGCGAAACCTGAATATAGTTTGTTCAGAATAAGTAACTGAATCGATTCCAATAATTTTTAACCCATGTTGTATTTTGTCAAAAAAATATTTAAAAAAGTTACAAGTTGGATACCGAGCGACATTAAGTACATATCGCAATCATTCAGGTACCTACTACCAATCTATTTAAGTCGCGAGGTAATAGGCTTCTTTTGGGTTAGCTCGTTCCATCGTCGACCTCATCTCTGTCCTCAGGACTAGATTGAGGTCAAGAGTAAGCCCATTAACAATAAAAAAAAAATACTGCCAAATTATTATTATCAATGAGCTCAAGACAACGCTGGAAGCGTGTGCGGGCGCGCTGCATGGTGATCACGTTTTTGAGCGGACAACTAGGTAACAGAACAAGCTAACTTTGTGATTTTTCATGATACAGTTTTGAAATTTTGTATAGAGATTCTTCACATAAAAATACTATACACGTGTTACAGGTTTCGCATATACTAAAACTAATAAGCCTATAATAACGTTCGCGCTGTCAGGCTTCCTCTCAGTGAGAGTTTTCTCGAAGGATCTTCTAATTCATATTTAAATGTAATTTAAATCTCTTATCTCTCTCTCTTTATTTAGTTTCATTTAAACAGTAAAATTAAACTGATTTCTATTATGGGTAGATATTATTGCTGTTTTTATTAAAACTTTAGTTGTAATAAAACACTAAAGTAATAATCTGTCTGCTTTTCAAACGTCTGTTATTTCTAAAGTTTCAAAAACGAGCGACATTAATATTGTAATAATGGCACACAAAAGAAGTAGTAAAATTTTGATTATCTTCTGTGGTTACTGTTTTATGATTAGACGAAAATAGATTGTTAAATGAACTGCCTCGTTGGTTTAGTGGCCGCAACCGTTACTACTGAGCCATGCTCAGTAGTAACGCTAACGTAGGCTCACAATGATGTACTGAATACGTGGTAAACGTTTTCGCGTCGGTGTCCGTTCTACCCTGTATATTGGAGGATAATCTCAATTTTACGAAAACGACAAACAAAACGGTTTAATTAAGAGCTTTGGATCAAGCGTCTAATTTCAAGTAATTTCACAAACCCAGAGCGGATTTCACTAATTCAAATCATCTACTAAGCGAAGCAACATAATTACGTAGTCGTCACTTAAGTTAATTTAATTTTACGTTAATTATTGTAACGTTGATTTATTAATTTTAGATTAAATTAAATTCCGAGCTCTGTTGCTATTACTCCAATTGAATTCCAGGTAAATGCCTTATCTTGAAATTATAATGATTAGGGTTTTAAATATAAGCTAAGTAGAAGTTATATCCTGTCATAGGATTATCCAATGATCTTTAATGTTATTCCTTGTAGACTATTCAATTGATCTCAAGGTAAACTACGGTTTAATATCTAAACCGGATCGGTTTCGGTTTTATCTTCGAATTTTTCTTTCCATGTCAAAACAGCTATAGTTCCCTACGCAGGGTTTGCGTATAAAAATATTAAAAAATAGTTTGGTATGGCGACTTCTATACAACATTGATTTGGCTGCAATGTCAACGTGTTGGTTTAAGTTAGTTCGATACTTTCTTAAATAGATAGCGCTAACGTCACCGTAAGACGTTATTAATGGAACGAAAATTTCGAGAGCTGTGAGCAGGGTGCGATGGTCTAATTGGTTAAGATATCCGGTGTACTGAATCGGAAGGTCGCAGGTTCAAACCCTGCTCGCACTAGAATTTTTCTTTCCATGTCAAAACAACTACGGTTTAATTGGCCATCCAATCATAACAGTAATATGAAGTGATGGGGATCCACTGGATGCGCGTAGGCGGGATTCACCGGACCGATCATTGTAGCGATCGCTGCGGAAAGACTATTTTAGTGGACTTCCTTCGGCAATGAGCGGTTCTCCTCCACGTTAATTCCCGCCGCCAAAGTGTGGATCTCTCTAGACAGACACTGGGGTCTGTCTTCCCTTCCAGATTTAACCCGTCAGCCTTCAAAGCAGGGGTGAACAGGCATCTTCTTGGCACGCCCTTTGCATAGTAGACCTCACTACTGGCTTATCACCGGGCGAGATCCAGGTCAACATCACATTTGACAGCAGAAGGCTCAGACAAAGTCACATTCTATCGACGGTCATTATCATCTGCCTAGCCTTTTCCCAAGTATGTTGGGGTCGGCTTCCAGTCTAACCGGATGCAGCTGAATACCAGTATTTTACATGGAGCGACTGCCTATCGTACGTCCACAACCCAGTTGTGCCCAAGCACTAACAAGAAAAAGAATACAGAGTAGACAGGAGAATTGATCTTCACTCTTGTTCTAGATGATGTTTTTCTTCACTGATGTCACTGATGTCCAAGATTTTAACTCATATCGTTCCCAAATCAACTTCTTCTTTGTCCACAGCTGTTCCCTGATCAGGAAGAGCGACCATACTCCTGGGCAGTGTACATGCTGTTCCACAGTAACTTCACCCAGATACTGCACACGGCGTCCATACTGCTCACCTTATCACTAGCGGTCTGGCGATATATCGCTATCAAGTAAGTGTTCGGTTTCATTTATATTTGTAGTTATAGGTAGTATATTTGTGGGTTAATCTGTTTGATCGGTGACCTAGAAAACAAATTAGATTTATGGTAGTCTCTGACGGGAGCGGTTTTCAATTATTGATGTTAATTACAGTGCTGGGAAAACCTGTTGGTTCACACAAGTCGCACTTGCGATGCCGTGAACCAACCTGGAGGGTTCACTAGCAATATACAGGGTGTAAACAGATCCTTCACATATCCGTCAACCAAGCATTCTGTACATCAAACTAAGTAACTTTACGCAAAAAATATTGCTGGGAATCGACTTTTTTTTTGGGGTGAAAATTCACATTTTACTGTAGGACTCGATGGAAAGCACTCACAGCATTGTACTGATGGATGCATTGAATAGTACAGGGGTCGTGGAGGTATGTAAAGTAAAAATCTTACATTAAAAATATTGATTAAAAAAAAAACTTGTGAAAAAGTTAGAACTTTGACCCCCAATATGTCCGTAGTACCGTAGTTACCTAGACCATAGACTAGAACAAAAAAAAAGACGAAAAGACGGGGAGAACAAGTAGTGCCTTTCGGCTATGTTAAGGGTCTATTTACACCCTTTATAAAGTGTTAAACTCGAAGTGTTAAACAAATATCACCTGTATGTTGGTTATAATTTAAGTTGAAGAATTGAAACATTAATAAAAAAGGTTCATGTTACTGATGGTAGTATACAGATGCTGTAGCTAGTCTGTAAGATTACACCTACACGTGAATACAACAGTCATCATGAACACTCGGATGTTCGTCCGCACATCAGTGGTAACATTTTGACCATGAGCTGTCTTAGCATAGACAATAGACGCTTGTTAAGAGGAGGCTAGCGGTGTTTAGCCCATACAAACGTTTTCTTTCTGGAAAATAAAATTAGATATTTTTTTACATTTTTTTCCATATCCCCCATGTTTCTATGTTTCATTTTTTTCCATCAATTTATTATTATTAAATATATAAGCCCATTAAAATAGCTTAAATTGCCTAGTTGTTCGGTCTTAAACATCCAGTAAATGACTGTGATAGATATGTATAAGCAAAAAAATTAAAACATAGCGGCGTAGCTAAAGATTGAATTGAAAAAAGTGTGAAAGTCGGTCCAGTTTTGTAGAGGATAACGAAACGTTGATTTAATTTTTTTACGCGAGCGATGTCAGTTCGAACTGCAACTGTCCCTCTCGCACTCTTTTCGCTTCTTTACGGAAGCGCAAAAGCGATAGTTCCATCAAATACCTACCAATAACTAAATAAACTACCTAATAATTCTGTAATTATTACATCGTCTGTTCTCAGGCCTTTATTTGTTTTACAGGGAATCACGTATTCATAGAACAACGCCAGTACGTAAATTGTTTTGCTGGACAGCAAATCAATTTACATACTGGCGTTGTTCTAACGACCTAAAAACAATGAGTTTACAGCTAAAACAAATAATATAACTAAAACATTAATTTTTCTGCTCCATTTAAGTGGGTTCATGAAAAAAATATTGTTTTTTAATTAGTTTACATATTGTTGTTTTTTTGTGAAGGCTAGGCAGATGATGTTGTGTTTTTGTAAAATTGGGTCTAGAGAGAGCTTTTTGTTGTTTCCTTGTGTAAAAGGTTTGAGAGATAACAATGGATAACAATAAATAATGATAACGGATTTAGTTCCTACGGTAGGTAATATCCATTGGAAATAAGAAAGTCTATCTGTCTGTCTCTTTTTACGTTGTGCAAACAAATCAGTATTTGGTTTCCCATAAGATTTACAGAGGCGGGCTTATTGCCATCGGTATATTCTTCCAGTGTGATATTCTCGCGATGTATTACATAAAAATAAAATGATATACCTACGAGGAAGCTAAAGTCGCATGCTTGCCTACCCTTTGGAGAATACAGATGTGATTTATTCATACAAATAAATAAAATATAAGTGTCTGTTTGTAATTTCAAAGTAACAGCTTTTTATTGAATGCAACAATTTTTTTTTTTTTTTTAATTTTGTCTGTTTGTTCCGGCTCAGAAACGGCTGTACCGATTTTCCCGGGTCTTTAACTGGCAGATAGCTGATGTTATAAGGAATAACTTAGGCTTACTTACTTTTATTCTAGAAAAAGGATGAGGGTCCCGTCCAAAAAAGTAAACCCTCGAAATTGTTAACAAAATCCTAATTAATAGGTATAAGTAATATTTTTATAATAATTTCAACCGGACGAAGGTCGCGAATGTTAGGAATAGTGAACAAAAAATGCTGTTTTCACAAACTTAACTCAACTTTCCTTGCAGTTAGATGTACAAAGAGATAGTCACTACCACCTTTTAAAGAAAACAGAGAACTTAATAAAGTTGAAACGTTTTATCTACTTCAAGTTTCATTTGCTGGTTAATCGTCGTTCTAAGCTCAACGCACACCATTTTATAAGAGTGTCTATGGAGTTTCTTGACCATTCTTCTCCTTAGAGATCTACGTTTTGAACTACAGTACTTTCGGCGTGGCTTTAAATAGCCTTTTTTAAGAATTGGGCTAATACATGCATAACATATTTTTTCCGACTGGTAGTTCCTGAGATTACCGCGTTCAAACAAAAAAACAACTCTTCAGCTTTGTTATATTAGTACCAATAGATAGAATGATAATAATTATACTGTAATATAAATATCTGACTAGATGTATAGACTTGTCCATTCGGCACGACGTCGGAATGACTCCGCCGCGTTGCTGACAAGCCGTCGAGGTGAGGTTATGGTGTCCATAGGTGAGCGGTGACCTTTAACCACGACAACTTCAGTATTTAGATCGAATTGCTCAGTACGAGACATAAAAACCAAGCTGGCTCGTAAACTTGACCTTATTTAAATTGAATTGGGTCACGTACTGTATGAAGAATTTTGGTTCAACGTTGTTTTCGTTACTGTCGAGGAGCTCGTGGCTAAATATTAACAGCCGCTTGGGTCGATCTTTAGGTTAAGCCGTGCTTGCCTAGGTTGGTCTGTGGATGGGTGACCACCCATTTCCTCCGTGCCTCGGAAAAAAGGTTTAGTCGTTGGTCTCGGGTGTCATTTGTAGATCTTTGATAGTCGTTAGGTAGTCAGTGACCCAAAAAGTCTGACAACCGGTCTTACCAAGGGGTATCGTATTACCCAGTACTAACTGGGTTGTGGAGGTGGTAAAACTGGTATTCAGCTGCATCCGGTTATACTGGAAGCCGACACCAACATAGTTGGGAAAAGGCTAGGCAGATGATGTTGATATCGTTACTGTCGCAATTAGTCTATAAGAGCAAGACGGTGACGGCAACCACCGTCCATTACACACATGTATAGCTTGAATCAATTTTTTTATTTAATAACTCCACAGTACCTACAAGTGAGCCACCAGGTAAACGTACTATACCTATACAAGTAAATAAAGGCTAGAAATTGCGCGGGGATTAACATTAAAAAAAAACCTCTGGAAATTACGACCGCTATCTGTAAAAAATATGATTCATTGTGGTGCTTTCGGACAATCTAAATTAATGGTGTCATTTAAATTATTTTGCGTAGTACGATACTGTCGACCTTGATGTTTATTAGGTACTGAAACTGACACCTTTATTGCCTTTCTTCTTTAGATAGATAAAAATACCCCATTGCTTACCCTAAACCATGATATCATGGGCTCGCCATTTTCTCTAAAAAACCAAACAAATTGCTGAATATTTAAAATAACACCTCTATTCGTATACGCTAGAGGATAAATAAACGTTAGCAGATTTCTTGTGTCGCTCACAAAATTGTGAAAAGTCGACAAACTACGCGCGGCGTCACCCGTCTACGCTCGTCTCGTTTTATTTGTTCTCTAGTGAATTTATTTAGTCCTAACGCCCTAGCACGAACGGGTGACGTAACGTAAATTCGAACAATTTTTGAATGGAAAGTACCATAAAGTATTCTGGTGTTTTTTTTAACAACCAGACCTAAGTAGGGTGATATAAGTTCTGGATTATAAAAAAAAAATATATGAATGAAGTCTAACAACTAAGTACCTAAATGTTTTGTGTGAAACGAATGTTTTCTATATAATCATCATCATTATCATCTCAGCCCTTAATAACCTATTGTTGGATATAGACCTCCTCTTTCTTCTGCCATACTTCTCAGTTCTGTGTGTCCCTCATCCATCTGTTTCCCGCGATTTTAACAATATCGTCGGCCTTGAATTCTTTTAATTATAGTCAGTTTAATTTACATTACACACGTTGGATCACTAGGATTTTCTTCTGTACCGTGGGTGCGTTTACAAACATTTAACTCACATACACAAACAGCCAGACCCGAAACAACTAGTTATACGCCATCGAAATGTATTTTGTTCTATGCGGGAATCGAATCCGCGACACGCAGCGCAGCAGCCAATCGCCCAGCCATTGTGTCAACCGTGCCGTCATTTATTCCGCGCGGTCGTACTGGCCTATCGTTGTCAGTATCAGCCCGCAATCTCGATCAGTGTTCCATCAATGGCAATACGTAGACTTGGCTCTTGCTCTTATCATATGACATGGGATATCTAACACAGATAACTGTCGAAACGAAGGTCTAAGCCATGCGTCATTGGTATGTAGTATAAGTAGGCATTGGAATACCTTTTAATCGAGACATACAAAACAAAACAACAACACAAAACAACAAAAAACAAACACACAACACAAAACACACACACCCACAAACAAACACATAAAACCAAACTAAAAACTAAAACTATAAAACTACACAACTCGTTGTGCCATGCCGTGGAGAAGGATCTTGCAATGGCGATCCCGTCTGCACAACTAGTTGTGCCATCCAGTTGCTCCGTGGGGAAGCAGCCCTCTTACTCTATAGAAACTTTTTACTATTCTCTTTTTTACTATTCTAGACCAGAATCGATTCCCAGCAGTTCATGGCCAAAATGTTACCACGGACGAGTGGTCTACTTGTAATATAACACAATATCACGCCTGTAATACCCGAAGGGCTATATAGAGGTTTAGGAGTATGAGGAAAAGGGTGTATAGTTTCTCAGTACTCAACTGAAACGGGAGGATCCTCCGACTAGACGCGTGTTGTGTCTGGTGGGCAACTGCCCAACAGTTGTGTTGGGTTTTTCTACATAAAGAGTGTAAATAGACCCTTAACGAAGCCGAAAGACACTTTTGTTCTCCTCGTCTTTGTGATCGGTTTTTTGTTCTAGACCATACCTGGGAACCTTGTACATAGTTACGGAGATATTGGAGGTCAAAGTTCCAATTTTTTCACAAGTTTTTTTTTAAAAAGTACTACTTTTTAAGGTTTTAATTTTACTTTAATTACCTCCATGACCCGTTTACTATTCAAAGCATCCATCAGCACCAAGTTTTGAGTGCGTTACATTGGGTTTTACCGTAAAACGTGACTTATCACCCCAAAATAGAAAAACCGTTTCCCAGCAATTTTTTGTTGCGTAGTTTGATGTACTGAATGCTTGGTTGACGGGTTCGTGAAGGGTCTGTTTACACCCTGTATAATATGTTCTTAAATCACGGAGAATTCGAATTCCGCAATGTAAGATTTTGATTTTAGTTCTTCATTTGTGTTATAGATGTCAGCTTTCTTCTTATCACTTGATTATGTCCGGTTTACTTATGTGTACTAAAATGCTTGAATATTAGCTAACAGTTATTTTATCTGCAGGTACCCTACATACAGTCCAACGCTATGCACGGACCGAAGATGCACGATCGCCATATTACTGAGCTTCGTGTTACCACCAATACTCTGCATACCTTCGTATTTTGTAAGTAATTACCAGTTGAGGTCATCATCATCACGGTATCAGTCGGAAGACGATAGCTGCTGGACGTCAGCGTCCTCCAAGAGTCAGTGACCATCTACAATGATAAACTGGCAAATAATCAATATTCTTACATTTAAGTCAAAATTAATTTTGAGTTGCACATTTTGCTCTTCACTATAAGTAGGTAACGTACACAACGTTACTAGTGAAAAGTTGTAATAATTATAGTATTACAAACAGATGAATTTGAAATCCATCATGATTATATTCTGCCTTTATTAGAATTTACTTGGTGTCGGCGCAGCATGTCTCTCGTTTACCATACTTCTCTATTACTCGTCATCTCAGCAGTTATAGGGACAGATATTTGCAGAACTGTATCAAAAGGTGGTCTGTTGTGAAGTTACATTTATCCAAAACAGTGTTCATGGTTCCTTGGGCTTGATCACTTTGATTCGCCCTGTATACTTACAACCTACATAAAGCAAGAGGCCTAACGAGTCGGGGTCAGTTTTCAATCAATCTAACAGGCTGCGTCTGAATATTTCACGCGAAGTCGGACTTCCGTTTTTTGCAACCATACTACACTTGCGTGTTCTCTATGGACTAAAAGTTGTTTAGATTTTTATCGGTTTGAATTTAACGACAGTTTACACATTTTGTTTGTGTGAGTTTCAGTGATCAGTCAGAAAGGACCATGGGCATTTTTCTATGAACTCTGGACGTAAGACCAACAGAATTTTAATATATCTCAAATAGTAGCTTTTAATTAGGACTTCAATTAATTCTATGACATCAAGTACCTAAGGCGCCGAAAATCAGAAATAGAGACACTTAAAATATGTTGCCTATTTCTGTATTTTGCCAAAGATTTTACCTATTATTAAGACTAAAAATAAACCTAAATTTTTGTAGTAGCGTCATAGACGAGTTTCAAAAACATCATTTTATCAGAACGATACAACAGTGTTTTACGTGATTAAGACAATAATTGAAATATAAAAGGTGTGTAGGCGTTATGTAACTTTAGAAGCCTAATTAAAGTGTTTGATGAAAACAAAGTCGAAAACCTTCTCGAATCAAAAGGCAAAACAAACGTTTAATGACAAATTGCTAATATTAAACAATTCGTAGCGTTTCACGTTTCGTTGCGTATGTAAACGTTTTTACCCTCGTCTCAAATTGGTAGGTACTCCGGCGTCATTTTGAGTTACGTCATCACGCTTTTTGACATATCATTTATTAAATATAAACAAACCTGTATCGTTCATTTAAAGGTTTTCCATTACGGAAAAATACTCGACATTTTCTTGTATACCTAAATAACTTTATTGTTTATTGTAGGTTCCATTTTTTGTAAATAAAAAACGATATGACAACGAAAAATTGAAAAGATAAAACGCGCTTTAAAAACGGTATGAAAGCTTTTAGCATGGTTATCAGAACTTAAATTCACTTTGCGGTGAGAAAGCTTTATTGTCCATCACCGAAGTAGAATACAGAATGCATTTTGGTAATCCATTTTACAAGAAATGATGGAGAAAAGTGCAAAGAGCTCGTGGCTAAATAATAACAGCCGCTCAGGTCGATCTTTAGGTTAAACCGGGCTTGCCTAGGTTGGTCTGTGGATGGGTGACCACCCATTACATACCGAGTTTCCTCCGTGCCTCGGAAAGAACGTTAAGCCGTTGGTCTTGGGTATCATTTGTAGATCTTTGACAGTCGTTACGTAGTCAGTGGCCCAAAAAGTCTGACAACCAGTCTTACCAAGGGGTATTGTATTACCCAGACTTACTAACTGGATTGTGGAGGTCAGATGGGCAGTCGCTCTATGTAAAACACTGGTATCCAGCTGGATACCAGTATTTTAGACCAGAAGCCAACCCCAACACAGTTGGGAAAAGGCTAGGCAGATGATGATGGAGAAAATTGCAGAAATTTTCTTATGATCAGTTTTTCCACAAAAAGTTGATTTATGAATTAGAGTTGTTTATCATTTTCTACAAAACAGGAGGCACTTACTTAGTAACATCTATATGTATAATTGTGCACTTTTTACTGTATGAGTAAACCAAGTATGTACCTAAACAAGAATTACTACCACGGGTATGGTATTAACAGCGATTTAAATAAGTATATTTTGCTAATTTTGTCTTTTTGGCAGTCTTGAAATACAGCTCTGCCTAACCCTTCAGGGATTACAGGCTTAGTGTTATGTGAAATATCATATTTTGGCCAAAATCAAGTGGTTAGGTACATTTTTTCTTGACGTATAGCGTGAGACTAAATCGAAATCAAAAGTCTAAATTCAAATAAGTGATAAGTGTTCAAATTGGGCCGGGAGTTCGGCATTTTGAACGTCAAAATTATGAGTTCCCGATAACGCCCGCCCTCCTCCACTGTCAGGTGTAAATCTAGTTAGTTAACTTTGCTCGCGATAAAGGGCAACTCAAATTACGTTTCACAATGCTTTATCATCATAAAAATGTTATGTACTTACGTTGAACTTGTCACGACAGCTACACGTGAGAAACATTTCCCGCGATATCAAGTTAAATACTCATTCATAAGAATTAACAAACATGCCAAGTGGAAGAACTTTGTTTTTGTAATTCTTTCGCGCGCATGTAGGTATAGTACATAATTATGTATGTCCGTTTCTTTGTGACCGCGTAACTTCTAAACGGACGAAACGATTTGGATAAATTATACGTTGTTATTGGTGCAAGTGTCACTGGCTACATGAAAATTAAAAAAACAATGGCTGATTTTGGGCGCCATATTGTTCTTCCAATCCCGACGACTGGGACATCAAAATTAAGGGTTTTAAAAGGTCATTACAAATATTATATATACATATATATATATATATTTATATATATATTATTCGAAGTGACAAATCGTATAATAAGAAAAGTTAAATCGTCTGCGAAATCTTTCAAACTACAGAACTAACAAAAAAGCTGAAAATAAAAAAAAAAAACTAAAAAACATCCCATTTTCATAGTTTTGTATTAATATAGGTATCGCCCGCATCAAACTTTTATTTCATTTAAAATGTGTTTGTTTTTTGCTTTTCAGATTTTTCAGTCGGATTTTTTAGTTATTTTAATTTTTTCTTTTTTTTTCACTTCGTAAAGGGTAAGAAAACAAAAAAACAAGACAAGAGGGCCTAGATAAGTCGCAATCAAATTAAAACCATTTTTTCTTTCTAGAAGCCTTTCAACAGAAAATGTTTCCATGAATTAATCGGTAGCAAGTAGACCCAATACACTTTTGTCTTTTCTATCATCGTTACCGCTGAAATAATGTCCACTTGTCTTGGCCCTAAGGGCATGATTACAAGAGAACGAGCATTTCCACTGTGCAGAGTATCTGCGAAAACCAATCTAGTTTTCCAAATGTGGAGATTACGAGCACAGGCTTAATTATCGGTAACTTCATTACCGATAATTAAGCCTGTGCTCTATTTTATGTTGAGCAGTGAACGTAATCCAGAAAGCTGCTTAGCTTAAACAGGGTTTGGAGGGGCAAATCTATCAACAACAACACAACAACGTAACATTTTTTGTAATACTTAGGATGTCACCACGAATAAACACTTTCTATTTTTTTTTTCATACACTTGTGCATCAATCTATCACTTCCAAATCCAAATAAAAGGTGTAAACGAACCTTTCACGAAGCTGGCAACCAAGCATTCTGTATATCAAACTAAGTGACTCTACGCAAAAATTATTACTGGGCAACGATTTTTTTTTTTGGGCGAAACACGTTTTACGGTAGGACTCAATGTACGGCACTAACAAACTATGTACAATACGCGGTAAATGGACACACCATTCAAAATATTTAGGGAGTTGAACTGGAAGCAAACAGTCAGCCGCTCACTGTATTATACGCCCAATGAGGACCCAGTCTTAGTGTACGCAAAATACGAGCTTTGGGCGTGGAGTCAATACAATACGTATGTAATGGTAGTAACACTATCGCTGTACATCATCATCATCATTTCAGCCGAAAGACGTCCACTGCTGGACATAGGCCTCCCCCAAGTGTCGCCACATTGACCGGTCCTCCGGTAACCTTGGTTCTCTTACGGATTTCCTCATTTCTGATTTGATCATGCAAGGAAACTCTGAGTATAGCACTCTCCATTGCACTTTGGGTGACTTTAAGCCTTCTGATGAGGCCCATTGTGAGCGACTATGTTTCGGTCCCGTATGTAATCACTGGCAACACACACTGGTCATAGACCATCGCTGTACGGGGTGTTATTATTTGAAAACGAAAATCTGTTTCGATTCCTGTACGTGTGCTGGTCAAACAAAAAGTTACATTTACCCTGTCACTGTGAGCTCCCGATATTTCGAAACTGTTGCAAGCACCATGATTGATTGATGACTCATCATGGATCATGAGAAGATATCCCGTAAGTGACAGTGTAAATTTAATTATAAACCGTGAAAGCTTAAACCAGAGTTTAATAGTGTTAGGTTTAAAAAAATTAAGTAAAAGCATTCCAAAAGTCTAGCTAGTAGTAACTGGGTTGTGGAGGTCAGATAGTCCGACACTCCATGTAAAATACTGGTATTCAAGTGCATCCGGTAAGACTGGAAGCCGACCCTGACATAGTTGAGAAGAGGCAGGTGAATATGATTCCCTTGACTCCTTTGCTCTCATTTAAATAAACTTTGAAATTCCATTTCAATACTTCACCCAGAATTTAATGATCACGCAGGCAGAACCAAAATCATAATACTTTCAGTTATTTCAGAATAAAGGAATCCATCTCTTTGTGCAACGCATCGTAGTTTATTTAGTCTTGAAAATAATATTAATATCTGATATATTAATATTGAACACGGTCATGGCTTCTCGAAATTGGGTCATGAATTGTAAAATCTCCGTTAAATATCGTAAATGCAATGAATTTGTAATATCATAATTCAAGGTACATTTGATTTGGGTTTAACACTGATGGGTTTGGTACCGATGACTGTTTTAGATGGTGTTTGATATTTTGAGACAATATTCGGAATATAATGAGAGTAAATGGGTGTACCCTAAAGAAACCGAAAGGTACTTGTTCTCCCCGAACTTGCGATCATTTTTTGTTCCAGACCATACCTGGGAACCTTCTAGTTACGGAGATATTGGAAGACAAAGTTCCAATTATTTTTTTTATTTTACAAAAATGTTATGTTGTTGTTAATTTTGGAAAACACCTTATAAATATTGGACATTAAGCTTATCGGCCTGTAAAATAATTCTGTCTAATATTGCAAATGTATTAGATGAAAACCAACTAAAAGAGCAAGCTGGGTTCTGTAGTATGGACAGGTCCTGCAAAAATATCGAGAAAACAAAAAAACGTACTACGGGTTTGTAGATTTTTGCAATGCATTTGATTCCCTGGAACATGGATACATATGGGAAGCCCTGAAATGCCAAGGTGTTCAAAAGAAATATATACATCAGAATTATGGTCCGCCATATTGGATTTAGAATGACGTCACTTATCTAACCATGAATTGTCATCCAAACTAAACGTGTTTGCGAATTTCAGCTCAATCGGTGGGTGATAACTGTTTTAAAATTCAGTTGCAAGATTTGACTTAAACAAACATACAAACATTGCAAGATAAAATAATAAAAGCTTGTAAACAAAAATACAACCGTCTCCATACATTTTTACCGTGTAGTACAGCTTTTTGTTAAAAACCGAACAAAAATTTTCTCATTTCATGTAGGTCAACTTTTTTTTTTTAATTCTAAGTGGGCTTACTCTTGACCTCAATCTAGTCCTGAGGACAGAAATGAGGTCGACGATGGAACGAGCTAACCCAAAAGAAGCCTATAACTAATAACTCGCGACTTACATAGATTGGGGTTTCATATGAACTTGGGAACACCGACGCAGGCAGGGAATTCCACTCCTTGGCTGTGCGCATAATAAATGATGTAGCAAAGCGCTTCGTGCGAATAGGTGGAACATCGACAAGGTATGGGTTATAACCTGCAGTTCGTCTGACCTGCTCTTGGGCATACTCACCGAAGTACAATCTGTAGAAGACCGACAAACATTCAACTTTGCGCCGGTGGGCCAGGCTATGGACCCTGGTACCAACCAGCTTATGGTCACCAATGAGCCTCTGTTATTTATTGTATCAATCTTCAAAATAATCAACTCATTATACTATCCTCATCATAAGTATATAAGTAGTATGTCTATGTATAACATTTATGAGCTGATTAGCCCGAGTCGATACTAAAAGAAGGTGGACTCTCAACTCGAGTGTTTTCGATAAAATCTTTTAGTAAAAGTATCCCTTCACGATTGCAATGAAAACATATGGGGTGTTAACACACAGTCTAGACAAAATAGCACGCATTTAGTATATTTCTTTTTGTATATTTTAACCTAGATTGAGGTAAATAGTTCGTTTAAGCTGGCTTTTGTAAAAGGGGAATATAAACCTGTCAATACATTTATTGAAATAAATTGCGTGCGTGCGTGGCAGCCTTGTAATTTAGCCTCCGTCACTGTAGTTTGGCCTGTAATTACATGTAGATCCGATCCATACACTCGCAGATGTGTGACTTTTCACCCATGTTGTTGCAAACGAATTAAGGGGATGAATTAAAAACAACTCTTCAAAAAAAGCCGCTATAAAGTTAAAAATCTTTCGAAAATCACTAGTTATGGTTTTGTTCGTTTTCTTCTCTACACCGTGTCCTTCACGTTATCCATAAACTTTGGCAAACGCTTCTATAGCTTTTACAAATCAAATCTTACAATGAAGTAGTACTTAAAAAGGCTTCGTTACAAAGATATTTGTAATTTCATTTAATGAAATTTAATTGAGCTATGCAGTATGAAAAGGTCTTAATTTGGCTTATGTTGCCACTTAGTGCAATTAAATTATAAAATGCTATTTGCATTTCATTTGCACGTAAGAGAGGAACCCGATAGTAAATAAAAAAATGAAAAAGAGATAAGAATTCATTAATGCTTATTTCCGTGGTCTGAACATCTGGTCGAAGTTTGTGTATATCGTCCGGAACGCGGTGTATATATCTAACCTTTTTGTGTCCCAGACAAATTCATGTACTTATTACTAATTACTAAGATAACAACATCACCAACATATTATTACCAATACGAAATGGATTAAAATCGAAGCGAACTCAAAATTATACGAGTACTCAAGCAAAGGTAATAAAATCAACATTAGACCACCGTGCGGACTTTTTGTATCAAATGAAGGAAGATCACGAAAATCGGCAAACTATGGTACTGTTATTATTTAGTCACGAGCCATAAACATAGACTCCATATACCTAATATTCCCTCACCAATTCCATTTGATTGAAGTGTTGTTTTCCTTCACAGTGTTTCGCGATATTCGTCTGTTTTCTGATTGATGTTAGTTTGAGTAGCGTGAAACTATGCCGTTATCGCAACCGAGGTTAGCCTCGCCTTCAATTAATTGATTTCCCTTACGTGTTCTGAGTTTGTGTGATATTGTTTTCTATTAATTTGGAGATGCGTCTTATCACTGTTTGGTTATTGGTGAAAATAGATCCCGCGATCATCATCAGCCTACAACAGTCCACTGCTGGCCATAGGTCTCTTCAATCGCACGCCACTTAACTCGATTCTCGGTAACATTCATACCGTTGCTACCAGCCACCCTGTGAGGATCGTCGCTCCACCGAGCCTAGGGGCGTCCCACCTTACGCTAGCCGATTCGCGGTCACCACTCAAGTACACGTCTACCCCAATGGTCATCGGTTGTACATCTAATATGGCCGGCCCATTGCCACTTCAGCTTACTTATTCTGTAAGCCCGGTCTGCGATCTGCGATGCCGTGCCTCAATTCCGTAACACACTTTCAATAACAATCTGAAAGATTATGAATATGTTATCTTCATATGCAAAGATGGTTGTACACTCTCGCCGAGACACTCCGAGACAGGGCGAGTGCGAGAGTGTATATAGTAGCACCCGTCTAACCTCGGTGTTCCACGCCTGCTGTCCGTCCTTTTTTAGTTTACTGGGAGACGTCTCGGGAGAGACATAGCGAGAGCTCTCGGTCGAGAGTGTACAGCCACCATAATTTAATAACGCAATTAACGTTATAGGATTTTAAACAATAATGGTCACTAAAAAAAAAAAATCCCGTCCGTCTAATATCCTGTTTCTAGTGTTAATGATAATACAATGTTATCGAACTGTCAAAATTGACGTTGCGTTTGCAATAGTGTTATTATTCAGTTACCGAGCTGCACTTCTCCTTTTTTTTTTTTTTTCCGGATGGTAAATCATCAAATGACCCCCCCCCCCCCCACTCTGGGCGGAGCGGAAGGGAGTGACACTTCCTTCCGCTTGTACTTGTACTGACTAAACCCCATCCATGTTCCTTCTTTGCCCTCTGTGTTCCAGGGCCACGGTATCTCTTTCGAACAGTCTCGCAGCCCTGGCAGACTTCTCCTTTATAGTAGAATAATGTTGCTATACATTGACGGAGACAGTTACAATATTGTGTTGCTCCAAATAACTACGGAGTTCCTCCGTTTTCTGTGTAGGCACTAACATGGTCGAATGGCCTGAAACGCAAGGCTAGGTAGATAAAATCCGTCCCAAGAGATTATTCTGAAACAGAAACAGTAGAGTAGTAATAGTAGGTGAACTATAGAAAAGTTTAAATTTTTATAAATAGTCCCGTCACCGAATTTAATACTAGGATTTAATATAATTAAAACAATAATCAAAATCAAAAATCAAAATATTTTATTTCACATAAGCCCAGATGGGCACTTATAAAACGTCGACAAAAAGGTGCACGGTTCGGGTTGGTCGTTTCCTATAGAGAAGAACCGGCAAGAAACTCCATGGTAATCTAATCTATCTCTTTCTTCTCTAAGAAAGAAAGAAAGAAAACACATTTATTTGGCACATACAAGTGCAAACAACAATCAAAAAAAAAAATTAAAAAACTTAAATTTACACAATAAAAAGGTTAAAACTAAGCTGCTGCTAATTATCCTGCGGGACTGTTCGAAAGAGATACCGTGGCCCTGGAACGTAGCGGGCAAGGAAGGAGCGTGGATGGGTTTTAGTCAGTACAAGTCTGACACTCCCCTCCGCTCCGCCCAGAGTGGGGGGGTTATTTGATGATTTCCCATCCGGAAAAAAAAAAAAAAAAAAAAAAGCTGCTAATTATTTTTAAACAGTATGTTAGCTAAATTTGATAAAACAATCGAATACAGCATTTACTGTAAATTTGCAAGTTTTGCAGCATGCAGCTAAATACCATTTAGAATTTAGCTGATCACAATAATGGATATAATGCAAGAGACACTTCTGTACTATTATAATTGTATTACATTCATCATCATCTGCCTAGTCTTTTCCCAACTATGTTGGGGTCGGCTTTCAGTTTAACCGGATGCAGCAAAAAAATCCTATTTAAAACATTAAACAAAGTTTAGTAAGAACAACTCATGTGGATAACTTTCTGGTCTATTCGTGAAAAAAATCCCGATTCCGTTTTCCAATTTTCCACAGAGTCACTGACTTTTTTTGTTAATATTAACAAATGTTCTATTCACTCGGCTAGCTGTTGTATCCCCTAGAAACCCACAACCAGCAGATGCAACATCGACTCATCAGTTGCAAGTTTTATCGGACGATAGCCCAGTGGGATTGCTAATTATGCGTTCGGTCTGGCAAACAGAGATAAGGGGACGTTATCTTATCAATATCAACAATTTCTGCTAAATTGTTATAGGACATGATTGATGTTGCCTTCACGAATCAATAAAATAAGTACAAAATTTCAAGTATTACCTCTTGGCCTCGAGTTAAAGGCTCAAGCGACCACGGAGAAAACTAATGAAAGAAGGAATCTTAAACCACTTAATTTATGAGTTCTCGCAGATTGCAGACTACTTATCGGCAGAAAGTTTAGTCTAGGGTTGGGCTACTAGCTCGCTCTCTAGGCCAACGTATCGGTCGTGTTGGTGACAATTGCGCAAACCAGACCAACAGGCGGTCGACTGCGCTCGGATTGGCTTTTAAAGAGAGCGCTCGCAGAAGCGACCGATTAAACAATCGACAAGTGTACTAAGGCGCGCGTAAGAACGCGCGGTTTAAGAGCGCCATACTGATCTAGCAGTCGTCCGATAGTATAGTTTTTAAGGCAATCGTGGAGCCCATCAAACTGTTTTATCGGCCGTTACCGAAAAGATATAATATGCGCACTAGCATTGCATGTTCATTCTGATTAATTGCTCGACTAAGCTATAGGCCGATAGAAAGTCTGCAGTCTGCGGGACTCATCTCACGCCACGAGGTGCCGAGATACGACTTGCGCAGGTAACAAGAGTGAATGGCGTGTCGCTTGACGAAAATCGCGTTCCTCGAGGCCGTGAATGAGCCCTCAAATACTTCAAGACGCCGCCGAGACGAACTTTTCAAAAACTTCTCACAAGAAATTGCTTTTAAAATCGCCCTTTGATACCCTGTTTACCGTGAGAAATTATATTGAGAAAAACAAAGAAAATGTTTATAAATACACAGCAAGTCTATTAAAAAGTAATTGAAAAGGAGAACTAGCTAAAACTTTGAAACTCAATCACGTTGCCCCTTATCAAAAAGTCTGTCAAAACCACTAACAAAATTAATTTCTCTTTCAGGTGTTCACAATACACAAAGACTTCGCTTTCGACAAAAGCGGGAACATGCTGACTAAAGTCTACTTCGTCGATTCGAACTACAATGGCAGCTTGTACCAGATTAATTTCTGGGTCCACGCAGTACTTATAAAGCTACTTCCTTGTGTTATACTAACTGTCATCAGCGCTTGGTTGATAAGAGCTCTATACAGAGCGAATAGTAGAAAGAAAGCTTTGAAGGGATACAGTGCTTGTCCTGCGAACACTGTTGCTAATGGCAACGGGAATGTGTTCACGAGAAAATCGACGAAGCGTTCGAAAGCCGAACGACGGACCGACAGAACGACGAAGATGCTAGTCGCTGTGTTACTTCTCTTCTTACTCACGGAGTTCCCCCAAGGAATACTAGGTCAGTGTATCAATTTTCGTGTTTAGTCTGTACCGGTTTGTTTGCGAAACGTTTGTTTAGAAAACATCGTTAGGGTAGTTAATAAATCTGTACTTTATAAAGTTGAACGTATTACAAACATCATCAGTCACTAGGCTTTATGACTGAGTAATAAATCAACTTTTTTTTTAGTTCGTAAGTAAACATTTTAATTAATTTACCGACAAACTTTTAATAAATTGTAAAAGTATCTTCTTGGCTTCGACTTCGACTTCGTCAACAAAAAATATGATAGCTCGACTTATTTGCCCGTTATAAATATAATATATAGCCTGCCTACGGCACTCGCGAATAATGTAGCTATCGGCCAGTGAAAGAATTTTTAGAATTGGATCATTAGTTCCGGAGATTACCCCCTAAAAACAAACTTACAAACAAATTTTACCTTCTTTATAAGTATAAAAAACAATTTTTTGTAAATGCTTCAGGAAGAAAACAGCCAATAATATAATTGATTATAAAATTAGAGAAAAGTTTCGAAAACCGAAAACGAATTCGGTCGAAATCTAAACATAAGTGGGAGTGTTTGTATAAACATTGAAGTATCTACGGAGTACCTATTTATAATTAGGTTCGCACGCGCGTCTGTAAAACAATATCTTTTGTTTACATCTTCAATTTTCCGTTGTCTTTATAAACGAGTATTATTTGGTAACAGGCCGAGGAAAGTTTGTAAGTAAACAAAATAATAGGTTAATCATATTGCGCCTTATTTTGTTTTCGTTATGTGCCTATGTAAGTAATGGAGTAAACCCAAAAGTGACTTTCTTCCGAAGTTTATCGATTGGAATAATCTGTACTAATACGTATTATAAAGAGGTATTGTTTGTAAGTTTGTACGTAGGGTAATCTTCAGAACTACTGACCCGATTCCAAAAATTCTTTCACTGATGAGACACTACATTATCTCCGTGTGTTATATATTAACCCTTCCTGTCGGTACCTACATTCCGTATATAACGGAACCGAAGCCGCGAGCAAAAGCTAGTATACAGGGTACAAAAGACTAGAGTTTTTATGTATAAAACTCTAGTCGATTATTTTAATGAAAAATCATAACTAAGAAAGCAATTGAAAATTATGTTTTTTTTTCAAATTTTTCTGTAGTTGGTTGAGTTCTTGTTGCTTATTCCATTTTGTGAAGATATTTTACACCTTTTTTAGATTAATGAAATAGACAGTTTAAAATATTGTTTTATTAATGTTTCTAGCTATGTAAATAGTTTGAATAATTATTTACTATTTTTAAAAAAAAGTTCCATATATTTGCCATTATTTTACTAAGAATCAAAATCAAAAATCTAATTGATAATGCCCAGTACGTAATGAGAATCGACCACCTTAGTAACACTAAATAAGTGCCATTTACCACCGGGGTGGTAAATGGCATGGTTGCAATCTCCTAACGCCTTAACGCAGCCATGCGCATGCACACTGCTAACATCCCATTTCGTCATTCTCTTTCACACACTCAGTCAGTGGCTCATTACTATCATCCTTGTTTTTATTTATCCAATCTTTCCCTTTCTCAGGTCTTCTAAGTGGCGTCCTAGGCAGATGTTTCTTCAAGCAGTGTTACGACCTCTTCGGAGAGCTGATGGATGCACTGGCACTCCTAAATGGGGCCATCAACTTCGTCCTGTACTGTTCCATGTCCCGTCAGTTCCGGACAACGTTCGGGCAGATGATCAGGAACCGGTGTGCTCCCGCGCAAAGAGCGAATTCACATACTGAACTACAGACTACTTACGTTTAAAGGTGATATTTGTTTGACAGAGTTGAGTGACTTTTTTTTTGTACTACGGCTTGACATGGGTTCTATTGACGTGGCACGAACAGTTTTAGACTCAGAACCCGTTAAAATGCTACATAAAATGTTCTTGAATAAAAGACGCTGAGTTTAAGTGATGGACTGAAATGTGAACTGAAAGAATTTTGTGCGTTAATTTAAGTGATTTAAAGTGTTAAATGGACAAGTAAGCTATGTAGAACTCCGCCATTTTTATGAATTATATAGCTTGTTGTTTTATAAAAAAAAATATTCATTGCGGTAAGTGTTGATTTGAGAATAATAATTCTCAAAGTAATTGGTGTTGTTGATTGATGAAAATTAAAAGCTAGGGCTAATGAGTTTGTTACGCAACTATGCACCTAATTACCTAGTACATAAATATGTTAGTCGGGTACCAAAGCTTGCAAACAAGCCTATGTATAAAGATATTTGTACCTATACTGAAATTCCAACCCTCATTAATAAACATGGAGTAAAATCATGCTAAACTTAAAACTCTAATGGTGTTGCTGTTCAAATAAGACTTGTTTAACTTTAAGAATTTACTGATGGTAACTTTACTCATAACACAACGCCTGTAATCCTCGAGAGGTTTGGCAGAGGTGAGCAATATCCGCAATTAGTAGCAACTTTACTCCACGGTTATTATTAAGGAGACGTGTTTCTCAGAGGTAATTAAAATTTGTAAGACGTTATTAAAATTTTGGTCCGTGAACTATATTTTGAATTAGGATAAGTAAGTTGTAAACGGGGTTTTAGGGCTGTACCCTACATTACATTTTAACCTTTTCTTGTCAAACCTTCGTTTTAAAAACAAAAGAATTTATGTCAACAACCAGCATTTCGAATTCCTTTTTTGTTTTAATGTAAATACGATAAACACGTTTGTGAAAAAGGTTTTATTTTCACAAAACCTCCTGAAACATGACACTTGTAAATCCAAACTAATATTATAAATGCGAAAGTAAGTTTGTTTGTTTGTTCGTTACCTTTTCACGCCTAAACCACTGAACAAATCATCCTGTAATTTTGCATATACGGTGCCAGGTGTACAGAAACGGACATGACCTTTCATTCCGAAAAAAAGTACTGTTCCCGAGGAAAACATCAAAGATGTTCTTATGATAATAGATGGCGCCACGTGTCTTTTGAATCATGATTAAATTATATTATTACAAGCAGAGTACAACCCGAACTTCCGTGTCTAGCATACTACTGTTAAACCCACGATGGTTTATATGGTATGAAATAGTTGTAACAGTTTCTATTGCATAAAAAAAAAACAAAAAAAAAATTAATATTAAATTATAAATTAATGCGAGCGAAGCCGCGGGCAAAAGCTAGAGCATATTCAAATTGTTATTCCATTTGTAGTGACGTTTATGGAAAATTCTAAAATGCATTTGTCAATATACTACCGAAATTTTTGACATAAGCCATCGAAAACTATGTCAATCCTGTTTAAATTCGAATCGCTTTGGAAGCCACTGTCAGTTCTTCAGTCTTCGCCCTCTTGTAAAAAATGTGAAAAAATAAGTAAAAATATGTTTACACACTTTTTGATTTTGTTTGATCACACTCATAGATTGTGGAACTATAGGAACATAGCATCGGATAATAAAAAATATGGTCGCCAACAAAAGTCGTAATTTTATGAATTATATTATCCCTTTCTCTTACAAAAACAGGGGTGACCGATAGCGTTATCTATTTCGGTCATGAACTGGCCGCGACAGAGACAAATCGAATCGTCAACATTTAAGGTAGTGATTGTAACCCTATTCAGTCTTCTAACAAATATACCGGTACTGATACCATGAAAGGGGAATACTATCAAAGGGGAAGTTCCTTTCACAGTTAAATAATAAATAAAATAATGGCCTTATGGCCTAGAGCCTCGACGAACATCTTTCGAGGCTCTCCTTAGGCGGTTGGATCAAGGGCCTGATTCAGAAGGCAGTACTCTTCGATTCGGCTCTAATTGTGAGAATGTTCCTGTCTCTGGAGGCCTAACCACCGGTAGCTTAGACCCTGCTCCCGACACCAGCGGAAACCAATTTTTTATACAGGGTTTTTTGTAAAACACCAACAACCACGCAGGAGTAGATTACTAACATCATAAACAACAACATTTGTTCTACGGCTTTTCCGAAAACAGACAAAAAAAAACGACTTTTCATTCAAAACTCGATCAGCTGTTCGGGCATATGTATGGAGAGTTGAATTTTTTTTGTCTGTTTTCGTAAAAGTTGTTGTTGTTAAATGTTGTTGTTTATGATGTTAGTAATTTACTCCTGCGAGGTTGTTGGTGTTTTACAAATAACCCTGTATAATTATATTTATTTTACTGTCTTTTTTAAACATGTAAAATTATAAAAAATGCGTAGATAAATGAATAATCGAAATACACAGTACACACATATACAGAACCTTTTTACTGTAAAACTCAGTGGGACTTCCCATCAAAATACGGTACTCAAAATGACCCTCCATTCAATTTTCATTCCTTATTTAACTCTTTTAGGGGAAGAATTGTCAATAATCCTTCCTTATGGATCGCTATATGAAAGGATTATTGAAAATTCATCCATATTTAAAGAGGGTAAGCCTCGGGGCTAGCCGTGAACCTTTTATATAAAGAACTTATGTGTAAAAGTTAATGCATTCTACACCCAGCGGTTTAATAAATAAATAATTATAAATAAGGCTTTTTTATTTCTCATTTACATGCAGTTTTACAATTTTTTTTCATGCAACAATTTACAAAAAATAGTAAATGTTTATAATGCATTTTTTGTTAACTTTTACTTAATGCAATTTCAATTTTAATTTGGATTAATATTTATATTTTAAGCCATGATATAAAATTGATTTACATTATATAGACTACAAATAGAACTAAAATAAAAATCAAAATTAAGACAAAAAATAAGTACCTACATAATTGGTTTAATTATACACCGTGACTTTTTAGTCGTCTTACAAGGCAGCCCACTTCATGTATCCAAAGGATACTATTTTTATTATTATTTTTCTTTGTACCTCTTATGGAAAAAATAAAAAATAATCGCGCCTAGAGCTATTTTATGTTGGGTACATTGAGTGGATGACCTTTGTAAAACGACTAAAAAGTCACGGTGTATTGCAATTATTTATAATTCTTATTATTAATTCACTTCTTGATTATTAAAATTTTTAAATCAATTTCAATTATCTGAAGGGTAAATCCTTCTCCATTTTTGTCCCACCGGTGGCCAAGTTACCTTTGACCCAGCGGTATAGACTGTGCATTGCCTGACAGTAAGTGAATCTTAGATTATTGAAGCTGAGAAAAATAGATCGTACCCAAACAAAGCTTGTGATAATCCGGCACCTATCTCCAGACCCAGTATAATTTAAAAAGGGTAGAGTACTATGTAAATAATATATGTATGTATATAAGTATTTATTCTTATATGTTTTAGTTATAAATATTTTCTAGTCTTTTTTTTCTGTTATTGCACCTACTGTATATTGTCTCTGCATCACCCTAAGGTAGACTGGTAGAAAATGCCTATGGCATTAAGTCCGCCTTTGTACAGTTTTTACTTGTGCATAAAGCTTTAATAAATAAATAAATAAAAGGGAAATAAGTTCATTTCATTACTTTACGTCCCGCCCCTGACTATTATAAATACAACTCATTCTGCATAACATAATATAAAAAAAAATCTAAAGCGAATTGTAATACACCCTGCTGTAGCGGACATTCATTAAGGGATCCGTAGATAAATTTTTCTTTTTTATTAGCACAATTTAAAAAAGAATTAGGGGCCTTTTTATACGACTGTCCTCTCATAAACAAAAGAGAGTGTCTTTGCAAAGATTTATGGACAAGGGTCTGTTTTGAATCTGCTGGCCTACTCAGCAAAGAAACCTAAATGTAAATGCTTACATCCGTAATATAAAATAATGGAAAGTGTCTCTGTCTGTGTTTGTGACCTTTTCACATTTAAACCAGACAAGCGATGCCTGGAATCCGTTATTTCCTCGTACGGTTGCGTTCCCACTATGTCGTGACGACAGCTGGGGCTGCAGTCTCGACATACATAGCGACAAAAATCGGACGTTAAGTCATAACGATGTCAAATTTCTTTAATAGATTTTCAACTTTATTTCAAAACCTTAAGGTTGAAAATCTATTAAAGAAATTTGACGTCGAGACTGCAGCCCCTGGTTATCGTGTCTTAAAGCGTCGTGGCTTGTGTATTTAAATAGAAGTGTTCACATATAGGGCGACACGATTAACTATCGTCCACGACGTTTCCATAAATGTATAAAGGGTGTAAATAGACCCTTAACATATACGAAAGGCACTTATTCTCCCCATCTTTGCGTAATTTTTTTGTGCTAGACCTGGGAACCTTCTAGTTACGGATATATTGGGGGCCAAAGTTTCAACTTTTTCACAAGTTTTTTTTTAAATACATGTTTTTAATGTAAGAGTTTTACTTTACATACCTCCACGACTCCCGTACTATTCAATCCATCCATAAGCACAATGCTTTGAGTGCTAAAACGTTATTTTTCACCCCAAAAAAAAAGTCGATTCCCAGCAATAATTTTTGCGTAAAGTTACTTGCTTGGTTGACGGTTATGTGAAGGGTCTGTTTACACCCTGTATTATCCAGTCATAAATTAATCGTCACGACATAGTGGGAACGCGTCCTAAGAGCTCCACGGTTTTCACTATTGTGATTGGTGTAAAAATACCCTTTACGAAGCCGAAGGGCACTTGTTCTCCCCGTCATTGTGATATTTTTTTTTTCTAGACCAGCTGGCAAGCTGGGTACCTTCTAGTTAGGGAGATGTTGGGGGTAAAAGTTCAAACTTTGCAATGTTATAACTTTACTTTAAATACGTCCACGACTCCCGTACTATTCAATGCATTAATCAGCACATTGATTTGAGTGCGTAACATTGAGTCCTACCGTAAAACGTGATTTATTACCCCAAAAAAACAGTCGTTTCCCAGTAATAACTTTTGCGTAAGTTAGGTACTTAGTTTGATATACATGATGCTCGGGTGACGGCTTAGTGGACCATTTACACCTTGTATTTATTGTCGACTGTCGCTTCGAGTAAATTTTTGATATGTTCTATTGCCGGTTCATACGACATTTGTAGGGTTAACCATGGTATGCTGACCTAACACAATAATAGTTTTATTCCGGTAGCACGTTCCTGTGATATAATTTCCGAACTCTCTCGAAAAATTGGTTAGTTAAATGACTCAACATATATTTACTTAAAACCCAAGTATTGTATAATATTCTCGTAAAACAAGCTTGCAATGAAATAATTTCGTGCAAAATCCTTGCAAATCGTCCAAAATCGCTGCAGATCGAGCAAAATAGTGAGACTTCATATTATTGGTACATTGGTGTGCACAATTTTGTGAATGAAACTTTCATTTGTAAAGGATATTGTCAATGGAACTCGAGGGTTTCCTAATTGCCGTGTCGTAAAGCTGCCCTGTCTCTTTTTCATGTAGTAAAACGGCTTCCGCTCAGTGCTTGGACGCTTTTACATTTTGTTGCTGTGCCTTGAGTTAGTGTAAATAAAAAATCATCAGGATCCGCAAAACAGATTTTTGTTAAACTCGACGGTACTGTGGTGGTACTATATTACTTAGGTTTATAAAGTACTTCATTACATAAAATTCTTAAACCTGGCAATAAATTGAAAGATAATGTTGTCAATGCAAAAAATGAAAATACTTTCGAAATAAAGCTAGAAGTTTATGTTAAAAAACACTGTCTTTAAAACAGGAAAAAAAAAAAAAATCTAACCGGATGCAGCTGAATACCAGTATTTTCAGTACCTTGATAAGACTGGTTGTCAGAATTTCGGGCCACTGACTACCTGTAATGACATATCACACATTTCTTCGAAAAAACGAAAGGTGTCTGTCGGTGCGACTACACATACACAACCAGGCGAATGCATGGTTTTTTCAAGAACGACGCCTGAAGGTGCATGGTATACCCCCAGGACTCAAATGTCAGTCCAATAGTTAGGCATCAAAACAACATACGGTCACTTTCATCCCGTTTTATTAGAACATTGACCAGAAAACGTTCTACATCGCATCTCGTAAAGTCAAGGCCGAGTAAAGATAGGCCAATTCTGCTTCTCCCATATTTTACGATTTTTATGTATTTACCAGTGAAGGTAAATATACGTTATTATTAAAATTCGCCGACGACCGCTAATATAAACGCTTGAGATATACACAAACTCGTCTTTGTAGTCATCATTTAATAAACCAAACATATGTACACATCGTTTTATTATATAGATACACCTTTGATCAGTTGTGTTAAATGTTTACAAGCGAATAAAAATTTGTTTATTGGTTTATAATATTTGAATTGAATTCTCAAATATGTCTTGGCTGCTTTTAAGTTGTTGCGAATTAAATTTCATCATAATACCCAACATTCTATTTTAAATGTACATGCCATTTTTTCTTTTTTATCGTATTTTTTTTTTTGTAAACGTTAAGACTCGGAATTCCTCTTGTATCGTGGGTGCGTTTACAAACATACATAAACAGTCAGATCCGGAACAAGTATCTGTAGGCCATACAAATACATATTTTTTCCGTGCGGGAATAGAACCCGTGACATGCGTGACCGAAGTGTTGGAGGTTTCGCCGCATGCGGATAGCTGACAGATGGGTCTCTTGACATTCAGTTGAGATCAGCATCAGCATTTTTATAGCATAGTTTCACTAATTCAGGAAATTAAATTAGACCCTGTATAAATAAACATCTAAAACAAGAAAACTATTGTTTTCATCTTCTTTTCATTTACTTTAAAAAAAAAAAAACGTTGCCCGACACTAGGAATTTCTCCTGTATCGTGCATGCATTTACAAACATTTAAATTCACATACACAAACAACCAGACCCAGAACAACTACCCGTAGGCCATACAAATATTTGTATGGCCTACAGGTAGTTGACCTGTAGGCCATACAAATATTTGTTCCGTGCGGGAATCGAACCCGCGACACAAAGCGCAGCAGTCAATCGTTCAGCCACTGCGCCAACCGTGTTCTTATTATTTCTAGCCTTTTTCCAACTATGTTGGAGTTAGCTTCCACTTTACCAAATGCAGCTGAAAAGGCCAGTACTAAAAGAAAAAAAACCAGCTTTACATAATTTCATTTAAAACGCTTTCAAAACTGTTTTCCTGCCTCGTAAATCAGAGTATATTTAGTTCCCTCGTAATGAGGAAGTGGTTACCTTTATAACCAACAGGAATGTACATAAAACCAGGCTATAAACTAGGCGAGAATAGTCGGGTTTAAATACTAGATATGACGTTTTTATTGGTATTTTATGGCTAGCAAGACCATTTCGCCCTGGTGATATTGGCAACACACAAACTTTTCAAACGTTTTAGTATTAGAACGTGAATTATGTGATACCAGATTGTTTAGGATACAGAGTTGTTTCGGGCACTTCAAAATATAGCTTCGTTATACGATTTAATGGAAAATTATTTAAGTATGTTTCCTAGAAAAACTGTTCGGGAAAAGCTTAGTTTTAGTGAACAATATTTCTTGAAGACCGTAAGGAAAATGGTTTTTATTTATCAAAAATATCAACGCGACTATTTTATGAAGATGAAAAGTAACACTGTCTGTCGATCTGAAAGAAAGAAAGAAAGAAAAAGTATTTATTAGACTCACGCAGGACAAAAAAAAAATGGATGAGATTACAATAATACAAAAATTATATAAAAAAGTAGACATAAGAAAAAGTTAAAACCTGGCTCTCCGTATACATCTTTACCCAGGGTAGGACTTAAGTTACGTTTTATTCCGGTAGTCCGCATCATTATCATCCACAGCCCGACGTCACCCACTGCTGGGTGGCCAAGCTCCACGTTCTTGTGCCAGCCTCATCTGGGATATACCTGCGATGGCAACAAAGTCGTCTGCCCATCTCGGCGTAGATAGAAAATTCATCACCATTATCGTGAGGAGGCGGGCGATACCCAATAAAATTATAAACGAGTCGAGGTGCACATGATCGTTCATGGGCACCTCGACTAAGAAAAAAATCTTTATTAACAGGTGATTGTTCAAACATCAGTGTAGCTCTGGCTCTTGTACTATGATTCCCTGTATCACAAGAGCCAAGAAAAAGAGAAACAATTTTACACGTATTTTATTTAAACTAGATGAAGCCGGTGTTTCGTACCTGACTACTCTGAGAAGAAACTGCCGAAACAAACTCAGAGTCAAGACATAATCTTGGTCAACTCACGTGAGGACTGTGCAGATTAATGTCTGAGATGGTCTTTTGAAGAAAGAATCACACAGATTTGAGTGGACCTATCCAGCCAGTGCAAGCATTTGCCAGTTGTCCTGTAGGTCTACTCATAACTCAAGGAGCTCATGGTTGTTCATTGGTTAGCTGAGGTTACAACTGTGACCAACCGGCGAGCGCTACATCCAAATTCGTCGTAGTGTTTTGTTTAGGTTAATTAGAAATTGTCACGATAAACTAGTAAACCAGGTTGGCCTAGGACAAACTACAGGAGGTTGTTGCTGTTGACCTTGAGGCGGTAGTTTGACCTGAAATCGAGTTTGGTCGGTAACAGACCCATACACTATGATCTTCAGTAGTTAATGCCCTCTATATGTCAGATACAATACATAAACTATAGACACAATGACATACGATTTTCTATAACTTACACTTCAAACTGATCGAGTACTACATGTTGACATTTCATACGAGGCTTGAACGCGTCGTGTCGGCTGTCAGAGTGGGTGACATTCGATTATATAAACCTAAGTTGTTCTAATATTGTTTATGTCTAGATCCAAAATTCCGTGACATGCTTCGGGTGTCGGCACATCATTGGCTTGATACGTTTATTCAGTTGAATTGAAAAAAAAATCGGAAAATGTTTTTTCTTTCAATATTGCTAGAAACTGAATGGTGCTGTCAATTCTTTGGCGTGGTGTAATTGGGCGTTATTTAGGGTTTCTGTGGTTTTTTGTGAAACTTGTGTTCTGAATACAATTTGAATTCAAATTATTTGTTCCCAAACAATAACTGTACATTTAATAAACAATTTTATTCACAATTTTAATGTTTAACTGCTGGATCTTCAAAAGCCTTCCTTAATGTCCTTCCAGGTACTCTTGCTGCACCATCGCCACCCCAAACTTTTTTTGAGCTATCGATATTTTTAATCAAAGCGATCGTACTTCTCTAAGTGTGTGCCTTGTGGAATACTTTTCGTGCTCTTAAATGTGACTTCTAAAAAAGGAGGTGGTAATGTATTCGGCCAGCATCTTTTTTTTAATGTATGTATACCGATTTCTCCGTGATTTCTAGTCTTATTTAATTGATTCTATTTTCATTTGGTAGAAGGTAGAAGGTAGAAGCTTGCGTGGTGGTCCCATATTAATTGTATTAACTTTGCTTCGGTACTTTATGAATTATCCTCTATAATACGCATTTTTTTTCATCGTCTATGTGGATGATGTGCTAATAACTTCTAGTTACAATGTAATTGATACAACTAAAAAGGGTTAAATAAAAACCGAAAGTAAAGTTATTTTCCACTTTTTAGTGTTTTTTAGGAAGTCGGAAAAAATGTTTATTTTTTGTGTAATTCGATTTCGTAAATTCACTCATGATAATTATTCCTGGCTTCGATGTGGCAGCATCCTTACAGAATACACGAAGTCTTTATATTTTTTACTTAAGCGAAAGTAGCTTACGAAAATAGTTTGTATTGTAACCCACAATAGAATTAGCATACTATTGTTAGTACAATATTGCGCTTTTTGCCCTACTTGTTATTCAGATCAGAGGACACAAGCATCGCTATGATATATTAAGGAATTCTGTCTAAAACAGGACTCCCGAAACTTATTTATGAGATTGAATAAAAATAGGTGAAGGACTTTTGTATGAGTTATAATGGATCAAGATGTAAGGAAAGTAGATGTGTGGGCTTCAGCTTATGTTAGGACCCGGTATTATGAGGTCTACACAGATTAAATAACAGTAAACTAGTTTGGTCGTAGACGGAGTATAGAAATAGACAAGACACTTGAAAAACAATTAGTGTGCCCTACACTCAGTGCCCCAAGCCATAACAGTCAGTCCCACCATTGTTCCCAGGGATTAATTCAAGATTGTTTTTGATATGGAAAGAAAAATTCGAGTGCGAGCAGGGTTTAAACCTGCGACCTTCCGATTTCTGAACACCGGACGTCTTAGCCAATTAGACCATCGCACCCTGCTCACACAAATTCTCGTTCCATTAATAACTTCTTACGGTGACGTTGGCGCCATCTATTTAAGAAAGTATCGAACTGACTTAAACCAACACGTTGACATTACAGCCAAATCAATGTTGTATAGTAGTCGCCATACCAAACTAAGAAGGTCGCAGGTTTAAACTCTGCTCGTACTAGAATTTTTCTTTCCATATCAAAAACAGCTGTAGTTCCCTACTGCAGGGTTTGCGTATAAAAAATATTTAAAAATACTTCAAGATTTTTTTCTTTTTTATTCTAAATGGGCTTGCGTTTTGCCGCAACTCGCCTAATGAGCGCTGATGCGGCTTAGGGTGGAGCACGCTTGATTAGAAGAAACTGATTTACTCGAACTTAACTAATAATCCCGATATAGAATAGATCGAATAGATGCAGATTATAATGATCAGAGAACAGTTTCTTATTAAAACCATAGATATAATCTCTGGAAACACCCGCTCTGTTATGGTTTGGATACCGCTGGGTGTACACTTAATGAGACAGAAATATAATTATGTATACCCATCACCGTTACGTATGCAAACTTTTTGGATGGTTCCAATCATCATCATCAGCCTACAGCAGTCAACTGCTGGACATAGACCTCTTCAATCGCATTCGATTCTCGGCAAGTCAGTGTAAACAGACCCTTAATGAATCCGAAAGGCTCTTGTTCTCTGTCATTGCGATATTTTTTTTGTTCTGGTTCATACCTGGGAACCTTTTAGTTGCGATGATATTGGACGTCAAAGTTCTAACATTTTTACAAGTTTACTTTTATTTCTGTTACTGTTACACCTATTTCTGTTTTCAGGGTTTAAAGTAACCTAACACGAAGGGGATGGCGGGATCTTGACCCAGCCATCCCCTTCGAACCTAACCAGTCCGAGTCGGGGTGGCCCAAGTCCTGAGATGACTTCGTTCGCTCTTGCAACCTAGGTTTTACTTGTTTTATTAATTATCTACTCCGTTTTCCGCTTTTTTTTCCGAAGTCAGTGCTGGCAGCAATTTGAACAAAAGGTGCTGACAGCTAATTTGTAAAAAGTAAGGTACTTCTAGGTTAGCCTAAAATACATCAGTCAAAGGCAGAAATTGGAATCTATTTTTTGGTTTGCCAAAAGGTTTTCGTATAACCTAGGATAAACCCGTCATTCCGCGAAGAGGCTACATATCGATCTTTGACCATAACAAAATACACAATGCTTGGTTGACGGCTTCGTGACGGGTTTGTTTACACCTTGTATGTCAAAGCAACCGATCAATCAATTAAGACGAAGTGGGCAACATTCTGGCAGTTATGGTCATTGTTTATGGGAAGTTTCCAATCCATCAATAGAGTATAAAGTTTGAGAACCCATCAGTCTTTGTTTATGAGGTTTGTAACATAGTAAATTGCGGCCTATTTCCAGTTGGCAACACCGAATAGGCGTTATTAAATACCAGATGGACTCTGTAGGAAGTTTTCGCGTTTTCCATCAGTGGGGAAGACCGTTGAAAGCTAATTGTAGATGGCGCGACCATGACCAGGTCTCAATCTGGCCAATGAGGTCAAGCTATTTTGGAATATAAAATGACATTACCAGATTTTCAACCAATAGTGGTGCTTGGAACCAGCGATGCTAGCGCCATTAGTTCCACAGTTGCCATCTCCATTGACGATATTATTTTGTGTGGTTATTTCTATCCGATACTGGGAACTGATATTATTATTCGATTTTGTTGGTCATGTGACTGGTTCATACGTGTAGTTAGCGCTGTAATAATAGCTGTGTGTTTATGTAGTCAGTGCAAACGATCAACTACCGACAATAACATGGTAGCAAACCGCTACGCATGGTTTTTAAACTTGACAAAGCTTCGATTTTTCTTTTAAATGCTACTATAATATCACTGTGTTATAGGAAGGTACACAAAAAAAAAAAAATCACATATATTTCTATCAAAATCAATTTATTAACCGATGGTGAAAACCGCATCATAATACGTTTCACAGACACGATCGCACGTACAGACACGAAAAGCAACTGCTTTAATAATGTCTAAGGGTGGGTTTATATAGATAGTGGGTTAGAGTTGCCAATGTTGCTATTCGGTTTTCAACAGACTCAACGCATTCATCGCGACTGCCGAGCATGTGGTCCTGGGTTCGATTCCCGGGTCAGGCAAATTGTTATTGGGTTTTTCCATCAGGAATTTCTCAGCAGCAGCCACGAAGTCTGGATTTGTACCCAGTTGATGACAACAGGCTCGCCCTATATAACATGGGACTGAAAAAACATGAAACACGAAATGTGGGTGTACTATTACATCACACACTCTGCCTAACACTTCAGGGGACAAGCGTGATGTTATGTTATGTCAAAGCATTCATGTTAAATTAGCACATTGCGTGGTACGAGGAATAGTGAACATTTTGAATAAATTATATTAATATGTAGTTCACTCATTCATTCATTCTGCACAGTGTAGGTGTCTGTAAATTAATGTACATTATTGTACAATGCACCTCCGCTCGGGAACTAGCTAGATCTAACATAAATCATTCTTTATTATGCCTCTACAATTGCGATAGAGAGATGATATTAAAAGACGCTACCATCAGTCGATTCGAGTTTTGACCGTTGTTGATCATCATCATTTCATTTTTTCATTTCATTTATTCAATAAACAATTTATATTGTGTCTGAACGTGTTACATAAAACAAAAAGTTAAATAAACAAAAAAAAAACATCTATTTTTATGAAGATGACTTTTGTGTTTATTGAAACACAAAAGTCATCTTCATAAAAAAAAGCAAAATATGCAAAATATTTACTTTTAATTCTGTAAATAGATCCAGGCTGACTGTGTAAGACTGGCTGTAGGATGCAACACCTCATTCCCACCTGCAAAAGTATGCACATACAGGAAGTGCGAAAAATAAGCATGCTAGGTACACTGTTCCATGCACCCAAACTGTCACTATGACACCGTACGTCAATTTTTCGTGATATAGCTATTTCGAGTGTCAAAGAACTAAAGTTGTAATTTGCTTAGCAATTTATTACCCCGACTTTACTCCTGAGACATACTGGCGGGGCAAATGTATGCGTAGCAAGACAAAAATAAACCTACGCGAAGGTATATTTGATCAAGAAAACATCGTTAGCGAAGTACCTAAGTGTTTCCACTTGGAGACAGAAAGTGTCGTTTACCACACACGTGTATTCCTATGAGAATTCGTGATTTGTATGTATGCAAGAAACACAATTATATCACCGGGTAACACACACAGACAGTCGTATGCGAGTATTTTATTTGTGAATATTTTTCACTTACTTTATTAATTTGTTGACGTAAAATGGTTTGAAGAATATGTAGATACTACTTGAAGCTGTATATGACTGTATTTTAGGTATATTTGGAAACCCTAATTAATGGTGTATATGCAACTTCTCAGAAGTTTAATTAGACTAGTGACATTTTGAACAACGATACAAAAATAGATCGTTCAAACTCAACCAAACAATAGTTTATTGTGGTGAATAAATCCATCATGATAAAAACCTTATGATGAAATTGAACATGACATTTCGACAATAGATTTTGATTTCACAATTTCCGAAACGATGGATGGACTGTGTGAAGGATGGTATGGCAACAAAGGAGGTGTCTAATGATATGACGAGTAATAGAGAAGTTTGGAAGAAGACATGTTGCACTGACCCCAAATAAATTGGGATAAGGGCAAGAGAATGATGAATTTCCTTACAGTGAAATCAATGTTTCAGGAATTAAATAAAAATAGATCGAAAAGTAGGTCTATTTCTGATTGGATTTGCGTTGCGCCGACATAAATGTTGGCGGGCTATGGTGTGAAGAGTCCTTAAAATAAATTGTAATGCCAAAGTATAATCATCATATTATTAAATAATACGAACAAAATGTTAATTTTTAAGCTACTCATGTAAATATAGTTTAAGACATTTATATGTAGAACATACCAATCTTTGTATGTAATTATCTGTTTTTAAAATACTTAAGTGTGCGTACTGAGCGACGTCGTATCGCTAGTTCGCGATACTTAGCTTCATACCACACTTGGTAATCAGACGTATACAGCGTGGACCAGAAAGATGTAGTCATATTTCAGGGTGTGATTCAGACCATCAATCTGAACAACTTTCTCAATGGGACCACGACCGACATCGCGACAAAAAATCAGCTGTCCAGTACAATACTTCAATACCTACTCGAACCAAAATGTATGGGACAAGCTGAACATTTTTTCGCGATTATGATGCCATGGAGAAAGTGGTTCAGTTTGATGGTCCGAATCACACCCTAAAGTATGACCACATCTTTGTGATACACGCTGTATGTAAGCAGAAATAGAAACAGGAAATCTTTCCGAATGTTTGGTCTTTTAATGGCAGTGCTGTTTTGGCTTGACTGCCCAGTTTCATATTAGCCTTCATAAAGTATAAAATTCTCGCAGTTGTGGGTTCGGGCGCACGGTCGCGTGTCTGTATTGAAAAATAGTATGAGCAGCGCAAAATGGCGCCGCCTTGTGTGGCGGGTTTTCTAAGGATAAATGAACAGGACGGCCGGAGCGGACATCCGCTCCGGGCACCCGAGTGCGGATACACCGGACTCACGAGCAACGGCCAATATAGTCTATGGATGTGAACGAACGAGAGTGTTGTTCAAAATCAATGTGCTCTGTGTTCCACGGTGTATACGGAAATGTACCGCACACATCTAAGCTTTGCTTGAGTGTACACTTTACCTTAATATTAGGTCTTTACCTATGAAATTGGAGATTTGTATGAACATTTTACAAACAAAAATTTTTGTATTTTTTTTAGTTTTAGCTTATCTAGCTTTTTTATCTTTCCGATTTGACGCAAGTGCTTCAATGTCGTTTTGACACTAACTCCAAGGCCCGCAGCAAGCTCAGCCGTAGATTGAGTTGGATCCGTTTCCACTACCGCCTTCAATTCGTCATTGTCGACAATGGTTACCGGCCGACCGCGAGGCTCATTCTTCAACCCAAAATTTACAGATTTAAAGCGATTGAACTAACAATGGACCGTGTTTATGCAAGCATTGTTAGGCCCGTTCACGTCGTTAATGTTTCGTGTTGTTTGCGCAGCGGTATGTCCACGTAGGAACTCATATTCGAAAATTGTACGAATTTTCAGTTTATCCATGGCGCCAAAAACTACCACAATTTCACAAAAACAAAAAAATATCTAAAAACAAATGACTGAATTTGAAATTAAAAGAACACAGCTTTCGAATAAAATTTATTTGAATTTAGAATTGCGCGCCAATCCTCAGATAATTAAATCTGAAAATACTGGTTATTAAATCTCCAATTATAAAGGTAAAGACCTATTACCTACTTGTTAATTGTTATTTATAATGTAAAATAAAAATGCTTTCAAGAAAAAAATACATTTAAAAACACGAACTAGATTTTTTTTTTTTTATTTACCTTCCTATTTTTCTACTTGCAAAAATCCCAATCCTTAGCTATAATATAAGTTTTTTGAAAAGCACGGTCGTCTGCCAAGCTGTCGAAGCTGGAGTTTCTCTCGAGACATCCCATACGCTACATCCCTAACTATGTTTGGGTCGGCTTCCAATCTAACCGGATGCAGATGAATACCAGTATTCTACATGGATCTAGTTACTACTTCTTCTTCTTTTTCGTGTAGTTAATTCTAATCTAGAGTTCCTAATTTAGTGTCAGCGTTTTTTATGTCGCCCATGGGCCTCTGACTTGGCTTTACATGCCGTTGAGAAATATCTCTCAGGCATGCTGGTTTCCTCACGATGTTTTCCTTCACCGAAGCAAGTGATAATTATAAAATACGCACATAAATCAGAAAAATCAGTGGTCTTGAGTTCGAACACGAGACCTATGACTTGGCAATCCTACGGTCTTACCACTATAGACCGACCCCTTTAATGAGTCCTCCGTCTTGCCCCAGCAAAGGTACTCGTATATTAAGCGTCCAGAAAATCCTAACAAAATCCCACAGGTTTTTGCTTTAAAATAACCATAATCCACGTAGGTAATACGATACTAATTGAACCAATACGAGATCAACCTTCAGAATATTCCATTTAAATTGATTCCTTCGGGAGGACTCATTAAAGCGGTCGGTCTAGACTATCACTGCTTACCCACTGCTGTACTTGCTCACTGTTACCTAGTAACAGGGTACTCTGACAAAGCTTGTTGTCAGATTTCCGAGCTTCTGATTAAGAATTTATTTATTTAACTAAGTAATCCATTATTTAGGAGAACCACAAAATAATGAATAACTGAGTTCAATAAATTTTTGAAAGTACCACGAAACTTAATTGATTTCTTGGTCTTCCCTGTCGATAGAATTAATTAATTAAGTCGAAGGAGATTAATGGCGAAAGTAATCAAGTAATTAATTTAATGGTTGTCCGTTGGCCTGACAGCGGCCTGGCTCGTGTGATCTAATACAACAATATGAAGCCTTCTCAGTTATGTAACCTTCGTAGTAAAGTCTTAAGGTTGTAAATATGCTTGTTAATGGTTGGCTTTTATATTTATTTTTTGTTTGAAGCCTGGCCGCCTTACTCCGCCATTTTGTTTTTTTTTTCAAAGTTACGGTCACGGTTAAAACTTCTATTAATCGATAGCTAGTATCAATACAAACCAGTTTTGTATCAGACAAAATGTTGTTAAGTGTCACGTTTCCGAGACATAAGCTATCAAAGTTGTGCTGAAAATGAATGAATGGACTTCAACTTTAATAGCTCATATCTCGGAAACGTGACATTTAAGAACATTTTGTCATAAACAGAACTGATTTCTATTGATATCAGCTATCGATTAACCGTGGCCTCAACTTTGAAAAAAAAACAAAATGGCGGAAGTTAGGCCGGCCATTAAATACAAACCCCTTTGCATCGATATGTATGATATGGTATAATAAGTAGTTACCCACTGAAACCATTATAAAATATACTTCGAATAATGAGTTACCGTCTTCCCTTTGACATTGTCCTGGCCTAACGTAGTACGGAGTTTGAATAGAATACGAGGCCAGTTTAGACCGGTTAATTTTGTCTTGCGAGACTTAGTAAATGCATGTATTGTTAGCTCTACTACCCAATTACTGAAGAACATGATGTGTCAAGGTTGGGCTGATAGTCAGACTCTAGAGGTACTGTAACAATTTCAAGCTAGACGAACAATCGTTCATATATAGTTAAGAGTCTTAACTTTTGAGAACAATTGATAAAACTTGCGATTTTGTGCGACCGTCATACATTTTTTTTTCGATTTTCAGAATGATCGCCGAAATTACAAAACTCACTAGAAAAACGTCGCGAGGAGACAAAAATACCGACCTATTTAATAGGCTACTTATATCATCAGACCCCTTCATATCCAGCTTAAGGCTTAAAATGAAGAAAAAACGGATTCCTCTACATCCTGATGTCCTAGAATTGCTTTCTGTACCCACCGTAAATGAGCCCGAAAGTGGAATTAGTGACTAAAATGACAAAATTTATTCATATCACATTTTTTTTAAAAACCTCTTTATTTTCTGTTTGGATACCAATTAATATTATATTTTAACTTGTATCTTTTATTTAAGTCAATTTGGAAATAAATCCCCCTAGATTGTGAAATTCCCACACTGTGCGTCGTCGCGCTTGCCGTTCGCTACGTGCATTTTGCCACGGTAACGATACATTGCGTATGAGGAAATAAAACAAATTAAATTTATTAGATTCCTATAACATTCCTCAAATAATTTCTTGTACCAGTCAACTTAGTATGATATACTGAATTCAAACTCATCTGTTTCTGGAGGGCTTTCCCTTACACCCTGAATTTTCACATTTCTTTTTTTAATATTTTTATTTCTCAATTTCGCAAAAAAAAATGTGACTAAAAATGAATATTACGGAGCTGACCAAACCCTGAATATGTATAATTTAAATCATATACCAAAAACATAGGCCATCTAATATCATAAATCCCTATTTTAACCTTAAAACCGGAATGGCATACTCATTCCAGTTTTAAGGCTATGTTAGTTAGCCTCAGGATTGTATGAAATAAATAATTCTCATTAAAAGAGCTTCGTTGCGAGTGTCGGTTTTTTGCGAGTTTGAAACTGACACTTTTTATATTTTAAACTAGCTGTTGCCCGCGACCATCCTCGGAATTATTATAAAAATATTACTTGCCAATTTGAATCGGATTATGTTAACAATTTCAAGGGTTTTATTTTTTTATCACAGAACCTTATTATTTTATCTATCTATCTAAATAAAAGTTAGTAAGTAACCCAAGTTACTACTTATAACATCAGGTAGGTATCTGCCAGTAAAAGTCATGTCAAAATCGGTTCAGCCGTTTAGGAGATAAGCCGGAACAAACAAACAAACTGACAGACCGACAGACAGAAAACAAAACAAAAAAAAATGTGTTTACAGGTACCGTATATGCATTCAGTAAAAAGCTAATATTTTGAAATTAAAAAACAGACACTTCAATTTTATTTATATGTATAGATTAGCGCGTTAACAAATTCATTTTTAGTTTGGAGTTTGAAAATGTGAGGTCATAAAATGTCGGCGGTTTACTAATTTGGGTCCTCAGTAGGTAATAATAAAATAATTGCTAGCCTCTTATCGTATTTTTCAGTACACACCTACCTGGGTTTATTCGTGTTAATTTTACTGTGACCTACTTTGAACTTTCCACCAACATTGCAATAGAGGATAACGGGTGGTAAAACTCACACGTGGAGAAAAGTTCACTAACCCCAGTGGAGGATAGAAAGTTGTATTTTAGTTGTTTTAGTACCTACTAGTATCTCGTAGGTCTAGTGGTCGCAATCGCGACTGCTAACCATGTGGTACTGGATTCGATTCCCGGGTCGGGCAAATTGTTTTTGGGTTTTTTGGGTTGGGTTTAAGGAATTTCCCAAAAGGAACCACGGAGTCTTGATTTGTGCCCGGTTGACAATTGGCAATAGGTGCACCCTCTATTTCATGGGGCTTAAACATAACTGGCGAAATGTGGCTGTACTATTAAGTACACCTCTGTCTAACCCTTCGGGGATTACAAGCGTGATGTTATGGTATCTAATGGTAAATTCAATAATAATTTGCCAGACCCCGGATCGAACCCAGACCCTGTACTCAACTGTCGTTCTCGCGATCTCTAGACAAACAGGAAAGTATATGCATGCAACCAAATTCATGTTCGGCCAAATTAAAATGTCTAAAAGTTTCTTTTTAGTAGCTCTTATAAATGTTAGAATTTTTTTAAATGAGTAGAAATATCTTTTAATCTCATTTTTATGCTGCGGATGATGGTTCCATATTTTTTAACGCCCGTCACAGACACTGAAATTAGGACAATTTATAAAGATCACTCTTGACTAGACTACGCAAAGAAGGCGGTGCTGAGAGAATTTCAAGTGATATTTTTAGGTAACTTTATAGGACAAATATACACGAGTTTCCATTTTATTAGAATTTAGGATATGCAAACTGTAATTTATGGACTGACTAGCTTGCGAAGCCCGCCCGCGTGAATTTCGATAATTGTCTCACGGGATAAAAAGCATCTTATGTGTTAATTCAAGTTATAAACTATCTGTGTGCAAAATTTTATCCGAATCCGTGTATACAGGGTGTAAGCGGACCCTTCACATACCCGTCAACCAAGCATGCTGTACATCAAACTAAGTAACTTTACGCAAAAATTATTGCTGGGAATGTACTTTTTCTTTTTTGCGTGAAAAATCACGTTTTACCGCTGGACTAGATGGAAAACACTCAAAGCATTGTGCTGATGGATGGATTTAAAAGTACGGCGGTCGTGGAGGTGTGTAAAGTAAAAATCTTACATTAAAAACATGTATTTAAAAAAACTTGCGAAAAAGTTGGAACTTTGACCCCCAATATCTCCGTAACTAGAAGGTTCCCCGGTATGGTCTAGGACAAAAAAATGATCGCAAAGACGGGGAGAACAAGTGCCTTTCGGCTATGTTAAGGGTCTATTTACACCCTTTAGATAAAGATACGCACCTCTGATTTTTGGAATTCATTGCGTTTTGTATAATAATTATCACTTGCTTCGGTGAAGAAAAACATCGTGACCAGACAAAAACCAGCATGCATTCTCGACAGTATGTAAAGCCAAGTCAGAGGGCATCCATGAGCGGCATTAAATCGCTGACACCAGGTCAGGCACTAACACACGAAGGAAGAAAAAAGAAACCCCCAGCTTCTGGAACAAAAATCAACACAAAAATTAATCAAACGCGTGTAGACTGTCAACCAGATTATGATCCGGATCATTGGTTTCCGTTTATTTTTTCGAGTCGTTGATTTTTGTTCCGGAAACCGGGTGTCAATCGGAAACCAAGTCAAGATTGAAGTTACACGGTTCCACATTTATTGTGCGAACCGCCAGTCTACGGAACGCACTGCCGACTTCTCTGATCCCTGATCATTATAATTTTGATCTATTCAAAGTTCGAGTGAATTGGTTTCATCTAGGCAAGCGTACTCCACCCTAGGCCTCCTCGTCGCTTCACATCGGGCGAGTTGCAGCCAACCAAGTATAAAAAAAGATTAGATAATCATCAAGAGTAAACAATGGACCTTACGCGCTAAAGTCACGTCACAATAAAGGTTAGATAGCGGTAATTAATGGAAAAGTTTCAAAGATATTAAAATGACACAAGCTACTGAGAGGCCTAATGAAAGTCGTTATAGAAATATTTAATTATTTAAATGAAACGCTTTGAAAGTTAATGCGACTTGTCTCAGCTTTTAGGTGTGTGCACAGTGCACAGTCAGGTCAAGACCTGTTCTGGGCGCAGGTTTCATACTTGATATATGAAACACCCAAGATACACACTCAGCGTCTCAAAAACGTTCGCAGAAAAAGTATGCACAATTTCGAATTGTGCGCACTTTTCACTGCTTGCAAATACGAACTTACACCGACCGAAAAACAATGGCTGTCAAGCCGTACCATAACGTGAGTTACTCGCGTTTAAAAAACAAATCAAAGTGGTCAGTGTAAGTTCGAATTTGTGTTTAGTAAATCAGAACTTGTGATTTTTTAGTTTGACATTTTCTTATATGACATTAGGTTTTTTAAAATTTTATATTTAAATGTACCAACAACAGCGTTTCTAAGGGCGACTTCTAGAATAGCTACTTAGTATACTTGACTTGTAGTGTGCTTGACATTTTCCCGTCTCTATCTTACACTTCTAGTTTGACATTTGTACGACAGTGACAGGTATAACGCTTACCCAAAGTACGTGCAGTTTTGTGGTACTGTTCCAACTCTCAAAGGACAAGGAGAAATGTTCGAAGTTAACGGTACTGAAAAAAAGAAGAACAAAGTACAAATTGTCTCCTATTTTCGTAGCAATAATCTAATAATGTGACGTCAGGCACCGAATTAAGCGAGTGTGCCTGACACCTGTCTTGCCCTTGAGGAAATATACCCAGACATGTTTGTGTTTAGAACTAAAACGTGCCTCTTCAATGTCGGTCAAGGAACTGGGGTAATCCAGATTAAACTACGAGAAAAAGTTTGAATACATAAGTGGGGAACGCGTATACTCGTAGCGTTTTGCTCATGATTTATGATCCCTTCTCCTTAGCGTGTCGATGGCAAATGATCTTTGAAAAATAGTTACTTCTTTTGTTTGGCACAGTACTCAGCCACGTTAACACCATTTGCTGATGCAGATATATATGCATACATAACATCAAGCATGTTTTCGCGAAGTGTAAACCAAATGTGGATACATCCACATTTTGGCGGTCCAAGCAATTGTCTCGGACAATTGGGGCCCCTAAGGCGGGCCAAATGCGATCAACCGGGCACACACGCAATTCAAGACTCCGATCTACTACTGAGATCTAAAATCCTCACCTATACATATAGGTTTTTGTTTTTTTTTTTCCGGATGGGAAATCATCAAATGACCGGCCACTCTGGGCGGAGCGGAGGGGAGTGTCAGACTTGTACTGACTAAAATCCATCCATGTTCCTTCTTTGCCCTTTGTGTTCCAGGGCCACGGTATCTCTTTCGAACAGTCCCGCAGCCCTGGCAGGCATCGGCCCATGCGGACCCCTACTTGATTGCTGACATCTCTTTGAGGCGCGCGTGGAACACGAACGCGCCGTCGACACGGCCTGTCGTCATAAGACGGCCGGACGGCGAGCTAGCCCATAACTCGCCGTCCACAGGCCAGCGCCTACGGTGGTCGGAAGCCACCACGTGACCCCCGACGCCCAGGGCGTCTCCCGCGGCGGCTGGGACGTGAGGTTCTTTCCCTCTCACGTTCTGCCACCTCCTTCACTAGCATGACTGCTTCGCAGAAGGAGGTGACGGCTTCCCATTCCCTCTCGCTCCGGACCATGACTTAAACCAATTCCGGACGCGAGAGATCGCCGCCACCAATCGCCGCTATGAGGACACAGCGGTGCTCCGCCCATATACATATAGGTGACAATGCGATGCTGGATGAAAGATGGGCTATGGTCTGTTGGGTACTCACTGCTAAAACAGGCCTCTCTTTTCCTGTGCCAGCCTCATGCGCCGCTTTAAAAATCGGAATCATTTGAGAAACCTTTAAAGATTGTTTTTGCTGCGACTCATTTGAGTGCAGAGCCTTTTCGAAGTGTGCCAGTTCCGTGGCAATGCGGGGGGCAGGTGGAAGGATCTTTGATGACTCGATAAAAGAATCAGGACGTTGAGCTTTCCTCGCCAAACATCACAATATTTGTAATATAGTAATATTTATTCACATCCATAAGTACATTTTTTTACTAGTACAGTGCTTAATCTAAACTTAAAGTACACAAAAGTATTAGCATTAACACGAACTAGGCAAGGCCTGTATTTCAGCCCTCAACATCGAAGTAGTCTTGCCATCGGATGGACTCATGCTTCCCAGAATTTATGATTTTATGAATGAACTGGCCACTCTTTTGATGGACCTCTGAATCTTTATTTTATCTACATCTTTCAGAAAACAGGGTGTAAGGGACAGCCCTCCACAAACTGACTGATATTCCACTGGAATTTTTCTCCGGAAAATTTTGTTTTCTTTTTATTTTTTTCTGTTACTATTCCTTTATTTCAACGTAAAATTACATTCCCTGTACGAAGCATTCCATTTATGTAAATAATACGGCTAAAATCAAAAATCCAACAATGGATGTTGAAATACTCTAACGAACGATGCGTGAAATCAGCTGTTCACTTCCTGCCTAGCTACAGCTAGCTACTAACTACTTCATCGAACTCGTCGTCGCGCTTGCCGTTCGCTACGTGCGTTTTTCCACGACAACGATACATTGCGTATGAGGAAATAAAACAAATAAAATTTATTGGATTCCCATAACATTCCTGAAATAATTTCTTGTACCGGTCATCTTAGTATGATACACTAAACTCACCCAGTTTGTGGAGGCTGTCCCTTACACCCTGTATATCAAAAGCTATCCGATTTTGGCCAACTGACTAACTGGCAGAAACCACTAATCATCATCATTCTCTTGCCCTTATCCCAATTCATTTGGGGTCGGCGCAGCATGTCTTCTTCTTCCATACTTCTCTATTACTCGTCATCTCGCCAGACACCTCCTTTCTTGCCATATCATTCTTTACACAGTCCATCCATCGTTTCTTTGGTCTTCCTCTACTCATATACCCATCCACATTCATATTCAAAACATAGAAGAATTTACAATATTACAGATCAAAATCCCTATAGAGTGAACATCACGAAGTCGCTACTTAACTATTACGAGACCACGCTTCATCGAGTCCTTTCATTCCAAGTACCTTACCTTGATTACCTTAATTAGACCATTATCTTAATAGTAGCTATTCACATTCAGATGTATTAGAGATATCAGCTTACAAGGGTAGTCACTTGTTGTGGGAAATTGTTGGACGAATTCAGGCAGTAGGTTGAGTGATAACATAACATAACATTCATTTATTTTCAGGCAACTTTGGCCCACGGAAATATACCTTACAAACTAACATAAATATGTTAAAATATAAGGCTTTAAGCACCAAAGAAAAAAAACCGAGAATAACCAAAGTATTTTAGTTAGATATAGGTGACTGGCTTTTGCCCTCGGCTTTGCTCGCGTTATTTTAGAATTTGACAATCAATTCGTGTTGTACTCTGCTTGTAATAATATTTCGAAAGACACGTGGCACCATCTATTATCATAAATACGTTATTGTTGTTTTCCTCGGGAATATTTTTTTTTCGGGATGAAAGTTACCTTATTTGTCCGTTCCTGTACGTACACCTGACAACGTGTATGCAAAATTTCAGGATGATCGGTTCAGTGGTTTAGGCGTAAAAAGATCACAAAAAAACTTACTTTCGCATTTATAATATTAAGTTGAGGATTGTAAAATCAGCTACGGCGTAGCCACAGCTCACTCGTGCTACGAAGGCGTATGAAGAAAGCGTTGAGTAATTGAGTATTCTAGAGCTTTCGTAATGTGCTACGGCGTAGCTCACTGATGCTGCGATACGAAGGCAGTACGTAGTACGTAGTTTTCCGACCTACGAAACATTTAAGGGCAACGTGCAGTTACGACGCTCATACGTGTGCGTTGCAGTATGGAGTTTCATAGGAAAAATCCCGAATGGCTTGGGTTGAGGCTATGCTGATCCCCTGTAGTGCTTAAAACTTACCGTTGACCTTTTAAAACCACTTAATACAAATTATACATAATTTATTTTACTGATGAATTTACCTCACCATGCTATAGGAATATTTCGTTGAAGGAAAATCTTTAGCTAATCAAACTTTTTTTATCCGACTGCCAAGGAAGGATTAAGTTTTTCGCGCGTATCTTGTATGTTTGTTTGTTTTTTGTAAAGTTCTTTATTGGCTCGTATGTTCCAAATGGCTGGATGGATTTTGACGATTAAGGTATCATTAGACTCGTCTCATAAACCCAAGTGTCCTTAGACAGGTGTTTAAAAAAAAAACAAAATGGCGACTTTTTGCGCTAAATTGTAAGGCGTTAATATTTTTTTTTTCAATCAAACCTATCGAGTAGTGTATTAAAATTATGGAAATTAAAAGGAGATTACAAATATATATTTATTTTAGGTACATAATAAAAAAAATTGTCGGGTTTTTTTTTTTACTTTTAATAAATGTTACTTGTTAAAATAATGGAAAATGCCTCTGAAAAACCCTCTCCGGCCAAAACCATGGCCCGATTCTGCGGTGGCTGTATAAATTCCCGTTTGTTTTGTAGTACAAACGGAAATTAATCAAGTTGATTGCAGAAGTTCAAACTTCGTTGGTAACCTCTCAAGTACAATATGAGGAAATAAGTTAGTCTACTAGTTAAATTGATCTCCAGATTGTATGTGCTGAACTTTGGAGTGGCATGTGTGGAGGTACTTCAATTTGGTTAGGAGATTCTTCGAGAGGGTTAGTGATTGATATTATAGTTGTTTTCTGTTAGGAAAGGTAAAGAAAATGTTACTTTCACTTATTTCTATTTCCAAAATATAACGTACCTACTTGCTTTGGTCTACAGTTTCACCGGTGTGGAAATTATACCACGCGAAAATACTATCTAGATCAGGGGTGTCCAACATAATTTTATGGAGGGCCGAGTATAGTGTTTTAGCGGGTCAAAAGAAATGCGAAGTGACCTCTAAATTTAAATAAAACAAGCTTCGCCGGACTAGACTGCGATGATGTGGTCTTCATTCGTGGGTAGGTAAATATTTCGCGGGAATAACTGACTTAGGGACATTTTATAAACAATAGCTCGCGGGCCAGATGAAAGACCTATGCGGGCCGCTCGGTGGCCCGGGGGCCGTATGCAGGCCTGATCTAGATAAAAAGTATTTAAAATACTTTTTTCGTAAAGGGTTATTTTCACATTTTGAAGATGTAGTATGGATGTTTCTATGATTCATACTTTAACCTTCTACATATCGCTAGCACGACACTATTCAAAATTGTATTTTAAGGTCACCCTCTAAGTTCATTTAAGCCCATTGAATGACTTTTTCATGAAATAGTTATTAAATAAACTTAGGGTGTTATATTGATGAATGATTATAATTCTGTAACTATATAATTATGTGTTACGGACGCGAATCATATTATCATCGACATACAACCTGACACTGAAACTAAAACTGAAACTAAGAAAATTTGAATTTCGCGGGCTATCCTAACGTTTCCTTCTTTACAAAACTTCACCATTTCCACAGCATCGTCGGTGGTAGCACGGAGGTCAGTTTGTCTACATACAGGGTATAAACGGGACCTTCACGAAGCCGCTAACAAAGCGTTCTGAACATCAAATTAAGTAACTTTACGCAAAAATTATTGCTGGGAAACGATTTTTTTGGGGTGAAAAATTACGTTTTACGGTAGGACTCAATGTTACGCACTCAAAACATTGCTGAGGAATGGATTGAATAGTACGGGTCGTAGAGGTGTTTAAAGTAAAAATCTTACATTAAAAATCGTATGTAAAAAACAACTTGTGAAAAAGTTGGAACTTTGACATCCAATATGTTCGTAACTAGAAGGTTCCCAGGTATGGTCTAGCTAGAACAAAAATATGACCTTTCGGATTCGTTAAGGGCCTTGTAACACCCTTTATTTAGGGCGCAGAGAGCAGAGGCATCCCTAACAAGTTATGTAACTTATATTACTACGAAGTAAGTTCAAAGAATTACTACGCCAAATTCGTCTGTAAGTTTATCTCCTTTATCACTGAGAACATGATTCCTAATCTACGCGGAGACCAAGCTTCTTACCACTTGACTTGAGTTTTGAAATTAATAGTGTTCTATTGTAGCTCCACATTCACATCAGCACTATATGAGTTGAGTTATTTGTTTTCGACAAGTAAAAGTAGGTAGGTAAAAATAGGAACAAATCATATTTTTAAAAGACTGTTCGAAAGAGATACCGTGGCCCTGGAACACAAAGGGCGAAGAAGGAACATGGATGGGTTTTAGTCAGTACAAGTCTGACACTCCCTTCCGCTCCGCCCAGAGTGGGGCGGGTCATTTGATGATTTCCCATCCGAAAAAAAAAAACAAAAAGTGCACAATGTCGTGTATAAAAATGTATCACAAACATGTTTTGTAAAAGTTTTGAACACAACTATAAATGAAAACAGTAGATACATCATAAAGATAGACGTACATGTTTTTTAATTTGGTATAATCTTGAGATATTAGAGGTTTTGAAAATAAACCCAACTTTCAGTTATAAATAGTCATCAGGAAAGTTATGGACAATGTGGGATGAAGGGGATGAACGTCAAGTATTTTGTTTCAAGGAAAACATTGGCAGAACATTATAAATACCGAGGCTAGGAGAACTTCTAAAGTACGTAGGTGTAGTCGAGCTTAGTGAAGGAGCTTGCCCGTGAAACGTAAAATTTGAACTAAAAGTAGCAAATGAATAAAACAGCGCATTAATCTGTGATATAATAACATTATGAAGAGGTAAGGTTTGTAAATATGGAGGAAAATGTAGTAAGGAAAATGTTGATTATGAATGAGATGGCTATAAAAGTATAGGAAGACCAAAGAAACGATAGATAAACAGTGTAAAGGATGATATGGCTAGATAAGAGGTGATTGCTGAGATGACGAGTAATAGAGAAGTATGGAAGAAGAAGACATGCTGCGCCGACCCGAAATAAATTGGGATAAGGGCAGAAGAATGATTATGTTTGTAAATCTGGATGTAGGAGGTAATCTTGGGAACTACTGATCCCATTTCGAAAATTCTTTCGCTAATGGAAAGTTAATTTATCCCCAAGTGTACTAATACTACCTACTATTACTATTTATAACGTTCCTATGGGGTAATTTTACGCCCATAATACGAACGCAGCGGGAAAAATCTAGTACATTATAAAAATTAAACCTACAAGATATTCCCGTAAACTAGATAAGTATTTGTTTCAAAAAAGTTTTCGAATCTTGTCTCTTTTAGGTTTTCATTGTAAAAATATACTATTGTATCCTAGATTTTCTATTATCAGCGGTATTTATATATTATCTGTACAAATAAATAAAATTGAAGTGTCTATTTGTAATATCAAAACAACAGCTTTTTACTGAATGTTTATGAAAATACAGTTTGTTTGGCTACCGGTTACCGATACTTTAAGGGCATATTATAGACTCATTTCTATCGAAAATACACGTTTATCCTTCTAACCCCACACCCCGCGAATGGCAGACATTTTTTAATCGGCTGATTTAGGGTATGTTAAATGAAATACTATTTTTGAATCTCCTAGAAACGTGCAAATGACCTTATTGCAAGAGTAAATGCCGAGGCTATCAACTTGTCAAATAAATTTTCCTGAAAAATAGATAAAAAGAGCCTACAAAAAAATAAGAAATTACTTATTTTTTATTTTCTACTCTTGTACAAAATTAACTCCTGAATATTGAGTATGTTTGTATGATAAATCAGAAGTATTTGACTCAACACTAATTATTTTAAGAGTTATTCTCATTTGAATATAGCCCTGCCCCAGCACGTAGACTCCACAATGTCACAGGTACCCCAGCAGCAGATAGATAAGGCACCAAGTTTATGAATGGGAGTGAGATGCCAGTAAACAGCAATTCATTGAACAAACCCTAGATTAAGCGCTTAAAAAAACAAGATGGCTGCCAATCGCGGGGTGTGAGTATTTATAAACTTGTATTTGTCGATAAAAATGAGTATACATATAATATGCCCTTAAAGTATCCTAACCCTGGTAACCTATAGCAAAACACTGTGTAAACAGCACTTAGAACAAAAACAGTTCTTTTCAATTTTTGTCTGTCTATCTGTCTGTTTGTTCCGGCTAATCTCCGAAACAGCGGGACCGATTTTGACGGAACTTTTACTAGCAGATAGCTGATGTTAAGGAGTAACTTAGGGTACTTTTATTTTACAATAAGAATTAGGGTTCCGTGAAAAAAAAAATCCTTGAAATTGGTAACAAAATCCGATTCAATAAGGTAAGTAATATTTTTAAGGTAAGTAATATGATTTCACGCGAACGAAGGTCGCGTGAAATCTCAGTCTAACCGGATGCAGCTGAATACCAGTATTTTACATGGAGCGACTGCCTATCTGACCTCCGCAACCCAGTTAGTACTGGGTAATACGATACCCCTTGATAAGACTGGTTGTCAGACTTTTTGGGCCACTGACTACCTAACGACTGTCAAAGATCTACAAATGACAGCCGGGACCAAAGGCTTAACGTGCTTTCTGAGGCACGGAGGAAACTCGGTATGTAATGGGTGGTCACCCATCCACAGATCAACCTAGGCAAGCACGGCTTAACCAAAGATTGACCCGAGCGGCCGTTATTATTTAGCCACGAGCCACGAGCCACGAGCCATTTAGCCATTGTATCTTAGAGTCTATTTTGATATTTTATAATTCCATTTTCAGACATTTTCTTTATCTCTCCCAGTGGATAGATAACACAGGGACATCAAAATGAACTAATAATCTCACTAAAGATTAGAGATTATCCCCTAATTTGTGTTATTTCACCACGACCCTAATACCTTACTTTCCATTCATGATAAGGTAAAATTATTATAACTTTTGCAGGTATTTTGAACAAATTCGAGAAGGTTTCGGGACTTTCCAGGATTATGTAGAGTAGAAAATGCCTTGTGTAGGAGAATTCCCGTATTTGCATCTCAAAATTTTTTTTTCACCATTACATACCGAGTCCCGGCTAAGCCGTTGGTCCCGGCTGTCATTTGTAGATCTCTGACACTCGTTAAGTAGTTAGGGGGCCGAAAGTCTGACAACCGGTCTTACCAAGCGATCGTATTACTCAGTACTAACTGGGTTGAGGAGGTCAGATAGGCAGTCGCTCCATGTACAATACTAGTATTCTGCTACATCCGGTTAGACTGGAAGCCGACCCTAAAATAGTTGAGAAAAGGCCAGGCAGATGATGCATATCAAAGATTTCACTTTATAATTATTTATGCGACAGAGTCTGTGAATGGGGGGCCGACCAATACGTACCGAGAATTCGAGACCCGTTCATGACTCGCAAAGCACGTTAAGCTGTAGGTCCTTGCTGCCATAATTATATATTATTATTTTTATTATTATTTATTAAGTATTTTTATCTTTGACAGCCGTTAAAGGTAGACCCGGAAAATCTGGACTAGTTGCGGACACTAAATTTTGACCGATATTACTGTGCATTATCTGTGAAAACCTGGTCCGGAGTCCAGTCCGATGGGTTTGACTATCACCCAGTAACTATTATAGAAATCGGATAGCAGACGCCCCATGTCAAATAGATCCGGTTAGAGTGGAACCCGATCCCAATATACTTCAAAAATGCTAGGTAGATTAGTTTTTTTTTAAATCTACGTTGAGACTTACAAAAATATGGATGAGGAAAGCCTTAAAAAGGAAAGTTTATTTTCCTATATATTCTCTGCATAGAAGACGACGTTCAAGTGCATAGGATTATCCGTAGAACGCTTTACATTTTTATGGAAAATGTTCATGTGCTGATCTAAAATTATAATATAAATGTAAAATCTAATCCAATATCTCATTTCGAAGACTCAAAACAGCATTAATATTAAAGATGATTGATGTCTTTATTGAAAAATCTATCATGCAAACAAGTAAACAGACCTTTTTAGATTGAAATCCTCTAAGAAAGCTGAAGGGCGAATCGGACTCGAATACGTACCTTGGTCATGTATACTACCAGCAAACTGGAGACTACCGCGCGACCAGATTTATTTAAGCGGCCATCAGAAGTTGATGCGAAAGGTAAGTTTTACTATGTAGGAAGCTTGATATATAGGGTGCTTTTCGTTGACGATAATTATTTTTTGTCGACAGAATGGTTTCAAAGAAAACTAGGCATCGCCGTGCATCGTAATTAGAACAAGGCTCTTATGTACAAGTTGTAATCGGACCCTTCACGAAGCCTTTAACCAAGCATTCTGTACATCAAAATAACTCGCAAAAAAATATTGTGTTGAAACGTTTTTTGTTTTGGGTGAAATATCACGGTTTACGGAAGGACTCAATGTAAAGCACTCAAAGCATTGTGCTGATTGATGCATTGAATAGTACAGGGGCTATGGAGGTGCTTAAAGGAAATACATTAAAAACTTGTTTTTTTTTAACTTGTGTAAATTTTGGAACTAGATCTTTAATATCTAAACAAAAGAAGCCCTGGTATGGCGCAGAACAAAAAAAAAATCGCAATGACCTGGACACCAGTGCCTTTCGGGATCGTTAGGTGTCTTTTTACACCAATTATATAAATATACGTATAACGTAACGTAAATTCGAACCAAAGATATTTAAAAGAGTTATAGAGTGGACATTAAGAATACTGTCATACAAAAAAGTTGATCTCAAAAGCTCCCTGACAAGCTTGTCCTCGTCTTGTCCGGCACATCGCTGGTAAATTTTTGAAGGTCTTTGATTTGAACGAGTTTTGAAACAATCAAAACAATAAAATAACAAAAACAATTTAACATAAAAACAATTACATTAAAACAATAATAATAATAGTATTTTTTTTAAATATTTTATTAAAAAAAATATTGTCCTATACATTTACATACATATTGTCTATAATGTCTCGATTTTAATGTTTGCAACAAGCACAATTATTACTATTAGTACGTATTGAAATTGTTTTTATTTTTCTTTTAACACGGATACTGGTCGACTCATTTTACGTCTTCCGATAAATGAATAATTAGATTTACATCTTCACGAATACATTAACACCTTTAGCGAGATATGTAAGTGCGATTTCCAAACGCTGCGACTTAATTTAATTCGGAATAGATATACAACATTAGTTTTAGTATATGCGAAACCTGAAACACGTGTCTAGTATTTTTATGTAAAGAATCTATGAGCATTTCAAAACTGTATCGTGAAAAATCATAAAATTATGAGCTTGTTCTGTTACCTAGTTGTCCGCACGTAGGTACCTAAATTATTGCGATAGGTACTTAGTGTCGCTCGGTGTCCAACTTGTAGCCTTTTTTAAATATTATTGGGACAAAATACATCCATAATGTTGTAAACACACAAAGTGATATTAAGTTTGTCTCTGTGAACAGATTCCAAATTAGTCTTTATTAAAATGGAGAGTCGCGATTGTTTATTAAGAAAAATAAATTATGTTTGAAATTCGCAGTGATCTATATTATTTTTTTATTTTAGCGGACCCTCCATATTCAATTTGACTCTTTATTAAAATTTTCGTCTAAAAGTACTACCGAATTCCAAGAAAAAGCAATATCTTTTTTTCTAAATTAAAAACAGAATGGCTAAAGAATAAATACTCAATTAAATCACAGCCTTAATATTGCTTTTCGATTTTTAGGTTAAATTTCTCAATTATGGAAATTCAATGTGGTAGCCATCGTTGGGAAACCGTTGTTATTGCATTGTAGTGGTTTGGATGGACTGGATCTTTTTAATTTCTTTCCTCATCTATACACCGTGACTTTTTAGTCGTCTTACAAAGGTACCCGACATAAAATAGCTCTAGGCGCGATTTTTTTTTACCTACCTATAGGTACAAATAAAAATAAATTATACATTAGAATAAAATTATGAAACATCCTGTTAATGATGTTTACGTGTCAAACGGGAGAACATACCTACCCAGTGCTCGAGTCGAGTAAATAATCGCTCGCCACAGGGTGTTTTAACTGCGTAATGCGTCGTAATACTGAAAAATATTTTTATTTTTAAATTAATAAAATCTCATAAATACCAATTATTTTTTATGAATGTTTAGTAGTCATTGGATACATGAAGAGGGCCTCCGTTGTAAGACGACTAAAAAGTCACGGTGTATAAATAAAAAGAAAAGTCCTGTCTGACTGACTGACTCATCAACGCTCAGCCCAAACCCTTGGACCTAGAAAGCTGAAATTTTGCACAGAGGTTTTTTTATGATATAGACAGGGAATAAGGAAGAATTTTTCGAAATTCAACCTCTAAGAGGGTGAAATGCGGTATTGAATTTTCTGTGAAACTTTTTATTCTCGGAGCCGATTGACTTGAAAATTTACTTACTTTTCAGTTAAAATTATGAGATACGTGTATCACAGTTTTTCCAAAATCATTTAAAATTCAATGTCCTGACTGACTGACTCATATATCAACGCACAACCTAAACTGCTGTTCTTAAAGACATGAAATTTGATAGGTGTATTCTTTGTGAAGAGGGTGAAATGGGGGATTGAATTTTCTGTGAAACTTAATATTTTATTTATTTATTTATTGGCCTATCTACAATTGTTACACTGTTTATCCTAATGCTACAAGCAATTTGAAACAAGCATCGTGTACAATATAATGTGTATTTTCTGGGTCGATTGACTCGAAAATTGGTGTACACACTCTTCAATTAAAATTATGAGACATGTGTATCAGTTATTACAGGGTGTAACAGAAAGGGTATAGTCATATGAAAGGATATGCTGCAGGCCATAAAACTGAACAACTTCCTCCATGGGTCCAATATCGTAAATGATATATGAAAGGATGTGCTGTAGACCATCAAACTAAACAACTTCCTCCATGGGTCAAATCAATATCGTAAATGCAAAAAAAAATATCAGCTGCCCCGTATATTTGGGTCGAGTAGGTATTGAAATTTAGTACATACATGTACTATACATACATAGATTACTTATTATCCCAGAAGTAAGATCCCGTGGGCAATTACCGAACTCCACGCGGGCGAAGCCGCGGGCATAAGCTAGTTTGTTATAAAATATTATATTTACTTTTTCTAACAAGTGTGTTGAAAAAACATCGTTTGATATGTTTGAACGTTGGTCGTTACACTCTCGCCTCTGTTTGTCCCTCGTCTCTGGCTCGCCCACTTGTTTCGAAATGTACTATTATATTATATGCTAGGACTTTCATACGGCAATAGCATATTTATATATTATCATATTTATTTATCATATTTTACGAAGTTCATGTTTGTGATTACATTTTCAATTCAGGGTCCCCAACAGACAACAGAAATTGTAGTCGTGCAATAAAATATTCAATTCAATTTATTGCTTATGTCTTCATATCTTTTTCATATTTCTGACAGCTTCATTTCCATCACAAGTGCAGCGGAAAATATAATTTATCCATCAACTTGACACATGATTGGCTTGTATGAATATTTTAGATTTATCACCGATATAGATATTTAATCATTCGAAATTTTTGTCAATGTAAAAAGAACCTTGTGAAAGTATATTATGACTTTAAAACGTTGAACTGTACAGATATTATGTAGGTATAGAAATGTTCTGCCGTGATTTGAAAGTTTTCTTTTAATTTCACGTAGCTAACTTTTATGGATTACCTATATTATTTGCTGTCCGCTCGAAACTTGTTCACATACAAAACTGAAACCTTCCGTTTGACAGTGTTTTGACCCGAGTTCCTAGAACGAATTCGAAATTTAAATTTTGAATGTTAAAATTTTTGCGACAACCACATTATGGAATACCTATAGATAATAAGAATACAGTATTGAAGCTTAATTAATCGTTGAGTGTGAAATGAGTATTTTTAATTTGAAGGAAGTTTAATTTGTGCTAAACTTTTGATAGTTATTTGGTTAAGTGGATTTGAAATACTATTTAATGTTAGGTAGGTTATTTTTTTTTAATTTCAGTGAGTTTAGCTGCGTGTTGTATATCACGGAATCACTGAACAGTATTGTAAAGTTTGACTCATCATCATCTTCCTGTCTCTTCCCTATGTTTTTCAGTCTTGCGGTCAGTACTTCCCTATCAGACCTCACCACATAGACTCATCCACTTTTTTGGTTAAAACACTTACAACCGTATCTATAAACAACTCAAAGTGAATATTTGAGTAAAAGTAATTATTTAAAATACGATTACGGCTTGAAAATAGAACTGTCAGACGTTAGAATTATTAGCTTTGCTTTCTTTGACAGTTTTACTTCGTTGAATTCATGTTTATTGCATAGAAATGTTTTCATAAGTAGGTAATTACTTAAACTCAAGTACGGTAGGACTATACAGGGTGTAAACGGACCCTTCATGAAGCCGTTAACCAAGCATTCTGTACATCAAACTAAGTAACCCTACGCAAAAATTATTGCAGGGAAACAACTTTTTCTTTTGGGGTGACAAAGCACGTTTTACGGTAAAACTCAATGTAACGCACTCAAAACATTGTGCTGATGGATGCTTTGAATAGTAAACAGGTAATTAAAGTCAATTTATAACCTTAAAAACTAAAATTTAAAATAAAAGTTGATAAAAAATTGGAACTTCTTCAAATATCTCCGTAACTAGAAGGTTCCCAGGTGTGGTCCAGAACAAAAAGATGATTGCAAAGACGGGGAGAACAAGTGCCTTTCGGATTTGTTAAGGGTTTTTTTACACCCTTTAGATACGGGTTTTAGAAGTGATACTGAATCTTACATCATGCGGATAGCAAGCAATAAATAAAATGAAGGGAGCATAGCGGTATCTATCAGTTCCTTCATGAGAACATTGTTTCAACAACTACGTTTTGGTAGCGGTTTGGTAAAGCTCTCGGCTCAGTAGCTCATGTTCACGATGATAGATGGCGTTACTTGTCTCTGTTTTAGGTAAGTATGAAAAACTAAGTTAAACCAGTAATTCTAACAACATCACGCCTGTTATATGCGAAGGGTTAGGCTGAGGTATAGGTATCTATAGTTACAACAACCACATTTAGCCAGTTCTGTTTATGTGCAATGTAATAAAGGAACGAGCTTATTGATATCAGCCGGGCTCGAATACAGTCTCCAGGCTGCTACTGAGGTTACCGTATATCAATCGCTTGGATATATATTGACGGCACGGTTGGCGCAGTGGCTGAGCGATTGACTGCTGCGCTTCGTGTCGCGGGTTCGATTCCCGCACGGAACAAATATTTGTATGGCCTACAGGTAGTAGTTCCGGGTCTGGCTGTTTGTGTATGTGAGCTTCAATGTTTGTAAACGCACCCACGATACAGGAGAAATTACTGGGGCAACGGCTTTAAAAAAATACATATATATTGTTTACACAACTTTATAGTATAACATCGCGCGGATCGCGCCTGTGTGCTCTGAACGTTTTTAGTTGTTGTTTTTTTCAACCTTAATTACCAAAAACGCGGTTTTTATCCATACCGTATCTTATTAAAAAATATACTTGAAATAACTACATACAATGTGTCAGAAATAGAATCATTGACTATGCATCTTCCCCAAGCCACAAAAGCACAACCTCTATGAAATCATCGACCTAGAGTATGCTAAAATGTTTTGGATTAGCCCAACGTGCAAAATGTTTAATTTCAAGTCAATCAATGATTCCCTTGCATTCTTTCTCTAACACATATTATAAACAGGCAATCAGATTTCCCAATTGAAGTACATAATTGCTTTAAAATTAAAACAAAAACATTAACAGTATGCAATCAAATAATAACTTTACCTTCGGTTGGCACTCCGGTCGACTTCGAACCAATACCTGCGGATCGGGCTGTTCCAATCCTCACTAACGACCATCAGTAGTTGATTGGTCGATTACCTAATTGCAATGACATTCAGGAGACTGTTTGAGCTGCCTCGGACCCTCTGTAGCAGCGACGCGGCACGCTTACGTCTGATAGCTAAGAAGCCATCAGTGCGCGCATCTGCAAACATTCCCGACGCACTACAGAATCGTGGCAGCCCCAGCAGCATCCTGAATGCATTGTTATATCGAACTCGAAGAGCATTGTTGGCTTTCTGCGTACAGCTTGTCCAGAGGTTGAGCGTGTATAATGACTGGCAATATGCTTTAAAAAGCGTCACTTTCGCTTTTGTTAATGCGACCTTGTTGCTAGTTAGGTACACTCGCTTACTGCTAAGTCGCTGGAAGTGGGACGGGTACCTAAAGCAGAACCTTAGTCGGTAACATCTCCAACACCGATTTATTTGAATGCACCTAAGTACCAAAAGTTCGAACCGTTACGTTGGCATCTGTGAATTTTCAGCAAACAACTTAATCCGTGAACTTGAGTGCAGCTGGCTCAAGTTTGTTACACGTGCATGTTTCAGGCAGCCATTTCAGTCTACAACATTAGTTTTAGTATATGCGAAACTTGAAACACGTTTCTAGTATTTTTATGTAAAAAATCTTTGTACAAAATTTCAAAACTGTATCATGAAAAATCACAAATTTATAAGCTTTTTCTGTTACCTAGTTGTCCGCACAAAAACGTGGTCACCACGCGGCGCAGCAGCGCGCGCACCTCCTGCGTCGTCTTGAGCTCATTGATAATAATAATTTGGCAGTAGATACCTAATTGATTGCGATAGGTACTTAATGTCGATCGGGGTCCAACTTGTAACTTTTTTTAAATATTTTTGGGACAAAATATAACATGGTTAAACATTATTGAAATCGATTCAGTTACTTATTGTGAACAAACTATATTCAGGTGTCGCATATACTAAAAATAATGCTGTATAGAGCGTTTTCTGAATCGATCCGAGTCTGACTCTGTTGGAAACAGACTTTACATACTAGCATTAACTACCTACACCTGCGTTTTCCACTGACGCAAATATACTATCACATACGAACTCTGACGCGGTTCTTACCCCCCCGGCGATGTAGTTGCGTTAATCGACACGCGTAGATATGCATCACGTTTGGCATGGCATGTTCTAAGCAATTTGTTGTGACACACGTGACGTTTGAGCACGTAGCTCGTGGCTATGCGGCAATATTGTATCCAACATCGCGATATCAGAGTTATCCGTGCGATTAAACCTTTTAATTACAGATCGATACTTAAACACGTGATTGTAGTCATCATTACGAACAAGTCGTACTGTGATACCAACTCTCAGATTGCGAAAAATTGTTCACTACAGGTGTGTCCAGCAGCATCTGATAAATGTATAGGACAGCTGTCTTTTTTTTTTCAGTATCCGTCACTAACAGTCATCGGTTAGTAGCCCACCAGACACAACGCCCGTCTAATGAGACAATCCTTAATTTTGGTTCAGTCATCATCATCTGCCTAGCCTTTTCCCAACTATGTTGGGGTCGGCTTCCAGTCTAACTGGATGCAGCTGAATACCAGTATTTTACATGGAGCGACTGCCTATCTGACCTCCACAACCCAGTTAGTGCTGGGTAATACGATACCCCTTGGTAAGACTGGTTGTCAGACTTTTTGGGCCACTGACTACCTAACGACTGTCAAAGATCTACAAATGACAGCCGGGACCAACGGCTTAACGTGCTTTTCGAGGCACGGAGGAAACTCGGTATGTAATGGGTGGTCACCCATCCACAGAGCAACCTAGGCAAGCACGGCTTAACCTAAAGATCGATCCGAGCGGCTGTTATTATTTAGCCACGAGCTCCTCTAATTTTGGTTCAGTGATCTGTCAAATTTAGTACGGGATAAATTTAAATTTAGTTACAAGGCATATGTTAGGTACTACCTGCTATTGTGATCATTATCCCGCCCTATTTGGGGTCTTCGCAGTTTGTCTTTTATTTCTCTATTACTCGTGAGCTCAGTAGTTCACCTCCTGTATAGCAAAAACATCTTTCACACAGTCCATCCATCGTTTCTTTGTTCTTCCTCTACTCTTATTGCCTACTCAAAACTTTCCTTACAGCATTTTCTTCAATCCCCCACCAGTATCAGTATGTTTCTATCTAAAACTCTAATTATTATTCGCTTTTGCGATTTAATGCGAGTCATTCAGTATAAGCACCTGTCTAGTATGTTTCCATAGTTAATATGACAAAATATGTACGGTGGAAAGAGAAATGGTATATTATTTGAGAAGTGGAAAGGAGATACCAGATTGGCAATATATATGTTGAGATCTGAGTTTAACCTTTGGTACGCCGAGAAACTACGATATCGTCAAGATCGCGAGAAACGGATAGAGCAAAGAAGACAGTGACAGAAGAAAGGGGACGCTTATTATACCCAACAGTGGGTGATTCCGATCCGAAATGATGATGATCGTAGAAAAAACTAAACCATAGTCAGTACAACGAGATTATGTGAATCCACGTTCCCAACATACCAAAGTCTGAAAATTTAGATACTTAATTGGCGATGAGTAGATACGAAATCTACAGGGTGTAAGGGACAGCCCTCCACAAATTGATGGAGTGAATTCAGTACATCATCATAACATGACCGGTACAAGAAATTACTTCAGGAATGGTATTCTAATCGATACCAATATTATCGCTTACCGCTTGCGACCGCTAACCAACGTCGCTAAATTAAGGTACAATGACCTTTTGGCGTTCGACTGAAGTTGACAGAGAGACGCCATTTTGTGAAGTGTATTGAAAAAACAAAATGGCGGCGTTAATTCCTATTTCGGTCATGCGTCAAAAGATACCAAGAAAGCAAGCATACCAAGTGTTCATAGTGCTGGGACACAGGCCTCTGCGCGAGGGATTTAGTTGCAATCACCACACATGCATAAGGATTTATCCTTTGTAATCGATTTGAAATAATAATGTATCATTAACATTTTTAAATTGTTGGACGTGTCCTAATCGTATGTAGCGGAAAAAAGTGTTCACGCTGAGAAGAGTTAGCTCACACATCAAACCTGAAATGAAAGATATGATTTTCAGTAAGCACAGCGAGAAATACTTCTATCGACGCTAAAATGGTTACCAACCTATTCAGTACATCATTCTGAACCCTCCCTCATAGAACTTTTTTGGTGGTGATTAAAAAAAAAACAGCTGTTTCCTGCAATTTTTTTTTAAATTACCAATTAAAAAAATTATATGTGGTTCAGAATCATATAGTGAGTACGTGGGAACCGTTTTAGTGTCGATGATTCCACCCCGTATTTTGGCGGAGTGAATCTAACGATTTAAACCTTTGTTTCAATTCATAACAATATTCCTGTAATCACGATACAGTTTGCCAAGCCCAAAATGTTGGTAAACCTCGTTAAATACCAACATATCTTGAAAGGGAACTTATAATTAACATGAGATATGTTATAATCTTGGTTGGCTGTTTACATTAGGGTTTGTGAGTCAACAATCTCATGGGTACTGGGGGGGATAGACTTGTACCTAACGAAATGGTGTCATGTTAGCATGCACGAGGAAACACGAAGATATTTGGACCGTGCTAATACATAGGAGAATAGGTTTATGAATTTGGTTTGCTGAAATAGAAGATTGGCATGAACTAAGGAAGAATGATGACCAGCATAGGCGTCGCCAAGGAAGACGTGGGAGATTTTTGAAGTTGTATCAAATCAAATCAATCAAATCATTATTTTTTTGCAAACAAGGGTTTATAAAAGAACATCTATGTACCTATTCATAGATGTTCTTTTATAAAGCCCGTCACAGACTTAGCTATAATATATATCGATATATATTATAGTATAGCAAGCTACCAGACACGGGAGTTATACTACAATATATTTTTTGCACTCACTCAGTCTGCGGTCGTCCTTTGCCAAAATATACCGAGATATATTTGTCGACATATTTTGGTGACGTCATAGAAATATATATTATAGCAGCTTGTGCGGTCACTCGAAAATTTATATAGAAAATATGTCGTAATATGCCTTGCTATGATTTATATTAATATATATTATAGCTACATCTGCGACGGGCTTAATAAGGTTTTCCATATTTTACCGTCATCTGGTCAAGCAAACAATTACAATTATTAAAATAAGTGGCATATCAATGGAATTACAAGTATCTTTTACCCGCCTTCAAAGAATATGTAAGATCAGAAATAACTACTAACTGAACACATACAATAATTTATAACTTTTTTTTTCGGATGGGAAATCATCAAATGAACCCCCCACTCTGGGCGGAGCGGAAGGGAGTGTCAGACTTGTACTGACTAAAACCCATCCATGTTCCTTCTTTGCCCTTTGTATTCCAGGGCCACGGTATCTCTTTCGAACAGTCCCGTAGCCCACAATCCTGCTATTGGGTAACACTTATTCACAACACTTATTCGTGTTATTACATGGAACACCTTGGTAACACTTATTGTCAGAGTCGAGTATTCTTACTACTACCCTTAACAACTGTCAAAGATAGAAAAAATATTTATTTGTCACAGGGACATGACGAGCAAACAAAATTACAAAAAAAAAAAAATATACGCGATAAATATATTTGTACACTAACATTATGGATTTTTTTATGATATAAAGAGACTCAAAGTCAAAGTCAAAATTATTTATTTAACATGAAGTGCAATGACACATTTCGCCATAAAAATAGCATGCAAATATTATTAAACACGATCATTAAATTAGGTAGGTAACTTAATAAAATATTTATTTATTTATAACAGCTTAGTTAGACTATTACTAAGTTGATGATGATGATGATAACAAATATTTATAAATGCAACACCATCGATAAGTTTTGGTATTTATTAACCAGCTACACATACTTGGATCGACTTCGGCAAGCGTTAAGCAATACCAACCACCTTGAAGACCAATCTATGCGGCTGTTATTCATGATAACCAACGAATCCTCAAAATGAAAAACAGCCAGTTATTTCTTTAATTTTTATATTTGTTTTCATAAAAGGTCACAAGATTAGAATATAAAATATAAATGATTGCTCTACAAATTAATTTTCACGCTTTACGTAGTTAAAAGTCATGAATCCAAACAAACCTTATGGCCTCTTTGTATTAAGTTTACGGGCCATGAATTTAATAATTGAAATTACCTTCTGAAAGAAAACTCGGTATATTTTATGACTGCTGTAAATTTCATAATATCTCATAATAGCAGCCTTTGAACATTACCTATATTATAAGAGCAATGGTGGATATTATATTTTATACTTTGCCCCGGAAATATTAAACCAAAGATAATAATTATCATCTTTACGAAAAAAGTTACTACAAATACTTCCAAAGAAAATCAAACTTGTCAGTAATGGCATGGAACTTTACTGCATAGAAAACAACGAAAAAATAAGGTAAAAGACTTATAGGGCGGATATTGGGAATGTTTTCATACAATTTTTTTTATCTCGAACATTGCTGATTTGACACACGAATGCTACCTGACAAGCGAACGTTTGACAAGCCGATTGTATTGGATTACGTTTTTCTCTTTTGTCCCGTCTATGACTCGTAAACATTTGAATGTTTTTGGTCAAACAATATCGAGAACATCTTTTGACGCTGGAGGGCGTATCTAATGATTTAAATCTTTGTTCAAAACGAAACTGATGGTACACGGAATAAATCGTAGAACACTAATATACACATAAAATGTTCACGCTCATAGTCATGACAGTTGCCTCTCTAAATTTTCAGTACTCTGAACAAACATACCAAATACCTACAGTGGTGTAAAAAACAACGATTTATTTTAAATTCTGCGCATTGTTTGGTTTCTTATTTTCAATTGTAAACACGCGCGCTTCAGGGATCATATTCAAATTTTATATTTATATCTTTCCTATCAAGTTTGTTCATGTAAACAACATGAAAAGGAAATACAAATACTGTTAGAATGAGTTACACGAGCGACACATTATAACATTAACGTACTTTGACCGCCTCTTCCGTATTTCCGGAGATTGACGATGATTGCCGAAGCGCGAACTTTTCTTTGGAAAACTGTACGGTGTTTTAAACTCAAATAATAACCTACCTACATTTCAGGGCTGCCAGTGGATATTTTTAAATTATTCGGCAATGTTTTTGAAATTATACAAAATTGAAAGCCAGTATACAAACCGAACTTAATCTTTTTTAAACATACACAATAATGATTAATCACGTGAACTTACCAACGTTATTTGTTTATTTATTACGAAAGTGCAAAAAATATCACAATAGAAAACTCAAATAATAGAATTTAGGCTATCTGTATCCAATTATACATGAGGGTTCAGGATACAAAGAGACCTCAATCAGTCACCAAATTATACAGTTTTTGTATCCAATTATACAATCTGGCAACCCTGCTACATTTTTATTAATTTGTGAAAAACGAATGCTCTAGAACTTAATGAAAAGTATAAAAAGTGTAATATACTGAACATTCCAATTACAAACACGCAAAATTGTAAGCGCATAGTATTTTTTCCGCTTGATTTGACGTTTTCATCAAATAAATTCTTTGTCCGTTTACTTTTGTGTTCAGTGCTGAAAAAGTTAGAATAGATACTATATCTGACTTCAACAAATTAGTCTTGTAAATAATATAATAGCGAAAGTAACAGGTAAAGAACGCCTGACTGAACGGATTTCGACAAAAAATGGCACAAAGGTAGATCGACCAAGACCGGATTTAGCACGTAGGATGCTTTTCATCCCAATTCATTCCCATGGGATAGTTTCCGACTTCCACGCGAGCAAATCATAAAGGTGTAGAAATATAAGCAAGATGTATCCAAAAACGCAAATAGATTTATGTAGGTACTAACACTTCGTCCGCAAAAATTGTGATAGCTCGGCTAATATGCATGATATAAATATAGTTTATAGCCTGTAGCACCCACGAATAATGTAGCTTTCTGCCAATGAAAGAATTTTATAATTGGATTGAAATTGGATTATTAGTTCCGAAGACTACCCCCACCATACAAACTTATAACAAAAAACAAATATGTATCTCTTTATAATCTATATATGAGTAATCTATTTGATTAATCTATTTATAATCTATATATCTTATATATAAAATTCTCGTGTCACAATTTTCGTTCCCGTACTCCTCCGAAACGGCTTGACCGATTCTCATGAAATTTTGTGAGCATATTGAGTAGGTCTGAGAATCGGCCAACATCTATTTTTCATACTATTATATGGCAAAACAACGTTTGCCGGGTCAGCTAGTAATCTATATAATGGTAAACTGACTGACTGACTGGGTCTGACTGACTAATCTATTTATAATCTATATAATGGTAAACTGACTGACTGACTGGGTGATATATCAACACACAGCTCAAACCGCTGGTCCTAGAGACATGAAACTTGGAGGGTGTGTTCTTTGTGAAGAGTAAATATCCACTAAGTAAGGATTTATGGGAATTCCATCCCTAAAGGGGTAAAATAGGGGATGGAAGTTTGCATGAAAGTCCGTCAGTTTTGAAGTTAGGATCTACAAATTTTGTGGTTAAGCTGACGATTGAAAATTAATTTGTACGTGTGTCAGCGTTTCTGATAATTCTACCTCCGACGGGATAAAAAGGGGGATGAAGGTAAGTCATCGGATATTTTTCGACATCCACACGGGCGAAGCCGCGGGCAAAAGCTAGTATTAATATACGGAGTTGAAGGGACACCGACGCGAAAACGGTTACCAGGTATTCAGTACATCATTCTGAGCCCCCAACATAGAAACTTTTCATCGGTTATTAAAAAAAAACCAGTTGTTTCCTACAAAAGTGCAATACCTACACGGTCAAAATGTACGGAACAGCTGATTTTTTTTTTTTTCCGAATGATGTACTTATACATGGTAACCGTTTTCGCGTCGGTCTCCCTTCCACCCCTTAGATCAACCGATAATGTCCAGAAAAAAAAACTGGCTATTCGTTAAATAAATAATGACCATTAGTAATGAAAATGATGGAAAGTAACTAATATCATTACTATTTAACTATTAACGTTTTCTTCTCCTTAGCTCTTTTTTCTTTTCTTGAGATATTCTGTTAGAGAAAGGTAAAGCCAATAATGCCCAATAAATTGTTAATGGAATCGCTCCCGTGGGACCTGAAGGATGATATGTGAATACCCGATGGATACAGCGTTAATACCCGTTATCACTTAAGCTAGATGATACTTAAAGTAATGTGTTAGTAAAAGTACATTATTGGATTTTTAATGTTCGACTCTGTGCCGTGAGTTCAAATTCCAAGAATGTTAACATAACATCACGTCTGTAATCCTCGAAGGGTTAGGCAGAGGAATACCCCACATTTCGCCAGTTATGTTTAAGTCCCATGTAAGTGGGGGCGAGCCTATTGCCATCAACCAGGCACAAATCCGGACTCCGTGGCTGCTACTTAGAAATTCCTGATGGAAAAACCTAATCACTTCGGGAATCGAACCCAGGACCTCTTGCTCAGTTGTCGTGCTTGCGACCACTAAACCAACGAGGAAGAATTTTATAACAATAGGTATTCGTTTTAGGGTCCGTGTCCAAGAACTGCAGTACTACCCCATTTTGATCCCGTGGGTGTCGTAAAAGGCGACTAAGAGGCTACCCGGAGGCCGGACAGCAGCGTTCTCCGATTACACAATGCTATCAACTGCGATCGCCAACCCACATGCCAAGTGTGGCGATTATGGCAATACCCACAATACCAATATGGCAGCACAAATAAAACCGAGACCCTTAAACCCCGGTGGCTCAGTTATTTATCAACCTTGTAAAAATTGGGGGAACTCGCTGGATTGGAGCAGGTGCAGCGCAGGACCGGCCGTTGTGGCGATCTTCGAGGGAGGTCTAGGTCCAGCGGTGAAAATATGGGTTCGAAATTAGCAACAACAATCATTATTTTCTTTGATAATTATCCATGCTGATTTATAACTAGATATCTTTAATTTTGACTCAAACCGCTTTTATTGTTTTAACGCACTCGAATTCAAAGCCTACATGATGATACCTGCATAGTCTGTAATCCCTAGGGGAGACCTTTGCTCAGCAGTGGGACAATACAGGCTAAGTAAAAAAAAGAAGTATGTAATCCC